>CAXKWD010000008.1:139809682-141225040 GCA_964059195.1 Ectobius pallidus
CCTCGTCCCACACAGAGATCCAAGGACATAGTGGAAGATGCTGACGATCTCTATGTCAGGTGATGTAGTAAACATGTTGACAAACTCTTGCATCATCCAGCCTTGATTCATAAAGTATGTGAACAAACAGACATAATGTCCACATACATCGGTTGTCAGTCCTTGTAGTCTTCGAGTGTTGTATAGCCATTGAATTGAGTTTTGATTTATAAATTTAGATATCCCAGGAATGATGGGTGGTAGTCCATAAGAATCAAAGTAGTAGGCAAAAGTTTGATTTTTGAAAAACACGGCAACCCAATGAGAACCAGGTGACGAATGAGGATCAAAGTTAATGATATATATCTTAGGTTTATGCGTTACAACACGAGGTAACATATCGCTAGGGTAAACCCCATCGAATGTTTGTACATGACGTAATGCATGGTTTATTTGATTACTGTTCATGATTCTAAAAGTCCGTAATTACCTTTCTATCTTTAGTGATTTCTATACAATTATCGTATTCAGAGTAGAGGATACAAGTGATGGCTTGATCTAAAGCCTTATCGAACTTTGCTTCTAATCTAATGTTCCCGCTAGAGGGCAAGCTTCTATGACCATGCGATGCAGAAACATCAGGCGTAAGATCATACATCAGTGTAAAATACCCATTTATATACATGTCGTGAGTGATTAGCATCCCGCTATTGCTATGATGGATCCCCGAACCTTTAAAAAGTGTATCGTAAGCTAGAGTAGTAGTCTTTTCATGATCTGTGGAAATGTGTAACCCCTCCGATGGAACCTGTTGACCGTTGACATACAAAGCAAAAGAACTCAAAGCAAAATGTCGAAACTCGTAGGGATTGGACTCCACTGTGCCGGAGAAAGAAGAATTTTTCACCATCGAGAATAGAAGACGCTTAGGTAGAGTACCAATGTATGCGTTATCTATAGAAATAGAACTAGCGCCTGAACTAAACGTAAAGGTTTTCAAATCCACTCTTGTGATAGGGTAGTGAGCATTAAGACCTTTCTCCAGAGTTTTAATGTGTGCTAGCAGAATGGTAGGCGAAGCTGTAATCTTCCTTACGTACAGACCTGCATCGAGAAATTTAAAGAAGACTTTAGAACTGTCGTTTTGACCCAAGAGATAAAACTCTCTCTTTGCTTTGGTAAGTCTTATATGCATGTTTACACCAGGTAGTAAAAGTTTAGACAGATTGAAAATATCACCGTGTAGTTTACCTATCATGACTAGTACTTTAGAATTCTTGGACTTGTTGTATCTTTCGGTCCAACCGTCATTCTTAACATTGGCCCCTAACGTTCCGTTTAATTCAGCCAATTCTTTAGGTTCTGTCAAACCTTCGATAGCTTTATCGGCATACCAGAAACCGTTTGTCAGATGAGTTTTAGAAGCATCCTCACCGTATGCAAACAATGTTTCGAGGTAAGACCTGTAATTGTACAAGTCCTCCGAAGGGGTGATTGATGTCCCGTTCAAGGAAACGCTGAGATGACTGAAAAGCGAATGAAGCAAGTTGTTTATTCCTGTAACCTTATCGCCTTCACCTATATCTGCCCCGTCGTTTTTAACGAATTTTCCCTCCACCATGAGTTGTACGTTTAAATCTGTATAGTGTTCGCTGTCCGCAGCAACTACGAATTCGAGAACGCTCTGTTCCACGGGAGTAATAGCTTTGCATAATGTAGTAACATTTCCCACCACCGCTGTCTGAATAGGGCTCCTCTCGAAAAGGTCAAACTCTGACTTTGTCACGGCAAACATCTTTACACGACTGACTACTTTCTCCTCTTTACATCGTTAAATATATCTCGCATCTTAGGAGACGGCCTCTTTCTCTTTCTACCCCTACCCTTCATTTTATTCACGAGTTTCTGAGTTGATTCGTTTACTCTATTAGCAATAATATCTTTTACCTTATCACCTTCCTTTCTACTAGCTATATCGGTTAAAATATTTGCTCCTGCCGAAAGAGTTTCACGACCTACCGCTTTAGCACCCGAAAAGAGAATGGGTTTTATCATTCTAAACAATCCTCCCAAGAAACTACCTATTCCTCCACCGTGTTGAACATAAGGGCTGCCTGTGTAGAAAGGACCCAAGTTGCCTAGCCGCCCACCCGACTGATTTACGTAGTATGTCGTAAGGTGATCCATAGCAAACTAATCCGTAAAACCGTCTACCTTCTCTTTTTAAAATGTAAAACAAGCATAGTAGGCTTAGTGCTAGTCGTTATGTTAGCTAATCTTCCTAGTTTAGTTGTGAGTTCTATACTTATCACCTGAAATTCGGATGATTCTACAGGAACATAATAAACTACGGGAAAGACATGAGTTGATGTACTTAAAGGAAACTGAATAATCCTAAAACATTTCACGTACGCATCTCCTACAAGTTGCGGTTTTATTATATTACAGTATATAAAAACAAGTTCCTTCCTACTTGTATTTGATTTCAAAGGTGTTGTTTCTGTTGCTTTGGTTTCCGTATCTACCGTTTCCGATACAGTCCCCTGAGAGTAACTAATTTCGCACAAGCCCACATCCCATTGATTCCTCTCCAGTTTTATGCTCTGTGCCAACTGCACCTGGAAACTAGCAAGAGTGTTACTAGGATAAGATTTGTACGATGCATCGCTCAGGAGAGTAACGTAAAAACCTTCATCCATTACGCTAAATCCTTAGCTTTAACCCAGGAATCAAACTCTGGACCGTAACCTCTCCAGCGAACGAGATGTTCGCTACTACCTTTTACTTTACGAGTGCGTAGAATTTTATCTATTTTGTAAACAGTGTCTTTGCTTATAGTTACAGGTGTGAGCTCGTAACTGTAAAACTGACCGTAAATAGGCGTGTTCTTGAGATCTTCCAGTTCGTATACGGGTTGAGGAGAATGCTTAATGACCTTGACGATTCTGAATACTTCGGTAGAATAGTTTTGCTCGAAACCTTTAGCGAATTTCATTTTCTCTCTACCTATTCTTACCGTTTGCCCTACCGAAAACTTTACAGGTCTCGGTTTCACACGAATCTGTTTCCTTGCCATACGTCGCCATATTTCCAAAACATGTTTATCGCTAACCATACTTGGGGCCATTCCTGTTGTATTGTGTATGCTATCGTTGTAACCCTTCACAAACTTATCCAACACCTCGAGATACCTGTAACTGTTCTTGAAAGTAAAATATTTGTACATTTTAGTTTTTAGAGTCCTATTAAACCTTTCCACGACGGAACATTTAACATCAGGGTTCCTACACACTTGAAACTCGATTTCCTCTTTCCTCAACAAGTCTTGAAAAGATTTGTTTAGAAATTCTTTACCCCTATCGGTTCGCACAGCAACAGGATTCCTATCGGACTTCTCCAACACCTTTTTGAATCCCTCTGTCACATCGTTACCTCTTTTAGATTTTAAAGGTACAACCCATACGTATTTGGAAAACACATCTATAGCAACAAGTAAATATCTTGCGTACTCGTTTCGAACAATGCAGACTTCGGCAGTAAGCCTGTGTTAGCCCCACTTCGAAAACCGACGCCTGCCCCCCCAGAGGGCTGGTTACAACCCCCGCCAGATACGAGTCTTGGGGCAGAGGTTATAATGCAAATGCCATCTAAGAAACACGTTCCTATGTTATTCATATCCTTTAGTTACAACCCAATGATAACATATAGGCCTAGTGTATTAATTAGAATTCATACGGGCCGTACATAAGATACTATTATCAGGTAACTCAGATACGTTGTAATAACCATGGGAATAAATCTTATAGGATGGTGTGTGTGTGTGTGTGTGTATTAGCATATTGCAGAAATAGTACTGTGCAATACCCGGACAGTGAAATTATGATAAACACAATAACAACTCTGTTGAATAACAACTTAGATGTTAATACAGATATCCGTCTACAAAACTATGCTAGTATCAACAAAAACATAAAAACATTCCATACTGATAACATCTAGAGAGAGTGAATGACTGAGGTTAAAGAATGCTGGTGTTTACAATATATCCAGGTGGTTCCACTATAAATACTCTGTTCATCAAATGATAATTAAACCATTCAGTTTGTGTGAATAGTGTTGTGAAGAAGACCGACTGCTGATTCCAAGGTATGTAACGATTATATCTCAACTACTTATCAATCTGTGCATAACATAACAGTTATAGAGTATTCACTGCAATTTGAAATAGGTGTTGTATTAACGTAATGAAAGAATGTAATACTATACGATGTTATTGAACGAAATCTAGACATATCAATGTAATGAGGGACTACTATTAGGCCTATATAATATGTGAAGCCTAGGTTTATATCTGTGTTTTTACTAAGAGTATGGATGTAAGGTGACTTTAATAAATAAATATAATATTCTGCAAACGTAGGAGATGACTGTTTCAGATACCATAATAATAGCAACGTCTAACAATAATAAATCATGACATTACACATTTACTACTATGTAAGGAGGCCTACCAATAGACCTATTATTATTATTAGGGAGTTCCTAATACAATATTCCGTAAGGGTTGTGTCTTCATTCAAGGAAACAATGCATGTACCATAGAAACGAAATGACCTTAGTTTGAAACAATGCACAGTCCCGCAATGAAAATGATTTTTACCCGGGACAATATCTGCGTGTGCATGTGTATCAAGCCTATGTTCACTATGTAGCCATGTTTACTGAGAATAAATAGGTAATAGTTTACATCTATGTCTTAGCGAAAAGGCTGACTATGTAACTTGTTGAATGTAAGTATTTCACCCTTTGCCTTTAGGATATAGCACAGTTCTATATCGTTTAATGCCGTCTTCAGCAATTACAATATTACAGAAAGGTAGCAACATAACATATCATATATATATCACAAACCTTACTTATATGGGGCTAGGAAGGGTTTATTTAGAAGTCTAATAGCTCTTAATATGGGTATGGCTGACAACATTAACAGCTTTATGTGCCGACAATGCTTGGCTTTTCATCTGTATAAAACACAACTTGTGATTAAAATCGCTATGAAAACTATAATGTTTATACAAGAATTGACAAAGCGTGTCTTTTCATAATGTATAAACACACAACTTGGAATTGAAAATGTACAATTTTATTTTATAACGAGAAACTACAGAAAACAGATGGCTCAGATACACTTAAAGCGTGAACCCAACTTAGAGTGTAAGATTTATTATATCACAGCTTTGGTTAAGCTATGTTAGGTTATTAAAGGTTGGGTTAGGATATGTTCACAGCTTTGGTTAGGTTAGGATAGGTTAAGAAATGTTAGGTTACGATATGTTAGGTTACGGTATGTTAGGTTATCTCGGAGGAAAGAAAAAAAAACTCGTCGCATAACCCAACTTATAGTGTACGATTTATTATATCACCGCTTTGGTTAGGTTAGGTTAGGAAAGGTTAGGTTATGTTACGGTATGTTTGGTTAGGTTAGGAAAGGTTAGGTTATGTTACGGTATGTTTGGTTAGGTTAGGAAAGGTTAGGTTAGTTAGGATCACCGCTTTGGTTAAGTTAGGTTAGGTTAGGTTACGACATGTTAGGTTAGGTTAGGAAGGGTTAAGTTAGGTTAGGTTACGGTATGTTAGGTTAGGTTATCTCGGCTGAGGAAATTGAAGAAAAAACTCGTCGCGCGCGACGAGTTTTTTTCAATTTCCTCAGCGAGATAACCTAACCTAACATACCGTAACCTAACCTAACTTAACCCTTCCTAACCTAACCTAACATGTCGTAACCTAACCTAACCTAACTTAACCAAAGCGGTGATCCTAACTAACCTAACCTTTCCTAACCTAACCAAACATACCGTAACATAACCTAACCTTTCCTAACCTAACCAAACATACCGTAACATAACCTAACCTTTCCTAACCTAACCTAACCAAAGCGGTGATATAATAAATCGTACACTATAAGTTGGGTTATGCGACGAGTTTTTTTTTCTTTCCTCCGAGATAACCTAACATACCGTAACCTAACATATCGTAACCTAACATTTCTTAACCTATCCTAACCTAACCAAAGCTGTGAACATATCCTAACCCAACCTTTAATAACCTAACATAGCTTAACCAAAGCTGTGATATAATAAATCTTACACTCTAAGTTGGGTTCACGCTTTAAGTGTATCTGAGCCATCTGTTTTCTGTAGTTTCTCGTTATAAAATAAAATTGTACATTTTCAATTCCAAGTTGTGTGTTTATACATTATGAAAAGACACGCTTTGTCAATTCTTGTATAAACATTATAGTTTTCATAGCGATTTTAATCACAAGTTGTGTTTTATACAGATGAAAAGCCAAGCATTGTCGGCACATAAAGCTGTTAATGTTGTCAGCCATACCCATATTAAGAGCTATTAGACTTCTAAATAAACCCTTCCTAGCCCCATATAAGTAAGGTTTGTGATATATATATGATATGTTATGTTGCTACCTTTCTGTAATATTGTAATTGCTGAAGACGGCATTAAACGATATAGAACTGTGCTATATCCTAAAGGCAAAGGGTGAAATACTTACATTCAACAAGTTACATAGTCAGCCTTTTCGCTAAGACATAGATGTAAACTATTACCTATTTATTCTCAGTAAACATGGCTACATAGTGAACATAGGCTTGATACACATGCACACGCAGATATTGTCCCGGGTAAAAATCATTTTCATTGCGGGACTGTGCATTGTTTCAAACTAAGGTCATTTCGTTTCTATGGTACATGCATTGTTTCCTTGAATGAAGACACAACCCTTACGGAATATTGTATTAGGAACTCCCTAATAATAATAATAGGTCTATTGGTAGGCCTCCTTACATAGTAGTAAATGTGTAATGTCATGATTTATTATTGTTAGACGTTGCTATTATTATGGTATCTGAAACAGTCATCTCCTACGTTTGCAGAATATTATATTTATTTATTAAAGTCACCTTACATCCATACTCTTAGTAAAAACACAGATATAAACCTAGGCTTCACATATTATATAGGCCTAATAGTAGTCCCTCATTACATTGATATGTCTAGATTTCGTTCAATAACATCGTATAGTATTACATTCTTTCATTACGTTAATACAACACCTATTTCAAATTGCAGTGAATACTCTATAACTGTTATGTTATGCACAGATTGATAAGTAGTTGAGATATAATCGTTACATACCTTGGAATCAGCAGTCGGTCTTCTTCACAACACTATTCACACAAACTGAATGGTTTAATTATCATTTGATGAACAGAGTATTTATAGTGGAACCACCTGGATATATTGTAAACACCAGCATTCTTTAACCTCAGTCATTCACTCTCTCTAGATGTTATCAGTATGGAATGTTTTTATGTTTTTGTTGATACTAGCATAGTTTTGTAGACGGATATCTGTATTAACATCTAAGTTGTTATTCAACAGAGTTGTTATTGTGTTTATCATAATTTCACTGTCCGGGTATTGCACAGTACTATTTCTGCAATATGCTAATACACACACACACACACACACCATCCTATAAGATTTATTCCCATGGTTATTACAACGTATCTGAGTTACCTGATAATAGTATCTTATGTACGGCCCGTATGAATTCTAATTAATACACTAGGCCTATATGTTATCATTGGGTTGTAACTAAAGGATATGAATAACATAGGAACGTGTTTCTTAGATGGCATTTGCATTATAACCTCTGCCCCAAGACTCGTATCTGGCGGGGGTTGTAACCAGCCCTCTGGGGGGGCAGGCGTCGGTTTTCGAAGTGGGGCTAACACAGGCTTACTGCCGAAGTCTGCATTGTTCGAAACGAGTACGCAAGATATTTACTTGTTGCTATAGATGTGTTTTCCAAATACGTATGGGTTGTACCTTTAAAATCTAAAAGAGGTAACGATGTGACAGAGGGATTCAAAAAGGTGTTGGAGAAGTCCGATAGGAATCCTGTTGCTGTGCGAACCGATAGGGGTAAAGAATTTCTAAACAAATCTTTTCAAGACTTGTTGAGGAAAGAGGAAATCGAGTTTCAAGTGTGTAGGAACCCTGATGTTAAATGTTCCGTCGTGGAAAGGTTTAATAGGACTCTAAAAACTAAAATGTACAAATATTTTACTTTCAAGAACAGTTACAGGTATCTCGAGGTGTTGGATAAGTTTGTGAAGGGTTACAACGATAGCATACACAATACAACAGGAATGGCCCCAAGTATGGTTAGCGATAAACATGTTTTGGAAATATGGCGACGTATGGCAAGGAAACAGATTCGTGTGAAACCGAGACCTGTAAAGTTTTCGGTAGGGCAAACGGTAAGAATAGGTAGAGAGAAAATGAAATTCGCTAAAGGTTTCGAGCAAAACTATTCTACCGAAGTATTCAGAATCGTCAAGGTCATTAAGCATTCTCCTCAACCCGTATACGAACTGGAAGATCTCAAGAACACGCCTATTTACGGTCAGTTTTACAGTTACGAGCTCACACCTGTAACTATAAGCAAAGACACTGTTTACAAAATAGATAAAATTCTACGCACTCGTAAAGTAAAAGGTAGTAGCGAACATCTCGTTCGCTGGAGAGGTTACGGTCCAGAGTTTGATTCCTGGGTTAAAGCTAAGGATTTAGCGTAATGGATGAAGGTTTTTACGTTACTCTCCTGAGCGATGCATCGTACAAATCTTATCCTAGTAACACTCTTGCTAGTTTCCAGGTGCAGTTGGCACAGAGCATAAAACTGGAGAGGAATCAATGGGATGTGGGCTTGTGCGAAATTAGTTACTCTCAGGGGACTGTATCGGAAACGGTAGATACGGAAACCAAAGCAACAGAAACAACACCTTTGAAATCAAATACAAGTAGGAAGGAACTTGTTTTTATATACTGTAATATAATAAAACCGCAACTTGTAGGAGATGCGTACGTGAAATGTTTTAGGATTATTCAGTTTCCTTTAAGTACATCAACTCATGTCTTTCCCGTAGTTTATTATGTTCCTGTAGAATCATCCGAATTTCAGGTGATAAGTATAGAACTCACAACTAAACTAGGAAGATTAGCTAACATAACGACTAGCACTAAGCCTACTATGCTTGTTTTACATTTTAAAAAGAGAAGGTAGACGGTTTTACGGATTAGTTTGCTATGGATCACCTTACGACATACTACGTAAATCAGTCGGGTGGGCGGCTAGGCAACTTGGGTCCTTTCTACACAGGCAGCCCTTATGTTCAACACGGTGGAGGAATAGGTAGTTTCTTGGGAGGATTGTTTAGAATGATAAAACCCATTCTCTTTTCGGGTGCTAAAGCGGTAGGTCGTGAAACTCTTTCGGCAGGAGCAAATATTTTAACCGATATAGCTAGTAGAAAGGAAGGTGATAAGGTAAAAGATATTATTGCTAATAGAGTAAACGAATCAACTCAGAAACTCGTGAATAAAATGAAGGGTAGGGGTAGAAAGAGAAAGAGGCCGTCTCCTAAGATGCGAGATATATTTAACGATGTAAAGAGGAGAAAGTAGTCAGTCGTGTAAAGATGTTTGCCGTGACAAAGTCAGAGTTTGACCTTTTCGAGAGGAGCCCTATTCAGACAGCGGTGGTGGGAAATGTTACTACATTATGCAAAGCTATTACTCCCGTGGAACAGAGCGTTCTCGAATTCGTAGTTGCTGCGGACAGCGAACACTATACAGATTTAAACGTACAACTCATGGTGGAGGGAAAATTCGTTAAAAACGACGGGGCAGATATAGGTGAAGGCGATAAGGTTACAGGAATAAACAACTTGCTTCATTCGCTTTTCAGTCATCTCAGCGTTTCCTTGAACGGGACATCAATCACCCCTTCGGAGGACTTGTACAATTACAGGTCTTACCTCGAAACATTGTTTGCATACGGTGAGGATGCTTCTAAAACTCATCTGACAAACGGTTTCTGGTATGCCGATAAAGCTATCGAAGGTTTGACAGAACCTAAAGAATTGGCTGAATTAAACGGAACGTTAGGGGCCAATGTTAAGAATGACGGTTGGACCGAAAGATACAACAAGTCCAAGAATTCTAAAGTACTAGTCATGATAGGTAAACTACACGGTGATATTTTCAATCTGTCTAAACTTTTACTACCTGGTGTAAACATGCATATAAGACTTACCAAAGCAAAGAGAGAGTTTTATCTCTTGGGTCAAAACGACAGTTCTAAAGTCTTCTTTAAATTTCTCGATGCAGGTCTGTACGTAAGGAAGATTACAGCTTCGCCTACCATTCTGCTAGCACACATTAAAACTCTGGAGAAAGGTCTTAATGCTCACTACCCTATCACAAGAGTGGATTTGAAAACCTTTACGTTTAGTTCAGGCGCTAGTTCTATTTCTATAGATAACGCATACATTGGTACTCTACCTAAGCGTCTTCTATTCTCGATGGTGAAAAATTCTTCTTTCTCCGGCACAGTGGAGTCCAATCCCTACGAGTTTCGACATTTTGCTTTGAGTTCTTTTGCTTTGTATGTCAACGGTCAACAGGTTCCATCGGAGGGGTTACACATTTCCACAGATCATGAAAAGACTACTACTCTAGCTTACGATACACTTTTTAAAGGTTCGGGGATCCATCATAGCAATAGCGGGATGCTAATCACTCACGACATGTATATAAATGGGTATTTTACACTGATGTATGATCTTACGCCTGATGTTTCTGCATCGCATGGTCATAGAAGCTTGCCCTCTAGCGGGAACATTAGATTAGAAGCAAAGTTCGATAAGGCTTTAGATCAAGCCATCACTTGTATCCTCTACTCTGAATACGATAATTGTATAGAAATCACTAAAGATAGAAAGGTAATTACGGACTTTTAGAATCATGAACAGTAATCAAATAAACCATGCATTACGTCATGTACAAACATTCGATGGGGTTTACCCTAGCGATATGTTACCTCGTGTTGTAACGCATAAACCTAAGATATATATCATTAACTTTGATCCTCATTCGTCACCTGGTTCTCATTGGGTTGCCGTGTTTTTCAAAAATCAAACTTTTGCCTACTACTTTGATTCTTATGGACTACCACCCATCATTCCTGGGATATCTAAATTTATAAATCAAAACTCAATTCAATGGCTATACAACACTCGAAGACTACAAGGACTGACAACCGATGTATGTGGACA
This sequence comes from Ectobius pallidus, assembly GCA_964059195.1. Classification (NCBI taxonomy): domain Eukaryota; kingdom Metazoa; phylum Arthropoda; class Insecta; order Blattodea; family Ectobiidae; genus Ectobius; species Ectobius pallidus. Next base: position 139,820,866 of record CAXKWD010000008.1, read on the forward strand.
TTATGTCTGTTTGTTCACATACTTTATGAATCAAGGCTGGATGATGCAAGAGTTTGTCAACATGTTTACTACATCACCTGACATAGAGATCGTCAGCATCTTCCACTATGTCCTTGGATCTCTGTGTGGGACGAGGAAAGGAGGAGGCCAGAGATGTTTTCCAGGTGATATGCAATGTAAGTATTTAACACAACAACAACAACAGGGTTTTATTTCCAGATTAGAAAGTTGTTTACACACATGTTACAACCTGTACTTATTGATTTCAGAATGAAAGCAGCCCTATTACCTTGGACTAGCTCAGTTTCGCTGCAGTGTCTGGAACGAGAGGTTCTCTTCATCCTAGATCCATTCGAGATGTCTTCGTCAGAGATGAGCAAGAGCAAGACCAAATGTAAAAAGGTATGTATTATATATTCTTTACTCTAGATTTCTTACACGTGTTGTTTGTTTCAGGTTTCATCATCAAACTCTGTATGAAAATAGATTTCTTACGAGTCTTGTTTGTTTGTTGTTTCAGGTTCCATCAGGCTCTGTAAAGAAACAGAAAAAGGTCGACAAGGTGGTGGTGGTGAAGGAAGCTGTGACACCAACAACGAGAGTTGCTCCTTTGGTATTAGCACGCAGAACCTATTTCCTCAACGGCAGAAAGGACAGGTACATCAGTTTTGGATTCTACTCCTTTACGGATTATATTGGGTGTGCCGAGATTGGAACTTCAAACGGTGCTTGTGTTATTTTGTCGCCATACCTACTGTCTTCGTTCTTGTTACATTTACCTAAAATGTGTGAAAATATGTGTTATTCTAAACCTTATCTGTTTAAAGAAGACTCTTTCAAATTACAGACATGTAAAGACTTGAAAGATTGTATGATGCAATACGATAGTGCTCGCATTGTTTTACGTAATACTGACATTACGTTCCTTGTGATGAATTCTAACATAATCAATGACATTATGACTAAATATGTTCTCATGCAAAGCGAAGTGTTTAACTATATAAACAACAAACAAAGTGTTCGTGCAAGTTGTGATATTCTGTCTTTATTAGACATGGTTACCGATGAAATAAATCATCCAGCTCTATTACTGTGACGCCATTTGTATATACACATTATTTCATAGGAACGTGACAACCTTATTATAGAGAATAGGGTTGTGACGTTCTGAAATGAAACTATAACCTTAACCGTGTCCTATTCCTTACATGGTCATTTTCACTTAGTTGATAGTAATAGTAACAGTGTTCATCTGGAAGAAGAAGAAAGGATGCTGAAAAGGAAGAAGAATTGGTTATGTAAGTATAAACCTATTTTATCTTTCCATAACTAGGTAATGGTATTCATGTGCCCTTGCGCATTATTACACTATCTAGCCATAGGGCCTAAGGGTATAAACGAAGGACAATACATATGTTATCATTGGGTTGTAACTAAAGGATATGAATAGCATAGGAACGTGTTTGAGGGCATTTGCATTATAACCTCTGCCCCAGGCCTCGTATCTGGTGGGGGTTGTACCCAGCCCTCTGGGGGGCAGGCGTCGGTTTTCGAAGTGGGTCAGATTGGGGTTGGGGTAGCACGGGCTTATTGCCCACGTCTGCTTTGTTCGAAACGAATCCCATCATGTCATATAGGACCTTAGTACGGGGGTTTGGGGGGCGGCGTCGGGGGCGGCGTCGGTTTTGTTTTGGGGCATAGCTCTTTAAGGGGGCTTGGGGGCGGGTGGGCATTAACACAGGACGAACGGGCGCCTTTCGCTTTTTCGAATCGTCACGTTTCACCTATACGTGACTCTACACCGGGGGCGGCGTCGGGGGCGGCGTCGGTTGGCGGCCATTTTGGATACATAGCTAGCTAGTTACTACTTACCGGCTAATTTGGTAACAAATTTTACCATATATTAGAGGGTATAAAAAGAAACATTATCCATCTGAAATAAATCTACGCTCTTTGGAAACAATGAAGTGTATCAATTCTTTGTATGTTTGCTTATTATCTTTCTTTTTTCTTTCACTATTTCGTGAGACAATCCAATACCAATAGGAGAGAAATTAAACCTAAGGATGACATTATAATTGCATAGGACATGGAAGGACTCCGGTGTATGATCACGTAGGCATTTGGATCTAGAAATGTAGAATTTATGAGCCCAATATTCCTTTCTATAAGGAAAAATAATATAATCTAACTTCAATAGAAGTTGTCTTATGGTGGGTGCAAGAGGTATAACTCCTCTTCGTAGACTTCTGCGCAGTGGCGATTATTCCATATAGGATGTGAGGATCATCCTACACTCCATAATTGGTCTACATAAATGTTTACTAGCATTCATTGTCAAAATTAAAATAGTAAAGTGACAAAACGGCGTTATTGTAGAGCACTCGGGAAGTTCTGTTTTGAGCAGGTTGGTATTTGCGAGGATGTCCTCAGTGTTGATGTTACGTAGTCCATGCCGTTGTTAAAGCTCTTGGGCATGTGAAGGGGCAGGCAGGGAAGAGGAAACGTGGTGAGAAGCCAGTTTCATATGGAGGAAGTTGAGGACGTCTTACGTTCCTTCCTCACATGTGTTCTGTGGTTCCTCACGTTTGAAAGCTTGTTTTCTAAAGAAGGAGTGATCATATTTTTATTATTATTTATTTATTTATTTCATTTCTTGGTATATATTATAGGCCTAGCTATTATTAATCTTTACAGTGCTGTTTATGTTTCAATATAAGTATTCCTGGAGCAATACATGTTTCACTAGTGAATTATAAGTTTGATATCAACTACGAAAATTATAGCGGAATAGCTGATTTCCGTAAATGACAGTTTTCATACGTGGTTAAATATTTTCATATTTTAAAGCATTATATAAAGCATTATTGTATTAAATTTACATCTCAGCCTTTATGCATTTTTTACGGCGACGCATATGTACGTCAATAACAGTGAATAGGATAATTCGCGTTCTCCACACCATCCTACACAACCAAAAAACCAGGAGTCGCCACTGCTTCTGCGTACGTTTTGGCCTCCATAAAGACTTCATATCGAACATCTCCATAATTGGCATTAGGGTATCAATTGCAGTGTTGAAAAATCATCTCTTTAATAGGCCTATGCACCTTAGGAGAACTGCATATTTATATGATTTTGACTGCATATTTTTTGCTTTGTTTGTTGTGTACCCGCTAAATATGTACAGTGAGTCCCACGCAAGAGTTGGCCAATGACGCGGGTTTCTGCGTCGCGGCTGGCACAGCTCCAACTCCCGAGCGATCGGGTGAAATATCTACGCAAATAATGCCGCGGTTAGTGTAATGATTCAGGTTCTCACATTTACAGTTAAAATTACAACGAAAATAACCACGTACCTCATCACAAGAGTTGTTGGAAATGTTCTCCTCTTGCATAAGCACAACACTGACTCCTTTTTTAGGGAATTTTCTTTCACGCGCGTAAGTTCAGCTTCCGAGATAGAGTTAATTTCTCTTGTGATATTGTCTTTAAGTTGTTCTTGTGTACCGGTATGGGAAATTGACCTATACACTTTATTTTTTTAAGTTTCCGCATAAATAATATTTACATAATGTTAGAAGAACTTTATGACAATATCACATAGCCCTATCACAAGAGAAAGTAACTCTGTCTCGGAAGATGAACTTACGGGAGTGAAAGAAAATTTCCTAAAAAGGTGCCAGTATTGTCTGGATGCAAGAGGAGAACATTTCCATCGTCTCTTGTGATGAAGTACGTGGTTATTTTCATTGTAATTTTAACTGTAAATGTGATAACCTGAATCATTACAACGATCGCGGCATTATTTGCGTAGATATTTCACCCGATCGCTCGGGAGTTGGAGCTGTGCCAGCCGCGACGCAGAAACCCGCGTCATTGGCCAACTCTTGCGTGGGACTCACTGTATGTTATTCTGTTATGTAGGCCTATCTCATTGTATGTATTTTATTTCCAGGTTTACCACCTAGTGTCAGCTTTGTCTAATGGCAGCCTTTTAATGGAAGAAGCTGAAAGATTTGCTTTCTGAATAAATATGTATGTTATGCTGATCTGACGAGGTATCTTTCATGGATGTAACACGAAGCTTAGAGACGTATATCTCTTGGTTCCAATGCCACTTGACACGAATATAATGTTATCTTTCGTGATTTTCTCGAAAACTGATCTAACGATTTAAAATTTTTGTAGAAACTAAATACATTAAGAAATCAAAGTTTTACTTGAAACATTTTTTCTTATAAAGTAATTGAATGGTAGTTATAAGCATCTCGTCAACAAACTCAGTTCTTTTTCAGTCTTTCCTAGCGAATAATACGGGACGGAATAAAGCTTAGATCAGTGGGTAACGAGAAAAGAATTTCGGGGAGGGTAGAAACCGCCCAACAAAGGGGGGTCCACAACTTTTAAATATTGAACCAATGAAAATCACATTTTACGCTATTTTAGCACTGAAAAATTAGTTAAAAAATTTGTTTACATGCCAACTTAAACAAAAAATCATTAGCTAAGTTATAACACTTATTACTATTTAAAAGAAAAGTTAAATAACACACTGAACAGTGGAAGTAATAGGCCTACATTTTAAAATCCAGTCTTTTATTGTTAAATAAAATAAATATTTGAGAAAAATGGAGCTCAAATAACTTCACCACAAATTTATTACAAAAGTAGAATTTTAGGTTTTGATTTCGGAGAGAGTCAACCCCCATTCCCTAGGCCACTGGCTTAGATAAACTGAATGCATATTCTGCAATGCTGCCCTAACCTATTATTACAATATCAAAAATAAAGAAAATTATGCAAATGTTTCACTAAGATTTTATAGAATCCAGAGAGGATGGTTTGATCTTACTTGTAAGCTCCCATGCAGTACATAATAAGGAAATAATATGTATGCAAATCTGAAGAATTTATTGCGCAATTATTCTTGAGGAATCATTAAAATTAATACAACTATGAAAGGTTACGGATTATACCAACAGTATGGCAGCAATAAATAATACGTCTGCATTCCAGAAAAAGCATAATAATTGCAGCAATTATATCTAAACTTGTCATCGCACAGGAGAAACTTGGAGCCAGACATTACCATATACACAAAGGTCATCGTCTCATCTTCTAGTATCTTCAGTAAATTGCTGAATGACTAATAAAATTAAAGCGTTACAACCTCATTAGTCCACAGTTTCAAGTTTCGTTACGCAATTCGTTTACAGAATTAGTTTTAACCTGTTATTAATATCGTATACATTTTCTTCAAAATTGCAATGTAACTTTTTAAGTTTTTCATTGAGCCTATGTGTTTTTTATTATAACTTTGTATTTTATATGATTTACTAGCTTAAAAGGACCGGCGTCGCCCGGGTTTTGTATTTTGTAATTCGAAATTAACTTATGAAGTATTTTCGATTTTCAAACTCTAGGTCCTTATAGTCTATAGGTATTAAAAATTTAAAACGAAGAACGACTTAACATACTCAAACTATTCCCTCAGAAAACGCTTGATATAGTTTTTATGGTTCATAGAGGGTGTAGAATTTTGCATCCCATCGCTTCTACTCACCAAGCTTTGTAGGGGTTAAAATAAGAAGAAACAGAAATTCCGGTAACATAAAATTGTATTGTCTGTTGTCATGTGAACAGTGATTTGGATTTGATAAATCTGTGTAAAAAGGGATTAAGTATTCTAAAAAATATTTGACTTTTGGCATTTAAAATAAAAAAATTCCAAATCCTTTCTTAGTGAGCACTTACATTATGAAACGAGGGTATTGTCAAAATTCCAAGTACCGGTATCTACCTATTATAGTTTAGGCTCTACGTTGATTCTCTGTCAGTCAGGACAAAGCCTCTTATGTATATATATGCTATTAACTTTGATCATTGATCAAGCCGTAACACGCTTTTTATGTTTAACATAGCTTTTAGATCAGAACGTATACACGCAACATTGACGTATCGACTAGAGTTGCAGTGATACCAACTGTTTTGCGCAATTTTCCTTGTCGGTAATGTGATTTCTTTTTTTCTTCTATAAGTTTTTTTTAAAGTTTTTAACTGAAGGGGTAACTGAAATTAATGTAACCCATTACAAACACTAGATCCCAGAAACAATAATGTAACTTCAAAAAGTATACGTTAAGTCAATAAAACGTAATTTATAAAAATAAAGCATTTAGCTTAATCTTTAAAATATACAAATATAAAAGCACAATATTTATGGGGACAGTTTCGTTGATGCATATACATATAATATATTAAAACAAAATATAAAATAAAACATTAAATAATCTGGGCATTCACATTACTTTTGACAGTAAGTTGTAACAATTAAATGAAAAAAAAATGGTAGTCCGCGACTTAGATGCCCATATACGTATAGATTTTTTTTTAAATACCACAATGCTTTAGAGGAAGACCAAAAATTTCGCATTTAAGACAGTGAGAAGTATGATATTTTTTTTTTTTAGGTAGTTTGTATGATCTTTTTTTTTCAGTGACTTCTTGATAAACCTGAATTTCCGTTTTTCTCTTCATAGTCATGCTATCATCCACCTACTTGGCATATTTTTAGACCTAACAAGATTCGAACTAGGACCGTGAAAATTTCTCTGCGTATCTCAATAAACAATACCATCTTCACTTTGAAATCACAAGAGGTAACAGAGACGGATTGGAAAATTAAAATATTTTAGGAAGTTATCTGCTTTCGTATATAGGGATCTTCTACAAAATATCCTTATATGGGAGGAATAATCACAATATGAAAATCTCAATGGACTATGATTGCCTAGGCTTCAAGCACCACCTCCTTTCCCACCACTGCACTGTGCACGCACTACAATCGTTACCATGCCAACACCAAACCTATTTTTCAACCATATTGATTGCTAAATGCACAATAGCTTTTATTATAGTCTGCAGTAGTTGACCAATACAATTCTGGATACTGGAAAAATGGTTCAACAAATTATTCACTATTCTATAATAAGAGAGTTGTGTTTGTTTGTCCGTCTGTCTGTGTGCGATGCCCAGCCAAAATTATGGCTCGCAAAAATCTGAAATTTTAAATATAGATGGATTGAAGGGCGTCCGAATATACCTTGAAGTTGGATTTTTAATTTTAGCTTTCTTTAGCGAATTATGAGCTAAAAATGGCAGATAACGTGATTTTTTTCTCTATAAAAGTACAGTTTTCGCTAATAGGCCTATATTTCAATTGTAAAATTAATTCCAGATGGCCTTGCTCTACTGGGCAAAAAAGAGCATCGCTGACATCGATTTTTTGCAACGTGACACGTTACTTTGTAAATAGCTTCAATTTTGTTAGCCCTTTCTGTTTGATTCATTTGTTTACGGTTACGGCATGCAGAGATGATTTTTTTGTACAAGTGGAGGAAAGGGGATTATGAATGTAGACCTAATTGCCATTGAATGATTTGGAATGAAAACCTCACTACGCGAGAATTGGGGAGAGGGCAGGGATTCGAATCTGAGGTCGTTTCTTCCCGTCGGTGCACTCTAATCGTGAAATGCACTTCAAATGTGTACTCGCCAAATATTTAATGTTAATATAGCTTTAATCTAACAAACATATCCTGTTAAACTTGTACATCTAAATCAAGGTGTAAAACATCTGACTGCACTGTAGACAAGACCCTCTGTATTCAATATCAAGAGTGGAATAAGCCTATTAATTTGTCCAGACTTTACGTATATCCGTTAAATCTATTTCCGTTACAGGCAGTTTTAGCAAGTTATTCCCCGTAAGACCGATTTTAAAGATGCTTAGAGGTAAAAAAATATCCTCATAAAGCTTTGCCAATTGAACATTAATATTTTGTAACCAATAGCGTAAATATAATGAATTTTATCCACCTTATACCCTCAAAAAAACTTATGTAACTTATACCATCCAACTACTGTTCTTGGGATTGCTTCGAAAAAAAAATTTTCTATATTTTTGCATACGTTTTTTATTTTCTATCTTATTGTAGCTAAACTTCTGAAATGTATGCGTTAAACAATTTAAAACACATTACAGACAGCTAAAAAATTTAAAATTAGAAGTTTTTTTGACATTTTACATATTACATTAAATTGGATTCACAAGTAACATTTGTTTAAAAATGTACAACATTAATTTAAACTTACCAATAAAATATTAAAATTCAGTCTTATGTATTTGTCATGTATAATAAAACTTTGTTATTAAAAATCCATGTGAAATGGAATAGTCATAGTATAAAACAATTATAATTGTAATTTTTAATAACAAACAATTATAATTGTTTTATTCTATGACTATTCCATTTCACATGGATTTTTAATAACAAAGTTTTATTATACATGACAAATACATAAGACTGAATTTTAATATTTTATTGGTAAGTTTAAATTAATGTTGTACATTTTTAAACAAATGTTACTTGTGAATCCAATTTAATGTAATATGTAAAATGTCAAAAAAACTTGTAATTTTAAATTTTTTAGCTATCTGTAATGTGTTTTAAATTGTTTAACGCATACATTTCAGAAGTTTAGCTACAATAAGATAGAAAATAAAAAACGTATGCAAAAATATAGAATTTTTTTTTCGAAGCAATCCCAAGAACATTAGTTGGGTGGTATAAGTTACATAAGTTTTTTTGAGGGTATAAGGTGGATAAAATTCATTATATTTACGCTATAATATTCACCCTCAAAAGGAAACATGAAATTTATTAATATTTTGTAACCAACGTCGAATGTTGATATTTTTGTTAACCAACGTCCTTCTCTAACATCATTTTCAGTGCAATTGCTTCAACCACACCACCACTTGAAAAATTAGGGGTAGAAACATTTTATGTATGCTACAGTCTACTATTTAGTAAATGTTTTAAAATTAATAAGCTAGAGAAAAGTTTAAATTGATACCAGAAGAAGAAGAAGAAGAAGAAGAAGAAGAAGAAGAAGAATCAACCGAAGCATAACAGCGGTACTCAAGAACAGAATGTTACATGTGTAAGTCTACTGTGAGTAGCTATTACTATGACACTTTTTAACAATTGTAATGAAGTTTTAATACGGTGTTTAGCTACGAGTACTACAAAGAAGCAGATTGAACACTCGTTTAAAGACTGCCCTGTGTGATTAATAGGGAACTACTACATCTGTGTATGTTAATTAATGTATATTAATTAACAAAATATTCTAAGAATCTACATACATTTTATGTGTTTTAATTTTTAATATGTGAAAAGTAGGCCTACCTCGAATACCAGGATTTTTAACAATTTATGTATAAAAGAAGTTTTAGGACGTTTAATTTATTTTACAATTTTATTGTAATTAATAATATTTTTATGGACTATTCTATTTTATGCAACAAGTGTAGGCCTATGAAATATTGTTTTTAAATTAACCATCACAGCCAAAAGTAAAGTTAAAATAATTCTTCTTCTTCTAGTATCAATTTACAAAATTAATGAGGAAATAAGGTGGTTTTTTAAATTTATATTTGTCTCTATTCACCCTCATTGGACCAAAATGAAATTCATTAATCAATAAGCTACAATTTTCTGTAAAATTTATACTTGCAGAATGTAACTCGTTTCTCGTAGGACCTATGTTATAAACTACTGTTTAGTTAATATTTTAAAATTAATATAGCTAAATCTGTACATCTAAACTATAAATCAAAGCATGACGTAATAAATTTATAGCATCTAACTGCATTGTAATCATAGGTCTCTCTATTGAATATCAAGAAAGAAATAAGCCTTCACAGGCTGTGGTTATTACATTCATTTGTCCAGACTTGATGTACTTCCGTCATTTTATTCCGTTACATGTTGTTTTAGCAAGAGAGCCCCCTAAGCCCTATTTTAAAATGCCCTAACAAAATATCTTTCTTTAAATATCTAAAATATCTTTAAATATTTAGTTCGGTTTATGTGGTTAACACATAAATTTATTTGGGCAATCTTATTTTTTTAAATACAATAAACCATCAAATATGCAAAACAATGGAATCCAGAAAAAACAAACTTGAAATTGCCTTTCAACTAACAAAAGATACATACAACAATAAATCCCTTTCATGGGGGTCAAAAATTAAACATTACAGATCAGTAATTAAACCAGAAGCACTGTACGCGGCAGAAACGCTAAACATGAATTTCAAAGGTCGGATGGAGAAACTTGAACTAAAGGAAAGGAAGATTTTAAGAAAAATCATAGGACCTAAATTTCAGGATAATAAGATGATATACATCAAGAATGAAACCCTCTACAAGAAAATTGAAAACTTTCAGACACTATGCGAAAAAGGAGGATAAATTTCTATGGTCATCTTCTCAGAATGGACTCTGTTAGATTAACCAAACAAATCTTTGACTTCTTCCGCAACCGCAAAACAAAACCCAACTGGTTTAAAGAAACTGAAAAAGACCTAGTTGAGTTAAAAATTACAGAAAATTCACTATTAGATCGAACGGCTAAAATAATAACTAAAGACGAAAATACAAGGTTCCAAGACAGGTCGACACTGAAGTCCAAACCTATTATCTCTGAAGAAGAGAGGAAAAGAAGATCAGAAAGAATGAAGAAATACTGGGCACTTAGGAAGGAACAACACACAAAGAAATAACTGGTTCAACGTACCCCAAAGAGGGTGAAACGAAAGAAGAAAACCATCAAATGCCTTGCTGTATTAGTAACATCTATTCGAGGAACCATTTTATCATTAACCAGACTGACACCCAGCTTTCACCCCTGACATTCTCATACACACACAATCGGTTTGTAATAACTTCTCATACACAGGGCTGTAATTTGCGGTGTATAAACAGAATAAGCCAGAATTATGTTGCATACTTTGACACTTATTGTCTGGATTTAATAGTAGTATAACTCCAAGCCCATTATCCAGCATTTCTACATGTGTGGACTGCAATTAATTATAAATTTAATGGTTTGTAATATTGTAGTGGGGATCTCATGTAGGTCATTCTGAGGTAGAAAATGAACTATATTTATTATATATTTATTAACTTCCAAAGTCGTATATGAACACTGTAAAACAATATGTTGTCATGAGAACTTATTTGCATTTGATAAATTCTTTCTATTATATTACCACAAAATAGACACTAAATTGGGCTTTACTCCGGTACCGGTAAACCGATTTAGTCCAATATCAAAAGGGTTCTTCCCATGGTCGTTATAAATGTGTATAACAAGTTTCATGAAAATCCGATAAAGTGTATTTGAGTTATGGCGCGTACAGACACACGGACAGACAGACAGACACATTTTCCCGTCCCCCATACAATTTTATGAAGTACCATTCTGGCACTTAATAAAGCAATTTAACAACACAGAGAATACTTCCCATGAATCACCACCTCTAATTAAATGTTCAAGTAATTAACGAATATATATTTATACGAACAAGCAACTAAAAATTCAAATACAATGAATATATAACACAAACAATAAGTACAAGCCTATAATTACATAATTGTATAAACCTATTACCTGTACTATACATAGGGAACACTCTTTCAAGACACTGGAAAAGGAAAACTAAATGAAACTATGTAAAATTGGAAGCCAATTTACACCAACTTCCTGTTTCAAGAAAATTGGATTGTCAAGTTTTTTTTGAGGTTAAGAAAGAGAAACAACAAGGAAACCATAGCGGCTTCACTAGCACATTGTTTCCTAGTTGTATTAAATTGAATTGAGAGGAATTACGCAAATGAGGGAGACGGTGTCTGGCGGTCGTTGTCTGGATCAGGCGGTCATAAGGTGTGTGCCAGTCTCATTAGCAACACACTCGCCACTTCCTCTCAAAACAGACAACACTCTCACGTGACTCAGTAATTTCTTACTCTGTTAGTTCATACTCAGCTGCTCTTGTTCAACTGTTTAAAATTCCTTCTTCTCTAGGTTTAATGTTACAATATTATTTTCATAGTAATTTATAGGGGGCGGATTTCTATGACAAGTCATATTTTTCCCCTTTGCATTATTTCAGGTTTCCGACTAATTAAAACCCGATTCCAAGCATCCTGGTGAAAATGGAAGGGCTTTTATTGTGCATATAACTGCATATTTTTTAACTGTTGTAGCATATTTAGTATGAATATGCATATTTAGGTCATTTTTTGGCATATTTGTGTTCATATTAAAGAAATTTTGAAGTTTCATACCATATTTTGTAAATTTTGCATTATAATGATACTTTTTGAGAATTCACAGGTACCGGTATTTTAAATAAATAACACTATATTTTAATAAAGTGTATTGTAATGAAACTTAAAAAATTTACACAATGTGTAAGTGGTAAAGTCACATTTTAAATTTTATTGATCATATTTTAATGTTTTTTAGGTCATAAATGCATGCATATATCCTATTTTTGAGGTCATAGAAATCCGCCCCCTAATAATTTATAAATATCTGTAAGTATGGTATATAATATTTTCATATTATATTTTATAGAATCATGTGGAATAACGAAACACGCCTGCAGCGATGTCGGATTGGAAATAAATAGATAAAAAATTTAACAAGTCATGAAACGTCAAAATAATGCGCCACGAATTATTAGAATAGCCGGTAAATCGTTCGAACAAGTGGAGAAGTTCAAATATCGGGGAGCAATAATTATTATAAATACAAATAATATTAAAATACAAGTAAAGTGTCTATTGAAATCAAGAAATGCTTGTTTCTATGCATTCGGAAACTCGCGTCTTCTGTATAGAAATCTGAAAATAAAATTTTACAAAAGTTATCCTGCCGGTTGTATTACATGGACGTGAGACATGGTTGCTAACTCTTCGGGAAGAACATAAACTGCGAGTGTTCGAAAACAGAGTACTTAAGAAAATACTCGGACTCAAGAAAGGTAAAAATGGCGACTGGAGAAAACTGCATAACGACGAGCTTCATAACCAGTAAGTATTCTTCACCGAATATAGTAAGGGTGATTAATTCAGGATGAAATGGGCTGGACATGTTGCGCGTATGGGGGAGGAAAGACATAACTTATCTCGAAAATACTGACTGAAAGAACCGAAGGGAAGAGATCACCTGGAAGACATAGACATTGGTTGGCTGGTATATGCACTGCAACTTATGCCTGTGACCGTCGTTGGTGTGCCGGAATTTTGTCCCACAGGAGTTCTTTTACTCGCCAATAAATCTACTGGCATGGGCCTGTCACATTTATACACACATAAATGCCATCGACCTGGGCCGGGATCGAACCCGCAACCTTAGGCACAGAAAGCCAGCGCAATATTAACTGCGCCATTCAGGCCGAAACAAGGGGTAGGTATATCTAAAGGAAAGAAGAAGATTAACTCCAATCAAAGCCAGCAATTTTTAAAAATGGCTTTTCGAGGAGCAGCCTACATGCTAATATTATCTCTCAGTTGTATAATTCTATTTCTACATTCATTCTTTGTAACCGTTTCTACTCGTGTACACTAATTTATCAAATAGATTGCATTCTTGACTATGCATCTAGAAGCTCATTCGATCTTCGTTAACAATTTCTACTATTTTCCTATAGTGAGATAAACATGTCTGGAACGAAATGCACTCTGCCTTGTGAAACAAAAAGTAGAGGCTCAGGTTCAGAAGAAGCCATCAGTAATATCCATGACCCAAATAACGCCATTTACCAACGAAGTCTTAAGATGGAGATACATGATGCAGCGGGCTAACAGTGGGTCTTCTCACCAGGATGTGGCCCCAGTATTTTCATTTTTTAATTCAACAGAATAGCGAGTACCTCTACCTACCATTCAGATGAACAAGGGAATAAATTTAATAGTAATCTTGCTAGGAAATTATACGTAGTATTGACTTCTTTTAATCAATTTACAAACTAAACGCTTCTGCATTAACGACGTCAGTATGGATATCTTGTAATTGATCACTGCATACATTAGAAAGTTAGTCGTGATTTCCTATTCAATATACTGTTCATGTTTATTCACGGTCATACTTCTAATTACTTGATTTCTGCTACTGCCGGTTCATAAGCTGTGGAAGTGCATATACTCGTTGGCTACAAGAAGTACAGGTAGTAACTAGCTACGGACATCAAAAGGGATACTGAGAAATAAATGAAAATAGCTTTTTTTTCAGCAATGAATTGCCCTACAACCTCGTATTCTGTCCTGACGTCCCCATCAGGATTTGAACATAGGACCGCTTCCACCGTATGCGCAGATGCTACCGTTGAGCTAACTAGGCATTCATTGATTTTAATTACTATAATATTATTCTTATATAGGTTTCCTTCATCAGACATTCTTTCCTTCTTTCTTTCTTTCTTTCTTTCTTTCTTTCTTTCTTTATCTGAGTTTTACCTCTCCCTTTTAGGATTTAAGCGACACAAGCCGCCCGGGCCTTACAGGGCCGCGACCTGTCGGGAGAGAGATGATCTATGGAACACATACATACGTTTTTTGACCAGACAAGGACATGGAGGGCTTCCCCGGATGAGTGATCAGCCCAATGCCGGTGCCACCTCCGAGACAACATGAACACATAGGTCGAGACACACCATTGACGCACACACTCACTCCAAACAAGGCGAGGATGGGATGAAGATGATAATGACGGCCAGATGATATATGGGGACCACAAGGGCCTAAAGTTACCCGACATTTGTCTCACAGGTGAGGAAAACCCCCAGAAAAAACCCCACCTAGGTAACCTGTCCTGACCAGGAATCGAGCCCGTGCCCGCTGCGTGAGAGGATCGCACGCATCCCCTGAGCCACAGCGGAAAGGGCGTAAAGTTATCCACTGCCCTAGGATGTCAAATAATTAAATTCGCCCCTGAATACTGGGTATTCATTGATTTTTATTATTATTATATTATTCTTATATAGATTTCCTTCATCAGACATTCAACATGAAATAAAGGGCAGAAACTTATCCACTGCCCAAGGGTGCCAAATAATTAAATTCATCCCTAATTAATAGTATTAACACACACAAGATTCTAGAGAAGTCAGTAACTTACGCCAGCTTGCTTTATTCCCAGACCAGATCATAATTGTGTGTTTAAACCAATACGATTCAGAAACTCCACTTACCTGAAAAAGAACAGAAAAAAACATATAAGAAATATCGACAATTATTTACCATTATCATTCAATTGGGAACTGACCAAGTAGGAACTTAAAGAAAACAAATTCTTACAAAAGCAATAGATTGAAATAAAAATCGTCTTGAAGGTTGCTGGAAACATTAATCAAGCATTCAGTCCACCTGGTATTTTTAACGGTACTGCCTTTAACATGTATACTTTAGCGTTTGAGAAATTAAGTCTGACTGTGAGAGATACATCAAAGTGGAAGCGGGATTTGGAATTGAAAACCTAATTAACTCTTAGACATAACTATTCCTTATTTTCATTAACCTTGCCGACCTTCCGCATGTACGTGATCTCCTGAAGTTACCTGCTGAGGGAAGAGATATTTCATAATTAATTGAAGTATTATGTGTTTGGTACACACAGCATCTTTTACTGTCACGCCAGATGATGGTAACTGCTTCATCTCAACTTTTCTTGTAGCAAGAATGTTTCCATTGTGTAACGGTGATATTATCTTGTATCTTAATGTTGTACTTTACTTATTAACTTTCGAAAACTTAATTAGTTTCAGGTGTACAAGATACGATTAGAAGATGTTATACACGTAATTAAATTCAGTTAAACCAAGGACTTGCACGTTGTATCACCTTATACAGTCAACCCTCGATATAATGCCACCATCCGTTTTCTAACATTTAGTGGCACAAAGCGAGGGTGGCACTAAAACGAAATTTAATTATTAAAATAAAAATGGCATAACACAGTGCTGTATTACTTTACTGTACTGTATTATGAAAGAAAAATTAAATAGAAGGCAAACGGAGAACTTTAACACAAAATAATATGTACTGTACTGTACTGTAAAGTAACTCAATTTATTACAGTATACGTCCAGTGCTACAGCACAAAAAGTGGTTGAAAATCATTTGAGTAAGTGGGTAAGTGATTATGAATACAGTACAGTATTTTTAGTCCTTGTTAAAAAAAACCTAACTCTAGTGTAATGTTTAATAGCTGAATGGACACTGGACTAAAATAAGTGAAAGTTAGGGAGGTCTCATTGTATGAAGGACTCTTTCTACCTGCTCCACCCTCACGCAGGCTGTCTGTCCAACTTCTTAACATAGCTTCCTCATTCCACCGCGTTACATTTAAAGGGGAACACTCACTTCTTGGAAATACAGTACAGTATGTTTCTTAAATAATCTTCCTAACATTCACGCCAGTTTTAAAAGAATTCTGCAAATGAAAAAATAATCACTGCAAGCTATATTTTGTAAAAATCTTATCTTATATTCATTGGCACTAATTGAATTGGCACTGTAACGAGGTCTCTTATGTATTTTACATGGGAGAAGATCCGTTCACTTACATTTATTGGCACAGTGAGAGGGTGGCACTGTAAAGAGGGGCATTATATGAGGGTTACGTTAGGCTGTTCAGAGGAAATGGAGAGCACACAGAATGTTTATCATAGGTAATCCCACGAGAGTTTACGAGTTTATCGATAGATGCGCAGTCGCGAATTTATCTGATGAAACTCGTAAATTCGAGTTACATTTATTAAGACTAGGGATGGGTCGATACCAGATTTTCTCGATACTCGATACCGATACATGATTTTTTCCTCGATACTCGATACCGTCAACATTTCCAGTTTCAATAAATAGATACTGTAAAAATTAAAAGTTGAGTGAACTGTGTGATACGAGCTAAATTATTTAAGTGTGCATATTTAATGAGAGAAAATTTAATATCATCAGTAGCCTATAATTATTTTTAAACTCTACATTAAAACTAAACGTTTGACAGGAAACGAAACAATTAAGAATCTCTTCTGTTTGGAATTTAAAAGAAGGAAAGTCTTTATGACTAGACAAGAATCACAGAGTGGTTTTCTCCATTTCAAGGAGAAATAGAAGCATTTACTATATTTAGTAAAGTACTAAAAGTAGAAAGAGGTACCGCATTTCCTTAAATTTCAGAATTACCAAAGTATCGAAAAAGTACCGAGCTAGTTTTCTGAAGTATCGCTCGATGCCGATACCATGCAAGTATCGAGAGTATTGAGCTATCGAAAATATCGAGGACCCATCCCTAATTAAGACTATTTCGTGAATAAAACTATAACGGATTATACAAATAATTACTTTCTTACTTTGTTCTATAAATACAAAACTAACAGCTGCGAGATCACGACATGCTCCCGCTATACACACGTAAAATATTTAGGTGTTATTCATTAACACCCTGTATACAGCAGTCCATCGCCACTAACTGCTCCTTGTGCAGGACGTTTGCTTCTGACTATAGAAGAATTTATTCCGAACAAAGGCCTATACATTTTTATGTCCCTAATTAATCATGCTTACCAGCAAAGATAAAAATAGCGCATGTGTTATGACTGAACAAGGCATTAAAGACGTTATCAGTTAGGATTAATAGCCTCGGTCTCACTGACTGACGACGGAAGTCACAACCGAGAGCGGACTCACGGATGGTGAAATTGCATCAAGGTAAAAGCAGGGACCTGTTTCGCTCGAGCATTCATAACCAAGGGGAAATTTTAAAACAGCAACAACGCTAATGCAAATTAAAAGCTAGGCCTCCTGGAAAAAATGAGGGAAGAGTGCTTTCGCTGTATTAAATGTGCACTCCACCAAAACACAGGCTGTTAATATGTTCCGACTGAACTGGCAGTGAAATATGGTTGGTTACTGCAGAGATATACTGATCAAGCTACCGTGCTTTGCAGGCTTACTC
Source organism: Ectobius pallidus (assembly GCA_964059195.1). NCBI lineage: Eukaryota > Metazoa > Arthropoda > Insecta > Blattodea > Ectobiidae > Ectobius > Ectobius pallidus. The sequence goes on from CAXKWD010000008.1 coordinate 139,838,743, forward strand.
TTCATAAGATAAAGTAAGTAAGTAATTTATTGTCACAAACATTTACAAAATAGCTTAAAAACTGGTAAACTGGTGACTCGTCAAAAAAAAAGAAATAATAATACTAGTAGTCACAAATACAGATTTTGAAAAATGTAAAATATGAGGCGAAACTTTTCTTTAAATTTAAATAACCATAATTTTTATGTGTCCCATAACCATATAAATTATACATTTTTGTCCTGAAAAATTCACTTATTGAACAGTAAGCTTCCTGCAATTTTTTTTATATTTTTTAAAGTTTTACTTTAAATATTTCATCATTCAATTGTTTTGTTTCTTCTGACAAATGATTGTATGCTTTCATGCCCGTGTATCTAGGACATATTTCAAATAGAGATAATCTATGTGCTGGATATTGTAATAAATTTTTATGTCTGGTATCATGTTCATGCTTATTCTGGGTAGTATGCTGATCAAAATGTGTCTGGGTGTATTATAAAGAATTGAATTTTAGACTGTAGCTCATGGTTCATAGCTTCTTTCTGCCGGAATAAGATTGACATTACGGATAAAACAATCCCAAAGCACAAGCGCCGTGTTTTAGGCCTATGTTTCTAATATAGGGCAGCGTAAAATATTTTGTAATATAAATTAAATCAATAGCATCTAATAATAATAATAATAATAATAATAATAATAATAATAATAATAATAATAATAATAATAATGACTGCTTGGGTAGCACAGTTAGTATCGCGCTGGCTTTCTGTGCCCACGGTGGCGGGTTCGATCCTAGCCCAGGTCGATAGCAGTTATGTGTGCATAAATTGACAGCAGATTTAATGGCATGTAAAATAACTCCTGCGGGACACAATTCTGGCATACTGGCGACGGTCACAGGCCTAAGTTGCAGTACATCCCCGTCGTAAAATAACCATACACCAACCAATTAACCATTAATAATCATCATCATCATCTGCACTCCACGGTTTGGGCATTTTGCCCCTTCCAGCTTCATAGGTTTCTCCAGCGTCTCCTGGGTCGTCCTCTTATAACAATAATAATAATAATAATAATAATAATAATAATAATAATAATAATAATAACAGAAAACTCCGTGTCTCTACATCCCTGAAGGGACTAGGCCTACCATCCGACCGCTGCGTCATTACCTTAAGCAGATGGCAGGATTGGATGCATGTGGTCAGCATGCCGACACCTGTGATCGTTAATGATGGTTTCCGTGACCAGAGTCGCTACTTCTCATTCAAGTAGCTCCTCAATTTGAATCACGAGGCTGAGTGCACCCCGTTCCAGACCTCCCTCAATCAGAAAAGTCTGAGGAGTTACCAGGGATCGAATCCGGACCTATGGATCCGTAGGCAGCAACGCTAATTACGAGATCACGCAGGTGATCAATAATAATAATAATAACAATAATAATCTAGAAAAATTAGCGTATAATCATATTTATTCGATGAATCAGCTTCATTTGTTGCATGTTTTACCAAAATAGTACCGTAATGTATAATTCACATGCGTTCAAACGAAATTATAAATAATTCAGGTACGTGGCCATACGTCCAGAGAAAATCGGGACAGTCCCGATTTTAGGACCCTTTTCCCGGAGTTCTGAATAAAAGCAGCAATGTTCCGATTCATCTGGTTATTGTGGAAAACAGAAATCAAACAGAAAATTTAAGAAAAAGGTTTTAAAAAATAAGGAAGTAAAAATTTGAACTCACATCTATCAGAGACTACTTTCATAGAATGGACAAACGAGGAGCTTTCATCAGAACAAAGTTGGATGACCGTGTTCCAGGACTTGAAAAAAGAGGAGATAAATGTTCCTACCTTAAGATGTTTGCTTTCCGGGAACCAATGCTTCGGTCGAGCGGACATTTTTATTCATAAACGATTATTGGGGTGCTGAAAAGTCCGCGATATCTATTGATCGTGTGGAGGCAATTTTAGTGATGCAAATGAATTGCTTACAAACATGTACAGAAATGTACGAGAACATAAAGAAAAACAATAAGATTTTAAAGGCTCTGGCCTTTAAAATTAGGATCGGAAATAACCCAATCTGTCTTTTTCTGTGAGCTTTGAAAAAGAGTGATTGAGAGAGAACATAACTTATTTTGGACATAAATTGTCCCGATTTTCACTAATACAAATATGGTCACCGTAACTATAGGGGACATAGGCTGAATCTTTCCTAAACAGTTTACCAACCTGGAAGTCTACTTTCTTCCATTTCTAATAACTTGAATGTTAGGCCGCCCCCATGGCTGAGTGGTTAGACCGCTCGCCTTCCACCACTGGGATTGTCGGGGCAGGTTTTCTCGGGATGCTCCTGTTCAGTGGCGGACGCAGAATATTTTTCGGGGGGGGGGGATTTGAATAGGTAGAAAGAATACTAAAAAAATTAATTAACTTACATATAAAATTGGTTTATAAAACTGGCCACTTAGAGTGCAAATTTCGGGGGGGGGTATATCCCTCAATCCCCCCTGCATCCGCCACTCCTCCTGTTTCCCCTGTCATATATCGTTCCATTGGAGCTCTATTCATCATACTATGAACATTGGCTGCAATAAAGGAATTATTATTATAACTGGAATGTTGAGTACAAATTAAAAGCACTTTATCTAAACAGAAATCGTGAGTACTTGATCTCGGTAGCAGGTGAAACACAATGCATCATAATTGACGTTAACCATACCGGAGCAAGAAGCTTGAAACAGGTTCACATGCTGGAGCGTGCTTGTTTTATTAGGGTACGTATACATCTGCGCTCCTCTTGCGTGCCGTGCGGCACGCGTGCCGCACGGCACGCAGATGTGTACGGCATTTTGAGGTGCACGCGAACCGCTCGCGTGCTGCTCGCCACGATCCGTCTCCTGTCGGTTTTTTCGACGAACACAAAGGATTTCTGATTTCATATTGGGACGTGTTTTTGGTAGTTGCGTGCTGCACGCGTGCATCTCGCTGAAATTATTTTCACAGCGCTCCGCTCCTCAAGCTTTACTGTACAATTGGCAAATGAAAAAATTATATGAGAGGTTGATGCGAGTCACTTACTCACCTTTTGCGGAATGATAGGTATACAGAAGCAGGAGCTGAGTCAGATGTTGTGTACGTTACTTTGCACTTTCTGAATTTCTTTAAAATACGCTGGAGAAAATCGATCTTTATGTTTGGCTTCTTCCTTCATGCAGGCCTACTCATAAACATTAGCAATAATCTCGCTACTTTGACTGTAGAGTTTCCCCTTTTAGTTTTGACAGTATAGGAGGCATTATCACGTTATTAAATAAATAGCATTCGTTAAAACAATTGCATGCACCCGTGTTATATAGCAGTGAATTGTCGTCTCCAAACAGAGTACAGGAAATTCGACTGTTTGTTTATTGTAACATGTTCTATTTTGCTGACGTGCCTAGCTAGCCCACTGGTCCCTCTCTGAAGGACATTAGTCAAGATTGAATGAGCTAGCTTGTATGTGATATAATCATGGAGTGGTCCGAGGAGAAGATACTGCAGATGAAACATATTTACAAATCAAAACCTCTACTGTGGAACCCAAAACATAAGGATCACTACAAAAAGTTTAAAGGAGGATGCATGGAGGGAAATAGGAATGGAAATAAATACGTCCTCAGAAGAGTGCAAGAAGAAGATGTTATCTACAGTGGCGGACGCAGAATTTTTTTCGGGGGGGGGGGGGATTTGAATATGTAGAAAGAATACTTAAAAAATTAATTAACTTACATATATAATTAGTTTATAAAACTGGCCACTTAGAGTGCATATTATAGCCTTTTTTTCAAATTTCGGGGGGGGGGGATCTATCCCCCCAATCCCCCCCTCTGCGTCCGCCACTGGTTATCTATGCTTTCTTGTAACCGGCGAGAGAAAATTAAAGTTAACGCCAGCAAAGGTACAGGAAAAGTTAAGTTATAAAATATAAATAATAACACTGTTTACACACTTTTCAACTCTTGTTTAAAAATGGTTTTGTTTCGGTATTTAAGCCGTAGACAAGTTTTGCAATTGAGGACTTTTTTCAAAACTCGTTTTCTAAGCAAAAAACACACACAATATTAGGCCTAATGATGAAAGCTAGTGGTTCGCAGTAGGTTCGTCGCTTTCCTATGGAACGCAAGAGGAGCGCTGTGAAAATAATTTCAACGAGCGGCACGCGTGCTGCACGCGTGCCGCACGGCGCGCAAGAGGAGCGCAGATGTATACGTACCCTTAAATTAACTATCTCAGCCACCACCGTCACCATTCCTTGGTGCTGATGCACTCAAGCCAGTCTCTGCTTGTGGCGTCATCAATGCATATGCCCAATCATCATTTATTGTCCTAAATTACAATAAGACAAGCATTGTTCGATTACTCATAATTACCTCTTTAAAAAAAATTCCTTTATTCCCTATACAATCAACACTGACTCACCCAGAAAATAGTGTTTGTAGCATGCACATTATGATTTCAAGAATAATAAATATATTATTAAGCGATTAATAAGCACATGTCTTCTATTTCTGTATACATATTATGTTGAGTGTCATACTGGCATATTGGTAACTCGTATTAACGCAAAGTTTTTTCATCGCATACCCAGGCAGCTTCAAAGGATTAAACTATGAAGTCGGTGTTTCTATAATTATGTTAATTATTGATCTGATCAAGTCGATCTTGGTTTCCACCTTCCAAAACAAAAGCAACGTTCCAATATTCTCTCATTGCTATCACCAGGGCCCGGCTTTTGATGACATATCACCTTTTAACTGGAACATCATGGACGTTGCTCAGTAGTGCAGATATTCTGGTCATGATTCCTAGATTATAAATTAGATTAGGGTCAATTTTTTGTAATTTTTCCAAAATTTCCATTTTTAGGTCATTATTTTAAAATTCAATGTCATTATTTGGTATGGTATTTTTCCCCATTTCACGTTTTTAGGTAGATTTTAAACATTTGAAGTCATAATTTTATCATTTTGTGTTCTTTCCTTGCATTGCAGACTATAAGGTTTTTGTGCATTTACTTACATTGAATATTAACGGAACTCTACACAAGCATTAGGAAGAAATCTTGTTGCAATTTTAATTTGGATACAGTAAGACGGTGTTACAGAAAGATGGGGTTTGCTGTTTGCATTTAACCGTATGTACCAACTAACTAATTACGAGCCTAATACACATAATACACATAATACACATAAATCTGATGAATAAACTAATATTTTCATACAAATTGTTTAGTCATTTTTGTTACATTTCAGGTAATTTTTTTTTTAGTATTTTTGTAGTAATTTTACTCATATTTTAAGTATTTTTAGGACATCAAAATCCAGGCCCTGGTTATCACTGACCTCAGTTCTTTCCTCGGTTTAATCAAATTCACATGTGTTATTAAAAAATGTTAGTTTTTCAATTTCTATCAAACTGAGTCTATTTTATAATCATGTGCAATTATTGTTAACTGAGTGAGTATTTTCCATTTGGAAGAAATCATAGTTTGGGACAATGAAGTGTCATAAAATGCTTTATATAATTGCAACTTTTGCTTCGTGTGACTTGTGTTAGAAGTTATACTTTTAATTAGAGATGGGTCCTCGATACTTTCGATACCTCGATACTCTCGATACTTGCATGGTATTGGCATCGAGCGATACTTCAAAAAAATCGCTCGATACTTTTTCAATACTTTGGTAATTCTGCAATTTAAGGAAATGCGGTATCTCTTTCTGTTTTTAGTAGTCTACTAAATATAGTAATTTTTTAACAAAAACTTGTAAGTTGACTGTTTCAAAAACTAATTTTAGTTTTAATGTAGAGTTTTGTCTCATTAAATATGCACGCTTAATTAATTTAGTTGGTATTACACAGTTCTCTCAACTTTTAATTTTTAATCTACCTATTTATTGAAACTGGAAATGTTGACGGTATCGAGTATCGAAGTATCGAGTATCGAGGAAAAAATCATGTAACGGTATCGAATATCGAGAATCGATAAAATCTGGTATCGACCCATCCCTACTTTTAATTCAATCTGTCTAAAAAATATTTTTTTCACCAGCTTTCTCTTTCTCCTTCCTACTTCCAACCCTCCTTTCCACTTATAAAAACATACACCCGCTGAGACACATTGCACACACTCTTCCGTTCATGAAAATTAATACAAAGCAGAGTATTTACACAGGTGTTAACACCCATATTATAACTTAATTTCAATTCCTCATAGAGTATCTAAAATATATTTCACAATCAGCTGTTGTATGATAACCTATTCACCTCAATATACAAAACGAATATGTAGAAGCCGTAAATTAGGGTGTCCATATGATGTTTATATAACAACGGGATATTTGATTTTTTTTAAAAAACCTGGGACAATTAAGGAAAAAAGGGGACAAAAATTTCATTCACAAATTTTCGGGAATATTCACAATTTACCTTTGTCTCATGCACACAAATTATCCCAAATGACTTTTTAATTTGATTCTGCAGACTGGTCTAGATCATTTATTCCACAGAAACAGATGCCTCATTGTAACTGTACATTTCATTTTTATGTATTCTATCAAGAAGTGCAATTATTTCTTATAATCTCTATATATATAAATGGCTTTGTCCTGACTGACTGAATGAATGACTGACTGACTGACAGGAATCAACGTACAGCCTAAACTATAACAGGTAGAGACTTGGAATTTTGATAGTACCTTCGTTTCCTAATGTAGATGCTCACTAAGAAAGGATTTTGAAAAATTCTGATTCTAAATGCCAAAAATGAGTGAAAATGGGCAGAAAACGTGCATTTTTTGGATTTTCGAAGGGTAATATATTTCAATGTCAAATCAATTACAGCTGGCTTTGGCTATTTTTGTCAAACCTTGGAAATGAAACTTTCGCGATCGCTCGAATGTTGTAAGCCCTAAATATGTTCAAACATCGTTCGATTTGGACGAAACTCACTATACAGGGATTTTCTGGACCAAGAAACTCGAATCTGAGGACGCTTTTACCAGACGATACTATCTAATCGTGGTATGTAGTCCACGTGATTTAGGTGTTAATAAATATAATGATATAACTATTATGCTCTTAATTTTTAATTTTTGAAATAATTATCGCGGGCGAAGCCGCGGGCACATGCTAGTTTATCATAAAAGTCAACACATATTACTCCATTAAAGTATGTTTTGACAATGAGCTAGACCTTCACTGTTGTAATTTTAATTAATGTAGCGTGAAACACACTGGCCAATCACAATCCCAAAAAGCGGGAAATTTGAGTGTCCCAATAAAACTTTCGGAACAGTGGGACATTTAGTAAAAAACGGGACTGCCCCGGGAAAAACGGGACGAATGGACACTCTACCGTAAATGCAGAATTAGATATATATGAAAATGCGCATTTAAAACGATTCGCCCGCAACAATCCCACCCACTTTGAGGTTATGGTCGATGATGTATGCACATCCGTTTAATGCATTGAATGATGTGAACTTTAAAGGGTGATTATCCATGCTGAACGAGTGGAAGGTCAAAGGCATTTCATTATTAAATATAAAATTATTGACTGATGGTCGACAATAATTTCATAAAGAGAAGGGGGAGAACAAAATTATGAATTCATCCATGTAAACTAAGTCTTCAAACGAACAATAATATCAAAACCTGTCCTTTGAGTGCCAAATTAATGGAATAGCGTGTTCATTTTGCAATCATCGCCCATTCGAATGTATAACCACACCCCCGCCTCGTTCGTTCCACTTGGCTCGGCTACATCAAAGGAAGAGGATTGGATTCCAAGTGGTTTCAAAATGGATTTCAGATATTATTCGAGTGTGATTCGTGTCTCTAATGCACTTCTTGGACATCAAACAAGTGAATTCGCACCCAGAGGCCAACGATCCCGTTTCTGGAAGGCCTATTATTATTATTAAACGAGCCTCTACTACTGTATCACTGAACATATTAAATTACAGTATTTTTCAAATGAGAAAGCGTTTTCCTTCACCGCCAATCACGTGTACGAGCTAAAGCTGTACCGCTAGCAGGAAGGGTCTTCCTTCCGTCTCGCCGTCTCTGATTGGACCGCGTATCTAAGCAGGAGAAGAACAAACCGCTTGTCATCTGCAAAACACTGTAGGAAACGCGATTAGCGTAGAAAGCAGGTTATTGCAAGCAGGGTTTTGAGGATAAGGTGCACGTGTCATTTTATAAAAATTCAGGACAGATTAATTATCTATCCCATGCGACCTCAGTAGCAGAGTACTGGGAGCACGATGGAGAATCAAATGAAAACTGCAATTAATTTTTTTTTCCACATATTCTCCTCCCAGTTTAATGCACTTGCGCCATTGGATAGGAAGTGCTTTGATACCGCGTGAGAAAATTTATTTTGGTTGACGCTGTAGCCTCTCGTGCACCGCCTATTGGACGTCTTCATCAGACTTGAACTTAAATGAAGGCGGCATAAATTCATAGTTGAAAACATGCAAAAATGCTTACATTTTAATTCAATGGGACATCTAGTCATGGTCAGAGGCGTAATGAGGGGGGGGGGTTTGGGGGTTTGAACCCCCCCCCCATTGATTAAAAAAAGGAAAATTGTACAATTCTTTTAAGTCTGCTTATAAATTACTTAATACGAGTATAAAGCGTGGGAAGCTTAAAACTCGTTACTGTGCATCTTAATTTTTAAAATTTTCCGGGGGAGGACCCCCGAGCCCCCAGAGGCGCTGACTTGGAAATATTTCTGGGGGGGCAAGAACTGGATTTTCAGTAGCTATACATAGGCCTTACATGATAAAATCTTAAGTTTTGGGGGGCAGAAAGTACCTTGCCCCCCTAAGTCGGCGCCTATGCGAGCCCCCCTCTCTTCCATACCCCCCAGACGTTATAACCCCCCCCCATATGGTCGGCCTGGTTACGCCTATGGTCATGGTGGCAAATAATGAAGCCTCAACTTTGGAGACAGAAATATTTTTCGGTCTGTAATTAAGAAAACTTAGAATTTAAAAGTATTATTTAGATTTTAGTATATAATACCAGTTAGATATATAAGCATTCATGAGCCACAGATTATTGTCTCTGTAGGACACTACATGAGAATATTATAGGAGAAAAATTCCTCCGGCACTGGGACATGAACCCAGGACCTTTGGCTATTCGCGCCATTGCTCTACCAACTGAGCTAAGCCGGAGCTCAATTCACAGCGCCAGATGGAACTTCTCTCCTATGACTGATTGCCCTAATGGTCTACCTCACAGACAGACAAGTTATGTCATATGCAGTACTGTGAGGCACACTAAGAAGTGATTTTTGTGACCGGGCTCCCACTGTTATTGTACAGTTAACATTCAAGACAGATATATAAGCATTCATGAGCCACAGATTATTGTCTCTGTAGGACACTACATGAGAATATTATAGGAGAAAAATTCCTCCGGCACTGGGACTTGAACCCAGGACCTTTGGCTATTCGCGCCATTGCTCTACCAACTGAGCTAAGCCGGAGCTCAATATTCTCATGTAGTGTCCTACAGAGACAATAATCTGTGGCTCATGAATGCTTATATATCTGTCTTGAATGTTAACTGTACAATAACAGTGGGAGCCCGGTCACAAAAATCACTTCTTAGTGTGCCTCACAGTACTGCATATGACATAACTTGTCTGTCTGTGAGGTAGACCATTAGGGCAATCAGTCATAGGAGAGAAGTTCCATCTGGCTCTGTGAATTGAGCTCCGGCTTAGCTCAGTTGGTAGAGCAATGGCGCGAATAGCCAAAGGTCCTGGGTTCAAGTCCCAGTGCCGGAGGAATTTTTCTCCTATAATATTCTCATAATACCAGTTAGTATACCGAACTGGAAGTCATACTTATAAAGTAGACTATAGTCTGAACATACAGTAATGGTTGGTATTATGTTATTTAACGACGGATGTACTGCAACATAGGCCTGTGACCGTCGCCGGTGTGACGGAATTTTGTACCGCAGGAGTTATTTTACATGCCAGTAAATCTACTGACATGGGCCTGTATCATTTATGCACACAAAAACGCCACCGACCTGGGCTGGGATCGAACCTGCAACCTTGTGCACAGAAAGCCAGCACAATACTAACTGCGCTATCCAACATAGCCTACAGTCATAATTCACAAATGTATATAAAAAAATCTGATGTGAAAGTCACATAACTTCCTCTGCCCCCAAAAAAAGTTAGCAGTATTCACATATCCTTTTACAGAATCGCAAGACACAATTTTACGCTATTATTATCCTATAAATACCTCTTCTTTCAATGATGCGACTAAAAGCGCAGGCTAGCCTATATAACAAACTTAAAAAAAAAGAACAAGTGACTGCAGACGTTTATTGAACTTTCAGCCGTAAAGAATAATTTCCGAAATTATCGAATATTTCCCTCAGATACTTCTTTACTCTATACCGGGCCAACAATACATCTTTCTCACTTCGCATTCTTATATAGAAAAAGAGGCCGTGGAAGAGCGCGTATTCAGTTGTTCATCATCATCACGCAAGACAAAATTTCTACAAACAGTGGGTGAACAGTGGGTGGCCTGTAACTACCCTCAGAGAATTTTTTCGAAAAAAAGTTTCAAATAAAAGTTTTAGCTCTCAGTAAAAGGAACACATGTGCAAATTTTAAAGAAAATCGTTAGAGCCGTTTTCGAGAAAATCGCGAAAAACGAAAATTTCTTCATGTAAAGTCCCCTTAAAAATAAGAGAAATTTGTCGCCAATCTTCGAATCACATCTTCAGAAGGTACCTGACCCAAATACGAAATTTTGTTTTCATACGATTCTCCGTTTCGGAGCTAGCCTGTTCACAAACTTCCACACAGACAGACAGACACACACACACACAGACACACACACAGACATGTTTCCAAAAATAGTATTTTTGGATTCAGGGGGCCTTGAAACGTGTATATATGCTAAAAACTCAACTTCGAATTTTAGGGTCGAAAACAATACTTCCTCTACCTATAGTACCTATGGTACGGGAAGAGGAAGTAAAAAAATCATACTGCGCAAGTCAATTGCCAAAATTGTTGTTTTATTATGAACACTAAACGTAAAATGTAAAATATTTTAACGACAAAATATGAGCAGGGCCCGGATTCTAATAACATGTCATCTTTTTATTGATGCTGCATAGACATTGCCAACTTGTGGATAAATCCTAATCATGGCCTGTAGATTATAGAAATGCATTTTTATTAGGTAATTTTTTGCCATTCTATGCAATTTTATATTTATAGGGCATTTATTTCTATTTTAAGTCATTATTTTGTCATTTTCGTGTCATTTGCTTCCTTATTTAATCATTTTCATGTATTTATATTGAATGTACTAACTTTTTTCGTCGCTAGCGGTGCTGTCTTTGAAGTGTTGTTTGTTTAATCCAAGAAGGAAAAATTAGGCGTTAAAGTGTTGACATGTCTCAGTCGGAAGTGAGAATCAAAGAAACGCCAAAATTTTGTATTATATTACTATTGTTATTAGCAGGGCCCGGATTCTAATGATATGTCATCTTTTTATTGATGGTCCATAGACATTGCCAAGTTGTAGATAAATCCTAATCATGGCCTCTAGATTACAGAAATGCATTTTTATTAGGTCATTTTTTGTCATTTTATGCCATTTTAAATTTTTAGGGCATTTATTTCAATTTTAGGTCATTATTTTGTCATTTTCGTGTCATTTTCTTCCTTATTTAGTCATTTTCATGTATTTACATTGAGTGTATCAATTTTTTTTCGTCGCTAGGGGTGCTGTCTTTGAAGTGTTGGTTGTTTAATGTAAGAAGGAAAAATTCCGTTTGTTCATGTCTCAGTCGGAAATGAGGATCAAAGAAACGCCAAAAATTTGTATTATATTACTATTGTTATTAGATTGACTTGGCACCAGAGTCTGTCACCTTCTTGGATTTGAGAGTGCAAACTACTGTTTACCCTCAATAAACAACAATATAATCCGGCAGACCACAAAAGGAAATGCCGAATTTTGACTCGCCAGTGCCTCAGTGCCAGTATAAATTTCCGTGAGAAAAGAACATTTACAACATTACAGTTATTTACAGTTTTTACAGTTATATACAAATTAGTCTATAACTTCGTGTTTAGAATAATAATTTTTTTATGAAGAAAATGTCAGTTTTTAGGTCATTTTTTATGATTATTAAGTCATTTTCTTTAAAATTTAGGGTCATTTTATAGGTCATTTTTCAAACAATTTTAGGTCATCAGAATCCGGGCCCTGGTTATTAGATTGACTTGGCACCAGAGTCTGCCACCTGCTTGGATTTGAGAGTGCAAACTACCCTCAATAAACAACAATATAATCCGGCTGACCACAAAAGGAAATGCCGAATTTTGACTCACCAGTGCCTCAGTGCCAGTACAAATTTCCGTGAGAAAAGAACATTCACAACATTACAGTTTTTACAATTATGTACAAACTAGTCTATAACTTTGTGTGTACAATAATAATTTTTTATAAATAAAATATCAGTTTTTAGGTAATTTTCTATAATGATTAAGTCATTTTCTTTCAAATTTAGGGTCATTTTATAGGTCATTTTTCAAACAATTTTAGGTCATCAGAATCCGGGCCCTGGTTATTAGATTGACTTGGCACCAGAGTCTGCCACCTGCTTGGATTTGAGAGTGCAAACTACCCTCAATAAACAACAATATAATCCGGCTGACCACAAAAGGAAATGCCGAATTTTGACTCACCAGTGCCTCAGTGCCAGTACAAATTTCCGTGAGAAAAGAACATTCACAACATTACAGTTTTTACAATTATGTACAAACTAGTCTATAACTTTGTGTGTACAATAATAATTTTTTATAAATAAAATATCAGTTTTTAGGTAATTTTCTATAATGATTAAGTCATTTTCTTTCAAATTTAGGGTCATTTTATAGGTCATTTTTCAAACAATTTTAGGTCGTCAGAATCCGGGCCCTGATAATGAGCATTGCTTCTATTGTAATAGTAGAGTGTTTAGCAAACTGAGGGACCTACGGCTCTATTAGTCATTTTTTTAATGTCTCATATTACGAGAAGGTTGACTTGCCCCAGGACAGCGGATGTATTGTTAAGTGGTTGTGGTTATACCAGGAGAGCATGTAATGCTGATATAAGCCATATGCAGGGGTGAGTGTGCAGACTTATCTTGCACGCTGCGACCAAAACACAATCCAAGCATCATGAAAAAGTCTGAACAGAAATTGAAGTACCAGCTGCTAGCGATAAACGAGATGACAAAACTCAGACTATAATAAAATCAGGTAAACTGAAGTAACAAAGTGCCGGAATGCTTTTGTTTAATCAGTTATAATTGGGTCTACAAAATAAATGTAGAATAGACACAAATATTATGAATAAACTAGTATTTTCATACAATTTTTTTTTTTTTTTTTTTTAGTTTTTGTGACAATTTTTTAACTGTCGCAGTTATTTTATAGCTAATTTTTTTTAAGCATTTTAGGTCATCAAAATCCGGGCCCTGATAATATATTTATCTCATATCTCTTCATTACATCCTATGTAATTAAGTGTTTAAAATCCTGTTTGGCACCGCTGAGCTCGACAAATAAAATAAATTTTATGTAAACTTAATACATTTTTCCTCAATTTAGGATGTTTATCGTGTCTGGGACTTCCGGTTTCACTGCACCACTATCAGGGCATCTAGTTTTGAATCGCTTATTAAAATGCATAATTATCCCAATAGCTATTTACTATTACTGTCTTCTCACTTATTTAACCTGCATAAGGTATCCTTTGGGATATAATAGCTTGCCTTAAATTTGGAATGGAAATCAACATAGGTAAATCGAAGGTGATGAGGATATCGAAGAGAGAAGAGCCGCTTCAAATTATCATGGGAAATCAAGAATTAGAGAACGTGAACCAGTTCAAATACTTAGGAAGTGTACTGACGAAAGATGTCTATTGCACCAAGGAGATAAGATCAAGAATTGCCATGGCCAAGAAAGCATTTATGAAGAAGAGAACTCTGCTAACTAGTAGTCTGAACCTAGAGCTACGTAAAAACCTGGTGAAGTGTTATATTTGGAGTATTGCTTTGTATGGATCAGAGACATGGACTTTGAGGAAATTAGAGAAGAAATATTTAGAAAGTTTTGAAATGTGGTGCTGGAGACAGATAGAAAATATAAAGTGGATGGACATGGTGACAAACGAAGAGGTTCTGAGTAGAGTGGGTGAGAAGAAGTCAATCATACACACAATTCGTCAGAGGAAAGCAAACTGGGTTGGGCACATTCTCAGAAGGAACTGCTTATTACATGATGTCGTAGAAGGAAGACTGGAGGGTACAACTGGACTTGGAAGATGAAGAATTCAGCTGTTGGACGATTTAAGGGAAAAGCGGAAATATTGGATGCTGAAGGAGGAAGCAGAGGATAGACAGTTTTGGAAAACAAAATTCGCGTACCAAGTTTGAAAACCTGCCGGAAGGCAGAATACTTACTACTACTACTACTACTTAAATTTGAAATAAGATAATGGAAAATACTACCAATAAAATTAAAACGCTTGTAAAATCAATCAACAAAATACGAGCCTAATCATTGTGTTAATTGTTTTCTCCGTGGTCCGGCACGAATTTACAATTAGCGTGAGAAATTGAGTCTCGTGCATTTAAGGATTAAATTGGAAGCTAATCTGCAGGCACAGTATAGTATAACAGTAGCGAAGCTCCATACAGTTTTTTTCAACCGGCGCGACTGCAGCACAATCTGTAACACAATCTGTTACATTGTTTCTTATGAAAAATGCACAATCTAGAAGGCAGTGGAAAAATGTCAACAATATTTTATGGAAATGCTTGTAGTGCTATAAACTGCACCAACAGCCAAAGGAACCAAAGGAATCTCTCGATTTATCTTTCTTCAGGTTCCCTAAAGATCCTGAGAGGTAAGCAAAAACAGTTATTTGTTAAATTAAATTGCCAATTTGTGATTATCACGCTTGCATCCATACTAGACCACATCGGGAAACCGGTCTGATACTTTATAAGATATACAATGTCATCGATCTTGAAACTACAACTTCTTTATATTACCATAAAGTCTATGATTTGGTGAGTTCACTAGTATGCCTTTCCGGTAATAATCTCGTTCTAGTAATTTTAAAAATAAGAAGAAATACAGCCATATATTCGTATCTTTCCAATGCTAAAAATGGCTGTTTGCTAGTTCAATCTTGCCGGCCGCTTGGGGTGCTAGTGTCGCACCGATCTGTCAAAAGGATGCATTTTCCTTTCATTAGAGCTTCGCTACTGTTATACTATACTGTGCTGCAGGTTCGTCTCTAGATCCGAAGGTCGCGGGTTCCAACCGGCCGTGGTCTACAACGTTTGCAGAACGTAAAAATCCTGTACACGGAGACCTCCGAAATGTATTTTAAGCTGGAGGTCCCGTATATTAGATTTACTTCACGTTAAAAAATTCAAAG
The DNA here is from genome assembly GCA_964059195.1 of Ectobius pallidus. Classification (NCBI taxonomy): domain Eukaryota; kingdom Metazoa; phylum Arthropoda; class Insecta; order Blattodea; family Ectobiidae; genus Ectobius; species Ectobius pallidus. The sequence goes on from CAXKWD010000008.1 coordinate 139,854,270, forward strand.
CCTACATTAGAGCCTCTGGACAAAATTCCTCATCCCTTTCACGTCCAACTATTGCCGTAGTTTCTTCGAGGGTTGTTGGGGCAATGGGCTAACCGCCTGTTATTCTGCCCTTTCTCGGAAAAGAAGCGTAACTAAATTAGTCCTGCGATCTGAACAACCACGGTACTTAGGACTTAAAAGGAATAAACCAATCAAAATCAATCACTCATCTTAGGTTAAACAGTGATTCCTGAAAATAACATGAAGGTACAATGAAACAGAGAGGCCCATGGACATTAAATTAACTGCACTGATTAAAAAGCAAGTATCACATAATTATTTTCTCTTAAATTAAATTACGAATAAATGTTTTTATGCTGGGCTATTTGTTTTGTGAGTGATAACTTAATAAAAACCTATAATTTGGAATGCAGACTACCATTTATAAACATTACTTTTCTGATTTCGAAACACTGAAACTTCCGAATATTTCACTAAATCTATTGGAATACGGACCGCCGGCGAGATCTTGTGGTTAGCGTCGCTGACTACAGATCCGTCGACCCGGTTTCGATCCCCGATACCTCCTCGGATTTTTCTGAGGTAGGGAGGTCTAGTAGGGGTACACTCAGCCTCGTGATTCAAATTGAAGAGCTACTTGATAGAGAAATAGCGGCTCCGGTCATGAAAACCACCATTAACGGCCGTGGGTGTCGGCCTGCTAACCACATGCCACCCAATCCTGCCACCCAATCCTGCCACCCAATCCTGCCATCTGCCTGTTAGATGACGCAGCGGTCGGGTGGTAGGCCAAGTCCCTCCAGGGATGTAGCACCATGGAGTTTAGTTTAATTTCTATTGGAATACGTATGCTGTTGATTGCTTTTTAAACCTATGATAAAGCCTTTTATTTTCAAATTCGTACAGTTGAACAAACACAAACAGCTGTAATGTAAACAACTGAGCGATTTTTTTTGTGACCCCGTAAAGAGACATTTGTAGCTAAGGCCTATCTGTTTCCAGTGTACGCCAGTCTCCTACCTCAATTTAAATATGATGACATACACACCCGTCCTGAATCAGGGAAGCTGAACTGGAATCGAACAAGGACCGCCGGGATGGAAGACAGGCTTGGTACTGAGCACCCACGGCGACTGATTATTAGGGGGCGGATTTCTATAACCTAAAAAATAGGATATATGCATGCATGTATGACCTAAAAAACATTAAAATATGACCAATAAAATTTAAAATATGACTTTACCCCTTACACATTGTGTATATATTTTTTAGTTTCATTACAATTCATTTTATGAAAATATAATGTTAATTATTTAAAATATCTGTAAATTCTCAAAAAGTATCATTATAATGCAAAATTTACAAAATATGATATGGAACTTCAAAATTTATTTAATATGCATAAAAATATGCAAAAATATGACATAAGTATGCATATTCATACTACATATGCTACAATAGTTGAAAATTCCTAAATATGCAGTTATATGCACAATAAAAGCCGTTCCATTTTCGCCAGGATGCTTGGAATCGGGTTTAGATTAGTCGGAAACCTGAAATAATGCAAAGGGGAAAAATATGACATGTCATAGAAATCCACCGCCTGCTGATTATTAATTATATGCACAAATAAATGAAGAAGAGATGTGAAGCTAAGGAAAGGCAGAACTGTTAGTTTAGCCATTTTGGTTTTAAATATATTTTTTATTTTAATGTTAAAAATGCAGCTTATCCTAAGGTATAACTCTGTAAAATGTTATGGCGTTAGACAGGTGTTCCTTACCTAGATTAAAGTACCGTGCGCTTTAAACTGCCTGTTCATAAGAGCTTTAATCGCTCGTTTTCTCGATTTAATTTACATGTTACTTATTCAAATTCAAAATCTATCTCCCCCCGCAGAAAAAGAGATATTGCTCTGAAAATGTTCTCAGTGTTTTCTTTAATAAAATAATTATTCAAGTTTTATGCACTGACCTTAGTTATTTCTCAAAATAAATATTTAGTATAGGCCAAATCATACATAATTTTTTTCTAAGACTTCACAATTTTCTGTGTAAAATACTTTTAAAAAGTATAAACAAGACAGTAATTTTGTAAAATATGCATCAAATGATGCTACATATAATTTAGGTTTTTAATATACGTCGGAGACAGAATTCAATTTTTTTAAAAATAAGTTTAGGCTAATTAAATAATATCTCAGAAAAAATTAGTTATTAAAGTGAAATTTTTAACCGTAATTTACATTTGGGTTTTTGTTAAGTGTGTCAGATTTCAAGTTTATAACTAGGCTAATTTAGAACATCATTCTCAATACTTCGATCATCCCTTAAATCACATAGAAGAAAAATATGATTTTATAGTACAGTGGTATTAATGAGACGTGGCAGTCCAAGCATGGATGCTCAGTAGATGCAGACGAGTCCAATAAACATTCGTACTGCATGGAGGTGTGTATGGGTTAGTTGTGTCGTTGCTTTCAGTGCGGTAACATCGTATAATGCAGTGAAGAATCAAGAGACCTTGTTACAATCGCTTCTCCTCTCCTGGAAGTGCAGTTCAACATTCTTACCCCTCCCCATGATTCCTCCTACATGCGTCACCTCTCTCACGCGCATCTGACTGCCACCTCTCATTAATACCACTGTACGTACTGATGAGCTGAGACAGGTTCAAATCCCGTGGTCGGCCAATTTGATATGGGTTTTTTCATGGTTTCCCCAGTCGTAAAGGCAAATGCCGAATTGAATATTTACATACCATGAATCATCCTCGCCATTTAATCCTGTATTATATCCATTTAAATTAATATCAGTTGAAATTTACTCCATAAAAATACACCAATAACAGAAACAATTGACAATCAATAGTTCCATGGCCTACCCTACTGTATAGAGACAGATCCCGAACTCCTGATTTGGCCTCGTAGCTAAAAGGAGTATAAACACAGCTGAATTTAAAAGAAATAGTGGACAGTGATAAGGATCAATTGATTCACATTAATGGGAGAAGTAAGTTTTGTGAAACCCTGAATGCATACTTGATGTACCTGTCTCCCACAGCAAGCTATGTCTCCAGCACTTGCAATCTGCACTAACAAACCAAGCGATACATAAAAACCCACCAATCTGGTGTGATATAAATCTGGGGCCTGCTCCAGCGGAACAGCTTTATACAAGCAGATTGAGCTATAATTGGTTTATCATTGATACATTGTGCGCATTCTAATTAGCTATTCTCTGTACTGCATTTCAAAGCAAGCTAAAACTGATGGAAAATCCATTTGCAATTCATTCATCTGTAACAGCTTTCTCCTAGAGACTAGGACCTACACGATAGGCAATAGGCTGAACTAAAAGTAAAAGCACTGCCTGTATACGACTTCGGGAGAACTGAAGCTTAAGGACTTTCTACTGTCAGAATTGGAATATCTATGTAACATGGCTTTTAGACAGCCTGAATTAAAAATAGAACTTCAATGGCAATAGATAATTCCTCAGCAAGCTAAAGGAATATTATCTATTTTATGGAACCCGAAGGTTCATTGCCGCGCTTACCTGAGCCCGCCATTCAACCTTATTCTGTGCTAACTCTATCCAATCATCCCTAGCAAATCCTACTTCTCTTAAATCCATTTTAAGATTGTCCTCCCACCTACGAGTAGGTCTTCCGCGTGGTCTTTTCCCTTCGGGTCTCCCAATCAATATTTTTTAGATATGTCTTTCCTCCCTTATGCGTGCAACATGTCCAGCCCATTTCATCCTTCGCGATTTAATTACCCTTACTGTATCCGGTGAAGCGAACAGGTCATGAAGCTCGTCGTTATGTAATTTTCTCCTGTCCCCATTTCTATCCCTCTTGGGCCCACCACTAAGGTGCAGAAAAAATTCAGAACATCCCATAATATACATATGATCAGTCATAGGTTGACCACAAGTCTTAAGAGTATCTCACATAGATATATTAAATTATATATCTTGCCAAAACACATTAAGGAATTCAACATAAAAAAATTAAATATGAAGTTAAAATCATCTTGCTAGACCACTTGCCATTTTGCATAGAAGATTATTTAAGTTTAAAATTTTGACGTCTGCCATATAAGCTTAATACAAAGCTGAAAATTAAGATAATATCTTTTAAAACTTCAGGAGTAAAACTTTTGTTTTTTCTTTAATCTCCAAAATTAATATTTTTATAAAATAACTCCTGATATGAACATATTAATTCTAATTAATATAATTACCAGCCTAATATTTACCAAAATAAAACATCCGCTCGCTATAGGATTAATATTATTAATTCAAACAGTCTTAATATCTTTAATTAGAGGAATATTATCAAAAAACTTTTGATTTTCATATATCCTCTTCTTAATTTTTCTTGGAGGAATATTAATCTTATTTATCTATGTAATCAGCCTAGCCTCCAATGAAATATTCACTATATCAACAAAAATAATTATTATAATTACTACCCTTCTCCCAATTTTAATATTCCTCACAAAAAATTCTTTATTAGAATTCAACATCCACAATCAAGAATCAACCAACTTTACATTAAACTAGCTTAAAAGACCCGGCGTCGCCCGGGTTTTGTATTTTGTAATTGGAAATTAGCTTATGAAGGATTTTCAATTTTAAATTCTAGGTCCTTATATAGGCATTTATAATTTGAAATAGGAAGAACGACTTATTACACTCAAACTATTCCCTCAGAAAACGCTTGATATAGTTTTTTATGGCTCATAGAGGATCTAGAATGTTGCATCCCATCGCTTGTACAGTGCCACAGCAAGCCTGGTAGAGGTTTAAATAAGAAGAAACAGAAATTCCTGTAACATAAAATTGTAATATCGAGGCGGGAAATTTCCCACTCTTATGTAACCATAAAGCATTATCACTTTCATACTTTTCTCTCCAAAAACCTGCGATATAATATAATAATATACACATTACCATACCTCGTTTTGTTTTCTCTATGTCCAGGGTAGAGAAAGTTATGTGATTCCATTATTTTAGTGGATTTCATTCTGTAATATTTATTTATAACATGAATTATTTTGATAAATTCTCTTATTTGTCAAAAGTGCATTTCAATTGTTTTTTCCAAGCCCACCTGATACCATTTGGCAACAATATATTCTGTGATTTGGAATTGATAATTCTATGTAAAAAGGGATTAAGTATTTTCAAAAACATTTAATTTTTGGCATTTAGAATCAGAATTTTTCAAAATCCTTTCTTAGTGAGCACCTACATTATGAAACGAAGGTACTGTCAAAATTCCAAGTCTCTACCTGTTATAGTTTAGTCTGTACGTTGATTCCTGTCATTCAGTCAATCAGTCAGTCAGTCATTCATTCAGTCAGTCAGGACAAAGCCTTTTATATATATAGAGAAGAGATAATAATAATACTCCTTACATAACAACTAAACTATATAATCAACCAACCAACTGTGTTTCTTGTTACATTTTTCTGTACTTTTTTTGGTAGTAGCATTAGTTTTAGTATTAGATTAAACATATAATATTAATGTTGTAAAACTGGTGTAATTAATATAGCCAAAAAGAATTTTGTAATTGGGCAATGAACCTGCTATGTTCTCAACAAATAAATAAATAAAACCATATTCTATATAACTTATAGCTGCTGCATTTTTGCTGTAACCCAATCTCTCAGAGTTCTAGGATCCCTACATAATATATTCAGGGTACTTCAGCGCGAAGAACAAAGTCACGTAGCAATCCATTTCGCAGGAGAGCACGGCAAATACTGGGTTTATTTCAACCAGTAAGCTATGGAATTAGCAGGAGGAATGCCTTATTTACATAAAGGGATTATCAGACAATCTCTACCTCTAGAAACCGCCATAATGTAGTTCTCTGGCTACGCGTAAAGTGCCACATCACTGATGTCAGTCTTCCCTCGTTGTAAGCGAAAGTTCTTCCGTATTATTACGTTTACACAGAAAACGCTGACAGTCGAGGTAATTTTGTGCTACTTATGCCCGGTTTCTATAAACTCGTAAAATACCTATGGGTAAATTATCCATGGGCAAATTAGTTCCTTATCACCCACAATGATATAATGAGGAAGGCCTTGGAGTTGTACAGTTAATTTAATTCAGAAGGCTTTGATTCTCATTGTTAAAATTATTATTGATCCTATGAGAGGTTAAATTTTATCCAGCCATCCATGAAAGGATAAATTAACCTGACGATTTACCCTTTGAAAGATCTAGCCCGAGTTTGTAGGAACATTTTTTCTGTCATTTTCATATTTTCCCAGAGGACATTTATCTAGAAACTCGCCATAAGTGTATGTGATTGTTACCTTTAAATTATTTGAGTGTGTAAAAGTTATTCTTGTGTAAATTCTGTCCATTGGATAATTTAACCGTAGGTATTTCGCGAGTTTATAGAAACCGGGCATCATACGTAGACACACTAAGATTTCTTAACCTACTCTAAATGTGGATGTTGATATTTCAACGCTTCGTATTCTGGCATAGAATTGGCAGGAGTGTGCATTTCGCTGCCTCATCTCTTACGAAAATCACAGCTGATAACGAATATGATCTCTTAAGTAATAAAATCAGGTAAACTGATGTAACACAGTTCCAGAATGCTTTTGTTTAGTCAGTGATAATTGCAATTTATTATGATTTGCAAAATTAAGTTATTTTGTAATCGATCTCTCCGAGTTAAGCTCCAGATAGATTCTTTAAGCAGAGCTTACAAAAGAACAAAGGTCTATAAGTTTCAAACATAACCTTAATTCAAACTCGTGTAAACTGATATAAGAAATTCTTAAGATATTTCAACATTTCGCAAAATACACTGGCAGAGAACTCCGATAAATATAGCCTAGGTAGGCCTAATTATTTTACAGTAATATACCTTCTGTATATAACAGTATTCATGTAGTACTCTTTTCAACTTGATCAACGAAATAAACAAACATCTTACTAGTTTGATAAGCACATGTGAAGGAAGAGTGTTGTCATAGCTAACTGTATTGCAACTTTCAAAGCCGTTTATGAACACTGTAAAACAATAGGCTATGTTGTCATCAGAATTTATTTGCATTTGATAAATTCTTTCTAATATATTACCATAAAATAAGCACTAAATTTGGCATTACTCCGGTACCGGTCAACCGATTTGGTCCAATTTCAATAGGCTTCTTCCCATGGACGTTATAAAGACATATACCAAGTTTCATGAAAATCCATAAAGCGTATTTGAGTTATCCCGCGTGCAGACACACGGATGGACGGACAGAGATTTTCCCGTCCCCCACACGATCTTTTAAAGTATCATTCTGGCACTTAAAAAGGCCGAAATGTCTAGCTGCATGTAATATCTAAGAAAAACGTTTGTAGGCCTATATCAAATAGAAGTTTTAGGTCACAATTCAAGCAGCAATTCTAAGATTGTGTTAATAGGGCCTAATCAGCTAGGCCTACATCCATAATTGATAAAACCTGAAAGCCTTTTTTTTTTTTCAAGCGAAGTGATAGTAAGAGGAAGTCAATTAATTACCATACTACTATTCACAAGCTCGAACGATGTTTAAATCGAAATTAAATTTATTCGTATGTGTTAGAAAATATTTCTTTAATTGCATTGATAGATAAGATAGGCCTATACGACCTCTTCCATTCCCTTCTAGGAAAGATGCTACCTTTTGGACCCAATAATAAGAAGTATTTGTCTGTTTGTCTGTGCGCAATGCCCAGCGAAATCTACTGAACGAAGAGATCTGAAATTTTAAACATAGATGGACTGAAGAGTGGTCAATTGCACCTCGAAGCCGGATTTTTTCATTCTCGCCTTCTTTCGCGAGTTACGAGTAAAAAAACTGGCAGAAATCGTGAATTTTTTGCGCTACTGAATCACCACCATGTTAATCACAGAACAACAATATTAATATAATACCCTTAAATATGCAAAACTCAGATTATACATATACAAACCGGTCGGGCAGTGAACTTATGAGCTGTTGCTATTATTTCAATGTTACTTTCACCCCCGTCAAATGAAGAAAAATATAATACCCTTAAATATGCAAAACTCAATTTCACTATATACAAACCCATGACGGACTGCAAAGAAAACAGTTAGCACAATCATTATGCTCACGGTTTATTTATTGCTAATTATTCTGTAATTTTACATGAATTAAAATTTTTTTTGACATTCAAGTGTACAAGATTCTATGCACAGGGTGTTCAGGAAGAGATACACAAGAAGATTTAGAGTTCAGGGATTGCAATTGGCGTCAAAACATTCAATTTTATAGCGATCATGCGGTCAAATTAAATATGAAGTTGAGTTCGGCTGTTTGTTACCTCACTAATCAGGGATCTTCCACTATGCTACCATTAGTGTTAAATTGATTGCACGTTGTCAAAGATTACGTTTGTACAAGTGACGCATTCACAGGAATACATTTACAAGTTTAGAGGATGAACGCAGTATCTCGCCATAAGCATAATATTGGATTACGGTAACGTGGGAAACACCATGCCCCCTTGAAACAGTAATTTAATTTTGGGGAACCCCCAATTTTTTTTTTTTTAATACAGTCAAAGATTAAAAAAACACTTTAACGGTGATTACATCAATTAAAAGGAGAAAATTATGTCACTGAGTGTTATAAGCAGGGCCCGGATGTTGATGACATGTCATCTTTTAACTGGAACATCATGGACGATGCCCACTAGTCCATATATTCTGATCATGACTCTTAGACTATAAAAATGGTAATTTTTGGGGTAATTTTTGGTCATTCCCCCATTTTTATTGTTAGGTACTAGCACTTGTATTAATCCTGGTTGAATGAAAGAGAAGGCCTAATGGCCTTAATTCCACCAGGTAAAATAAAACAATTATAATTCTAATTCTACTCGTACTTGAGACGGGTACGTTTAAGAGTATTTTTTGATATTGTTAATATACACTCCACCTATGCTCACGTCAGTATGTATTAGAATTTTAAGACATCTAACCTATTTTAAAACATAATTTATCCCTTGACATTTACCTTGTTTAAAAGTAGTATACGCTACTGGTCTATAAATAAATAAAATACTTATGTACATATAATACAATAGTGAAAACCTTATTAAAATTCTTAACTCATTTAAAAAATGTTTAAAGTCCTTAAAATTTATCCAGTCTTGTATTAAAATGCAGATGTCTTCTTCTTACACGACACGTTTCGACGTTAATTTCGTCATCTTCAGGTATTTTGAGTAATTCGTGCAGACAACACAGCTGCAGTTTTTTTTTAAATATACACTCCACACATGCTCAGTACGTATTAAAATGTTAAGACACCTAACCTATTTTAAAACATAATTTATCCCTTGACATTTACCTTGTTTAAAAATAGTATAAGCTACCGGTCTATAAATAAATAAAATACTTAATAAATTATGTTTTAAAATAGGTTAGATGTCTTAAAATTGAAATACATACTGAGCATAGGTGGAGTGTATATTAACAATATCAAATTATACAGCTCAGTAGGAAAATTAAAATAATTTAAATTCGTTTAAGAGTAGTTTGAAATATTTGAAAATGAGTATAAATCATAATTAGTCGTTAGAAATCATCCCTAAGAAAAAAAACGAGCGTTCCAGGAAAACAATACCGCACCCGGCGTTCCCACATAGCGAAAGTGAGCCAGTATAAACACTGTAAATAAACCTTCACTGACCTTTAAGACTTCAGGAAAACAATAGCTACCTCAGGACAAATATTTCCAGGGTAATTAAAATAGTAGCGAAACGACTTTCAACGCCGAAGAAAGTAAAATAGTTTGGAGTAAAGAAACTCGTGGGAAACTATTTAACTTCATAAAACACAAAGTGAGCAGTTAAACTCTCAGCTATTCAAGAAGAACCCCATTCTATGAATTACACGATGGTAATAAATACTCACTGAAGCCTGTGAACAAATGCATATAAATATTCAACACTGACTTCTAACACAGAAGCCTGTTGGTTTCTCTCATCCAGGCAGTGAAGTAAAAGTGAAAAACACACGACGGATCCACAGTTTACTAATCTTAAATGATTTTTTGCACGACTTATGCCCGGTTTCTACAAACTTGTGAATTACCTATGGGTAAATTATCCATGGATTAATTAGTCCCATTTCAACCACAATGATATAATGAGCAAGGCCTTGGAGTTCTACAGTTAATTTAATTCAGAAGGCTTTGATTCTCATTGTTATTGATCCTACAAAGAGGTTAAATTTTATCCAGCCATCCATGAAAGGATAAATTAACCCGACGATTTACCCTTGGAAAGATCTAGCCCGAGTTTGTAGGAACATTTCTTCTGTCATTTTCGTATTTACTCAGAGGACATTTATCTAGAAACTCGTCACAAGTGTATGTGATTGCTATCTTTAAATTATTTGTGTTTGTGTGGAGTTATTCTTGTGTAAATTCTGTCCATTGAGTAATTTACCCATAAGTAATTCGCGAGTTTATAGAAACCGGCCATCAACTAATTAGTGGTACTTACGAATATTGTTGCCGTGGATCGTAAGTTGACATTCCCGCACGCAATCTTGTTGCTATGTGGGGTAAGAATTTACTTACGGCACATCATAATACAAGGCTTTATGGACAAGGCCCCCCAGGACAAATATTCGGTTCCCATAACAACAAACACATGCGAATCATTTTCTGAAATAAACATCTATCTTCAATAATGTATACTGTATACATCATATTTTCAGGTAATATCTCAATTAATATAATTAAGTTGATATAAATAATCATCGTGCAAAAAATAGCATTCCATACTCGTGCCGTAAGCGCATAACGGATCTCGGAAAATTCTTTCCTCGATCCGTATGCATCGCTTACGGCACTTGTATCGCAATATACTATTAAAAAATTGTGCAAAATTTGTTACACAAACTTTCTCATTTGGACAGGTAGGGGAAAAAAATCGGACCGACTAAAATATCTAAGTTGCCTATCGGCAGTCACAGGATAGCAGGGAATGTATTGAAATTTGTTCTAGTGTCGATAAATTGCTTGAATTGAGAAATAATTTCACGTAATTTGCATTGCTTGTGAAAACAAACGTTTCCGTTACATCTCTTACATTTATTTTCGTATCACAAGGCTCTGAAATTAGCTACAAGAGTCGGTTCGCTCTTTTCCCCCCTACCTGTACATGTTTAAGATTTGTACTAGCCTACAAAGTGTTTAGTTAGATAGGCCTATACATTCATCCATGAATCACAGATTATTGTCTCTGTTGGACAGTACATGAGAATATTATAGGAGAAAAATTCCTCTGGCACTGGGACTTGAACCCAGACCATTAAGGGCAGTCAGTCATAGGAGAGAGGTTCTATCTGGCGCTGTGAATTGAACTCTGGCGTAGCTCAGATGTTAAGAGCATTGGCACGGATAGCCAAAGATCCTGGGTTCAAGTCCCAGTGTCAGAGGAATATTTCCCCTATAATATTTTCATGTAATGTCCAGCAGAGACAATAATCTGTGGTTCATGAATTCATATATCTATCTTGAATGTTACTGTACAATAACAGTGGTAGCCCGGTCACAAAATCACTAATTAGTGTGCCTCACAGTATTGCATATGACATAACTTATCTGTCAGTGAGGTGGACCATTAAGGGCAGTCATTCATAGGAGAGAGGTTCCATCTGGCGCTGTGAATTGAACTGGTAAGAGCATTGGCACGGATAGACAAAGATCCTGGGTTTAAGTCCCAGTGTCAGAGGAATTTTTCTCCTATAATATTGTCATATTCTAAGATGTTTAGGTTGACGAAATAAACTGGTATATACCATTCAAAACTACTACGATATTGGGTGATATAGCGGCGGAAAGTAAACAAGTTCTACAAGGCGTTTGCCTTTGCGATTGTGGAAAACGCAAGATAAATTGGGCGGCCACGAGATTTGAGCCCAGAGCCTCTAACCTCTGCTATCTCGCTTGGCTTGGTTTTAATGTATGCATTATTAGATAGGTATACTGCATTCTCCAATAATAAATTAATTGTAGTTTCCTTATTACTGTGGGGGAAAAGAGTAGCACCAGTCCTATTTTAATATTAGGGTGTGTTCTGATACTGTGCATTGAAGTCATACTTCTTTTCTATCTCGATACCGGTACCTAATAATTTTACAAAGAAAAGTGTGCGACAGAAATTGTTCATTTTAATTTTCTCTACAACATTTTACAAGGCTGGATTTTCATGTATGTATGTGAATGAGTTAGCTTATAGAATTCTAAAACGGAAACGAGTACTCTTTAATTTTTACAGATAAATAATTATAGTCCTTTTCTTATTCATAGACAGAAGTATCGAAATTAATTTTTATTACAATCGTTAGTCTTTTTTTTTTTAATCTTTTAAAACTTCATGAATATTCCTCTTAATATTTCAGTATACACAAACCAAGTTCTAGGAAGCCCGACAAAATTTCAACAAAATCCACAATTAACTATGTGTAGCCTACTGATAAACAGACAGACGTTATCCCATTTGGCTGTAAAATTATAGGTGATTATTTTTTATCTTATATTTGAATAAAAAAAGCAGAACTCAGTAACAGGCCGTACAAATCTTATCACTTGTGGGAGAAAGTTGTGCAACAAGATTTTCACCATTTACTATCTACGTTATTTTAGACTATAGCTTGAACTTATTGTTTTCATATTTTGCTCGTGTTCTGTTTGTATATGGTACTTTATAATTATAGCCCGGATGTTAATGCTCTATCAGAAGAAAAAACATGCATTCAAATATGCTCCAATAAAGTAAGCTCTGAACCAATGAACCAATAAGGTAAGCTCTAACTTATTTAAGTAATTTTAATACTTTACGTTATCTTGTTAGCTTAATTACATTATAAATTACGAAAAATTAGTAGAAGTTGTATAAATTGCATTACAAGGCTTTTTTAAATGCAACAAATTTTAGTAAATTGAAAAACTACTGAAGTGATACGTCGCTTTAATATTATACAATCAGGGTCCTGTTTCATAGAACTTGCTAATAATATCAGTTAATAATATTAGAACTCATAATATTATTTATTAGTTAACAAAATCTTGTTTCATAGAGATATGAACACTACTCATAAAATCTCTTCACTAATATTATTAGTTCATTAGTCAGCTGTTTGATTTGGAGGTTATGTCTGGATTGTTGTTTGTTTTTCCCCTTCTCAGTCTTTTTGTCAATACTATTTCAAAGCAGCACGGCGTACATATATCTTCATAATAACTAGCTCTAAGAAATGATCAAACCTGCCAGGCACTTATTCAAAATAGGTTTATGTAGGCTACTAAAATCTAACCTCAAATCTTAAAAACATGTTTTGACAAAAATTCCTTTGATAGTGTATGTAAGCTTTTTCTAAATTGATAATTACATCAGAGTGATTCATTTTCCCCAAATTTAAAATCACCAAACCTGAATTACATGGGTTTGAGAATAACTTATTAGCCCAAATACACTTATAGAAAAGCACCTAATATTATTAGTAAATTTTATTAAATTCATATGTTTGTTCCATAAGATTATAGGATATTCTAGGCCTAAAATTCCTTGGTCTGCGAACATATACTTCTTCATCACTGTTACTTAAAACAGAATCAGCCATTTTCTTGATTGGGAGAAAATTCACTCAAAGAAAAACAACTAATATTATGAGCAAATTCTATTACCATTGGTGTGTATGAAACAGTTCACTAATAATATTACTAATAATTTACTAATAATTTAGGGCCATGAACTCATAACTAATAATATTAGCTAATATTCTTATGAAACAGAAGACTAATAAAATTAACTAATATTATTATGTTTTTGCTAATAATATTAGTGTAAAGGTTCTATGAAACAGGGCCCAGGTCTGAAAATAATTTTTGTACAGTCGGTTCTCAAAACATTCACTTAGCCAAATGCTGTAAACATTTTAAATTAACAGATATGCACAATAAGTTATTTAGAATCTGTAAGAAATATGCCGTTAAAAATGTGACAAATTAATAAAATACACTCAAACATTTTAATATTTAACAAATATGATGCATTTTCGAAAAATATATGCAAAATTAAGCAATCAATTTTCTGTTATTTCTTTCAACACCAGCATGTAATAGAGTGTATTATTAAAAAGTATGATTTTTCATAAACTCTCATCCCCTATTTATAGCAACAATAGATCGATAAAATATATTATTTATACGAGATCCTTTGAGGTTAGTTTACATTATCGGTGTACTAAACAAAACCTTGTATTATGCAAGTACACTTAGAATTCCTCTAAGTTAAATTTCCCTAGCACACATGAATTTTCGTATCTAATATTATGTCAAGCTCCAGCTACATGTTCCCAACAAGTTAGTGATAGTTATGAAAGATGATACCGGGATAGTAATAAATAATTATTAAATTATTATTTATTAATAATATTATATATAATTATTTATTATATTAATATAATATGACGTACTATTCATATAATATTGCTCTTTTCTGTCGTTGGAACATGGGACACTTATGCATTAACGAATGTAAATATCGATTCAGTTTTCGATTGACGTATTTGGTTTATATCGTTTAATTTCCTTTGGTTGGTATTTGGTTGTTTTTCCGTTACAAATGACTCGTTTATGTCAGTTGTGAATTGCTGCTTCATTGGCGAGGAGCGGATCAGTGTTCGTAAGTTAGAATTAGGTAATCCATAATTATTGCAATGTTACAGATATTAACATTTTATATAAAAAGCGCAGCTTGTTTTATAATGATTTTATTACGTTAGGCATGTTAGCAATTGAAAACAAAATAATACTGTGGTACGCTATCGAGCTTTGTTCCATTTTGCTTGATTTTTTTCTACACACTTCGTACGACAGTAAAATACATCTTTTTCAGGTTTTGAAGATTCTTGCCGTGAATGCTTAAGATATACTTTGTGTAACACCTCTCACGTTATTTTTAAAAAAAATTATCTGCAACGAAATATAACTTAATGAATTCGTAGTCCGTGGACCTCCTAACCTCTTAAATACATTATATGCTTCTCAGGATTGAGAATTGTTGAGGATTGTTAGTATAAAGGCGATTTATTTGATTCTTAAAATATATACCCAAACCTACATGAGAAATGTATTATAATAATAATAATAATAATAATAATCTAGGGAAAAATAGTTTTATGCTGAACCCTAGGCTCCTCTCTAATGAGGCCTGCCTGGGAAGGTGGGGTTTAGGGTTTCGTCACAGAAGAAATTCAATGTGAGACATAATAAACCTCTGCTATTCAGTATTTTCTCCTAAACTAACACAAACGTTCCTAACCTAACAAAATGGCGGAGCTTGGCTGAGGTGCAGAATAAATCTATCTTTTGCCAAATGAAAATTAGTTGTAGGCCTATTGCTTAAAAGTTATGTGAACCCGATTATTTTACAAACCCCACGAAATTCTCCAAGGTAGCCTATATTATAATGCAAGTACGAAGATCGTCCCAGGAAACCCGTGAGTTTAGTAGGTCTTTGTTATTAGCAAAGCAACCCACATTATGGCTTAGCATGCTTTATTTTTCATTTTCCCCATTGTATTATAATATAATCGTGGAATTCAATATCGTAATTGCCTATTTTAAGTTAGTATATTTTTATCACCTTCTCTGATACCTGTAAGTTAACCTTGGCCTACATGAAATATTGTTCCAATTAATTCCTTAAACTGTTCGATTCGAAAGACGTGATGTGGAATACTAGCATTTTGTTGTTATTTTTTGTAGAATTTTCCATACGCAGTCATACTTGTAAACATGTAATACTTAATGATGAATAAAAATCTTAAATCTTGAATCTACTTGAGGTATGCCATGGTTAATTTTAAGGAGTCAGTACAATCGGAAGCGGGATTCTGATTCTCAACAAACTCGAGTTTCCGTTGTCTGTGCCTAGAACTCTGAACACGATTTTGCACGGTTGTTTTCGTTAAGTATCCATTCCGAGTACAATGTAGCCTACGTAAAAGTTTTCAGCCTTAAAGGTATCGATGGAGGAGCCCATGTTTTTTGACATGGTCTTATTGTGCAGTACTAAGTATCAGTGAAATGGTCTGAAAGAAACTGTTAAATTAACGTTCTGATGATCTCAAATTAGCCAGTAACAACTTTTCTTAAGGCAAATAATATCATACAAATAAAGCATTTTCTATTAAAGAAGAGTTCAGAGCCATGTGCCATTAAAGAAAAAGGAGAAACCAAGAAGTAAAGTTCAATGAAAACCATAGTTTAATTACTTATAAATAAAGTATTGCAATACATCCACAATAATACATAAATGAGAGATCCATGGACATGGACCACATTATCAAATACTTGATGCACAATTTAAAACACTACCGCAAAGTGTCACTACCTCATTTTTGCTGCTAGTGGAGATGGCCCACTATGGCTCTTAATATGTAATTTTCAGTTGTTGGTTGGTCAGCCTTGCTGGGAAATGTTAGTAATATATCTATTATATACTGTATATTGCCGATTTTTTATTAAATGATATTTTTAGATTAAGTAAGAAGAATATTATATCTTTGAGAGTAGCAATTACAAATCATTTGGTTACCGGTACCAGAATCATTGGTACCAACCACGTCATGATCACAGTACTTGGGTTGTGTCTAGTGTCTAGTTACTAGTATTTATAGATTAAATTAATTAATACTCTTTGTTATCTGCATTTTATTAATCAATATTTTAATAGTGAGTAACATTATATTTCTTTCCACGTATTTCTACGTATACGTATAGAAAATTAAATTCTATTGGCTAACAAAACGGAAATTAAATCTGTCCTTTGATTGACTGGAAGATCAAAGTACCAACAATTTCACAATTTCATTGGTTAATGATTAAGATGAGATGTAATATTGATTGTGATTGGTAGATATTCCCTATATATTTGCGGTACCACCCGGATGGTTTGGGTGGTATGTTAAACTCCACTGAACCATTAATACCTGAAGATCAATTTAATTTATAGCACTCATTTTATAGCTTCATAACCAATATATGTAACTCTACAAACCAATAACTACAGATCCATAGAATTTAGTCATTACAATACTGATAGAAAAACTATTTTATTTTTCTTATCTTCAAGACCAATTCAATTTACTTTATGGCATCCACACTACAGGGTCATATCCAATAGGTAATATGTAACATTATAAGCCTACAACTAGAAACCCATATATCAGAATAATACAAATAATAAAATAACATTTTCTTCCCTTGATCTTCCACGATACAAGCCTAAAGTTGCAATATGGGTCTATATGTTATTATTATTATTATTATTATTATTATTATTATTATTATTTCAGGTTATGAAATGCTACATACAGAATGCTCCTTTATATGGTCCTGAAAAGTGGATGCTGAGCAAAGTGGAAAGGAAATACTTAAAGAGGTTTGAGATGTGGTGTTCGGAGGAAATGTAGAAGATTCGATGGCAGACAGAATAACGAATAAAGAAGTTTTAAGAAGAGTGGACGAGGAAAGTTGCATCTTCAAGGTTGTAGCAAAGGAAATGGTAACTGGTTAGGACACCATCGTCAGACGGAGAGGACTTCTGAGCTGCATAAAGGTACAGTTGACTTCACCATCCCCTTCAAAAAACTTATTTTTCAAAAATATATTTTTTATTTTATTTTCAGCGCCTTTGAATTTGACTTTGGTGCAAAAAATATTTAAATATTTGCATTATTTTAAAGTTATGAATTTAAAAGCAAGAAGCACTATCCTGTAATTAGCTATCAGCCAACTGTAAATTTTTTCTCTAATCAACATTTTTTAAACCGTTTCTCTGATTTCAAAACCCAATGAATCGAATTTTATTCATTTATTTATTTATTGTTCAAGGGGACACATATATAATTTACAAAACCGACCAGAACTATGTTGCTTCTTTTTAAATATTTTGGCTACAAAAATAATTTGGAAGTTAAAATACCATGAGAATTTTTTACACAAATTTAAACATAATTAAAGGATTCAAAATATGTCTCATAAACATTCCCACATGTACATGTTAAGATTTGAATTATTGAGGATTTAGATTCACGGAAGAAATCGGTAGGTACCATTAGAAAATCGAGGTACAGCCTCTAGGTTAAATAGATTTAGGGATCTTAGCGAATTTTTTACACAATATTATCCTTATAGCATCACACATATTAACTAAATAAATAATGCATGCTTTAACTTAATGTTTTGGTTTACTAGTAGGCTCTTTTAATAATTCATTCGTTTGCATCCGTTTATATCGCTCGGTGATGTCTTCTTGACAGACATTAGTTTTAAACGAAAGATAAATAGGGTACATAGCGAGGATGACTTACGGAAAGCAAACAACTCCTTCAAGTCCGGCATTTGCGAATGAGGTAACCATGGAAAACAATAGAGAAATTGGCCGGCCTAATTGACCTAATATTGTACACACAAGTCATACTTAATTAGTTTTTTCTCGATACCGAAGAATTTAAAAAATCTGGAAAATTGCATTTCTTTAAAACGGTTTGTATAGACAATTCTTGTCTCTTTCATTTAATATGTTCAATTTTAAAATCTGACTGCTTGTTCCTTAGATACAGCCCTTTTTCTAAAAAGCTTCATTTTGCCTTGCCCCTTGCTCAGCTATTGCACTTCAAGTATTTTTAATTTTCACTCTCTGCTAAAACTTATAATATTGACTATTAATTGACACTAATATACTAGTAAGTAGGTGAAGTCATGTGCTCAGTAAGTATGAACTGTTTGAACTTCTTGCTTTCTCGCTTACCCCTACCATAGGCGTAACCAGGCCGACCGTATGGGGGGGGTTATAACATCCGCGGGGTCTGGGGGGTATGAAATACCCCCCCAGGGAGAGGGGGGTCCTCCTCCGGAACATTTTAAAAATTAAGATGCACAAAAACGAGTTTTAAGCTTCCGGGGGTCTTCCCCCAGAAAATTTTAAAAATTAAGACGCACAATAACGAGTTTTAAGCTTCCCACGCTTTATACTTGTATTAAGTAATTTATAAGCAGACTTAAAAAAATTATATAATTTTCCTTTTTGTAATCAATTGGGGGGGGGGGGTTCGTTACGCCTCTGACCCCTACATGTGTTTTCCATGCTTTTCGATACAAGGCTTGCTTTCCTCTCAATTTCCCGATTATTTCAAACATCATAATTCTTCTATAAATTAACATAACAAAGTGATTTTGGTGTCATTTTGAAGCTTGAAATGTTCTCTAGTGCTTGACGTGGCAAAATTTCTTATATATAAATTGACTGCTGTGTTCTAGATTTGTGTTTATAGTGATGTAAAAAAAATATTTTATATAAATATATGTAACAATTTAAAATCTTAAATATCACGCAAATCTTACTCCTCTCTCCGTACTTGTATTTCCCTCTCATGTTTATTTGTTCAAGATAGAGAGGAAGTGAGTTGTACTGAGAATAACCAAACTACCATTATCAGGGTGATGACATGCGTTCTCACGTGCGGACTATGACAGCCATGCCTCTTTGTTTTGAACAGGATCAAACTTACTTGGGATATAAATATACTGACAAATTAAGAAAATCTTAGATGAACGGAAGAGAAGAAATCATTCCTGAACACAGCTCTTAGTAGAAAGCAAATTGGATATAGGTTTCATGAATTTTAGCTTTAAGCAACCTAGTTCACGGTATATTTTAAAGAAGATAAACAAGTTTGGTTGTCTCAAATAAGAAAGTTAGGCACATATAAATTCTTTACAACTATCAAAGTTCCTTATTAGCTTGACCACGCTGAGCGCTTTCGGGTCCCTGTAGTATAAATTGTTAACTCTGGTAGTTCGCCTTGCTAGTGGTATTTTGGAGTCCATTCATTTAAAACGTCCCAGTAGAGCACTAAAAGAAAGTCCATCTTACATGGAAACTTTCTTAATACATTTTAAAACTTCTATTCCCGAGAGAGGACCATCGGCATTTAATCTGTAGTATGTTTAGTTGCTGACAAAGGCTGAAAGTGAAACAGGCCAAGAAAATCTCATTATATGTAACATACTAGAAAATAGTCAAAATGATGCTTAGATACGAAACTTATCTGGATATCTTACGCTTTTTCCTTCAAAATATGTTCCTATCAGTATGTAGATTACAGAAATTAATTATATCGTAAGTTTTATGCAGTCTCAAAGCCACCTAACACTGATAATACGTATTGTTTCTCAACTGTTTGTTGACAGATGAACATGATGTGAATTTTATTTGATCAATTCAGTGTAGTTTTCAGAAATTATATAATGTTTCAAGGGAAGGAATGGTTTGTTTGGATTTTTATTATCAGCGATATTTCAAGAGTTAAACCATAAATATTTTACAGCTGGTGCCCGTGCCTTCGCCCGCCATTATTAATTGCCTCCAGGATTTTTAAGAAATTTATACTGGCAGCTTATTAAAAATGTTTCTGGTTCAGAGCTATGAAAATTGTAAGTAAAAATAAAATTAGAATATTTGTTCATTGTGTTCATTTTACTTAGGCCTTATATATTAAAGAAACGGTTTTCCTAATTTTGTAGTTTTCGTGAAAGTTTAGACTGCGAGAGACGAACATCGCCGAGTAAACCCGATGAACTCACGAAGCGGGCGAGAGAGTGAGCACGCTATTTAGGGCCGTTGAATTGTATAAGAGTACATACTCATGAGCAAAACTGTATGTCCTTCAAACGGGTTACTGGCTGGACCCCGTCTATTGTGATGTATTCATGGAATCAGCTAGGGTGCATTAGTGATTATTGTGGGTTGGAAGAAAGCGCCATAGTTTTCACTGCTCTCGTGCAGATGGTCAGGGATTTCGAAACAACTGCAATGAATGGCGTTGATTACGCATTAATAGCGTCAGGCCATGTGGGCTGTATGCGAAGGATTTAGTTATCCACGTTTAGATAACCCTTAACCAGTGGCGGACGCAGGGGGGGGGATAGGGGGGTTACATCCCCCCCCGAAATTTGAAAAAAGTACTCTAAGTGGCCAGTTTTATAAACTAATTGTATATGTAAGTTGATTAATTTTTTTTAGTATTCTTTCTACCTATTCAAATCCCCCCCCGAAAAAAATTTCTGCGTCCGCCACTGCCCTTAACTGTGCATATTTAAATGTGCCTCGCTAAAATCTCGACTTTTCAAAGAAACGTAAAAATGTTGTATTGATTGACTTGGCAACATAGTCTGCAACCTGCATCAATTTGAGAGTGCAAACTACGGTTTACCCTAAAAATACAGTAATATAATACACCAGGCTACAAAAGAAAATGCCGACTCGCCGACCCCCACCACATTCCATTGAAAGGAAACTATTAAACAGAATGTTCACTACTTGAATTTGTCAGTCACTAGCCATTGTTGAAGACGTTAAATTATCTTTATAATCGTGTTGTGGAGAAATGGGTGTGACAGTTAGGGAAAAACTTAAGAAGGTACTTAGTTCAAATCCTGATTTTAAACTTCTGAAAACAGTGAAAGACGTATTATGTGGAAAAAATGTAAAAGACATGGAATTCGATCTCACCCTCAGTCGAATTTCTTCCCTTAAGTATGCACCTGTTACTTCTTATGAAGTAGAAAAATCCTTTTCTGAGTTCAAGAATGTCCTAACTGATAAACGCACGAGTTTAAGTGAGGAGAATTTGGAAAAACTCGTTGTTGTGTATTGTTTTAAGAGAAATTGCAGTACATTGCGGATTTTTGATAGTGCATGTTTCGCCCTTCATTGTGCATATTTGGAGATACAATAGTGCATGAATCCATGCATGTTTTAAGCTTGATAGTGCATGAAAATTCGGGCTTTAGTTATGATTAGACTTCGGATTTTAGGTAAAAACCTATTTTAATCCTTAAGTGATACATGGACGAAAACTTGTATATGCATGTTTCATAAGTGACTATGCCTAAAACTGATACTTTTATAGGACCTAAAACAGCCTATTTTTACGTTAGAGCCTAATATTGCCTTTTTGCTTGTTTTTTCCTCTAAAGTTCGAAATAAGTTATTTTTTGTTATAAATTCTAGCATTTATTTTCAGTTCGTACTAAATTTTTAGCTCGGAATGTGCCATACATGACACATTTGTGACGTGGTTAAATAGTAAGGAATGTTTCGTCTTCAGTAGAAAAATTTCTTGGAATTCCCAAGAAAATGTAGTGTTTTTCTCCCGACTCCCACATCCAGTTAAAAAAAATAGTTATCTGAATCGCTGAGGGATACAAGGGGTTGAATATGCTAGCATGCGTAGCTTCTGGGCGCAGGGATTAGATTTTCACTGTTAAAATAGTAATACAGGCCCTAGTAATAGGTCTATATAATTCTGTGTATCATAGGCCTATATCTGTGTTTTATCATGAGTATTGATTAATGGTGAATTCAATAAATATAATAATCTGCATTGCAAATGAGATATTTAAGAAAATTGGCAACTTAACGATTTTATAAGAGACTATTTTACGATTTTTAGAACCTATTTTTTAGTTTTTAGAGCCTATTTTAGGTACCTAAAACAGCATTTTTAACGACCTATAAGTCCGAAGTCTAGTTATGATCAATACAGAACGTGAGGAAGAATCAGTCGGTCGGAGCAATAATGTGTAAAGGTATCAAAATTAATTAAATGCGAATCGACTTAATTTGAAAATAACTACGTGAGCTTAATCTTTCTAACAACATCTAAGTATTTCCAGTTTTAATTGCGTTGCTTCAAATACAGAATACTCACGCCAAGATATGCGTGCGTGTGTAAGCATGCGTGCACTCGATTTGTATTGTGCAGAGTTTAACAAAAACAGAGAGGGGACGTGTGAGTAATTCATTGGGATGAAAAAAGTATAGTTATGTTCTATAAAAATGCATTTGTGAACAACTTTTCAAGAAGTCCCACTCCGTAGTACAATAAACTTTCGTCAGCAAATAATCAAAATATATTCTGCTTACATGCTTACATGCATCTGATGTTCTAAATTGTACCATTGTGCTCGTTCAGTTTAGAGATGATCATCGATAGTTAAACATCGATGTTCAAAATCGGCGGTAACCATCGATGTAGGCCTATTTAGGCGGAAAACATCTACGTACATTTTTTAAAAAGTAATGGTTTCAGAAAATTAGGCAAAATTCACAAATAAACTGAAATATTTACATAAAAGTATCAATGTAAAAAAAATCGATCTTTTGGGAAATTAGACAGCTCGAAATAAAAATTATACGTTAGAACCAAGGTAGGCCTGTTAATCTTTTTTATTGTAAACATATCGATGTAGCAAAAACATCGGTTGTTTCCATCGATGTAGAAAACATCGATCATCGACATAACATCGATTTTTGTTTAACATCGGCCATCGATGCACAACCTAGTCCAGTTCTTCCACTTCTGAGACCTCACTCACACAGCGACATAGCCAGGATTTTGGTTCGGGAGTGGCCCACTGGGGTCTGAATGGCACTCCGCCGATTTTTATGGTTGTAAAATTAAGCCTTCAAATTTCATTTACTTACAAACGAAATATCTGTATTTTAAATCTTCAAAGAAAGGCATTTAAATGAAATTTAAAGGCTTAATTTTATAACTGTTAATACGTACTGTTAGTCTAATATAAAAGTAATAAGGGTAATAACAATACTAGCTTACATAAGTACATTTTAATTTAGTGAAATGAAAAGGGGTTATACAGTTATGCATTATTAAACATTTAGTTTATAAATTTAGTTTTAAATGTATATTATTTAAAAGTGCAAAAGTGTATTCATAGTGTAACGGCTTTTGTTTTTCCGTGTGGGGCGCTCTTGTTTAGTTGCGCGGAATTTCTACTGCGCATTCCTAGCTTTCCTCGTTTTGCTAATTTGATCAATCTTCTTGCTGTTAGACTTTCCGTTTTTCACACGGAAATCACGCTACTTTTCGCTAGATCATGGTATAAAAGAAATTGTATTATTTAGGGCGGGTGGGTTGGACCAAATCATTCGCCAAGATATCTCCTCTCCAAAGAACTATCTTTAACAAAATACGTGTGATATTGTGTTTAATTAAGAGAATTTCTATTTTAAAATATGAGCGCGAAAAAACTGAAAACACAATCAACCAACCTTTTCAGATCTGAATTTATATCTCATTACAAGCAATCATTAAGTGAAAATATCAGTGAGCTTTAAGTTTGAAAGAGATGAGGAAAATTTAATAGAAACAGCTGATTTCCATTGATGACAATGATAAAACAAGGACCAAAATCCTCATATTCCACATAAATAATTACTCTATTAGTAATTTTGCTTTTATATAATTTTTTGAGGTAACGCGAGTAGCAGTGAAAAGGTTAAGAAATCAAGACATGTTTTATTAGTGTAATGGGACAAAGTAAAAAACATAGGAATTAACCAAAACTGAAGCATAATGATCCATTATGACTGAAGTAAAATTTCATCGTGCTTACGATGTATAGTCAGAGGGCCACTTTCCTCAATACCAGAGCCGTATTTCTAAATAGGCTGAGTAGGCTGCAGCCTAGAGCGGCAAATTTTCAGGGGCGGGAGTTTGGTAATTTATTCAAAAGTTAAAATGAAGTATTTCAGAAACCAATATTATTTTCCGTACGAATTTAAGAATACATATTACTTAAAAATACGTTTTAGTCCTTTTACATAACCTACTTTCTAAAACTATAACATAATATAAATTCACTACTTTGTATTGAAGGAAATACAACAAAAACACTTTCATATGAGGACATTATTAACGAGTTTGCCACTAAGAAATATCGTAAGAAAGGTATGCAAATTTGAGCACGAAGATTACGTGGGATGAGTTGTTTTAGAGAAGTTTGTATATTTTTCAACAAATAAACCAGTAATTAACTGCATTTTGACCGTGTAGGACAACTTAATTCAAATTGAACACAGTTCTTCAATTACGCAAAAGATAGTCATTAGCATTAAAATATAAAAATATGTTTAAAATAGTGATCTCTGATCTCCAAGAACAAATTAATTAATGAATTTCGAAACCCATTTCATTTTTTAACGAATCTTAGAAGAAGTAAGCACAAAAAAGTAGATAATCAATTTGATTATATATTTTATGTAAACCATTAAAATGTAGTTTTATCTAAACTAAATGAACTTTGTTTAAAAAAGATGAAAACACCAATGAACTCTATCCTTTTGTTGTATAAAACAAATGTATTAAGCAAATAAAAACTATAGAGGGGGCGGCAATTGGACTTTAGCCTATAGGCGGCATATTCTTAAATCCGGCCCTGCTCAATACCTGTAATAAATGGCAAGCCAATTGGTACATTGAGTTGCGACAGAAATCTAGGGTTCATATACATTTAGAAAGGACGCGGATGGACGCAGGAGCTCCCAACATAAACATACAATGGGCGTTCAGGGTAGGCGTTGATTAAATTCAAATACTTAATACGGCATACGTCTCTGTGAATGCGTAAAGGGAAAAAACACACTCAGATTGGCTGGCCCCAATATTTGAACCCTCAACCTCTCGACT
The DNA here is from genome assembly GCA_964059195.1 of Ectobius pallidus. Taxonomy (NCBI): domain Eukaryota; kingdom Metazoa; phylum Arthropoda; class Insecta; order Blattodea; family Ectobiidae; genus Ectobius; species Ectobius pallidus. Next base: position 139,879,887 of record CAXKWD010000008.1, read on the forward strand.
GTGAGTCTGCGACGTTACCGTTTCGCCAAAATTCCCCCTGTGATTTTATTTCAAGGAGATAGAAATGAAAACGATCTATTATTCCATAACAGGATCTTAGATCAAATTAATTGCGCTCAAAAATGCTTAGGAATCATCCTTTGACTTTAATTCAGTAAGTCTAGAACTCTAGAGCATGGATTTGTATGCAAAATGCATGTTCTATTTTATGAATTTAAAAGTACGCGTAAATGATATATTGTGTAAGCAAAACTTTTCCAGACAATTCGACCAGCATTTGTTAATACATATAAATGCATATTCTGGGAGAAAATTCATATTTTAAGTTTGAAGTGAAAAAAAGCATGTTTCACTCTTAAATGGGGTATTAAATTATATTTTCCTCTTTAGATATTTAATAATTACTGGTACTTAATAATAAAAATCCTGGTTACAAAACAATCTGTTAAATCAACAAAATGTCTGGTAATAGTGAAAAAGCTGTCACAGAAAAGGAATAATAATTCACTGAAGAAGAGTTGTGGTGTTATTCACATGCATCTGTGACATCATGCGATGTGGAAAGGACATTTTCATTGCACAAAACCTTCTTCACTGACAGACGTAGGAGCATTACACAAGAATCCCTCAGGGAAACTTGCCTTATCTGCTGTAATAGCCACGAATAAGATAAGATTATCCCCTCCTCCAAAAAAGGTTCATTTGTTTTTGCATACAATGGTGCATATTTTTTAAATTATTCTTGCTTATTTGCATGCATATGTTATTATTTGATTATGCACACAAATCCGGGCTCTGACAATAACTATGAAAACTAAACAAATACATCTCTGGCAGATTCATTGGAAGTGACTGTACATAGTGAAAGCGCAATCTATTAATTTATCTAATGTCTACTGTAATTACTATTTGTGGCATCCCACTAATAATGTTGGTTCTGAACTCGACGGTTTGGAGGGGAAAGAAAATGTTCAACAATTCTTATTATATTTGTATTGTTTGTTGCAAGAATCGAAACTTTAAAGGGAATATCATATGACCGCTGGCCAGGGACGTAGCTAGGGAGCGCCCCTTCCGAAACGAAAAAAAAAAGTGTGCGTGGAACGTCACGCGACAGAAGTGAAACTTGTTTTAATTTTTGGATTTTTCAATTTCGGATTATTGGATTTTTCAATTATGGATTTTTGGATTTTTCAATTTTGGATTTTTAGATTTTTTTAAATTTTGGATTTTCAGTTTTTTAATTTTGGATTTTTAAATTTTGAATTTATTTTTTAATTTTGGATTTTTTATTTTTATTTTTTGGATGTTTTAAATTTTGGATATGTCTAATCATTGAGTTGATTGTTTTCTGTGCAGTCACTAAGCTGGTTCCTTCTGTGTGGAACCAAGATGCTTTCATCTACATCTTTATATGTGACATCAATATTTTATTTGTGTCTATCTTATAAATGCTGTTTTTGAGCGGTTCCAGATAAGTTGTATGTTAAGGGTTTAAAGCGGCCCTTACACGATCAATAATATTGACAATAATATTGATCATGTAAGGTGGAAAAAAGAGTATTGACGGTCGATATTGAAGCGATACTGATGAAATCCAGATTTTCTGATCTCAGGGCGTCAATATTTCAAAGTGGAGGAGATATTGTCAATATTATGGAGCGTCTTGGGGTGGACGTCAATAATATTGTCATTACTCAGTTGTTGCCGTGCTTTCGTAGGGAACGGAAGTGATCTTTGTGCGGAGTATTATGGATTATACAAGTGACCTTGAGAAAATATCTGAAGATCTTGAAATAAAATTAAAAAAAAGCTAGAGCGCAAGGTCCGATTGCTAAACAAAATGAGCTTCTACAAAAGCTCATATTTAGAAAACTCGACGAACCCTGGCAGCATCATACCGACTATCTCAAAAGATTGTGGAGAAAAACTGCTCACTTGGGATGCCAAGCAGAGACAGTTTGCTAAGAAAGCAATAAATGACATGCTTTTTGAAGCAAGCTTGGGTACTCTCCATTGCAACTCCGTAAACATAAATGAAGTATGTCAATGTCCAAGCCCTCTAAGAACCACACACCCGGGAACAAGTCGTGGCAGCACTTCATCCTTCTCCACATTTAATTGCTCTTCTCCTACTCACAGTGATAATCCACCACAACTAATCAACAACCAACATCAGGATTTATTTTTTCAACATCTTCTCAGATTGAGGATTTTGAATTTTGATTGCCTTATTTCTTGTTGTATTTTTCTTTGCTGTTTAATCAATGCATAATTACTATAATCTTTTGCTGTAAATTATTCAAAATGCGTTTCCCTACTCCTACTGTCATGCCAACTACTTTCATATAGGTAGTGAAGAGGTTCTGTGCAATGACAGACTGATATACTTAGGTAAGTAGGAAGGTATCTGGAAAATATATTTAAAACACTTACTTTCATGTAGTCTAGGACATGAACAAGAGTTTCACACGTTTCAAACGACATGATGACAGAGAACTTCAAATCTTCAAAACGTCTTCCTGTAGCTAAGTACCTCAGGGTTAAGGCTAATCTCTCATTACAGGGATGCATTCCCTCATGTTTGTGTTCTGCCTTATGAAGAGTGGTTCCACCATCTGTAATAATTTTATGAACATCCTTTCTTTCATTCTGAAATAATCTTCCGCATCTGTCAATCTGATTTCCCTCAGCAGCCTCATATGAGATTATTCTTCACGTTTTTTCAACCACTCTCTCATCCATCGATTTCGCTGAACTCGACGAATACTTCCGATAGCCATAATTATGGCTACACAACCTTTTTTTCGATTGTCCATGTTTTCAAAACACAAAACGCCATGAAAATCCACTTGGAAAGGCATAATTTCACTTGTCCGAATGGCGGAAACAAACGTACTGAGCACATTTATTGATAAAATTATTGACAATAATATTGACCGTGTAGGGTATGACGATATTGACGGTGGTACCCTCAAGAAGTTAACGACTGTATTGACAATACTGATATTGTCAATAATATTGATCGTGTAAGGGCCCCATAAGGCGGAAATTTATTAAATATTTTTTTTTTAATTTAATTTAATTTCTTTCTGTCACCACAGCATTTATAAGATAGACGCAAATAAAATATTGATGTCACATATAAATATGTAGATGAAAGTTGGTTTCTTATGTGTGGAACCATGATGCTTTCATCTACATCTTTATATGTGACATCAATATAATAATTTTGTTAATTGTTTTCTTCACAGTCCGGCACAAGTTGATGATGATTGTAAGAAAACGAGTCACGCGCATTAAAGGGTTAAATTATTTGTGAGAAATCTGTCTGTGTAAGAAAATTGCTTCTTCCTGCAAATCTATATAGTTTAATTGAATTTTCCGTGGCTTAAAGTCTTGAACAAGCAGACATACACACACACTTCATAATCAATGTCAGGGTTATATTTCAAGGTTCAAGACTGTGGGATCCACAATGAAACGTGGGCGCTGCCTACTCACAAAAGTGAACTCGTGGGCTCTAATAGTTCAATCAACAACTTTTTCTCCTCATGTAAATCAGCTTACACGTTAGGTACAGTTAGTTCCTCCTTGTGAAGTAATGAATAGGCCTACCGGTCTTCCTAGTCTACAATGGGTGCTAGTTCACTAGCAAAATTGAGCATCTGCACGATGGTACAGAAAAGAACAGCGGAATGTACCGATGCTAGAAGCCAGATTTTTCTGTTAATATCATTAATTCATCTTATAACATAGATATGACGTGGACCCAGTGGCAGATCCAGGGAGGCCTTAGGGACCGCCCCTCTTCGTTTTCCTTTTACATTACTTTGACTTCTTTTCATTCGTCGAAAATAATTAGAACATTATTTATTTATTGAATATACAGTTTCATTAACCCTATTTTACCTGAAGGTACATTAGGGTTATGGTTTTAACTAATTTAATTTTTAATTTACATATGTATCTTTCTCTATTTGGCTATGATATACCATTCCGTTCTATAACTAGCAGTGCTGAGCATTAACACCCAATCACCCTGGTAACTGTAAACTATATTCGATTATGTACATAAGAAAGAAAATAATAAAATTATCTAGAACAACATTTTCTTAGGAATATATGAAATAATGGTTTAGTGTAAAGAAGTCTACAATAATCTATATGTCCTATTAAAACGTGTCTTTCTCTTTCAAACACTGGACACTTAAATAAAAGATGTTCAACAGTTTTTTGTTCGCCACATACACACAGGTATCCATTTTCTCTTCTCACTTTGAATCTTTCGAAATAGGAGCCAAAATTCCCATGTCCATACAGAAATTGGGTCACTATAATGTCAGATCTGACAACAATTCTAGACGTACTTCAACTGTCGGAAAGAAAGTATCCCTAGTAAATAGCCTAATTAGAATAAAACAACAGCCAAATTTAATTGAATACAAAACGAAAAGAAAAGCATAAGTACTAGCTTTTTTCAACCTACGTATTATAAAATAATAGTTGAATTGTATTTATATTCTAGACGCCTTGCGTAGACTAGCAGTGACAACCCAAAAGGCAGCAGTTATTAGAGTTCATCTCTAATTATCATAGGTAATCCCACGACAGACTTATTTGCGAGAACGAAGTTCGAGATTATTTATTAAGACAATTCTATTAATAAAATGTAAAGGATTTTATAAATAATTATTATTTTCTTACTTAGTTGTCAATATTCTGCCCTGAATCGATTCAAGTTACCAATGCTACCAACAGTGCGAACCACAAAATAAGAGATAGTCTTCGTAGATTGCTAACATCAAAATGCAATAAAAGCACACGAACTGGCTTGCACAGACTGGAAATTGTGTTTTTAGTCAATGCACATTTACATTGTTTTAATTTCTAAACAAGGTAGGCCTATTAAAAAAAATGTGTTTTCATTTTGTTCACTGGCAGTATGTGACGTATTAATCACTGCACGTTTGATGCCCAGTAACGTCCAGAAACGTTCGATCCGAGGAAGCATATTTTAAGATAAACTATTGAATGGTCTATATCTGAGGAACTGCTTTAAACGTTATTGGTCAATTTCAAACACGGGGCGCATAAATGTAATAGTCATTATAAATCATTAATTTCTTGTGAACTATTTCAGACCATAACTTACTGAAAGTAAAAGGTAAAAAGTTTGATATTTGATTAAGGATTTTAATTTTTATGTACTATGTACATGTACTATGTACATATACAATTTTTATGTATCTAAATTTCTCAACAGAACTAAAACTCTGGGCAAGAAGAGTTTTAGATTGATGAGAAATTTTGAGGAATGACCCAGAGGACCTAAAACTCATTTTGCCCTTCATGCATAAAAAAAATTCCAGGGGAAGACCCCGGACCCTCTATTTTGGGGGTTATTTCATGCCCCTAGTAATTGCAAATTTCCTTTATATCGCCCCTGCATTACGCTCTGGATCCACTCCTGTGTGGATCTTAAAGAATCTGCCCTACTCTTATGCAGAAAATGTATGCTTGATGCCAATCGAGCACTAGCCCTTGCACTTTTAATAATCCAAGTAGCGATTTTAAAAGTAAGTCTAATATTTTAATGTGGGAACGAGTTCATAAGTGGGTTATAAACTTGAAACAAATCACAATAGAATTCGTCACCGGATTTAGTAAGGATAATTAAATCGCGGGGGATGAAATGGGCTGGACATGTTGCGCGCACGGGGGAAGAAATACATATCTAAAAAATATTTACTGGGAGACCCGAAGGGAAAAGATCACTTGAAAGACCTTAGACGTAGTTGGGAGGACAATATTAGGATTTAAGAGAAGTAGAATTTGAGAGGGATGGTTGGATGGAGTTAGCACAGAATAGGGTTGAATGGCGGGCTCAGGTAAGCGCGGCAATGAACCTTCGGGTTACAAAAACAGATAATATTCCTTTAGCTTGCTTAGGAATTGTCTATTGCCATTGAGTTAGTAAGTATGAATCATGGCACTAAATATGTACAACATTTATTTTGTCGTTTGTACTTTACTAGCTTCGTACTATTTAAGTGAGATTAATTATTGAGCCAATCTTACAGATAGAAAAAGTCGAGCCTTAGAAATATTCACAGCTTGCAATTTCTTTTTTCTTAATACTATCACAACTGTGAAAATGTTTAACTTGAATAATTTTCATGCAGTTCGATGGGGAAAGGGGCGTGTATGTTTTAGCCTACATGGAGGCTATGTAAACAAATACAATGCATCAGCATGTCAGGGTCAATTAATGTGTCCGGTAGTGAATATATGTGCTGACCATGAAAAGAAGCTCCCATTATGCAATCGTACCGGCAATAGTATGCTGTTAGAATAACACAAAAATAAACCGAGCAATTGAGAGGATTTTACAAACATTTATAAATAATCGAGAAGTGTCTGTTTGGATGTAAGTGCACAATTTTATAGATACTCTAAGGAAATAAAGAAATATTAAACTAAATTGGTTTATTTCTCATTCCTGTACGCTTACATTTCTACTTTTCCTCGGAGTCATTAATATACAAGAAAATTAAAACAAATAACAACATAAAACATCGAAATTATCTTATGTGTCAATAATGGTCCTACCTATAAAATCTCATTTCTTTCAATTTTTCTTACAGATTATTTTTAGTTACAAAAAGAATGTTCACTAATTAATATTATTATTTTTACTAAATATTTATATCATTCAACATCCAATTCATCAACTATTGCTAACCATTTTATACTAAATAATATACAGCATATTGCCTAATTTTTTAATAGTTTAACATTTATGGTACTGTCGATTTTCTTAAGTGTCAAAGAGTTATTAATATTTTTTTTAAATGTCAATAAAAATCTTCCTCTAATGTTATGTTTCCTTGATTTCTAGCATTATGTGTTTGGCATATTCTTTCATCCTGTCTAGCATAGTGGGTATATCCCTTTCATTGCATTTCCTCGACTGTCTTAGTTTCCGCCTATTTTCTCCTTACTATTGCAGTTAAATAAGTAAATTTCTGTCCCCCATTGTACTTTTATTTCACTGAAATACTGTAATGATTTAAATTTTCCTATTTCACTAAACATGTTTTGTCTAGCAATGTCACTGCAGTGGTCTCTTATTTACTGCATTAGTGTATAAGGAACCCATTCTCAACCATAACCAATCTTAAGAAATTTTATTAATTTCCTCTTCTAAATTTTTTCTAATGTTGTTATTTATTAAATTAGACTTTTGTAACAAATTCATACACTTGTTTTCAATAAAAACATAAAAAGTTAAGAAACAAAAAACAATAGGAAAACGTAGAAAGTAGAAAGTAAAAAGCCCTTAAATGTATGAGAATCAGTTTCTCACGGAAATTGTATACATCCGTGCCGGACTGCAAAGAAAATAAATAATTAGTCTCAAGACTATGTCTTGTACCCTATTCTGGAAATTGAATATGCATTTAAAATTTTCTTTTGAAATATTTGCCATAATTTTATTACACATTTAAGGCAAACTATTGAACTGTAGGATACATTATGCATATTTTTTTCCTGGTAGGAAAAGAACAGATCAATTAATGTTACTATTATTAGATTGTGGCAGAAAGAAATAGTTTTATATACAGTGAAAATCACTTACCATATTACTAGGCAGAGATAAAAGTAAAGTAAACTGTTCCAGAGGGTTCCAGGAGGTTGAGGGCCCCAGATTTTAGACATACGGCACGTGAAGGTGGTAAGGTTGTCAGTTTTACGCACCGGCCGCCTTTACCCCCAAGATTGCTCCTGGTGCTCATTTCTGTTAGAGGCTTAGTCGACCCCAGGGCCATAGTGCCACCAGAAGGATTAGGCCAATTGAAAAAACTCCGACCTCATCGGGAATCAAACCCGTGACCTTCCGGTTTGTAGCGCAGCGCCTCAACCACTATGCTACAGCTTACCCCCAATGCTTACTTCAACCCTAAAGCCATAACAGGGAGAGCATATTCAGTTGTTTCAGCCTGACTCAAAGATTTTCGCCACGCTAGACTTAAAGGCTGTGTTTGTACAAACGATGGCTGGCTTATACAATAACTACCCTTCAGACAATTCTTACGAAAGAAATCAAATAATAGTATATTGCGATACAAGTGCCGTAAGCGATGCATACGGATCGAGGAAAGAGTTTGAAAAAACGAGGCGCTCGCGCAGAGTTTTTTCAATTTTCTGAGATCCGTTATGCGCTTACGGCACGAGTATTGCATGCTATTTTTTGAACGATGATTATTTATATCAATTTAATTATATTAATTGAGATATTACCTGAAAATATTATGTATATACATTATTGAAGATAGATGTTTATTTCAGATCCGCATGTGTTTGTTGTTATGGGAACCGAATATTTGTCCTGGGAGGCCTTGTCCATAAAGGCTTGTATTATGATGTGCCGTAAGTAAATTCTTACCGCACACAGCAACAAGATTGCGTGCGGGAATGTCAACTTACGGTCCACGGCAACAATATTCGTAAGTACCACTAATTAAGTCGTGCAAAAAAGTTTTAGCGCTTAGTATATGCATCTCGTGAAAAATGTAAAAAGACTGACAGAGCCGTTTTAGAGAAAATTTCAAAAAAAAAATTGAAATTTTTCCATGTGAAATGGCAGTAACAGTAAGAGAAAGCCGTCGCCGATCTTCGCCTCACAATCTCCGAAAATATCTTTGCCAAATATAAAGTTTTTGCACGTCCAACAAGAACTAAACGTCATAGCCCGAAGTGACTGGCATGAAATCAATAGACGCGAACGAGAAATCATTACTATAACAACAACACTTCTGTTACCACCACCTGATCAGACAAAGCTAGAGATCGTTAGATATGCTATAAGCCGAGGGGAGTGTTCCGAGGGGCTGACTTCTTTTCCGGAGGGTTCAAAGAAATGCATGAACCGGAAAATATATGGGTCCCTCGTAACATCTAATATGGGGATCCGCCTACTTTGCTCATTGCCTCATTTATATATTTATGTTGTTTATGCTTTGTCTGGAGTTTAAAAGCTACTTTGATTTTAAACTAATTTAAAGGTCGGTTTAAACTTCTGGGACCAGCCCTATTGCCTTAGCATTAGTTTAAATTTTTAATAAACAAAACAACGTTTAAAATGTGTCCCTAGGTGCAAGGATTATAATTAAGTTCGAAACTGTCCATATATATAAGAATACATCCTGTAATTCCCTTACCTTAAATTACGTAATTCATTATACTAACATATAACCGACAGCCATCTTATCGACTGAAGCTAGAATTCTAGGTAAACTGGTTGACCAAATTTTTGAAATGCGAGAATTCAATGTACCCTATTAAAGTAGTATCAATGTTCATAGCCTAACCTAACCAACCTAACCTAGATTAACTGCCACTAAAGTAGAATCTACCTGCCACTACTTACTTTAATGCAAGGACAGTCGGTCATCCTGCTTCGCTCAGAACCATAATATGGCTGGCGTGTTTTAAGCGTAATAAAAATTGATCGAAATGGGTAAAAAATACAACATAAAGTTCAAAATGCAGCTGGTTTCACTTCTTAATCGCCTTGAACAAAAGTAGGCCTAAGTACATTTAATAAAGTGTTCAGTTTCAGAAAGCAAAATTAGCAATGCTAAGGAGTTGGTGCTCTATACAAACTTTTTTTGCACATTAGTATAAACCTTGTATCCACTTTAAACTTGACCCAAAGATAAACCTTCTACGATGAGGTGATGTGTGGTATAAACTGATACTTTGTAGGAACTTTCACGTCTGTTTTTAACAGTAAGGTACATTTAAATTATCCTTGCTTACTGTTTAATTAGATTTTGGGCATAATACATTTGGACCAACATTTGGCGGTGTCAACAGGAATTAATTAACGCATTTTCCAATAGACTTCCCACCAGTCAGAAGTAGGTTCTTCGTTCGATGGCCCTACCCCCAAATCCAGTTAGGAACCTCTGGATGGACATGAGCCCAGGTCACACAAAGAAAATTCCCATAATCATCACTAAGGTATTGCTACGCTAGAGTTTACGACTACAAAATAGTTAAAATCTTTTTTTTTTTAAATGGTCAAATAATAATTAGAATATTCATCAAAAATTCTTTAGGGGGGGGGGGTATCGGATAACTCTGAGAATGATTTAGTTTAAGCAGCCTGACCGTTTTACTACCCTTGCTTTTACAGTAGAATTAAAGGGATTATCTCCTCCATAGTGAAGAGTGAAGAAAACTGCGTAGGCGCATTCACTGAAAACGAAAAGGTCCCAACAAAATTATGATAAACGTGAGAAAATTTTGCATCCATTTTTGTTGATTGTTCAATTTCTAACTTCTGTAGGCTAACCTCTCCTAACCTGGTAAGCATGTAAAGAAATGTATGAGAAATATAATTAATTGTTTTTCTGTATTCATAAACGCAGGCTTGCCAAGTTTTTCTACACCGTCAAAAAAGGTATGAAAAATTTTGTATGATATTTTATCCTCCAGCCCTAGCACACTATGGTAAAATAAGTCCTTTACACAACAAATGCTAGAACATACGAAAAGTTTCATAGACTTCTTAAATGCCATAAATCCAGAGACAATATAAGAAAAAACAGATGTGGATTAGACAAGTTGTTACACAAAAAGTAGAGATTAAACCACCTAGATTGAGATAAGCCAAAAGCTATAGTAAAAAAGAGAAAAAAAAAGAGTGAGATCGTAATAAGGGTTTATAATAGCGGGAAAAGCATGTAGTATTGCATTCATTGTAATGGGACGTGCCGTCTATTTAAAATTAAAAAAAAGTCCTTTACACTAGAAAACTTAATGGTAAAAATATACTTTTTTAATCCAAGAGAGAGGTTTAAAGAGTTTATATATATATAAAGGATGGGTCGATACTCGATACTGATACATGATTTTTGCCTCGATACTCGATACCGTCAACATTTCCAGTTTCAATAAATAGGTACATTAAAAATTAAAAGTTTAGAGAACTGTGTAATACCAAATAAATTAATTTTGTATATTTCATGAGATAAAATTTAATATAATCAGTAGCGTATAATTATTTTATACCCCACATTAAAACTAAACGTTTGACAGGAAACAAAACAATTAAGAATCTCTTCTGCTTTGATTTTAAAAGTCGGAAAGTCTTTATTTATGACTAGACAAAAGCCACAGAGTGGTTTTCTCCATTTCAAGGAGAAAAAGAAGTATTTACTATGTCTAGTAGACTAGTAAAAGCAGAAAGAGATACCGTATTCCTTAAATTGCAGAATTACCCAAGTATCGAAAAAGTAGACCTACCGAGCGAGTTTCCTGAAGTATTGCTCGATACCGATACCATGCAAGTATCGAGAGTATCGAGGTATCGAGAGTATCGAGGTATCGAAAGTATCGAGGACCCATCCCTAAAATATATATATATATATATATATATATATATATATATATATATATATATATATATATAAACGTAAGCATGCGCACATGCAAGTAAAACAAACAAACAAACGAAAAACCACTCACAGATACTCATTAAAACGCATGCTTTGTCATTACCTGAATTTTTATGAATATTTTATTGTAAATGCATTAATATTTTCCACAAAATACGAGTAACACTTTTTTTTATTCATATGGCAACAAAACGAGATAATTATGTTAGGCTACACCATTAAATTAAAATCCCAAGCGTGTATAACTAAATATAAAACCACTACGGAATAAACAACCCCCATCCAGGCCATCCATATCAGTAATGGTTGTTCGATTTTTTATACAATGCGATTTTATTTATTTATTTATTTTAACATGTCATGTGGAATTATGCGGCCCTTCCCTCCGACTGACAGAAAGAATACAATATGCCATTACGTTACCAACGCTAACGAAAAAACCAGCATGAAACCAACACCTTTAATTTATTTGAACTTTACCTTGCATCTCGTTTCCTGAACACCTACAGCGTACGCCCTCAGTATCATTTTCAAGTCCAAATTAAGTGGATAAGTTATTAATGTTGTCAACACAGCCCAATTTGTAAAGAAGTTCACTAATAAACAACACAGCTACTACACTGTCACTAATATTAATTTGCCATGTCCATTTTTAATACATTTAAGACGTTCTGAACACGCGTATCAGTCCGCATTTGTTTTAAAACACTTCGAAAACACACACTAAACAACAGCACAACGTGGTTCGTTTAAATATTCAATACTTACACCATAACCTATAGTTATTCGCGGAAGTCCTAAAAGTACTCCGACTTGAGATGTTTAAAGTTTCAAACCACGACGCAACGAGACACGCACGTGTTCTGTCACTTTGGCATTCACTAATCTCACTATTTGTGTTACAATTATAGTAAAACACGCCCCCTAAGCTCAGAAGCACGACACACACTACTCTTTCCGTCTGCATCAAAATAAAGCCAAGCAAGTTTTATGCGAAGCATGAGTCAGCGCTACCTAGCGAAGGCAGGGGGAACCATCTCCATGCAGAGGGAGCTTGTACGGTTATGTTAATAAGAAAATAAGAACGTCCTCTCGCTTTCATTGAAGAGTCTTGTAAAAAATGTACAGAATACTAAAGAGTGACAAGATTCTAAAACAACAGAATATTCTAACGCTTTTACTGTTTTCTTATTTCAGCATGCTGTTCTTTATGCGTGGGGTACGCCGTAGCGTAGTGGTTGAGGCGCTGCACTACAAACCGGAAGGTCGCGGGTTCGATTCCAGATGAGGTCGTTGGAGTTTTTCGATTGGCCTAATCCTTCTGGTGGCACTATGGCCCTGGGGTCGACTGAGCCTCTAACAGAAATGAGTACCAGGAGCAAGCCTGGGGGTAAAGGCGGCCGGTGCGTAAGGCTGACAACCTTACCACCTTCACATCCAAAATCTGGGAGCCTCAACCTCCTGGAATCCTCTGGGCCTCCATGGCCTGTATAGGGATCACTTTAGTTTTACCTTTATTCTTTATGAGTTCGCCGCCGAGAGTAAGTCTGCCTTCCACTCCGGCGGTCCGGATTCAATTCCCTACCGGGTTGGGGATTTTTTCAGGACTGAAAAATACATTTAGGGTTCAGGACTGGGTATTCAGGTTGTACCTAAGTTTGAGAGTTAAGTAAGGGACTGTCGCACCCCAGAAACAAATTCGCCGTGAATATCCCCCTTAAGGGTTATCTAGGGGTAGTTTGCGACCCGACAGGACCCAAGTAGGTGACAAATTAGACAGACAGGTGGAAAAGTCTTCACTAGCTCAGTAAACTTTTTTAATATGATTTATTATTAGTCGCTTTGACTCATGAAAGTATAATCGCGACAGTACTTCTAACTCCGTGGCGCGACATCCCCGAAGGGACAAGGCCTACCACCCGACCGCTGCGTCATCTACCTATAGGCAGATGGCACGATTGGGGGGATGTGGTCAGCATGCCGACACCCACGGCCGTTAATGTGGTTTCCATGACCGGAGCCGCTACTTCACTATCAAGTAGCTCCTCAATTTGAATCACGAGGCTGAGTGTACCCCTATCAGACCTCCCTACCTCAGAAAAATCCGAGGAGGTACCGGGGATCGAACCCGGACCGACGAATCCGTAGTCAGCGACGCTAACCACAAGACCTCGCCGTCAATCGCGATAGTACATTTCATAAAATAATCAGTTATGAATATAGAAATATGTAAGCAATATTAATGGCAGTGATTTACAAACGATGGTATAATTTTTGTTTCATGCACTAGGACAATTATCTGACCAAACATGGGGATACAAATGAACGAGCGCGTATTAAGTTGTTTGAACCTGATGCAAAGCTTTATTGTTCACCAGGCAAGACTGAGTGTCTACAAACAGTGGGTGGCTTACAACTACCCTTCAGAGAATTTCAAATAAAAGTTTTAGCTCTTAGTATAAGCACTCCATGAACAAAATTAAAAAAAAAAAAATTGTAAGAGGCATTTGCGAGAAAGTGTTATAATTTTATAACACTCAGTGGCATTATTTTCTCCTTTTAATTAAGATCATCTATTGTTAAAAGAGCTTCTTTTACCTTCGACTATCTAAAAAAGCATTTACTGTGAATGCGTTATAATGTAGGCCAGGGCTGTCCAACAGCAAGTGCCCCAAGGGCCGCTTTTAAAAAATGCAATTTGGAGGGCTGCATTATAAAATACTTCGTATGTAACTTTATCAGTCAGTTTTAATAGGTATGGTATATATAAACAAAAAACGCGTTTGTATTATTAGTTTAATTAATTAAAAATATCAAATTACAAAAATATTAGTGAGAAATTTGAGGATGTTGGTTTTCACTAACTAATGCATCTATATTAACTTTAATATTTGTTGTTGATAAACGAAGCAACTGAGTAAGTGACTTATCAGAAAGGGAACATCTATATTTTGACTTTATAAATTTCGTTTTTGAGGGTAAATTATACATTTAGAGGCCGAAAAAAGTTAGGACAGCTCTGATGTAGGCTATAGCGACAGTCGTGTAGGAGTGTGTTCTAACAGAATCGAAGAAAATATTTTTAAAAAGTATTTTCTCGTTTCTTTCTACTTCCGAAATTCTGTTATACACCTCACACAGACGTGTTGCATAGAATTATTTCAAAGATAGTTGAAAAACCTGAAAAACTGACACGAAATAATAAACTAAGACTGCGGGGAGTAGCAAGATAGGGATGAATGCTTTCCGCTCTATAACGCAACGATGTATGGGGTATAATATTGGCTGCCCTGGGGTAACACATTGTAATTTCTTCCCTCCTAATGGGAGTTGGGTGTCGGAATAATTAGAAATACCCTGGAGGTCAGTTATTAATTACCCAAAAGACAAGGCTTATGGCTTTGAGACAGCAGACATGCATAACATTAAACACATATATTGATGTACTGCCTCACCCTGAAACCAGTGATGTACACATGCTCGTATCACCAAAACCGAAGTAGACAATTTGTAATGGTATAGCTTTTCCTTTGTCTACCCATCTGTAAAATAGAACCAGACAAAGTAACTAAACTAACAAACCAGGGTACAGCAAGCCTCAGGTATTTTGCACAGAAAGTATACGAAAGAGGCCCAATTAGATGCATTTTTAGAAGCTGCAAATTTCATATGTAAACTCAGTTTCATCTTAGGAATACGATAAAAGTATGTACGTAAAGTGTTGGTGAATTTCATCTTATGCCTACGAGGAATTTAATGAAGTTGTATAATTAGTGCAACAATCTCAACTTTAACACACACACAAAACAGGGTTATAAATGCTCACACTTTATCTTGAGCCGAAAAAATGCGGAGGTGAGGGGAGCTGATATTGCATGCAGTATAAAAGACTGACTATTGCAGAAGGCGGTGAGTTGAAATTGACGTCATTTCTGAAGGGTTGCCAACTACTAGAAAATATAACGTATGTAGTTTTATGCTGGTACACAATGGAACTCATTGTAATTCGTAGCAATTTCAATTCTCGCTCCAAACTACTGTAGAGAGTTTTTATTGATGCAGATATTATAGTATAATCTATCACTGGAGAAAGGAATTAAGAAATACATTTCTTTATACAATCTTTCTCCCTGTCTTCAGAATATAGAAAATCGGTTTAAAAAGTCGTAGGCCTATTTGAATACGCATTTTCACATGCCTGAATGAATAAATATAACTAAATATCTTTCACGAGAGTTTATAGGTAATTAATCCAACTTTATAGCAAAATAATCAAGACTAACTTGTTCTATTCTCCAACGACAGATTCAGCTTAAAACACATTAAATTGCTTTTCCTTCCAATTCATTTATTTGGTTTATTGTTTATTCGCTGATGTCCGACACTTCTTGGTTTAAAGAATCTTGATTTTTAACTGCATTGTCACTTATATCGACCATTTCCACAACACCTTTATTCTAATGTCCCGGGATTTAATTATGTAATTTTCAGAATAATATGTCGTAAACAAATAAAAAAAATAGACGGTATTTCAAGAATTCCGCTACGGGACATTTTTTGGGTATGCCAACACTGGGAACGGGCCGCGATCTTCATTTTTTCGAGCGAGGCCTTCTTGATATGAACTGTTTTTAGCATTATGGAGTGTTTAGCTCAAGATAAAGTGTGAGCATAATAGCATCTTCCCCTTCCCCCACCGACCCCTTCAAATGGTATTTTTTATGCCCAGGGTAGAGAAAGTTACCTGAGTGCATCACATACTACCATTTTCTTGTATTTCTATCATTATTATTGATTTATAGGAATTTTATCGATAGTCTTTCTAGTTTGATCACTAAAGACAGAATTTCCAAAGCCTACGTTTTCGGTGTATTAGTTTGCAACTTCATAATATGGGTCATGTATACAAGGGAAAACAAGATTTAATACGGTCAATTTTTCAGTTAATCTGTACCTACCCCCTCAGGTCAACTTGTGAGAGTGAGGAAAGATTGAATCTGCAACATTTTCGCACAGGATGACTGGTCAATTATATTTTACTTGCACAAGAATCACGGGATTACTGGTCAATTATATTTTGTTATTTGCACAAATATCAAAGCCCACTCCTACCAATAGATGTATATTATGTTTTATTATTTGCACAAGTACCAAAGCCCACTCCTACCAATAGATGCAGGGGGGGGGGGTTTGTTAGCCAGATAGACATGATTCGGTGTATCCTTTCATAATTGATTTGGCTCTCTATCACAACCAGGGCTTCTTCCTGAAGTATGACGGTCGGAACCGTGCACTGAATGTTTAATGCAGGATAATACCACAAAGCTCACTTCTCTGATCTTGGTCTCGAAACTTGTATAGCAAGGATTACGTATTAAATTCTCTATGCTTGAGCAAAGTTTGTCCTTCGATTTATCTCAGAAGACAGCTTTCCAGGAAAATGAGACAAGAGATAAATGAAGAAAAAATAACAACAAAGTTTGTATACACGTGTCTAAGAAAACCGATCCAGGCAATGTGAATTTCAAATCCAAGAAGGAATACTTACTTCTTTTATTAATGTTACCATATAATTAATTAGACTATTCCATTCATACGGCGCGTGTTTGATATTGATGAACAACGTTTAGCAATTCCTAGGATATAGACCAATCACGATCGTTTATCTTCCTAGGGCCGCAAGAATGCAATTATTATCTTATAACGTTCTAGCTAATTACTGTACACGTAATGCATTCCGCCAGTGAACAGACGAAAACACACATCATTTTATACAATATAACTTCTTTAGATATTGTAAATGTGGATTGATTAAAAACACAATTTCGATTCGGTGCAAGCCAGTTCATGTGCTTTTATAGCGTTCTATTTAAAAAATAAAAAAATAAAAATTAAAAAAAGGTCATCAATGTAACAGATTTTAGTAATGTGAATGAAACGTCACTTTAATAATCAGTCTCGAAAACATTAGGCTACGTACTGTCAATTACTGCACAGTCGATTCTCAAAACATTCGCTTAGCCAAATATGCTGCAAACGATTAATTGAGCAGAGATATGCACGATATTTAAAAACTGTCAGAAATATGCGGTTAAAAATGTTACAAATTAATAAAACGTGCACAAATACGAGGGAGAATCAAATGAAAACCACAATTAATTTTTTCTACCATTTTTCTGCTTGTACGTTATTTTTCTACATAGTCCCCTCCCAGTTCAATGCACTTATGCCATCAGATAGGAAGTGTTTCGATACCGCATGAGAAAAATTATTCTGGTTGACACTGTAGGCACTCATGCACCGCCGATTGGATGTCTTCATCAGATTTGCACTTCTGCACTCCAAGGAACTCCTTTAATGAACCAAAGATTTGGAAATCTGATGGTGACAAAGCGAAGGGGTTGCTGAGAGCAGATGTTTTGCTTCAACATGATAATGCCCGTCCTCATGCAACCATGAAAACCATCGACGATTTATGCTTCAAGTGCCTCCCAAATCTCTCATACCTATTATTATTATTATTATTATTATTATTATTATTATTATTATTATTATTATTATTATTGTCGTTTTTGTGATTGTTATTGACATTATTATTATTAATAATATTATTAATACTGCCTGCGCAACCGAGTTTCTAGTAGCCTTGGTAACAAGAGCTCAGCAACTCCTCCCTTATCCGTGTAAACAGAGGAGCACTGGGGGATGAAGCCTCCTGATATGTCACGGAAGTTTAATGATAACAATAAATAAAGAGCACCGTAAACATAATGAAAATGGATTAGGGCGTGGTCAAAACAAATGAAACAAACACGAGAAAGAGATGTAAGAAATGACAATCGATATTTCACTCCTAACCACACCAACCTTCAGAGGTAGATACGAAGAAATAAGAAATGAGTGTTCTGTTTCAAATTGTAAAAAAGTTATTTTATCAAAAAATATATCAACTTAAGGAGGAAAGCTGTGAAAATGCTATTTTCTTACTTTTTGTCTAGGAGATGTTTTAATGCATGATCAAATAAAATGAAGAAAATTAATAAATAGAGCCCGGATTCTTAGGTTTAAACTATTTTGTTCTTTGCTAGCTACTTCTTCTTCTTCAGTTTATTTACTGACGCTCTTCTCCAAGCGTTTCGTGGGAAAGGTGGTATTTCGGAGGGATTTTGTAGAGAAGGTTGGTACTACCGAATGTTTAAATTTTCATTTTGCAGTTTGTAAGGTGTTTGTGTAATATATGGTTCATGTGTATTTCATCTTCTTGTAATATAAGTCCACGGTCCTGTACCTTTGTATTTATGAATAAGAGAATAAAGTTTATCTATTTGTTGTTTGACTAAACCACATCCAAAAAATATGTGATCAAGGTCCCCTACCCCGCACTTCTTTATTTTGTGTATGTATTTAGGCGTAACAGCTATGAAGGAAATTTATAATTTATTTGTATGAAAGTGAAGAGAACGACAGTGACACCTGGTGATATCCTCAATAATCGCTACTACGTGCTAATATCCTTCTCTTTACCCTTAAGGGGCTCAGCCTTTAAAATGGAACTTTACATAGACGGAGAGAGTTCTGTTAAACAATGTTTACGATTCAAAATTTAAATTGTGTCGACTAAAAAAAAATTCCTTAAAAAAGGAAAGCAATGCCTAAATTGTACAGACATTTTTTCACACATGTTTTCTTAAAATTACATCTAAATTCGCCAACCAGCAGACGTATAAAATGAGTGAACAAAAGACTCAGATACCACAGCCGGCTCTGGACTTAAGAAATTTGGCCTAATGTATGATACATGATTTTCCTGTGGAAGAGCATGAAAAATTATTTTCGGGTTGACAGCCAGGTTTGAAGATCAAGTGTCTCCGAAGTTTCAGATGCTTCAGTATCCCCGAGGACGGAGGCAGTGTGTCTCTGAAACGTCGGATACACTTGTTCTCCAAACCTCGCTGTCCATCCGAGAATAATTTATTCAAATTTGGCCTAACTGGGGCAGCGTATAAGAAACTCTCCTATTTCCCCTAATGTTGGGGCGTAGGGCCTCCAAGTGGAGGTTTCTATTACCTATTACCCGAGAGAGGGCAGAGGGATAGGTGGTAAGCCTCTCATCCCCCCACCGGAAACTAGGGCATTACTCTTTAAGAAACTGATACTGTAAAATACTGTTCCCAAGTTCGCGGGTTTGATCCCTGTCCAGATCGGTGACATAATGCAACAATACCGGTACCATGTATGCAGATTTGCAGGTACTCCTAAGTAAAGATAACAGTAAACGTACGGTACTAAATTGCATAAAATAGCATTTATATATGCAGTTTGGAATACAGTGATATGTCATCTCTTTGGACTCCATTTTCACTACAGAATTAATTTGTTGGTGTAGATATGAGCTTCCCCCGTTTGTTAGTTTAATAGGCTTCCGTTCATTTAGCTTACAGTTAGAAGTTAAAACAATGACGAATCATCTGCAATGCAAATTAATCTTAAATATTCATATTTTGTAAATGGCATATTAGCCTATTGCGTTCCTGCAACTGTTTTCAGCAGAATCACGTACTGAAATGATGCAACATAATATTAAGCCAACTGGCTAATGAAAGTACACAATTTCCCTCCCTAAACATTCAGTTTCAATAAAACTGTACTACTTGATCATCTGACTTGTATTTAAGTTATTATCAGGTATATGATAATATTATAGGAGAAAGATTCCTCTGCAATGGGATTTGAACCCAGGACCTTTGGCTATCCGTGCCAAAGCTCTACCAACTGAGCTAAGCCGTAGTTCGCTTCACAGCGCCAGATGGAATCTCTCTCCTATGACTGATTGCCCTTAATAGTCTACCTTACTGACAGACAAGTTATGTCATATGCATTACTGTGAGGCACACTAATTAGTAATATTATCATATAATCTGTCGGTGGTCTAGAGGTAGCGTGCCCGCCTCTAGATCCGCAGGGCGCGGGATCAAACCCGGCTGCGGTCGATGGATTTTTCAGGACGTAAAAATCCTGGGCACGGCCAGTGTGAAAAAATGTCATTCCACTAAAATGTGTCTTAAATCACTGCAAACATTACGACCCGTAAAGATATTGTAATATTTCAATGATGATTCAGCTAACTACATGATTTACATCGCTGCACTACAAACCGGAAGGTCGCGGGTTCGATTCCCGATGAGGTCGTTGAGATTTTTCAATTGGCCTAATCCTTCTGGTGGCACTATGGCACTGGGGTCGACTCAGCCTCCAACAGAAATGAGTACCAGGAGCAATCCTGGGGGTAAAGGTGGCCGGTGCGTAAGGCTGACAACCTTACCACCTTCATGAGCCGAATGTCCAAAATTTTGGAGTCTGAACTTCCTGGAACCCTCTGGGCCTCAATGGTATATATAGGGATCACTTTACCTTTACCTTTTACATGATTTACATGAATATCCTAGATTCTGTTATGATTTTTAGTGCATATAAATCCGCACTCTGGTTATTACACTTCCACCTTGCTTCTTCCTGGCTAACAGCTTTGACTTACTTTCAAACTTACATTGGATTTTCAAGTAGGTGATGAGGTCTTCGTGCTATCTTCAATTCGTGAAGAATAAGACACAGTGTAGAAAAACACGTTCACAGATAGCAAGATAATGCGCTACAGGAGTTGAGTTGTATTTTATTTTTACTCGCATGCAACTCCACCCCGATGTTATAATAGCCAAGCAGGAACAGCAATAAACGTAAAATTCCCCTCATCTCGGTAAGGAACGACACACAATTAAGCACTTCCTCTCTTTTCATGCCACAATCTTCAAAGAAACCAATAATTTATCTCGGAACCGCCATTTCAACGAATAGGATCTTTTAAGACTCTACACAATAATGTCTACATTCAGAGATCTCAGCGTTTTGTACTTATTCGACAAATGTTTCTAGTTTTGATTTACCAGTTTGAATTATTCTGATAATTATAAGCAGAGGAAAGATATTTAATGGGGACTACACCATTAAATACTGTAAAATATGTTATATTTAAAAATTTTATCGCAGCCATGAATCTCACACCACTTAAAATTGTTTGCAATGCTAGTTTCTCAAGTCTAGGGAAAGTACAGCTATACATGCTATATATGTAAAATGTCCATATCAATAAAGGTATCTACCTATCTACCTATCTATCTACAAAAAGGAAGTAATTGGGCTGAATTACAATTACCCAAGAGACATTTTACTTAATTACAATTACATTTTTTTTAAAGTAATCAGTAAAATTACAATTATAACTAAATTGCAGTACCTAAAAATCCCTTCTTTTTTGTTTGCTTTGGGCCCAAGGCCATAAACCATTGAACCGTTACTAAGTGTCAAATTATATTAATGAACAAACAAATAAAATCAGGTAAACTGATATAACAAAGTGCCAGTATGCTTTCGCTGAATCCAAGACGTTACCATTCGGTTAACTCAGTCAATTAGACGATGTAGTTTGATAAGCTTATGTGAAGGAATATTGTTATTTGTCAAATCTAAATATATTAGGCCTACAACTTGAAATTCTTAAAATACGTCAACATTTCACAAAATTCAGTGGCATATAACTCCGCTAATTATTTCACAGTAATAGTATTTGATAGTACTTATTTTCAACTACATCAGCCAAGTAAACAAACATCTGACTGCACTGCAGACAAAGCCCCCAAATGATTAAAAATGCGACATTGTTGTTTAGATATGATTTTAAAAAATGCGACCTTTAATTCGTTGTTACTCTGGTACCGGTAAACCGATTTGGCCCAAAATAAGTAGGCTTCTTGCCACGTACATTATAAATGTATATACCAATTTTCATGAAAATCCGATAAAGCGTATTTGAGTTATCGCCCCTTTTGCTATATAATACCATAAAAAGGCACCAAATTGGGTATTATTCCGGTACCGGCCAACCGATTTGGTACAATATCAACAGACATCTTCCCAAGGACATTATAAATAGGTATTCCAAGTTTCATGAAAATCCGATAAAGCGTATGTGAGTTATGGCGCCTTTAAAATATACACTAAATTGGGTTTTACTCCGGTACCGGTGAACCGATTTGGTTCAATATCAATAGGGTTCTTCCCATTGACATTATAAATGTGTTTTCCAAGTTTCATGAAAATCTGAAAAAGCGTATTTGAGTTAGAGCGCGTACAGACACACGGACGGACGGACGGACGGACAGACAGACATTTTTCGTCCCCCACACAATCTCATAAAGTACCATACTGGCACTTAATAAAAACGTATCAATACCAATACTTCCAGACACTTTTTGTTAATGTTCACTCTAATTTGGATATTAGTTGCAAAAACAGTAGTGACGACAATATAGTACGCGAGAATGATACTAATACTAATGATTACTAAAATGTAACGTTTACAATTTTATTTCCAGAAGTAAATTACAAGTAGAAATTACATTTTTGAAAAAGTAACGATTACAAGTAAATGGAACCAAAAAAAATCGTTAGATGTAGTTTTATTATTTTTACTCAATTACTTCCCATCACTGATTATTAAGTGCCAGTATGGTACTTTATGAGATTGTGTGGGGGACGAAAAAATGTCTGTCCGTCTGTCTGTCTGTCCGTCTGTCCGTGCGTCTGTACGCACCATAACTCAAGTACGCTTTTTCGGATTTTCATGAAACTTGGTATAAACATTCATAATGTCGATGGGAAGAACCCTATTGATATTGAACCAAATCGGTTCACCGGTACCGGAGTAATGCCCAATTTAGTGCCTATTTTAATAGATTATGGCGCCTTTCTCATAGAAAGGCGCCATCACTCAAATACGCTGTAACGGATTTTCATGAAACTTGGTATACCCATTTATGACGTCCATGAGAAGTGCCCTATTGAATTTGAACCTAATCTGTTGACCGGTACCGGAGTAAAACCCAATTTAGTGTATATTTTAAAGACGCGGTAACTCAAATACGCTTTACCGGATTTTTATGAAACTTGGTATACACATTTACAATGTCCATGGGAAGATGTCTATTCATAATGGATAAAATCGGTTGATCTGTTTCGGAGTAATGCTCAATTTAGTGCCTATTTTTATGGCAATATACGTATTCGAAAGAATTTATAAAAAAAATGAAAATCAGTTATCTTGACAACATAGCCTATTGTTTTACTGTGATCTTATAAGGCCTTGGAAATTAAAATACAGGTAGCTATGACAAAAAACACTATTGTTTTACATGCGCTTATCCAACTAGACCGTTAAAATGACCCAGGTGGCCGAGATGGTAGACCTTTCTTCTTCCCTAAGCCCTGCTTAATGAATAAATCTGGAGCTTAACTTGGAAATCAATTTAAAAAAAACATATTCTGCATATCATAATTGCAGTCATAACTGATTAAACAAAAACATACTGGCACTTTTTTACATCAGTTTACCTGATTTTATTTTTTATACAAAGGTTGATGTTCCAAGAAAAGTAGTTAGGAACGTACATTCTACAGTCAATAAATTCTTAAAACTGCAGTAATAATAAATACTAGTAATTATTTTTTTATTAAATTACGATGCATAATTGAATAGATTCCATTTAGCCTACTGAACTGCTGAAAACTATAGGTAGACAATAGGCAATGTCGCCGATCAACTATGACCCGATCATGAATCATTACGATATCAATAATAATCTCGGGAATAACGTATAGGAGAAAAATTCCTCCAACACTGGGACTTGAACCCAGGACATTTGGCTATTCGCGCCGCTGCTCTACCAACTGAGCTAAGCCGGAGTTCAATTCACAGCGCCAGATGGAACCTCTCTCCTATGACTGATTGCCCTAATGGTCTACCTCACAGACAGACAAGTTATGTCATATGCAGTACTGTGAGGCACACTAATTAGTAATTAGTAATAATAATCTTACTCAACAAAAACTCACTACCGAACGAGGTGGCCGAGATGATAACGTCTTGGACTCGCATTCGGGAGGTCCCAGGTTCAAATTCCATTGCCTGACAATTTGACATGGGTTTTTCATGGTTTCCCCAGTCGTAAAGGCAAATGCGGAATTGGATATTTAGGCCTACATACCATTAATCATCCTCACCATTTCATCTTGTATCATATCCATTTAAATTAATATCTGTTGAAATTTACTCCATAAAAATACACCTATCTACTCTTATACAATTCAACGGCCCTAAATAGCGTGCTCACTCTCTCGCCCGCTTCGTGAGTTCATCGGGTTTACTCGGCGATGTTCGTCTCTCGCAGTCTAAACTTTCACGAAAACTACAAAATTAGGAAAACCGATTCTTTATTATATAAGGCCTAAGTGAAATGAACACAATGAACAAATATTCTAATTTTATTTTTACTTACAATTTTCATAGCTCTGAACCAGAAACATTTTTAATAAGCTGCCAGTATAAATTTCTTAAAAATCCTGGAGGCAATTAATAATGGCGGGCGAAGGCACGGGCACCAGCTGTAAAATATTGATGGTTTAACTCTTGAAATATTGCTGATAATAAAAATCCAAACAAACCATTCAGCCTTGAAACATGATATAATTTCTGAAAATTACACTGAATTGATCAAATAAAATTCACATCATATTCATCTGTCAACAAACAGTTGAGAAACAATACGTATTATGTGTTCAAAGTTGGCTTTGGAACTGCATAATCGAATCTGAGATCGTTTTTTCAGGCGGCGCTTTCTAATCGTGGAATGTACTCTGAAGCCGGAATTGTAGCTGTTTCATGAATTATTAATGGCTTAGTTTATGAATGATTCGCGTGCAAGTGTTAATAAATATAATGCTTTAAAAGTTATTATACTCTTAATTTTTATTACTTCCTCTGCCCGTACCATAGGTACTATAGGTAGAGTAAGTATTGTTTTCGACCCCAAAATTCGAAGTTGAGTTTTTAGCATATATACACGTTTCAAGGCCCCCTGGATCCAAAAATACTATTTTTGGAAACATGTCTGTGTGTCTGTCTGTCTGTCTGTGAACACTCTAGCTCCAAAACGGAAAATCGTATGAAAACAAAATTTCGTATTTGGGTCAGGTACCTACTGAAAATGTGAGGATAAGATTGGCGACTATTTTATCTTATTTTTAAGGGGACTTTACATGAAGAAATTTTCGTTTTTCGCGATTTTCTCGAAAACGGCTCCAACGATTTTCTTTAAAATTTGCACAATAGCTTATAGTGAGAGCTAAAAATTTTATTCGAAAAAATTCTTTGAAGGCAGTTACAAGCCACCTACTGTTCACCCACTGTTTGTAAAAAGTTTGTGTTGTGTTGTGTTGTGTTGTGTGGTTAACACTCTTTCACGGCCTCTTATTCTATATAAGATGAAGTGAGAAAGACATATTGGAGGGAAATATTCGATAAAGTTCGGAAATTATTCTTAACGACGGAAGTTTCAATAAATGTCTGCAGTCCCTTGTTTTTGTTTGCTATATAGTCTGCACTTTTATTAGTCGCATCATTTTCAAAGAAGAGGTTATCAGGTATTTATAGTATAATTAGCGTTAAATTGTGTCTTGCGTTTCTGTACAAGGATATGTGAATACTCCTAATTTTTATTTGGGCAGAGGAAGTTATGTGACTTTCACATCAGATTTTTTTAAAAAATGGATTATCGTGGGCGATAGTAATATACAAATGACAATAATTCCACGGCCTACCCTACTGTATAGACCCAGATCCCAAACTCCTGATATGGCCTCGCAACTAAAATGAGTATAAATACAGCTTAAATAAAATAAAATAAAATAAAATAAAACATAAACAAACTCACTGCCGCTTTCTTCCTTTATAAAAACAGGTAAAAACTCGTTATTTCAAACCTAATTTTTTCTTCTTTAGATTATTTTTTACTCCCTACTCATGTGGTTGCCTTCGGGACTATCTCTGAAGACCAAAGCAGATAAATTCTTGGAGGGAGCTTATTTGTGGTGTGGATTAGTTAAGACTCGCAGGAAGGGTTTTATAATACGAAACGACTAACCAGCTACCCCGCAAGATACAATTTACTTATTAAGCCATGCCGGCGTTTCTAACGAATACTTTATGAACAAGCAAAATGAACATTTCCCCTAGCTCTAAAATAATTTCATTAAAATATACTGTGGCAGCTTAGGAATTTCAGTTATCATTTTAAATAAAAACTGTTAAAAAGATGAGCAGCGGCCTACATGGAACAGGGGTACACTACAAATTCTCACTTGATTTTGAATGTCAAAGATATGTATGTCAGTATTTTAGGATCGCATGATATGCATTGAGATTTGGGATATGCAGTTGGAATAATGTGTTCGCGCTGAATACATCTTCTCGTCTTCTGACAATTATCCTGCCGGTTGTACTCGTATTATATGGATGTGAGACATGGTCTTTTACTCTTCGGAAAGAACATAATCTGAGAGTGTTCGAAAACAGGGTGCTTAGGAAAATATTTGGACCTAAGAGAGATGAAAATGGAGACTGGAGAAAACTGCATAACGACGAGCTTCATAACCTATACTCATCACCGCATATAGTAAGGGTAATTAAATCACAGATGAAATGGGCTGGACATGTTGCACGCATGGGGGAGGAAAGACATATCTAAAAAGTATTGACTGAGAGACCCGAAGGTAAAATACCACTTGGAAGACCTAGACGTAGGTGGGAGGACAATATTAGGATAGATTTAGGAGAAGTAGGATTCGAGAGGGATGGCTGGGTGGAGTTAGCACAGAATAGGGTTGAATTGCGGACTCGAGTATGCGCGGCAATGAACCTTCGGGTTCCAAAAAATAGATAATATTCCTTTAGCTTGATTATGAATTGTCTATTGCCATTGAGTAAGTAAGTAAGTAAGGCGATGCATAGGCGTAACCAGGCCGACCATATGGGGGGGTTATAACATCTGGAGAGGGGGTTCCGGGGTCCTCCCCCGGAAAATTTTAAAAATTAAGATGCACAATAACGAGTTTTAAGCTTCCCACGCTTTAAACTCATATTAAGTAATTTATAAGGAGATTTTTTTTAAAAAGGTGATATATCACAATAATGAAATAAATAGTACAATTTTCCCTTTTTTAATCAATGGGGGGGGGGGGGGGTTCAAACCCCCAAAACCCCCCCTCGTTACGCCTCTGACTGGTGATGGTACCATGAGAATTTGTATGTTCGGGAACAGCATTGGAACTACGTATTTTCTTCACTTGCATAGCATAGCATAGCCTAGCCCTCTTTATGGTAACCTTTACTGTTCTGATGGAATACTGTTCACCCCTGCTTTCTAATTCTGTGCTACAAGGTAATATTATGCACACTTCATTCCTGCCTGTCTGCAGTTATGACAGTATCATCTGCAAATTCGTTACCAGGAGACTTTGATGTAATGCAGTGGGCCTACGGGCAGAGTAAGTACCCTTATCAATAAGGAGGGGGGAGTAAGCCCAGCTAAGGGGGAGAAAGCGAAAGTGGTATTACAGTTTAATATAGACGATGCAAACACAAGAAGTTAAGAACAATACTTTTCCCCAGGTATCGCACCAAGTCATTAGAAGGGAAGATGAATAAATTTAAATTGGAAAATACATTCCCGGAGGTTTCATTTGGGAGACCTTGTCTTATTTTCTTTCGAATTATGCACTTTTTCTTTATTATATATTTATATACAATTTAAACAGGCAGTTTTCGAAAAGGTAAAATCCAAGAAATGTTTCCCTTAAGTTTTGGCCTACCTTTTTTGTTACACTTTGTTATAACTTACTACGAGGGCGGATTGAAAAGTAACGCACAATATATATATATATATATATATATATATATTTCTTTTTACAAAAAGTTTAAAAGATACAATTATAAACAAATGCACACGTGAAGGAACATCTTCTGTCTATTTTTCTATATAGTCGCCAAGTTTCTCAACACATTTCTCCCATCGTGATAACCAGTTTCAAAATACCCTGTTCATAGAAGTCCGTTCGGATGGAGTATAGCAATCTGCGGACTGTTGTTTTCACTTCTGTGCATCTGACGCAAATAGTTTAACGGCTAGGAATTTCTTCATGGGACCAAACAAATGAAAGTCCGACGGTGCCAGGTCTGGACTGTTTAATTGTTTAAATTTGTTACACTCTGTATACTAGAATTTCTGTCTGCCGTGTAAATTTCCACAGCATATTTAAAATCTCTCCTTTCTGCTTCATTTATGAGTCTTGCTGCCCAACGTAACATACAGAATCAGTCTGCGCAAAATGCAGACTGGTTAGAGATTTCGAAGCGTGAATATTTTTCATGCATTATATAAGCCTTCTGAATGTAATGGCAACGAAATGAACTGAACGGTTGGGTGGGCATGAAAAGCTACCACAATTATTTATACCGCGTTTAGATGGATAGCAAGGAACAATAGCTTTTTACATTTTCCAACTTCCTCTGCACTGGCTGGGCGTGCTGGACTTCACTGACATTTCACACGACCTCCTGAGGTTACCTCCACTAACCTATAAACAGTACTAAAAGATTCACAACACCAGATATATATAAAACAATGTTATAAACCAATTAAATATTTAAAACATGGCTCATTGTGGACGACAATTCCCACTTGGGGTTAGTGTGTACGAATGACGTGCATAAAGCTCATAATTGACGTGTAAATTGTAGCTCAGGTACATCTGTCATTTTTAAAAATAATTTTAGTATACGCTCTCTAAAACAGCTGCTTGTCGGACAGGTAACACGACGAAAAATTTCATATTAGCAATCTAGGCCGCTAAAATTGCATAAAACTGCATTTAAACTGCATTCAAAATGCAGTTTTATCGGCCTAAGACGCTAAAGTTGTCATGGCCAGTGGCATAGGGAAGGGGGGGCCCAGGGGGTCCGCACCTCCCACGAAATCAAAACCTAAAATTCTATTTAGGTTGTTTAAGCTTTATTTTGTCAAATACTTAATTATTTTATTTAATAATAACTTGTAAAGGTAGGCCTATTATTTCCACTGTTCCATGTGTTACTTAACTCTTTTATATAGTAATAAGCTTTATAACTAAGGTACAATTTCTTGTTTACGTTGGCATGTCTTAGAGTATGGTAAACAAATTTGCTAACTAGTTCTTCAGTGCTAAAAAAGCGTAAAATGTTATTTTCGTTAGTTCAATATTTAAAAATTTTCCGGGGTGAGCCCCCAAATCCCCCTTTCTTGGGGGTATTACGTACTCTCCAAATACCCGGGCACTTTCGACCTTCCCCGAAATTATTTACTGGCTACGCCACTGGTCATGGCAGTCTATAAACAAAATCCAGATGCTAATGACCAGTGACACCAACTTTAACATGGATTTAAGCATATATTGGTCATAAAAGAATGATGAAGAAGGATGAAGAATGAAATACATCCCGGCTTAAGAGTATGTAGCCTATTTTTCTTTTTTAATAATGAGGAATATTCCACAATACAATGGTTTTCCTTCATCCCACAAGAATCGTTTGCCTCCATAAGTTCCTGTCCATAGCATCTTCTTCATTTAATCCTATTCTCGCCATACTCCTTTTCACCCCGTCTATCCAGCACTCTTTGGGTTTCCCTCTTCTTCTTTTTCCTTCTACTTTCCAATCCAAAATTTTCTTGGGTCTTCTATCCTCAGACATTCTGAGTACATGTCCATACCATCTCAAGCGTCTTTCTTCTATAATTTCCAAAACATTCTTTTCAACTTGCATTATTTCCCTTATTCTATTATTCAGAATTTTTTCTTTCCTGCATTTTCTTGCTGAACGCCTCCAAAAATACATTTCTAATACCATTAATTTGTTTGCTTGTTGTCTACTTATGGTCCAAGTTTCAGCGCCATATTAATGTTGTACTTTGGAATAATGCCTGATATATTAATTTTTAGTTCTATGTAAAATATTTTTACTCCATAAAATTGAATTTAGCATTCTTATAATTCTCTTATAATTCTCTAGATTCTTCTTTGAATCTCTAAATCGGTTCTTGCATCCTTTTGTATAATGGATTCTAGATATTTAAAATATTAGAGTACTAGCATGTGCCCGCGGCTTCGCCCGCGATAATTATTTCAAGAATTAAAAATTAAGACCATAATAGTTAAATCATTACATTTATTAACACCTAAATCGCATGGACTACATACCACGATCAGATAGCATCGACTGGTAAAAGCGACCTCAGATTCGAGTTTCTTGGCCAAGAAAACCTCTGTATAGTGAGATTCGTCCAAATAAAACAACGTTTGACCATATTTAGGGCTTACAACATTCAAGCGATCGCGAAAGTTTTGTTTTCAAGGTTTGACAAAAATAGCCAAAGCCAACTGTAATTGATTTGACATTGAAATGTATAACTGAAAACTTATGTTTTGAAAACGCAAAAAATGCACGTTTTTTGCCAGTTTTTCACTCATAACTCACGAACGAAAACTAAAATTAAAATTCCGGCTTCGAGGTGCATTTTCCGACCCTTCAGCACACCTATGTTTAAAATTTCAGATCTCTGCGTTCAGTAGATTTCGCTGGACATCGAGGAGAATTCCTTTTATTAATATAGATAATATGAATTATAATGATACCTTCTCTAATTTGTCAAACATCCATTTAATTTAATCCAAGCCCACCTGATACCACTGGTAACAATACGTTCTGTGAATTTGTTTTGATAATTCTATGTAAAAAGGGATTAAGTATTTTCAAAAACATTTAATTTTTGGCATTTAGAATCAGAATTTTTCAAAATCCTTTCTTAGTGAGCACCTACATTATGAAGCAAAGGTACTGTCAAAATTCCAAGTCTCTACGTGTTATAGTTTAGGCTGTACGTTGATTCCTGTCATTCAGTCCGTCATTCATTCAGTCAGTCAGTCAGGACAAAGCCTTTTATATATAGAGAGATGTATGAATATATTAATTATATATATACATAATGTATATAAAACTTGAAGTAGAAAAGGCTTTGTTGTTGATACATCTCTAATAATATGCAAATAAGGCAAAGTCTTCTTTCAGTTTCACAAAGATTCGTTGAACTAATGACCATTCAAGTTTTCTTCGCGCTAACTCCAACTCTGTCGTTATGGGACTTGATACAATATCCGACAAACAGGAAAGCTCTCAGCAAAAAAAGGACTCGGAGCTGTAATGTAATATATCACCATTTAGCCCTGTAGCGTGCAACCCCCATTTTAAATTGAAAACCACATTTCACTTGGCACTAAGCTGTTGCTAGAATGTAAAACACATTCCTCTCCTCACGAGAACGCGTTTCGGATCACGCACACTCATCAGAAAAGAAACCACTCACTACAAACGCCCTTAATTGAGAATTCCAAGCTATATTAGTTCGTTTCCGGTAATGAAAAAACAATGAAACGAAAACAAAATAGCAATTTTTACACTACCTACAGATAACTAAAATAGGCAAAAGAAAAGAAGAGAATATTATAGGAGAAAAATTCCTCCGACACTGGGACTTGAACCCAGGACCTTTGGCTATTCGCGCCAATGCTCTACCAACTGAGCTAAGCCGGAATTCAATTCATAGCACCAGATGGAACCTCTCTCCTATGACTGATTGCCCTAATGGTCTACCTCACAGATAGACAAGTTATGTCATATTCTTACTGTGAGGCAGTACTGTGATCGGGCTCCCACTGTTATTGTACAGTTAATATTCAAGATAGATGTATAAGCTTTGATGAACCACAGATTATTGTCTCTGTTGGACATTACATGAGAATTGAATTGAACTCCGGCTTAGCTCAGTTGGTAGAGCATTGGCGCGATTAGCCAAAGGTCCTGGGTTCAAGTCCCAGTGTCGGAGGAATTTTTCTTCTATAATATTCTATGTCCTACCTAAAAGAAAAGAACTTCTGAGCTTCATTCTTACAGTATCCGCATCTAGGCCTATAAAATCTTCTGTAAAATCGTTTATAACTTTGTTCCAGTATATTTTTGACGTAATTCTAATGGTTAACGGGCATTTCGTCTATCTTTCTGTTAAATCTTTAGCTACGCAGGGACGACCAAACGCGTTCTTTGATTTTCTTCAAATTTGTTAAGAATGTTCCTTCAAGAGAATGATTTCGTGTAAGCATTTTTTATTAATTTTATTCCGTTTCAAAGTGAAATAGGTCCAGTTATTGTTAAAATATATTTATATATAAATGATTTATTAAAAATAGACATGAAGAAGTATAATGGTGCCTCATATTCTTATGCTGATGATACGGTGGTGATCTTCAGTGGATTAACGTGGGAAGATGCCTTCAAGAATGCTAATGCACAGAATTGGATGTTACTCCGGTACCAGTCAACCGATTTGGTCCAATATCAATAGTCTTCTTCCCATGGACGTTATAAATGCGTATACCAAGATTCATGAAAATCCAATAAAGCGTATTTGAGTTATCGCGCGTACAGACACACGTCGGACAGACAGACAGACAGACAGGCAGACAGACAGACAGACAGACATTTCCCGTCCGCCACACAATCTCATCAATAGGGGGCGGATTTCTATGACCTAAAAATAGTATATATGCATGCATTTATGACCTAAAAAAACATTAAAATATGACCAATAAAATTTAAAATATGGATTTACCACTTGCACATTATGTATATTTTTTTAAAGTTTCATTACAATTCATTTTATTAAAATACAGTGTTAATTATTTAAAGTATCTGTAAATTCTCAAAAAGTATCATTATATTGCAAAATTTACAAATATATGAAACTTCAAAATTTCTTTAATATGCACACAAATATGCCAAAAATGACCTCAATATTCATATTCATAGCCTACTAAATATGCTACAATAGTTGAAAATTTCCTAAATGTGCAGTTATATGCACAATAAAAGCCGTTCCATTTTCACCAGGATGCTTGGAATCGGGTTTAAATTAGTCGGACACCTGAAATAATGCAAAGGGGGAAAATATGAAATGTCATGGAAATCCGCCCCCTACTCATCCAGTACCATTCTGGCACTTACTAAATAAAGGCTATAATGTTATTTTATATTAACCTTAACTGAACTGAAGATGGCATATCCTATGTTCATACTCTTCTGAACATTCGTGACATCTGGACTCCACTTAACAGACTATACAGCAATTTTAATCAAATGCTCTCTTAAAGACTGACCAACATTAGTTTTAATGTGTATTTTGTAAATTATGTCTTGTATAGTTGTGAACGTGAAGTGTGGATCCAGATAAGACAGTTAAGGGTATAAGGCTGTGTGTTTTATCAAGATTTTAAAAAGCAAACCTAGTTGTATTAAACTCTTTTAAAAGTCTGAATTGCCGCGCCTCGATAAAGTCTATTTTGACAGGTTTAAAGTGGGGAGGAAAAGCAATCACTACAAATGAATGTTACGTACCGTGCCGTAACTATTTTTATTGCTAGATATATAAAACAAAACTCTTATTGCAAAGCATGGGATTTGTGTTTGTAATTGATTGCTCTTGCAATCTACATTCCATTAAACTTGCGAGTAATGAATTACAGAAGTAGAGTGGAAAAAACTTTCGTCTTAATAAAAAGCCGGCTATGCTTCCCGTGAGAGCATGGTGTATAGGAGTCCTACACATCAGGGTTTACCTAAAAATATACAGAAGCGTTTTCACGTTGATTTCCAACTAACGCCAGTACAACGGTTAATCCCTAGCCATTCCAAAAATTATTATTATTATTATTATTATTATTTTAGTATGGTTTGTTTTTCTGCCCTCGTATTGATTTTCTTGGTTGGAAAACCTCTTGTACGTTTTAAAATGCAGTATAATATTATACCTAATTAAAAAAAAAAAGAGTGCGTGGAACGCCACGCGACAGAAGTAAAACTTTATTTTATTTTTTTATTTTTTCAATTTTTTATTATTGGATTTTTTCAATTTTGCATTATTGGACTTTTTAATATTGGGTTTTTGAACTTTTTAAATTTTGGATTTTGGACTTTTTAATTTTGGATCTTTGAATTTTGAATTTTGGATTTTTTTAATTTTCAATCTTTGAATTGTTTATTTTTTTATTTTTTTTATTTATAATTTTTTTATTTTTTTATTTCATTATTTATTAAGTTTTGGATTTTTGGATGTTATAATTTTTAATTTTGTTTTTTTAAATTTTGGAAATTTGTATTTTTTAATCTTGGATTTGCGCGGTAATGAACCTCCGGGTTCCATAAAATAGATAATATACCTTTAGATTGCTTAGGAATTGTCTATTGCCATTGAGGAAGTAAGGGCTGAAAAATGTCCTTTGATTACTCCTAATCATTGAGTTGATTGTTTTCTGTGCAGTCCGCACCGAAACAAGTAAGAGTGTGACTGATTTCGTGACTGATTGTGACTGATTTCGTAACGGTTTTAGTGTGACTGATTTTCCAGATTTACCCTCTACCACCACTAAAGAAGTTTTACTTCAAAAATTATATATATATATAGCTTATATACATACACCTAACATGTTGTTTAGCACTCTTCAACAAGAATATGAAAATATGGAATCTGATGTGACCCAGGTTCCCTCTGAGATCTGCAGGCTGAACCGTTTTTCCAGGTCAAAAAGTGTGTTGTCCTGTGAATTTCTGGAAAATATCGTTTTCCTACACTGCAAAAATTCTCACCGAGCGAGATGGCCGAGATGGTAACGTTTTAGATTCGCATTAGGGAGGTCCCAGGTTCAAACCCCGTGACCGGCCAACCTGACTTGGATTTTTTCATAGTTTCCCGTAAAAGGCAATCGCCGAATTGGCTATTTACTTACCATGAATCATCCTCTCCATTTCATTCTTTATCATATCCATTTAAATTAATATCGATTAAAATTTACTCCATAAAATACACCAATATAATAGAAATAATTAACAATCAATAATTCCATGGCCTACCCTACTTTATAGATACAACTCCTGATATGGCCTCGTAGATAACAGGGCTATAAACACACAGCTGAATTTTAAAAAAAGTTAATGACATTTTTTACTTCTAATACTAAATTGTTTTAACATTATGTAAGGTTGTATTACTACCCGTCCCTCTAACCTCTCTCGGGAAATAAGCGTAACAAAATTAGTCTCTACTTGGAGGCCCTAGGCTCCTTACAGGGGGTTATATGATGTATACATACATACATGTAAGGTTGTCAAATGAGTAAGTGAAGATTCTTTTCTGTGTAGATTGATAGGCTAGTAAAGTTTAAATAATTCCTGTAAAATCAGCTATGTGGCATGTTCTTTTCTCTTCAAATGCATAGGCCTAATAAAAGTAATGGGCCCTCATTCTCTCTTTAAAACTTTATTTTTTCCCTCTTATAATGAAAATCTGGACTACGCTGTTTTATATCATTCTCTTTTTTCTGTTTTACGATCGGTTCTGGGGCATGTGATTCGAGCTCATTCATAAATTGAAATCCAGTTTCATTGGTAGGTTTTGGTTTATGTTGTGAAGGCTATACGAGAGAATAAGAAGCCATATGTATATGCAATGTTTAAAATCTGCCATACTGACTGTACTGTGGTGAGCTTCTATTGTCAAACATACGAATGTTCATGAAGACCCTCCTGGCATGTTTTCCCATGTCGGTGCCTACAGTATAATGGCATATATGTATAGGGTGTAATTTAACATGTATATTAATTATGGTGAATGTAAAAATAGCTACAACAGGCTCCACACAAACTCGTTAGCAACTACTTGAGACAGGTTAATGCATGCAGTTTGTAAAGTGTCCATGCGACAGTAATAACAGCCTTTGTGAATGATACCTGAGCCATACTCAACACTTCATTAGCATTCCGCCTCACAAACACAACGTTGTAGTGATGAAGTACCTGTGGGAAGCTGGAGAGGAGGATATAGAGCAGGTGGGAGAGAAGGAGAAGTGAAGGATTATTAAGAGAATACGCATGAAAATATACAGAAGTCTAAGGGTTGAAGAAAACTAAGAGGAAAAAAGGATGAATGAAATAGAAAGAACGTTGGTTAGCTCAGTTGGTAGAGCGTCAGCACTGACAGCTGAAGGTCAGTGACAGAAGAATTTTCCCCATAATATTATCTTTTAAGGGGGGACATACAGCTTTGGGTGAAATTCATATGTGAGAAATAGACGAAATTCATTTTTTCTGAGCAATGAATAGTTCCGTAACCTCGTAATTTGGTATGTTCTTTATTGACTATCTTTACAATTACAAACTATTTTCAGAATTGATTTAACTATTACAGTTATGGGTAATTATCGTTACAAAATGGCAGCCACATTTCGTGCACTAAACTGCCGTTTCCGTGATAATTTCCACAAATGGCAATATTTTTTAGCGATTCTTTTTTCTATATATTTGTAAACATCATATGAACAACATCATCTACAATCTTTGGCATATCTATAGTGTAAGTATTTTTAAAAATCAATTTTTTAGATTTTTTTCATAAAAATTTTGTTCTTCATTAAAAAAAATATTTTTTTTTTTAAACAAACTATTAATGCTAAATGAATGATTGTAGATAGTGTTGCTCATATTATATAAACAATTGCACAGAAAAATAATCCCTTAGAAATATTGATGTTTGCGAAAGTTATCAAGAAACGGCATTTCAGTGCATGAAACGTGGCTGCCATTTTGTAACGTTAATTACCCGTAACTGTAACAGTTTGATTAATTTTGAAAATAGAATGCAACTGTAAAAGTAGTCAATAAAGAGTATGTCTGATTGCTAGGTTGTAGAGAAATTCATTACTGAGAAAATAAAATCATGAATTTCACCTATTTCTCACCTACGAATTTTACTCAAAGCTGTATGTCTCTCTTAAATAAGTCAATGTCTTACATAAAGTTAGTGTATATAGTAAAGTTGTCAGTAATATATCAATATTAGTAAAGCTGTGCGAAGCAATCGAACAGGTAGGCTACCTACGAAAACTGGTCATTTAGGTTCGCAGGCATAACAGGTCGAAAGAGGTGTTGCCTTTCAATCACAAACATTCTTTTTTGACCAGAAAAAGGACATAGATGGTCTCCCCGAATGAGTGATCACCCGAATTACGGAGGCCACCTCAGAGACAACACGAATCACATAGGACTACACATGCCAGTCGCACACACATTCATGTCGAACAAGGCGCGGATGGGATGATTTGTGATAAAGACTGCCAGACGAAGTTCGGGGACCACAAGAGCCTAAAGTTTCCCGACATTCGTTTTACAGGAGAGGAAAAACCCGGAAAACCCCCACCTAGGAAACTTGTCCACCTAGGAAATCGAACTCCGGTCCGCTGCGTGAGAAGAGCGAATACACCCCCTACTCTACAGCGATGGGAAGAAAATTGGCTCATAATTTTTTGTGTGTTCAGCTATTTTAGTTCATGTAATCTATATATATAAAAATGAATGTATGTGTGTGTGTCTGTGTGTGTCCTTTATGCATTACTACACCATTCATCCGATCGCCATGAAACTTTGGGAAGTTGTTGAGTACATTCCCGGGAAGGTTTTCGGCATATTACATTTTTAGTTTTTGCTTTCGTTATTGAGTTATAAGTGAAACACGGGCAGAAAACGTGTATTTTAGCGTTTTCGAAGCATCAATTTTCAGTTACACATTTCAATGTCAAATCAATTACAGTAGGCTTTGGCTATTTTTGTCATAAAACCATTACGATCGCTTGAATGTTGTAGCTCACGCTGGTCGACTCATTTGTTTATCATGTCAAGGCACGCAGATATATGAAATTTTCAACCAACACCGAAGAGGATTATTATTAAGTGCCAGTATGGTACTTTATGAGATTGTGTGGTGGACGAAAAAATGTCTGTCCGTCTGTCCGTCTGTCTGTCTGTCCGTCTGTCTGTCTGTCTGTCTGTCTGTCTGTCTGTCTGTCTGTCTGTCTGTCTGTCTGTCCGTCTGTCTGTCCGTGTGTCTGTACGCACCATAACTCAAATATGCTTTTTTGGATTTTCATGAAACTTTGAAAACACATTTATAATGTCCATGGGAAGAACCCTATTGATATTGAACCAAATCGGTTCACCGGTACCGGAGTAATGCCCAATTTAGTGCCTATTTTAATCGATTATATTAGAAAGGCGCCATAGCTCAAATACGCTGTATCCGATTGCCACGAAACTTTGTATACCCATTTATGACGCCCATGAAAAGTGCCCTATTGAATTTGAACCTAATCTGTTGACCGGTACCGGAGTAAAACCCAATTTAGTGTATATTTTAAAGGCATAATTCGAATACGCTTTTTCGGATTTTTATGAAACTTCGTACACGCATTTATAATATCCATGGAAAGACGTCTATTGATATTCGACCAAATCGGTTGGCCAGTACCAGAATAATGCCCAATTTAGTGCATTTTATGTTAATATATAAGAAGTCGCGATAACTCAAATATGCTTTATTGGATTTTCTTGAAACTGTGTATACCCATTTATAATGTACATGGGAAGAAGTCTACTGATATTTGACCAAATCGGTAGACCGGTACCGTAGTAAAACCCAATTTAGTGTCTATTTTAAAGACGCGGTAACTCAAATACACTTTACCGGATTTTTATGAAACTTGGTATACACATTTATAATGTCCATGGGAAGACGTCTATTGATACTGGATAAAATCGGTTACCTGTTTCGGAGTTATGCTCAATTTAGTGCCTATTTTATGGTAATATACGTATTCGAAAGAATTTATTTAAAAAAATGAAAATCAGTTATCTTGACAACATAACCTTTTGTTTTACTGTGATTTCTAAGGCTTTGGCAATTAAAATACAGTTAGCTATGACAACACTATTGCTTTAAATGCGCTTATCCCATAACTGACCCAGGTGGCTGAGATGGTAACGTCTTGGCGTCACATTCTGGAGTTCCATGGCTCAAATCCCGAAACCGGCCAATTTGACTTTTTTTTATATTCTGCATATCATAACTGCAATCATAACTGATTAAACAAAACATACTGGCACTTTGTTATATCAGTTTACCTGATTTTATTATTATTATTATTATAAGAGGGATAATCAATATAGGCCTAAATATGGTCAAACGTTGTTCGATTTGGACGAAACTCACTATACAGGGGTTTTCTGGGCCAAGTACCTCGAATCTGAGGTCGCTTTTACCACGCGACGCCTAAATGGGGTCCAACGTTGTTCGATTTGGACGAAACTCACTATACAGGGGTTTTCTGGGCCAAGTACCTCGAATCTGAGGTCGCTTTTACCAGGCGACGCTATCTAATCGTGGTATGTAATTCACGTGATTTAGGTGTTAATAAATATAATGATTTAACTATTATGCTCTTAATTTTTAATTTCTGAAATAATTATCGCGGGCGATCGCTTGATTTTGTAGGTCCATCCTTGACGATTCATTTGTTTAGAATATCAAGTCCCACAGACGTATGAAATTTTCAACCTACACGGAAGAGGGATATTCAATATAGGCCTAAATATGGTCAAACATTGTTTGACTTGGACGAAACTCACTATGCAGGGGTTTTCTGGGCCAGGGAACTCGAATCTGAGGTCGCTTTTACCAGGCGACGCTATCTAATCGTGGTATGTAGTCCACGTGATTTTGGTGTTAATAAATATAATGATTTAACTATTATGCTCTTAATTTTTAATTTTTGAAATAATTATCGCGTGCGAAGCCGCGGGCACACGCTAGTTTTCAATAAAATACTCTGTCACATGGCATGATGATTTATAATTATTATTCCATTACGTATTATATATTGAATACCGAAGAGAGAGTTGGTTGATTTGTTGTTAGATCTTTTTAAACATTTAAATTTTAACTATTTTGTTAAAGTACAAACTTTCTACATTTTTGGTATACAAAATTGCTTTGGTTAATTAGTTAAACATTGCTTCAATATATTGATCAATATTCATTCATTTAAATTTTATTCCTGCATTTTTGTCTGTAATTTTACAAGCTTACGCAAAATATTGCTGTCCAGCGCCGCCGAAAGGAAAGAGACCACAGAACTTAATTCAATTGAAAATGGAGAAAGATTTTTCATAGGTAATCCCACGAGAGATTACCAGTTTATCGTTATATTTTATCAGATAAAATCGCACCCTAGTATAATATGAAGCATTTTAAAAGACAAACGATCGTGATTGGTCTATACCCGAGGAATTGCTAAACGTTATTGGTCAATATAAAAAACACGCG
Organism: Ectobius pallidus; assembly: GCA_964059195.1. Classification (NCBI taxonomy): domain Eukaryota; kingdom Metazoa; phylum Arthropoda; class Insecta; order Blattodea; family Ectobiidae; genus Ectobius; species Ectobius pallidus. The sequence goes on from CAXKWD010000008.1 coordinate 139,920,592, forward strand.
GCATATGAATGGAATAGTCATCGTAAATTACTGAAGGAAAGGTAATCTTTGTATGTACAGTCGGTCAAATAAAAAACGTCGGGACTCGTATGCTGTTGAAATTAAAGTTTTGACGCATTAATTCACAAGTTTCCTATAAAAACACAAAATACAGGCCATTTTCGGAACATATGAGGCCATGCGGCAGGAGGGAAAATATGAACAAGGAGGGAAAAAATGAACATCGCGGAAAGCGCAACACACGATATTCAACTTAATGCATTGTCATAATTCATTTTTCTTTGTGTCATCGCCACATAAAAATGCTAACGTGAGAGAAAGTGTAGTTAGGGCTGTAATTGACCTGCATTTTTCGGTCTCTGAAGCAGCGAGAAGGTTCCATATTTATGAAAGAGCAGCTCAGAGGTGGAAACGTTACTATAATGCGACCGGAAGTTTTCATAGCAAACGTTGATCTGGCCGGACGCGTATTTCGATGCTAAGATTGGTTGCAGATGCTGAGCGTAAGTAATTGATTTTGCACTAGAAGTACCGGTATTATAAAATAAAATCTTAAAAAAATGCTCCATGAATAAACATATTCCTCACGAATCTATTAATTATTAATATTATAAAAATTTGCAACCAAGAATATGGCGGATTTGAGGCATATAGCCACAGCCTTCTATACATGTTTGTTTTGGAACAAAACTGACTAAATAATCAAGAAAATACATGGATAGACAAGAGGCGTGTGTGGACCTAACCTTAAGTCTTCCTGTACATGCGCATATGCTCGTTCGTGATACTTAATCAAATACCGCCCGACGTTTTTTATTTGACCGACTGTACAGGTAGGGGGGAAAAAGCGGACCTACTCTTGTAGCTGATTTCAGAGCCTTGTGATACGTAAATAAATGTAAGAGATGTAACGGAAACGTTTGTTTTCACAAGCAATGCAATTTACGTGAAATTATTTCTCAATTGATTGTCTACATTGTCTAGAACAAAATTTCAAACATACCCTGCTATCCTGTGAATGCCGCTAGGCGTGCGCAGTGGCCCATATCGGCAACTTAGATATTTTATTCGGTCCGTTTTTTCCCCCTGCCTGTAGATATAAGTTTTTGAGGTGAAACTTCTTTAGCCGCGGTAGGGGTAAATCGAGAGCTTGTGTAACGCTCAAAATCGTCACGAAATTAGTGAGGTGGGACGGAACGGACTGCACAGGAAACAATCAACTCAATGATTGGCTTATCCAAAATTTAAAAAATCCAAAAATCCAAAATTAAAAAATCCAAAATCCAAAATTTAAAAAAAAAACTAAAAATCCAAAATTAAAAAATCGAAAATCTAAAATTAAAAAATCCCAAAAATAAAAATTCAAAGATCCAAAATTTAAAAATATCCAGAGTTAAAAAACCAAAATTCCTACATTTAAAAAAATCGAAGATCCAAAATTAAAAAGTCCAAAAATCCAAAATTTTAAAGATAAAAAGTCCATAATTAAAAATTCAAATATCCATAATTTAAAAAATCGAGAAATTAAAAAATTATTAAATCCAAAATCCAAAAGTAAAAAAGTCCAAAAACCCAATATTAAAAAGTCCAACAATCCAAAATTGAAAAAATCCAATAATCCAAATTTGAAAAAGTCCAAAAATTAAAACAAGTTTCAAGTCTGTCGCATGGCGTTCCACACACACTTTTTTTTCCCCTCGTCTAGTGAGAATGGTTGGGATGTGAAGACTTTAAAATGAACAGTCTAATTATTTCTGTTGGTCTTAGTTTCAGTATGTAATAAACTTCAGGCAATTTTGAAACCTGTTACCTAGTCCCTTTAACAAATGCAAGGAACCTCATTTCTTAAATTTATAGTCACATTCCCTGGACCAGGAAGTCATAATCGTCTTACATCTCAGGGGGGAGGGAAGGAGAGGGATTCGCAATTACTTTTTATAACCCTCACTATCACTCTCGCTGTGGTTGTACATTAATTTCGGTCTCTCCCTCTCCCAATTATCTCTTCCACTCTGTTTACTGTAGTTTGCAATTCAATGAGACAGAGGGAGTCGGCCTATGGTTGCCAACAGAAGCCACCAGCTGTCGCCTCGATGGCTGTGATGAAGTAACTGCCACCTTCTTGTTTCATGTTGCTATTGTACATTTCTCACGCGCTTCTGTTTTTTACTCGCATTGAACTCTGCTCCTGAGAAACCCATAACTCACAGCTGTTAATAAAGAAGCACTGAGAGGGTCTTGAGGGTCACGGATTCGACGCCGACATACGTATCTTACTTCCAGACATGAGGGGTACGCCGTGGTCATGGGCGTCCGCAGAAATTTTGTCAAGGGGGGGCCAATGAACAAACTACTGCCACCACCACCATTACTTTGCTACTGCAACCACTAAATATTATTATTGCTATTATTATTACTATTCATATTATTATTGCTATTATTATTATTATTATTATTATTATTATTATTATTATTATTATTACTATTATTATATAATCAACATCTTTCATTTACTGAAGCTGGACTATGGCCATGGATACAAAGAAAAATGTGATGTATACACTCACATGACTTTTAGTTTTCATACACCTTACATTTTCATAGGTAGGCCTATTATTCATATCAAATATAAAACGCGATATTTTCTTGCCTTATCTTCATTATAATAAAATGTTTGGGTATAAATGGTTTCAAGTTTAGGGGAAGTAATTATTCCTACAAGCTAATATCTAGTCAGCTGTTACAGCTCGTTTTCATCCAAACAACGAGAACATACAACAATATTTGGAGAATTAAGCCTCACTTCACATTAGTTGCTTGTAGTCTTTTAATTTAGAGGTTTATGTGTAAACAATTTCCAGGGAGGGGCAGCGGCCCTACCCTGCCCCCCCCCCCTTCCGGACGGCCATGGCCGTGGTGTAGTGGTTGAGGCACTGCGCTACAAACCGGAAGGTCGCGATTTCGATTTCCGATGAGGTCGTTGAGAATTTAGGTAGATTTCGAAGAAAAATCTACCTATTGCAATCGATACCATGTCATGACTTTCGAAAAAATTATTTCATATCTTTACGTTTCATGCCTCCCTAAGTACGAAACCACCGCCCGTTCATTTTTTAAAAAATATATTTATATCTTTACACGCTAACGGCCGTAATTTTGAAGATATTTGAACCAAATTTTATTATGTTATTTCTAGGCCAAATAGTTCGGACAAGTTCGTTAATGAGCAAAATTGGCCCAAGGGGGTGGTCGGGGGAGGGGGTTGAAATTTTAAAACATTTATATCTCGGCCCCTATGAAGTATAGAGGGAAACTTTGTTTGAATAAATTAGATTACTCCCTATAGAGTTCACAGTGACACCAACGATTCAGGGGTTTTGGGGGTACGAGTGGGGGTGGTTGGTGGGGGATCGAAATTCGAATTTTTTCAAACCACGTCCAGTGGGGTATCGTTGAAAAGCTCTTGATGAGTACTCTACAAATCAATGACTGGCTTCTCGGTAGCTCTCATATAAGGCGAGATTTAGCACTTCGAAATCTACCTCAGCCTGTAGGCCTGCCTAAAGGGAATTTTTTCAACTGGCCTAATCCTTCTGGTGGCACTATGGCCCTGGGGTCGACTCAGCCTCCAACAGAGATGAGTACCAGGAGAAATCCTGGGGGTAAAGGCGGGCGGTGCGTAAGGCTGACAACCTTACCACCTTCACGTGCCGAATCTCTAAAAATCTGGGAGCCTCTTCCTCCTGGAACCCTTAGGGCCTCCATGGCATGTATAGGGAACATTAAACACTTCCAGACTTAAGCGTCTAATTTTTGCCGTGCCTGTAAAGAGATGTGACGACGATGTTTGATATTTTCATGATGGCAGATGACAAACAGCTGATTGCTGATAACCATATTTCACATACTAGACTACACTTTGAAAGTTACATTCGTATGGCTAATAATTAATAATAGGTTTTCTAAAATGAAACTAAAACTATTTATTAAGTGCCAGAATGGTATTTTCTGAGATTGTGTGATGGACGGGAAAATATCTGTCCGTCTGTCCATGTGTCTGTACGCCCGATAACTCAAATACGCTTTATCGGATTTTCATGAAACTTGGTATACGCATTTATAATGTCCGTGGGACGAAGCATATTGATTTTGGACCAGGTTGGGTGACCGGTACCGGAGTAATGCCCAATTTAGATCCTATTTTATGGTAATATATTAGAAAGAATTTATCAAATGCAAATCAGTTCTCCTGACTACATATTGATTTACAGTATTCATATACGGATTTGGAAGTTGCAATACAGCTAACTTTGACAAATAACACAACCCACATATTCCTTCACATGTGCATATCAAACTTAAGACCTTTGTTCTTTCGTAGAGCTGCTTAATAAATCGATCAGGGGCTTAATTCGGAAATCGATTACAAAAATAACTTATTTTCTCTATATTATAATTGCAGTTATCACTGATTATACAAAATCATTCTGGCACTTTGTTACATCAGTTTACCTGATTTTATTTTCTAATGTTACTTCTCGTCGTTTTACGAAGGTTCGCCTGGAATTGGTTAATAACACAGAAATTAGCACCACACTGCAAATTACATAAAAATGTCCTTCAAAATAGTTCCCTTCCACAGTAAATTATTTCATCCAGCGTGTGTGAATTTGCTGGAAGAAATGTTGGAAACCATTTTGCGAAACAAGTCGTCGTGCAGTAACGTCATTTGAATACTATAAATTAGAAAGGGTCTATGTGCCAAAAATGAAGAACCGAGAAAAGTTGATAACCGTGTTTTATTTCACCACAGCTGGAGATACAGCTCCTGTCATCTTCCGGGGACATTAAAAACTACAAGAAATTCTTTGAAACTATAAACCCTTTAAAAAAAGTATTCCGCAAGGCACATAGACCTCTTTAAACCATATAACTTAAATTTGCTTATTTTGGCACTTAGACCCTTTCTAAATTATAGTATTCATTTTTAGATTTTCTGTTTCTAGGCATCGGTGTTATCTAGATTTTCATTTTTTGTCGCGATCACTCTCTTTAGCCTACTTCATAGGTAGAGGTATGCGAGAAGGTAAAAGAAAATATATTCCGAACACATTTTGATTTATAGTTATAAATTTAAAAGACAAACGTATGACAGGAATTTCAATTAAGTGACTGATATTAGTCGAAATCAGCATTATTGTGGGTCCCTTGTGGAATAATATGAGATCACATGTCATATTGCACACGATTCAGAAGGGTGAAGTAGCCAACAGTTGGTAACGACCCCAATACATGCAGCAAATCAATTTCGACTATCTATTTGCAATAGAAATTATATAAAACCAATCTGCTGAGCGCTCTTCTCCCCCAAATTGCAGATATCAGAACTGCTGATCTGCGCTGGGGTCCGTGGCGACATATTTCAACATAATATTGCAAGACTAGGCATTTACCGCCTGTTTGAACTGCAAAATACGAGCACAATCCCCTCGCACAGCGGATTTCTAACGTCCCTTATCTTTAACACATTTAACAGGTCCGTATATAGCCTACCTTACGTCTAAAAATCATAGGGGGGGGGGCAAGGTTAATTGAAGTACTAAAACTGTCTTAAATATTACTGTACAGTTCACACCAAAATCTGTGTTCCATTAAAAGTAGATTCCCAGCACAGAACGAGATGGTTTAGTTGTTCATAATAATTACGTAAGAGGCACTTTAAGACGAAACCAATCTAATTATATACCCTAAAAAAGGAGTAATGAATACTCCTGAAATTTTCGAACATGATTATTCATCTGGGCTCCATATAGAGAGCGGTGCCTAGTGATTCTTTATAGATAATCAATAGCATTGTTTTTAATTAATAGAACCGGATTTATAAGCAAAACAACAGTAAAATAAGCAAGCAAAAAAGCACAACAAAAATATGTAAGAAATATGCACCAAAATAAGCAAAAACAAATAAGCAAAAACAAAAACAATGAAAATTAAATAAATTATTAGTTTCGTAAAAATTTTTATCTAATTCACAGCTGTTAAGAAAGGTCACCCGCAGATTTTCTTGTGTAGGCTAAAACTTCGGCTTCTGTCAGTAAAGAATGATTTGTACAGTGAAAATGTCCTTTCATCGTCGCAGGACGTCATAGGCGCACGTGAAAAGCAACACAGTTCTCCTTCGATGAATTCCTCTTCAATATCTGCTTCTTCACCAGAAAGCTTTGTATAAATCTGACAGAGTGTTTTGTAACCCAGATTTTTCAGTAATTTTATTAACAGACAAAAGAAAAGAAACCTGTGATAAACGTCTAGAAGTGAAATAACCATTTTTCATCTGACAGTCCTCAGTAAAATATGTTATTTTAATCCAAAATCATAAAATAAGCAAGAAAAATAGGTTTCTCTTAGAATAAGCGACAATGCTTAGAAATCCGGGCTCAAATAATTAATTTAAGATACGTTATATTTTATTTATGAATGCCGATGTGTGAACTGTACTTGGACGAGATAAGGTTAAGGGTATAAGGTTATATTTTTATCAAGATTTAATATCTAATACTGGAAAAATGAAAATCATTAAGGGTTGATACTTGTTACCAAAATAGAGCAGTATGATTCGTTGATTTCAGGTTCGTTTTTAAACGTCTAGCCTATAATATTTTAGGGATACTTCACAAGATGTAGCATTATCGCTCTTAAGTTCTGTCACCTTAATATTTGACGTTGGTTTTTCTTGCATATACCGCATTAACAAATCACTTTCGATGAAGATTGTACGGTACAGTATATAAGAAAGATGTAAGTTACTTTGTAAGATTAAATAACGACCTATGGATCAGTAGAATATTGAAGCAAAACCATAGAAGTATACCTTAAACAATAAGCTGTTGTATCCATAGATTTTTATATTTTCTGTTTGTCATCAAACTTTCTTCTTGTCTTGAAAATAATTTGTTAAAATCGTGCAGTATAACGTAGAGTACATAATTTTTCGGAAGACACTCTTTAAGTGCGAAAGAAGATGTTCGATTAGCCTACATGTTGGATTTGGTAAGTGTTGAATTATACGTATAACAAGCATTAAAAACTGTATTTACTACACTTTCTATTTGGTTACAGTCCAAAATGAGTTCTTGTACACGGTGGTTCAAACATTCAATTAATTATTAATTAAATGTTCATATTATTATCATCTTGAAATTATTAGACTGTTAATGGTGGAGATTTTAATACTATTGGTGGGTATAATGACTATTTTACTGGTAACAGAGAACACTTTAATATTGAAGAACACAATTTAACAATATTCAGCAAATCACCAATGATCGCTTGGATGAAAATAGGCTATATAATAGCTTTTCTCAATCTTTAAAGGGCATCAGATGATTGAGCTATGTTAAAAAGGAAATTAAAGAACTGATAGTTGATATCAGTCCATATTCTTTCACTGAAAATGTTTTAATACTATGTAGTTTCTTTTAATTTTTACTTAACTCTTGTAGCATTAACTTAGTGATATTTCCCATTGCTGTATGCTTTTAATGGAAATAAGTTATTATTCTGATTTTTATTATTATTATTATTATCATTATTATTATTATTATTATTATTATAGGCCTGTCATTTAAGGTTATCTGATGTTAATAAGGCCGTGTAAAAAACCTACATTTTCAGCTGAAAAGTCGGCCTGGGTGACGCATTCTGTGTAATGCTGGTTCGATCCAGTCCCAGGTCGATGGCATTTATGTGTGCATGTAAAACAAAATCTCTCAAGGGTAGTTATAAACCAGCTATCGTTTGTACGGTACAAACTCAGGTTTGAAGATTTGAATAACGAACAATAGGCCTCCATCTTAGAACACGGCTGGAAAAAACTGAATACGCACTCCCTGCAATAAGCCCTCTTATTCTACTTAAGAATAATGTTTGAAGTTAGAAAAAGTTGTATTGGGCCGTTCCAATGGCTGAGTGGTTAGACCGCTCGCCTTCCACCGCTAGGACCCGGGATCGATCTATGTGGAATTTGTGGTGGACAAAATGGTTTTCTCAGGGTGCTCCCGTTTCTCATGTCATACACCATTCCACCGTTGCTCCATTCATCACAGAATGACCATTTGATTACAACAAAGGAATAATGAAAAGTTATATCACACAAACTTAGGATAGAGAAGGTTATAAGCAGGGCCCGGATTCTAATGGCATGTCATCTTTTTATTGATGCTGCATAGACATTGCCAACTTGTAGATAAATTCTAATCATGGCCTCCAGAATATAGAAATACATTTTTATTAGGTCATGTTTTGTCATTTTATGCAATTTTATATTTTTAGGGCATTTATTTCACTTTTAGGTCATTATTTTGTCATTTTCGTGTCATTAGCTTCCTTATTTAGTCATTTTCATGTATTTACAGTGAGTGTATTAACTTTTTTCGTCGCTAGCGGTGCTGTCTTTGAAGTGTTGTTTGTTTAACGCAAGAAGGAAAAATTAAAGTGTTGACATGTCTCAGTCGGAAGTGAGAATCAAAGAAACGCCTAAATTTTGTATTATGTTACTAATGTTATTAGATTGACTTGGCACCAGAGTCTGCCACCTGCTTGGATTTGGGAGTGCAAACTACTGTTTACCCTCAATAAACAACAATATAATCCAGCAGACCACAAAAGGAAATTCCGAATTTTGACTCACCAGTGCCTCAGTGCCAGTATAAATTTCCGTGAGAAAAGAACATTCACAACCATAGGCGTACCGAGGGGGGGTTTTGGGGGTTTGAACCCCCCATTGATTAAAAAAAAGGAAAATTATATAATTTTTTAAGTCTGCCCATAAATTACTTAATACAAGTATAAAGCGTGGGAAGCTTAAAACTCGTTATTTTGCGTCTTAATTTTTAAAATTTTCCGGGGGAGGACCCCCGGAAGCTTAAAACTCGTTATTTTGCATCTTAATTTTTATAATTTTCCGGGGGAGGTCCCCAGGACCCCCCTCTCCCTGGGGGGTATTCCATACCCCCCAGACCCCGCGGATGTTATAACCCCCCCATATGGACGGCCTGGTTACGCCTATGTTCACAACATTACAGTTATTTACAGTTTTTACAATTATGTACAAACTAGTCTATAACTTTGTGTGTACAATAATAATTTTTATACATAGAATATCAGTTTTTAGATCATTTTTTATAATTATTAAGTCATTTTCTTTAAAATTTACGGTCATTTTATAGGTCATTTTACAAACAATTTTAGGTCATCAGAATCCGGGCCCTGGTTATAAGGGTATATCAGCTTTTTATTTTCACCAATGCTTAGCCATACAAATTCCAAACACGTTGGTTTGTTGGAGGAAAATGTAATTTCGCGATTAAGTTCACTCAGTGGAAAACAAACTGTGAGAAGAGAAGCACAAGTTTCAACTCACGCTGACACCGAGCGGGAGCTACATTAATTTAATTAGTCTGGCTGCGGGATCAACTAGGCATTGGATTACCAAGAACGCGTGCGCCAAATGGAGAACCCCAATAATTAACGAGAATTTCTGGGCATAACTAATTCGTATGTTTCTTTACGACCCAATGCAATAATTAATACTGTCATGATATATGGTGTCACGATAGATGAGGGCAGACTGGCAAAGACCAATTACCGAGAATCAGTCTTCTGTTCGTAGTAGATGACCACCCACCCAGATCACTGACCTCACAACTGACCTTAACCAACAACAAACAAGGCGAAGAAACAAGGCAAACACACCTGAATAACTAGTGTCTATAGAGACTATAAGGTGAGAATAAAATCTCTCCCTATACTTCAGTAACAAAAATATGTTAATTTCTTTGATGTATTTTAAGATCGAAGCCACATATTGTGATGATCTGTCGTCCTTATTCAGTCAGTGAAATGTATAATTAATTACAAATTGCAAATTACAAATTTTGCTTAAGCCAACGTGCAATAGGTCGAGTCAAGTAAATTATAAGGTTAAATATATAATTAAAAACTAAAATGTTAAAAATTCACAGAGGAAAGATTACAATTAACAAATTCATTCACAATATAATATGGGTTATTGAGCAACGATGTTTCTAATTTCATTTTAAAAACATGTACGACTGATGTTATACAACAAGCTGCCATAAGATTTAAGAGAGCTGCATATATGCAGCTCTCTTAAATCTTATGGCAGCTTGTTGTATAACATCAGTCCATAAACATAAACATTTCTATTTGTCTTTGACACTCTACAAAAGGGAACATCTAGTTTGTCCTTGTATCTGGTATTATGATTGTAAGTATTGCTTCTACATTTGTAGGATTCTACGTTTTTTTCTGATGTACATTATCAGATTAATCACAGCCAATATTCTGTACTTCATGAATAAAGGTTTCGCACTTTCTCTCGCATTGGATTTGTTCATGAACCTTAGTATGTAGGCCTACTTCTGTTGTTTAAGAATGGAATTTATTTTACTACAGTTTCCCCACAATATTATACCATATCTTAAATTTCATTCAAGAAATTCAAAATACATTGTTCTGATGTATGTCATAGGCAGAACTCTCATTCAACTTCTTAATAGGTAAGTTACTCTCGATAGCTTAGTCTTAACATGGCATGGCATTCCCAAGTCAATTAGAATCAATAAATATACCAGGTAGTTTGCCATTACTATTATGCTCATGATACCTTTACTTTACACCATATATAAATTTGTGAATAAATATTTACATCCATGGATAACTTTTTACAAAAAGTAAATTTGTATAATTTCGAACTATTATTTTCTTATTAGCAGGTATCGTAAGAAAATTATCTTGAAACACAAGAGTATAAAATCAAGACAAGAAATGCAACCTGCTCATTCAGATTGGTCGTTCGATTTCTTGATAATATGATTGAATTCAAAGTTTAATCGGACTACATTATGAAATGAAGAATTGGCATCTACTATTGGCAGAAGGCAGGATTGGGGGCATGTGTTAATGGTGGTTTCCATGACCGGAGCCGCTACTTCTCTATCAAGTAGCTCCTCAATTTGATTCACGAGGCTGAGTGTGCCCCGTTCCAGACATCCCTACCTCAGAAAAATCGAGGAGGTACCGGGGATCGAAGCCGGGCCGACGGATCTGAAGTCAGCGATGCTAACCACAAGACCACTCCGACGGTCCATTGTCTTATTTAATTCAAAGCTTAATCGGAATAGGCTACATTATGAAACGAACAATCTTATTTAATTCAAAGCTTAATCGGGCTATACATTGAAATAAAGGAATTAAAAATCTTTCCAAGTTTAGTCGGGCTACATGTCTAGTCACTTACATTACCACTTCCTAAATATTCCATTAATTTGAAAACTGATTAAAAGTGTCTTCTAACAGGAAAAAGCATTGGTTCATATCTCAATCCATCCTGTTAGAAACTAAATGGCTAACCAATTTTATTAAACAAGCTGAATGTGTTAATCAGGGAAATATAAATTGTGGTTCGCATTCGCATAATAATTCGTACGAGCACGTGAAACTGGCAGTTTTCTATTTCGAGATTGCAGTTGGTGTGACAAGGGGCTGATTAACTGGCCGGAGGGTTGCGGAGGGTTGATAATGGAAAGCAAGGGATATACAATTACCTCTGGCAACAATGCCTACAAGGCTTAGTAGCACTGTTTACTAGGGATTTCACTGCCTACAGCACAGGCTTACGCGGGGATATTCACACATTCCGTAGGTGACAGTTGGTACCTCCTCTTACCCCTTTCATTTTTTAAATCGAGTGAGCTCCTATTGTACATAATACACATTCTGCTTAGAGAGTATCTCTGTATACATGTAGGCCTTATTAAGGGTTATAATGAAGGTGAGAGGCTGGTTGACATAATGAAGTTGGCAGTTTTCGGATTTTCTCTTTCTGGTTCCACTGTCTTGAAACAGTATATTGCGATACAAGTGCCGTAAGCGGTGCATACGGATCGAGGAAAGAGTTTGAAAAAACGAGTTTTTTTCAATTTCCGAGATCCGTTATGCGCTTACGGAACGAGTATTTCATGCTATTTTTTGCACGATGATTATCTATATTGATTTAAATATATTAATTGAGATATTAGCTGAAAATATTATGTATATACACTATTGAAGATAGATGTTATATTTCAGAAAGTGATTCGCATGTGTTGGTTGTTATGGGAACCGAATATTTGTCCTGTTAAAGTCGCCACAAACTGGGGGCCTTGGTCTATAAAGGCTTGTATTATGATTTTACTTACGGCACAGTGTGCTTTTTGTAATTTTTATCGCATGGAAATTTCTTTTGTTTTCATAGCAACCAGATTGCGTGTCAACTTACGATCCACGGCAACAATATTCGTAAGTACCACTAATTAGTTACATCGTGCAAAAAAGGTTTTACCATATTCTGTGACGTAGAAACATGATAGTGTAATACAGGCCAACTCGTTCATGCAATATCCCGTACACCACGCATGAAGGAACAAAGGTGGATTCTCTGATCTTGCAATGCGTTTAATCACAGAAGTGCAACAGAGTTGAAATCAGAGATATAAATAATTATGTTCACCATCTTTAGGTCTAAAAGTAATAATAACTTATAGTACAGATATATGAAGCAACAAAGCACTGCGTTCGTTGTCTGCCTTATCAATTTATACGAATTAATTCCATTGTTCACTACTTTTGACACTTTGCTTTATTCTCTCCCTTTGCTTTGTTCGTCTTTTCTTTCATAATTCATTTATATCGTCACTGATACACTAACCGTTTTAATCAGAGCAACTATGTACAGCCTTCCAAAATTTAATTCTGAATAGCATAACTTATATCGGAATCGAGACTTTAGTAGTAAACCTCACAGTTAAACCGAAGTACGGTATTGGTAAAATTTACTTTATTAGAAATTTTGGTCCCGCAGACCGTCATTAAAAAATTGAGTGAGTTAAACTTTATATGGTCATTAATTTTTATAATGAATTTAATACTCACCACCTTCATCATATTGACTAAATAATGAAGAAAATTTTCAATAATATCCTTACGAATCAAATATGAAAATTATAACTTCAATTGTTAATTATTTACATGGTAATAAGAATACCCGAAATATGTAATTTCAATTGTTTATTATTTCCACGGTTACAAGAATAGCTGATACATGAATGCAGCCACAACATTAGAGGTGAGCTCTGTATTTTATATTTAAAACGCGGCATTTCCGGAAACTACTTACTGAGAAAAACGTTTATTTTCACGCCTTCTAGGCCTATCTGAACAGAAAGTTAGGAATAGTTATGCTCTTAAACTGTGTAGATCGCTAGCTAGCTACGTAGAGATACACCGTATGTTTCAGATTTGACTTTCATACCGGCGGGCTAAGGTTTCGTTGCTTCTGTAACCATGTAAATACAGTAGTATTATGGAGGTCTAACTGAAAGATATCGGAAAGCTCAGGTTCGCAAGTTATCGTTTAACCCACAAGTTATGTTAAAAAAAATATAGGGGTTTTGCAGATCGGTATTTCGGTTTAAGGGTTAAATGGACTGAGATAAATATTTTATTAGATTTAGTAAAGCAATCATGTTTCTATTAAAAATATGCCCAATAGCCCAGTTCAGCGGTGGACCACCTGCGGACTCCGGTATATTTTCTGCAACCTACCGCCGATTATATATATATAAGCTTATATATATATATATATATATATATACGTATAGTGCTTTTTTTCTGGGGGTACAAGGGAGTATGCATACACCTTAAAGATTTGTCCAGTTTCATATAGGGTAAAATAATTCATTTCCACAATTTTGAAATCTGGAGAAATGTGTACCAAACAAAATAGCTCAATGATCGATAATGTTGTTGTTATTATTATTATTATTATTATTATTATTATTATTATTATTATTATTATTATCATCATCATCATCATCATCATCATCATCATCATCATCATTAATGTTCCATCTAAAGTGAGAGTATCCCTTAATTTTCTTTAGAAAAAAAAGCACTGTATATATACACATACACGCACGCACACCGTGGCAAGTTGGCTGAGGCAATGCACTACAAGCTGGAAGTTCCCGGGTTCGATCCCGAATGAGGTAACTTATATTTTACAATTGGTCTAATCTTTCTGTCCTTCTGGTGGCACTATGGTCCTCCCAACACTTACCACCTTCATGTGCCGAAAGTCTAAATCTGGAGGTCATAACTTCCTGAACCCTCAAAGGCCCTCATGATCTATATAGGGATCAATTTACTTTACTTTACTTTATTATAGGATATTAGGCCCTAACTCAGATTCTGAATCTCATTTATTCGTAATCAAAATTATAAACCACCAGCAATTCAGGACAAAAACACTCGCATAGTTCTTAAAGATTTCTGAGAATATCCTATAGATGCATAGATGTATAGAAGCATAGATGCAATGACTGACCTAGGTTTGAACTCGGATTGCTAGCTTTGTACCCATATTAGCAGGCAGTTACATATAATTGGTGTGGATAGTACAGCCTGGAATTGAAACTTTATAACGAAGTGTGGGGACTCCCTCTCCAGCCAGTTTAATCTAATTCCCGAGCCCACCCACGCATTGGGCAAAGCCCCATGTGACACATACTCTTTTGTTCCTGGTATCATTACTCTGCGCACAAAACAAATTCCTTCATATTCAATCATACCACCACACACAAAATAAAAGCTGCCCTCAAAGTCCAACGAAAAATTCATATTTTCAATTCTTAGCAACGTTTTAAGTAGGCCTATGGAGTAAACAGCTCTTTAACAATTAAATTAAATTAAAAAATCAGGTAAACTGACTTAACAAAGTGCCAGAATGCTTGTGTTTAATCAGTTATAATTGCAATTATGATATGCAAAAAATAAGTTTTTTTAATTGATTTCCAAGTTAAGCTCCAGATTAATTAATTAAGCAGGGCTTGCGGAAGAACGAAGGTTTAGTTAAAAAAGTAAATCAGTTTAAAATCGTCCATCATCAACAGATCTATAGTCTACAGATTTGAGACATAATGACAATCGCACACACATAAAAATACAACAAAAAATGTCAAATTGGTCGGCTTCAGGATTTGAACCAGTGACCTCCAGCATGCGAGTCCAAGACGTTGCCATCTCGGGCACCCCACTCAGTTTAACGGTCTAGTTTGATAAGCGTATGTAAAGGAATAGTGTTATTTGTCATAGCTAACTGTATTGCAACTTTTGCAACTTCCAAAGCCGTATATGGAAATTCTAAAACAATATGTTGTCATGATAACTGATTTGCATTTGATAAAATCTTTCTAATACATTACATAAAATAGGCACTAAATTGAGTATTACTCCGTTACCGGTCAACCGATTTTGTCCAATATCAATAAGCTTCTCCCCATGGATGTTATAAATGTGTATACAAAGTTTCATGAAAATCCGATAAAGCGTATTTGAGTTATCGCGCGTACGGACACACGGGCGGACAGACATTTTCCCGTCCCCACACAATCTCGTAGAGTACCATACTGGCACTTAATAAAGTAAAATGAATAACTAAACCATCAGCTGAACAACCTTTATTTTATTCTACCTAGACCTTTCAACATTTTTGTGTCATCTTCAGAGCATCCTGCCGTGCTGGTGTGGATACATTAACGATCAAAAAGTAAAATGGCATTGTCTTCTAGTCCTTTTTTTTATTGCAGCTGTGTTTATACTCCTTTTAGCTTCGAGGATATTATCAGGAGTTCGAGATCTGTGTCTGTACAGTAGGATAGGCCGTGGAACTATTGCCTGTCAATTGTTTCTATTGTCAGTGTATTTTTAATGGAGTAAATTTCAACTGATATTAATTTACATGGGAATGATACAGGATCTAATGGTGAGGATGATTCATGGTATGTAAATATCTAATTCGGCATTTGCCTTTACGACTGGGGAAACCATAAAAAAACATGTCAAATTGGCCGGCCACGGGATTTGAACCTGGGACCTCCCGAACTTCTAATCTTGTCATACCGATAAAATAATTAAAATCTTAAAGAAGTTTTATTAAAAACTGACACTATTTTTTTAACTTTCTCGAGTCTTGGGACGTTGTGTTTTTGCTGATTATAGATCTTCAAGCTGTGATGTTTGCAGGAAATTGGGAAAATGTGTCAGTAGGCTAATAGCTTTTAATAAGCTTTTTGAATATTTTAATTATTTTATTTATATGGAAAAACTACAAGAAAATGCCATTTTAATTTTTAATCGCTAATGAATCTACGTCAGATGCCCTGAAAATTACCTAATTGTCGAAAGGCCTAGGAAGCATAAAATAAAGATTGTTGTTCTGATGGATTTAATTACACATTTTATTTTATTTTATTGCTCGAGCTCAACTGTACTAAGTCCTGTATTTTAATGCTCATTATCGTTTGGAGGTCAGAACATATGACTGCTAATCGTGGGGTCCTGCGTTTGATTCCAGTCACGGTGAATTTTATCTTTCAAAGAAATGTTTTCCTGATATGGTTAGTGTGAAAGCGTTTAACCCGAAGACACCGAGAACGAAGGGAATGTGACTGAAAGCCACTATCATACACTATTTTATAGAAAGGGAAGTGAACATCCCATGAATTCTTGAGCGTTTTTAACAGAATTTATGAACTTTGAAAGCAGATTCCTTAAATAAATTATGGCATGGACTCCTAAGAGCTTTGCTGAAGCTGTAGTATGTATTTATTTGATAAAGAGTCCAACGCTATGAACTCTCTAATTGCGTCAAAAAAGATGTCAATATTTAAATCTTTATCAAAACGAGTTTTTTAAAAAAAATTTTAGTTTTTTAATGTTTCTCGAAAATCTTGCAGGTCTCGAAATCCGATACACCGCCCTACCTAAAAATTTAATAATTAAAATCTTTACACGTTTATGTGAGATTGTGCAACATGTTTTGCATCAGTTATTTTAATTATTGTTCGACTCTAATTAATGTTTCCAACAAAGTTTATCCGTCATTGTTCAAGTAGAACACATCTGAATAAAATACTTCACCCTTAAGCCGTGCGTTTTCATTACTGAGGTTTAGAAGGCATTGCAATTAATGCTAAAATATTTCGACGAACAATAGCTTCAAAAACAGTGGAATGAAATAAAAATATCATACAGAAATACAGGAGAAATTGCTCCGGTTAGAACATCTGATAAACCACGGAAACGAAAATAAACAAAAATAAAAATAAAGAAACACATAGCTCTCTATCATACAAATCCATGGAAATAAACATCAACATTTCGGCAGCGAACAGCGGAAAATGGGAATTATTTATATCTCACAGATTTATCGAACTGGAAGGCAAACGAGATGGAACAATGCCTTCATTGTGTTCTTGTGTCTAATGAAAATCTTGTTCTTTGAGCTTCGTAATATTTCTTCTGGAAGACTAAATTCAACCAAGAGCAACTGAATCCATAGGCGCCTAGTCTTCCGTTCTAAAGTAGTTTGTAATATAAATTAATATAAGTTCGCATAAAAATAATAATAAATTACTGGAAATAACGGAAGGCAAATTTTTATGCTGAAATCACTTGCGTTTTGCGGATGACCGCGTGACAGTAATGTGGCAGCAGTGGTGAACAATTAGCGTGCCCGCCTATAGACCTGAATGTCGTGGGTTTAAATCCGGCCGCGGTCGATGGATTCTTCAGGACGTAGGCTAAAAATCCTGGGCACGGAGTCTTCCGGCAAGGAATTTAAGTTGGGTGGGGGTTCCGTGTCGTAAATGATAGCCTCTGGACAAAATTCATCGGCCCTTTCACGTCCACTCTACAATACAAATAATGAAACACGTATTTCAGCATTTCCAAAAATTCAACCTCTAAGGGTTTATCAATGAAACGGGATCATAAGGGGTTCAAAGTTGATATGGAAAAAAAAAATTGCACTCTTTTTCATTTACAGTTAGTAATTTTACAAAAATAATTTTAAAAAACTAATAATCGGGGAATATTTCTATGAAATTAAGGAATCATACGAGCGAAACAGCTAGTATTATTATAATAATATACAGCATTTTGATCTTTTATGTGTGCTTGCCCTCAGAGTTCGAAGTAAGCCGGTAAGCATCGGTATGCAATACTGGTACGAATGTTTTGGTGGTATACTACCCATGGAATTGTTTTCGGTTGGCACAGTTATTATTCTCATAATACATTTTTGACTAATATTTAGCCAAATTGACTATTGAAAGCTGCCTGGAATGTTCCGGCACTTCATAAGACGCCTGCTTCTCTGGAACATGATTACTACCTCCTACCTCTGGTTTTCTTTATGAATGTCAGCTATATTACCTGTCACAAGTTCACAGTGTGAAAATTTTCTTCATATTCATATGCGCATGGGGATCTGAAACTTTTGTGATGGAAATAAAAGTCAACAGCACAAATCCTTATATTAAGGAACTTTGTTAATGTCTAACATTTCGTAGCAGTGAACTACAAGCTTCCAAAGTGGGCAGTAGGCTAATAATTTCGATACTTTTCTGGAAGCTTCGAAATAATTTTTGAAGACGGATAAATTAGGAAGCTAAAAAATTAAGTATAATTCTTGGACAGTTGACTCTGTATATTATCAAAATATAATAGCTTTATTATAAAGCTTACGTTCATAATATTCAGCATAATTAAAATCAAATATTAAAAAATATGTAATTACAATTAAAATAGGTGGTTTTATTAAAACAACAGGATTAATCCAATGATTCCACCAAATTAATCAAGGACAACATACATAAGTTATAATTTAATCTAGATATTAATGATGTTGAAATATTATTAGAGAAGTAACTTATTAACGACTACATACGAATATTGTAACTGACATTGACTCAATTCCAATGACTGTTAGGGGAAAACTTCTTCGGAAGAAAGCTCAGAAAATGATATTAAAGATAATATTTTTGAAATAACAAATAGAATTGTCCTTCAGCGAGGATATTTAGCTACAAGATTCCTATGTATTAGGTGACTGTGTTTTTATTTATACTCACTTTTTCTGACAAGATGGCCAAAGGTAGCAGGTAGCAGGAAAAGAACATACAAGACAAGTCAGCTCATAGAACAATAATAGGGCTTACCCTCAGGGTGCAGGGATTAATCAGGGCTCCAGAAGAACTCCAAACAACACTTACAACACAACACTAACAAGAAATCACGGAGCACTTAGTAAATTTCACTGTTTTTAAACACGAAAAAGCTCAGAACAGAACAAACGGCCGCCATTTAAATAAGGCGGCCTGACCAGACGATACAGTCCCCATCTACCGGCAAGCTATTGAATTAAAGGAAGAAATGGCGGTGTCATTAAATTGCAGTGTCTTGCTGCCATCTGACGATCTTTTATCTAACTAATGAGGAAAAACGGACGAAATATAATATATTTAATGATCGTATTATATCAAGTCTTAATATTATGCACATTGTGCGCGATTCCTTCATTATTATATAGTCATAAAAATACGAAAATCGGAATTAGACTGCACATTGTGAGTACGCTGAAAAATAACACTGTGCATACGTCGCGCATCGAAACTGACAATGTGCGCATGCGTCCTGGTATATGAAGCTACAACGCTATTTTGAAAAAAGTAAACAAACTTTTTAATGAACTTGAAAAATAGAGAGCAATATGTGGACGAAGCAAAATTGATAAATTGTTTGTGGACCTTTAATATCAATTGATAATATTAAAAATGTTAGATTATTATGTTCACAAAAGAAGAAATTTATTTATTTATTTTATATTATATTTATATTTCCCTCTGGTGTAGTTAGGGCCTTATGGCCTTCTCTTCCACTAAGCAGAGAATAATCAAGTTGGACAATATATGTGAGCCAAATTAAGATTTGACTAGATGCAGGGCCGACTAGATGGACTACGTTACAGGCCCACGCCCAGAAGGGGGCAGGGAGTTCACATCTCACTCACCCTCAAACTTTCTGTTCAATACTGCTTATAATAAAGCCATCATTTTCAATTCAGTTAATTTATTCATCCATTAACGTTCTAATTGTAGAGGATGTGAAAGATGCAAAGAATTACTTAGATAAGTAAAAGTAATGCCTTTGATTGTTTTATAACATGTTAGCAGCAATAAGAACTTTTGCATGTGTGGCACAGCAGTTTTTTAATACAGTTTCTCTTTCTTAACAGGAACAAACAGCCTCGAAGACTTACCATGACTTTAGCATTTGAGAAGAGCAGAAAAAAAAAGGACATTAAAATGGAAAAGGATCTGAGAAAATTCTACCTTTTAAAGAAATGAAAGATTCAGCTGTTACAGGATAATTTTTGTATGAAGATCTATTGTTTTTGTGCTTTTTAACTGAATCACTCTACAGTAACTACACGAATGTGCCGGACAAACAACTTTCAATTAATATTAACTGTGCTTAGTATTTTGCATCCTGAGAACCAGTTTGCCCACCCTGATCTTGAACTCTGGCTACGGGCCTGCTATGTTATCAACAGGGCCCGGATTTTGATGGCATGTCATCTTTTAACTGGAACATCATGAACGTTGCCCCGTAGTGCAGATATTCTGATAATGTCTCCTAGATTATTTAAATGGTAACTTTTAGGGTCTTTTTTGTCATTTTTTCCACATTTCGTTTTTAGATCAATTTTTAGAAAATAAAGTCATTACTTTATCTTTTTGGTTATTTTACGGTCTTTTTTTACATTTCATATTTTCATGTAATTTTTTAATATACCGGTAGTCATTATTTTCTTATTTTGTGTTGTTTCTCGGATTGTATAGAGTTTTCGTGCATTTGATTAAATTGCATATTATCGGAACTCTAAATAAGCATAAACAAACAGATCTTGTTATTATTTTAATTTGGTTACAGAAAGACGGTGTTTGCTGTTTGCAATTAACCGTATGTGCCAATTAAGGAATTACAAGCTTATAATTGGGTCAACAACATGAATGTAGAATAGACACACCTGATTAATATAGTATTTTCATACAAATTTTTGGGTAATTTTTCTTGGTTTTTGGTTCATTTGTTTGTATTTTTGCAGTCATTTTGTAACTCATTTTTTAAAGTATTTTTAGGTCATCAAAATCCGGGCCCTGGTTATCAATATATTCCGACGCAAGCAACTGTGTCGAATTCATCATTATTATTTCTACTGTGTGGTATAAAACTTGAGTTTGCAGCTAACATACTCGAATTTCACATGCCAAAAAAAAAGTGGAGATAGTAGTATTAAAAATTTCCTAGTAGAAATGTTAAATGTGGAGTAATATTCACAATAAAGAATGGTAATAAATTGTTCACCGTGGCGTGGTGCGCGTCTGGGAATTGGAAATTACTGAGCTTCTGCCTTCACTACAATGGAGCCAGCCACCAATTTCAATAATTGGCCAACACAAAGTCAGAGACGGGGGTCTAGCGGTCCTTTAATTTGAGTTGAAAGGCGCAGTCCCACCCTACATTCAACACTGTATGAAAATTAGGTTAGACACAAGGATTTACGCCTTTGTTGCAGGGAACAGAGATAGAAATATTAGTTACAAGTAGGGGATTCAGTAAGACCACACTCGCAGGAAAATGTATAGCTGCTATTAATAATATTAAACGTTGGATAACTTTACTCGGTCTGTGTTGTCAAAAAAAAATTCATTGTCAGTGTGTAACTTCTTCGTTTTAATGTCATTATGAGAGACACGCCAATGCGATGGTTTAGATCAGGGCTGTCCAACTGCAAGTGCCCCAAGGGCCGCTTTTAAAAAAATGCAGTTTGGAGGGCCGCATTATAAAATACTTTGTATGCAACTTTATCAGCGAGTTTTAATAGGTATGGCATACAAAGAAAAAAACGAGTTTGTATTATTATTTTAATTTATTAAAAAAAATATCAAATTACAAAAAAAAAAAAATAGTGGGAAATTTGAGGATGTTGGTTTTCACTAACTAATGCATCAATATTAACTTTAATATTTGTTGTTGATAAACGAAGCAACTGAGTAAGTGACTTATCAGAGAGGGAACATCTATATTTTGACTTTATAAATTTCGTATCTGAGGGCAATTCATACATTTAGAGGTTCGTTCCACGGGCCGAAAAAAGTAAGGTCGTGGGCCTCATGTCGGACAGCCCTGGTTTAGATAATTTAGACCTTTTCCTTACTAATATACCCATTCTTAAATAAAATGTAAGTAAGTTACAATCCAATTTGGTATAAGCATTGGTACTCATCATGAAATGTTTACTCATAGACGAAGGAGCGAAAAGAATAGTAGTGAATATTAAAATATAAAGAGACAAACGAAATGTACTTGTGTCAAAGTTACTCTAGAGTAGGCCTAGTTGAGTAAATTTATATTTTTCTTTTGAATGTGGGTTTTGAGATTGTTATGACATCTGAAATTTTCAAGTTTATAGTTTTCAAAACTGTGCCATTTTTTTCCGCGATTTTAGTTAATCGATAGGGATTTTTGCGAGATAGTCGATAGACGAACCAACAAATTAACGAAGCTATTACGTTCTCGGCATAGACTTTTTTCACAAAGGATGTCCAAGTACCATTAATTTCTTAGTTCGTTAGTGACAAAATAAGGGTGTTTTACATTGTAAATTTAAACATAACACTGTCACTATAAAACTACTCTCTAAAAGTAACTCATGATCTGTAAAAACTAATGACAAGAAATAATGCATAATTTATTGGTCATTTCTTTAAATTTTGTTCATATTCTTACTATTATTATGCATTACTATGATTATTTATGCATTTTTATTCTGCATTTCATTGCTATTGTTATTTATTATTATTATTATTATTATTATTATTATTATTATTATCATTATTATTGTATTATTATATCATCGTCATCATCTTAATTCATCATCTTAATTCATCAACAAAAGCATCATCATCATCATCATCATTCATCATCACCATCCCTGTAACATTATTATTATTATTATTATTATTATTATTATTATTATTATTATTATTATTATTATTATTTTATTATTAGATGCCTGCTGTTTAAAAATTTGTAAAACTTGTCTGTAGCATCTTTAAATAAATAAATGAAATGAAATTATTATTATTATTATTATTAGTGGTGGTTGAATTGGTTATTAGTGATTATAAATTGTGGTTGTAGTTGTGTTGTTGAGGGCCGCTTTTTTTTTTTTTTTTTTAATAATTTCCGGGCCGATTTTTATCCCCAGTCCGTCCCTGTTATTCCACGTTACTGTCAATCACCTTGAGTGTTTCTATGTAAGTGCAGAATCCCTTTAATGAGGTTTCAATTCCTAGAAAGTAACTTTAATGAAGGAATACTTTGAGAGGCAACAGATAAAGCCACTGGTCTTGCAGCTTCATCCTAGTTGCTCCATCGTACAATAGAGTTCGGCGATATTGCATTTCCTTGTGTCTTTATTGCAGGGATTGAATATAGAAGTATCGGTTACAAATGGGGGATTCAGTATCATAATGCAGTGGGTCCACATGTCCAGGGTCTAGAACACTGTCCAGGATGCGACATAGATTAAGTACATTGCCATCAACCCTAAGGCAATTAATCCAAGCCCACCCTTCCCCTAATACGAGTATATATGCACCCCTCTCCCTAGCAATTATAAAATATATCAGAATTTCTGTTGATTTTCATAATGCTGCAAAAAGAAAAGAATTGCTCATAGCATTTAATTTCAAATATGAATACATTTATGTGTCAAACTAGGCTAGAGAACAGAAAAAAATCTCACTATTCTGGGTTCACAATTACTGACGTTATTACAGTAGCCAAGACGTACAGCTAACCATACAATTTCAACAACAACAAAAAAATACCAACGTAAAATATTTTCCTGCCTTTCTCTACCGTAAACATGGGCCTTATGATTTTTTACTTCCTCTGCCCGTACCATAGGTACTATAGGTAGAGGAAGTATTGTTTTCGACCCTAAAATTCGAAGTTGAGTTTTTAGCATATATACACGTTTCAAGGCTCCCTGAATCCAAAAATACTATTTTTGGAAACATGTCTGTGTGTGTGTCTGTGTGTCTATCTATGTGGAAGTTTGTGAACAGGCTAGCTCCGAAACGGAGAATCGTATGAAAACAAAATTTCGTATTTGGGTCAGGTACCTTCTGAAGATGTGACTCGAAGATTGGCGACAAATTTCTCTTATTTTTAAGGGGACTTTACATGAAGAAATTTTCGTTTTTCGCGATTTTCTCGAAAACGGCTCTAACGATTTTCTTTAAAATTTGCACATGTGTTCCTTTTACTGAGAGCTAAAACTTTTATTTGAAACTTTTTTCGAAAAAATTCTCTGAGGGTAGTTACAAGCCACCCACAGTTCACCCACTGTTTGTAGAAATTTTGTCTTGCGTGATGAACAACTGAATACGCGCTCTTTCATGGCCTCTTATTCTATATAAGAATGTGAAGTGAGAAAGATGTATTGTTGGCCAGGTATAGAGTAAAGAAATATCTGAGGGAAATATTCGATATATTTCGGAAATTATTCTTTACGGCGGAAAGTTCAATAAACGTCTGCAGTCACTTGTTCCTTTTTTTTTAGTTTGTTATATAGCCTGCGCTTTTAGTCGCATCATTGAAAGAAGAGGTATTTATAGGATAATTAGCGTAAAATTGTATCTTGCGATTCTGTAAAAGGATATGTGAATACTGCTAACTTTTTTTTGGGCAGAGGAAGTTATGTGACTTTCACATAAGATTTTTTGCTTCACATTTCAACTCTTTCAGTTTATCCATTGCAAAAGTGGATACAGTTGCCTCAGCATCATACAGTGCCACTAACTGCCTAGCTTTGTGCAACTTCGGTACATTTACACGAGAAAAAAGTTTTTGGATATAAGTTGTTTTAGGTCTTAACATATGGAGTTAAAAGAAGGAAATTATAAACAAACGAAAAACAAAATTTTTCATGAAAGAGAATATTCAGGAAGTTCTGTTACATAACTGGTAATGCTTAACCTAGTTATTACTTACTTACTTACTTAGGCCTACTTACTTACTTACATACTGAACAGCAATAGGCAATTCCTAAGCAAGCTAAAGGAATATTACCTATTTTATGGAACCCAAAACTCCATCTGACCACCCCTCGCAAATCCTATTTCCCTTAAATCTATTCTAATATTGTCCTCCCACCTACTTCTAGGTATTCCAAAATGTCTCTTCCCTTCGAGTCTTCCAATCAATATTTGTCTTTCCTTCACCATGCGTATAACTTGTCCAGCCCATTTCGTCCTCAGTGATTTAATTACACTTACTATTTTCGGTAAAGTGTGCAGATTATGAAGCTCATCATTAAGCAGTTTTCTCCAGTCCCTATTTTCTTCTCTCTTAGGTCCAAATATTTTCCTAAGCTCCCTGTTTTCAAACCCTCTCAGGTTATGTTCCTCCCGAAGAGTAAGCGACCATGTCTCACATCCATATAATACAACTGGCAGGATAATCATCTTATAAATGTTTATTTTTAGATATCTGAACAGAAGATGAGAAGATAAAAGTTTCTGAATTGTATAAAAGAAAGTATTTCCTGATTTAGTCTACCCTCAACTTCTGCCTTAATATTATTTGTATCTGTAATTATTGCTCCCAGATATTACCCAGTTATTAAGTTTTTTAATTTATTTCTGAATCATACTGTTTACAGATTGGTATACACACAGAAAGAGAGAGACAGACAGACAGATGACCGGACAGAAAGGCAGAAAGATACACACTAGTTTATGTATGGTTTGGGTAAGGTTCATGAATCTGTGGTACATTTTAATCATTTCATTTCCAATCTGTATACTAATATTGCAGTACAATATTCATTTTTTTTGTTTAATTTTTATATTTATTACTTAAAATAATATAATTAAGAATAAAATTATGTAATTCCTGCAATTTATGTAAGAACAGGCCAGTGTTAATAAATATAATGCTTTAATTATTTTCTGTTCAATAAATTATTTAAATAAAACATCTAATAGTTAAGTAAATAGTCAAGGGTGAAGCCGTGGGCACCTGCTAGTTTCTTTATAAAATGAATAGGTATCAATATAAAAACAAAATAAGTAAGATTTAAATGCAGAATGTCAGTACATTAATTAAAACATGAAGGGAATTATTTTGTTTCCCATAGTAACATGAAAACTAACTTATGGTTGTAAAATGCAGTGTATCTCTGTCGTACATCAGTCTCTTAGTTCGACCCACAGGGTCTACAAGTGGCATGAAGCAAGATGGATGATCACGGAGGAATGTATATCTCCATAGAGAGCATCTAGATTTAGGCAGCACTCACAAAATGTTCCACCAACAGCTGCTTCCCCGATAAGAGCCTACACAATTTTTTTTTTTTTTTTTTTTTTTTGTTTCATGGCAGATATCTAGTGTCTTTAACAATTTGGGATGAAATTTTAACTTCTTCATTGGATTGACAAAAAATTCAGGAATAGTGCCTCTGGCACCCACCATAAGCCTTATCACTCGGAGCCTATATTGTTTTTAGAATTAAAGTAGTTTTCATGCCATTAAAATCATGCTTAGTATAAATATTCTTTACCTATTTTTGATGAGAGAATTGCTGGTCTTCTGGTGTTCAGTGGCCTCGGTTTGCACCAAGACCGCTCTTCACCTCTAAAAAGAGGCCCCTATCTATGCTCCTTTCTAAGTACTACTTTCGTTAATACCTTGAGGTGTCCAGCAGTATTAGGAATGGAGCATACACAGACTACACTTCAAAATTCCATGCCAAAGCACAGAATTATGAAGTGAAGATCTGAATCTTAATATTGTCTTCCTCAGCTTGTTCTTGATTTAGGAAAGTTTTTTCTCTTCATGTCACAAACACTAAATAAAAACACAAACACTATCTTCTAATCTTCTTGTTTCTTGATATAGGAAAGTTTGTACACACTTTTATATACCGATAAACACTAATAAAGTAAAACTCGACATCTCCATGATGGCTTCGACAGTATCTGAAATTAGAGGAATATTTTGTATATACCAACAAATATTCCAATATTTTGTATTTCCCAATATAATATATACAATTTTGTATATATTCAAAGCAAAAGAGATAAAATGTGTATATTAGATAATCAGTAAACATTCAATCCCTCCCTTCCCCCAGAAATAATGATTTGGTATTTTTGTGGGTTGTTGAAACTAAGTACCTAATGAAATGTGCACAGTAAATAGCAAAAAAAGTCAAGCAAACAGCAGTGAATAAGGTGTCAGGGGATAGAATAATTTATCGATTTCTGACATAGCACTTACCCATCACTTACTTCCTGCCTTTAAGTGAGGCTGACACAACTGAATATGCACTCCCTACAATTTTGCCTCTTATTCTATATAAATATGTGAAGTGAGAATATGATACTGTTCATGTTCACGGTAGAGAAAGTTATGAGAGTGCATCACGTCAGATGTTTTAAATTTAAAACTGATTATTTTACATCTTGCTTGTATGCCTCCTGTGAGAACAAGATTAAATTTGCAAGTAGTTCTTTTCCCTACCATAAACAAACAAACAAAAATTATAAGACAATTATCTGGCCGGTTGTATTATATGAATGTGAGACTTTGGCCCTTACTCTTCAGGAAGAACAAAATGAGAGAGTATTCGAAAATAGGGTGTTTAGGAAAATATTTGGCCCTAAGAGAGATGAAAATGGGGACTGCAGAAAACTGCATAACGACGAGCTTCATAACCTGTACTCATCACCGGATATAGTAAGGCTGGACATGTTGTGTGCATGGGGGAGGAAAGACATATTTAAAAAATATTGACTGGGAGACCCGAAGGGAAAAGATCACTTGGAAGACCTAGACATAGGTGGGAGGACGATATTAGGATAGATTTAAGAGAAGTAGGATTTGAGAGGGATAACTTGATGGAGTTAGCACAGAATAGGGTTGAATGGGAGGCTCAGGTAAGCATGGCAATGAACCTTCGGGTTCTGTAAAACGCTATACGTTCATGTGGTAATTTGTGTTGCGATCTCAGGTACAGTTCAGTTCTAACTGCTGTAGCAGTTTCTGAGTGGTCTGCCATGTATTGGGGAGAAGAGGGAGTCTTGGTAAACAGGTACAGAGCCAATATACTAGAATGCAGCTCGATTGGCAGCTTGGTGTGGGATGCACGATGCACATGAACCAAAAAGCACACAAGGATGGTAGTAGCATTCTAGAAGTAGAATGTAGTTCAGAAGACTGCTTGGAGTCAGATGAATGCCAGTTTTGGTGGATGCATGTTAACCAAGAATTATTTAGCTCTTTTTCTGTGCAGTAGTACCTATCATCCAAGCTGCGTTCTACTCTAGTATTTCACAGTCTTAAAGTTGTCCCCTCCTCCCACTAAGCTTTCGTTTTACCTGAAAGGCTACAGTTATCAGTTATTACAACTGGACTGTAGTTCTGATGAAGAGGGATGTGATGGTTCTGGAAAATAGTGTGTTACCAAGAATACAAAAACCCCCACCACAGACTTGAAAAATAAACCGCATTGTTTGTGAAGCAGGTCCAGAATTTGTACTTAGATAGTGAAGGACTCTAACAATTACACATATATGATTTTAAAAAATCAGGTAAAGTGATATAACAAAGTGCCAGATGGAGTTAACAGTCCATATTTAAAAAACTATCAAGTTTCAGATCACAGTTTCTTGAGAAAGTTTGATGAGCATATAAGTAGGATAACTAGAATATTATATAACTTATGTATACTGTCATTAAATGTACAGTGATACCATACGAGTTTAATTCGTTCCGTAACCTTGCTCGTATGTCAATTTGCTCGTATCTCAAAGCAATTTTCCCCATTGAAATTAATTGAAATGCCATTAATCCGTTCCAGCCCCAAAAATGCTACCCCCAATTGTTTTTGTTTCGTGTTTTTGAATAAGAAAAATGTATTTATAAATGACAAATATTGTATAAAAACAATACTGTACTGCCTCGCCAAGTCAGCTACTCGCACACCTTGCTCATTTTTTTCTATGATTTCTAGAAAAATTTAGCAAAGATGCTTCGACAGCGAGGTAAATAAGCACACTGGGGGAATACGTGGGATAATGCACGAGGCGCAGGCGCAGTAAACTGGTGGGCCGTGTGCAGCGTCGCAGCTGGCCGTTCCTCGTATCTCAAATGTCGCTCGTATTTCAAAACAAAACTTCGCTCGCTCGACAGCTCGTATCTCAAATAACTCGTATGTTAGGGCACTCGTATCTCGAGGTACCACTGTATATGACTATAGGTTATAATTGATTTATATTGGTTGTTCTGTCTATAATACCATTTATTATCATGCATAAGAAGAATACTAAACCATCACAGTTATGAATTATTCCTTCTGTACTATCCTATCATTAGTATTTTAATGGTAAAAGCGACCTACAGATTACCGATACAAACAAGCCACCCCTGCTTAAAGTACCTCTCCAGCGCAGACTACTAACCTTGAACACCATGCACAAAGTACTAGCACGGTGTGCTTGCAAGTTGGAAGTCAATGAATTAGACTCACTAGTACCGGTATCACTTCAACTAATCTGACATCCAAAATAATTCAACTTTCAAAATAACTGAATCAAGAAGTGGACCTTCTACATAAGCCTAGGGTAGTCACAAACAAACCATAATGCATCAAATGTAAATCTCCAGAGTCCTAAAGTTACCAATATTAATAACCCAAACACAGAGACAGTGATTTTACTGTAAGACCTCTATATATGTTGTATTTTAACTAAAATTGTCTAGTTAAAAGACAAACAGCACTTTTTATCGTTATTAAAAATGGTCAACTTATAAACAGCTTACGTCTCATTTTTATGGACTAGTTTTGAGGAAAACCATCATCCCAAAGGAGGACATATTTAAGGGGGGACCCCCCAAAAGGTGAAATTTATGAAGCATTAGTTCCTGTTTCAGGAAGAAAATATGTCAGTAATTTATGGTCAATTTGATTTTTAAATCATTGCTTGAATAAAATCAATGTTTTGTGTCACTCAGGAAGAGAAAATGCCAGCAATTTATGGTCAATCAATTTTGGACCCCTCCGGAAACTTATTTCTAAATACATGCTTGCATCATCCCCATCCTCGGCTAATTGGCTTGCCAGAATTATTATCATATCAAACTCAAATTTCATAAGCAATTTACTCCATTAACTACATCACAATTTTAAACAAATCTACTTAGCCATACCCTACCAACCAATAAACCACCAGTATTTTGAAAAGTTATTATGGAACTTTCACAATGAAGTTATAACATTTTTATAAAAATAATGTGAATTTATTAACACGCTTAGTTATTTTTGGTAGAACATGTTTCACATGCCTTCACATGCATCCTCAACTAGTTGTCAACTGACAACTAAGTGGAGTAACTGAGGGCCGATTGTATAAACATCACTGACTGGAGATCAATTATGATCTAAGTTCAGAAAATGATCTGAGTTCAGGCTCGAGTCGTATTGTATGACACTGATCTAAGATCAACAAATTGAAGTTCAATTTTGATCCTAGTTCATACATGAGCACTTGGCAACATCGCAAAAACAGATGAGTATCGAGACGAGAGCATTGTTATTCTGTTTTCCTCCGTATTCAGACTGTGTTATGCGAAAGGAAGGGGAAATATGATCGAAATTTAGCAGAAAAAGGATCGTTCCTAATTGAAATTGTCTTGGTAAAATATAAAGATATTATAGAATCCAAAAAGACGGATGCGATAATATCCGTGCAAGAGGAAAGTGCTATGAAAAATGTTCTTGTAATTTCATTCCTGGCGTTATAAATCGGCTTAACATTTTCACGGCTAAGGACATATAAATGCTTCGTCTCATAAATTGTAAGAGTGGAGATGTAAAACTTAAGGAATTTTTGTTCATCTGTTATGTTTGTCATTCATGGAAACCAGGTAGCCTATTCCACTGAACTTTTCTCTATCGATTTTAAACTTAATAGCCCACTGAAGTTTTTACCTCATGACTGCCTTATTACAATGTAAAATATCAGTTCTGAAAGAGTTAATAGGTCACATAAAGAAAGATAACGAAGAAAGCATTTGGGGAAAATCCAAAAACAGGATCCTCCCACTCGAGATTTCCTATTAGTTCCACCATAGTCTCCTATGTCTCTCGTTTAGCAGCGTTGAAAATTTTGAAAATTTTTATTTTTTCCCCTTTCTACTATTCAATCTTTTTTCTTCTTTACCCTACCTTTCGTATTAGTTGCAATTGTGGTGCAAGGGTTATTTTCGTATTATAGTAATTAGTGCAACATAATAACGTGCAGGTTATGCTGTAGAGTTATGATACACTACATTATAAGGAGCCTAAAATATAGCCTATATACGCACAACTAGTTTATAGCTAGAAATGTACGCACAACTGCATATAACTAGAAATGTATGAAGTTGTCTATTGTGTATTTTCTTTATATTTATCGTAACCACACAGGTAGGCCTAATATTATGTTTATAATGAACTAATCTTATGTCTCAAATACGAAAACAGCCCCTTGAACTGAGATCAGCTAGTTTGATCGGAGAAATTGCTCCAGTCAAAATTGATCCTAGTTCAGTGCGAATTGATCTCAGATTAGCGTTTATACAACAAAAATTTCCGAGTTCAGCGTGAACTGAGATCAATTTAGTCTCTGATCCAAGATCAAACTGTTTATACAATCGGCCCTAAGTGTGTTAGTATATTCACATTTGTTTTTATCCAAACCAGCTACATTTCACCCTCTATCAGTTAAGAAATACCAATCAGATAAGTATTTCCAAGACAAAATCCAAGTACAAATTCTACAAAATCTTATAATTCAATAACCCAAAAGTCATTAATTAATTTCTAGAACATAATCTACATACAAGACATCTTCAAAATTTGGAGAATAAAATGCTTCTAAAATTCATGCATCACATAAAGTTTGTTCCCACAGCAATGCCCTGTACTGTCATACACCATGATGCATGAACACATTGCCAGTTTTCATGCATGACTTATGAGCACAATGTTTTTTTCAAGCTGTCTGTGGGAACAAACCTATAACTAAATAAAATCAGGTAAACTGACATAACGAAGTGCCAGAATGTGAAAACAGCAGCCAGCACATGGCTATACTCCAACCGAACGAACTTCTATGAACAGGGTATTTTGAAACTGGTGTCACGATGGGAGAAATGTGATGGGAAACCTGGCGACTATATAGAAAAATAAACAAAAGATGTCCCTTCATGTGTGCATTTGTTTGTAACTGTACCTATTAAACTTCTTGTAAAAAAAATTATTGTGCGTTACTTTTCGATCCATCCTCGTACTATGACAGTTTCATATAACTAGAAGTAAAAGTAATTATTACTGGCACAGTGTGTTAAGCCATATGCTGCTGTAGCGGATGTTCCGAGAACTACTCATCAGGTTGATAGCATGCAACGAATATTAGAAGTGGAGTGTCTTCACTATGATGACTTACCTCACTGCTTCCACTTTTCAGTTGTCTTTCAAATGTGATAAATGACACTAACATTGACAACAGGAATTCTGTACAAACAAAAATCTTTGGATAATGACTTTTTCAGGTGAGTAGGAAGATTGATTCTGGACCTTTGGCAGCTGGGAGAGGTGAGCTAATTGGGAAAAGGTTTGTGTTACACAGGAGAGACAGGAAATGATGGCTTAAGAGGGAAGCCAATAAGAAAATAGGAAATTTGAACAAATAGCTCTGATTGGTTGGGAAGGAAAATTTGAATTTAATAGTAGCATGGGATGTGTAAACAGTCCTTTTCATGGCCAATATTGGCTGCTAGGC
Organism: Ectobius pallidus; assembly: GCA_964059195.1. Taxonomy (NCBI): domain Eukaryota; kingdom Metazoa; phylum Arthropoda; class Insecta; order Blattodea; family Ectobiidae; genus Ectobius; species Ectobius pallidus. The sequence continues at coordinate 139,953,456 of CAXKWD010000008.1, forward strand.
CTGGCTTAGCTGTAGACTGCCATCCCTATTGAAGTTTCGGTCTTGGATTTGCCTCTTCTACAATATGGCCCCTGCTGTATTTCTGCCTTTCCAGGATTTTGATCTAATCAAATTGGATCTTGTGGCCAATGTCGACACAGTGCTGGTCCACTTCAGACTTGCCTGATGCAATTGCGACGTTCATTGCATTTTTCCTCTACAGCGCGACCAGTCCACCCTATGTAAATATCTCCACAGTTTATGGTTTTGATATTGTTTTCCTATAAGACTGGATATTTTATTGGAAACGGGAGGGAAGAAAGGACAATAGGCTCAATGGGTGGTGGATTCAGTGGTTTGCCATTTGAGGGCAATTGGATGTCCCTTTGACGGTACAAATTCTGGCGGAAGGTAATTTTCAGATGACTTATTTCTGATGACTAACTGACAGAATCAGATCCTGCTCTGGGTTTCTGAGCTGGAAGGTGATAACTGTGGGCTTTGAGGTAGAAATCCATTTGTGTTAGGGCATAACTAATGAGGAAAATTTACTTCCTTGAAGGATGAGGAATCAGTTGGGATCAAGCTTTCGTTCTAGGAGTTAAAAAGCACTGACTGAAATTAATATTTATTAACAATTTCTCATTTTTCTTTACAAAGGAATAAAAATCACTGGCACATTTACGAGAAAATATTGGATATAAACACAAAGACTTTAACGTGATTTTTATATATGTTAATTTAATACAAAATGCAAATCCACTCTTTCAGTAAGTAGATTCAGTATACAATGTTTTCTTTTTTAAAAAAATGTCAGAAGCTTAAATTAGTGTTTAGCGAACTTTTCACCTCAAGTTTACACTACAATGTTATGAGTCTACATAATACCTTACCTATCATTAGAATTTTTTATATATTCATGGCCTTATTATAGGGTTTCCAAATTGGGCATCATAGCTCCCAAAACCTTTGGTGGGGAAGATTAAAAAAGTAATCTTTATATTTGAATTACTCTAATGATTCTCTATAAAATAGCTCTTATCACTGGACAAGAGCACCTCACTGATGCTTCTTCAGAATCCACAACAAAATCAAAGTTAATTTTCTCAACACTGCAAAGTGCAACATTTCAGGAGTCTAGCAGAACTTTTATCAATTTGGAAAGTTACTGTAAACAACAAATTTAAGAGCAACGTCGTTGGATTATTGTCCCCCAGATACTGTTCAGCTGGTAACTTGAGCACCGCACTAAGGAAAAGAGCGCAAATTTATTGGTATATGCAGAAGTCTTTGGGACATGGTTTTGTTCCGTATTTTAGATTTCTTATTGTAAGTTTTATTTTTTATTCACCAAGAGCAGTCCAGAAAAACACTGGGATGGTAACACAGGTTAACGGTTGCCAGGTTTATCACGACTCGGACTATTCGGGATATTTAGTATGAGTATGACCATGCTTGGTCATGCTGGTTGGCTTTGTTGTATTTAGGAACCCATGCTGTAAATTCATCTTGTTAGTGAATCCTATTGCTCCAGTGATGGAATTAGAAAATGCCAAAACGGAAATGTGGATTTACTGATGTGTTAAAAGCTCGGTTTCCCTTTTAGAAAGATAAAAATGAAAAAGTTAAATGTTAAGTTTGTGTTACGTTGTTTAATAGTGTGAAATTATATATAACAGCAAAGGCTTTCACAGCCAACAGCCTGGAAGAAGTTTTTAACCTACAGTTTGAAATTCTTTTTCAATGAAAATTGTGTGGCATTTCATGACATGCTGCGTAAGAAAAGCAATTATTTAATGAAATTCATTCTTTGAAGTATGATTCACAAGTGTGACTTGTAATGAAATCAAAGGTGAGCCTGTTATTAAGTGCCAGTATGGTACTTTATGAGATTGTGTGGTGGACGAAAAAATGTCTGTCCGTGTGTCTGTACGCACCATAACTCAAATACGCTGTATCGGATTTCCATGAAACTTGGTATACCCATTTATGACGTCCATGAGAAGTGCCCTATTGAATTTGAACCTAATCTGTTGACCGGTACCGGAGTAAAACCCAATTTAGTGTCTACTTTAAAGGCGCAATAACTCAAATACGCTTTATCGGATATTTATGAAACTTCGTATACGCATTTATAATGTCCATGGGAAGACATTTATTGATATTGGACTAAATCGGTTGGCCAGTACCGGAATAATGCCCAATTTAGTGTTTTTATGTTAATATATAAGAAGTCGCGATAACTCAAATATGCTTTATTGGATTTTCCTGAAATTTTGTATACCCATTTATAATGTACGTGGAAAGACGTCTACTGATATTGGACCAAATCGGTAGACCCGTACCGGAGTAAAACCCAATTTAGTGAATATTTTAAAGACACGGTAACTCAAATACGCTTTACCGGATTTTTATGAAACTTGGTATACACATTTATAATGTCCATGGGGAGACGTCTATTCATAGGGGATAAAATCGATTGACCTGTTTCGGAGTAATGCTCAATTTAGTGCCTATTTTATGGTAATATACGTTTTTGAAAGAATTTATAAAAAAAAAATGAATATCAGTTATCTTGACAACATAGCCTCTTGTTTTACTGTGATCTTATAAGGCCTTGGAAATTAAAATACAGGTAGCTATGACAAAAAACATATTAATTGACATGCGCTTATCCAACTAGACCGTTAAAATGACCCAGGTGGCCGAAATGGTAGACCTTTCTTCTTCCGTAAGCCCTGCTTAATGAATAAATCTGGAGCTTAACTTGGAAATCAATTTTTAAAAAAACATATTCTGCATATCATAATTGCAGTCATAACTGATTAAACAAAAACATACTGGCACTTTGTTACATCAGTTTACCTGATTTTATTTATCTCCTTTTTTGTCTTAAGCTTGAAAGAAACTAGGACACATGTGTGGTATAGAAGGCCAAGGGAATGTTATGTTGTTTTCCAACATGGATCTAAGTGTCCCGTATTTTTTTCTCATATTTCTGGGAACCCTAACTTTGTGTGCTCCTTTTGTTTGACTTCAGCATCCTTCATATCCCCTAACATATTTAAGTTTTGCTAATCTGCTGAAATTTCTCTGTGCACAGCTTGAGTTTGGAGGATGGTGAAGCAGGAGTATATACAAGTAAGTAACAATGTCCTACAAGTTTTGATTTTGTTTGTGACATTCTACTTATGTGAGGTAGGATTTTCAGCATGTTCAGCCATCAAATCAAATACAGTAGTATGTAGAATCTCATCCATTTCACTGACTTCCTTTTAAGAATAAGATGTCAAAAAATTATAAGTTGATTAAAATGTGTTATGTTCACAGCTACTTCTTTTGTGTTGAAACTTATTTATCCCTATTTTTCGTGTGGGTATTTATGTTCAGGTCAAGGCAGCTGTAACCCAAAAGTTTTAAAACCCCTAAAGATTAGATCTTAACTGAAATAAAGTGAGTTTTTTTAAAATTGATACGTGAAAACAAATTACAATACCTTCACTGATATAACATCCAAGGATATTAAAATAAGGATAATTTAGAACATGAATCAGTGGCTGTTTAAAAACAAATCAACAGTTTCTACTCCTGAAACTTCATTTTCATACTTTTCTTCATAATGCTACATACAGATTCTTCTATCTTGACCTATGTTAAATTAACGATTTTAATATAAAACGAGGGATTTAGAAAACAGAATTTAAAATGGAAACTAAGTTATAATGTAAATTTTCTACACAAAGATATGCAGAATGCAGTCATGAATCGGGCAATGTTCAAACGGCTCTTATTCTGATTTGGTATGAGTGGAGGGGAATGTGGCTGCAACCATCTTGTCAAGCATTTTGGTTGCAATGGAGTTGTAATCTGCAGCGCAACATACTTATGCTGTAAAAGCATTTTACAAGAACGACGACAGTTATGTGATAGCTCAGTGTGAATTTCGGAATTGAACGTAATCATCGTGTCCCATCAGCCCCAGGATCGCCACTTTGGGGGGCTGCCAAACCCAAGGGACCCGGGCCCAGGCCCTGGTGATGTGATATAATTTTATGGGAACCTGGAAAAGTTTTATATAATGTTGTTTTGTTACACAAGTAATGAAAAGAAAGCTCCACGGAGAAGGGAAGAGACAACTGAAGAAGGATGGCTGGCAGTCAGTGAGGGGCTCAGGACCAGTAAATGGTCCTGGACCTAACCTCAAGATGAGGCAGCCCTGATCAGCCCATGCTATCAAGATCTCAGTTCGTAACTTTGATGCTACTGGTTTTAGACAAAAGAGGAAAGGTAGTGGTACTAAAACAGTACATACACTCGAGAACATAGCGGCAGTGAGAAAGGCCATTGAACGGAGTGTACATTGCATGAATTTCCATGGCAATTGTGAGGAATATCCTCTGGCTGGCCAGGTCCCCTGATTTTTCAGCTTTTTTTCGGGGAGTTACTTGAAATCAAAGTTGTAGTGTTCCAGCACAACACACGCTTGAGTTTAAAACCCAAATTTGGGAAGAAACTGAATGAATTCCTAGGGAAACACTGCAAAGAGAAATGGATCCTATTACCAGAAAACCTACCGAGTAAGTACAGAAAAATGGTGGTCATTTGAAGGATGTTATTTTTAGAAAAAAGGGCATTATATTATGTTAAACAGCCTGTAAACTAAATGCTTGTATGTATGTATGTATACTTTGTATTCTTACATGAATAAATCTAGAGAATGTTTTTAAAATTTGTTTCCTTAAAGAGGTTTCACATATTCTGGTATAACAAAATGTGACAGAGATCATACCAACTACTGTGACGAATATCTTTCGAATAAAAAACATAAACAAGAAAAAAACATATCACTCATTTTTAAAAAAAAAGCACAATATTTTGATTATGTTTGACAATACCTATACCATTCGACTAGCAATAAATACATACGAGGGTCATTCAATAATTAAAGAGACAAATTGATCTGGAGAAAAGACGCTTGGTAATAGAAGTTTGATACATTTAGGATTCAAAGTTGGCATCACTGGGATGAGTTCTAATCAGTTGATGGATCAACATTGCTCTGTTTATGACTTCAAAATTAAGTTTAACGATGTCGGGTCTTCTTGAAAATTCCACATTGGTTGAACAACGTTCTGTGATTCGTTTTTTCATTGCTGAAGGTGAAAAACCAGCCAATATATACTCTAGAATGACTAAAGTGTATGGTGAAAGTTGTATGAACCGTGGAAATTTTTACAAGTGGGTAGAACAGTTCAAAAGTGGTCGAGAATCAGTGACTGACGAACACTGTTCTGGCCGGCCTGTTGAAGTTGCAACTTCCTCACTTGAAACTCGAATTGTCTGGTCCACTGAAGGAAGCATTACATGGGAAGAAGTTCCAGGATAACTAGGATGTCAAGAAATTTGTGGGAAATTGGCTCAGACACCAAGACAAAGAGTTCTTTGCAGCCGGTATGAAAAAGCTAGTAACCAGCTGGGACAGGTGCATAAATGTTGATGAGGATTATGTTGAAAAGTAAGAAAAGTCTTGTTTTGTAAAAATAAACGGTTTTTTTCTCCAGGTCAGTTTGTCTCTTTAATTATTGCATGACCCTCATAGATTATTAAGTGCCAGTATGGTACTTTATGAGATTGTGTGGGGGACGAAAAATGTCTGTCCGTCTGTCCGTCCGTCCGTCCGTCCGTCCGTGTGTCTGTACGCGCTCTAACTCAAATACGCTTGATCGAATTTTGATGAAACTTGGTATACGCGTTTATAATGTCAATGGGAAGAACCCTATTGAAATTGGACCAAATCGGTTCACCGGTACCGGAGTAAAACCCAATTTAGTGTATATTTTAAAGGTGCCATAACTCGTACACGCTTTATCGGATTTTCATGAAACTTGGTATACGCATTTTTAATGTCTATGGGAAGACGTCTGTTGATGGTGGACCAAATCGGTTGGCCGGTACCGGAATAATACCCAATTTAGTGCCTTTTTATGGTATCATATAAGAAAAGGCGCGGTAACTCAAATACGCTTTATGGGATTTTCATGAAACTTCGTATACTCATTTATAACGATAATAGCAATAAGCCTATTGAATTTGGACCTAATCGGTTGAGCAGTACCGAAATAAAGAGTAATTAACAGTCACATTTATAATAATAATTTGTTTAATTCGAAGCATTTTGATTGACTCGCGGCCAACCAATCAGCACGCACGTATAAAGCCTCTTTCAGTTGCCATGGACAGTTGACATCCATATGAAAAACAAATGTTCCCATATGTTCGATTATAGATGAAATGCTGTTGTATAATGACTAATTATTTTGCTAAAATTTATTACAATTAAATTAAAGCATTGAATTTTACTTCAGCCTATGTCAGATTAATAATTCCTGACCTCTTAATAAATAAAAACATTAAGCTATGAGAATATGTTTACGTTGGTACCTTTGCTTCAGCTAGAGACATATCAGCATTTATCACAGGGATATCTAGAATATTATTTTACCTATGAATGAAATACATGAAATAATGTAACACAAGGAAACTAGCAGGCTTGAAACATGGCCTAATTTCGAAATACGGTGATTTTTCTTTTCTGTGACCTACGACGCGATAGTATTCTCTGGGATTTGACATTCAAGATTCGCAGTGTGGTTTGGTCTTGGGGTAAGATGCTTGTCTAGTAACCAAAACATATCACGTTCGAGTCCACCTTAAAGCAAATTTTTTTTTTATTATTATCAGTTGTGTTAAATTGAGCCTATTCCATTCTTGTGTTCTATTTTGTCAATGTGCTTAAATAAGTATTACATTTTTCTTTAAAAAAAACTGGGAATTCATTGTCTTTCATTGACCTACAACATCATTCCTAAAGAATAACATAAGCCTATAAATGTTATTTCACGAACAGAAACTAGCTTTAAAGTTATTGCGTTGCGTTAAAATTGCATAAGCCTATACTCAGAACAAAACTGCATACCGCTAGGTGGAACTATCCTCTTCTTATTGGCTTACTGTACTATTTCATTGTCAATGCATTTTGTATAATGTTTACATATTTTAAGAATTAATATATCAGTGTATACCAATATGAATTAAGGTTAAGAATCAAACTTTAGACCTTTGTTCTTCCGTAAGCCCTGCTTAATGAATCGATCTGGAGTTTAACTCTGAGATCTATTAAAAAAAAATATATATATTTTCTGTATATCATAACTGCAATTATAACTGATTAAAAAAGCATACTGGCACTTTGTTATATCAGTTTACCTGATTTTATTTAATTAATGAAGTAAGCTTACACAGTGAAGTTAAGAATTATGAAAGATATGAGTGGAGAATTAATAAACTACTTCACTAGATGTTCGGACTAACCTGGACTAGTTTCGGGATTATGCCTTTATCCCATTTTCAATATACTCAATGGGATAAAGGCATAATCCCGAAACTAGTACAGGTTAATCCGAACATCTAGTGAATTAGTATATTAATTCTCCACTCATATCTTTCAAAATACATAGATTCCTCTGGCATAATTTCATAAACTCCAGAATATCAGTGTAATATAAACTCAGGGAAGCATGGTTATAAGAGATTTAGAGAAGCATTTAAAAGTGTAGTACACTCAAAATCGCAGTGTATCTCTGGCGAGAAATATGAACTGCTCACTTTAAAGAGCCAAGTGGATACCAGTCATTCTGAAAGGTTACAATTAAGACTAATTCTGTTACTGACAAGCTACAAGAGGAAGTGAACAAGCAACAGGTTTATGCCTTGAAAGCTTATCAGAAAGGTGTGACCCTATAGGGGGATAGTGAGTTATTAGAATTGCACAATATGTTAAGTGGGATTCTTACAGTGATGTGATACTATAAATAAAATAATAGTATATGGTCAGCTTTTTAAACTCAACTTCATTTACTTGTCTTTTTTCAAGAACCATGGTTTCATTCAGCATCCTGATTATCCTGAGCTAGTGTCCGACTGTTGTGAAATTCTGTTGCCGAAGGGTTGTGTGTGTTTGATGATGTCAATGGTGGGTAAAAATCTCTGTATGTGTGTCGAAGTTCATTCATTTGTTTTTGAAAGAAGGTATTCTCTCATGCTGTAAGTTCTGATGGTTTCTGAAGACTAAGTAATTTTGTTTCTTGAGTTATACTGTGGACATGATTCCAGAAATGGGCTGCTACTGCTGATTTGTGATACTGAATGGAATTCTTATGTGTCTAAATTTCTTTTTTCTTGTTTTCAAATTCCTATGAATGACAAATCAGCAGTAGCAGCACATTTCTGGAATGACGGCCTCAACATAATTCAGTTTAGCAGCCTTCATAACTTACAGCATGGGAGAATATCTTCATTAAAAAACACAAAAACAATATTGAACTTTGGCTCACATATAGAAAGCAGCTTCATTCAGAATTTCTACCCACCACAGACATCATCAAACAAACACCCTCCTACAGCGTAACTGGACCAGCAAAGGAAATTCAAAACAGTCAGACACAAGCTGAGGATGATCGGAATGCTGGCTGAAACCATGGTTCTTGAAAAAAGACAAGTGAAGTTGAGTTTAAAACCTAACCATATACTATCATTCTAGTTCTATCATTAGAACTATTTTAACTTATGGTAGTGACTGCCAAATTCAAGATCAATGTAAAATTCACTTAATTCAATAAGCTGTTTGAACTAACTTTTTAAATGGATCTGAATATTCTGCAGATGAATATTTGCACTGGGGGATAATTGATACCTGTATTTCAACTATAGAGGTTAGCACAGCTGTATACCACAGGAGTAGAGGAGTCTAGAGAAATGCAGTAAAACCTGTTCTAAAGACCAGGAACCCCTGTTCTAGGAACCCACTTTTTTCAAAGTCCATAATATCAATGCAATTCGTAACTCTTAAAACCACCTCTTGCTCAACCAAAGACCAATATTACCAACAAAGTAAAGAAGTAATTACTTCTACAGTAGATTTGAAATCAGCAGTTGAACAGAAATATTTTATGGCAATACTACAAGGCGTTTCTGGAATTTTTAAGATTATGAAATGAATACTTAACAAGTATGCAAAGTTGATCAAACAATGTTTTGAGCTGCTGTAGGATATCTATACAAGGAAGTAAATACCCTATTCTCGTTGCTTTATGGTGAGGCTGGATCGTTTTTGCACTGTTTTATCTCTAATTAGAGGTTGGATATGCCTTGGCTTTGAATTATTTATCTGTGAATCTATCATTATATTTTCTTAATAGGCAAAAAAAGTTTGGATAGTGAAATAATAAAGAAAATGTTTAGGCTTTCACACAGAGAGATGAATAACAGTTATTTATTATACTAGACGATAAAATTAAATTTTATTTGAGTCAATAGTTTAATGTCAAGATGAAGTCGAAACATTAAACTATCGATGAGAGTATAAAAATTAATTATTGTTGAATATAATATAAAATTTTGATTTGAGTGTTTCCTATGAAAGCACTAGAATTTTAATTAGTATAGCCAACTCTCGATTACACGGGGGTGATTTAATCCATTCGCAGCTTAACTGTGGCCAGTCAAGATACACATTATGCAAACAGCCATGTTAAAATCTCTATTTAAACAAATTAAAAACAACAGATAAAATAAGCTTCAACGACTCAAACGAGTGGATAAAATAAAATTTTAACAGTCACAACTAAATAAACATAATTTAAATTAACAAGAAATAACAATAAATAATTATTATCTATGTGTATTTTAAACTTACTTAACTTAATTTACATTAATAAATTTCATCCCGATAGTGGGTATATCTGACCGCCGGTGTGGTCTTGTGGTTAGCGTTGCTGACTACAGATCTGTCAACCCGGGTTCGATCCCCGGTACCTCCTCAGATTTTTCTGAGGTAGGGAGGTTTGGTAGGGGTGCACTCAGCCTTGTGATTCAAACTGAGGAGGTACTTGATAGAGAAGTAGCAGCTTCGGTCATGAAAACCACCATTAACGGCCATGGGTGTCGGCATGCTGACCACTTGCCCCCCAATCCTGCCATCTGCCTGTGGTAGATGACGCAGCGGTTGGGTTGTAGGCCAAATCCCTCCAGGGATGTAGCGCAACAGAGTTTTTTAGTGGGTATATCTTTTTCAAGTATAAAGTAGAGGCCCCTACAAACCACTATTAAAACTCAAGACGAGGAATAGAAAAACTGAAGAAAGATCCTTATATAACATATAATAAATTTGGTCACAATATATTAGCACTATATGTTATATAAGGATCTCGTTTTCAGTTTTTCTATTCCTCGTCTAAGTTTTGATAGTGGTTTGTAGGCGACCTCTACTTCATACTTTATTTACTTAATTTACAAAAAAAATACATTCCCCTATTAGGAAACCACCCCTCTGAAAGACTCTGGAACTATCGATGGTCTTTAAATAGAGGTTTAACTATATTTGAAATGGGAGTGGACGTGGTCTTAGGAAGCCAAGTGGTCTCAGCAACAGCTTACCAAGCTGAAAACCCAGGTTTGATTCTCGCCCCAGAAAAATTCTCTTCTACAGAATTTTATTCAGATCTCTTCAGTGAGATGATTGAAAAATGTCAGTAAAAAATGAGAACACATCTGTGAGCAGCTAACAGTCCCTACACAGAACCATATGCTAAATCATAGGTTTAATCAAGTCTTCTGCAAAAAATAAATCTTGGCACCAATTTCTACATCTTAACAATAAAAAAATGTTTGACTTATTTACATTTCTGATATCTGCTACAACCCACAACCATTTTAGTTAACCCAATGATCTTTGATCATCTAGATTCATTAGTCTACAATACTTACAAATCATTACTTAATTCAGCTTGAGCAAAATACAATGCTACAATACTGTACTTCATTGAAAACAAAGTATACTTGTATGCTACCATTCGGTTATCTCTAACCTCCACCCTGCTAGTACAGAAAAACCTCGGTTTTGAACTTTTCATTGGACTAACAATATTAAAAACAAAAAGCTTAAGAAACTTTCAGAAAGTGTGCTATACATGTATCCAAAAATCATTTAATGTGACTAGAATTCTACTGTCCCAGAGTAAATATGATTTTTATACTACAGTGTGTCAGGGAACTTTTTCTACAGCAGCTACACAGAGGGTGCTAGTAACAGCGGTTTTGTTGACAGAACGAGTTTTTATGGAAACAAACCGTCAATTGTGTTCACAATATTCCGTCTAAATGTTTGCAATGCATTAAGCACTGATTAGTAGCATGCACTTCTGGGTGCAATACAAAGCACCCAATGACCTCTGCCTGCCTTTTCCTGCCAACATAACTCCTGTAGCTAGCACCCTCTCCAGCATGTAGCCCCTGCAGAGAAAGTTCCCTGGCACACTGTAGAAGAATGTTACCACGTGACAAAAGAAGTGATGGAAGTGCACTTCCCCGTAAATTGCTCTGGATGTAAATCAATCTTTATATTAATCCAGAAACATTTGCAGTTTTGAAAATTAAGAAGGCTGCTTCATTGCAATGCTAATCCTTAATGATGTCATGTTTGGTCCTGATTTCCACTGTTTAATGTATATGTAAAATAAAATTAAAAAATAAAATAAAATATGTCTTCAGTGGATCATGTGTTCCTTCCTTCTGAAAAACTTCACAACGTTTCGGTCCTATCCTCCGGACCTTCTTCAGGTGATTGGATAGGACCGAAACGTTGTGAAGTTTTTAAGAAGGAAGGAACACATGATCCGCCGAAGGCATATTTTATTTTACATATGCTAATCCTTAAGCTGCACAGGAATGAGTGACTGGCATGCATTATTTACTGAGAAAGTGGCGGGATAGCACAACTGTAGCTGAACTATCTCAGTAAGTCGTGTATAAAATATTTTCACCTATTCCCTCATATAAAATGTTTTTGCTAAAATATCAGCTCATAGCTTTGTCAAATCTAAAATTTATATTTGTCAATAACTTATTATAAAATATAGTTAAAAATTATGTCTGTTAATTTTATAAGATAATTTTCCTATATTGGACAATATATTTTTGCTATTCAGCCATCTTCAGGTCCTAAAAGTTATAAGTTCAACCAGAATTCATCTTGTACTGAAAATGTTGTTGATAGACAATAGTGACATTTTTATTGAATTTACTGTTTAAAAAAAAAGGAACTGTAACTATGGTCTGAAAAATACGGTATATCTCTTTAATATTTATTAATTTAGGCCAAATAATTTAAGTTGTTTTTGAGGCTCAAACCACTACGCCCTAGTCAGACTGCCTTTTTCAACATTTATATAAGCCTAGGTAAGAGTGGGACATAACATGCAAAATACAAGTGGATCTTTCCTTAACTATTGTTAAGAATTTAACCTATGATCTCATACAAACTTCTCACTACAGATCAAATTTTACACCCCTTTATCCCATCTTACATTATGTAATTTATTTTTTACTATATTCTGTCCTAAGGTTAAATAAAAAACCTGAAATTTAAAAATTCATAACCAAGGTTTTACTGTAGAAGTTTGACAAAACACACAGAAACTAATATACTGCCACTGCATGGCCTTGATCAAACAAAGGCTACCGACTTTGTGTTTTAAAAACTTGTTCAAAATTCAGATAGTACATCACAATCAAAAATTCCTTCTAGCGACTCAAATGTATATACAAAAATTACAAACATAAAAAACAGTTACTCAATTAAAGCTTACTTTTCAATAAGGAATATGTATATGTGTTTTGTATGTCTTTACTACCAGTCGAAAGTCATTTCTGGAATTCTAGACCCAACGACTCCACAAGGAAGCACAAGATGTCAGTGCTTTCTTCAATCTGTGAAAAGAAAATAAATATTCTAAATAAAAAGGTATTACTATTAATACCACTTGTTTATAAAATGTAGTACTCTTATTGCAGTATATTCTAGTCTCAATGGATACAACTATTTGCCTGTGAGCATTTTCAGAGCTGAATTTATATTGATATTAAGTATTTATCAAATAATATAAAGTGATGATGCAGGCTCAAAACATGTTCAGGTTAGTTCTTGAATTAAGTGAAGTTATGCATGTTAAATCTCCTTCTCAAGTGAGAGTATTATAGGGTTTATTAAGATATTATATCTACATCGTACTGTAATACTGAACTTCAATAAGAGTGCAAATTGGATTTCAGTGAAGTCGATCATTGAGAAAGATTTCATCTGGCACCATGAACCAAACTCTGGCTAGTTCAGTTATTATGCTATCGGCACAGAAAGCCAAATCTCACTCATTAGATTTTCTTTACCTTAATATAATAAACTGAACATAATTCAGAGAACATCGCTTCCATCATCAGCTGATTCCAACTGGCCTTCAGGTGGATGAACTTGAGTAAAATTCCTTGTATGGCTACAGTGGTGTCAATTTGTATTAATAGTTGAAAACTTAGTAATAAATAACCATAACTTCATTATTTTACCAACTACATATTTTCAATTCACCTTTACTCTCTGATATTCATACAATACTTACCAATTTTGCAGTTGGTTTGCCCCCACCATGGCCAGCCTTGGTTTCTACACGAATCAAAACTGGATTTTTCTAAAAATCAAAGAAGAACAGAGTAACAGAATGCTGAATTTGCCAGTAATTTTAAATCATAAACTATTTCAAAATGAATCTGCAATTCTGTTATTTATTATTTATTTATCAATAAAGACCCCAAAGAGCAATACTGATCATAACGAGGAACAGTGCATACACAAAGAACAACAACCTAGGAAAAAGTACACTTATTAAATATAATCTAATGAAACATGGTACATTAATAAGATTATTACAGAAGGCATAAATTTAATAAAAAAAATTGAAAAATAGGAAACATGAAAGTAGTTATGACCAGAAATAAAATTTAATATCCTTAATATACTGTGTAATTCATTATAATTTTTGCCAAGGGAATAATGAATTTCTTTAGTACCAAATTTGGCTAAAGAATTTTAAGGTAAGTGTATAACATTTTAATTTCTAGTAAAATAGTTGTGTATATCATCATTATAGCTTCAGGAACTCTATCTTCATGTGACATTACCTTGTGTGCTCTTTATACAGTGTCATCAAGAATGAGTGCTGGGATTTTATTAGTCATTTGACATATAATACAATATAACAGATATTCTCAATTGTTTGATTATTATAAGAAGGCCACAGAGTGAAGATGGCCGAAAGCACGAGCCTAATAACTTTGACACGCCTGATAACCCAATAAGTCATCTTAAGTAAATCAGTGCCATTGAAGCTTCAAATCAGATATCTAAAGGCTAGTTTACATGATGACACGAGGTTTCGTAACCACTTTCATGAAAGTAATTTCGTGAATCTAATTACACACATTTTCTTTCCAATGCAACCACACTTTTCATGTTATTTCTGAAGTTCAAGTTGTTAAAATCCCATATAAACGTTTGAAACACGTATGAATACAGGCATTTCACAATTTCCTCACTTCCCCATTTCATCTTACGAAATGCGAACAAGCTAAATAAGCGTATAATCTCAAAATTACTATTATAGTATAGTAATATAAGAATTGAGTCAATTTTTGTGACACTTACTTCACTTGAGTCCTCTATTTGGAGACTAGTTTCGGGAAGTTATTCCTCCCATATTCATTCCATTTTGACTGCTCAAAAAAAGTCAAAATGGAATGAATATGGGAGGAATAACTTCCCGAAACTAGTCTCCAAATAGAGGACTCAAGTGAAGTAAGTGTCACAAAAATTGACTCAATTCTTATATTACTATATTAGAAAAACTTCACTGTTACTAACTTCCTGTAATAATTAATATTACTATTATAGTTTCGTGAAAAGTTGGAATCAGCCGAAACTGTGTAGTGTCGTAACTCATTGTCACCAATACATCTAGCGTTTGCGCATTCAAGTAAAAAACAGTTGCGAAACTCAGTTACGAAACCTAATTTCGTCATGTAAACTAGCCTTAATACATTTGAGCTTATGTTTCCATGTAGATCCAATGCCATCTATTAACAAGACGGTATTCAATTGTGAAATTTAACTGAAGATGGCCTTGCTCGGTTGCTACGGGAATCAGGGGAAAAAAGACCATCACTGAAATAAATTTTTTGCTATCAATTTTTCACAATCTATAACACATCAATTTGTTGATTGCTCTGACTTTGTTAACCCGCTCTACTTGTTTCATTTGTTTACCACTCGCAAAAAAATGACTGACAACCTGTATGTTCCCTTGTGAGTTTGTGATGTGGTATGCCAAACTGAAATAAATATTGGTTGTGAATAAACTGCATGCAATGTTGAAATTGAATATATAACGTATATACAATACCTGATTGGGACAGTCTCTCAATACATGATGTAGAGTTGCAATAAACTTGAGAGAGTGGAGAGGAACTACTCTATCATCATGGTCTGCAGTAAGCAATAAAGTGGCAGGATACTGTGAAAACAATACAAGATTTGTGAACTTCATTTCTAAATAGAGAAAACATTTTCAGACGATGGAAATTTTCCAAGAGTGTAATTCAAAGTGAGTCAGCATATAGTGTCACCTGAGGTATAAATCCTCATACCACAGTTCCCTATTCTCTGCTTTGGCTGCCATCTGTACCTAACTAGTTCAAGCATTGAAATGCTGTGTTGTGATGACATGAAGACAACCCCACGGTTGCATAAATCAGTCTAAACTTCAAGAAATACGTCTTGTTTTGGAGGAAAATGACAAATTACTTGCAATTGTTTGTCCATTTATGATCACCAGGGCCCGGATTCTGATGACCTAAAATTGTTTGAAAAATTACCTATAAAATGACCCTAAATTTTAAAGAAAATGACTTAATAATTACAAAGAATGACCTAAAAACAGATATTTTATTTATAAAAAATATTATTGTGCACACAAAGATATAGACTAATTTGTACATAATTCTAAAAACTGTAAATGTAGAAAGGACATTGTAGATCTAAAAACTTTGTTCTTGATTGGAACATTTGAGAAGAAAAATAAGAAAATTGTTTTTAAAGTACATTCCACAAAAATGTTGCATTATAGTAACCTAGTCATTTATTTAAAGTAAATGCATAAAAATGACAAAATAAGGAAGCAAATGTCACAGAAATGACAAAATATTGACGTAAAATTGAAATAAATGCCCTAAAAATATAAAATTGCAATAAAATGACAAAACATTACCTAATAAAAATGCATTTCTATTATCTAGAGGCCATGATTAGGATTTATCTACAAATTTGCAGTCTCTAGGCAGCATCAATAAAAGGATGAAATGTCATTAGAATCCGAGCCCTGATGATCACAAAAGAAATTTTCAAATTATTTCAGCATCACCAGTTTGCTTAGTGGGTAACATGTCAGCAGTAAAAGGGTTAAAACAAATAGCAATCCCAACTTCAAAGGGAATTTTCTTATGACCTCTGCAACGAAGTCTCTGGGACACATTATGTAAGACTTGAAATTTCCAATTTCATAATTAAAATTTTTCTTTTTTCCCAATCTACCAAGAGATGAATATTTTCCACAAAAAGGCAGTATAAAACAACACATGCCATTAAATGAGAACTAACCATAAAAATTAAGGAACTGAAATTTTTCTTCTTACCTGGCATCCTTCACCTGAAGGCACTTTCACATTATGAATAGGTGAGTACTTAATGAGGTTTTTGTAATGTTCCTTGTCATCAGAACTACCATAATCAGAAATCCAGGCATAGCCTATGGTAAACTTATGGAACCTTAGCATGTCCAAAACCCTGAAAACAGAAGAGTAAAGAATTAAATAAATTTCCTACCAGGATGAGTCAATAAACAAGTTGCAAGTACCAGCCTGAAATTTTTACTTTACTTCTTAACATACTCCCCCCACCCTACATTTGAACACATCTTCTCTTTCACAATCCTTGAAAGCCTGTACAGCAGACAGTGATTTTCATCTGTTTAAACCCCTTAAAAATCGTCTAGGTGGGCAGCACTTTTAAGACTATGATGATGCTGTACTTCATGAAGTCACTTGTTGGATGCAACACCTGCACGCTTTCAAGACCTTGTCGAATGATGGGATAAGTATTTAAAAGTACACAGGAAGTATGTTGAAAAGTAAAATAAATTTCAGGCTGATACTTGTAGCACTGATGTCACTACCCCATTATAAGACTTAATAAAATCAGGTAAATTGATGTAACAAAGTACCAGAATGCTTTTGTTTAATCAGTTATAATTACAATTATGATATGCAGAAAACTAAGTTTTTTTTTTTTAAATCGATTTCAGAGTTAAGCTCCAGATTGATTCATTAAGCAGGACTTACAAAAAACAAAGGTCTAGTTTTTTTTTAAATCAGATTAATATCGTTCAGCATCAGCAGAACTATACATATTTGTGAAATCTTGACAATTGCACACTCACATAAAAATACAAAAAAAAAAAGCCATGTCAAATTGGCCGGCAACAGGATTTGAACCAGGGGCCTCCAGAATGCGAGTCCAAGACATTTCCATCTCGGCCACTTCGCTCAGTTTAATGGTCTAGTTTGATAAGCATATGAGAAGGAATAGTGTTATTTGTCAATGCTATTTGTATTGAACTTCCAAAGCCATATATGAACACTCTAAAACAATATGTTGTCATGATAACTGATTTGCATTTGATAAATTCTTTCTAATTTATTACCATATAAAATAGGCACTATATTGAGCTTTACTCCAGTACCAGTCAACCGATTTGGACCAATATCAATAGACTTCTTCCCATGGACGTTATAAATGCGTATACCAAGTTTCATGAAAATCCGATAAAGCGTATTTGAGTTATCATGCATACAGACACATGGACGGACGGACAGACAGACATTTTCCCATCCCCCACACAATCTTATAAAGTACCATTCTGGCATTTAATAAATGACTTAGCCTCAAATTTTCAAAAATGAATAGATTTTAATATTTTGTTTGAGTTATTATTTTTTATTAAATTTTTGTTCCTACATAGGAACAATGCAGTTAACAGTAACACAAAAGCACTAGAAGAAACCAGAAGCATTGGAAAGTTTCCGTGCATGTAAGCTCCTTACGATTTCAGTATATAAAAGAATATTTTTTACTTACCCAACTTGTACAATAGCAGCCCCAAAGAGATCTGGGCGCTGGTTGATGCAAGCTGCAACCAGCAGCCCACCATTTGAGCCGCCCTGAATGGTCAGCTTATCACGACACGTATAGCCATCCTTTAGTAAGTATTCTGCAGCTGCTTGGAAGTCATCAAAAACATTTTGCTTATTAAACAAGCGTCCTGCATTGTGCCAACTTTCACCGTATTCACTACAAAAACAATTACAATACATTAGTTTCAAGGTTTGGAATAGTTTAACTAAGAAAACACATTGTAAATGTAGGCCTATACAAATATTAACATAACATCCTGAAGTAAGTCTGTGAGATGTAGGAGTGAAAATGGTGTCGACTTTAGGGATAAGAATAACAATTCAGAAGGCCGGATTTAAAAATGTGTTATCAGGAGAAAGGTCACAAATTTTACTTCAATAATGAAAACTCAAATGAATGAATGAATGAAAAATGAAATATGAATGATGGGGGGGGGGGGGGGGGGGGGGGGAAACTCCTGCCAAATGTTAATGATGACTCTCTTCTCCTTAGATTCTTATATATTGATATTTTACAAAGTGAATCTAACACACAAGCCTTGAACTAAAAAGCTTTGACTTTTCTGTATGGTAAAGTAATAAGTTACGGTGACCAGATTATTATTATCATTGGTACAATACACACAGACCAGCTTCATATAGCAGTGCTACAACTTGTTGCAGCATTGTTGGCCAATTCCAATGTGTGTGACTTCAGAAAGATGGATAATAGACATAGTATTTTCAACCCCAAAAATAAGAAATCAACGTATCCAAACATACAATAATGAAGTCATGCCAAGAACTTAAGAAAAAAGGGACAAAACTCGGTCAAAATCTTATGAAAAGGGACAATAAGCATTCCTTTAAGGTTTGTCAGGACAGCAGGACTAGGGTCTCAAAAAAGTGGGCACTAAATTGGTCTTTACTCCAGCACCAGTCAACCGATTTGGTCCAAAATCAATAGGCTTTGTACCATGGACTCTATAAATGCTTATACCAAGATTCATGAAAATCCGATAAAGCCTCTTTGAGTTATTGTATGTACAGACACACGGACATACAGATAGACAGACATCTTCCCAGTAAAGTACCATTTTGGCAGTTAATAAACACAGTCTTTGTCCATGAAGATGCAAGTACAAAATCCCTCCTCAGAAGTTATTTTTGTTTGAGTGAGCATGTGCATTGTAAACAGTTTCAAACTGATCAGGAGTTTCAAGTCTTGCAAACATACAGGCAGGAAAAGAAGTTACTGGATCGGTACTGCATCTCCTAAACTTTTTCAGTCTTGTGAAAATACCAGGTCGTGCTCAAGTGTGTGCTTTATGTATGTGAAATAAAATGAAAGCTGCTTCTGGAAAGGGACAACAAACTACTTTCAAAAATAAGCAATGTGATCTATCACTATGCAGGACAGACTTCTTTTTGGAATACCACCAAAAGCAAAATGTGGAAACACAAAATTAGGGTGACTCAAATAAAGATTTATGGATATCTCAGAATGAAAGTGCAAAAGATTATAATTGTTTACCTTTGTTTTAATTTAATTCACTTGGAATTGGGAAACACAATGAAGTGTAATAATATAAAACACATTACCACCCAGAGCACTCACTACTTCATTAAATAAACTAACTTACTAGTTAGCTGGCTTTCAAGAGGGCCTTTCCTCCCATCGTCAGACTCCGCCCACTGAGTCCCAATAGTGGGCGGAGTCTGACGATGGGAGGAAAGGTCCTCTTGAAAGCCGGCTAGCTAGTAAATTAGTTAATTTAATGAAGTAGTGAGTGCTCTGGGCGATAATGTGTTTTATATTTCTTTGTTTTATTAATATTTTATTTTCTTGAAGAGGTGCATTTAGGCAGCTCTGTCTCCAAAATTTAAAAACCCAGTTTAAGAAAGACAGTTATTAAGGTCGTGCCAGGAAATTTGAATCATAAGTGGCAAAGGGTTAAGGTCTACTTTAAGGGTAAAAAACTAAATATTTTATATCGGAAGATACGATATTTAAAGGACAAGACTCTACTTACCCTCCTCCACGAATGTTAGGAATGGCAAGAATACCACCAAAGTGCTGCATAAATACAAGACGAGTAACACTAAATGTTGGCATGAGGCTCAAATTGAAGCCACCATACCCGTACAGTAGACATGGCCTCTTCCCATCCTTCACAAGACCCTACAACACAAGTACACACTTGCTTAACATCTTTTTTTCCTCTGTTCTTAACTTTTGAGAAAGTTGGTTATTGTAAATAAACTTATTGTAAGTTTTATGTACAGTCGGTCAAATAAAAAACGTCGGGCGGTATTTGATTAAGTATCACGAACGAGCATATGCGCATGTACAGGAAGACTTAAGGTTAGGTTCACACACGCCTCTTGTCTATCCATGTATTTTCTTGATTATTTAGTCAGTTTTGTTCCAAAACAAACATGTATAGAAGGCTGTGACTATATGCCTCAAATCCGCCATATTCTTGGTTGCAAATTTTTATAATATTAATAATTAATAGATTCGCGAGAAATATGTTTATTCAAGGAGCATTTTTTTAAGATTTTATTTTATAATACCGGTACTTCTAGTGCAAAATCAATAACTTACGCTCAACTTCTGCAACCAATCTTAGCATGGAAATACGCGTCCGGCCAGATCAACGTTTGCTATGAAAACTTCCGGTCGCATTATAGTCAAGTTCCCTCCTCTGAGCTGCTTTTTCATAAATATGGAACCTTCTCGCTGCTTCAGAGACCGAAAAATGCAGGTCAATTACAGCCCTAACTACACTTTCTCTCACGTTAGCATTTGTATGTGGCGATGACACAAAGCAAAATGAATTATGACAATGCATTAAGTTGAATATCGTGTGTTGCGCTTTCCGCGATTTTCATTTTTTCCCTCCTTGTTCATATTTTTCCTCCTGCCGCATGGCCTCATATGTTCCGAAAATGACCTGTATTTTGTGTTTTTTATAGGAAACTTGTGAACTAATGCGTCAAAACTTTAATTTTAACAGCATACGAGTCCCGACGTTTTTTATTTGACCGACTGTATATGGTCGGTTATTTAAACTCAAACTTCTCTTACTTATTTCTTTTCAAGAATCATGATTTCAATCAATATGGTCAGTTATTTAAACTCAAACTTCACTTACTCATTTCTTTTCAAGAATCATGATTTCAATCAACCTCCTGATCATCCTCAGCTTGTGTCCGACTCAAGCTGAGGATGATCAGGAGCTGATTGAAATCATGATTCTTGAAAAGAAACAAGTAAGTGAAGTTTGAGTTTAAATAATCGACCATATACTACCTTATTTATAGTACCACTTCACTGTAAAAAATTGCACGTAAAATATTATTATCTTGAATAAATGTTACTGGTATAGCATCTGTCCATGTGACAGTTTCTAATGAAAGAAGTTTTTGTTAATACAAAATAGCAATTAGCAAACAGAAATGTTAACCACATTCCATGACATGGAATCTACTGAATACCAATCATTGTTGTAATCAATTGTAAGTAGGTTACCTGTAACTATACTGACCTTTTTATGAACAATGAACATGGGAATCTTAGTACCATCCTTGCTGTCATAAAACACTTGCTTCGTTTCATAAAGAGATGCTTCAAAACCTTGCACTTTAATTTCTCTGAATACCTGAAATAACAGAAAAATAATCTGATGTGAAACACTAGGGATGGGTCCTCGATACTTTCGATACCTCGATACTCTCGATACTTGCATGGTATCGGCATCGAACGATACTTCAGAAAACTCACTCGATACTTTTTCGATACTTTTGTAATTCTGCAATTCTGCAATTAATTGAGAATGCTAATACTTTTTACTTCCTCTGCCTGTACCATAGGTACTATGGGTAGAGGAAGTATTGTTTTCGACCCTAAAATTCAAAGTTGAGTTTTTAGCATATATACACGTTTCAAGGCCCCCTGAATCCAAAACACTATTTTTGGAAACATGTCTGTGTGTCAGTGTGTGTGTGTGTCTGTCTGTCCGTGTGGAAGTTTGTGAACAGGCTAGCTCCGAAACGGAGAATCGTATGAAAACAAAATTTCATATTTGGGTCAGGTACCTTCTGAAGATGTGATTCGTAGATTGGCGACAAATTTCCCTTATTTTTAAGGGTACTTTACATGAAGAAATTTTCGTTTTTCGCGATTTTCTCGAAAACGACTCTAACGATTTTCTTTAAATTTTGCACATGGATTGCTTATACTAAGAGCTAAAACTATTATTTGAAACTTTTTTCGAGAAAATTCTCTGAGGGTAGTTACAAGCCACCCACTGTTTGTAGAAAGTTTGTCTTACGTGATGAACAACTGAATTCGCGCTCTTTCACGGCCTCTTATTCTATATAAGAATGTGAAGTGAGAAAGATGTGTTGTTGGCCATGCATAGAGTAAAGATGTATCTGAGGGAAATATTCGATAAATTTCGGAAATTATATTTTACGGCAGAAAGTTCAATAAACATCTGCAGTCATTTGTTCTTTTTTTTTTTTAAAGTTTGTTATATAGACTGCGCTTTTAGTCGCATCATTGAAAGAAGAGGTATTTATAGGATAATCAGCGTAAAATTGTGTCTTGCGATTCTGTACAAGGATATGTGAATACTGCTAACTTTTATTTGGGCAGAGGAAGTTATGTGACTTTCACATCAGATTTTTAACAAAAACTTGTAAGTGGACTGTTTAAAAAACTAATTTTAGTTTTAATGTAGCGTTTAAAAATAATTATAGGCTACTGGTGATATTAAATTTTGTCTCATTAAATATGCAGACTTAATTAATTTAGTTGGTATTACACAGTTCTCTCAAATTTTAATTTTTAATGTAGGCCTACCTATTTATTGAAACTGGAAGTGTTGAAGGTATCTAGTATCGAAGTATCGAGTATCGAGGAAAAAATCATGTATCGGTATCGAGTATCGAGAAAATCTGGTATCGACCCATCCCTATGAAACACACATGAATTTCTCTATCTTAATCACAGATCAGATGATCACTTTTCTCATTTCACATGCCAGCACTGAGTACAATGCACCAGTTGCAGTGTGTGCTGGTATAAAAGCTATAATAAATAACATAATGAATTGTAAGATTCTTAACAAACGTCATAGCAAGCAAAGAAGGCTATCATATGGAACCCATTATACAGGGTCCGGCAGAGAAACCTGACTGTTTTTAAATTGAAATTACGACAAAACTGCATCGTTTGTGTACATTATTTTATTTTAGAATTACAATACATCTCAAAGTATTTTACCTACATCAATCCACAAAGCAAATAAGCCCATTACATCAAAATTATTATCATCGTTTCGTGAAAAGTTGGTATCAGCCGAAACTGCGTAGTGTCGTAACTCGTTGTCGCCAGTACATCTTGCGCTTGCGCAATCAAGCAAAAAACAATTGCCACCCACAACAGTATGGTATTCCGATATGGAATATTCTCATTTTGATGAATGTTGAAATGGCGGCGAAACTGATGCAATCTTGTTTACACGTAGGTTTCATAACTAAGTTTTGCAATTTATTGTTTTTTACTTGAATGCACAAGCGTGAGATGTACTGGTGACACGAGTTATGACACTACGCAGTTTCGGCTGATTCCAACTTTTCACGAAACCATAATAATAATTTTGATGTAATGAACTTATTCAGCTTTGTGGACTGAAGTAGGACCACAATTTTCAAAGAGTAATATTGATGTAGGTAAAATACTTTGAGATGTATTGTAATTCTAAAATAAAATAATGTAAGCAAACAATACAGTTTTGTCGTAATTTCGATTTAAAAACCATCAGGTTTATCTGCCGGACCCTGTATAATAAATTATATAATGAATTGTTAGATTCTTAACAAATGTCATAGCAAGAAAAGAAGGCTATCATATGGAACCCATTATACATTACACGAGGATTTTACATTACAAAGAATAATGCTGGATTGAAAAATTAATGCACTTTATTATTGTGACTACTTAGCTCATGAATCAGTGACCAATCCGAGGTAAAGATATGTAAAATTTCAACTAATCATTAGTGCCAATCGTCTTATTTTTATTACCATATATTTCCGCAGTTAAGACGATAGTTGAATCATTAAAAAAACGCCCAGAAAATCTGTGGTCATTTTATAGGAGAGATACAAAAAAATTAGAATGAAATTTATATACCAGTAAATTAAAACCATTATAAAATGGTGTATGCTGATGTCAAGATTATAGGCATATTGTCTTCATAATATTAAGATGTTAGATATCATCTGCAGGCAAATGTAAACCCTGAAACAATGCAAATTTCATTAAAGAAAAGAAAAGAAAAAAAAAAAAAAAAAAACACAATCACCATAATCCATTCTCCCTTATCTACTGGTACGTGTATCACATGGCTCACGTACAATGGGAGTATCGTTCTGTTTCATTGTGGTGCAACTGTGCTCAGTGACACCATTTTGAGGGGGGGGGGGGAGATCAAGGAAGCTTTGTTCCCTTAAGGGTAGTCTTTTGAATTAACTGTAGTTATTTTGCCCTAACTTCTACTACCCACCCTACGGATTTTAATAGTGTGATGGTTGGCAACATGTTTGCAAACAACCAGAAAACTGAAAAAAAACTTTTTGAAGTTGTTTCGTAAACATAAATTCGTAGGCTGTTGATAGTTTTGGGATTGTCTCATAGGACAGATATATGCTAAAACCACAAAACTTTGACGATAATGTATACCTCATCTTATCTGAAGGTCGTTTTATCTGCAAAAATATACGGTAATTCATTTTGTACAAGAAGTGAAAGTGGTCTTATTTTTAAATTTCATTTTTGTTGCAAGATATCTTTTCTATAAAATATTGAAACCGAAATTGAACAGTATAAGCCCAAAATCAAGATAAACAACACTAAGTCTTATCCTTAATGATAAGAAATTAAATGAAGCACAAATGGCTTACCTTGGGCTCCAGTTGAGGCTGGGTGAGATCACACTGGTAGATAATACCAGGACTGAGGAATGATGTGAATTGATAGAATATTTCAGTGTGTTTCTTCTTGCCTGAGTATCCGGTCACGGTACCAACTGGAAGGGGGAATGTCTTCAACACCTCGCCAGTACTAAGCTCTCGCAATTGCAGCA
This sequence comes from Ectobius pallidus, assembly GCA_964059195.1. Taxonomy (NCBI): domain Eukaryota; kingdom Metazoa; phylum Arthropoda; class Insecta; order Blattodea; family Ectobiidae; genus Ectobius; species Ectobius pallidus. The sequence goes on from CAXKWD010000008.1 coordinate 139,978,760, forward strand.
CACTCTGGAACATAGCACATTTAGTAACCCAGTCTACAAGTCACATTTGCAAGGACATTTGCAACGGCTGATTAATAAGACCTTACTCACCTTCACATCACGAATATAGCAGACAACCAACTTATCGTTATTTACAGCACTCGCCCAATCAAGCACATCCTTTTCATGTTCTGCGATCAATGTGGTCCAGTTCTCTGGTTTTGGATTAGTGAAGTCTATCTTGATCAGCCGATAATTAGGTGCGTCTTTATTTGTGCGGAATATGCAGACAGGTCCTTCATTTGTTACATACTGAAATAATAAGAAACAATGTTTTAATCAATTAAAATGCAGTAATGAGAGGAAGATATGTCGAGCACACTTTAATTATTCAGGTTAATAAGGCCCAAACAGTGACTTCATACAAAAGAGAGAGTTCATCCTAGTAACAAGAAGTCTGTCACATCAAGGGGAAATGAAGCTATGAGTACATAATGGAAAATGACATCTTATCTATAAAATTTTTATGATTGCATATTTTACTTTATACAGACTCCATCTGTACTGTAAACGGAGCAATTGCCGGCCCTTAGGCCCTCATGTATAAGTCGCCCCTCCTAAATTACTATATAAATATTACTAACTTACTCGAATACTACCTGCATATACATATATTCTTTTTAAAATCAGGAACAAAAGACTGGGGTACAGGTATTATTTGAATACTGGACTCCTCTCACTTGAATTTCAACATTTTGTACCCCATTGGCTTAATAGAGCACAATGCTTTGTGTATAACAGCAGCAAAACTGTAATGAAAGGAAAATGAGAGAAAGAAGATGCTTTCTTATGCACATGGTCCGCCATAACAGGCGATGAAACAAAGATTTACGCATAGAGATGTCAAGCAAACTGTGCAGTACAAGTAATACCGCTAATTCGGGAAAAGTTTGGCGAATTTCCACAAGACTTTAACCTTGGGTCGGACCAGGTCAGACTACGTCATCATGTGTGATTCCCACTGAACAGCTGGATTCACAAATAGAGTGTTGTTGTTGAAAGTGTTACACTGCACGTATAAGACAGCGAGATTTCAGTTGGCTGTTACCATGCATGTTATTTTTATAATTACATTTTCGCCTCTCATATTTAATTTTTTTATGATATGTAATGTTAATTATAACTGTCTAATTAAGAATAAAAATGGCAAAATGATTTTATATATGGACCAATAGATTTTTTCCTTCTTCTTCTTCTTCTTCAAATTTCCTTCCCAAAAATTTGGGTGCAGGTATTATTCAGGGACAGCTAGTATTCAAGTATATTTGGTATTTAATATTTCCAAAAGATTCATTCTTGGAATACGCAAGAAATAATTTGTAAGTTGACTTGAATTCCACAATAATTTGTCAATAATAACTACTGCTGTACTAAATAAAATCAGATGATTCAGTATTTACATTTAACCAAAATTTATGCTAAAAGTTCCCTTACCTCATAATCAGCTTCCAGTTTGTGTACAACTTGTGTGAGATTTACTTTTCCAGTTATTTTACCATCTGGCAGATTTTTTAGATCACAGAAATACAGGAGGTTATCACGGCAATCTTTCTGAGGTGTTACAATCAACCACTGCCCACAGTCGCTGACATCAGCTCCTCTACAAGCAAGAAAAGAGTATCACATTGTTAACATCTACAAAAATTCCATTTTAAGTAATAACAATATTATTAATACATTATCTTGGAGAACGCTCACTACTTCATTATTATTCATTACTTACTAGTAACTGGTTTTCGATAGGACCTCCCTATCATCTTCAGCTACGTCCAACTGCCACACTTCTGTCTTGTACCAGATTGTCAAAATTCTGACTCTACTTAAAAATCTGCATCATGCAATTCAGCTGACCGTAAAGGAGAATATCTACATACAGAAACATAGAAATAATCTCCAGAATTTTGACATCCCAGGGGAGAACGAGTTAAGCTTAATTGGGGAACTCATGAAACAGCAACAGCGTCACCAGGTGGTACATGACGTTAGTGTGGCAGTTGGACATAGCTGATGATAGGGATGTCCTATCAAAAACTGGTTACTAGTAAGTTATGAACAGGGCCCGGATTCTGATGACCTAAAATTGTTTGAAAATGACCCTAAATTTTAAAGAAAATAACTTAATAATTATAAAGAATGACCTAAAACTAATATTTTATTTATAAAAATTATTATTGTACACACAAAGTTATAGACAAATTCATTCATAACTGTAAAAACTGTAAATCCAGAAAGGATGTTGTAGGTTTAAAAACTTGGATTGGAGCATCAGTGAAGAAAATAAAAAAATTGTTTTTAAAGTAAGTTAGATCCTACAGAAATGTTGCATTATTTAACCTAGTAATTTATTTAAATATAAGAATATACGTGATATAAATTCATGAAAATGACAAAATAAGGAAGGAAATGACAAGTAAAATGACAAAATATTATGTAAAATTGAATTAAATGCCCTAATAACATAGAATTATAAAAAATGGCCTAATAAAAATGCATTTCTATAAACTAGAGGCCATGATTACGATTTATCTATAAGTTGGCACTGTCTATGCAGCATCAATAAAAGGATGACATGTCATCAGAATCTGGACCCTGGTTATGAATATTAATGAAGTAGTGAGAGTTCTCCAAGATATTATATATTATGTATTAATATTGTTCCACTTCATTGTGTCTTCCCATTCCAAGTGAATTAAACAGTATTATTATTATTATTATCGAGATTATAAACTTAAAATAATATTTCAATGAAGAAAACTGTTTAAACGATATCCCTTCTGGGAGTGTAGGCAATCACATGCACACATGTTGCTCAGAAAGATACTACATCATTGCCTTCAAGTAGGTATGCAAGTTAATTAACTGAAATAAAGTTTTGATACAAGTCTCATACACAGAAGAAACCATGATCTGATTATTTATGCTACCATAATGTTTACCACTAAATCCATACTTATCTAATCAGTTATCACTAAAGCCTATACTAACATTCTCATGCCTGGTTCCTCAGGAAAGTCAACAACTAAGACGTCTTCTGACTGCGGTGTGCCAACACGATGATAATACAGTTTCTGGTGTTGGTTACTAACTGTTTCTGAGCCATCAGTCTTTCCTTGCTGTTCTGGATACCGCTAAAGAAGAAAGTTCAAACATAACCACACAAATAAGTACTGTATTGAAAGTAAAACCTCCAAAATAACAATCCAATGTAGGCTAACATCAAGTTAAAAAGGATGCTGCCAATAAGGGTTCGGGTTTATGTGTTGATTTTTTTATCACAATATTTTCCTTAAAGGGGGGCTTGCATCAAATGAATTAAAAAATGCAGATACAGGAATGTAGGTTACGTAATTTACAGCATTTTTAATAAATTTGGTAGTAATAACATAATTTAACAATTTTGCTTCAACATAGAGGCCAGTAAAACAATCTTACAAAATTTAGAAATCAAAAATAGAAGTTGATCAAGATCAGTGATTGTGTTTCACTACACCAAAAATGCATACTGATATCAATCAATTTTACCTACGCAAATACAGTGGAACCTCATTAGCACATTCCTCATTACTACGTTTTCCCGCATAGTATGTCAGTTTTTGGAAGTCCCGGTCCCAATCTTACTAATTACATGTTTAAATGTTTCTTAACACGTTTTGGTTTAACGCTTAGTATGTTCGTATTTGGCTCGCCAACCACATTTTGCCAAACATAAGCCTTGTTCACGCATCTGATTGTGTAATCTCTTTGTCAGTATTCTTGTACTCTCTGGTGTCCAAGTCTCAACCTTTGCTCTATAGGACCAATCGTCAGCCCATTTTGAACCATTGCAGTTTGCTTCTCATTGGTAATTTTGACTTGGCACCGATTTTGCAGTCAGCTGTTAGGCCGCCATTTTATATTGTGATAATTTTGAGGTAGTGAAATATATTTTAAATTTCTTACGGTATGTGTGGTGAGGAGAAGAAAATATTAGAATATTTGAAAAAAAATGTATGCCAAAAAAAGCAGATTGTGCTTCTCACGTCGGTATTGGACCGCATTTCATTAGCAAATTGTGGCTGTGAACATGACCGTGTACACGACTGGGTAATCTTCTGTTTACGGAACACTGGCAGGTGTGAAATTTTTCACAATTACAATATTTTATGTTTGGTAATAGATTGTGGAGTGCAACTTGTATCATGTGTGATTTTTCAGAATAAAATAGATGCTTTCTTTGTGAATTTCATCTGATTTTTTCATTAAATATGGCTCCCATACATTCCTTCAATTTTTGAAAGTCTTTTTTTTCCCAAATAAAATAGTTAGGCCTATGTATTCGTTTACATAATATAAATCTCTCATAACTAATGGCTTGGCATAGAACCACCTGTGTGTCACTGTGGGTATTTCTGAGCCATTAGGATGCACTTTTGGGTGGTTCTGAGCAACTTAGAAAACATAGGCCCATCTACATATTCCCTATGATTTTTAATTTTTTTATTTTCAGTAGTACGTTTTCTCGTTTAAGACGTCTATTTTTTTCGGTCCCTAGAAAAACATCTTAACGAGGTTCCACTGTATTCATAACAACCAAATTCCTTTCTACAGGCGAGTTCTGTAGATGCATGAATGCATGTTTAAACACTGAATGTTGAGATTATTAGAAATTATTCTAGCCAACATTCCTACTTTTGTTTAGTAATCATTTTGTTAATGTCTTTAAAATTTAGCCATAACAGTACTTCCTAAGAAAAGACTATGTGATAAATACTCAAAAAGGGCTTCTCTTCTCCTGTTACTATTCTGTTAATTTGTTTCACTATTTCAAAATTCAAATAACAGGATAAAATATTTTTAAATTCTGAAAATACTTATTCCTTACAAGTGGGAATTAAATACGTACTGTTTTTATGGGAATTATTAGAGATCCATGAATTCATGAGATGCTATAGCACAAACCGTTCTCATTTTGACAAATGTTTGCAAACTTTTCGTCTACCACCTCCCACAACCTAAAAAAACACTTTTACATCATGAAATAACATAAATTCCTATAATAACACAGCACTTGAGACAAACAAATGTGTAGGAAGGTATGTGGAACTTACACCATAAAAAAGTCCTTTGTGGTCATGTGTCCATGCCATAGGAGAAAACTTCACTTTCTCTAATACTTCTGGATAATCTTCTCCTGTAAGAACAAAATTACAGCTTTCATTAGTAAATACAGTTTGAGGCAGTCCATTAACTTTTGCAAGTTACTGTAGATCTACACATAGGCTAATTTCCAGAATTACGAAACAAAGAAATTAACTACATATCTCTCAGACAACCTAGCATATAAGGTGTTAAGACTATTTTTTGGTATACATATATATATTTTTTTTGTGTGCATAAGATCAAGAAGCAGGTAAAGCAAGTTGCAGCTACAATGTGTAGAACTATCCTAAAATAACACAAATACAGGCCAATTCCCTGAATGAATTTTAAAATATAAGACGGCTGAAACTTTAATAGTGGTAACACAGTTATAAAACCATTCTGAATTACAACAAATACAATATAGGATAATATCGGACAGTTACTGCTTTGGCAATGGAAAAATGGGGGGACAGATTTTGCAGCACTCCTGGTGGCACAACCTGCAAACTTGGGGGCAAAATAAAATATTCAAAACACATATAAACTGCAATGTTTTAATGTTTCTCCAAAGACTAAGGACCAAAACACTGTTTACGTAATTATAAGAATAATAATGAGCAAACAAAACACAGAACTTCCGAAATAGTTTTCAAAATATCAATGAAAACACAAATGTTTCAACTTAGCAGTTGCTAACAACAACAACTCTCTCCTTTTTTCAATGTTGCTTTTTTGTTTTAATTTCTTAGGTCATTTATTTTCAAACCAGCATTTTTTCTGGACCATAGATAGATAGAAAAATCATATTCCTTATACATAACATGCCGAGGTTGGCTACTTCGGCTCCTCTAATAGAAATTGGTTGATATCTTTGTATCTAGTTACTGCATCTGTATTCAGTAGTAGCAGGTTGGGCCGCTAGATGGTGCTCAAGACATTGTCCCTCGATACATCGCAAAGTTTCCTGTATTGTCCTCTATAGTATTTGATTACAAGAAGTTCAAATCGCTTTTGTCAGATGTTGATTGGATATTCAGCATTTTTTCAGAGCAATTGAAACATTCTATCACTACAAATGCCTTCACAGTAACAATAAGAAAATGAGCTGGCACAATCAGCCATACTTAAGATTTTTAGAAGTTGTAACAGAGGTAATGATATAAATTCTATTGGCTGAGAGGATTCTTGATTTACAGAGAGTTTTACACTTCAATACAGAAAAAGAGAAAGATGGGTCAAAGCCTATCACTTGTTCCTCACTTCCATCTCGCAGACTTCAATCATGTGTTATATTCAAGCATTCATCATTAAGAAGAAAACCTTTTACCAATCTGAAACGGTTCATAATGGTGATGATGATGAGTGTTCTGCCCGAAGGCAGGTCCAGACCCGGGACGGAGCTGTGGGGTGATGACCACGATACGTCCGAGGTGATTCAGGGCAAGGATGATACCGCGGAGATTTGCCATTGCCTCTCGCGGGATGGGAATGAAAGGACACAAGACAACACCCAGTCCTGAACCCAGGAAGGAAATTTTCCACCACTGAAAAATCCCCGAGGCCGCCAGGGTGGAAGGCAGTCATGCTACCAACTCACCCAGAGCGGCGGACCCATAATACCATATGATGATTTATATAATAAAAAAAAAAAAAAAAAAAAAAAAAAAAAAAAAAAAAAAAAAAAAAAAATAAATAAAATAAAATAAAATAAAATAAAATAAAATAATTACAGTTTTTCAATGCCATCTTTGTGTACTGTAAAATTACATGCAGATATGAATAAGAAAAGAAAGGCTTTCAAAGTTTATGATCACAGTCATGCCATCTGTTTAGGTGTCTGTGCAATGAGTAATAATCTAATTCTGCCATAAATGGTATAGCAGATTATTGTGAATCAAGAATTACTTATGACAGATTGATGTTTTTTTATCAATGACTTTCTTTCAGTTCCAAAATTTCATTTTAGAGCAGCTGATGTGGCAATTCATTTCTTCCGATTGCTGAAGACTTTCTTAGTGATAGAGGGCTCCAATTTGCTATGAAGTTTGCTGGATATCCAACTAACAACTGACAAAAGCAATCTGAACTTCCCATAATTCACCATGCTCTTAAGCAGCCCAAACACTTTCACTGCTGCTAAGAGCTTTACAAGGGAGAAGTTATAATGTTAGGTTACCCGCTTATACTCATTACAACTTTTTAATACTTTTCGCACATTTTCTAATACCGGTATTTTTTTAACATTTTTAGGTTGGAAAAACGTATAAAGTTTCTTACTCTACTTCTCTATCACATGACTCTCCCCTTTCCACCCCTGCAGTGATTATGGCAAGTAAACACTATTTCATAGTGTAAAGTATACACCACTTTAAGTTATACCTTTGTTCAATTATTCACGATTTTACTAATATTTTAGCATCATTCTAGGAATTAAACTGAGTTTATAAATTGTCATCAACATATAGGGGTATGAAGTCTATAGATTCTAATTATGTTTTATAAGTTCCACAACTCCAAATTTAGCCAATTTTCATTTTTGCAAAACAATAATATCTCATCTAGCAGCAAGCTATTTAATCCCCAAAACAACTACTACTCCCTCATCCTCAGCTGGTGGTTGACTGATACCAATGTCTTGTTGAGCTGAGGATGAGGGAGTAGTTTTAATCCCTGGAAACTAGTCCTGCAACTTAAAGTAAGTGGAGCAAGAAGTGTTTTTTAAATGTAGACTCTGTACAAGTTTTACAACATGCTCTACTGTATATATTACTTCAATTCATTATTTTAACACTTGGACTTCTGTACTTGTCACATTTTTCCAATAAATTTACAACAAAATTGGATTATTCATGTTTTTTATTATCCATACAACCTCTCCCTTATATTAACACAAAAGTCAGGAATTCACTGCACTGTTAAGAAATAAACACATAAAAGAAAACAAGAATGCCAAAATAATACTATGATTTAAGAAATTCCATAATTCACAGGTGGAATAACTGTTCTTACCTGTATCTACAGACTTGAAGTGTATTGTCACCCAATCAGAACCGCTACTACTCAATCCATATGCCAGTATTTTTCCATCCTCAGAGAAACGAGTTCTTGATAATGCTACTGTACCATCATCGGATAACAGATTAGGGTCCAGAAAAACTCGAGATTCTGAGTCTAGTGAATCCTGAATGTATAACACACTGCAAAAAAAACAAACAAACAAAAAAAAAAAAAAAAAAAAAAATGTATTTTTAAGAAAACTTACAAAAATCTACTACCAAATGAAACAGACTATTGGAGAATTTGTATTTTCAGTACTTCAACATTTTACCATCAATTTTATTCATCCTTTACAACTGTGCCTGAAAATAAATATGATTAGGCCTATGTTCAAAATGTTTAACAACTGTTACTTCTGGAACAAATGCACAAGTCTTGAAATTGAAGAAGTTTTCAACATGTTTTACAGTCATTTTACCAGAAAACAGAAGTTGTTTACTGACTTGCATTCAATGGTTTAGATGTTAAGTTATTTAAACTTTTACAAAACCATGCAACAAAATCTATAGCAAGATTGAGATCGGAAATATACACACTAAACTTCACTAAAAGGTATATTTACCCAGGATGATCATTTCAATGGGTCTTCCCATCATCATCAGCTGATTCCGACTGGTCCTCTAGTGGCGGGTGAATGAACTTGTCGATCAAAGTTCCTTGTATACCAACTAAAGTGTTGAAGTTTAAGAGAATTTTTCGGTTCCTTTTAATGAAAAAATCTCTTAAACTTCGACACTTCAGTTGGTATACAAGGAACTTTGATCGACAAGTTCATTCACCCGCCGCTAGAGGACCAGTCGGAATCAGCTGATAATGATGGGAACACCCAATGAAATGATCATCCTGGGTAAATATACCTTTTAGTGAAGTTTAGTGTGTATATTTCTGATCTCAATCTTGCTAGAGATATCAATACTTCACCGAAGATTTCCATCTAATATTAATATTCATGCAACAAAAATTTAAACACCCTTCCTACATTTCGTCCAGCTACTTATACTAGGGGATTTAAATTCAACAACTAAAAGAATTAATGAATAATCCTATTACTGATCTACAGACAATAAAATTAACAATCAACGCACCTCTGATTTTGGAGACCAGTATTCATATAAAAGAAGTATTTGTCCCCATGTTTGTATGGACAAGAATATTTAGGGAAATTCCAAAGTTCAGTTAGACGAGAGTTGATATCTGCTCTAACAGGACAGTTTTCGAGTATTGGTCTAGTCACAGCATTCTGCTCCTCCACAAACTTTGCTGTTTCGGGTGCATCGGGATCTTCCAGCCATCTATAAGGATCTGCAATCTGAAAATAATGGCAAATTAATATCAATTCCATAGTGTAGGATAAGCGTTATATTAAAAAGAAAGTCTGCAAGATGAAAAATAAATGAACACAAACTGAACAACGGTCCCATAGGCCTAACTAACGTCAAAACTTGAATGCTTATTGTAATTACAATGAATAGAAATGTACCTTAAGTTACTAATGAGATTCCTTCTTTTAGGGGAAAAAAGGGATAAAAATTGCATATCGCGAGTATTGAGTGTTCCATGTCCAACAAGATAAGGTTTGAAGAAAGAAAGAAGCTGCAAATACCAAGGAGACAAATTCTTAATGTGACATAGAACAACACAATGAATACTGTGGATGTATACTATTGTATACTATTGTATGTATACTATGAATACTATTTAAAATGATGTAGAGTTACGTATCATTTAAATATTTAGAGGTGAAATATTGGTTTCATAGTGCATGCACAGTATCTAAACTAAGAGTATGAAATGTACATTATCTCAGGGCAAGAAATTTCAAGTCTGAAGGCAACAGCCAAATAAAAAAAAATTGTCTTTAAATTAATATAAATATCACAACATTATATCCCTTTTTAATATGCAAAATTAAATGAATAAAAAAATACAATCTAACTGAACTAGCCTCCAATAAAAAAAAAAACTCAATAGAAATTTGTATTTTTGCATGGGACCAACTAATTTGTACTTAAGCAAACTAGATATTATTAAGTATTTCAACTGATTGTAATCTTTAACGTTGTATTAAAGAAGAGGCACTGCAAAAACTGTTTTTTTTACCAGAGGAGCTTGAACAGATATTAACTAGAACACAGGGAACCAAAACCAAATAAAGTCACATGGAAAATTGAAATCATATTGATTTTTACAAATGCTACCAAGTAACTTTGAATATTCAATCAACTTGTTCATGTTACAAATCGCCTATGGCAATACCTACTATTAAATTTGATTTTTGTTTCCAACATAAAAATATAAAAGTAAATAAGACCAGCAGTTTTTCAAAACAGAATATCTCAGAATTCTGCTTGCCAATGGCGATCTGGCAACTAGAAATTTCGCACCCTGTATCATCTTATTTTTTTTTTTTTTTGCAAAAAGTGGAGTTAGTACTCCGAAGTTGCGCTGGCAATATAACAAATTAGAACAATGGCACATGCCATGATGGGTTTCAGAGATCTGAAAATAGTGAAGTCTTCAATGGGATGACCTAATAAATGAATAAATTAAAAAAAATATATATTAAAAAATAAATAAAAAATAATAAAATAAAAAAAAGACAAAAGTTTCAAATTGAACTGGTGATGAAGATGAAGATGGGGTGGTGAGATTAGCGATTCTGGTGATGAAGATGATCTTGCCTTACCTTATGGCCATGATATTCATCCACTACAGTTTCATCTCTACGAGCAACTGGATATTGTAACTTCATTCTTTCTTGAATGGGAACTGGAACAGTCTTTTTGGATTTCTCTGGAAGCGAAGCCTAAAAATACACAAAAAAACTGAAATACCATATAAGAATAGAGTAATTATTGCATAAAAACAATAAAAATTAGGCCTCCAATAAATTAAACTGAAACTGACTCAACTGGTTAGCACTGTTTCAATTTCACTTTCATTTGTCAAAATTTATTAATTATCACATCTTATTTTTTTTGCATTGCAAAATTCCGATTCAATTCAATTTTTTGTTCACCATAGGGATACATGAACCATGGCTTCGTCATAATATTACAAAATTTACATTTAAAGATTAATGAAATACACTTTACAAATATAGCCTATCCAAAAAGAAGAATACAAAGAGTTAAAAGAACTAGCCTATGTACAGTCGGTCAAATAAAAAACGTCGGGCGGTATTTGATTAAGTATCACGAACGAGCATATGCGCATGTACAGGAAGACTTAAGGTTAGGTTCACACACGCCTCTTGTCTATCCATGTATTTTCTTGATTATTTAGTCAGTTTTGTTCCAAAACAAACATGTATAGAAGGCTGTGGCTATATGTCTCACATCCGCCATATTCTTGGTTGCAAATTCTTATAATATTAATAATTAATAAATTCGCAAGGAATATGATTATTCAAGGAGCATTTTTTAAAGATTTTATTTTATAATACCGGTACTTGTAGTGCAAAACCAATAACTTACGTTCAACCAATCTAGCATCGAAATACGCGGCTGGCCAGATCCACGATTCCTAATAAAACTTCCGGTCACATTAAGAAATATGGTCTTTAAGAAATATGGAACCTTCTCGATGCTTCAGAGGCCGAAAAATGCAGGTCAGTTACAGCCCTAACTACACTTTCTTTCAAGCTAGCATTGTAGGCTTATGTGGCGCGATGACACATAGCAAAATTAATTATGACAATACATTAAGTTGAATATCGTGTGTTGCGCTTTTCGCGTAGTTCATTTTTTTCCCTCCTGTCGCATGGCCTCATATGTTCCGAGAATGTCCTGTATTTTATGTTTTTTATAGGAAACTTGTGAACTAATGCGTTAAAACTTCAATTTTAACTGCATACGAGTCCCGACGTTTTTTATTTGACCGACTGTACATATATCAGCTATTTCTAAGGAGATAGACAGGACATAAAATCTTATATCAAGAAACATATGATTTAAGAGCATTAATTTTAATTTCTTGTTGAAAATACTGGTGTTTAAATTTAGAAGAGATGGTGGTAATTTATTATACATACGGATGCCCATGTGAGATATGCTGAGTAAGCTTTCGGTGATTCTATGACAATTCACTTAGTATGGAGATCATAGGAGGATCTTGTATGAAGTTCTGAATGTTTTTGAAAAAACGTTTGTTTCTATGTATGAAATTTAATGTAGCCTATCTAGAATACAAATGGAGGGGACAGCTACTCTGACTTAAATATAAGTTAAAACATTTTTACGCAACTTAAACTCGGGAGGGAGGTACATTCCTTAAAGCTACGGGTCTTCTACTTTAGCAAATTTATCTACGTCCTTCTTGGCAACACTTACAGCATTACCCGTATTTGACACTACGATCACATCACATCAAACTTTCTCCCTGCTGCTCTATTTAATGGTTCTATTGGATAATGCAACACCTGTAACTTAAATTTACTAAAGAAAGAAAAAAAACCAACAACATGGCATTACATCCCTCGTGAGACTAAGCCTACCGCTGCCTCATGTGGGGCATGTGGTCAGTGTGCCAACTCCTATGGCCATTACTGATGGCTTTCTTATAAGTGCCACTACTTTTTCATCAAGCGCCTCCTCAATTAGTGTCACAAGGTTGAATGCACTTCATTCTACACTTCCCTACCTCAGATAATGCGAGATACCAAGAACTGAACCCAGGCCTGCAGATTTGTAGTCAGCAATGCTAACCATTAGACCATGCAGGCAGTCATATGCCTTCACGTAAGGCCAGTAAGGCTTTGGATTGAACCCAGGTATATTTGGTGCACTGATAGTGATTAGAAGCTGTACACCACCATTTCTTCTAAATCCAGCTCTCAGGGCACATTAAATAATTTGCCCATACTGGAAATCAAACCCAGGCTGCCGGTGTGGAAGACAGGTGTGCTGCCAACCGTACTAGGCGGCAGACTATTTCATAATATTGAACCTGTGTTTTTACACTGTTCTTATTATTTTAAGATTTGTTTCTATATTTATTCCCTCTAAACTAGAGTGCGGCTTATAGCCTAACCATGTACAGATTAGGCTAATGCCTAAATATGGCATTTTACTGTTTGTGAGATGTCTCCAAGCAAACTTCAGCCAAGGAGGTCGATGTTGCTTCGATCATTAAAAACTAGTGGAACTCCTTCGGAATAGCATAGCCATCTAACAATGAAGTATGCTCCACCACTAGCTACCGTGCGCCTCCGAACCACAGAAAACTCTTCCACACTTTTTGTAAAACCCCATTACATAGCACATAACGAACCCTTCGCTATTCGGTATACTGCTGGTAAACTAATATAACTGTTCCTAACCTGACATAACCTTTCGTAAAACATTGTTACACCAAGAAGTCCAATGCTTTTGTTTATAATAATTTCTAAAAGCAACTCCTACTAATACTGATTTTATTCAACATCCTGTATTTACCATTGTATTATGGGTGAGTTACTTCGTATGGAATTATGAAATTGGGTTTGGCATGTTGTGTCATTTATAATCTACAGACTACTCAACCATCTGCTGAGTTGAACCAGCATGTAGTCATGTTTGTAATACTGGTGACATTGTAGGCTTGGTCCCACTTGGCACAACCCAGCCGAGATGGCGGTTACGTTATTCTGAAGTTTAACAATTAGACTAGTTTTGCATTTGTCTTAATAGGGTTTGTTTGTTTTGACTGCATGTGTGGTCTTGTGATTATCATTGCTAGCTACAGATCCATAGACCCTGATTCAATTCCTGGTACTGCCACAGATTATTCTGAGACAGAGGGGTCTGGAACGGGGTGCATTCAACCTCATGGTTCAAATGTAGGAAGTGCTTGCTTAAGAAGTAGCAGCTCCAGTCACAGAAATCATCATTAACAGTCTTCTTCTTCTGGATATTGGCCTCGGCCTAAAGTCATTACCAACAATGACTCACTACATGCCCCCAATCCTGCCATCCCTACAGTAGATGATGCAACAGTCTAATGGTAGACCTAGTCCCTTCAGGGATGCTATTCCACTGAGTTTAATTTTATTATTTTTGTCCGTGTTATGCTCCTCTTTAATGAGGTCCGCCTGGGAAGGTGGGGTTTAGGGTTTCGTCACAGAAGAAATTCAATGCGAGACATAATAAACCTCGTTCTATTCAGTATATTGCTCCTAAACTAACATAAACGTTCCTAACCTAACAAAACAGCGGAGCTTGGCTGGTGTGCAGCATAAATCTATCTTTTGTTGAAATATTAATGAACTAGGCCTACACTAAGATCTGAATGTTTATGTCAAAGTTACTTATTGCTTATTGTTTCCAGGGAAACATACCAGTATGTAAGTTATTGAAAACTCCAAAAGTTAATTACACTCACCAATATAGGATAAATTTGAATGTGTAAACAACAGGCCTATAGTTTTTTCTTAAATGAATTGAAACGATAATGTTGAGCTACCATAAGCCTACCAGTGATAATGGCATTTTTAAATACTAAATAAGCTACATGAAGATGCCCTACACATCAACCATCGTTACCCCAAGGATTGCTCCTGGTTCCCATTTCTATTGGAGGCCGAGTCGACCCAGGATCAAACAACCACCAGAAGTATTACGCCAACTGAAAAATCCCAATGACTTCATCAAGGATCAAACCAATGAACTTCCAGTTTGTAACTGCAGGGCTCTTAACTATCGACACCATGGCATACCCTATAAAGGCCATTATTAAAGTACCGGTAACCAATGTTTAGAAAGTATGTTTAGAGCAGAAAGGTGACGAATCTTTTCTCTTGTTTCAAACACAGTGAGGGACCATGTTTCAACGATTAGGCTACCTTTAGAAGTTTATAAGGCATAAAAAACATGCTGAGCTATAAAACAGGACAGGTCTACATCTCTGTGATAAGATTGAAAGCACTATAGCTTAACACTGATCATTCCTTCCTGTTCTAGTACATCCTCCTAATACAATAGACATACCAGTACATAGCCTATATGGGGGGTATATTCTAAAACAGTACCATATTCAAATAAACTGGATCAGTAAATGATAGAAGATAGGTGTAGCCTATATTTCTAGGTCTTTACAGAATAAGAGCAAGGCTATGCTATTATCAGCAAGGTGAATTCAAATAACTTACTGAGAACATGAATGGACGACAAGATTTTATCAGATTGGCGGCCTCTCGGGAGTAGGCCTACTGCAGGACAAGGCACTTTAATTCCACTATTAACTTGCATTCATTCAGATGAAGAAAACTATCCCTACACAAGCTAGCTTTGCATTCTTTTCAAAGCGAACCTGTAGAGCGATTTAGATTCGCTGCAGCAAACTAGTGTGTAGAAAGGAACGGCCATAACAGTCCATGCAGCAAAACCCGTAAAGAGATATCTGACTTCGTTTCACCTTCGATTAGAACAAGGCTATTATACAAATAAAAACTGTGATGTTTCTTGTAAGGTACCATAAATTTAACTTTCATTTAACAAAACGTCTACACCAAATTAAACTTTTACCTGTGACTGCTGAAAGTATGGTCTTTGCAGATTCAAATTCACTTGTTTGTTTATAAAATGACTGCATGATAATATTTTAAGTCTTCAAATAATGTGGAATAAACGTGTTATTTACATTCACCAATTTTCTCAGAACAGCAGGGCAGACCGAAAGCGGTAGCATCCCTCTTACCTTTATTGCTTTAATCCTATACCTTACAATATAAAAATCACAGTATATTTAATGCGTTAAACGGCACTACACAATCTGAACTGATTCTAGGCGTATTATTTTTCTCGGCAATGGTTTGTTTCCGAAAATTACAGAATTCTAACCATTTCAATGCATCCACCTCACTATCGCTCACAAACAGTGCTGCCCCCACATGGAAAAGACTAGGAACAATGTACATTGTCCTTCAAGTTGTTACCAGATGTCACTGTTTCCGGTGTTTTGGTCTGACCTAGCCCAAATACATGATAATCATATCAAACTTTACGAATTTTTCACTTAATAAGTTGATAAAAATTAACAATTTCCTAAAACTACACATTTTTTCACGTAAAATGGTACATATGACTTAGTAATTATGTACAGTTTATAATCGATATAAATTGAAATATTTACGCCAAAACCCTAATGAAATGCGTTGTTCTTAGTGTAGTATATATACAAGTTTGAGAACGACAGCAGATGTACTCGCTTCGGCGGTACATATACTAAAATTGGAACGATACAGAGAAGATTAGCATGGCCCCTGCGCAAGGATGACACGCAAAATCGTGAAGCGTTCCACATTTTTTGAAGTTTTATATCTTATATTTGAAAAAAAAATGTATATAAATATATAAATTTAAAATAACAAACGAACTTCCTGGAATAATTGAGAAGAGAGTACTTCATAATAGTAATTATCTAATCATGTAATTTGATTCTATAATATATCAATCAAATATTTTAATTTTGTGATTTACGAGTTTATGTATGCTCAGTCCACAGAGGCTATGTCCGATGGGCGACAGTTTTGAAAATAAATAGTGTACACTGCAGTTTCATCATGCAACTTTTTTTAACATGGCTATCAGTAGGGGCAAAGACATTTAATTACCATAAAAAAAGTGGGGGAGGGGAATGCAAAATTTAAAATGCAAGTTATGACTTAAAAATAGCGAAAACATTTTTAAAAAATTACCAGTATTACTAATTTACCAGTTCACAATTAGTTTTTTAAGTAATGAATTTACAGAATAAGACACTATTTTTTTACTAAAGAAGTAATTTATACTACTTGTACACCCTTAACAAAAGCAATAAATTCTTTCTGAAGTGGCATGCTCATAAAATTGGCCCTAGCAAATAAGTGCCATTTAAAACAAAAGAAATAAAAATCTTTGTTGCTACAAGACAAACTGCTGTGTTTACAATAAACCTGAATTAAAACGAAACATGTACACTTGCCAGAGATTCTCTAATAAAAACTAATGTCTGAAAGTAGGCCTATAATGATTTGTACATGGAAAAGCTCCTCTCTACCTACACTGAAACATGATCTAACAATGACGAAAATGCCGTAAAAATTGCCAAAAAAATGCAAAAACAAATTGCTTTATTTAATCAATTTTATCATGATACACATTTATAAAAATTTGATCTTTTAACCTTCACATTGAAAAGATGAAAAATCATGAAATGCCTTGCCCTACTCATTAATAAGTAAGTTTCTCATGTTAATAATTACCTTGTTGGAAAATAATAATTAACTAATAAATTATAGACTTTCTTGGTCGAATGGAATCATCCTTGCATTCTATAAAATACAATGCTGCATCAAGTAAAATTAATCTTTGCTGAACGTTTTCCCCTTAAGGTATCTTTATACGTTTCAAGTGAAAATCTGCATTTTTCAAACAGGATTTCTGATTTTTTTTAGAGTGAATTAGATATCATTCAACTAAGTTAATGCAATATTAGTTAACCAAAAAATAATATTATTGTGGTCTAAAAAAATTATTTTGAAAAATAAATATGCAAATTTTTAAAAAATTCTGGTTTGCTTAAAAGACATGCAAACTATGTGTAAAAATTATGTGATGATGCCTCATAATGTAGGTTAGATCCTGAACCTAAGTTATTGCTAGCATGCCCTACAATAAATAATAAAAAAAATTCTTAGAACTTTGGCGGGTGAAAAAAATTATTCATTGTTCCTTTTAAACTCCTCACAGCTTCAATTCTTAACATATTCTTAACCATTTAGGTTCAGGCTCTGACTGGTTTTATTGGCTTTCATTTGGTGCAAGAATGAAGCCTCTAGGTCAGTTCTAAGTGTTTTTATCGTTTTTTGAATCCTAAAAAATTGTGAGAAATAAAGTTTTGAGAAAAGGGGAATTGAAGTTTACGGATACTTTTAAAACTTAATATTCTTATTTGGAACTTTCAAAATGCCCCTGCAGCATAGGAACTTGATATTGGACTGCCATCTATTGGAGGAAGGCAGTACTACATCCTCAGCAGCTATGAAAAATATTACAGCTAGAATGGAAAGGGAATTTTAAAAAGATCAGACAGAATATGAAGAAGAATGCCATTACCTTTTCAGGCCAAGAAGGCTTGCGCCAACCCTTTAAATGGTGATTTAAATACATTTATGACCTATTAACCCAAACAAATTTAACATTTTCTGAAAATAGAGACTTCAATCTTTTAATCTAATATAATTATTTTTTTTTGGAAATTTGTAAAAAATTTACATTCCAAATGTATATAGATACCTTAATAATTCAACATAAATAGCCAAAATGTTGAAGAAATTCAATACAAATTGCAAAAACTGTATCACAATAATTATTATAAAAAAAAAATGTACGTAGTCTGCCAAAAAATTTTCACAGAAAACAGTGATGATGCAAGTCGCGCTCTGTGAGTAATAAAACAAACAAATACGAAGGATGTACACAAAGTAAGTTTCCCTGGGGACATTTACAGAAACAAAACACAATTTCGTGGACAGAAAATTCCAACAGATACAGCAAGTATTCAGCTATTATTCAACATATTTGCCACCGAAATTGAAACATTTGTCATACCATGGGACCAACTTTTGAATACCTATTTCGAACAAGTCTGCCGCCAGGGATTTGAACCACGTGTCACAAACATCTCCTCTCTGTCATTTCTTTAGGTGGAGGAAAAGATGGAAATCACTGGGAGCAAGGTCCAAGCTGTAGGGTGGACGTTTAAACACCTCCTACCAAGTCTCCTGCACAAGTTCGGCTGGGAGGTATTTAAACATTCACCCTAAAGCCCGGACCTTGTTCCTAGTGATTTCCATTTTTCCTACACCTCACGAAATGACAAATAATGACAGAGAGGCGAAGATGGTTGTTACACAGTGATTCAAATCCCAGGCAGCAGACGTCTACGACACAGGTATTCAAAAGTTGGTGCCACAGTATGACAAATGTCTCAGTTCGGGTGGTGAATATATTTAAAAAATAGCTGAACACTTAGTGTGTCTGTTGCAATAACTATTTACTTGAAATTGTGTTTTGTTTCTGTAAACAGATCCAGGAAAACTGACTTTGTGGACATCCCTCGTACATTTTACTGTGTATTACTACCACTTTTGTATTTTTTTCTTCTTCTTACAGTTCTTCTTGTGATTGGTTTGTGACAGCTCTCCATCTACTACTATTCATGTTCAATTCCTTCTTTTCTGCATATGTGTTGCATCTGGTTTCCCATTTGATGTAGTTTATGTAGGTTAATCTTGGGCGCCCTCTTTTATTTTTTCCCTCTATTATAGTAAGCAGAAAGTTCTGATGTCTGAATAGGTGTCCTAATTCCGCCTCTGTTTAATAATATATTATGACCTACTCATTTCAGCTGTCAATATTCCAAGAATCTTTAATGCAGTGGTTTCCCTTTGCCTTCTGCATTCTATGCCATTGGCCAGATTGGCTCATCTTCTTTTAAGAGTAGTTTCCTACTCTCAGGGCAAGAGGGTGCCTTTCTAATGTCTTGGAGGTTCAAATCCCAGGGCCGTCCAATGTGGCATGGGTTTTTTTTATGGTTTCCCCAGTCATAAAGGCAAATGCCAAATTGGATATTTACATATCAAGAATCATCCTCACCAATTCATCCTGCATCATATCCATTTAAAATTAGTATTAGTTAAAATTTACTCCATTAAATACACCGACAATAGAAACAATTGACAAGCAATAGTTCCATGGCCTACCATACTGTACAGACACAGATCCCAAACTCCTGATATAGCCTCAAAG
The DNA here is from genome assembly GCA_964059195.1 of Ectobius pallidus. Classification (NCBI taxonomy): domain Eukaryota; kingdom Metazoa; phylum Arthropoda; class Insecta; order Blattodea; family Ectobiidae; genus Ectobius; species Ectobius pallidus. The sequence continues at coordinate 139,998,745 of CAXKWD010000008.1, forward strand.
CTAAAAGGAGTATAAACACAGCTGAAATATTAAAAAAATAAAAATAAAAAAAAAATAAAAAAATCCAGAGTTTTATAACTTATGTGTGCATATATTCTGTCAATGCTCATCTGGTTAGGTTATCTCTATTTGTGCTAATAACCAAGAGAAGAAATTCTGGGAAGATTAGTAAGTTGACTCTGATAAGATTAGCTGATTAAAAACAGGATTCACAAGATAGTTGGTGCAATAGCAAGTGACATCATATGCAAGTAATTCATTCTGTGAGAGTTCTTGTGTCATAAGCAAAAATGAGGAGGAGTTGCTGAGCAAAGATATGTGAATAGCAAAGCACAAAATAATTATGGACTCCAAGATAAGTTAGATCATTACATGGTAAGAACAATAAACATTTAAGTATCTTTGTTAATGTAATGATTCCTAACCTCTACACTAGTGGATGAAACAAAAGTTCTCTCCATTTATTTATTGCGTTTTGGAAATGGAAAAATGGTATAGGACTACACTTTGTCCAGGAAGAATTTATGTACATAATAAAATCATACAGAAATCAAACGAATATTTGAAAAATTATTGTAATATAAATTCAATATTTCCAATTAAGTTTTATTTATTTTTAGCATTTGTAGTAAAGAAAATGTCCCTGAAAATCTTTAAGGTAATATTGTGGTTAAAATAACACTTTCATTAAGTAACTGCACTTTGTAAAACAATATTTTATATTTTACAAATTAATTTCCAACTCTGAAAAATGCCTCAGTTAGAAGAAGATCATAATAATGTGAATAATATATTTTTTTTCTTATATTGATTTTGATTAATTTGAACTGTCTATTATGATTTATTTTCTTGACCTGGGAAATCTAAATCTACTGAATAATCAGAGCATTTGTTTATTCTGTTAATAACCTGAAGGTTGTACATTAATTTTTGAATGGTACATGCCGATTTCTTTCGGCAACCTAAGAAGTACAAGGTTTAGGAATGAAGTTTTTTTGACAGTGAAACTATACTAATTATTCAAAGTAGTCCAACGTTTGAAACACTTTTAGCTCACTTACGTACCTTTACTAGGATATGTTTCAAGAGGTAAGTACCCTCCCATCGTCGGTGATCCGAATTGAATGTATGGGAAAAAATCTTCATCATCAAGAATGAAGACCATGCCATGAACTTCGAGATCCCGCCCGCAGATGACGTAATGAGACTCACCGCTAAGAAAACAGATGGCAGCACACAGAACTTCACACAACACAGTCACCAGAATGCCAGTCGACCGCTAGCCGACGATGGGAGGGTACTTACCTCTTGAAACATGTCCTAGTAAAGGTACGTAAGTGAGCTAAAAGTGTTTCAAACGTTCGACTACTTTGAATAACCTAAGAAGTGTTTGTCAGTATATGTGTGATGCCCAACTAAACCTAGGGCTTCGATGGATCTGAAATTATTTTTAACATAAGTGAATGGAAGGGGATCATGCATGTACCTTAAATAGGAAAACATTGCTTAATTTGTATGAAACCCACTATGTGGGAGTTTTTGAACCAGGGAACTCGGATGGATCTGTGGTCTTTTTTTTTCTCTCTCTCGGCAGAGCACTTTAATTGTTAAAGGCACCTTGAAGCTGGACATTTAACTTTTTAATTAATTGCAAATGATTTGCATGTAAGGGGAAGCTCAATCTATGGTTTGTTTTAGTCATAATTTACGTCTAATAATAACATTATAATTAAAAATAAAACTGTGCAATTCATGCAATTTATGTAAAAACAGTGTTAATAAATATAATGTTTTAATTATTTTACTTTTAAATAAATTATTTAAAACATCTAGTGGTTGAATTAATAAATGCGGGTAAGCCACAGGCACCTGCGAGTTAGTAAATAATGTATATAAATCATATTTTGACAATGTATCTGTATTTTACAGACAATGGAGAACTTACTACAATATTTGATGATGTTTCCACTGCTAGTGCGCAGTAATGCACCATTATGTTCGCAGTACTGCAAGTGTTCCTTACAGCTGGGATTGCGTAATGCTATATGTACTGGACAGAGGTTGGCAAATATCGACTCAGGCGTACCCACAAATGTTCAAATCCTGGATCTCTCCAACAACTCCATATCAACTTTGGAAAACAGAGGCTTCAAGGTAATACTTGAAAACTCCACATTTTGTAAAATTCCTCAGCTGATTTGTTCATTTTTCTTCAGTATTAGACAAACTGCATAACTATGAAACCCTAAAAATATCTCGAGATGTGTTTGATGGTTCTTGATGTCATCCAGTATCTCAATTCTTCTTCTACCAAGTTTTCTTGTTCCTTTTATTACGATCCAGAATGGTACTTTCTGAGAATGTGTGGTGAATGGGGAAATGTCTGTCCGTCTGACCATGTGTCTATATGCATGGTAACTCAAATACACTTTATTGGATTTTCATGAAACTTGGTATATGCATTTATAATATCCATTGGAAGAAGCCTATTGATATTGGACCAAATCAGTTGACTGGTACCAGACTAATGCCCAATTTTGTGCCTATTTTATGGTAATAAATAGATAGGATTTATCAAATGCAAATCAGTTCTCAAGGCAAAATATTGTTTTACAGTGTTCATATATGGCTTTCAAAGTTGCAATATAGTTAGCTTTGACAAATAACACTACCCACATATCCCTTCATATATGCTTATCAAACTTTCGACCTTTGTTCTTCCATAAGCCCTGCTTAATGAATCGATCTGGGGCTTAACTTGGAAAACTCCACATTCTGGCACTTTGTTACATCAGTTTAACTGATTTTATTTTTCCTTTGATTAATCCAGCAGAAATCTATTCATATCATGAATTGTCCTAACCAGTTAGTTTTCCTTTTCCTTACAACTTGCAAGATACAGCTCTTCTCAGTCACTCTTCTTAAACCTTAACTCATGAGGTGTGATATCATGGACCACGAGATTTTTCAGACTTGCTCTTCAAGACGGTTTCAAGCCAAAATCTGGTCTAATCAGGCTCTGAATCTGCCTAGAATCACAAACCAACAATGTCTAAAGTCCGTTGCATACTCACTGTCCTCAGTGGCGGACGCAGAAATTTTTTTCGGGGGGGGGATTTGACTTTCAACTTACATATAAAATTAGTTTATAAAACTGACCACTTAGAGTACATATATAGCCTTTTTTCAAATTTCGGGGGGGGGGGGATGTAACCCCCCTATCCCCCCCTCTGCGTCCGCCACTGACTGTCCTGGATTTATGCTGCCACCTGCTGCAGTGTGTCTAGACTGGACCTCATATATTACATAAAATTACAAATAACATATTATAATGCTGTGGTGTAGCATTAATGAGCATAGAAACCAAGATGTGCAGCAGTGAAAGAAGCTGCAGCAGCTCAGCAGGCAGCTCTTGATGCAGCACGTAAGTTCCAGGAGTTCTTTCAGATGTGGAGGACTTAAGAGAATGAATGGCAGATAAACTGAAGACTGTGAGTGATGAGTCTTACAGAGATCTCTAGAAAATATAGAATATTTCCTCCAGCTCTGTTTTCTCTTTGAATCGCAAGTTAGTTTCATTACAGTAGGAAATGTGTTCACAAAACATACCAATGTTATCAATTAAACCACGAGGACATAGCTGCTCTTTGGACAACAGATAGGACAGGAAGAGACATATTTTGGTGTGTTATGAGCTGAAACAGATTCAACATCCTTCTCTTGAACATTTGTTTTGATACTGTCAAGATAGATCTGAATTAGTGGCAGAGGAACCAGCAGGAGCTATGACTGACGTTTTTGTACAATTTTTTAAAAAATTGTCAAACAGCTTGCACTATATACAAATTTATATTACAATTTTGAAAATGTTTACATCTTTATTTCACAGTTTAAACATAGGAGTCCCACAAACCACATCTCATGGTATATGTTACAGATTCATCACATAGTGAATTAAGGATTAAAACTTCATTTGTTACCAGGGGCATATTCAGAGGGGGGCTGAGGTGGCTACAGCTCAAAAGATGAAATGCGTTATTCTAACGTGTTCAGTATAATTGTGTGTGATAATTACGGATTGGAGGTTGATGATATGTCATCTCTTTTCTGAGACATCACAGACAATACAAGATGTAGTATAAATTCATCTTGCCTCAAAACGAATAAAAATGCCTTACTCATATTTTGCATTTTTCAGCAATTTATTCTCTACCAATCATTTTTAGGAAATTTTCATTCTTTCTTTACATTTTTCCCTATTTTGTCTTCAGAATGAACTTTTCCAACATTGTAGACAAAGCAATCTCGTAATTCATAAATATAGTAAACATAATATTAAAGTAGTTACATAACATACTTAAATATTGTCCTTTGTTCGTTATTATTTATTAATATACTACTGTATATCCCCTTTTTTAGATATGTATTTAGAAATACTGTCATATTTTCAATTTTTCTTGTCATATTTTCATAAATTTAAGGTAATTTATAGGTCATTTTTAGGCGTTTTTAGATCATCAACTTCTGAGCCCTAGTGATAATGATGTAATTATCACAGCCCCTCCCGAAATTAAATCTTGAATACGCCCCTGTTTGTTACTCTGCTTATCCAAGGAATCTTTCTCATTTTTTCTAACTCCACATATTATGTGTAATGATTTACCTCCACATATTTGAATAGTTCAGTTTAAAGTCTCCTGTGTTCATTTACAATATTGTAAACTAATGTCTGTATAAGATGAGGCGGAATATGCCTTTAGACATATTCCATAACGTTCTACAATAATTAATTAAAAACATTTCATTTTATTAATATTATACAGAAATTAATTAAACATTGGGAAAGATAAGTATAAACCAGAATTATTAAGAGTTTGAGAACTAGAATCAATTTTGTTATAAGAAATGGGAAAATTAATACTTTAGAATAAAAGCAAGTGCAAATAACTGTAATAATAACACAGTCTGAGGAGACAAAGGCAGGCTGTCAATCACTTGAGCAAATTCTGTGTATTGGTATTGTGCTAGAATTTTAACGTAGACAAAAGAACATCAGATAAGAGGCGATTTTATTGTGTGATGGGGATAAACCAGCTCTGCTCCGACACTAGAGGAACAATAAGGTGTTTAAGGTTCCGGGAATTGGAAACCTTCAGAGATCTGTGTTGGCTTCCGATATTCTTCCGCACTAGCGGAATAATACTAACATATAATAACCAATAAGAATGAGGGACTAATTTGTGTGTCTGACGTCAGTACGAAGCTTCTTGGGACGTGATGATTTTTGAGACAAGGAGAAGAGCCGAGAGCTCCAGAGGTTTCGGTCGCGTGGTTTTTGTAGGCCAGTAGGCCACATCCCGGTAGTAGTCTCGGAATTTATAAGTCCAGTCGAGGGTCGCTGGGTACTTAGTCGAAGTTAAAGTCCGGGAAGAGCAATCATTGTAATATACCAGTAGAATCTGAGTAAACTATCAATTAACAAGAAGCCGCGTATTGACGTAACATATTGCTGAAGAGATTAAATTAATATCCCGAATGTTGTAATCATATTGTAATTGTGCATAGAGTTTTGCATTGGAATAAATTTCGCTCTTACCCAATTATAACGACTTTACATTGAACGCTTTCCTTATAACGTGCTGTCCCTGAGATAAGAGAAAATTAAGTCGGGCAATAGAACAAACAGGTACGAGCCGGGATTGGAACATCACGGCATCACATCACGACAACAGAGCTACAGCATCCTGAGGGTCCAGAGAAAGACTGCAAGTAAGCTTTCTATTACAAATGGCGCTTCCAACGTTTGAGGGTGTCGAGCATTAATGGCATAGGACATTAATGAAAATACAGCACGGGAGGCAACGAGGCTTCACTACCGAGGATCGACGGCAGCAGACAGCGGCGAGTGGGACTTCAGTCACCGCCACACGGACCAGCAACTCATCGAGCAACACACCAAAATTGTAAAGTACAAACATTCATATTTGTGTATATATATTTTGTTTTTTGAGGGTATTTTTACATGTATACTATAGCTAAGATGTGTTAGCATAGCAGGGTATATTTTTGTGCAGAGGGAAACTAAGTGTAAATTAGCTCAATGAAGTTAAGATACAAAGTTATAGGAGATAGCATGGAGAACCAGGAAATGGAGGTACAGGGCGATGTAGAACCAACAACTGTAAATGTTAATGAGAATGTATTATTGGAGGGTCCTGCCGACCAAATAAATGTCCAGGGTATTGAAATTCAGGACGAAAATCAGCCAGATACAGCTATGGAGGTGGAAGAAATTAGGCCTAGTCCGTCAACTAGCGCGCAGGCTGTTCAAAATGACACGACGGACATAAAATTTTTATTTAGTAGCTTCATGTCAGAAATGAAAGAAAATTTGAGGGAAGAATTAAAATCTGTAAATAGTAACTTAGAACAGAAATTGAAGGAAAATTTTCAGGAAGAATTAAAATCTGTAAATAGTAACTTAGAACAGGAATTGAAGAATGTAAATGATAAATTAAATTCTGTAGGGGACTTAGAACAGAAAATGAAAGAAAACTTGCAGGGAGAATTAAAATCTGTAAATGATAAACTAAATTCTATAGGGACCCTAGAACAGAAAGTGCAAAATGTACATAACAAATTAAATTCTATAGGGACCTTAGAACAGAAAATGGAAGAAGGTTTTAAGCACATGCAGGAGAAAGTAAATCATTTTGAAGATAGTGTAAGGGGACTGCAGACTGAAGTTAATACTAAACTGACTGAAATCACAAGTAATGTTCAAACCGAGCTTAGGCGGGAACAAGAGAAAATACAGAATACTTTAACTGAACAAAATACCGCAGTTAAGAGTAGCCTAGAAGCAACTTTGAATCAGGTTAAATTAGTGGTAGAATCTTCTAGCAAATCAGTGAATGACAGGGTTGATAATTTAACTTCACAAATGGACTTAGTTCAAAATAAAATTAGGGAACTGGAACAAAATGACAGACAGATAGAAACGATTTGCCAGAACAGTATGAGTGGCACTTCGAGCAGTGATAATGTTATCCCGGAGGAGAATAGAGTTAATAATGTAAATTTAGCTTCTACAAGTACCATGGTTGTAACTGAAAATGCTATTGAACTTGAAAGAATGTCAACTCCAGTCCGGCATAGCAGTATCGCTACGCATGATAGTAATAATGTTAGCAGTAATGGTATTACTCAAAATGTGAATGCAACTGTACAGGGCATTCCTGTTCACTTGTTAAACGAGATCCCATTTCCAATTTTCAATGAGGACGAAAATATGAATCCTCAGTACTATCTTACTGAACTGGATAATTATTTCAAATTAAAGTCAATTCCTCCAGAACTTAAAATGTTAATGGTGAAGAAAAGCTTGAAGGGTAGGTCATCTCAGTGGCTAAAATTAACACTAGGGGAACAGGTAGATTATGACACATTTAAGAAATTTTTCATGCACCGCTACTGGAATGACAACGAGAAAAACAAAATTCGAAGCGAACTTACTACGGGGAAATATAATCCACAAGGGGGCGTGACGATGATTGATCATTTTTTACGCATAGCTCAGAAAGGGAGAATGTTAGACCCTCCTCTTAAAGATTCCGAGGTCTTGAGTATCGCTGCAAGCCATTATGAGGACCATATCAGAAACAATTTGATAGTGGCTAGGCCTAAGGATTTTGGGGAAATGGTAGACTTGCTTACGAAATTTGAGGCTACAGCGACTTCACCTTACACTCAGGATGGGGGCAAAAATAATAGCTTTCATGTAGGGAATAGCAGCAACAAACAGAATAATAATTCACAAGGTTTTAGGCCTAATTATGTATCTCGTGGGCAGGAGGCACCGGCTGCGCCTCACTCCAGCCAAAATAATCAGGCCTATCAGGGCAATAATGGGGGCAGATCAGGCCAAAATAACTACCAGAACAGTTTCCAGTATAACAGGGGACAGAACGGACAAAATAACAGGGGATTTCAGAATAGGCCTAATTTCCAAAGGGGAAATAATAATAACAATAGGCAAATTAACATGTTCACGGTCGATAATAGGCCTAGTAACAGTAACAATGGGAACAATCAGGGCTATAGAAATAACTATAACAGAAATGCTCCGCATTGGTTGCGAAATAGGGGATATAGAAACGGGTATTGGAGAGCCAATTTCTATAGGAGGCCATACAATAGACAATGTAACTGGCGAAATAACAATAATAATTGCAACAATCAGGCAACAGGTAGGTCTGATAACGATACTAGAGGCGGAAATATGAATCCGGAAGCCCGGAGTTTTCAGCCGAATAATGATAGGAGTAGGTCGGCTTCGCCACAAGGCAACGGCGGAAACCAGCCGTCGGAAAACTAAGTCACGGGATTCTTGTGGACCCTGAGATTCTCGATTGCCTCAGTCGTATGAATACTACTGACAGAAATGGGTCTACCAACTATATGACAGCTCAGAAAGACGTTAGGGACATTACTGACACTACAAAAATTCCTTTGACACAGACTGGACGTGATGTAATAGCTGAACCACCTAGAATTAAGGCAGATATATACGGCTTGCAATGTGATATATTAATAGACAGCGGGTCAAGCTCAAGTGTGTGCAGTTTAGATTTTTATTATAGGTTGGAACAAATGGGAATTAGAATTTTGTCACTACCAGTATGTGCAGTATTTTTTTCAGTCGCTGTAGGCAAGCGACGCGAGAGAGTGAAAAAACAATGTTTACTGTTAGTTAAAATGGGGAGATTTGAGGTAGAAATAATGTTCCTTGTAATTAATGGATTAACTACAGATGTTATCCTAGGATCAGATGCTTTTTTAGAATGGAACGCAGTAATAGATTTCAAGCGACAGGCTTTATTTGCAGTGGTTAATAATGTTGAAATAAAAGTCCCATTTATAGATTACAATGACACAGGGGTTGCAGATAAAAGATTGGAGATAGAAAAAGATATGGATGGCGAGTTATTTTTTGTGGAACACATTTGTATAGGGGATCAAGAATTGGTTGAGGTCAGTGCATATGACAGTGCTGAGCCTGAATTCGGTCATATTTGTACACAAGGGTCACTGGACTGTGACGCGTGTAATCTCCACATAGTGTCATTGAGACATATTCACGGCGATTCTAGGAAAGAATCTAGGCCAAGATCCCGTTCGAGCCGGTGTCGCGTGCCAGGGAGTTAAGTACAGAGATGTTAGAGATATTACGCGATAAGGTGGAATTATGTCACGATTTAAAGGGAAGTTATTATTAAGGGGAGAATTATGAGAGAGTATTAGCACACCCCATGAGCTGCATAAATAAATTGAAAAAAAATAAAAATAAAAATAGAATAAATAAATAAAGTAAAAAAAAATAATAAAAAAATATATATATACATATAATTTCAGGACATTTATGACGATTTTTTTTTGACAGACTGAAATACACTAAATTGTAGATTACGACTCAGACATAATAGGTAGACTGACTGACGAGGCAAGAGAGATCTTAGGGTACCCAGAGTTCAATGTCGAAATGTGCAAACGCGCATTCGAGCGTATCAAAACACGTGCAGCCAAACGTAAGGAGAGGGCCAAGCGCTACAAGCATAAATGGTCGCCTCAAATCAATGATAAGGTATTGATTAGGGACACTAAGCTGTCTTCACTATTAAGGGGACGTTATTCTCGTCTCGAGCTTCTATTCAAGGGACCAGGGTTTATAACTCAGAAATTTGGGGACCACACTTATGAAATTCAAGACGTAAAATCAGGTAAAATTTTTGGCAGATACCATAAACAGCTACTCAAACCATATAAAGAATCACCCACCCAGTAAATTCACACCATGAACAGGAATAACCTACGTTAGGACTGTACAATAGTTAAGCAATAGTTTAAGTAACCACCAGTATACAGAATTTCAGAGTCATATGTTAATGTGTAAAAGCAACAGTGAGATGAAGCCCGATCTGTGACAGAGTTAAAGCTTAGACTCAACGAACCTTTCTCTTGTCATAGATAAAGAAATAGTGTTGGTGGCGTGCTTGTAACATAAGTCGAGTGGTGCGCTAATTCAAGCTTGACTGATTGAACCTTGTTAGCGACATCATTAAAAATGTTGCAGTGTTATGCGTGTGTCGTGTTTTTGCGAAGTTCATTTTTTCTATGTTGTGTTTTGTTTTTTTATTCCACGACCATCAGTTTAAAGCAGACTCATCGAACCTTTGCTGTTATGTGTACGTGCAGTTGTATATATCAGTGTAAATAAATTCCCGGGTGTGACAAGAATGGCATTTGAGGTGGTAGGCCTAGAAAGGCAAAATAGGCCTACATATGAAATGGAAAGAAAGGTGAACAGGGCATTGGGTGAACAATGTTCCAACTTGTATATATTTTGTATAAATAGTAATAAGAGGGTATAACTAGTAATAAGATGTTAGCATAAGGGCAGAGCCAGATGAAAATGCAAAGGCCTACAATCAGTTGCAGGGAAAATCAGTGTTAAATCTTCAACACAACAAATAGGGGAAGTTTAAATTAATGATTTAAGAAGTTAACTAGTATGCTATACTTTATGATTTAATTTGAGTGATGTATAAGAAGGAGATGTCACTTTAAAGTTTTTGGAGGCATTGTTAATTCGTGGGCATACCTACGATAGAGATATTCTTGTAAACAAGCAATCTCTCTCCCGCAGGTAGGCATTTGAGGCGGAATATGCCTTTAGACATATTCCATAACGTTCTACAATAATTAATTAAAAACATTTCATTTTATTAATATTATACAGAAATTAATTAAACATTGGGAAAGATAAGTATAAACCAGAATTATTAAGAGTTTGAGAACTAGAATCAATTTTGTTATAAGAAATGGGAAAATTAATACTTTAGAATAAAAGCAAGTGCAAATAACTGTAATAATAACACAGTCTGAGGAGACAAAGGCAGGCTGTCAATCACTTGAGCAAATTCTGTGTATTGGTATTGTGCTAGAATTTTAACGTAGACAAAAGAACATCAGATAAGAGGCGATTTTATTGTGTGATGGGGATAAACCAGCTCTGCTCCGACACTAGAGGAACAATAAGGTGTTTAAGGTTCCGGGAATTGGAAACCTTCAGAGATCTGTGTTGGCTTCCGATATTCTTCCGCACTAGCGGAATAATACTAACATATAATAACCAATAAGAATGAGGGACTAATTTGTGTGTCTGACGTCAGTACGAAGCTTCTTGGGACGTGATGATTTTTGAGACAAGGAGAAGAGCCGAGAGCTCCAGAGGTTTCGGTCGCGTGGTTTTTGTAGGCCAGTAGGCCACATCCCGGTAGTAGTCTCGGAATTTATAAGTCCAGTCGAGGGTCGCTGGGTACTTAGTCGAAGTTAAAGTCCGGGAAGAGCAATCATTGTAATATACCAGTAGAATCTGAGTAAACTATCAATTAACAAGAAGCCGCGTATTGACGTAACATATTGCTGAAGAGATTAAATTAATATCCCGAATGTTGTAATCATATTGTAATTGTGCATAGAGTTTTGCATTGGAATAAATTTCGCTCTTACCCAATTATAACGACTTTACATTGAACGCTTTCCTTATAACGTGCTGTCCCTGAGATAAGAGAAAATTAAGTCGGGCAATAGAACAAACAGGTACGAGCCGGGATTGGAACATCACGGCATCACATCACGACAACAGAGCTACAGCATCCTGAGGGTCCAGAGAAAGACTGCAAGTAAGTGCTTCTATTACAAAGATTAAAGTAACAAGTATGACATTTTCTTCATAATTAACTTATCTTTTTCAGGCAATAGGTTTAACTGCCCTCTACAGTCTACAACTGCAGCGCAACCACATTGGAAACATTGATCTGCATGCTTTTGAAGGTGTTACAGATCTCAGGGTGCTAGACCTATCATACAATCACTTGTATTACATTCAACCTGCCACATTTGAAGATACTCCTCAATTACGCTCTCTGTACTTACAAGGAAATAGACTAAAAATTTCGTATGGACCTATCCTCATCATACCAACGCTTCAGGTATAGCACAACATAATTATTGTATTTAAGTAAAATTAAGAAATATAACAGCTTGTGGGATAAGGTGTTGGTTAAAGCTATTTTTTGGTTTAAACCATGTTTTAAATAAATACAGTCTGTCTAGAGATTGATCTGTCCACTGGGCTGACGGCCTTGGACTGGGCAACAGTTCCACTGTCTGCTATCTACTGCTGTAAATTAAGAATCATTCTTATTAAAACAGATCCTGGACCTCAGTAACTGCCAGCTGGATCACTTGAGGCATGAGAGTTTTGTGAAGCTTTCTGCATTGTTAAGCCTCAACCTGGGCCACAACCAACTTATTGGGCTTGATACCGAGATTCTGGAACCTCTTCAAGACTTGAAGAAACTGCAACTGGAAAGGTATTGATGCAATACTTTATACTTATGTAGCCAATAGTACTGGTAGTTCTCAAAAACGTGTGACAAAAAATCCAGGGCCGGCTCGTCGATTTGTGTGACCCGGGGCAAAAGTAAACTGTGGGATCAATGATAAATTTCTCTGGAAACTTTTCTTCTATAGTTAAATGCAACAGGTCATCACATTTTCTGCCATCTGCCTAAGGTAGGACCTCATAAAACAAGGGGGCTGCAAATTCAGATATCAAAGTAAAAAATATATTTTATTTTATTATTTCCATAATAAAAATAATTATTAATAAAATAGCAGTATTCACTAAATTAAATTTACAAATGAATAATGCCAACTATGACATGTTTTGCGTGTGGCAACCCCAGCGGTGATATTTCGAACCATATGAACTGACTGATCCACAGACAATGGTGTACACATCATAGGTGCATACTCATACTGTTTCCTGAAAATATTTTTGATAATTCCTATTTGCAATGAAAGTGTGAACATTCTTTTCCAGCTCTTCAAGGCGATAAAATTATAAATTCCTTACCTCAGATCCATCTAAGTCATTTGTCTATGATGTTTATAGAAAATGAAGTTATTAGATTATTAAAGTTTAATTAATAAATTTGCTAAAGCAAGAAAAGTTCCAGTTTAGTTTGTTTTTAATATTCCGAAAAAAAAATTGTTATTGGTATTATTAAATTCCAATATATTTTTAATGTTTAATAAACATTGATAACGATAGTAATTAATGTATTTTTTTAGTAAAGAACCCTAATTTTTTTATTGATTAATTTCATCATTCATTACATACATCAGGGACTCTCAGTTATAACAATGCTTGCCGCAGAGCCCCTTTTGTTGAGAAAAAAGAAAACTATTGATACCACTCTCAGAACAAAACAAATACACAATAAAATCTACAAAGATATATTTAATTGCTTGAACACGTTAATCCTTAACTATACTCTCTAAAAAATATTATATAAACAAACTATACCACTTTACTAGCTGCCTCAATTTTGTTTACCCATTTTCTAAAGAAACCTAATTTGAAATAAACCGTATGCCGGTAGTCCATAGTGTATATAGTGCCTACCAGAGTAAAATACGTGCGCGTAGAATGCACACTGTAGGGTGTAGGGCTAGCAAAAATATTAAGAGGAGCCTCAAAATTTAATTGCCCCTGAGGCCTCTCAAGTGCTAAATCAACCACTGCTCACCAGGGATGTAGTGCCACAAAGGTTTAGTTTCATTATGTCTGAAAACAATTAAAAATATAAATAATTATATAGAATTGTAATGTTTCTAGGAATCCTTGGTCATGTGATGGGAAAGCCAATGAGCTAGAAGCATGGTTAAATAACTTCAATATTCGACACGAACCAATCTGTGAGAAACAAAAGTACAGCGATGAAGATAAATTTGAAAGGATGATATCACTAGTTGAACCTGAGAATGAAACAGATGCTGAAATAATAAGCGATGAAGAGCTTTTACAAATTTGGTATCAATCTGACAGAAACCAAAATGGAAACTTACAAGAATCTATCAATAGTACAATCTGCCAACAAGAAACATCAAAAAAGGATAATATATTTGAAATTTTTGATAAAATTCCTTCTTTCTGGTCATTATTGATAGGGTTTGAAATTGGAGCAGTGTTTGGAGGAGTTTGCATATGGATCCTACTAACAATGAATAAAATTAGACCTTTAAGTCCAAGACCTTATTCCACAATAAGACGTTTATCAAACAGGGCTTCGTTTATCAGATTAAGGAGTGTGGGTGAAGAGAGTAATGTGCTATGGACTGAATTGGACACATTAAATTGCCCTGAAACTCCCCCACCCCCTTACCGAGATGTATTCAACACATTTCCAAGAAATGCAAATGCCACTTTAACATGAATTACTTAATATTAAACTGTATTTGAAGTCAACAGAGTGAAGTTATACAACATAAATTCACTAAACTAAACCAAAAGTTATTATATAGTAATTATTATGAATTACTTCTTTTGAAAACTATACTACTAGTGTTCTAGAAGCATTATAAGATTTAAATAAAATTTAAAATATCACTAGTGAGTTAATTGTGGATTGGTTAACATTTATCTTACCAACTTTGGAGAGATAACAGCAAATGCTATTAGTGGTATACCATATTATTTAAATGTAAGAATAAATAAAGCATGAAGCATCTGGCCAGAAGATAGTGTACATATAATTGTAATGAAGTTGGTAGTATCCATACTTATTTACTTAAATATCTTCCTCCTTGTTTTGTGGTGAGTACAGTAATCTACTAAGTCATCATATTCTGTTTTCAGTACCTCCTTTCCTTCAGCGTAAATCTCATGAATTGACTGGTCATGTTACTAAAAACAACTGATACTTAACAAATCTGAAAACAGGAATTTTTGTAATATTAATTTGAATGTAAAAATAAATATTTGAATTTTAATTACCTTTAAGAGAATCTGTGATTCTACTGACAAGTAGGGTGTCCCTTTGTCACGTCTGAATATGTGTGAAACCTATAGAATTGCCTCATCCCCTATGGGTGAAAGAAAGGAAGAATATAACAAAAGGCAAAATCATTTTATGATAATTTTTTCATTTAAGTAATGTTTTTGAACTAATCCGGAAGGTCATGGGTTCAATCCCCGAGGTCAGATCTTTTCAATTGGCCTAATCCTTCCGGTGGCATATGGCCCTGGGGTCGACTCAGCCTCTAACAGAAATGAGTACCAGGAGCAATCCTAGGGGTAAAGGCAGCCGGTGTGACAACCTTACCACCTTCATGTGCCAACTATCTCAAAATCTGGGAGCCTCACCTCCTGGAACCCTTTGGGCCTCCATGGCCTGTAATAGGGAAACTTTACTTTAATGTAGTTGAACTGTGTTTGTGTTGAAAATATAATACAAATTCTTATTTATTGTGTAACAACTA
Organism: Ectobius pallidus; assembly: GCA_964059195.1. Taxonomy (NCBI): domain Eukaryota; kingdom Metazoa; phylum Arthropoda; class Insecta; order Blattodea; family Ectobiidae; genus Ectobius; species Ectobius pallidus. The sequence continues at coordinate 140,014,135 of CAXKWD010000008.1, forward strand.
GCCAGTTACAAAAGTCTCGGGAAATTAAAATGAATTTCTTTGTCATTTTCCCTTTCCCTTTAGAGGTTGGACTCTTTCAGGAAGTAAACCGATGTGTAAAGAAAGCAGTGAGAGAATATATCAGTTTTGATTCCAGACTACTAGAGTTCTAGGCTTATGCATTTCTACTGGCTACAGTAAATTGATCAGAAAACCAAAGGCATTGCAGACAGTTATGAATGTCATTTAGAATACATGTGTCTCTCTGAAACTGTCATAAATTTTACAAGAATCGGCATTTGAAATTTTTCAAATGTGGGGACTCTGCCTATTGATCAGATATAAATTGCTCCTTACAAGAATTGCATAAGCAGGAATGCTCTTACTTTTCTGTAAATCCAACTGACACCAGCGCATGGTCACAAAAAAAAAAAAATCTGAATACAAAATGTATTCTCTTATGTAATATTGTGTTTAAAGCCACTTTGTTTGACAATCCTATTTTATGGTCAGTTTTGACTTTAAGCACTGACCAATCCAAGTCATGAAAATATATGAGAATTAGGATGGGCCTACGGTACCTGCAAAATGTTAGGAACAAAATCACTTTATTCAGATTTGATTTTGTACAGCACAAACAGGCTTATGAATGAATGTAATGTTTCGAACATAAATTTCCTCATAATAACACCCAAAATAAAGAAGACTTGAAAGACATATATTCTATTACATTCTAGTCAAGGTTTTATGTAGGTAATGAGAAAGTAGCCTCATAGGTTTCCATTTCTTGAAAATACAAGCTGAAATCCAGGAATGAGCATGTTATCATCGTCCTCACAATACAACCTTGTCAGAAAATGGTATCAGGAATAATAGGCTACATATTTAACAGACCTGATGACGATTAAATCCAGAGTTTATATCAGTCACCAAAAAAAGTTTTAGGTTAAATCTTCATAGCATGTAGACCTATCAACACAATTAAATTAAACTCAACATGGAACACAATTTGCACTGAACTGGCTACAGCTCGGCTAAAATTAATTTATGGTTACTATATTTCTACGGGCAAGCAACTGTAATTAATAATTAACTAACTGAAACTCTTGATACTTCATCCCACAAAAGTAACAACTGAGAATTACAAGGAAAAGTTGAATATATCTAGTAGGTTTTAAGAAGAGAACTATAACATGAAAAACAAAGTTTGTGCCCTTCACATACATGTTTGAAATTTAACTAGTAGAAATACAAGTCAATCATATAAATCTACTTTGAAACTTTTAAATTTTTCAAAAGTTAGAATCTGATCAATCCATATCCACACGTTTGCTTGACAGTAAACAACTCAGAGCTTCTGGATGAGTTTTGGGAAGGCGTACAGGTGTTAATGGACCACAATCATCTTCAGACTTTTTAGAACTCTTCTCTGAATCTGGATTTTGTTTGACGTTCTTCTTACCGGTACTAACCAAATATTTTGTTGAAGACACATTAGCTAGTGGTACATCTCGCTCCTTGGATGAAGTTGCTTGTGCATGTAATGATGTACAATTGGTGGTTAATTGTCTAGCATTTCTTTCTGCTACTTCTTCAGTAGCATCCATAAGGGCCTTGAAGTTAGATGGATAATGTATTATCAGTTCTGTCTTAGCTTCTTTTTGCTTATTTTTTATTTTTCCAGCCGCTTTCTTTGCTCTTACTCTCTGCCTTTTTGTCTTAATGTACCGGTAGTGCATTTCACTTTCCTTTGTCAGAGTTTTCAGATTGCTTTCAGAAACACCTTTAGGGCCAAATTGCTTTACTGGAAAATTTAGGCTCGAAAGAGCAAGCTCTTTTGCAGCAAGTAGATTTGGAATGCCGATCTTCGTAGAATCATTTACCTTTGGCTTCTCTAGTTTGACAGGACTTTGATCAAGATCTAGTGAATGACTGAAATTATTATGAATAGTTTTTTGTGAACAGTCCGGGAATGGACAAATTTTGGTTTGATCATTTGAATGAGAACTACTCATCTTCACTAAATTTTCAGAATTCTGGTCATAGCTGTTTACTGGATTCCAAGGATGAGATTTTACATGCCTAGGAGAAGAGTTGTACTGAACTTCTGTATCTTGTAGCTCCGTTGGACTGGTTGAGACAGAGAGCTGAGTCATTTTTAGCAGTCCAGCTTCATTCAGTATTTTTCTCCAGTATGAAAGATCTCCTTTCTTTGGGAAGTGCTGCCCGGAAATACAGTCAATTCCCAAGTCTTTGCAACAAGGATTAAGAAGGATGTAACTCCATCGGTGGACTTGAGATAAACTGCAATCCTGGATGGCTTCTGTCTGTTCATGGAACTTACATGAAATCCCTTTGGTGAAACTGAAGTCATCTCTCTCTAATTCTTTTTCGGCAAAGCCCAATACAGGAAAACCCTTTTCATCTTTGAATCTTGCACAAGCATTCCGTAACTCATAAAATAGATTTAAGAATGGATATACACGAAATATATTGTTATCAGGACAGAAGCTACTGTCAATGGTCTTCTGAAAATTGCACAACACATTGTTGACGATGGTTATATTTTCAGCTGGATATGTGAATAGCGGAGGCATGTACTGTTTCACTCGACAGAGGAAACTTCTGATGTCTTTGAAGATTCTTTGGAAATCTTTCTCTCCCCTTAGTGAGTTTGGTGGTAAAGGTATTTGATGACTCTTTGCAGAATGAACTTCAGCTTCAAATGCATAGCCAAGTGGGATAGCCCCAGGGTCTATTATAGTGTGGTACGTTTTTCTAACCCCATCTATTAGATTGAATTCAACAATAGCTAATTCACAAGGTATAGCAACACCATTAATTTGAGAACAATAGCAATTGACGTGTATCAGATAAAATGGGTAAGCAGCAAGAGCCAGACCATCTAGGGTTCGAACAGTATTCTCTATTTCAAGTAACATGGTTCTGTTATATTCAATAGCTTCGGCGTGCTCACGTACCATTTGAGTGTACTTCTTTGAGGGACTATTTGTCTTCTTCTCTGGTGACGTACCGGTACCAGCATTTCTGCTGCTTTCATTCGCTTTGCGAGCCAATTCTTCGTACTTCCATCGCTCAAGAGAAGTCATCTCTTCCCAAATTTGAGCTGCCTTTTCGAAGATTTCTTCGAATCCTCCGCAGAGATGCATTCTGTTTTGTTCCAGAAAGTTGCGGAAGTCAGACATAAAGAAGAATAGTCCATTTTTAACTTGGTTCTTTTCTGCTTCAGCCATTTCAGGCCTATTATTTTCCTCTGGGTTCCGATTACTGAAATTAAGACGTACCGGTATTTGGTAACGCCATTACAACAATGTCAACACAACGCGTTCAAACAGTATTCCTTAATCATAGCCCACGTTATTATAAACGGCCGAGTAAGCGTTTAATTAAGGGGGCCGTGATTTAATAATGCGGAGATGATCTGCATAGACGGCCGAGACGAGGAAGTCTTCTCACCCCTCCAGTTTTAAATTACTTGTGTTGTACGAAAAATGCCTTTACAAAACTTATCGTTATGCGTTTAAAATTTCATAGAAATCGAATAGTTAATGATCCGATATTTTAGTGTGGGTAAACACCTGCCAACCTCCCGGCTCCAGGAGGTCCGGACCCCCCCCCCCCCCGAAATCAAAACCTAAAATTCTATTTAAGTTATTTAAGCTCCATTTTGTCAAATATGTAATTAATTTACTTCATTTAAAAAAATACTGAACTTGTAAATGTAGGCCTATTATTTCCACTGTTCCATGTGTTATTCAAATTTTCTTATAAATAGTAATAAAGTATTATAACTTAGGTAACGATTTCTTGTTTAAGTTGGCATGTCTTAGACTATAGCAAATACATTTGCTAACTAGTTTTTAGTGCTAAAATAGCGTAAAATGTTATTTTCTTCAAATCTAAAAAAAATTCCGGGGTGGGCCCCAGTACCCCCTTTCTTGGGGGTATTCTAAACCACCCAAACACCCCGGCACTTTCGAACCTCCCCGAAATGATTTTCTGGCTACACCACTGATGCCAACAGGCAAGGATACAGGATTTCGTTTGGGGGTTTTGTGTGATTTTACCTATCTTCAAGAAAATTCGTTGTGAAAAGATTGAACGAAAATGTATTATTAGGCCTACTTAATGAGGGATCAAAGATTTTTCTACGAACGCCTAACAGGAGATAACTTTTCCAGCATATGTGCACGAAGGGTTGCTTTTTACGTTTGACAGGGCGGTGATGTTAAAACACGCTTCCGTGTTGGAGGGAGGGATTTACCACCAAGACATACTAGGCCCTAATCTAGGGGAATCTCGGGCAGCACACAGAAAACTTTGTATAAAAAGGATAATTTACAAGGTTTCTTTAATATTGTAAGAAAAGAAAGGTCTGGAAAGAAATACACCATTTAACACGGCCTACATCCCGGGAAAAAATATGTCTAACTCAAAATTCCAGTCTTTAAAAGAATAGGGTAAAATTAATAAAAGTATTTTAATTAGAGTTGGTTTAGGTTCTGTAGACCTACATTTCACACAGTTCACTAGTGGGTACTACTGGAATGGTATAGACTAGAAAACTACTTGTCTCGAAAATTTATAACAGCAATTATTTTAATGTCTAATCGCATATTAAAAATACAGCGTTTTAAAATAGGACGACATTCTGCAGAAAGGAACCCACATGATTTTTAAGCTAAAAAACAGGCATTTAAAGTTAAATAAAAAGCCACCTGGATTTTTTCAGAGTGTTTTTGTTTGTTTCATAGATGGCATATAAATGGACGAGGAGGGTTGGTTAGTTTGCACCATGGGCGCCCATACCCGGGGGCAGGGGGGGGCCGCGGCCCCCCCCTAGCCCTCAGGGAAAGGAAAAAATGTATATTAATAATTATATGCAGGTGTTCTTCTTTTAGGGCAATTATTTAAAAGTCAGTGGAGACATACAAAGTTTGCAGAAGTTTTACCAAATCAACATCACGGAACCAGAATCCACAGTGGATTAGCAAAGGAGGGTCCAGGGGGTCCGGACCCTTAAAAATAAAAACCTAAAATTGTATTTTTGTAATTAAAAAATGTTTATTAAATTTAATTTTGTTGCAGATATTTTGTTACAGTATGGTAAACAAATTTGCTAACTAGTTTTTCAGTGCTAAAATAGCGTAAAATGTTATTTTTATTAGTTCAATATTTAAAAATTTTCCGGGGGTTGACCCCCGAGTAAGGAAACGATTTTTTTTTGTGTTGGCATGTCTTATAGAGTATGGTAAAAAAATGTGCTATCTTGTTTTTCAGTGCTAAAATAGCATAAAATATGATTTTCATTAGTTCAATATTTAAAAATTTTCCTGGGGTAGACCCCCGACTTAGGTAATGATTTCTTGTTTGCGCTGGCATATCTTATAGAGCAGGCCTGTACAACTTGTTTCACTCTTAGGGCCAAACTCAACTATTGCCACCCGACCAAGGGCCACATCACTGCGGACCTTGTATCTTACATTAGGCCACTGCAGGTAAATTTATAAATGTTGTTAATAGGTCTACAATAAAGGCAAATTAATATGCATATTTAAATTTTAAGAGTTGCAACTAAAATTATATTAACATTATTTACTTACATATGATGTTACAAGATTTCACAATAAATATCATTTAAACACAAACGAGGTTTACTAATAATTGCACTGGCATCTATCCTTAACAGTTCAATGTGACAGATTACATTTCTTTGTTGCAACTATTTTATCAATGTTTGGTGTCATATTTGAAGTGGCCGTTCTTAATATGGCCTCTAAATTTGCATCAGTTAAAGATGAACGCTGTTTGTTTTTGTTCAAGTTCATGACAGAAAATGTTTGTTCACAGGTATATGTACTCCCAAAAATAAGTTACAAAATACCTGGCAGGCAGTATCCAACAATTTTTTAAATTTATTCTGTTCCAGAACAGAATAAAACTCTTGTAAACTACTCTCCCTCTGCTTGACCCGATAGTTTTCAGAACACTGGAGATCAATGACTTCCATCTGGAGATCGACAGGTAGATATCCTGCATCGACAGAAAATGGATCCTGAATCACTTTAATGCGGACTTCGTCTTCATTACTCAATGGCATTCTTCTCTGAAACTCCTCACTTAGAGGTGATTCTTATATTTTCTACCCACCACCGAATGATATTCAGAAGGAATATTTTGTCACAAGTTATAAATTGCGACATATCCCCTTTAGCAAGTTGATTTTCAAACAGGTTTAGTTTAATTTTGAAGGGCTTTATATGAGAAATTAATTGAAAAATAAATAATTTTTTTCCTTGAAGTTAAGGTCATTCAAGTGACCCAAAATGTCACACAGGAAAAACAGGTCTTGATTCCATTCTTCATTCATTATATCTGGAAATTTTTCCTCATCTCCTTCAGATTCCAAAAATTCAACTAACTTACTTCATTTTTTAGAAGGTCAAAGCGCACCAAAACTTTACCGCTGCTTAACCAACGTACATCAGTGAGGTATGGTAGTTCCCCATATTCGGCATCATTTTATTCTAGAAACACCCGAAACATTCTGTGCTTCAAACCCCGAGCTCGAATATAGTTGACCAGAGCAAATACTATTTTCATCACATGATCAAACTGCAAAACCTTTGAACATAATACCTGCTGATGAATTAGGCAGTGAAATTTTGCCAGTGGTTTACCTGCGTACTTTTCAATAATTGTTACAGCACCAACATTTTCCCCCCGCATAGATGGGGCACCATCAGTGCAAATTGCTACTAAATTTTCGAAATTTATATATAGTTTTTCTGTTACACACTTCTTAATTTATTTTAAAATTAGAGCTAGATGAAAAAGTCTTATTCCCCTATCCTATATATTAAATAAAATAATTTTAATCAGTCAGACGGGCCAGAATAAATAGCGATGCGGGCCGTATGTTGTGCAGGCCTGTTATAGAGCATGGTAAAAAAAATTTGCTAACTAGTTTTTCAGTGCTAAAATAGCGTAAAATGTGATTTTCATTAGTTCAATATTTTCCGGGGGTGGAACCCCAACTTAGGTAACGATTTCTTGTTTATGTTCGCATACCTTATAGAGTATGGTAAAAAAATGTGCGAACTAGTTTTTCAGTGCTAAAGTAGCGTAAAATGTGATTTTCATAAGTTCAATATTTAAAAATTTTCCGGGGGTGGTCCCCCGACCCCTTTTCTTGGGGTTATTCCATACCCACAAACCCCTCGGTACTTTCGATCCTCCCCGAAATTATTTTTCTGGCTATGTCATTGTTACAATTAATATATTATTAATACAATGTTACAAAGTGGCTCAAGAAGTTAAAGCGACAAAACATAAATTAATGAAAAAATTGGCCCCCCCCTAGAAAATATCATATGGGCGCCCTTGGTTTGCACAACGTAAATATATAGTTCAGTAGCAAAAATTTAGCATCCATCCAGTTTTTTAAATTTGAAGGTTGGTTCCTTTCTGCAGAATGTCGTCCAATTGTGATAATTGACAAGTAGACCCAAATATAATACCCATATTTTACTATTCAAAACTACTTATTTCTATTGAGGATTTTAAGGCACTTCTGTTTTATACAAATTAAATAAAAGTGCCTTAAATTCCTCGAAACATCCACCGATACAGTTCAATATACAGAATGTAACAAAAAAGATAGGCCACAACTTTGGAGAAACATTCCTTGCATGAAAGAGTGAAATATTATGTTATATGAATATGAGTCTAAAAAGGCGTTATTTCCTTGTCAGAGCCTGCATCACTTAGCAGATACTCGGAAACAGGACTGTGGAAAACAGAAGATCATGTAAAATGATACTCAAAACAGAACTTTGGGTAACAACATAAAATGAAATGTTCAAAAAGTCCTTCGTAAGCAGGGATATATTCGTCAACACGTCGTCGCATGGACTCTTTGATGCGCTCATATATCCTTGGAGTGTCTTGTAATTATCTGGTAATCTTGCACAATACGAGCACGGATACTCTCTACATCATGCACTGGTGCTGCATACACCATAGTTTTTAATGCCCCCACAAATAAAAATCTAGTGGACTCAGGTCAGGTGAGCTTGGAGGCCAAGGAACGGGTCTGGTCCGCCTCTTCTTATCCATTTAACAGAAACAAACAACCAGAGAGGCTGAAATGAGCTGGATGTTTATCATGCATCAAGTACATGTCTCGTATACGTAATGGTACATGTTCCAACAGGACAGGTAATTGGTTTTAAGAATAGGCTACTTGTAACCTTCGAGACATTTTGCGACAGTGGCAATGCATACGACTCCACCGAACCTTTCCTGGAGTGCAATGCAAGAAAACAGTCCGTTATTGTATGCATATTACCAGTGGCGGACGCAGAATTTTTTCGGGGGGGGGGGGGAATTTGAATAGGTAGAAAGAATACTAAAAAAAATTAATAATTAGTTTATAAAACTGCCACTTACATTGCATTTTTTCAAATTTCTGGGGGGGGGGGGATATATCCCTCCTATCCCCCCCCTGCGTCCGCCACTGCATATTGCTTCAGATATTACAGGCTTCTGTGGAGGAAAATAAGTAAGTTTATTTAATATTTTATGTGAATAAGTCAGACTCTGGATGTCTTCCACAAGCTAGACTTAAATGGAATGTAGGAAACTTATTGTCTTCTTTCTTTTTGTTGATATGAACATGGATTCCACCATTACTAACTCGGACAGGACATACTTCAACGAGAGACGCTCCCAATGGCACAGCAAACACAACAGCCCCTCCAATATAAAATAAATTCACGGGAAAGAATAAATGAATGATGCCACAACAACCCTGAGATAAACAAACTCTGTTGATATAGGCACCATTTTCGGTCTTCAAAGCAGCTGCTGTAGAAATAAACAAGCTTCGCTCATTGGGGCTCCGGCCCCAAATCCCCGCTGAGGTCCTCGGGAAAGGTTTTTGGAATTTCCCTGTGATTTACAGCCTAATAGCCATACTTGTACCAAATTCCAAGTTTGTAGCTCATCTGGAAGTGGGAAAAAATTAATGTCACTGAGTGAGCACTTTTTCGGGGGTTTTTAGGGCTTAAAATTAAAAAAAATACTTTTTGGAATTTTCCTGTGGTTTACAGCCTAAAAGCTGTATATGTACCAAATTTCAAGTTTGTAGCTCATCTGGAAGTGGGCAAACATTGTCAGTGAGTGAGCCCTTTTTCGGGGGTTTTTAAGGCTAAATATAAAAAATATACTTTTTTAAATTTTCCTGTGGTTTACAGCCTAAAAGCTATATGTGTACCAAATTTCAAGTTTGTAGCACATCAGCTGGAAGTGGGCAAACATTAATGTCAGTGAGTATATGTCAGTGAGTAAACCCCCCTTTTCGGGGGGTTTTAGGGCTAAAAATTAAAAAAATACTTTTTGGAATTTTCCTGTAGTTTACAGCCTAAAAGCTATAAGTGTACCAAATTTAATGTTTGTAGCTCATCTGGAAGTGGACAACATTAATGTCAGTGAGTGAGCTATTTTTCGGGGGTTTTTAGGGCTAAAAATAAAAAAAAGTACTTTTTGGAATTTTCCTGTGGTTTACAGCCTAAAAAGCTATATGTGTACCAAATTTCAAGTTTCTAGCTTATGTGGTAGTGGGGAAACATTAATGTCAGTGAGTGAGTGTGTGAGTGAGTGAGTCAGTCAGTCAGTCAGTCAGCCGTATGGCTATATATTATAGGGATAAATAAATAAGTTTCCCGCAGCTGGAAGCAAAAGTGTGGCAAAACATACGGCCTTGAGCATGGTCTACAATCCGGAAGATATCTAGCTTTCAAGATTCCGGCTGTGAAAACCTCAGATTGATGAAAAACAATTATATTTTATGCGATTAATAACATTTTGGAGTATAATTATTAATGTTGTAATGAATAAAATATATTAAAAAAGTATTTAAAAAAAATAAAACTAAATGTAGTAAAATAATTAACGTTAAGTGTCCAAGTTATTTGGTCATGCTTTATTGACTTCTGAAAAACCTTAATTTTTACCTGCTCAGTATCATAGAAAATATTTTTCTTCCTCAGACCATTCAATGCTCCCTGATATTGCCTCAAGGAGAAGACTTAAATGCCAAAAATCCCTGTAGCAGCCCTACAGGCTGAGGTAGATTTCGAAGTGCTTTTGGTTTCATTTACTGTCGCTGCGCAGCACTCTTCTTCTTTAGCCTTGGCATGACAAACCAGCAATAATAACTGCAAAAAAGAGGAAAGAACACTTTTCAAACATTCAAATCTCGCCTTATGTGAGAGCAATCGAGAAACTAGTTATTGATTTGTAGAGTACTCATGAAGAGCTTTTCAACGATACCCCACAAGACGTGGTTTCAAAAATTTCGAATTTCCAACCCCACCCCACTCGTACCCCCCAAACCCCCGAATCGTTGGTGTCACTGTGAACCCCATAGGGAGTACTCTAATTTATTCAAATAAAGTTTCCCTCTATACTTCATAGCCATAGGAGCCGAGAATTAAAGTTTTCAAAATTTCAACCCCCTCCCCCGACCCTCCCCTTGGGCCAATTTTGCTCATTAACGAACTTGTACAAACTATTGGGCCTAGAAATAACATAATAAAATTTGGTACAAATATCTTCAAAATTACGGCCGCTGTCAGATTTTACATTAGTATTTTTTAATCCCTTTAATATTACTTAATCCGTATGTCGAAGGCAGATCATTCAGACCTTTAAATTAACTCCTTTCCCCTGTACCTCCATAAGTTTGTCGCAACTTACATTGTTAGAACAGTTTTTCTCATAACTTAAATAGTTTTTTATGTAAATTAATTATGTATTTTCAAATGACAGGATTTACCTTCACTGAAAGTGCTAAACATTCCCAGAAGATGGCAGGAGTAATCAAACCAGCTAATCCTGCCCTCTGTTGACGTAGAAGAGTATTCCTACTCTCAGCTCTGGCACCACTTTTCCAGCCTTTAGACTCAGACCCGGCAGATTTCATGTGGCTGGTGAAACCGAATGGAGTGCGCTCTTCAACACTTTCGGAAAATCCGATTGGCTGATTGATGGCTTGGGGAACGAAAATGGTGTAGCAGTGGGCGGATCTAATGGCGGTCGCCATGCCAACGCAGAGGAGCCTACTCGATTTTAGCTGTATATTAGCCATAAATTATTAATATGGCAAATTATATTCTTGAAACCATGTAACTATTAATGCTTTCTATACGAAAATACCAGAATTTACTTTGGCATTTTCAGTCGCCATGATGACAGCAAAAATGCAAATATTTTGTTCTTACGCTGCACCATAAATTGCCAGGGCCTAGCAGTAAGAAGTAAGAACAAGATACACTTGTATGTAGTGTTCGTTAACTGCAACAGATGGCAGCAGCAGCCAGTACCAACTGCTCCTGCCCTCTGCTGGGAATGTTGAGCACTTGCAGCGTGAACAAATCTTCGGGTATTTCAAGGAAAAATCATGGTTATCACCGATCTGATGTAGCAATGTAATACTAAACGATTGAAAATAAATAAATTTAAAAAAAAAGGAAAAATCATAAAGAAAAGTCGGTTATGGCCGCATAGACATAAATAACATGACAAATTATATTCTTGAAACCATGTAAACACCAATGCTTTCTATACGAAAATATTAGTATTTACTTTAGCATTTACAGTCAAGGGCAACCATATGATATTTTTTAAGGGGGGGGGGGCAATTTTTTAAGCGAAACTTCTTTAGCCGCGGTAGGGGTAAATCGAGAGCTTGTGTAACGCTCAAAAATCGTCACGGAATTAATGTAACGCTCAAAATCGTCACGAAATTAGTGAGGTGTGACGGAAAGGACTGCACAGAAAACAATCAATTCAATGATTAGGCTTATCCAAAGTTTAAAAAATTCAAAATTAAGAAATCGAAAATCCAAAATTAAAAAATAAAAGAATTCAAAGATCCAAAATTTAAAAATCCAAAAATAAAAGATCCAAAATTCCAAAGTCAAAAAATTCAAAGTCCATAAATCCATGATTTAAAAAATAAAACATTGAAAAATCAAAGTATCCAACATTTAAAAATAAAAAAAAATCCAAAATTTAATAATAAAAAAATTCTAAATTAAAAAATCGAAAATTTAAAAAGTCCAAAAACCCAATATTAAAAGTCCAACAATCCAAAATTAAAAAATCCAATAATAAAAAATTGAAAAATCCAAAAATTAAAACAAGTTTCACTTCTGTCGTGCGGCGTTCCACGCACACTTTTTTTTAAATCAATTTATTTTTGTTGCTTTATCTTCTTGAGCCACTCTATGTAACATTATATTAATAATATAATAAGTGCAAAAATGACGTAGCCAGAAAATAATTTCGGGAAGGGTTGAAAGTGACGGGGGTTTGGGGGTATGGAATACCCGCAAGAAAGGTGGTCGGGGTCCACCCCCGGAAAATTTAATGAAAATCACATTTTATGGTATTTTGGCACTGAAAAACTGGTTAGCAAGTTTGTTACCATACTCTAAAGACATGCCAACAAACAAGAAATCGGTAAAACTTCTGAAAACTACTGACTGTCCCTACTGACTTTTAAATAATTGTCCTAAAAGAAAAACGCCCGGCTATAATTATTAATATACAATTTTTCCTTTCCCTGAGAGCTGGGGCGCGCCCCCCCCCCCTGCCCCCGAGAATGGGCGCCCATGTTTCCAGTCGCCATGATGACAGGAAAAATGCAACTATTCTGCATCATAAATTGCCAGGGCCCAGCAGTAAGAAGTAAGAGCAGGATACACTTGTACGTAGTGTTCGTTAACTGCAACAGATGGCAGCAATAGCCAGTATCGACCGCTCCTGCCCTCTGCTGGGAATGTTGAGCACTTGCAGCGTGAACAAATCTTCGGGTAATTCAAGGAAAAATCATAAAGAAAAATCTGATAAGCTATAACGTTATATGTCTTACGTATGCTGCCTTTATTTCGCACGCAATAAAAATATGCACGTCTCTTTATTTAATTGGGATTAAAATGCAATTCACAAACCTTCAAATAAAAATGTGTATGGTCTAGAATAAAAAAAAAAAAATAAAAAATTATAGGACCAAGCTTTAAGCTAAAATATCTGGTTTTTGTGTGAATTACTTATTTGATGAAGATAGAGAAGCAATAATGGAGCCTAAGTCTGTTATTCCATTATGCTGTGGTTTATACAGCAATTCATAAATCTTAAGGTAGCCTTCACACAAGGCCACCATGGCAGCATCATCAGGCATTTTCATTATTTTAAATACATGTGGTGGTGGCCACTTCCTTGGAAGTGTGGCCAGTGGAAAGTGAGGTCTTTTGGAACGGCAAATCTGGCAGTGGTACCATGTGTTTGTATTTTGTTAAATGGAGTTATTCATACGAGATGTGACATCTGGTGCGGCCAGACATGTCTGGTGCATTATTGAACACAAAAATGAATGTAGAGAATGGTAATTTTGATGCAGAAAAATTTATCCATGTAGTTCAATTCAGGCATGCATTATGAGATATGAATGCAGATGAATATTCTAATAGAGGTACAAAGAGGAAGAACTGTGAATATTTTTTGGAGAACTTGAGGAGTACAAAGTATGCCCTTCGTTGATCTCGATACCTGAATCCTGAAACCCCTATCACCAAATTTGTATAGGGTTTCCTGATGAACAAATAATCCTTCTCTTTCAATACAAGAGCCTAAATCGCACCAAGCATGTTCATACATAGTTAAGTTTGTGAGTATGATTGTGTCATCTTATCTTTGTGATGATGTCAGAGTTGCTCTTCTTTCCCAGTTGCTATGGCAACAGAGCCAGGCCACTCCAATTAATTTCTTGATTAAAAAGTATAAGCAAAAACTGGTGCAATAGCGCTAAAACAGCTCAATACGAGGCGCGTCCATAAAGTAAGTTTCCCTGAGGCTATTTACAGAAACAAAACACAATTTCATGTACATATATATTCCAACGGGGTACGCCGTAGTGTAGTGGTTGATGCGCTGCGCTACAAACCGGAAGGTCGCGGGTTCGATCCCCGATGAGGACACTGGAGATTTTCAATTGGCCTAATCCTTCTGGTGGCACTATGGCCCTGGGGTCAACTCAGCCTCTAACAGACATGAATACCGAGAGCATTCCTGGGGGTAAAGGCGGGCGGTGCGTAAGGCTGACAATCTTACCACCTTCATGTACCGAATGTCTAAAAATCAGGCAGCCTCAACCTCCTGGAACCCTCTGGGCCTCCATGGCCTGTAATAGGAATACTTTACTTTACTATATTCCAACAGATACAGCAAGTGTTCAGCTATTTTTCAATATATTGTCACCGGAACTAAAATTTGTCATACCGTGGAACCAACTTTTGAATACCTCTGTCGTAGAAGTGTGCCACCAGGGATTTGAACCACTGTGTGACAAACATCTCCACCACCCTGCCATTTCTTTAGGTGTAGGAAAAGATGGAAATCACTGGGAGTGAAGTCTGCGCTGTAGGGTGGATGTTTAAACACCTCCGAGCAAGTCTCCTGCAGAAGTTTGGTTGGGAGGTGTTTAAACATTCACCCTAAAGCCTGGACCATGCTCCCAGTTATTTCCATCTTTTCCTACACCTCATGAAATGACAGAGAATGACAGAGAGTCAAAGGTGGTTGTCACATGGTGGTTCAAATCTCAGCCGTCACACTTCTACGACACAGGTATTTAAAAGTTGGTGCCAAGGTAATACAAATGTTTAAATTCCGGTGGCGAATATGTTGAAAAATAGCTGAACAATGGCTATGTTTTTAAAAACAAATTGGTTGACTTTACACACTTAAGACTTCACTTTTTACCTGTTTTTTGCAGGACGATCGTTTCGCGGGCTTTTCCCACATTTTCAACTGCCAGTCAACTGTCGGATTTCCGTTTAGAGCATCCCGATGTGCCCTCTGGTGTAGGCTTCACAAACTTCTTGATCAAATTTTCTTCTTCCGGTATTTCAAAGTTCATTAACCTGTCTAAATGCTCTAAACGGAAATCTGACAGTTGACTGGCAGTTGAAAATGTGGGAAAAGCCCGCGAAACGATCGTCCTGCAAAAAACAGGTAAAAAGTGAAGTCTTAAGTGTGTAAAGTCAACCAATTTGTTTTTAAAAACATAGTATAGTGCTTCACTGTTAAAAAGTTCCACCAAGATACTGTTTATTAATTGAACAATGGCTGTCTGTTGCAATAAATATTTCCTTGAAATTGCGTTTTGTTTCTGTAAACGGCCCCAGGGAAACTTACTTTATGGACGTGCCTCGTATTAAGAGACAAAGGCAATGGCAGAAGTTAGGCAGAAAGAATATACATTTATAATAACATAGTATGGTTCCTTTAATTGGCAATATCAAATATTCTACACAACAACATAATTAAGTCAATGAAGTATTGTAACAAAAATATGGGTAGGCCTATTTAAAACATTCTCAGAAAATAAGTGTTTGGTACTTCCAAGGAATTTCTTTTTACCACAACACTTTCTGTACTATGCTAATGGATATAAGACTAACTACTTATGTTCTCTACAAACTCTACTTCAAACAAACATTTCTGACACAAAATGTTCTTTAACTTATGTAATCTACCATTACTTACATAAATCTAAAGGACATACTTTAAAATACATAAATCCTTTAACATATAGAACATCTATAAACAATTAAAAAGTCTTATTTAACATATTTTATATATGTTTGAAAGATTTTCTTTTCATTAAGTTAAATGAATCTGCAAAAAACCTTTCTTGCTTTTGTGACCTGTTGTCATAAGAATGTCTTATTTATTAAAGCTGAAACTTGCACTGTAATGTTCGATTATTTTCCAAAATCAAAGTTTTTGGACATAAGTCAAGAATCTTTACCAACATTTCATTTAACAGTATATCATGATTAACAGTACATAAACAAGTTGAATTTGGCACTACCATAAGCATAATCAGCACAGAAACACAAAATACCAGTCCATATAAAAAATCATCTCACCAAAAGCATCCAGACTTCTCTTTCATATACTTAACATGTAAGAAAGTATACGGTAAGCATTTTGATATCCATATGTTGGCAGCATTAGAAATAGCAGGTAAATCAGTTGGTTTGGTAATTAATAAGGATAAAACAAAATATATGAAGATAGTGGCGGACACAGATAATAGACCCCTACAAATATTCAATAAGGAAACTCCATCTTTCAACAGGTCAATAAGTACAAATACTTAGGAGTTCAGATAAATAACAACGGAATAATATCAGAAGAAATAAACAATAGAATAATAATGGGGAATAAAGCATACTTTGCTAATCTAAATCTTTTAAAATCTAAACTAATAACAAAGTCAACCAAACTAAAATTGTATAAAACCTTAATTAGACCCATGGTATCATATTCTGCTGAATCTTGGACAATGAACAAAGGTGATGTGAGTGCACTAAGAATATTCGAAAGAAAAATAATTAGACGTAAATATGGACCAATATGTGACAATGGTATTTGGAGGATTAGATCTAATTCAGAAATTAACCAAATAATAAAAGGGGAGGATCTAGTGAGGCATGTTAAATCCTTGAGACTCAGCTGGCTGGGTCATGTCTCCAGGATGGAAAATGATAGAATGCCAAAATACCTGCTGAATAATGGAATAATAGGAGTCAGAAAGAAAGGAAGACCGAGGAAGAGATGGATACAGGATGTAGAAATAGATCTGAAGGCCATGGGAATACGAGGATGGAAAGAGTTAGTACGGCAGAGAAGTAAATGGAAGAGAATTGTGAGGGAAGCCAAAGCCCACCAGGGGCTGTAGCGCTTGAAAGGAAGGAGGAAGGAAGGATTTTGATATCCACTTTATATTCAAGATTTCATGGAAGTACACGTTTTGAGATCACCTAAATATGATAAATATACTTACTAGGATATCCATCTGAACTCTTTCTTTGCATTCTGCTAGCAGTACTAACATCCGGACATATTTTAAAGATATGGATGTTATTGTCAACAGGTGATTACAGGGCAGAGTGGTTTTATTAAGTATACCATGAAGTTATCAAGTGAAGGTGGAACCTCATTGCTTATTTCAAGTGTTAATGTACAGAACTAGCCGGTGCCCACGGCTTCGCCCACGATAATTAATTGAAAAATTAAAAATTAAGAGTATAATAATTACTAAAGCATTATATTTATTAACACTTGCACGCGAATCATTCATAAACTAAGCCATTAATAATTAATGAAACAGCTAAAATTCCTGCTTTAGAGTACATTCCACGATATGAAAGCACCGCCTGGGAAAACGATCTCATATTCGATCATGCAGTTCCAAAGCGACCTGTTAACACTGATAATACGTATTGTTTCTCAACTGTTTGTTGACAGATGAATATGATGTGAATTTTATTTGATAAATTCAGTGTAATTTTCAGAAATTATATAATTTATCAAGGGGACGAGTTATTTTGTTTGGATTTTTATTGTCCGCGATACTGCCTGCGGCTTCGCCCGCCATTATTAATTGACTCCAGGATTTTAAAGAAATTTACACTGGCAGTATATTAAAAATGTTTGTGGTTCACAGCTATGAAAATTGTAAGCAAAAATAAAATTAGAATATTTGTTCATTGTGTTCATTTCACTTAGGCTTTATATAATAAAGAAACGGTTTTCTTAATTTTGTACTCTTCGTGAAAGTTTAGACTGCGAGAGACGAACATCACCGTTTATACTCGATGTTTCACACTATTTAGGGCCGTTGAATTGTATAAGAGTAGATTCTGAGTTACATTGACTTTTCTTTTACATCGTAAGTACAGATTTTACAATATGTATACAATGATGTATTTCCTAATTGCATGAAATGCAAATAGCATGCGATCAGCATGTAGACAGTGTTTATATTTCGAAAAACTACATTCCACATCACACACGGAGCAGAAAAAAACACCAAAATATCATAGTTATTTGAAATTCCCAGTGTCTTTCAGTTTACACAATAGTTTAAGTTTGTCACCCTTATTTGAACAGATCCTGCTGGTATTTGACTCAGTGTTTCTGAAAGTTGTTCTATTGCCTGAATGAGGTACTGGCATTTTTAGTGTAAGTGATTGTAAATGTGTTATTGTAGTTGCAATAATACTCAAATTATTATGAATGTATGAAAGATCTTCAAATAATGCTGCTGAAATTATCGCTTTCATGCCATAAATGATGCTAATTTTTATGTAAAACTTTTTTTTTTTTACTTAAGGCATATTGTTACAGCCCTCCAGTTGTCTATGCAGTGAACAGCTGGAACAGTTGCGACAAAAATTTTGTCCATCACAGTACCTCAAGCCATCTATACTCCATACAGGAATATGATTGCTCTATTTACTTACTAAAACCTCTCTGCCTGGGGATTACGTAATTACTAAATTAAAGACCTCTTTGGTTGAAACAGAAAACAGTTGTAGGAAATTTCTGAACCTTATATATTCCACAAAACCAAGTAAACTTACAGGAAAAAAATTCAAAATGATAAAATTCACAATTTCTTCAGGGCTATGTTTTAAAAAGCCACTGCTGATGATACTTTCATTCTTAAAAATATTTTAAGGAGTGTTTCCAGAATTATCACATTACAGGAAAAGTTAGGAAGCATATTTGATAACATACTATATAGGCAAGGTTCTTACGCTAGTATTAAAATGATGTGCTCAACTCTTCCTAGTGAAACCAGTAGGCAGCATTATTCACTTTTAAGGTGTTAGAGGTATTGAATTACCGACACTGGCTTAAGAATGTGTCTGGATACTTCTGGGTGGACAGAGTATGTTTTTTTCTCTGTTTATCATTAAAGAAAATGCAGAAAAATATTTTGAAGCAAAAAAAAAATACATTTCTATATAGTAGTTGGAAATAAAATCAAGACCTGAAATTAAAATAATGAACACTGTAATGGTTACACTAAAACAACTAAATATGTTAATGCCTCACAAAAAAATTATGGTATGACTGAATAAGAACCAATAATGCTGGAAAACTAAAGAGTTTTTCATATCAATGTCTTTTCATTTCATAGCACAGTAAACCAGAATGCGATTTTGGTGAGACAAAATTATTAAATGTACTTTTTTCTAAAGCATTTTTTCTATAGCTCTTAAAATTACACTGAAATGAACCAAGTCTCATCTGAATAGATTGAGACACTTCTTCTGAATATTCAGACATCTCCATCTTAATTCCTTCTACCTACTTGCAAAAAGAGGTTGGGTTGGGCTACCATCCTGTTATGGTTTATGTAATCCCCATGTATTGGTGGAAGTATAGCCTGATTTATGTATTAGGCAGGGTGGCCAATAAACCTAAATCTTTCCTTACTAACCAGAACATGTTGGCCAAGGGAACCTATCTACTGTATATAAAATAAAACTCCCCTTGCACAAACTGGGAATCGAACCCGATCTCTTGACTACCAGTCAGAAGCTCTGGCCGTTAGACCCTAAGACAGTCATCTGTAAAAATGATCATGTCATGGAATACATCATTTTTCATAAGCAAGCTTTAACTTTTAATGACAAGGAAAATGGATAATAGACATATAAACTTTCTGGTAGATAACTGATTAAGAAGGTGAATTTTTTAAAATACTGAAACTGCCATCTGCTTGCTTGGCAGGTAAATGGCTACTATACATACGGTATTTGGCATGTTACATCTTGTACATCAGGAGAACCAATCAGATCAGTGTAGCTGCAGCAGACTAATAGACCAAGCTGACGCTAACTCTAATAACCTTCAAAAAAGAGGTATTTAAAAGATTCTTTCTTATGCTACAGATAAGGGCTCTCTAATGTCTTTTTTTTTATAATTGCTGTATGGGGTCAAGATATATACTCAATAACTATTCAGTTTTTCATTTAAATAAAAATGTGAAGACTATTAACAAGTAAATATTTCACATTTTGTCCCACTTGAATCGTAACCTGGTCCACTATGCATAGCAAGAAATATATATATATATATATATATATACAGTACATGTATAACTAACTACAGACAAACAAATCTAAATACAGAACACTAGGCATTAAATATGAATGATCAATATCAATAGTGTATGTGCAAAATGCCATATGTTAAAAGTACCAACTTTTCAAGAAAGGAGAAAAAACTGAAAATGGTAACACATAATCATCTTTACCAATAAGTTATAATGAAAGAACATATATTTTACTCACCAAAATATTTGGGTAATTGCTCTTAGCACATGGACTGAGATCATGAGTTTCACATGAGACATTTTGCAGGAAATACTGAACGGGCAAAGAACATGTGATATTTTGTAAATGTTGAATTACTCGGCTTTTATTGGTCAGAAACTTGAGATATTTGGTAGTTATAAGCAAGAACCAAAATAATCCATGATTAGAGGATGAAAAAAAATTCAATTATTTGACATATGCATGTTGCACGAACACTGATATATTGATCAAATAAATAGGATAGGATAATACTCTTGTATGAAGACATTAAGAAAACAATAAATACAAAATAAACAACATGTAGAAAGACTACAGATTACAAGGATGAGAGCTCATAGAAAAATTATGGCATTAACAATATGTGGTTTATGGAACAGCCTAAATAAAAATGTTTGGTCCCACAACGAAACTAAAACAAGCATTTAAATGGTATGTTAGTATATTGTGATTTTAATACTGTATTATCTCAACCCTCTTTTATAAGTTGTGAATTTCAGTTTCAAACAATAATTCCCATTTATACTTAAATTCAAATTTAGACAATATTGTTGTGTACCATCCTCAATATTGCATGTCTCAAGGTAAAAATAACGTTGCTTTTTAGGGAGCATCGACATCAAAGCAACATGCTACCTGAATGCACGCTGTATACTACTCATATAAAATACTAAATAAACAAGTTGCAATTTTTGCACCAAAGTAGCAAGGAAACAGTGCAGATCGCAAAGTGAAATATTAATTTTTTCAGATAGATCTGGGCTTGTTTTATGCTACGCTACTTGAGATGACGCATGCATACTGATATCTTTTCAGCTGTTTTCTAATTGTTAAGAAAATTCAATGCTTATTTGCATGGTGTAGCTGTATATTATGGCAAAGATGGCATAAAAACTGCTGGAAATATCACAGGATCCTAAGACAATTAAATATTAAAAGATACATTAAATAAGTGGAAAGTTGCAATTTATCATGGAATTCATATAAACTAAAAGACATGTTCAAGGACAGAGTTATTGGTAGATGATTATGGCCCTCTAGGTCCCCTGATTTGTCGGCTTGCGATTTATATTTACAGGGAAATCTAAAAAATAAGGTATACAAAGTAGGGTTGCCACCTTTAGGTAAGGCTAAGGAGGGACAGTTATCGAATATATGCATATCGCCGATCTTCATACCTAAATTTGTACATGGAACAATTTATTAATAAGAGAAAGATGGTATATATTCGTTACAAAGCCAAAACTGAATAGGCTATATAACAGTAACACTAACATTAGAAAAGAAAAAGCTAGCAAAATAATAAAAAATATATAATGCGTCCCTCTTAGACATAATTCGGGATGCTGAAAATGTTCTTAAAATGCGGGATGTCCCACCAAATTCGGGACAGGTGGCAACGCTAATACAAAGGCAATGCACACACAATCAGTGAGTTAAAAGATAGCATTATGCAAGAAATCAGGAGAATTACAGTCCAC
This sequence comes from Ectobius pallidus, assembly GCA_964059195.1. Taxonomy (NCBI): domain Eukaryota; kingdom Metazoa; phylum Arthropoda; class Insecta; order Blattodea; family Ectobiidae; genus Ectobius; species Ectobius pallidus. The sequence continues at coordinate 140,035,862 of CAXKWD010000008.1, forward strand.
AAATTTGCTTGTGTAAATACCAATTTCCTTTGGAGATGTCAGGAATGTGATGCACTAGGACATCATTTTCAGCACTGACTGTTGTCTAGGTTAGTAAACAACATGGAAACTGTTTTTTTGATAGTCAACTATTGACCAGCAAATGAGTGTGCTGACACGGGGACACATGCCACCTAGTGCCGTAAAGAATCCCAAGGAACACTCCGTGAATGTTCATGTCAGTTTCTAAGTGTTAAGAGAAAAAGCACCACATAGGGTTTTAAGATGTACGGCTCCTGACAACTCAGATACTAACATAATTGAAAGAGGAAGTGTGGCAAGCACTCCCAAAGAGTTTTTATGAAAGTACTTACTAACTTGGATAGAGGGCTGAGTCTATCTTAACTGATTCTGAACATGATACAAGGAAAAATATCTGATGCCAATGCATGGGATCAAACCTGGGCTATCCAGGCACTTGCTAACTTGGATAGAGGGCCTGTATTATGACCACCTGATATCATATTTATCTGCCAGATAGAGAACCTATCTTTAGTTGGCCAAGAATTGCGTACTATGATCTCCTGACAAAATCTGACAGGCAAGACAACTTCCAGATAAGCTAGCAAGAGGATGGAGTGGCTGATAAACTACCAATGCCAGTTAGAGAAGCTTGGTGGAAACAAGATGGCAGCACTCCAAAGCTTCCTGGCCACCTGAATTTCAGAATTGATGCTGGAAGATTTAATTTACACTAAAATGTCACTTTAAGCTCACATATAGAAATAGAATTGCACAAAGTGATTAAAGCACTTAAAACGATATGTTCTTATGTAATTTAATTGTACAAATACATATTCGGACTGCCGCACCTAGCGGAGGCCTATCGAACTACAACAAACACACCTCTTTGCTCAACAAGCTAAGGATCATTTTACTACGTTCTTCCTGATAGCAGTTCATAGGTGGTATTACAATACACCTTCCAGTTAAGCTACCTGGAAGTCACGTAATTGTCGGCAGGTGGTAATACGGGCCCTGAGTCTATCTTAACTGATTCTGAACATGGTACAAGGAAAAACATCTGATGCCAATGCATGGGCTTAAACTTGGGCAATCAGGTACTTACTAACTTGGATGGAGGGCTGAGTCATTAAATGATTCTGAACATGGTAAAAGGAAAAATATCTGATGCTAATGATGGGATCAAACCTGGGCTCTCCAGTTCTACAATGAAACTTAAGTTGATTTTTTTCTTTTCGAACAAGCCATTAATTTCTGCAATACCAGCCATGCAGTTGTGAGCAAGCATTGATATCTGCTGCTGAGAATTCAATGTTCGTTTAAAAGGCACTAATTTATTTTATGTTCCTTACAATAAACATTTAGCATCCTACCCTATCTTTTTAAATCCCCAACCACCAGTAAGCAAGCCATGCTATGCTTACTCTTTTTACTTGTCATTTTCTATGATCAGAGAACATTTTAATAATTCTTCACTCTAAACACAGCCTAATCAGTCTTCCTTAGAATAATGTGGCACAATTCTACATGCACTAAATTCAAAGTGAATGGAAAGAATAGACACAGCATTCTAGTATCTACCCACTTATCTATTTGTGCAGGGACCTATTCTCCAGGAGGAGAAGTAACGAAGATGAAATATTATATATACTTGCTTGTTATCTTATTATATGGAATTTATTTATTTTTACATTTTAAAGGGAATTTAACTGAATCCACAGCACATAAGCACAGGATTTTTCGGCCAAGCTTTTTTAGGTTTGTTTTTAAACAATTTATTACCTTAAACCTTTTATCTAATTCCTTCAAAACCTTGTCAATATACTGAAGTAGAGCTTAATCTAATTCTTTTTCAAGGCTCAAGTTAAGTTTCGAAAGTAATTTTTAAAGAAAATTGCCAAGGTATGGAAAGTCTTGCGAACTATTTAACTGACAAAAATTTGTTTCTGAACAATGTAACAATGTTGCAAAATAAACAAATAAACAAAAAATAAACAAATAGCTTAAGGCACATGGTAAATACAATCATGATACTTCAAACACTAAATACAGTAACTACAAAAATATTTAAGAAGAAGATAAAAAGAATAAAATAATTCAAACATACGAACACAAAACTTTAAATTCTACGTACAGAAACTACAAATATATTCTATCTGTATTTACCTAACAGAAGAAGATAAATAGAATAAATTCAAACTTACGAACACAAACAAGTACTGCAGTGATAAACAAGACGGACAATAAATACCCTGAGCTTTCTGCTTCAACAACTGGAAGATTCAAAACTAATTTGTAGTTCTCACTAAATGTGGTATATCAAAGATCTTCCTCTGCCCGTACCTAGGTACACAATACTAGGAACAACAAACTTATCAATATTCCATATCATAGATTATCTAAATCACTTAATAGCTATGAGGTATTAGGCCTAAAAATGTACAATAAGCTCCCATCAAAAATAACTCAGCTTTCGGTAAACATATTCAAAAGTAAGCTTTTTATTTTACTTGTTAGGAATCCTTTTTTGGGCCATTCTTCCGATTGTGGGGAATTTCGTGTCCCAACCTTGCCAGTCTCGTAAATTAGAAATTTCCTCCCTTTTTACTATTTACTCGTAAGTAATCATCATTTATCTAGTTGAAATATAAAGAAGTATATTTTTATTCTGATATATTATGGTATTTAATAGCTTGAAATGTTGACAGGAACTACAAATTACCCATGAAATCAATGTCCCAACTCGAAGTACTGCATGTACGAAAGCTAAGAAATTGACTGAGAAGTCTTCTAAAAAAATTGTAAATACAGGAACTGCCGAAGGTATTCTTAATCTCATTGATGATATTAGGATAATTATTTTATTCTTATTTGTACTGTGTTATTTTTTTAAATTTAAGTGCTTAACTGAGTGTCCCTGCATTAGAATAGTCAACACCGTAACGCACGTAGGAATCAAATTTGCGCCAAATATGCTATTGCGGCATTAACTACGGCCATAAGTTAATTGGGAAGAACGATGGCAACAATGTTGCAACCACAAAAGTATTCCTTGTGTGATTGTAGGAAGCGTAAGAGCAAAAAACCAGATTTTTCAGGAAAGTACCTTAATTGCATGTCAACACCGTAACGTAGAAAAAAGTGTGATTTTGTGATTTTTATAAATATTTTTAGTCTAGCAAAGAATTTTTGGCTGTATTTGAAGATAAAGCATGTGATGAATCGTCGTTTTTTTTCAATCTTAACTTCGAAAACTTATGAACAAAAAAAAAAAAATGTCAACTCCGTAACGAATTTCTTCGTGACGGAATTGAACACTGTTACAGTGGTGACTTTATTGGCTTGCATATGTTTAATTTAATTTAAATTTAGCTTATTAATTGTTTTTACCTCATTATATGAATACATTATCGAAAACATGTCCACATCTTGAAATGAATGTCCACACCATAACGCAAGTGTCCACACCGTAACGCAGTCTCCACCCCATTTTTCTAAGTAAAATGGCAGTGAAATGGCAATAGTTAGCACTAATTTTTAAATTTCTTTTTCTTAATGAGAAGGCATTTATGCACTCTATTCTTAGCATGCATGCGATATGAAAATAAATATTTTACATTAAAAACTCTGACCATAGTAACAAAATTTAGCATTAAAAAATCTCGATCCTATATTCTAAATTAAAAGTTTTAATTTTTTTTTCCATTATAGTAAATATTGGAGATAAAATTGATACAAGGTGAATCGCAAGCCAATGACCTATAGAAACAATGAATAAAAATGCTTTAATATTTCAAATTGTTAATATTAGGACCGGAAAACGCTCCGTTACGGAGTTGACTGATATTTGCACGTACTGATATTAAAAAAATTATATCTAATTTAGTGATTAACATTGAGCTCGGCCAGTTCACTAGGAATAGGTTAACATCATAATAAACGAGATGACATCAATAAAACACAGTTTTGTGACAATTGTAATTCCAGCTTAACAGTGGGTGAAAATCCCCACAATCGTGAGAATGACCCTTTTATGGTATCCAAGAATTTTTTGAATGGGAATTATCTTGTTAATTGTGTGTGTCATGGCATAACGACCTGATATAAAGGGTTGTGTACCACAATTAGTTCTAATTCAATCTTTGTAACCGTAGCCTGTATACGTACACTTGTATTTTTATACTATTTTTAACTATACTGACTTTGTCTATTGCAATTCATTGCCAAATGACAATAAAATTGTATTATTATTATTATTATTATTATTATTACTGTAGGTAGGGAAGTATTGTGTCGACCACGGAATTCACAGTTGAGTTTTTAACATAAATACACATTTTGAGGTCTCCTGAATCCAAAAATACTATTTTCAGAAATGTGTGTGTGTGTGTGTGTGTCTGTGAACAGTCTAATTCCAAAACGAAAAATTGTATGAACAAAAATTGTATTTGGGTTAGGTACCTTCTGGGGATGTGATACGAACATTTGCGACAACTTTCTCTTACTTTTAATGCCACATGTATAAAATTTCATTTTTCATTATTTTCTCCAAAATGGCTCATACAATTTTGTTTAAATTTTGTAAATGAGGTGCCTGAACTAAGAGCTTAAACTTTTATTCAAAAAATTTTTCTGCAAATAATAATGTTGCTACAATGTCGTTAACACAATATCTGACAGCACAGCATGAAACTAACTCCTATTGATTTGTGGTACACCCATTGCGGGAACCAATGGCAGTAGTTCTTGTAACATGATGAAACTGCCGAGCTGAATATTTGGTTAATGGTTTGAGTTATCAATCAAGTCAGTTAACTTTTCGGCTACCTACTTGAGTTCTCAAATCTAAATCACAAGTTCTGGATCCTGATTGCATCTGGGATCATTCCATTCAGCCCATCACTACAATAATTCATGTCTTATCTCCTACAATAGAAATCACACAAAATAGCTATTTATATATCAAGTACGCAAAATAACGCTTCAGCGGACAAATCTAGTATAGTGGCCAAGGTAAAAGCCGGGACCGAAATACTGGATGAGTCCAATAAAGTTTTTGCATACGTGGTGCATACAATATCTTTTAGTAAAAGATCTCTAAATTATACAAAATGAAATAAAAATACGGTACCATATAATTAATTATAATGAAAGGTAGTCAGCCATTTATTAACATCATATTCTCACAGCCAACTGAATCGCAGAACAACAATGAACTGTACGTACCAATAAGAAATGCGGTATAGATGCATTATATATGAGTACAGACTAGTATGTATGAAAAGCTTGTGAAAGTATGAATGATAATCCCGAGGAGTAGGCTATGAGAAAGAATATATTATTGCATTTAAATGCTGGTGCATCCATGGTAAGCAATGATTCTCCTGTGAATCAAGATGTGAAAAGTTGCTGGCTTATATTTGTTGTTATATGATGAAGTGTTTTGCGAAAAACCCAGGTGAAGTTTCTGACTATCATAAAGAAACATGTTGGCTTAAATTTGTTGTTTTATCACCAAATATATGCTTAAATCCATGTTAAAGTTGGTGTGACTGGTCAATGCCATCTGGATTTTGTTTATATAGATTGTCATGACGACTTTAACGTACCAGGCAGATAAAACTGCATTTTGAATGTAGTTTAAATGCAGTTTTATGCAATTTTAGTGGCCTAAGTTGTTTTGAAGCAAAAAACTCAATAATCTGTCCTTATCAGGAAATAACAATAAAAATAAATAAAAAAACAATGGAAGGATGAAATCACTGTACCTGACTTCATCCAGTTTCCCTCTGTTTGTAACTGGAATAAAGCACATTCTGTTATTGCAGAACTGGGACGATGAACCTGCCCAAGGCATCTGGGCATGTCAAACAAATATGGGAACTTCAGAACACCTCCAAACCTCACAGCTTTCTGCCTGCCAATACCAAGAAGCAATCCACATTTGTCTATAGTACTGTACTGTTACAACATTTTATAGTTTGGCATGCAGGCAAATAATCACTCTTATATTACTTAGAACAATATATTATTTCTTAAAGAAATGACACATCTTGCATAACTTTCTTAAAAATAAGTTTCAGCCATTATCTTTGCTCTTTGCTTACAGGGAGGAACATACAACTTCTCAAGTCAAAAATGTAATTTTTGCTTGCATTAATCACACTTACTTTAGTTAAAATATTGTACTGACTCTGGTGTTGAGGTCGTCTGATTCCACCCCCCCCCCAAAAAAAAATAGGGCAAGAAAAACTTTCAAAAAATTAGATATTTATTTATTTGAGCACCTGATTCGAACTGAAACAAAATTGATTACCATTTTAAAATAATATTTATTCTATTTATTTTACAGTCCACCCAACATAGAATACAACATAAATATGAGACATTGCTTATGATCGGGACTGTACGTAACAAAAAAAAAAAAAATATTGTTGTTGTGGCTAAATGATGAAAATGTCCCGTCTATAGAACTAATTAAGCATTTTTTGTGGGGAGAGGAAGTTGAACAGTCCTTCGCACTGGTTGACCATGTTGGGAATGTGAAGTGCAATTTTGTATTCACCATGTATGGTGTTTTTTACAATAATACATTTTTTCAAGCATCATTTAGGACTACAAAACATCAGAAATGAAAATGGTACAATATAAGACAACGGTACTTAAAATTTAAAAAGTTCTTCTACATAAAAATCACAATGTCTTATTGACCGAGCTTTCACCGTAAATTTCTTTTATTTACAACATTTAATCCGAGAGAGAATTATTATATTTTCTTGGTAAAAATTGAAAGTTTGGCTTGCTGATAAGCTAAAGTTGTATGTAACTCCTTTAAGAACTGAATAATTTAAAGAAAGTAGAATGTTTTTAGAAAACAATAAATGATAACATTATGGAACAATATCTGGATGGAAATATTCTATGAACATACAACAATAAAACGTAATATAAAATAGTAACTAATTTAAAATTAAACTGGCCTATAATTATGTACAGAAGAAATAAGACTTACAAAAACATCACCAGATGGGAAAGAGCTATGACAAAGATGCAGTAAGAAATATAAGAATTTGGTAAGTCATGAAATAGGCGCATTAATTTAAAAGTTGTTATTCATGCTATAACTCAATAAATGCACTTGCTCTTTGTTTTAAGGGGTTTTGTATGATAAGAAAAATGTTAATGGGAAGACAGGGCAAGGAAATGAAAACTTAAAAGATTTTCTTTTTATCACAAGCAAGACTCAATAAAAGAAAAGATATTTGAAAAATAATATGATACAGTCTTCCATTTACGCGGCAAATGAACTTTGCTTCCAAATTGTTCCATTTCTTCTTGTATGATGTTCACTACATTAATTTACAGACAAAGACTCTGGACTTCAAGCTGTCTCAGAAATAAAATAGTACAAGCCGAAGATGTATGAAAAGGAATATAGAGTGTTTTCTGAGTGGAGGAACCCCAGAAAGATTAAAGGTATCTTAGAATTGTACGTTAACAGCCTTACTAATAAAATATCTTATAAGGGTGTTGAATGGTTATTTGGTTGATCACTGCACAAATTTTACATAAGGCGTGTCACTAATAATCCCTGCGTAACTGGTAAGAGTTTCACCAGACTTGAATGTGAAACGTCATCAAACGCTTCATTCTGGGGATGACATTGCCCGCCTGCAGAAGGAAAAGAAGAATGTAATTGCATATTGCCACTGTTGCCATCTATCCAAACGAATAACAGTATGTTGTCTATTGTGAAAAATCTGCATTTAACACTTTTTAAAGTTTAATGTTTTATTTTTGAAGATTTAAGTATATACTTGCAATGTCAAAAAGGTAAAAGAGCGGTTTTATTGACGATCTCCAGGAAGAAATCAAATTTAATACAGAGGGCAAGCAGTGTAGTGATTGAACGAAAGTGCTATGCCAACACTGTAATGCCCGTTTTTCTGTTGCCCCTTTTTTTTATCATAAGGTAATATGATAGGCTAATTAGGTCCAAATCAGGAAAGAAGTTCAAGTTATCAATTGAGGAAAACAGTAAAGTAAGTTTACAGATATTTAAAGTAATTCCTACCATTCAAAATAAGTTGTGTAGATAGTTTCTGTATCTTAATTACAGTATTAAAAATTATTAAGTCACTATAGACACAGGATGGAAAAGCCAAAGGGGGTATTTCCACTTCAGTTTTCTAACAGCTTGAATTTAACAATGATATTCTATAAATTACTTGCTTAATTGCCTTCAACAAGTGCCATGAATAGAAAAGTCAGATATTTTATGGAAAGAAATCTTGAGCAATAGTTCTTTGAAATGCAGAAACGTTTTACTCACAGACGTTGCCTTTTCCAGTTGGATTTAAGCGAGCCTAAAAAGGCTTGGCAAATTGACCGTGAGTCCTAAAAGTATATAAAACAAAAGGCGCTAAGATTGCCACAACATTTTAATTTAAGGGATAGGTAAGCTATAGCTTAGTAGAAGAGTATACATATTTATTTACATTGTATGCTCTCAGAGCAATAAATTAAGAGAAGACCTCGGAATCTTATGTATAAAATTTTCTCAACTCATTTGGAAACAAAATCAATGTTACAAATTGTTCGAACAGTGCACTGTTAAAAGAGCATCAGTCAAAACGGGTGGTATGAAAAATAAAAGATATAACTGACCAGAGAAAGGCAGGAAAAACATATCTTTTCAATCAGCTTGATAAGACTGTATGTCAGAAGAATCTTGGAGAAAATAATACAAATTTTTCATTGAAAAGAAAACAGTAACCAAGGCTTGGGTCCATCTTAAAAGCACCAGCATGAATAAGATAATAAGAGAATGTAAAAGTGAAATAAGGATATTTAAAAGATTTCCTCGAGCAGTCTTCAGCTCTTTAAAGCAATGACTAATGCCCATTTAACAATTCACTATTCTTTTAAAATGAGAAAGTTTTTTTAAAAATATATTTTCCACAATACTATACACCAGTTCTGCACAACATATGGCCGGCCTGCCTGATTAAAATATTTAATCATCTGGGGAATTTTAATGGTTTTCACCTAGACAAAACCCACATTAAAGTGATATTAAATTGTATTGGAAGTTAACATGGTGAAGTTAAATACCATAATAATTATATAAGAGTTGAATTTTACACAAAAACTTCACTTTTGGTATAGTTTACCTGAACTAGTTTCGACGCCTTCGCTACCATTGTCAACAGCTATACTTCAACTGCTGTGGCACCCTCCTGCAGATGTGATAGAAAATTTGAGAAACAATCAGGACCTCATCTCAAAGTTTGTACCCCGTCTGCGGGCGGGTGCCATGACAGTTGAAGTATAGCTGTTGACAACGGTAGCGAAGGCTCTGAAACTAATACAGGTAAACTATACCAAAAGTGAAGTTTTTCTGTAAAATTCAACTCTTATATGACTATTATACATTAAAGTGATTCAGGATCCATTTTCTATCGAAGCAGGGAATATACCTGCTGAACTCCAGATGGAAGTGACTAATCTCCAGTGTTCAGAAAATTATTGGTGAAGCATAGGGAAAGTAACTTACAAGACTTTTACCGTATTTATCTGAATATAAGCCGCACATTTTTTGCCTAAATTAAGTCCAGCAAAATATGCCTGTGGCATAAAATCGCATAAAAGTGGTTTCAGGCAATAATGGTAAAAATGCGCACAATATAGCTGGTTGATCTACTGTGGCCGGTTACCCCTCTTCCAAGTCCGTCACCTATCGATTATCTCTAGTCCTCTCTAGGAATACTGACATATTAATCGATTCAAAATCCAAAATGCATAAAACTGTATAAGCAAGCAATATGCATTTTATGTTGTGTTTGGCCTATTTTATGATTTTTTATAGCGGTATTGCGGAATATGCATCTATTATGAGCTGTTCCTAAAGAAATACAAATAATGGTAATTTTAAACTGCTGGTAACTGAAAGTGCAGTTATGAAAAAATAGAAAAATTGCTAGAAATTGAACATTGAAACTCATATGCATTATAAAATACTGATTTCTATTTTCCTTTCCATCAGTTTAATTTAATGTTTGATGAAATAAAATTAGAATTTCACAATTTAAGTTAGCTGATACTTTCTTTTTCTTATTTCAGGCATATTTCAACTAAAAATATGTTATTTTAATGTTATGCAAAAGAGATGATTTATTATTTCACTTTGGGGTCAATTTAATTTTTTTCCTCCTTACTTTAGATGATATCACGTTTAATAGATGATGTTTTATTTATAAAAAAGGTGAAAATAACTCATATTGATTTATTATTATTACCATCAAATTAAATACAAACTCCTGTAGAATAAGTGTATGAAAATCAGCCCAGACAAAGTGAAATTATTCAAGATTATGTAAAAAGCGAGTCTGCTACTGTATAAGATCCTTAATAATAGTTTGTGTTGTGAAATTTTGCAACTATGTCAATCTGTTTGTTAAGAGTTTTGAACACAATATTTATTGAAATTCTCTAAAAATTGTAATATGCATATCGATAACTAATTATATTAAATTTAGCTGCAGGGGACCAATGTAAGATTCAGGGTCCAAAGTGAAATGGCCCTCAGTTGGAAGGTAAAAGTTGAGTATGGCCCTCAAAGATAATCTAGTTGTGCAGGCCTTTTATACATAATGCTGATAAAAGCTTTATACATACTTTATTTATGTATTATAAATTTATGTAACATACTTAAAAATCAAGAAAATTATATACAACATTATTCCTTAGTCTTTATACCGGTACATAATCCTTTTATATGATTATCTCTCCAGTCTTATATAATAATGTATACAGAATCTGAAGTATTTTCCACTGTCCACATGCCTTCCTTCTATCAAACATAGTCAGATTTCAGAAACTGATGTGGAAACAAGTCTAAATGGCAAAATGGAAGAATAGGTCACCACTTAAGCTCTGCCCACCCTGGCCGAGCGTTGCTATGGCATCCCTGCTACAGTCCTTGTACCAAAGCTTACGCACTAATTACTATAATACGATGCATCCCCAATATGAAAATAACCCTTGTACCAAACCATATGCACTGATTACTACCATACGAAAATAACCCTTGCACTAATTACTACAATACAAGGAATCCTCTTGAACCAAAATGGCTCTCTAAACTTAAAAAGAAGAATTCTTACTTCACACCCCAACGATCACTCAATGGCATGGTTAAGATGACTGGCTATGATGCTAGCAGTCCCGTGTTCAAATCCCTTTAAGTCGAAAATTCATAGGATAGGAATAGGTCCCAAATAGGTAGGTAGGGTGAAGGAAAGAGGTAGAAAGTGGAAGAGAAGAGGAGAAAAGGGGGAAAAAAATTAAAATTTTCCCAATTTTCAATGCTGCTAGTAGTTCCATTGCCACGTAGTTGTCTCTATTTGTTTAATAATGAGTTGGGTGGGTGGAGCTTTGAGTGGCAGCCTGCTCTTCCCTTTTCCCGTCTAAATGTAATGAAATAAATGCATTTGCAAATTCCCATGGTCCCACAGTATGAAACTAACTACTTTCAAAGAAGATAAGCAATAACCAACTTTGTACGCTACATGCTAACTAATAGTAATGGCAGGTACCAGTTCTTTGATATTCGTGTATTCTGGATCAGTTGAGAAGATTTCCAGAAGTTCGCTGAAAGTCGGTCGATCACGTGGTTGGTATGCCCAACATCGTTCCATTATTTGATAAACACTGTCAGGACAGTGTTCAGTTTGTCGGAGTCGTTCACCTTTTTCTACCAGCTGTGTTACCTGAAGGGAAAAATAACTATTAACGTAAATTAATATTGTGGACAAAGAATGTTACGTGGCTTCCAGAGGAGTCATGTAACATTCTGTATGCACAATATGACAAAGTGCAAGAAATTCAAAATCATGCACACAGTTATATCTCGCTCGCAGAAAGTTAATATTCATATATATACCAATATTGCTAATGAAAATGCCCAGTATAACTAGGATTAGAAACATTTACTGCCTATTAATCACATTAGATTATATTTGAGTTCATAACAATATTGCCTAAGCTAGAACAGTAACAGTGACAACCCATGTTTTTTGATTATTTGTGCATGTCATAGTCCCAGTTAACATAGATAATTGGGAGCTTGCAGTACTAAAAACAGTGTATTTTGGTTTAAACTATCCCTATACCAACTACAGTACCGGAATCTAGGAGGTAACAAGTGTGAAAAATATGAATCCATCTGCCCACGGCAAATATCACTGTATGCATAATACTAATGCAAGAAGAATTATCATAGTGTATGTACAAGCAAGGCATCTGCCTGTACAGATCCACTTAGCAAAGGAATAATGTAGTATTATAATAAACTTCCAAAGTCAATAAAATCTGCTAAAAGACATGTTTTCATATATATTGTTGTTCTCTGCAAGTTATTATTATTCTCTGCATGGAATGACAAAATGGCCGATCCACCTGTTTTAGCCTTCACTTCTCTTCCGACTTGTCAGAAAACACTGAAGATTCAATAGAAACATCAGATTTCATGGAACTTCTAGCAAATGCTCCCCTCTTTCTTTTAAAACTAGAGTACATTTATGAGTAGACCAAATAGATGTACACCAAGCCTTGTTTGAAAATGTTGTTAGATAATAACAGATTAGTTAACATGAATATACAAGATATTCTCTATAACAGCTATTTTAATCCCAGCAATGAACAACGTTAATATAAAAGTACTTCTGGGGGGCTCCACCATCCCTGGAGCCCTTGACCATATAGGCCATCCTCCGATCTCAACATAGTGTGGCCAATGGTCCTGCTTCCCAGGGGTTACCCATGTATGATGTATAAGAACAATGCTGTTTTATGTATGATTTGTAGTTTTTTTTTTTTTTTTTTTTTTTTTTTTTTTTTTTGTGTGTGTGTGCTAAAATAGTTCCAAGGGCTGCTTTCAGGGTCAAATTACCTGGCATATCCAAGCTTTTGTTACTGATATGTCTGCAGCCTTCTTCAGGGAATGGTCCCGCGAAAGGAACTGGCCACCCTATGCAGTATCATCCGGCATAGTGTCCCTCGGTCGGGCAGTGGGCTTCTCCCCCCCACGGCTCTGTCCAGGGCAGGACTGGCCTCCAGGCCGAACACTTCATCATCATCAGGAAATCAATATTGATCATGCTTAGATATTCCAGTTAATCTGACTCAACAGATAGCCTATGAAACTATTATAGGAAAAAATTGTACATTCTCTCTCTACTCACACCATTTTGTACCTGAAAATAATTTGTAGAAGCCTACATTGATTAAGCAATATAACCTAGACAAAATCAAAAAGTAGTTAGATATAAGAAAAAGGAAAGGGCATTGGAAACAAAAGGAAAACTAAACACACCTCAACACCTCTCATTTCTCCATATGGCTGCTGTCCAAATGAAAACATTTCCCAGAGAGTTACACCAAAACTCCACACATCACTGGCATGAGAAAATGTACCAAAATTATAGGATTCTGGAGCATACCTAAAAATACAAGAAAAGTGAGTTTAAAATTACAGAGTTCAGCATAATGTTTTGGATAATTGTAATTTAAATACTTGTTCATTAAGATTGATTTTCTAGCTCAGATCTGAAGAACCATATTTTACTTGCTATAAGACACACTTTTTTACTTTGAAAACAGAGCCTTGAAAGTTGGGTGCGTCTAATGCTCCGAAGTACACTAAAAAATTTAAATTATGGTAAATATTGCCTGAATATCATAGCTATAAACAATGATTCATACTGAAAAATAATACTAAACATCAAAGATGGATGATCCCTCTCACACATATTCTGTGTACCATGAACAAGCAATTGGGACACAGTGGTAACGTCTGGAATTTTTTCTGTGAGAGTTAGTAAGCTGATTACACCTGGAAATCTGGCTTAACAGAAAAAAAACTCTGGATCCGTGAGATTTCTTTAAAGACAGACTTTACTGTAATAAATATTCATTCATTCATACTCCCTACTTCACCCTGAAAATTAGACACAAACAGATTTAATTTTCACCTTTAAAATTAGACACAAACTTTTAATTTCAAATGGATCATGATTTACATTAAATGCTTAGTTACCATTTTATAGGCCATCGTCCTCCCTGTGTGGCTTTGTAGTATTCATGATCATTTCCAAGAGCTCTGGACAAACCAAAATCACTAATTTTAGCCTGATGTCGAGAAGCAAGGAGAATATTACGTGCAGCCAGGTCACGATGAACAAACCTCTGCTCTTCCAGGTAAGTCATACCTGCGAACATGAACATGATGACATTGTTACCCAAGAACCTAAGATATAGACATACTTATGAATACAGGTTCCTTCAGATTTCCAGCATGGATTTCAGAGCACAATAAAATTGACCTTGTTGGCTTGCCACTGTTTTCTGGAGGTGTCGTTTAACCTATGCGCTATACTCCAAAATCAGCTGTTGGGTGTTGCTTGCAATGTTAACAGGCAATCCTGCTCAATCCTCTCATTTTATCATTTACTTGCTGCTTTTTAGCCTGTTATGGATTCAGCAAAGAAAAGAGGTGGCAAAAAAAGTAAAGGAAATGCTAAAGACTTGATAGCGGTATGTCTAGGCTAATCATTTATGAAACAGCGACACCGGCCCTTAAACAATAGTTTTAAACAATCCAGCACTCCTCAGATGTAGAGGTTGCAGGATTTTTAATTTCAACCTGTACCAATATGGAAGAATGCTGTTAGTTAACGTAATTTTTTTAATTATCATTTCATTAGCTTTGGACATACACTGACTACAAAGCTTTACTAACTAAAATTTACAAAAATACAAACATAACAATAACTTAAGTAATAATTAAATATTATGAAAACAACAATTATGAAAAAGATCTTTCTTTAGAGTGTAACCATGGCTTCGGGGTTATCAGTTCTATCCCTATAGTATAAAGCCACATGGCTCACTCACTCACTCACTCACTCACTCACTCACTGACATTAATGTTTGCCCACTTCCAGATGAGCTAGAAACTTGAAATTTGGTACACTTATAGCTTTTAGGCTGTAAACCACAGGAAAATTCCAAAAATTTAATTTTTTTATTTTTTAGCCCTAAAAACCCCCCGAAAAAGGGTTCGGCTCGGCTCACAGACATTAATGTTTTCCACTTCCAGATGAGCCACAAACTTGAAATTTGGTACACTTATAGCTCTTAGGCTGTGAATCACAGGAAAATTCCAAAAAGTTTATGTTTTTAATTATTAGCCCTAAAAACCCCCCGAAAAAGGGCTCGGCTCGGATCACTGACAAAAATGTTTGCCCACTTCCAGATGAGCTAGAAACTTGAAATGTTGTACAGATATAGGTTATAGGCTGCAAACCACAGGAAAATTCCAAAAAGTTATTTTTTTTAATTATTAACCCTAAAAACCCCCCGAGAAAGGGCTCGGCTCACCGACATTAATGTTTGCCCACTTCCAGATGACCTACAAACTTGAAATTTGGTACACATATAGCTTTTAGGCTGTAAACCACAGGAAAATTCCAAAAAGTTTATTTTTTTTATTTTAGCCCTAAACACTCCCGAAAAAGGGCTCGGTTCGGCACACTGACATTAATGTTTGTCCACTTCCAGATAAGCTAGAAACTTGAAATTTGGTACACATATAGCTTTTAGGCTGTAAACACAGGAAAATTCCAAAAAGTTTATTTTTTCCAATTTTTAGCCCTAAGAACCTCCGAAAAAGGGCTCAGCTCCGCTCACCGACATTAATGTTTGCCCACTTCCAGATGAGCTAGAAACTTGAAATTTGGTACACATATAGATTTTAGGCTGTAAACCAAAGGAAAATTCCAAAAAGTTTATTTTTTTTAATTTTTAGCCCTAAACACTCCCAAAAAGGGCTCGGTTCGGCTCACTGACATTAATGTTTGTCCACTTCCACATAAGCCAGAAACTTGAAATTTGGTGCACACATAGCTTTTAGGCTGTAAACCACAGGAAAATTCCAAAAAGTAAAATTTTTTAAATTTTTAGCCCTAAAAACCCCCGAAAAAGGGCTCGGTTTCCATGGCAACGGTATTATCAAACTGTATTCACGTATGGCTCTGAAAGTTTAGAAATAATTATTTCCGTAAACCTAACAGGGTGGTCGAGATAGTAACGTCTTGGACTTGCGTTCTGAAGTCTCAGGTTCATCATAATTAAATCCAATTAACATATTTTTGTCCAGAACTAGCAAAATTTTCTTCTATCTGTTAAAGAAAATTCATAATTTATATTCTTTAATAATATCTCGGAGATGAAGTCCCGCATTCTTTACAACATATTACAACCAATTTTACTTGTATTTTTCTATGATTTCCGTGGTCGTAAAGGCAAAAGCCAAATTGAATATTTACATGCCATGAATCTTACTCACAGTTTCATCTTGTATCATGTCCATTTAAATTAATATCAGTTGAAATTTACTCCATAAAATACACCATAAATGTACGTACACTTCCAGTTGATCTAGAAAACTTAGACTTGGCAAACTGATACATATTAGCTTGCAACCGACAGGAAAATTCCGAAAAAATCCCAAAGTCTTCCCACGTTTATTTTTTCAGGTTTAATGTGGCAAAAAAGGTAGTAGCCAATACAGCAGACTAAATACTATCGTCCATAGATCTTTTAAAAAAACCTTTCCCGAGAACGTCAGCGGAGCCCCCAATGAGCGAAGCGAGTCAGGATTATAAAACTCAAGCTTCAGGCCATCAGGATATGATAGAATGGAGCTAGCATACTAATGAGGAGAAATTAAATGGAGTATGGCATTCTCTGATTGGCTGAGAGTTTTCCACCTACAAATGAACATTAGTCGTGTCCTTAGAGTGGTGCGTGTTCTGTCTGAGTAGAGGTCTAGTACGCTGAAGATTGATGGTGGTGGTAGTTCTCGGTGTTTTGTTTCCTTGCCACCAATTTGCTAGATCTCTGCTCAGACAGAGCACAAGCCACGATAAGGAAATAAGTTAGGATTGGTTGTAAGTGTGAAAGTCACCCAGCCAATCAGAGAATACCATACCCATTTAATTTCTTTGAATTAGTATAAATAAACCCACACTAGCTCCATTTCTGTTGAAAGCAACACAGCTAAGGATGGCTGAAAGCTCGAGTTTTACAATCCTGACATGGCTGATAACCTGTGAAGGCATAATTAAAACAAGAAAATCTGTCTCACTCTCAGGTAGGTAGAGTAATAGGCTAGCATGAAACATACATACTAACTAGTTCATAGGCTTCCAAGGCCGATGTCATACATAAACTGATTGTATTGGCATTCCTGGTTGGGCCGCATCGTGTTTTTAGTGTCTAACGTTTCGGACATCCTGTCGTGTCCTTCTTCGGAGAAAGATTCACACTAAAAAGAAGTGCCTGTGAAAAATCAACACTTGCAGTTGTCATGATGTACCCATGGAACAACATCAGTGACATCTGGCGGGAAACTATTAAAACTTTAAAGAATGCACCCACTGACATCACGACAACTGCGACTGTTGATTCTTCACAGGCACTTCTTTTTAGTGTGAATCTTTCTCCGAAGGACATGACAGGATGTCCGAAACGTTAGACCTAAAAACACAACGTGGCCCAACCCGGATAACCAATACAATCAGTTTATACATAATAACAGTTTACTTTATGACTGGTTCTAAGAGAAAACTAACAGTACTGGTAAAGACTGAGATAGTATCTCATGGTGGAGGGACCATATTCCTTGAAGGGCCCAAAAACTGAGTCCTATACAATACTTATCCATTCTACTGAATAAAATATTTCCACGCAGAGTTTAATTCATTATTTATGTCATTTTAATTTAATAAACTGCAATCTGTATATTGTTCTTCATATTATTCACTTTAAAATATATAATGAATTTAAGTTCTTGTTTTATTTAAAATGGGCACTTTTTGCCATAAGAGTTATTGTAGCAGGTATGGACATACTTACCACAAGCGATTTGAGATGCCCAGACTTTAAGTTCATAGTTAGGATTAACACGATCTGGGAACTCCAACAAATAGGCCAGCATTGAACCTAATGGCACCAACTCCTGAACCTATAAAACAATTCCGATTAATCAAGATGAAAGTTAGAAGTAAACTAAAATGTTTGTAAGGCATGCAACATGAGACTTTATGGAACCAGAGAAATGTTAGATAAATTCATTTGTCGTAGCACGGTATCAACTTTCCAATACCCTCTTCATAGAAGCTGCTGTCAGCGTACTAAGAAGGGTCTTCATGTCATTTTGAAATTCTTCGTTGGTGTGGAAGCCAGACCTTGGGTTTGTTCGGGAAATTTGTATGCATCTATTGTTTGGACTGTTCTTTTGATTCTGGATTGTCGTAATGAATCCAAGTTGCCACGAGGAATTTCAAAAACTTGTTCCTGTTCCCTTTCATCTTTTTCGGCAGCTGAAGAAAGATCTGGCAGGACAACGCTTCCACTCCAACGAATAACTTCAGAATACTTCAAAATGCCGAGAAGATCCTTCCCAATATGCTGGTGGCAGCTTCTAAGAAGAGGGTAGTGGAAAGTTGGTATCACGCTACGACAAATGTCTCAATCAGAGCGAAACTATGTAGAGAAGTAGCTGAAAGGTGTACCTAAATGTTCCAAATAAAACAGTTTTGATTTTCACTGTGGTTTTCATTTTGTGCCCCATTGGAGGTTGAAAAAAATAGCCCTTGTACAAAAATCTTGTTTTAATTCATGTCCTCAATGCCATAAATAACGCCCTTCTCTAAGTCTGTCTCCAGTTCAATCTAATAATTCCACCAACTATACCAATTGGTACACTTGTTTTGTCCACTGAAGTAATGGAATTCAAAGCTATTATTCAAATAAGTTCAAGATAGCAAAGAAAATAATAAAAATCATTACCATAAGCAGAGGAGGTCCTTTGGATACTCCTATCAGCTTCACAACACAGTGGTGATTCAACCCCATCATTACTTTGGCTTCTTGAAGAAAATCATCTCGATTAGCTGCTACGTGTTCTTGATGCAGTGTTTTTATTGCAACATCAATCTGCAAAGGAAATTCAAAATTAATGGCCACAGAATTTCAAGTTACATGAACAACTTTAGTGCAGTGCACAAAGTTGATAACTTAAAAGAATAAACCAATGTATGTATGTCACCCCTCACATGAGCTTTGCTCTTTGGGGTTATGTATATTATATATTAAATAAAAAAGGTAAGAGAATATGTTTAGTTGTTTACCATTCAACACATCATACATTTTAGGACTCCATCATCTTGGCAATAGATATTGGGTGAAATACAAAACAGATATGAACACATTTGGAATAAAATATGGCTCGTCAGGTCCAGGCTTCATACTATAGAATTTAAAAATACAGTAGAGTCCTGATAATCCAAAATGATTGGGACCAGACCTATTTCGGATTAACAAATTTTTCAAATTAAGTAATAACAACATATGATTATGTATTATTTTGTGTGATTACACAGTTTATTTTATAAGGTCTGTCTAAACCACTGCCTTCTAAACTGTATTAATCGTGTATACACTGCCTGTCCTATACGGCTAATTTTGCATACTCGGCGACATTACAGATGGCAGCACCTTTCACACCCAGACTGCTTCTTGTTTTTTGCTACGACATTGTTGATTATGTAGTGCTGTCACCGTCGTCTCATAATCACTGCCTTCTAAACTGTATTACTACTCGAGACGGCGGTGCTCATAATATAGTCTATCAATGCGTCTAATTAATTTACATTTATTTTAATTATTGCTCCAAAATTCCACTTCAAGGTAAGTGTCATATGCTGGAATAATATTACGTTCTAAACAAATAACACAAGTATCTGTGTCTGTTTAATGCTTATTTTGATTAGTGATTGCTGCAATCTGGGTGTGAACTGTGTCGCCTCTACTGGATAAATTATGCAATTTAACAATACTCTGAACTCCATGTTAAAATAAAGCATAGGACAGGCAGTGTAATTCTCGAGACGGCAGTGGTCTAAACAAAACCAAATTCCAGGACAAAATGGGTGATAAGACAGTGGAACACTGCCTAGTACAGTAGTGCTTGTGAACGAATGGTTGCGAGCCGATGATCACGACCATGAGATTTAAGACAATCAACAGATCATTGAAATGGTTTTGAAAGAACCTGTCAACATCTTAGATGAGAGTGAAGGTGAAGTAGACGGTGACAGCAAGTAGAGGGTATCTCACTGAGACACCATGGCTGCATTTGACGTAGTGCTACACTATGTACAGCAACACACTGCCATGACCCCAGTGAACATTTTTCTGGTGCTGGCTTAATTTGGCTTCAAAGGAGAGGTATTCTTCTCTTCAACAAAAAAATAAATAAATTAACAGATTTTTCAAACGAATGTAGTTCAGTACATTGTCTAACTAAGAATTTTCTTTCCTTGTAATTTTCAGAAATATACTTTAGATTACTTAGTATCATTGTGTGTGTGTGTGTGTGTGTGTGTTTTTTCAGATTAAGCAGACTTTCACATTATTGAGGTTTGAATTATCAAGACTCCACTACAACGCACAGTGTTTTATGAGTATGATTTCCAAAATTTTACACTTCATTGCATTTTCATTGGTTATTTACTAGAAAATAAGAGTAAAAGAAGTGAATATGGTATATATTTTATCACACTGCACAGATTCTTGAATGAACTTACCAGTTTACCTTCAGGATTTGTGTATGTTCCGTTATACACAGAACCAAACTCTCCTTCTCCAAGAACTGATCCTAAGGTTAAACATTCACGTGGTATGAGGTCTGAAAATAACAATTAATACGTAATTATCACTTGTACAAGAATATTAATATACCGTAATAACCTAAGTTTGGCAACTACCCTCATCAATAAAATATATTATTTCTCTCATCATTATACTATTTTTAAGAGCCAAAACTGTATCAGTACTTACAAGAGAGTTATCAACCGAAAGATTTTTCATTCTGGTTGAGCCTGTTTATAGACCATTTTTTAATATAATTTTGTTAAAAAGGTTTAATTAAAACTTTAGTGAAGGCCTTATTTTGATGTACCACACCAATGGGCTTTGAAAATGCAATAAATTCATAACATTTAAATCAATGAAAGTGTACTGCTATGAACAATAGCATATTTATTTCTTATACACAGGGAAGTTGGATGGTTCATGGCCCGTGAAGATATGATCACATGTATGAAGATGGTAAGTACGTTAAAGATTTCTCTCAAATGTTCTCATGCTCCAAACCATAAAACGCACCATGATTTTAAGATGGAAATTTTTGGAAAAAAAAAATAAATATACATATATATACACAGTGCTATTTTCTGGGGGTACGTGGGGGTATGCATACCCCTTAAAGATTTTTCCAGTTTAATATAGGAGGTAGAAGATAATTAATTTCCACAATTTTGAAATCTGGAGAAATTTATTCCAAACAAAATGACGAAAGTGATTATATGCATCGTTTCCATTAAAGTAGCTATTTTTAGTGTTATGTTCATTATCTAGCCCATGATTTTTGAGAGGTGGGGCCTGAAATTAGCACTGCGGTCAGGAAAACAAGTGAGGCTCTACAGCAACACTGCAATGGTAACTAAGACTATGTTGCTGATGTTGCTGATTCAACATTAGAGTTTGTTGTGTCCCTTTCCTCTTGGCTTCAAATTGCATTTATTTGCATTAATGTTGCTGCACATGTCATTCTGCAGTTGTTTTTCATGTGTTAAATTATATGTATACTTGTGAAAATGACTTCGCTTATATATATATATATATATATATATATGTCAGATGATCAGCAATATTCCACACTAGTTCCAAGGTTGATTGCAAACCTGTCAGGCCCCAACTTTCAAAAATAGAGATATTGCTATTTTTCATTTTAAATTTAGCATCTTCTGTTGAAAGGTGTAAGAAACCCTGTGAGCATGTCATAGACTATATTGCAGCTTACGGGTATAATTGATGTGTACAAACTGAATCCACCTCAGAAGATTTCAATTCATATGACCTTATGCATTTTGTGTAATTCCACTTTCATTCTAAGTATGTGGGTAAGTATGGAAATGTTCCGTCAAGTCAAAAGTGAGAGTACCCCTTAATTCTTTTTTAGAAAAAAAAGTACTGTACATATATTGTTAACTTCGGACCATTAGATACACCCAACTTTCAAGGCTCTGCTTTCAAGGTAAAAAAGTGTGCCTTATGGTCCGAAAAATATGCTATACAGTGAAGATACTAACCATGATGCCTAGGTTCTTGCTTTTTTGGCAGAGGTAAAGTTTCTACATTATGATTCCTATCAATAGGAGCAGGTACATTAGCATTAGTGTTTACTGTTAGTGAGCCTCTGCGACTGTGTACAGGTGATGCACCTGCACTTGATGCCGGTGATACTCCATGACTCCTGTTAGGTGAACGTTTCAGTGTTTTTCGATGAGGTAATGTAGCAGATAACTGTAGAGCAAGAAAACATTATTAACATTGAATACATAAATAATCATAGTCTATAAAAATAAAAATAAAATTAATTTCTGTATGCATGTGCTTTATTCCATATCAATAAGACTATGGGGTAGTTAGTTAGAGACCAATAACGCTTTTGGCTTCACCTCTGCCAGTATAGTATATCATGTATTAGGCCTACATAATTGTAATACTATCTTTGTAATATATCTTTACACCTTAATTATTCCAGGAAATTTACAAAATTTATAAAAAATCAAGTAATGATTAAACTAACAAGGGAAGCATATGGGGTGTCAAGTCGAAATCTACCCTCAAATTTTGCATATCAATAAGTCTTCATTGCAGATATACACATGCAAAAAATTAGCTGCTCATATGAACTGGTCGGTACAACGCCAAAGTGAACTAAGCGCCAATTGTCAAAATATAGACTATTGGTAGTCCATGGTGCAGATTTTGATATCCTACGGTCTGCAATAACGAACTAAGCGATACTATGATAGTAAAATCAGTTGAGAAAAAAGGAAATTTCGTTTTGATCAAGATTTTTTTACAACACTCAAACTTCAACTTCAGTTTTCTCAAAATATGGAGTTTGGCGCTTAGTTCACTTTGGCGTTGTACCGACCAACTGTAAGTGGAAGAAAACGTGTTTATATTGTCCCATAAGGAAAGAATGGTCGGCACTTGTACAGCTGGGAACATAAGTGACAGCAGGTGCAGGGGTGTGAAGGTAGAGGGAGAAGCTACGTCGTTACTCGTCATTTTTAGATAATCACTACTTACCGTTTCCATATTTTGAAGCTACTTAATCTTCATAGACATTGAGAGGTTGGTTATGATTGTTAATGTGTGTGTGGGTGTTATAGGCTACACTCAATTTACATGATTAAAACAAATTTTTTCACCATGCACAACACTAATGCTTCAAACAACCTGTTCTTAATGTTTAAATTTCTTGTCCAGACAAAACTCTTTAGGTTTTAAGAACTTGGACTAACATATTACATACTGTACTCTTCATTTATAGGCCAAATAAAATAGTAATAATGATGCAAATTGAACCAATGTAAACAGCACATGAGATTCAGTTTACTAATCCTAAACAATTAAATAGGTACTACTTACTTCATGAGACCAACTAGAATACAAATGTATGCATCAGAGAAGGGTTTTAATCATTATTATAATGTTATTCGCTCCCTTAATGGTAAGGAGAGGGAGAGATAAGGCATACTATTTTAAAAACAGGATATTATTATACAGTAGATGAATTTTTAGCAAATTTTAAAAATCAATTCAAAATCTATTCAATCTTGTAAAATTATCTATAACCAACAAATTATTTATTTATTAATCTAAATTTCTTCATTTTCAGGTACTGGCATATGTTTGTCCGTATATTTATATTACGTATTATGTATGTGTGTGTGTGTGTGAGAGGATGATATGTATTGTACATCGACGTGTCCTATATCATATGTATTGATCAACGGATGAATAAAATACTAATACTAATACTTGGAAAGCGGGAGCAGTGCTATGCAGCCTTGTGGCATAGCACTGACTCATGATACATAGCGGAGGCCCCACTATCCTTCCCACCAACAACTGTGTGAAGCTAATCAATACCGGTATTTCAAATTTGCAAAATTTGCAATAAATTTTCACCCACTTAAAGTTTATATGAGCAGCTATCTGTGTCTATCTGCAATAAAGACCTACTTGACATGCAAAATTTGAGGGTAGTTTTCAACATGACAACCTGTACAGTTCCCATACCTACTAATTAATTAATTATTATCTTCGATAAAATGATGCATTAAAGTCAAAACTGGCAGTTATATGGTCCATATTGTCAAACTCTTTCCATATTTACTCCTGAAAGTGGACACTAATAATAATTGTAATATTATATCTCACCCCGTTAAGTTTTAAACTGAGAGGCATGTCAGGCACAGGGGGTTTAGGCATAGGAGGAACTGGTATCTGAAGAGTCGTCGGTAGTCCATCCGACATTAGGCTATAGTGCTCAATAACATGCTCCAAGGAGTCCAAATATGGGCCATCATCAATAAAATAATAATCTCCCTAAAAATAATAAAATAAAAAAACAACACAAATAAGAGAACAAATAAAAATCAAACAAATGCAATACTGGAAATAAAACAGTGTGGGTAAATAACAAAGGTAAACAGGGACAACATATAATATTATATTATGGTTTAAAAAACACACTTAAACTTCACTAATTTCATACCTTGGTAGGACTACGTAGTTTCAATCACCATTGTGATTATCCTCGGCTACTTCTGAAGTTTGTTTGGCGGCACTGTTGTCCTCTACCGTCAATCCTAGCTGCTGGATGCCATCTGGTGGTGGGTGGATGTATCTTCTTATTAAACTGTCTTCTGCTGGTATCTCGAAGTTAAGTGATTGAAACTACGTAGTCCTACCAAGGTATGAAATTAGTGAAGTTTAAGTGTGTTTTTTAAACCATAATATAATATTATGACTTCACTGTGATCTTCCCAATATCAGTTTCTACAACATATAATAGTTAGCAGGCGAAAGATCAAGGTCTAACGGCTTTAACTTCAATGCCATTAAAGCACAATAATATGTATGATTTAATGCAAGGGTAACTTAAGCATCTACAAATTGAAAACATTTTAACTGCTGAAAAAAACATCAAAATAAAAGAAAAACAGCTTCAAAACCTGCTAGAAAAATGAAGATAAATTGATAACACAGGTCCCTGGTAATAGGTGATTCACAAAAATGATACGTGGAATGTACATGATAAAGGCCTGTATTACTACCTGCCAACATTTTTTCCCGATACGTGACTTCCACATAGCTTAACTGGAAGATGTCTTGTAATACCACCGTGGAACTGCTATCGAGAAGAACACAGTAAAATTTTGTAAAATGATCCTTAGCTTGTTGAGCGAAGATGTATGTTTGTTGTAGTTCGATAGGCCTCCGCTAGGTGGGGCAACTTGAATTTGTATTTGTACAATTAAATATGCAGAACTGCAGTTGGTAAAGTATTTTCCATGCAAAGTCTTCTTTAGGAATAGAATAAAAGGGAGGTAGCATACATTCATGCCTCATGCTGAGAGGTTTGAGATTGAACCCAGGTATATTTGGTGCACAAACTAGTGGTTAGGGGCTGTACGCCACCACCTCTCCTAAATCCAGCCCTAGGGGTCAAATTAAACTCCGCAAACTGTCAACCACACTGCTGACAACATAATTAAATACAATTCATCCTTTCAGACATTCAAAAAATAAAATAAAATTGTCGCATGATTGTTTTAAAAAAAACAGCTTAATTTCTTGGAAGAATTAGCTAAATTTCAAGACATAAATTCTATTGATATATATAAAGTAAATGCTTACCTGAGTTTTGATCTGGAAGTGATAATGTTGCCCAGCATACACTGTTGTTAAAACATACATGCCACCGTTGCGATCACTGTAACGCACAAGGAATGTACCATCTTTGTTCTCTCGCTCCTTCAACATAGTAATTGCTTCACTTCTACCTAAGGTTCCGTGATACCACTCTGACTTCTGAGTCTTTGGCACTGGGGATTTATAGTTCCCTAAAATGAACAAAATAAAAACTCAGCCAATATTTGCAGAAAATTAAATAGATGACATTCAATTAAGGAATTTTATGTGAAAAATTATAACTCACTGAGTATTCTGGCACATTCATTATGACCATTTCTTTTAGCTAGATCTGCTGGAGTATCATCTGCTATTGTCCTTGGATTAGCTGGTGCATTTAAGGACAGCAGAACCTTAACAACTTCTTTGTGACCTCTACTGGCAGCTTCATGCAGAGGAACCCAACCTGCATTAAGAGAACTGAATTAAAGTCTTGTGATGTCACATATTTTCTTTACAATGTTCTTGTGGAAACACACAGGCTTGCCAGGTCTTGCCAGGCCTAGTCTGAAGTTTACTGTACTTAAAAAATAAGGTATATCATAATGAATATTGTACAATGTATCAATGACAAAAGAATGATGTCAAACACTTTAAAACTATTTTAATAGACTTACCTGTGTCTGAATTGCGGGCTTGAATGTTGGCTAGCCCTATTTGGACCAGAACTCTCACAGTGCTCGGCAAGTTACTCTGACATGCATACTGAAACAAATAATACCTCTTTCAGTCTAATTTTTAAGATAGGTAATTTTTAAACAATTTCAACCTTTAAATGATCTGTGGTCTATTATTAAGCTTAGTACTTTGATCACCCATGCCTGTAGACTAAGAGTACGGTTCTCCAAATTTGGACTGTAGGTTATGTTTGGCCCATATTAAGTTTGCAATTGATCAAACTGAGAAATGAGAACAGAAACATTTTGCATGCTTCATGAGTTGTCAGTTATTGGAGACTGAACATTATTCAGGGTTCCTTTTTTGTTTCCAACGAAACTTAATACTCTTGACAATCGGGTCTTAAGTACTTACAGGTTGTAAGTCACCACTGGGTTTGTATCTCATATTGAGAACGCCTGATGGTATACTGGGATTGTGAGTCAGTTGGAGAATTTAATGTTGTACCGGCACGTTGCCATGGTAGCTCAGTTAGTTAGAGCATCGGCACGGAGAGCCGAAGATCCTGGTTCAAATCCTGGCTATGGCATTGAATTTTTCATTCTGACTTCACGTGTCCAAAACACTATATTTATTCCAAGTGATAAGTTTTAGACAGAAATCTAAAACAGAACAGACCGACTAATTAATTAATTTAATGTAGATTTGAAAAACACATACATGGAGAGGTGTATACCCAGCAGTATCTCGACAATTAATATTAGCTCCACTTTCAATGAGCTTCTTGAGAATATCGTCCTTTCCCATTCGACTTGCCAAATGGACAGCAGTCTGTCCTTCCTGGTTCTTTGCCTCTAGACTCCTGTAGCCACACTTTAGCAACTCTGACACCACTGTGTAATTCCCTGTGGGAAACCCAGAAGTAAGAAAAATATATTAATAAATATAAAGCATTTCAGGTAAAAACAAACATTATACATTGCAACTTTCTATGAAGAAACAGTACTGTAAGTCTGAATACTGTAATTTTTCAATTAGGTTAGGCCTGGGATGCATGACACTGGAAGTGTGAAGTTACCCTCCATCTCGTTCAACAGCCAGCTAGAGACAACTTAATTGGTTGATTCTGGGACTAGAGTATGGCAGGTAGAAAGAAAAGGGAGCCACTACAAGGGTAGAGCATTTCGCACTCCCAGTGTCATGGTCCTGGCCTTGGATTAGGTGTATGTTTCATTCTCTTAGTTACCGGTATGTGTTCATCTTTTCTACTATCTCTATGAGTACCCAGAAGTTATCAATAATGATGGAACATAACAAAGATTGAAGAATACTATTCAACAGATTCTCTAATTTATGGACAGCATTTGGCACTTCTGTTTGCAAATGACTATCAGAAGTTCTTAGGAATAATATTTATATATTTTGTGTTGCTATATTTGAGTATCTATTGCTTGTAACAGGAGCGCATGCCTTAGCAGATGTAAGATCTTTTTAAAACTAAAGTAAAGAAGGAAAAAAAAGACTAGGTATAGTAATCACCTTCTTTGGTAGCTCTGTGTAAAAGGTTAGTACGTCCATGTCTGCGGGAATCGTGAGGAGGAGGATCCTTCTTGCACACTTTTGTTAACTTGGTAACGAGGCCATGTGCTGCTTCTTCATAATATTCTATTAACGTTTCCAAACCATGTATTATGGTGTGCTCATCTGAAACAAACAATTTATCCTTATGAAATCAAATATAGAGAAAAACTGTAAACTAAGTGGTCCATATTACAGTAAACTGGGCTGTAGGCGTGTTGTAATTACTAAAGAGACCTATCAAAACTGAATCAATCAACCAACCAACCAAAATACAAACCTACAGAGGGCAGTGACTGCAGTCAGCCAGCACATTATCGATCAACGAAAACTAAATGAAACTTATTATAAAAACTAAAGTGCTGATTTTCAAGGACTCTTACTACGGTCCATTTTCAAGTTAGCTCACTTGGGTGGGCCACATAACATAGTGATGTGTAGGGTTCGGATGTTTATGACATGTCATATTTTTACTCTGGCCTCCATTCTCGCTGCAAAGACAAATTAAACACGAATTACACATTTGTTATCGGACCATTTTTATTTTGCATATAAGCCATATTTTGGTCATTTTCATAGTGTTGGTCATATTTTGGTCATATTTGTAATTAAATGTAATGTTTCAGTTATAAAATCGGCAAAACAGCACCGTTGTGCAGTATGTGCACTAAACTGTCGACATAATTTTTTTTCTGAAAAAGAGTCATGAATATTTTGGATTTACTCTAACTGAAATGTGAAGGGACAGTAACAAGTAAAGGACAATTACCTCTTCCTCCTGTTAACAACTTCTAATAGACAAGTTTTAAAAATATTTTCAGTTCACATTCGCAGTGGTATCTGGAAACATTAACAGATTAGAAGTTCTTTACAAGTAGAACTATAAATCAGCTGCAATTTTTTTGAAAGTGATTATCTGATGAAATTAATGTGATGTAATAATTTAGTGTCATTATAGTATATTGCGATACAAGTGCCATAAGCGGTGCATACGGATCAAGGAAAGAGTTTGAAAAAACGAGGCGCTTGCGCCAAGTTTTTTCAATTTCCGAGATCTGTTATGCCCTTACGGCACGAGTATTGCATGCTATTTTTTGTACGATGATTATTTATATCAATTTATTTATATTAATTGAGATATTAGCTGAAAATATTATGTATATACGCTATTGAAGATGGATGTTATATTTCAGAAAGTGATTTGCATGTGTTGGTTGTTATGGGAACCGAATATTTGTCCTGTTAAAGTCGTCACAAACTGGGGGGGCCTTGGTTCCGGTCTTCCATAAAGGCTTGTATTATGTTTTTACTTATGGCACTTGTGCTTTTTGTAATTTTTACCGCACGGAGATTTCTTTTGTTTTCATAGCAACCAGATTGCGTGCAGGAATGTCAAGTTACAATCCACGGCAACAATATTCGTAAGTACCACTAACTAGTTACGTTGTGCAAAAAGTTCTTTAAGTTGAAATATTTATTTTAGAAAATATGTTCCTTTATAAGGTCATATTTAGGATTTTTGGGCCATATTTAGACATTTTTAAGGTCATATTTTCCACTTTTTTAGGTCATAAACATCCGAACCCTAGTGATGTGTAAGTGGCAGAAGTGTAAGGTATGAAGTGATGAGTGTGTGTAGTGTAGTGTGGGGTATGAATGATGATGGGGAGTGAGAAGGATGGAGGGGAAAACAGATGCCCACATTAGCCTACTCTTGTTGAAAGACACCAAGGGGACCACCAGCTTAAATTCCCCGTCCACTAGGCGAATCACTATCAACAGTGGCATATGCCTCCATATCATAGGCACTGTAGAGATGTATGGGATTGAACCCAGGTATATTTGGTGCACAGATTTGTGATTTGAAGCTGTATACCACCACCTCTCCTAAATCTAGCCCTCGGGGTTAGATTAAAAAATTTGCCCTTACTGGGAATTGAATCCAGGTTGAAAGAGAGGCATGCTGTCAACAACACCAAGGTGGTGAAATTCTAATGCATGGTTTTACACATATTGACATGGTAAATGGTGTAAAAAGTGCATAAATTCCTCTTGAAAAATGATGCCAAGTATCAAGAGTGTACTATCGATTGTTCTATGTGATCACGGTAGTGAAGACCACATTCTAGTAACTTTGTAAATCCTGTCTCTTCTTCTTCTTCTTCTGCTTTTACGGCCTCATTGGACCACTTCAGTCAATCATTTCTCGGTCTTCCTTTCCGATTTGCCCAGTAGTTTTTCATGCGTTCCGATCTTCTCTGTCGCTCTTCATCTGTAAATACCCTCTTTATTGTCCTGTCTCTATATTAATATTAATTTATTTATTTGTCTTGAGAACAAAACTACCGGTATTACCCAATTATAATGTTCTCTTATAGCCTATTACCATATTTTTACAATACCATAATATATCCTTTGTCGGCCGCGGTGGTCTAGAGGTAGCGTGCCCGCCTCTAGATCCGCAGGGCCCGGGATCAAACCCGGCCGCGGTCGATGGATTTTTCAGGACGTAAAAATCCTGGGCACGGGGTCCTCCGGGAGGGACTTTAAGCTGGGGGTCCCGTGTCGTAGATTTACGGCACGTAAAAGAACTCCAAGCCTAAATTAGAGCCTCTGGACAAAATTTCTCGGCCCTTTCACGTCCAAGAAATACTTAGTTTCCAGAGGGGGGTTGCGAGGCGATGGGCTTACCACCTGTCCCTCTACCCTCTCTCGGAAAATAAGCATATCAAAATTAGTATAGGTAATGAAACCTCCATTGGAGGCCCCTTCGCCCCACCTGGGGATCATAGGGTACCAGATACAGATACAGATAATATATCCTTTAGCATGCTACTTGTCAAACAACTTGCACTCATATACCTTCTTGACTCCAATAAATGTGTTCCACTTCATTGTGCTTCCTAATGTAAGTTTTTAGATATGACTTTCAGAACATTACTATTTGTAGCACAATATACTGAGAAATCATAATGATCATCTCACCTATTGAAAAAAATGCATCTTCACCATGGCGTCTAATCTGGTAGTGCACAACTTCATCTTCATGTAGAACAGACAATACATAGTCACCTACTGCAGTATTGCTTTCTCTCACCAGGAAGGATCCATCTTCATAGCCATCTAAAAAATAAAACAAAGTTCAATATGAAATCAGTGCCATATACAGTGCCATCAAGAAGTCGCTCCACAGCTCTTGTGCAAATGAGAATCCACAAAGAAATGGAATTCAGTTGGCAGCTCTAGTATTTGGTTATAGTGTTCTGCTACAAATACTTATGAAATTTCTATAGTATTTTACGGACTATAAGACGCTCCGGACCATAAGACGCACCTTGATTTTAGGAGGGAAATTTAAAGGAAAAGAAATTTAATGTAATTCTACGAAAAAATTTGATGGGAATAATATACTTCAATGCATAAATAATTATAACCTTGTACAATGGAATCAGTGTAAATCACTTACAACTTAATATCTGCATTGTACGAAAATCTCTTCTGTACAGGAGGCATAGCATAAATTTTAACAACTGAACTGATTTCACATAAAGAGTGAAAATACTTTACACCCTCTAACCCTCAATTCAGCATACAGTAAGTGTGACAGGACAAGGCTGTTTAGAGGTCATTGCCTTCATTTAAAACCACT
Source organism: Ectobius pallidus (assembly GCA_964059195.1). Taxonomy (NCBI): domain Eukaryota; kingdom Metazoa; phylum Arthropoda; class Insecta; order Blattodea; family Ectobiidae; genus Ectobius; species Ectobius pallidus. Next base: position 140,067,675 of record CAXKWD010000008.1, read on the forward strand.
CGGCGGAGACAACTCTTTTAGTATTAAAGAACTCAATATTCTTTTCTTTTCGCATTATATACCTGGCTTTCAGCTACCCTCATTTTACGACTGTGACAAATGCACTGATGTAAAGTCTGTGCCAAAATTTGTACACTTTCTTTATGATTATGGAATTACTGGCAACATTTACCATGATTTTAATTGTTTTAGTATACTTCGGACCATTAGACACGTACCCAACTTTCAAGGCTCTGTTTTCGAGACAAAAAAGTGTGTCTTATGTGTAAAATACAGTATATAAGCGGCTTTGTCCTTACTGACTGACAGAGAATCAATGTAGAGCCTAAACTATAATAGACAGAGACTTGGAAATTTTACAGTACCTTCGTTTCGTAATGTAAGTACACACTAAGACAGGATTTTGCAAAATTTTTATTTTTAATGCCAAAAATCAAATGTTTTCGAGGAGACGAAATACATTCCTTAAGAAACACACAAGCAATTCAATTGTTGGAGAAAATGTTCCTATTAGCACAACAGCACTGCCTTCTAGAGTGTATTACTCGTGTAAACACTGCCTGTCCTATACGGCTAATTTTGCATAAGCGGTGACATTACAGATGGCAGCACCTTTCACACCCAGCTGCAATACCCTTTACATTACCGTATGCTGTGTTGCCCTCTGAAGTATAAACTCGGAAACTGAATTATGCTGGAATTCCATGCTATCTGGGTGTGAACTGTGTCGCCTCTATTGGAGAAATTAGGAAATTTAACAATACTCTGAACTCCATGTTAAAATTAAGCATGGACAGGCAGTGTAATTCTCGAGACGGCGGTGCACAACAGTATTCAAATGTGAAATTAATTCAAGATGGCCTTGCTTGATTGATATAATGATTCATTTGTTTACGATTCACAGAGATCTGCTTTTTTAAAATTCCTTCATACTGAAAAGATTTAGCCTAGGCTAACATGTTATTTTTGTTTTAATGTCATTCATCACCCACTTCTGTGCTGTTCTGACAGGTCTGAGTAAACATATGTAATATATTCTTACCAGTTCTTAATATTTTCTCAGCTATTTCTCTTGACACTTTTCCATGAAACCAGCAAATACTGTCTTCCTTATTCATCATTGAGAAGTATTTATTACCCTGCAAAAAAATATAAGCTATTTTTAATTTTCTAAAATCTACAGAAAGGAATCTTCAGCAAAAGGTAAGTTTCACTATCATAGCAATATAATGAGAAACAAAATGCAGGACTTGAAGCTTTCATGGCATTGGTTTGCAATTATGGCTTCACAGACTAAATCATTTGTGAAGTTCATATACTGGTCGATGTGTAAAATTTACTGTTAGGAACATCCCAAATAGGTAGGAAGAGTGATGAGGAGGTGAGAGAAAGGGAGGAAAAAGGAGGAAAAGGAAGGCAAGAAGAGATGAAAGGAGAAACATATTACTTAATTTTTTCCCCGTTTCACCTTCTGCCTACTAGATGGCAATGTGTGGCATTCCTAGTTTAGTTCAAATTGTGTCGTCAGGCTGCTCCTATTAGTAAGTAAGAGTGGGGAGCTAGGGTGTAGCAGATTCTTCTGTTTTCCCACAAAATGACCTGATGGAGAACCACTGAAACCACTCAGTCACATATGGACGCTGCTATTCAATAAGTGCTGTAAAACCATAGAATCCCCAAACAGTGGAGAAAATCTCATATAATCCTGCAGCACAAGTGTAAAAGCAAAAAAGATCTCAATGCCTATACAGGAGTCGTGCTTGAAAATAATATAGGCCTACTGTAGCCAAGATATTCTCCAAATTCGTGACAAAGAGACCTGACAAAGTAATGGAGGAATTCATCACCAAAGCATAATTTGGTTCCAGGAAGGGAAGAGGAACTCTATATATGCAATAGAGTTCTTCTAATGTATGGGGTTTGACCTATACACTTTATTTTTCATAAATAATTGTCACTACTGTTATAAGACCTTTAAAGACAATATTACAAGAGAAAATAACTCTATCTTGCAAGCTGAACTCATGCGCATGAAAGAAAATTTCCTAAAAAGGTGCCAGTGTTGTGTGGATGCGAGAGGAGGCCATTTTCAACACATCTTGTGATGAGGTACGTGGTTATTTTCATTGTAGTTTTAACTGTAATTGTGAGAACCTGTGGCCGCCACCACGATGCACAAACCCGCATGATTGACCAACTCGTATGTGAAACTCACTGTAGAAGTTATACAAGACTCAATCAGACACCCAACCGGAAAATTCTATGTGTCTTCATTGACTATACAGAAGGACAGATTCACTGGACAGATGTATAATGTCAAAACTAGAGAATCTAATAGGATCAGCCTACATCAGAAACTTGCTGTCCTACAACTTGATAGTTCAACTCAAAGACATCCTCCTCAGAAACCACGGTCCAGACCAACTGTGTCTTGCAAGGTAACCCGATCAGTCATTGTATTGCTTAGGGACTTTACAAACAACATATTGGACAAATATTCACCCCCTTACTAATAGAGTAGGCGACTTGTCCCCACATGGAAACTAAAACTAGACTACCGGTATTAGTAATTTTACAGAAGCTTTTCAGGAGACGGTCGATCACTCTGCTCCCTGTGATATTTTTGTTTTAGAAGCATGGAAACAGCCAAATTTGATGCTGTATTATTCTTTAGAATCTATAGATTCCATATGAAGGGTACAGGGGAAAAACCCTGTCAGTTTTTCAAGGAAATGCAATAATGATGCCATCCAGTGGTTGCTGAAGTATACTTTTCGAATAGTCTATCATCTTTTGTACAAACAAAAGTCTGACTTTGTACAAAAGATGATAGACTGTTCGAAAAGTATGCCGGTACTTCAGCAACCACTAGATGGCATTGTTATTCCGTTTCCTTGAAAAACTTACTGACGGGGTTTTTCCCCTGTAGCCTACCCTTCATGTATAAGCTGAAGATTCTTAACTGTAATTAATGTAAGTAAAATTGTTAAAAAGTGGACCAAAATGAACCTAAAATTGTGCTGTGAAATCATGATTTCCTTGCGCTGAATAATGTTCTATTGTTGGGCTTGGAGCATTGGGTCATGCAGACAATATTCAATGCTGGAAACCTTAAAGGTGAAAATGTGGTTTTGGTGGCTCAGTCGCAAACCAAGGATTTCCATTGGTCACAGAAAGTTAATGTTGGCCCCGGATTCCCTTCTTGATTTTCTATATTGGGGGCTTTGCCCCAAACCCCACACCCCCTGCATACAGCCACCAGACCCCCTTCACCAGGAGCTTCGGCCACATAGTTCCTTCCTGCTTTCTTGGTTGGGGGCAGCCCCAATAGGAGCTGTACCCATGAACCCCCTCTCCAAGTTTAAGTTCCTCCAGACCCTCTTCACTGAGAGCTTTAAGTAAAGTAATTATTATAACAGTAACGAGGAACCTAACCATAATAAAACTAAATGTATATATAAAACTATTGGCAGCAATGGATAAGCCTGTGCAGGAAGAACCAATGAAGATGGAAGATTGTCAGCATGCCAATTGGAGCAATGATGCCGAAGCCAGGCAGTAATACTTCGCACGGAAGGGAGCATTGTTGACGACTAGACCAGCTTTTTATTCTTAAATATTAAGACTTTGACCTATAGATCAACTTGCTGTCAATTTACATGCTTCTTGACATCTACATACCACATGAAAAGTTTAGCTACACCCTTTGGCAGTAACTTTGAAAATTCTTACCTGGATCTTACAACCAACATAACCTTAGCAAAATAATAGGCAATATTGGGTGATATGTTTTTTGGTGCCTTTTATGCTGAAGACGTGTGAGAACAGTGAATAACACAACTATACGATACAATCCTTTAAAATTATTTTTAAACTTCAAAAACATTGTCAATTGATAGCCTAAACTTACCACTGACTAGAAGAATGAGAATAGTTCATTCATTGTGTATGTCACTTACTTGAAAATGTTCATATAGACTTAAGTGTTAGATAATGTTTAAATACGGGTTTCACTGGAATTCCCCTTTTCCATTCACATTGTTAAATCTACCAATCTAACCCTAATGTCACATTTACTTGCACCGGATACAGCTGTAGTTTCAATGTTGTAAACAGGAAACACAAATTGGATTAATAACTAGTCGGCTACGAACTAATTTCTTGAAATAATTTGATTAGTTCCTAATAACATAAACTTCTTCAGAAACATTTAGATGAATATTTCATTTCAGGCTAGACGTTTCATGTAGTTAGTAAAACAATACAGTACGTACCTTCGAGAGTAAGAATTTGGTTATGACTTTGAACATGGCTACATTAGCATTGTTCTTATATTGTTGTCAATCTTCTCATTGTTTATTTTAGTAAATGATACAAAATAAACTATCTGTAAAAAGTTAATCTGTTATTGTTGAACATCACAGCCCGTAGTATTCAGTATTCACAGAATGCAAGCGAAACAAAGCACTTTATAAATTCATGACACCTGTGCGAAAGATCGCCCCTGTAGATTATGAAATGGATGAATGGTCTTGATGATTCAACGAGACCTTCAGTAAATCTTTGAACTGTGAATCATCATTCGTGGTGTAGGAAATACGAGTATTGAATAATAATAGTCCCTGCTGCAATGTGTCATACTCTACTATTTCTCTTCGAAAAGTGAGAAAGGAAACAATTACGAACAAGGAAAATTCCTCCCTAGATTATCGCTAATACCGGTACTCCATCCTGTTCTCGTTTCCGCAGATTCGCTAAACTTCCAAGTTTCCTTTTTTCGCACCGGAAAAAAACAATGCCAAGATAGATATATAAAAGTCTTGGCATCCCAACGTCTTTAATTGAATGCGACCCTTTCGCTGGAGCAACCTCAAGCTTGAAGATGGAACCGGTTGTCCTACTCTTTGAGGGTGGGGGGTTGAAGGGTGTTCTGAGACTTTGAAGATCTCGGTTTTTATAATCTGACCCCGGAACTTAATACACTTGGGCCTACTCTTGTTACCTAATTATAAGGACAAGGTTAAAAAAAAAAAATAAAAAAAAAAAAAAATAAAAATAAATAAATAAAAAAAAAAAAATAATAATAATAATAATTAATGGAATGGAAGGAGGTTCTCTCGTGGTATTCCCATTAGCTCTGCCATTCGTCTTATATTCGTCTGCCATATTTATTGTATAATTTTTTATTATTATTATTATCCTATGCCAGTACTGCTGATCTACAGGATTGCTAAATAAATAAATAAATAACTTTTCCCCATTTGTTCCTGTCATTAATGATTCTCTGCTGCTGCTAGCAAATTAAACATCCCACTGACCAGTAGCAACACCAGAATTTTTTCTTCAGATGGTCCAGAAGAATGTAAAGCTGTGCCAGATGTGTAATTTATAATCAAATTTATGTCTCTAAATTGATAAATACCGGTACTGTAATTATTTACACTTACATTAGATTACATTAGATTTACACTGTATCACTTAGCATTTATCTCATTTAACCATATTACATAAAATATTGACATATCCCATATGTCTCTCACAGGATGGATCTCACAGGATGTAAATAAATTTAAAAAGAAGTTGATAATCCATTCAATAAAATAATTTCATACATTAAGTAGGCCTATATACAGGGTGCGGCAGAAAGAACACCCCGATTTGGGAGATAGATATCTATGTGGTGGGTGGGGGTCGAGGTGAATATTGCCGAACAGCAACTTCGGTGCCGTTTTAGTTTAGACCAGGGCTTGGTCAGGGCGCTTATGCCATAGAGCAGTTTATTCAAAATTGGGAGTCGCTGACAGCAATGCAGTGCAAGAAAGCAGCGTGCCTTTCGCATACATTTCGGGCTCCAAAGACAGGACATCTGAAAGCCAAGGTGTACTAACATCGTCCCCAAACTTATGAAAGCCTTAAGGAGGCAATCCAACAGGAATTTGCTGCTGTTCCACCCGAAATGACTATGAGTCATGGACAACTACTGAGAGAGGTTCAATCAGTGTATAAACAATGGAGGCCGCCACTTGAATGATGTTCTCTTCAAAACACGTTGATGTAAATGGCATCATGTGTACTTTCAAAGAATTACATAAGTTTTTTCATATTTTATTGGGTTTGGATATATTTTCTTTCTGTAATCGGGGCATTCTTTCTGCCACACCCTGTAGTAGGGACTCACTGTTTTGTAATTTGCAGCAGGCCCATAGCCAGGGATGGACTGCCCCCATAAAATTGTCTTGCCCCCTCTAGATTTTTATACTGAAAAAGACAGTGTAAACCAGTAGCAGTTGGAAAATCTGGAGCTGAACTCCAATTGACCACAAATATTCTCTCAACCTCAAACAAACAATCTCTAATGGAGTTTGTAAAACATTGAATAACTATGGAGGAGTATATCAAGGGTTTTAACTTTTAGTTGATGCAGCATTGACTTTTCCAGCTAGTACTGCCACAATAGTAAGATGTTTTTCACATTTAACATCTATACAGTGTTACGTTCACAAAGACTTTTCATGTCACACGAAAGGAAGGCAGAGCTTGTGCTTTTCAGCTATAACAAAGACTTAACAAAGACCCTTGATGTGGGTCAGTTTGTATTAATCTTACACTTTGCAAAATCAGAGTTAAAAAAATCAGCTTCATAAGCAATACGCTTGTCTATTCATAATCTTCATTGGTAAATAAGTGTTTAATCCTTCCACAGTGGCGGACGCAGAATTTTTTTTCGGGGGGGGATTTGAATAAGTAGAAAGAATACTAAAAAAATTAATTAACTTAGTTTATAAAACTGGCCACTTAGAGTGCATATATAGCCATTTTTTTTTCAAATTTCGGATAGAGTAGATAATTTTTGGTAATTTTCAATATCTTAATTTCAGTGTCAGTAATTTGTCTTACAATTTTCTTGTAATTTTTCTATACACTGGCCACTATATGTACAATAAATTACAGTCTTACATTAAGGAATGCCTGGAAATACCAAAAGTTTAAGACAATATTAAAGATATTTCTATTGAATTGCTGTCCTTATGATATAAACGAGTTTATTGAAATGTGTAAAGAATAGAAATCTTTAATGTATCTAGTGGATCTATGATCTATGTTTAGTTATAGTAATTTGGAACTATTTTGTAAATTTGGTGTATTTTTTTTCTAGGGTATTTTAAATATATATATATTGCAAATTATCTAGTGAAGTGGTTATCTCCTTACATACGATTTAGTTCATTTTGTTTTGGGGTGGTAATATACATATATAAAAAACATGCCAAACCTGATGGCCCCCCAAAATTTGAACTAGATACAAAGATATCAACCAATTTCTATTAGAGGAGCCGAAGTAGCCAACTTTGGCATGTTATGTATAGGCCTAAGGGATATAATTTTTCTACCCATCTATGGTCCAGAAAAAAAAGAAAATGCTGTTTGAAAATAAATGACCTAAAATTTAAACAAAAACGCAACATTAAAAAAGAAAAGCGTTATTGTTGTTAGCAACTGCTAAGTTGAAATATTTGTGTTTTCATTGATATTTTGAGAACTATTTCGGAAGTTCTGTGTTTTGTTTGCTCATTATTATTCTTATAATTACTTAAATAACCTTGAAAATTTGACCCTGGCTACAAGCCTGATTTGAAGCTCCTGCATGCTGGGACTACAGAGATCTTCATGCTGCATACTTTGCTGTACAATATTACACAAGTTATACCAAATACTATAGAGGACAATACAGGACACTTTGCGATACATCGAGGGACAATATCTTGAGCACCATCTAGTGGCCCAACCTGCTACTACTGAATACAGATGCAGGAACTAGATACAAAGATATCAACCAATTTCTATTAGAGGAGCCGAAGTAGCCAACTTTGGCATGTTATGTATAGGCCTAAGGGATATAATTTTTCTACCCATCTATGGTCCAGAAAAAAAAGAAAATGCTGTTTGAAAATAAATGACCTAAAATTTAAACAAAAACGCAACATTAAAAAAGAAAAGCGTTATTGTTGTTAGCAACTGCTAAGTTGAAATATTTGTGTTTTCATTGATATTTTGAGAACTATTTCGGAAGTTCTGTGTTTTGTTTGCTCATTATTATTCTTATAATTACTTAAACAACATTTTGGTCATTAGTGTTTGGTGAAACATTAAAACATTGCAGTTTATACGTGTTTTGAATATTTTAATTTGCCCCCAAGTTTGCAGGTTGTGCCACCAGGAGTGCTGCAAAATCTGTCCCCCATTTTTCCATTGCCAAAGCAGTAAGTGTCCTGTATTATCCTATATTGTATTTGGTTGTAACTAACAAACACGATAAAATACAGTAAGACAACTAATACACCAAAAATTAACTTATAATTAAATCACACATGGTTGCTAAGCCAACTTCAAATTCTGATGTGAGATGAGCGACTGTTTCTCCATTCTTAAATCGCTCAATTATTTGCACTTTTCCTGATATTTAAGACATGTTTTCTCTTTGCTCCTGTGAAAGACATTTCTTACAGAAACTACAATATAAGCACGTTAACTCAGACACTACAAGGCAGATAGAAAATTGTTAACTTTAAAAGTTTACAAGAATCTCTTTTCTACAATACAGCGGTAATGGAATTTCTGAAGGTTACTTCTTTGAAAGCAGACAATGGCTAACTTTCACCAGCTTCTGTTGTGAACATAACTACTCTCCACTTCAGGTAGTAGAACGGCACTGTACTAAAATTAATACATACATTATTATCATGTTCAGTTGTTCATATTTTCTTCTTCAAAGAATACACTGTAGAATTAAATAAAATAAGTTACTGTACGAAAAATAAATAAAAAATTAAAGATGCTTCCATTGTCTGATAATTCGCCGATCGTTAATAGGTTGTTGGAAATTCTGGGTTCTACTGGATTACAATTTCATAATGCATAAATACAAAAATTAAAATTACTTAGATCTATGTACAAAAAAAAAAAAAAAAAAAAAAAAAAAAAAAAAAAAAAACAACAACAACAACAACAACAACTAAAATCTATATCACATTGCTAATACAGTATAAATTTAAGACTAATTACTAAATTACCATAAAACATTGGAAATTACAATTTAAAAATATTATTACTAATGTACTAACAGATAGCATTAAAATTTACACTTTATGATGCCCCTAAAATACTAAAAATAAAATATGAGCATTACAATAGATTTAAGATAAGGAGCCCAGTTACTAAAAAGAGCAGTGAAAATGAATGGTTATGATGAAGACAAAAATGTAAATTACATTATCTCAAATTAGTTTACTGATTTCTCTCTGAAATTCACCTAGTCTTCGACAGCCTCTGACTTTGTGAGGGATGGAATTCCAGAGGCAAACACTGATACCTTAAAACAATGGACTTCAACGCACAGCCCGTGGTCTGCGGCCCATGGCTTAATTAATACTAATTTTAACAACAATGTTAACATTGACAATTTCGTGACAAAGAAAGTGTCGGTATGTCATTTTTTAACATTGCACAGTGGAGGACAAAACATACATGTATGTTTAATGTTAAGTAATCCCTACAGATACTGTAATATATTGATTTATATGTGTTACATAAGTATCACTTATTCTCTCTTATCTTATCCTCTCTGGTTCCCTATTTCCCCCAGTGTTGGGGAGTAGGGCTCCAAATTGGAGGTTTCTATTACCTAGGTGAATTTTGTTTATGCTTATTTTCCGAGAGAAGGTAGAGGCACAGGTGGTAAATCCATCACCTCAAAACCCCCTGGAAACTAAGGTATTACTTGGACGTGAAAGGGCCGAGGAATTTTTGTCCAGAAGCTCTAATTTAGGCTTGGAGTCATGGGCGTCGGCATGGGGGGGCAAGGGGGGCAACTGCCCCCCCCCCCTGGATTGCCTTATGGATTCATTTATTTGTGGTACTCTTTGTCAACCTACAAGTTGGTAGCATGGAGAATAAAAAAATAGAATTACTTTATAATGAGTTTAGCAAGTATTAGCTAATTATAACTATAATATGTATTTATAATAATATCTCACCAAGGCCATTGCTCAAAAGAGTGTATTCTGTTAACTTAAAAAACTTTGTAGGCTCGTCGAATTCAGCTTGGGTTCAAATTACGATCCGGTTAACTAAGTGAATATTAATGTGTTTAGCCTAATCATTTGAAATTGCGGTCCGAAATTGATTTTGCCCCCCCTTAATAAAATTCCTGGCGACGCTGCTGCTTGGAGTTCTTTTACGTGCTGTAAATGTACGATATGCCCCCCCCCCTGATTAAAGCCCCTCCTGGAGGACTCCATGCCCAGGATTTTTATGTCCTGAAAATCCATCAACCGCAGCCGGGTTTGATCCCATGACCTTCGGATCTAGAGGCGGGCATGCTACCTCTAGACCACCGAGGCCAACATTATTCTTATTAATAATCAATCAATTGATTGGATGATATTCATTGTTCTGCAGTTATTTATTAGGAATAAGGACTTGAAGGATTAAATTGGAGACCTTATATGGAAAGGAATCTCTTAGTTTTCTCAGTAAACTTTGTTCTATTTTATATAAATCACAGCATGTTATATTCATGATTCATACAATGTCATGTCTTAAAAGAGAAGCCAATAAAGGCTTTAACATATAAGTTTATTTTACAAAATAACAAAAATAACAGCAATTAAATGTTACATTTAAGTTCATGTTTATACAAACATAAATGTAAACTATTTGAATTATATGATTTCAGAACGATCATAAACAGTACTGGCAATGTATATTTGTAGAGCTAAAATAAATGTGTAAGATTAAAATATACTGTAAAATACTGTTGATTTCTTGAAAATGAACATTTCAATATTTTATGTACATGTAACTCATTCCTATAAAATGTATTTGGTTCCTGGATGTCGCAGAAACATTTACAATTTCACTGGCTAAATGCATAAAAATTGGTAGTAACTTATTCCACTAGATAGAATAGTCTTATAGCTTCTAAAAAAGTATCTGTATATTTTCTCTTATAAAATACTATTGGGGAATGTTTAGTCATTTGGTTTTAAGCAAGGAATAAAGTTTAAGGCAGCTTTGAAAATCCTAATTACTAATTACATTAGGAAGAATAATGAGAATCTGTATACTATACTTCAAACTTCCACTGCAGAACTTGGTCTTTGACATCCCTATTATTTTACTGTACAATATCCTGCTTACAGAATATTCATACATTCTCTTTTTTCACAGCTTTCCTATATTTTTGTAAATCTAATTTGGCATAAAGGAAATTACTAAGTTATGAGAGTAAAAAAATATAACAGTTTTTTCTGAAAATATGCATATATTTTTCAAAATTGTCATAAATAAACTTTTTTATGTGTTGTTGATATGCTTGCCTTTGAATCGTTCTAATGATTCGTTCATTATGCCAGTGTTTTGTTCAACTGCATTTGAGTCTTACTTGTTCTTTTTCAAACTAGTAAGTTAGTGGGAAATACATTTTTTTAATGAATATATACATATTTCCAAATGATGATCACTTTGCAGTCTGCAATTAAAAGATGTAATACTCTATGCTTAAAAGTGGTATTGTTCAAACCACAATTTTAATTTGCATTGTTGTCTTTTTCTTTCCTAATTAACCTTTTAGTGCTAGATCTCTTCTGAAAGAGATAGAAGAAGTATGTTCTATTTGTCTCACTGTTCGGATTAGATATGAAAAACTTGTAATGTAGCCTATACAAGCATCAGCCCCTTAATTTATTTTAGTATGAATCAAATTTGAACTGTTCTTCCCATTATAATCTAGAAGAGGACATTCCATCGTAATAGTGACCAAATCAGTTCTTTTCTTTTTCAAAACTGTACTTTTAATTGTTTGTTTTTTTCACAGTTCTTTATGATACCTATTATTTGTGCTAATCTAAAATACAGTGCCATCAGTAAGTCTCTCCGAAGGTCTGGTTCGCCATCCAGGCGGAGGTTGTTATTTCTCCCTACCTTCCTTTCAGATATACCTTCCTAGCAGATATACCAGAGTAGATGACGTAACTGTTGATGTGCCTCTGTTTTATATTGTTAATGTGTTTATGGCATCTAATAATTTCAGCTGATATTTAATTTTAATGAATATGATACAGGATGAAATAGTGGTGATGAGTCATGGTAAGGGAACCAGGAATTCTATGGTAAACATTTTCAACACCTTCTGTAAATAGGTGAGTTAAACGCTTATTTTATTTACTTCATAAATGATTGTAGCTGACACACTGTCGCCTGCACAAACACTGCGGAGCAACTTCTTGATGGCACCATAGTCGTTCTGCATATTAAAAAAATCTAAGATCTGATCTTCGTCACAGTCTTTAAATGTTTAGTGAATGTGGTCAGTCATTGTGAAGAAATCAAAAATAAAATAAAATTTAAAAAATAAACAAAAAATAAAAATTATTGTTTCCAAGGGAACCATTTAGCTAGAATCATCTTGAAACAGAATAAAAAAATAAAAATCCTTACACATACATTTAGGTTGGCCACTTTCAAAATGGAGGACATATTTATTAAAAGAAACTAGAGAGTGATATGGGAGAGAACCTAGACCTACCCTATGAATTTACTGATTAAATTTTGACTTCTCTTAATATCGTGCATATAAGCCCACTTCAAAGTGGATTAAGCCCATTTCAAAGTACATTAAGCCCACTTCAAAGTGCTTCAGACAAAACTGCAGAGGTTCCTAAAATTATTTACCTAAAAGAAACAGAATTCTTAATAATTATGAAGATCTGACGAGTATGAACGTCTGTCTTTTATCTGTATCCTTTCCTAATAGTGTCCAGGCATGGCATGTAAGCCTACATGGCTGAGCATTTGTTGCAAATTTGGAGCTTTGTTTTAAAAGCAACTCCAACTGCAGACGGTTTATATATTTTACCCACAATGTGGACATAATCAAAATATTTTTAAGTAATTATACTTATGTTCAACATCAAAAAGGACAAATAGCAAAGCAAAATGTCTGGCATAAGTTAGTGTCAGACGGCAAACAATTAACTCAAAATGCAGACTGTTCAGCACAATTCTGGGTGTATGATGACCCTACTTACAAAGTTGTTAAATACTTTATTCTTGCAAACCTGGAAGCATCAAACGATGCATTTGGTCATGAGTCCATAAGAAACACATTTACAGACAAACAGACGAAATGCCAAATGGCTGAATTAAAACAGGACCTCAGTCAATTAATTGAAATTAATCACTGCCCCAGTAATGAAATATTGGTACTGCACACTGAGATATGGGAGCTGACTTTTAAATGGGCTGACTGGGCATTTACTCAGGTCGGCAAACCTAGAAAGGACAACAAATTTTTGAGGGGAAAACTTTTTATAATATTAAAAAAATTGTATTATATAACAAAATATTGTATCTCAAAACTTTTAGGGCTCTGTGGTATTATAGTGATCGCAAAACAGCCCTCTGATGCAAACGAACGTAACATGCAGTTCGCAGGATTTGAATAAATGCTTCCTCAGTATGGGAGGATCCAGTTCATTGTCACTGCAGGTGTTGGTAGGTTCGGGACATATGAGTCATCTATCCTTCAACTCCTGTGCTTACTATATTACATACTACAAATATTTTAAAAGCCTTCATAATGATTAGATTACTCGCAATAATAAAATGCTATCAGAATACTATTGCTTCATACTTGGGTAAAACCAAAACTACACTAAAACAATAATTTTGGGGTGGAGGTGGGTGGATGGGGTAAAAAGTAAAAAATTGAAAGGGGTGGTTATACAAAGTTTTACCTGAAATAGGATCCTGGGCCCAGGGGATCTGAGGCATGAGACTCATACTTCTGCACTGAAAGGTTAATACATGGAAAATAAGTTGAACCACGTAACAGTGTTCCAGTCTCATCAGAGTCTAATTGGAACTGAATGTTCCTATTTGAACATTGTCAATTAAACCACTTGTGGTTAGCATATTGATATTTGCTATCATACACTTGGTCCACAATTTACTTCATCAGCTCCATCGGAACAATCCTGTCTGCCATCACACAGCTGCTGAAGCGTAATACACCTGCCATCCAAACATCGCAGTTCCCCTGCTGGGCATGGAGATGTATGAGGCATTGCAGTCAACTGAGCATCTGGAAAACAACTCAACTTCTTTTTTACATAATACTGATAATCCTGATATTTTATTTTTTGTATAAGTCTTAGATTTACCATATTTTACGGACTATAAGCCGCTCTGGACCATAAGACGCACCTTGATTTTTTTATGGAAATGTAAAGGAAAAGAAATTTAATGTGAGTCTAAACAAAAAATGTTAAAGGGAATAATATACTTCATTACATAAACAAATTATAACCTTGTACAACGAAGTCAGTGTAAACAACTTCTAATTTAAAAAACCTGCATTGTATGAAAAATCTCTTCTTTACAGGTGGCATTGCATAAATTTTAACAACTGAATTGATTTCTCATTGAAGACTGAAAATATTTTTACACCCCCTAACCCTCAATTCAGTAAGTGTGCTCTTTAGAGGTCATTGCCTTAATTTAAACCACCTAGCGGAGACAACTCCTTTCGAACAAAAGAACTCAACATTCCTTTCTTTTCAGATTGTATATCTGGCTTCCAGCTACCCTCATTTTGTGATTGTGACAAATTTGTAACTATTTTATCGTTTACAATACCTAGTTTATAAGTATGGTTTTCCCACAATATTTACCATATTTTAATGTTTTTAGAGTACTTTGGACCATTAGACGCACCCGTTTTCAGGGTTCTGTTTTCAAAGTAAAAAGTTGCGTCTTATGGTCCGTAAAATACGATAATAGATTTTACACAAATGTGAGATTTTAGCAAATAAGTCAAAATGCATGTCCTTGAATCATAAAAAGAAAACAATTTAGAGATTCACTTATAAATAAATGATCAGGGTAACCATATTGTAAAACAAAAAAACAAAAATCTTTCTCAGGACATTTGGACAGCATGCTCAAAACCGGGACCGTCTCAGGAAAACCAAGATGTCAGGTCACCCTGTGAATGAATGAATGAATGAATTGATGAGCACTAACATTCACAATGTCTACTGTTTCTGACACTACATGAATAGCAAAATAATTCAGTGACCCGGTCAATGACACTGAAAAATAACCTGGAGTCCTAGGGTAAGGTTAATAGGAGTGGTCTTCCAGAGTGGTCTCTATTCCATTTTTTTTATATGGTACTTTGGTATTTATGATTTGATATTTTGTTACAATGGACCTCCTGCTTGAATTTATTATTATGCTAGATGAGTTTGTGCTATTATACTCACGGCTGTTTATGATTTTGCAGTCTTGTTCATCTGAGCCATCATCACAGTCGTTAATACCGTTACACCTCCACAAAGATGGGATGCAGTAACCACTGTCATGACATTTGAAGTGCTCTGCATGGCATTCTAAGAAACAAAGGAGTTTTAGCATTTATTCAATTATTAAGGATATTATAAGATAAACAATTGTGATTGGTCTATATCTGAGGAATTGCTAAACATTATTGGTCAATATCAAACACGCTGCATACGAGTGGTATAGTCATTACTTAACTTATATCTATGTGAAGACTTAAGTCCTTCAAAAAGTTTTCTTCTTTCAGTATTCCCTCATAAAAGTCAACAGAAGAAATAGTTTGCTTGTTCTGTTTCTGAATGGCCTCAGTGTTCAATTAAAAAACTGAAAGACACACTGTACACAGCAACTTATATGTTTCATCTTCTCTCAAGAAGCGATATTCTTCTTTTAAATCCCGAGTGAAACTATACTTCCTTTTTGGCATGATAAAAAACCATGATGAAATATCACTTGTCACAGCATATATGCAAGGGATGTCCACAAGTAAGTTTCCCTAGGGTCGTTTACACAAACAAAACAAAATTTCATGGAAATAGTTATTGCAATTGATACAGCAAGTGTTCAGCTATTTTTCAACATATTTGCCACACAAACGACTTACAAACTCGTATGTGCTTTAAGACTCAGGCTTCATAGTAAACCACTAGTAGGTCACATGTTGCCATGGTAGCTCAACTGATTAGAGCAGCAGCACGGAGAGCCGAAGATCCTGGTTCAATCCCGGCTATGGCATTGAATTTTTCAGCCTGACTTCACCTTTCCAGTCAATAATGAAGTCATGCTATGAATTTAAGAAAGAAAGAAATAAAAAAAAAGGGGACAAAACGGGATCAAAGTCCATAAAAAGGGGCCATAAGCATCCTGATAAGGTTTTTTTCAGGACAATGGGATCAGAGTCTAAAAAAGGACAATGCTGTTAAAAAGAGACGACAGGTCACCCTACTCTAAAGGACCAGCTACCAATGAGTATTCAAGGAATAGGCTTATATACCAGAAACTTGTGCCTGTAACAAAAGGAGGAGGAAGTGGAAAAAGAAAAATGATATGAAGAAGAAGAAGGAAATCATTCTCAGTGTGCTCATATTGATAAACTGAATACCTATACTTGAACAGTTCTTCTCATCTGAGTTGTCCCTGCAATGGTGTGCGCCATCACAGATCCACCTGGTGGGAATGCAGGCCGAACGATCTTCACACTGAAACTGTTCTTCACCACATTCTAAAAAAAGAATAAAAACATCCAGAAATATAAGATTAAGTTTACACATATTTGGATAGCTTTAAAGTGATTTTTTAAAATTCTTCCTTGTAGTTCTAATATCTTACATATGTCATGCAAGTATGTCCAATCTACTGATTTTTGTAGATATTTATTGTACTAAGAAAAGAATGCAACAGAGCGAAGTGGCCAGATTTCTGGACAGAAGACAAGAAGATAAAGAGTTTCTGAACTGCATAAAAGCAGGCATTTTTTGATTTGAGTCTACACTTAACTTCTGCCTTAATATTATTTGTGTCTGTAATTATTGCTCCCAGATATTTGAATTTCTCCACTTCTTCCAACAATTTACCAGCTATTCTAATATTTTTTAGCACATTATTTTGACGTTTCATGACTATATAGGCCTACTTAGTTTTTTCTGTATTAATTGCTTAGAGATTAGCGTATACAAAATACAATTTTTGTAATTGGATACAAAGATTATAGTGCTTTCACATTCGCCAGAGGTTTCAAGGCCAAACGTAGCAAGCCTATGATACCCCCACTTACCGTGCTCATACGACATCATACCCCTCCAATGCCATCACATGACAAGCAAGTAGGGAGTTCCCCCTTGGTGTCGTATGAGTGTGTGTGACAGCGCAGCTCCTCTGCGCAAAGGGGAATACAGTTGACTGCTGATCAGTGCACTGCAGTGGGGGCATATTAGACGTGAGAAGTTGTGGCCTTGAAACCTCTGGTGAATGTGAAAGCACTATAGTGCAAAATTAAGTATGAAGTACATGCTATAAATAGCTTAGTGTAATAAAAATAATGTGCATATCCAAACAATAATGACTATACTGGTCCTGCCTTTGTTTTGTCTTCGCTGTTAAAACACCGGATCTGTAGAGCACATGCTGCTTGTGTCTACAGGTAAATGTGTGGTCAACTTCACTCTTTAGGTACCCCAAATGCTCTCTTTATATGATGTAAATGTATTTCAGCAAGGTCGACTATTGAAGTTAATCCTAGGAGACATTCTATCTGATGCCATGAGTCAGTTGGTAGAGCATCATCATGGAAAACTAAAGGGCATGGGTTTGAATCCTGAAGACACAGGATTTTTTCGCCTATAACATTTCCATGTAATGTTTAATAGAAACAATATTCTGTGAATTCATGAATGCACTATAAACTAAACTAAACACAGTGACTTGAAAAATAGGGCCTCTTTACATAGGATTCTCAAGAACTCACCTTCCTGTGTAGGACAGTGAAGTTCATCTGAGCCATCTGGGCAGTCTTGCTGTCCATCACACTGCCATCGCAGAGGAATGCACTTATGATCAGTCTCACAGCTGAAAGGAAGGAATGTGAAAATGATTCATAATACCATGTTGTCATGATAGCTCAATGGTAGAGCATCGGCGCGTTAAGCCGAAGATCCGTGTTCAAATCCCGGTTATGACATAAAATTTTTCAAGCTGATTCTTAATTGTATTAATGTCCCAGACATGGATTTAATGTCTATTTCCTTTCCTTCCACTTAATTAATAGTATACAAATAATAACAAGGCTTCAAAGTACCTACAAGGGTAGGACGCCATTTGGATGTGTGTTCTCGACGGAGAGAAACCTCCCGTGGTTTGCCTTGTCTTCTGAATCAGTTGAGGAATTTGATGTCAGACTGGCATGTTGTTATGGTAGCTCAATGGTAGAGCATCGGCGTGTTAAGCCGAAGATCCGTGTTCAAATCCCGGTTATGACATAAAATTTTTCAAGCTGATTCTTACTTGTATTAATATCCCAGACATGGATTTAATGTCTATTTCCTTTCCTTCCACTTAATTAATAGTGAAACTTCCCTTAACGGACACTTCCCAATAGCGAACTTCTCTCAATAGCGGGCATTTTTAAATTCCCCTGAAAAATAACATTGGCCCTTATGATAAAATTCTTCCAAATAGGGGACATTCTCTAAACCGGACGCGGACACTTAAATGTATCACCCAACAACAATTAAAACTTCCAAATAATGGACAGCATGAAAGAAAAAGATTGTTGTAAATTAAACTGAATTCTAAACTGAATTCTAAAGGAATTCTTTGCAACAGTCATTATCGTAACTGTTACATTCAGTTCAGTCACAATCTCTTAGCAGCACAACTGCTTGTGAAGTTAAGTGTTTGGAAGTGCAATCATAAATGCATGTACTGTATTGTTGTACAAACTTTTTCTACAACTTAACTTTAGTTTTGATACTTCTGTATACATACACCTTTGTATAAATTTTTTTGACCGCAAACAATCTCACAATCTCACTGTCTACTGTACTGTAAACTATAGTGTTGAATAAGATTTTTTTTTGGTACCAAAATTGGAAATTTTTTTTTTCCCCGGCAGCGTCTGCTATTGAGAAGTTTCACTGTATTGTCTTTCAGAAAAGTTTTTGACCTGTAGTCACCACAAATTAACAAGTTTACCAAGCCTTATGCGATGTCCTTCCCCATCTAACACATAAACTTCTGATCTTTATTGCCTGCCCTTTACAGATGTGTAGATTCTGCTGCAGAAGTCAAGCTTTAACGCCTGTGTGAACCATTCTCAATCAAAATGTTACCCTATTCATCCTCAACATCCGCTACATCAATCAATCAATCAAGATATTTGACTCAAGTGAAACATAACCAGTGCTTTTTTCTATAAAAAATTTAAGGGGTACTAAAAACAGAGTCTTTTCACATGGGCACATATAATTTAACACATGAAAAACAACTGCAGAATAGCCAAAGACAGAATGTCATGTGCAGCAGCATTAGTGCAAATAAATGCAATTTGAAGCCAAGAGAAGAGAGATTCATCAGACTCTTGAGCATGTTTTAATGTTGAATCGGTAACATCAGCAACATTGTCATCTGTAGTGCTCATTTGTTTTCCTGATCACAGTGCTAATGTCAGGCCCCATCTCTTGCAATCATGGTATAGATAACGAACATAACGCTAAAAATGGCTACTTTAATGCAAATGATGCATATTATCACTTTCGTTATTTTGTTTGACACAAATTTCTTCAGACTTCAAAATTGTGGAAATTAACAATTTTATAGTTTATGAAACTGGAAAAATCTTTAAGGAGTATGCGTATCCCCAGAAAAAAAAAGCACTGGACATAACATCTAAAAAGGGAGCAATCATTTGGGTGATATGTTTAGATGTTCTTGATGGAATAGGTTCTTCTCATTACGGTTCTAGAGAATGGTTATAGAGGACATAACTCAACTGTACCTGAACTCTTCACTCCTGCACTGAGTACAGTTTACTTCATCTGCACTGTATGCACAGTCATTAATTCCATCACACTGCCACCTGCTGGGAATGCAAGTACCATCAGGGCATCGGAATTCATTCTTCAAACATGTCTCTCCTGAAACAAACACAGAAAAGTGATTGCTGATAATTATACAGTATTGAATATTTACTTAGGCCTACCATTTATTACTTTAATTTTAGTAATGTTTGTTCTGGTGTTATAATGTTTGTATTAATGATCTGACATGTTCCATACCTATTGTACTTTGTACTATATGATGTTAGTGGATCGATTAGGGTTGCCACCTTTTGATAAGGCTAAGGAGGGACACTTATCGAATATATGCATATCGCCTATCTTCTTACCTAAATTTGTACATGGAACAATTTATTAATAATTCGTTAATAATTCGTATTAATAATTTATTTGTTACAAAGCCAAAACTGAATAGGCTATGTAACAGTAACACTAACATTAGAAAAGAAAAGGCTAGCAAAATAATAAAAAATATATAATGCATCCCTCTTAGGCATAATTCGGGACGCTGAAAATGTTCTTAAAATGCAGGATGTCCCGCCAAATTTGGGACAGGTGGCAACGCTAGGATCAATAAAGTGAATATGAATATGAACATGACTCAATGCTGCTATTTCATCATTTACCATAATCATTAAAATTAATATCAGTTGAAAGTAATAAGCCATAACACAGCAACAATAGATAACAGTATCATATCACAGTTGCATCGCCTGTTGATTTACACACAAAACCTGAATTTCTGATATTATGACCTCGATGTTCAAACGAGTATAAATAAAGGCAAATAAAAAACATTAATTAAGTTCCTCTCATGAAATATTAACATAGGCCTACAAAGTTTTATAGAAATGTGACCTGTCACAGTCAAATTATTTGAGTTTTAGTAAAAAGTGACATGTTCTACAGTAGCTACCAGTACTGCATGAGTCCCTTAATTTAACGTAAAATTCAATAGTGATGTTAACAAGGTCTCAGACAACATGTTAAAATGCAGAACTTTGAGGATGTTAGATCTAGCTGGTAGTTCAAGATAAGATAAGATAAGATAAGATACTTTATTCATCCGTATAATCAATTTACATCGATGTAGGATTCGTCAGCTTAAACCTAAGATAGAAATTAACACTAGAACAGTAATACAGAGAATCTTAGACTATGAACTATAAACTATAAACTATGAATCTTAAATAATGAACTGATTTAAGAATACCTTAACCTACAAGACAAATTAACAAACTGGTAAACAAACATACCGGTATGTTGTATCATTAAAGTATCAGTTACACAATGTAATTAAATAATAATATTAAATTGTGACTACATACCTCTCGCCCAATTGACACATGTTGAAGGATCATCACTATCAGGATACAGATCACACTGGAACACTTGTGAAAGATCAAGGGTTGCCAGAATGAAGTCCCTACATTCTTCTGCTACAGCTGTAATAAAACAACCTTGGTTATATTTTAAACTAAATTAGTCAACCAGTCTTGAAATTTGAGTAACAACTTAAACTAAAAACATTGACTGAGTACAAGGAAGCCTGATCTGGATGAAATCTGATTTTGCCTGCCAGTGATATTTCTGGACAACCAATTCCAACATTTAAAAAATGTATTTGTACTTCATAACAAAGAATGTATCAGTTGTAATAAATCAATAGGAGCCGGATTTTATTATGAAATAATATGGCTGATTTCGGTGTTAACTGACTTCCATTTTGGCAGATATTTTTCAAAATAATTTACTTTATACTGGTACTTCATTTGACATTGATACATTTTACCCATTATTTACATTAAGATCAACAGCAAGTTGTAACAATCATGTAAGGGGTCCCTGGAAAGAAACTATGTAATTAGTGGAGGATATTCACAATGGTAAAGTTTATATGTAATTCTGAATAAGTATTATTATTATTAGTTATATTAATACTTAAATAATTATTATCTGAGAAATATAATGGAGATTATATATAACTGCTTCAGATAGCTTTTGAACACAGAAAGCCTAATCACTGTCCAAACAATATAGAATCTTTGAATAGTGTATTTCTTCAATCTTTAGTGTAATCCATCATAAGTACTGCATTGATAACTTCTTGGCAATCACAGACGTAGTAGAAAAGAGGAACAGGCTACTGACAAAATTAAATAAATTTGTAACACTAACAATTAAAATTTTAAATCACATTTTTGGTCATGTTTCATGTCCAATCCCTTTCTTCTTATAAGGAAATAATCCTGACTCTCTTTCAACTATATACTCAAAACTTACCACACAAACTGTGTGTACAGCTACATGTAAGCACTTTAGCACATTCCTGGGATCGTGCGAGTAATACCGAGGGAAAGAGCATGCAGGGAATCACGCACAATGAAAAAATGCAGCCTAAAATGCATGCACGTTCTTCCTTGCACGATAGAGTGTCAAAAAAAAAGTGCGCATGGAAGATTGTGTATGTAATTGCCAAACATGCATGAATTCCCTCACAAATGAATGGCACGAGGAGTGTCTGCATTGCAGACATGCCAGCTGAGAGCATGTGGTTTTATTTCAAGTTCCGTACAGAGGAGCTGATGTGCTCTTAAGAAGTTTTGTTTGTTTGTCTTCTGCCTTTACATACAAACATGCTTCCATGCGAAAGAGTGAAGGTTGCTCAAATGATGCACTGCACTCTTTCTTTTGTTTGTCTATTGTCTTTATATTCACACATTTTCAAGAGCATTTGAGTGTGTACCTGCCTAATCCCAAGTGTTAGAGCTTGTGTGTAACCATAGCTAACGTGTGTGTAAGTTATGTATTGTATATACCTTTGCATGCTTTTCTACAGGGTGGTAACAGAGCATCTCCTTCAGGTCTGCACTCAGGTTCCAGCAGAGGACACACAAATTGTTTTGCTCTAGCACTGCAGCCAGACTCCACTATCATCTCAAAGTAAGGCAACGCAGCATCCAGATCTGCCATCTTGTTGATGCCTGGCACCAGTGGCAGGGTTGTGAGGTCATAAGGTATTGTTCCCCTACACATGGCCAGGTGTGGCGAGAAACACAAATCTGAAATCAAATGAAATTCATATTATAACTTTTTTTGTTTATATGAAAACATATTTATTTCTGCTTCATCCATTTGGAGCCTGCCAGAGGCAAAGCTTACTTGTCCGGATATCCCAACCTGCATCACAGACACTGCATCTGGCCCTGATAGGATCATCAGATTGGGATACCTGGACAAATCCGCAGTGGCGCAACATTTATATAAGAATGACCAGCACATCAACTTCCAGGATACAAGGATCCTAGATAAGAAGACCACACATCAGGCTAAGGGTCTGAAAACAAATCTACAAATAAATAATTTCAACAGAGACAACATAACTTATTTGTAAATTTAAACTATCTAAAAATGTGCATTGATTACAAACACGATTTTTAAAACAATGAATCCCTTCTTGCATGTATAATATAAACATTACTCCCATTTTTGAAATGTTTTTCATAATGAAATATAATGCTGAATCACTCAAAATAAGAATATAAATATCCATCATGTGTTTTCTCCAGTTAATAAATAATAAACAAATAATAAAAAGTGCCAATGGTGTTATATGATTTATGAGTTTCAGAGAGAAATCTGGCGTTTTGGGGCACATCTGGCACACCCCATAATGACACCTATGGCTGAGACAACTTGATAAACACTCCCTGCAATATGGCCTCTTATTCTATATCAGAATGTGAAATGAGAAAGTTTTATTGCCCATTTGCAGAATAATCTGACTAGTTTGGCCAAGGGAGGTTATCATTTCTTGACAGAACACGTCCAGGAAGCATTTCCTGGACCACACCCATTGCGACTTTTGCTGTGTGCACAGTGGACTTCTGATTTGACAATGTGTCATTATTTCCTCTGGGGCTGTCTAAAGTCAAAAGTGTTCATTGGAAAACCTCATGCACTGGATAACTTAGATTAGCTATTCAGAACGAAATAACGGCAATACCAAAAACATGCTCATGAGAGCGACTGAAAACTTCAAGGCAAGGCTACATGAATGTCCACATCTATGGTCATCATTTATCGGACAAAATTTTCAAAACAAACAGAAACTAATGAAAGAACCGTAAATGGCAATCATTGCCCTAACAAATTAATGTAATCATTAAACTTTGCATTACAGTGATGTTTATTATTGTTATATGCAGTTTAAAATCGTCAGATTATTCTGCTGGTCCCTGTATACAAGGTGGAGAAAGTTATGTGAGATTTTTTTAGTTTAAAACAAAATACTTACTCTCAGTTTCATTTTGACTCAAAATATCAGAAGCATCATGGAGCAATGAAGTGCTGGAAGGCAATGTCGGATAAACAGGACTTCGTGATTGTGATGGCACTTGATGTTTGCTGTTATCTTTTCCTTTATACTTGTTTTCATTCCTTTCACCTTTCCTAATCAATGGAAGAGCTGTGCCTGATTCTGTGTCGTTGTTTTCTCCAGCTGCTTTGTTGAAGAATTTAGATGTAGGATAAAAGAAGCCAGCATCAAATGATGGATTGAAGTCATTTATTTCAGCCTTAGATTTGTCCACTGGTTCCCTTGTTGTTGAAATTCCATTTGATACGGGAACATTTGATTCTGGTGTGAGTAAAGAACTGTCAAAATCATCTGAAGATTCATGTATTCCTGATATGCCAAGATTAGGCGCTGGCACTATTTCTATGAAGTCTTGCTTTGAATCACTTGTTGATTTTGAAGGATCTGAAACATTAATTGTTTGAAATTTCAGACCTATATAAATAAATTTTCAAATATCTTCTTTTGTGTAAATGTGATGACTTGCATTCACAATTCTTATTTCACTCTAAATACACTGTTTGTGTGAACGTGGATTATAGTGTAAGTATTTTTCTCAACATGCAACCAATGAAGTTACTATTTCATTTCTTTCGACCTAGAAAAATTCTGGAATAGGCATTATTGAACTAAAAGACTTATATATGAGTATAACACACATAAAAAATTTATAATATTATGTACTACTATAAATTACATTGATGTTTCTATTATATTCATAGCCTATAGTATAATTATAATTAATATCATAATGTAACACAAACCGGCAAGAAAAGATTATTATTTAATTTAATTTAATATATAATATAACACAACCCCAAAGAGCAAAGCTCATGAGAGGGGTGACATAAATACATTGGTTCAAAGGGGAAAAAAAATTACAACACACACATAATACAATTATCTTAAGGCTATAACATATTCACTGTGACAAACATACTACAAACCACAAAAAAAAAAAAAAAAAAACTTGAAATATACTAAGCAATTTTGAAATATCCATTTTTTATATGACTTCACAGAAATACAGGGTGTTAATGAATAACACCGAAATATTTTACCTGTGTATAGAGGGGACATAGACAAGCAACTTTTATTAGGAGATTTTTGCTCTATGGATTCAATTCTTCCTGTTATAACATAAAATATCCCAAGGATATGCACGCCACTGCCTTCTAATACTTGAAATGATGGGAAACAAAGGAACAGTGAATATTGTGTAGTGGTCGGGAAAATTGTAAAAAATGACGATCGATATCTTACAACTCTGAGGGAAAAAAAGACAAACGAAGCATTTTTATTAGGTTTGGAATTAGGAATAAAAACATAATGCAGTGGCGGGCAATCATGTGATTAATCAGTAAATTTTGCAGATTATGAAAATTCTAAATTATGGTATAGCTGTTGATGAATTGTTAAGAATCAGGTTTTTATTGATCGCTAAGAAGGCATGAAATCAATTTAATGAAAATTTTAACCCTATTTCGCTCAATTATTGAGTTATGAGCACCAAATTTTAAGGACTTTAATGCCCTGTAGCATACACATTTTACGTCATAGAGCAAAAAAAGTCCTAATAAAAGTTGCTTGTCTATGTCCCCTCTATACATAGGTAAAATATTTCGGTGTTATTCATTAACACCCTGTATATTATAGGCTAACTATCCTACTGACTAAAGTACACATCTAAAAAATATGATAATGCTTCTGGAATGGAACTGGACACACTTTAAGGTAACATGTTATACAATTTTATAGCATGAGGTAATATTCCATTTAGGCCATACGTAGTGGATTCGCTATGAGTTACAAAAAGATGAGTGACTTGTCTTGTGTTAAATAATGAAAATATAAAGAAAAACATAAATAAGTTCACATGTGATTATGTTTTGTGAAAAAGTAATTAATTTTATAGTCATAGCTTAATTCATAATATTTTTTTAATCAACAGCTTTGTTTGCCCTTATGTTGATCCTTGTGTATTATGACAACTTGGAAAGGACACATCAACAATATATGTAGCAAAATTTCTCCAGTTATAGGGATATTTAGGCGAATAAGGGGAATATTGTCAACTCCTGGCTTGAGATCCTTATATTATTCACTAATACAGTCTCACATAACTTACATGTTATTTATCTGGGGTCGTTTTCATAAAACGGATCTTCAACCATTAAGAGTACTTCAGAATAGAGCAATCAGAATTTTACTAGGTGCACATTATTTGACACCAACTCGCATTCTTTATGAACAATCGAAAATCTTGCCATTTGAGACCTTAGTTAAAGTAAATGCCATTACATATATGCACAGAGTAGTACATGGTAACATCCACAGTAATTTTCCAATAGAATATAACAAAGACATTCATAACTATGAAACAAGGCAAAAACAGAACATATACCTCACACATTCTTCAACTGTAACTTATGGGACAAAGGGATTAAAATATTATTTGATCAAAACATATAATGAATTACCACAAGAACAAAAGAATATATTAAATTATAACAAATTTAAATCACAAATAAAACTCTTTTTAAAATCTAAGATTAATTAAGTTCTTTGATATAGTAATAAATAGATACTGTATATTGATCACTATTATACTATGTAACTATGTTTCCCTTCATCATCTATCATTTCACTTCACTCTTAAAATCAAGTCATTTTGTTTTGTGTTCCTATATTCTGTACCTCTTCACTCTTGTACCTCTTGTATATATTGCACCTCTTGTATATTTATAAGTTATTTGTAATTGAAAATTTATGTATCACAATGCATGTCATGTTGTATATAGCCCCTTAAGGTGAGCTTTGCTCGTTGGGGTTTTCTTACAATAAATAAATAAATAAATAAATAACATACTAGATTTTGCAAGAAGGAAGTTCAATACAATAATATACATAAAACAATAATGATAATAATTCCATGTACAAGTTAAAGCAATAGAATAGAAGGGGTCAGCAGAAGACAGGACTAACCCATACAAATCTCATTTTAGATCTCATTTTAAATAATAGGCTACATTTTTAAAGTTAGCTCAAATCTGCAAATCTTATTTTTATATTTCTTTTGGTACATATCATGTTTTTGACAGAATGTGAAAAACATGTCAAATAGAAACTGCCTATAAGGAACACAGTGAATACTCTCTCAACTTTGTTAGTTGAACCATTGGAAAGTTATAGCTAGATGTTCCTGGAAATGTCTGAGTGAGCAAAAATCTTACATGTGACCAATAGCAGTGCATTCACCCAGGCTACTACTCCTGGGTTACAAGACACGCCATCACTGGATACGCAGTGCATGGCTTTCATTACAAAGTGTGCTCCAAAAAGAAATTCCATGAACCCAGCACGGATTGTACTTGTGAATGGTGTGGACAGAAATGTGAACGATATCATGCCCTTGACTGTCAAAAGAGGAACATCTCGCTAACAAGGCTAAGCACGGAGTAACTCAAACACTCATGCACATTGTGCGAACTTCATATCATTAAATATAGTATATAGAATATAGTATGATGATGATGATGAAGTGTTCGGTTCGGCCCGGAGGCTGGTTCTGCCCTGGTACAGAGCACAACACCCAGTTCTGACCCAGAAAGGAAACTTCACTTCTCTGTAAAATCCCCGACCTGGCTGGGAATCGAACTTGGGCCGCCCAGGTGGCTGGCAGTCAGGCTACCAACTCACCCATGGCGGTGGACTAGTATATAGTGTACAGTATAGTAAATTTTAAGTATTTTCAACTATTACCTTTCTGAACTGGTTCCTTAGTGACATGATATTGTCCTTCATGATATGTAACGCCACCAAGGTCTAGTATAACATCTCCATCCAGTGCTACCACATCATTACCAGGCGTTTCAGATACAACAGTTCTGAATTCATTTATTAGCTTTTGGCCTTCATTTGACTTTGTTAGTATAGGTGCCATCACTTTCATATCTAGAAAACAAACAAACCATACACTGTAATGAAAAAACCAAACAAACAAACCAACTGTCTCCCACTGGGGGTAGCCCAGAGGACTCAGCATATTCTCAATTAAAAATTAAAAATTATAGTGGTAAAGTACAAAAGTACAAAAGAACAAAAAAGTTCATAGTTATTATTGAAAAGAGTGGTTGTGAAGGATTTGAGATTACTTCTGAAAGAACGTTAGAACAATGCTGTCCCTCAAGGAAGCTGATAGGTCAAAATCCTTCCTGAAGTTCACAAAAATGTTGGAATAGCTTCACAGGCACCAATCGAAATCCATACACTTTAAGGTCCAGTGGAAGATATTTATCCTTAAAATATTCTTTGATAGACTGATAGATGTTTTTCTCTTTGTGGACTTACAACTCTGTTCAATCTTGATGGTAGGATAAACAATTATCCCATGTCCATCTGTCATAAATGTCAAAATATCAACCTGCCTTGTTCATCCATTGGTAGCTACACAGGAAATACAATGATTATCTTATAAACTTGCAGTCTATGCACTATACAAGGGAAATATTAGTTCACAAATAACTTTGCCTTTCATTGTATTAATGATAGATTAATGGTAGATATGGTTAGTGTGCGGAGATTCGATTTAGGCTTGAAATAAAATTTGAGTGGTTTGGTTCTTATCACTTTTGTACTATAGGTCTGTAAAAAAAATTTATATTACTAAAATTACACTGCACGCCACAGCACAGCATGCTTTTCTTTGGAATGAAGAGAAAGCCGAGGGCCCCACTACTTGGGCCAGCAGCTCTTCACTGAAGTAAGTTACCCATTCCCAGGACAGATCCAGAACTTTTTGAAGTTTAAAAAATGAAGTGCAAAATCATGAGTCTTTTGATTCTTTGGATGATTTCTCCATATTTCTCATCAGGCTAAAACTCTTCTTGCCCAGAGTTGTAGTCCTGTTGAGAATTTTTCGTTTTAAATATTACACATGTTTAAAAGCATTAATAAAATATCAAAAATTAAAAAAAAAAAAGTTTTAACTTTAAGTAAGTGCTGGTCTGAAATAGTTCAAAAGAAATCAATTTATCATTTATAGTAATAATTAGGGTTCGGATGTTAATGCCATGTCATATTTTTATTCTGATCTCCGTTCTAGCCGCAAACACAAATTAAAACAAATTGCACGCTTGGTATCCTAATCGGACTGTTTTTATTTTGCATATAAAGTCATATTTTGGTCGCTTTTATGGTATTGGTCATGTTTTGATCATATTTGCTAATTTAACGTCATATTTCAGTTCAAAATTCGTTAAAGGAGCACAGTTATAAAATACATGCACTAAATGGTTGAGTTAAATTTGAAAGTTATGTCATTAATTTAATGTTTATGCCCAATTAATAGGTACCGTAATTACATAGGTTAAATTAATACAAATCTTCATATTTTATAGGGACACGATTGATATACAAAATATTTGGAGCTGATAAAACGAGCAAACAGGAGATTTTTTTTACATTAGAAATTCATTACAAGTAGGCCTAAAACTGTAAATCACCTGTAAAATTGTTAAACAGTCATTATCTGATTGAATTAATGTGATGTAGTAATTTAGTGTAATTAAACGTTTTAACTTGTAACATTTATTTATTGAAAATATGTTATTTTATTGGGTCATATTTAGGATTTTTGGGTCATATTTAGTCATTTTTAAGGACATATGTACAGTCATATTTTCCAATTTTATAGGTCATAAACATCCGAACCCTAGTAATAATTAAAGATGTGAACTCGAATAACTGCAGTCTTATGTATTGACATAAGACGTCTAGAATACAATTACTAATCAACTTGCATTTTACAGTCCTCAGGTTGAAAAAGGCCGAGTGCATAATATGCTTTCATTTTTGTTTTGTATTTCATTAGGTTTGAATGTTATTCTATTGGGTAATTATTTGGGACAAAATAAGTAAAATCAACGTAAAAGTAAAACCAATGGGGGTGCAGCCCCTTACAGCCTTTCTGGATCCGCCACTGCCCATACCTTGAATGAAAAGGCTGAAGAGAATGAATGATGTAGAGAAATAAGCTATTTTTCTACCTATTGCAATCGATACCATGTCATGACTTTCGAAAAAATTCTTTCATATCTTTACGTTTTATGTCCCCCTAAATACGAAACCACCGCCTGTTCATATTTTGTAATATATATATATATATATATATATATATATATATATATATATATATATATACACACACACGCTAGCGCCGTAATTTTGAAGCTATTTGAACCAAATTTTAACATGTTATTTCTAGGGCCAATAGTTCGGACAAGTTCGTTAATGAGCAAATTGGCCCAAGGGGGGGGGGGGGGGGGTCGGGGCAGGGGGTTGAAATTTTTAAAAATTTATATCTCGGCCCCTATGAAGTACAGAGGGAAACTTTGTTTGAATAAATTAGAGTAGGATGGAGTTCACAGTGACACCAACGATTCGGGGGTTTTGAGAGTACAAGTGGGGGTGGGGGGATGGAAATTCGAAATTTTTTAAACCACGTCTTGTGGAGAATCGTTGAAAAGCTCTTGATGAGTACTCTACAAATCAATAGCTAATTTCTCGATAGTTCTCACATAAGGCGAGATTTGAATGTTTGAAAAAGTGCTCTTTCCTCTTTTTTGCAGTTATTATTGCGGGTCTGTCATACCAAGGCTAAAGAAGAAGAGTGCTGTGCAGCGGCAATAAATTAAATAAATTAAGCGAAATCTACCTCAGCCTGCCTAAAGGGATTTGATTAATTTGAGCTTTCAAGATTTTGACTTACCTATCATAAGGAAGTAGATAACGAGGCCAACAACGAGCAGCACTCCTAGTAGTACAAGTGACCACCGGAGAGCACGCCATCCTCTCTTCTTATCTTGCCACCAGTCCAGTGAGTCAGTCTCTGTTCTGTAGATGGTGTCTGTTGACGACGATCCCTGTAAACAAAATAGTGTTGTTAATAATAATTTTAAAAAAGTAAAGTATTCCCTATTACTGGCCATGGAGACCCAGAGGGTTCCAGGAGGTTAAGGCTCCCAGATTTTTAGACAATCGGCACTTGAAGGTGGTAAGGTTGCCAGCCTTACGCACCGGCCACCTTTACCCCCAGGATTGCTCCTGGTACTCATTTCTGTTAGAGGCTGAGTCGACCCCAGGGCTATAGTGCCACCAGAAGGATTAGAACAATTGAAAAACTCCAATGACCTCATCAGGAATCGAACCCGCGACCTTCCGGTTTGAAGCGCAACGCCTCAATCACTACGCTATGGCGTACCCCTAATAATAATAATAATAATAATAATAATAATAATAATAATAATAATAATAATAATAATAATAATAAAATAACAATATAATAATAAGAAGAAGGAGAACAGAAATTACATATTTATGTTATTTTTAATCGTAAACATTGTTTAACACAACTCTCTCCGTCTGTAACTTATGAAGTTCCATTTTACGGGCTGGGGTATAGAAAAGATGCAAGCCTGTTAAGGGCAAAGAAAACGGTGCTAGCACTTTATAGCGATTATTTAGGATATCACCAGATGTCACTGTCGTTCTCTTCCCTTTCGTTAAAAAAAAAAAAATAATCCATATCCTTCATTTTAACGACTACAAATACTATTATTTCTACTCCTACTTTCATCGTGTATCTATTAATTAAAATAGCATAAATAACTACAGTATTGCAACCTTGAGAATTTGGTCCGTAAACTAGATGGATTTTGAAAACATACACACACGTAAGCCAACACAACATTTAGTTTCACTCAAAATATTACTTAACTTACAAACTTCATTTCTCATGCATTAAATGACTGCAACTCCCAATTCGCTAGTGCTCGTTTTGTTAACTTTATGCTTGCCTGTTAAGTGCTATACAGAGTGTTAATGAATAACATCGAAATATTTTACCTGTGTATAGAGGGACATAGATAAGCAACTCTTTTTAGGAGATTTTTTTGTTTATGCTACAGGGCATTGATGTCATTACATTTTTGTGCTCAGAAGTCAATAATTAAGCAAAATGTGGTTAAACTTTTCATTAAATTGACTTCATGCCTTCTCAGTGATTGATAAATAGGCCTACCCGATTATTAATCGTTCGTCAACAGCTGTATCATAATTTTGAGTTTTCATAATCTGCAAAATTTACAAACTAATCACATGACTGGCCGCCACTGCATTGTTTTTTTAATTCATAACTACAGTGTTAACAAAGTAGTTCCTTTGTTTTTCATTTTTCCAATGTTAGAGTTAGTGGCGGCCATGCGCTAGGAGACTTTATGCTGTAACAGGAAAAACTGAATTCATAGAACAAAAAACTCCTAAAAAGTTGCTTGCTTATTTCCCTTCTATAGGCAGGTAAAATATTTCGGTGTTATTCAGTAACAACCTGTCTAATCGTACATAACTATAACATCCCCAAAAATAATTCTATACGGACAGAGAAAACATCGTGTTACAAAGAACTCGCTTTACAAAATACTCGAATTATAAGGAACTACTCAAGAAATTAAATATAGGCTACAAGTTCCCAATGGTCGAATGGCAGACTAAACCTGGAAGAGATAGAAGGATTTAGAAACCATGTTGTACATCCTCAGATACGTAGCTAGATTTTTTGGGGGGAGGAGTCCATTTTTTGCTACATTTATTAATAACAAATTGTCATGCCAAATATATAATACAACACTAGCTGGTTACTTGTTATTCTTACAATAAAACTTTGTTAAACATCTGAGAAGAAGAGGAAGAAAAAGCTATTTTACTATTGGTGAGAATGTTTTTGCTACTTTGTGATAGATCTGTGAAGAAGAGGAAGAAGAAGCTATTTTACTATTGGTGAGAATATTTTTCGTACTATTGGTATTACCATGATCTGAAGAAGAGGAAGAAGATATTTTACTATTGGTATTACTATGATGCAATCTTCGGGAACTCTTTTCCATCCAAAAAGTCCTTTAGTTTCGGAAATTCATGTAAGGTGTTCAATGTGAAACGCATCAACATTCGCTTGCTGTAGCATTTTTTTTTTCATTTTTTTTATAAACTCTGAGAAGCATTGTTCTATATCTCAGTGTATCTACAATACCTATTATTCAATCCCTTGGCAATGAAACGACAGATCCCAGAGGATAATCTAAACATACCAGGCATGCATTTAAATTTATGAAGTTTGCTTCGATGGCTTGTATCACATAACATACATGATTATGGAATGTAATATATGATCTAATTAACAATGAAATCAACTTTTCAGACAACTTTATGAAGACATTCCGCATGTAAACTTCACTCCGTGAATTCCTTCTCCTCCCACAGACGCAGTCTCGATGTTCTTGATTTAAATTAGATGAACACGCAAATATGTCATACGAAGGCAATTAGAAAGAACGGCATATTAAGGCATCAAACCGTGACCGAAAGATGATTAATAAGAGTGACAAATCTGTTTACATGCAAACACTGTAAGGTGTTCACACCGTAAACAAATGATTTCGAAATGATTTTCACAGATTATGTAAATATATTATGTGGTTTCTATGGCTGGTAAGACAATTTCTCTTTCTGCTCACGCTATCGTTAGAATTACACGAATCATTAGGCGTTTCTTCATACGAAGTAATGCATTCGTCTGCTAAGATTATGTTTCAGGACAGTACACCTACCCCACATAAGACGAACATAGAAATTTCTACAAACAGAGTCAGAGGATTCAAGGCAAACCCCAGGAACAACACCATTCCACACCCAAAAAAAATACAAGCATTTTCAAATATTTTAAAATTTACTATTAGACTACCGGTAGTCTATGTGGGTTTCTTTCCAGAAAATTCTGTAGTAAACCATCCTTAAATTCATGGATAAGTAAGTTATAAATCCTTCAGTAAGAAAAAGGACTTTGTAAAATTTAGCTGAATTAAAAATGGAGTTTAAGAAGACACACTCACTTTCATTTTTGCAAAACGAACAAGGAGGAAAAATCACATTAATAGTACTTCACTAATCGTGTTTTGCAGCATGTCAAAATAATTTTACAATGAGTTTTCACACATGGGATTGTCGCTTTTATACTCACATACTGTATATTATGCTATCGACACGAGCTGGGATCGAACCCGCGAGATTGGTGTTTCTGACTTTCCACCCTGGCCGACAGATAGTAAGTTGGAAATGTAGAGTCATACTAAAAAAGTCAATGCCATTAGCCGAGGTTTGGACCAAAGATCTTAAGCTCCTCGTGTCACTGCTCTAGCCCCTGAGCTACCATGGCAAAATGCCGGTACAAGAGTATATGATTCCACTGTGACTTACTATGAAGTCCGGGCCTTAAAAGTACTTTCTGCACGACTTAATTAATTAGTGGTACTTACGAATGTTGTTCCCGTGGATCGTAAGTTGACATTCCCGCACGCAATCTTGTTGCTATGAGCGGTAACAGTTTCCGTGCGGTAAGAATTTACTTACGGCACATCATAATACAAGCCTTTATAGACAACGCCCCCCAGGACAAATATTCGGTTCCCGTAACAACAAACACATGCAAATCACTTTCTGAAATAAACATCTATCTTCAATAATGTATATACATAATATCTTCAGGTAATATCTCAATTAATATAATTAAATTGATATAAATAATCATCGTGCAAAAAATAGCATGCAATACTTGTGCCGTAAGCGCATAACGGATCTCGGAAAATTGAAAAAAAAAAAAATTCAAACTCTTTCCTCGATCCGTATGCATCGCTTACGGCACATGTATCGTAATATACTATACTAGATTGTAAGTCGCCAATTAGTTATCTCAATATTAAGAACGCCTGGTGGTATACCGGGATAAGTTGGAGAATTTAATGTTTCCCGGCTCTTTGCCGTGGTAGCTCAATTGGCAGAGAAGCGGTACGGGCAGCCGAAAATCTGTGGTTCAAATCCCGGCTATGGCTTTGCATTTTGTCCGTCTGACTCTATCTTTCCAGCTTAGCTTACCCACAGCCAGTGTGAAAGAATTATCATTCCAGATAATAAGTTACCGCATATTCATTTCACCTACACTGACCGGCAGAAAAAACCGATCACTGTAAAATTTGTTGTACTTTTAAGATTAAACATAATTTTGATTGGATGTTTATACATTGTTGTTGGTGAGGATGAATTATTATTTTTAATGGATCATTAGCTATAGATACAGCATATCTGCTTTCTTCATACCTTCACTTTAGGCCAGGTAAAACTTTACGATATTTATGAAGTCGCGGGCCATAGATAATAGGTAGTTGTGAAAAAATAATCATGATACGGTTTTTTGTATTTATAAAGTATAATGCTAAAGTTAGATGAATGAGAACAATATCGAACTGATTAGGTATTTACTTACAATCAGCAGAAATTAATGAGAAGCTTGAGCTTGAACTTGAGAAACAAGATAACCAATGTTGGCATCAATCGCACTAATACATAAGCGAAGAGTGTTTTCCAAATTTTCATCTGTAAGTCTGGTTCGATACTTTGATTTAGGCCTATTGCAGCATTTTTCTAGCGCTGACCGGAAGGATCACCCTGCTTTTGTTTCCCCCCTCTCACTCTCTTGTTGGCGAGAACCGAAAATCTTTACTTTTTCGAGCGTGATTTTAAAATGTTCCGCGGGCCGGATTAAAAGTCGGGGCGGGCCACATCCGGCCCGCGGGCCGGGCGTTGCCCATATATGCTTTAGGCTATCACCAAACAAACAAACAAACAAAAACAAGAAACAAACAAACAAACAAAAACAAACTAAAAACATAGCAATAGGGTGATTCCAATATGATTATAAGCACTAACTTGTCGTACATAGGCCTATTGCTAGGTGTTTCATTGTTGTATTGCGTCTTTTCCTTCCAAACTGAACGGAAACTGTCTCCCTTCGCATCGAAGTGATTCTGTCAGTAAGTTTAGTTGAAATTATGCCTCTCAGTCCTGAAGACGTTGTCTAAGCAGTTGCTCTAATTTATGATGGATGCAGCCTCTGTTATGTCCCTGCAACCTTAGGCTCACCATTCACCATGGTGCAAGAGGCAACATGGGGAATTAAGTGTGAAATGTGTCATTAAATTTTAATCTTAAGAACGTATACAATTGCAGTAATTTTATTTCAAGCACTAGGCCTACTACATAATTTTTATTTAAACTTAATTTTTTAAAATTTCTTTAAGTGATCGGTTTTTTTTGCATGTCAGTGTAGAAATCCCTTAATTCACTACCTCAGAATTTTATTAAAAACAAACAAAAAAACTATAACGTGTCCTGTACTTTCTTTTCCCTTATATGTAGACTAAGCCTGGAGTAAGGAGAAGCAATATCCTTCTATTACGATTTGAGAAAGAGAAACAAGATGTAAGTAGTCATACAAATGATATTGGAGCCAATGACTTATTGTAGTAGTTTAATAATGCAGGAAGTAAATTACGATTTTATCCGAGTCAGGCTAAGCGCTTGATGTTGCGTTGGAGTTTTCTGAACCGTCTTCCTGATAGTTAAGACTAGTTACGAAGGCGTTAATTTTGTTCGCAATATCCTTCATCTCCTCCCCCTTGAAGTAGTATGTCCTACAGCTTCCTCTACAGTCTACAGAGAGATGACAGGCATTTGATACTGTGTATCTTTTATCATTTAGAATGCCTAAGGATCTTTGAACAGTTGTACTTACAAACACGTTTGGTTATAAACAGTTCCTATCGTTTAAAGCTAATTAATTAGTTTCATTTTTCCTGTGGTATAGTTGAATATATGCTAGTTTTGTAAGATCCGCCTATATACCACTAAATATAACAATAAGCTGAAGTTTATATGAGAAAGAGGAAATAATTGAATAAACTATGAAATAATGTGGGTTTATTAAGTTATTTTAAAAGTAAGTATTGTATATTAAGTACATCAGATAAATCTAAAATATTAAAATATCATTGAGCTCAATGAATAGTCAAATTGGATAAAAATTGTTATTCTCTTAGTGAATAATATTATATTTATGAAGTAAATCTAGTCACTTATTGGATTAAAATATAACTGGATTAAAATATTTGATGTTAGGATTGCTCCTACTAATAGTCTTATGTGAAAAAAAAATCACATTACTTTCTCTTTCCCAAGCACGGACAATATTATTTTGATCGATCGAGAGGACCGAGATGGTAACGTCTTGGACTCGCATTCGGGAGGTCCAAGGTTCCAATCCCATGGTCGGCCAATTTGACATGGGTTTTTTCATGGTTTCCCCAGTCGTATAGGCAAATGCCGAATTGGATATTTACATACCAAGAATCATCCTCACAATTTCATCCTGTAACATATCCATTGAAATTAATATCAGTTGAAATTTACTCCATTAAAAAATACACGGGCATTAGAAACAATTGACAAGCAATAGTTCCATGGCCTACCCTACATATCCCGAACTCTTGATATGGCCTCGAAGCTAAAAGGAGCATAAACACAGCTGAAATTAGTATATTGCGATACAAGTGCCGTAAGCAGTGCTTACGGATCGAGGAAAGAGTTTGAAAAAACGAGGCGCTTGCGCGAGTTTTTTCAATTTCCGAGATCCGTTATGCTCTTACGGCACGAGTATTGCATGCTATTTTTTGCACGATGATTATTTATATATATATATATATATATATTTATTTATTTTAATTGAGATATTAGCTGATAATATTATGTATATACATTATTGAAGATAGATGTTTATTTCAGAAAGTGATTAGCATGTGTTGGTTGTTATGGAGACTGAATATTTCTCCTGTTCAAGTCGCCACAAACTAGGGGGCCTTGGTTCCGGTCTTCCATAAAGGCTTGCATTATGATGATTTTACTTACGGCACTTGTGCTTTTTGTACTTTTTACCACACGGAGATTTTTTGTTTTCATAGCAACCAGATTGCGTGTGGGAATGTCAACTTACGATCCACGGCAACAATATTCGTAAGTAGGCCTACCACTAATTAGTTACGTCGTGCAAAAACACATTAACAGTCTGGTATTACACAAGGGTATGCATTTGCTTATCTCAAGGAAG
This sequence comes from Ectobius pallidus, assembly GCA_964059195.1. NCBI lineage: Eukaryota > Metazoa > Arthropoda > Insecta > Blattodea > Ectobiidae > Ectobius > Ectobius pallidus. Next base: position 140,106,034 of record CAXKWD010000008.1, read on the forward strand.
GGCTGCATATGGAGCGAAGTCATATTCAATTATCCAAACAGACAGCTGGAAAGCTTGAGCAAGTGTAGGTGAGGAGTATGTGCTAGCAGCATCCGAAATGCCCGAGGAAAACATTCGTTTATAGTGATCACGTTTTACACCTCGCTTGTCAAGATTACTGGTTGTTGAACTAATAACTCAAACCTTGGATTCAGGAATGCTTAGACTTCAGGGTATGCAGAAAGGCCCTCGAGGAGACTTGCCAACTTGCTGAGTTTATCAACTCATACTTTGCATTCCGCTTTCACATTATTCTTTGTAGCAAAACAAAACTGAGCCAAGAGACTTGATTCTTCAAATCCAGCAAGTACAGGATTTAGCGATTCATGATATTAATTTGTGTTTGTTCAAAATACATTTATTTAAATGAACATTAATTAAATTACAACGATTACATGTTAAAAAAAAATAGACCTATAAACTAACATTCAAAATTAAAATGTGCATAAAATAAAATCAGGTAAACTGATATAACAAAGTGCCAGATGGAGTTAATAGACCATATTTCACATGGTTCTGATATACATGGCATAGACTTTGTACTATTAATACTGTTACTGTACATAGGCCTATCTAAAACATAATTGTTTATTTTTAATAGAGTACCCTATTTAAATGTTATAATAATACGTTTAGTAAGCAATTCATTAGCAATAATGTAAATAAATACAGTCCACAAACTATAAATCACAATTACTACCACCGCTCGTTTCTGGACACGTAAGGCATCAACGTGCGTTGATTAATTCGTCACATGCTGCCAGTGAACAGAATGAAAACACATTTTATACAACATAACTTGTTTGGAAATCGAAATAATATAAATGTTCATTGATTAGAAACACAATTTCGATTCGGTGCAAGGCAGTTCATGTGCTTTTATAGAGTTTTGATGTAATCAACTACGACGACGCTCTTCATCTTCTGGTACATTGTGAACTCTGATCGATTCATGGAATCAAGTCAACAAAGTAAGGAAATAATTATTAACTCATTTACAAAATCCATTACATTTTATTCATGGAATAGTCTTAATAAATCCTCCTTGAGATGACGAGTTTCATCAGATAAATTCGCTCGAACTTCGTTCTTCAAATATATTGATAAACTCGTAACCTTTCGTGGAATTACCTATGAGTATTCCACTCATACGCTCCGTGTTTGATATTGACCAATAACGTTTAGCAATTCCTCGGATATGGACCAATCTCGGCCGTTTATCTTACAATATTCTTGTAGGAATCGCGAGGATGGCACTTTATCCGGTAAAACCGTCTGCTTGTTACTGGGCACGAAAGCATTAGTGTGCAGTGATTAACACGCCATATGTTGCCAATAAACAGCACGAAAAAATAATATTTTATACAACATAATTTTTTTTGGAAATTGCAATAATATAAACAAAGGTAAAACAACTAAAAACTTTGTTAATGGTTGAAAAATATAGTTGCTTGCAGTTTATTACTGTATTAGCCTATGAATGGTTCAATGATTCACAGTTACATATTATTTTATGAATATTTTACTTCTGTTTTGCAGTGTATTATCTTAGATATGAATAAGTAACCTTCATTTAATTCCTTCGGCTACTGTTATCAATCGCGCTGCGCTACAAACCGGAAGGTCGCGGGTTCGATCCCCGATGAAATCGTTGGAGTTTTTCAATTGGCTTAATCCTTCTGGTGGCCCTAGGGTCGACTCAGCCTCTAACAGAAATGAGTACCAGGAGCAATCCTGGGGTAAGGGCGGCCGGTGCGTAAGGCTGACAACCTTACCACCTTCAAATGCCGATTGTCTAAAAATCTGGGAGCCTCAACCTCCTGGAACCCTAAGGGCCTCCATGGCCTGTATAGGGAACACTTTACTTTTTTTACTGTTATCAATCGGTTAATATTATCAGATTAGCTGCGTCCCGAAGTGAACACAATAAGCGGTGTGCACTGTATTTAGGTAGTCAGGAAATTACTCTGCCACCTCAGATGTTGGTAAATTATTTAACAGTTCTATTTGCACCGAGAGCGAAGAAACGTTAGTTTATCTTTATCCTATTGAAAGTGATTGCACGGCGGGTCATCAATCATTCGCTGGATAGAGGAAGCACGAATGTTACCCATTACATCACCTGGACCATTTATTGAAGATGTTCAGGTCGAAGTAAATATTGTTATTATACCTTCGTAACTCATCTTAATTCAGACAAGATATGACAACATTAGAGCTACAAAGTTTGCTCGTCTTTATTTATGTGAATGTTACGGTAAATATGGCAGATAATTTAGTCCATTTAGAAAAGCATAGGGTTGTAAAACAACAAGGCCTTGACATAGTTCTTACATATTTGACTAATGGAATTCATTGCTTTTCTGTTTATTCAATGGTGAGACCATGACTTAGATTTTTAAAATAGTTGTTTATGATATAAGGGCTAAACGAAGGACTTTATTTTGCGAGTAGATATGTCCTACGAACAAAATATAATCATTTTACCACGTGTATAATATACTATTTTCTTTTTAGACAGGCGTTAATATTCGTGAAATAATAGGGTTTAACCGAGCGAGGTGGCCGAGATGGTAACGTCTTGGACTCACATTTGGGAGGTCCCAGGTTCAATTCCCGTGGCCGGTTTTATGTGTTTTTTTTTTCATGGCAAATGCCAAATTGGGTAATTACATACCGTGAATCAACATCACCATTTCATCCTGTATCATATCCATTTAAATTAATATCAGTTGAAATTTACTCCATTAAGTACACCGACAGCAGAAACAAATGATAAGCAATAGTGCCATGGCCTACCCTATTGTACAGACACAGATCCCCGAACTCCTTATATAACCTCGAAGCTAAAAGGAGTAAAAACACAGCTGAACTAATAATTAATAAAAAAAAGTTTAATATGTATGCTGCTGCCATTTGGGGAGCTTTACAGCTGTTCGTGAATTCTTCTGCCACCTAATAGGCCTATGCACTTGCGTAGACAGAGGTTATTGATTTCTCTTACATGGCTGCCAATGTAAGAGATGGAGTAGACAAAGCTTTTCAGCCAACAAGTATGACATTTTTGCGACCACCGTGATAAATTTAGCGTTTAAAAAGGCGTAATGAATGTTAAAAGTTTCAATTTATATAAGACTGAGTCTATTTAATTCTCATCTGCAATTATTCTTAAGTAAAATAGTATTTTCCATGTGAAGCAATCAAAGTTGTCCATCGCTGTGGCGTAGGGGATGCAATCGCTCCTCTCACGCAGCGGGCCAGGGTTCGAATGCTGGTCGGGTCAAGTTACCTAGAGGGGGTTTTTCCTCACCTGTGAGACAAATATCTGGTAACTTTAGCCCCTTGTGGTCCCCAGATATCATCTGGCCATCCTCGCCTTGTTTGGAGTGAGTGAGTGTGTGTGTGTATGTGTGTGAATGGCGTGTCTCGTCCTATGTGTTCGTGTTGTCTCGGAGGTGGCCCTGGCATTGGGCTGATCATTCATCCGGGGAGGCCCTTCATTGTCCTTGTCTGGTATGTGATCCACAGATAATCCCTCTCTCGACAGGTCGCGGCCCTGTAAGGCTCGGGCGGCTTGGGTCGCTTAAATCCTAAAAGGGAGCGGTAAAACTAAGACAAAGTAAGAAAGAAGAAAGCAATCAAAGTCGGTCACCCTGGAGTGGCATAATTTTCTCCTTTTAATTAATATCGTCTTTTTATTTTATCTCAATACCAAGATAGCTCAGACCCGTATGATTCGACAAATCCTTTAACAAATCGCATCAGTTGTTGCAAAGGAGAATGTACACTTTTTTTTTTGTCAACAATGAGGCAAAGACTGAGTCTATAACCTAAATCTAAACAATGCTTTTTTTGGCGTATCTCTTTCCCATTTTAAAACCCACTCACTCACTGTAGCATTACAATAAATCAAGGGGGAGCAGCCACAAGGCAAAGTTCGATCCACAGGGGGTCTCATTTCTCACTGTCACACATTGGGGAATCATTTTCAAGGTTCATCACGCCCGTCACTAATGATGAGCGTCAAAATAATTGCTTAAGTATTATTCATACGGCTTGGTAGTCAGACTTCGCTGCTACTCTCTGTACAACTTGTTCATAAAGTAACTATCCCAGTGGTCCGGGGGCCACTTGCAGCCCGTGGCTTAATTTTGACGGCCAGCAAAAAATACTAATTTTAACTACTACTTAAGCGTAGTAGTAGAATAATTATGTCATTGTTATGCCAAAACCACGAATGTACAAAAATTCAGATTTTTACTTCAGTGCATTGCTGGCATCTGTTAACATTTGTATTTTGTATTGTATAGTATATATTTCACTTCTGCAATTGGGTAAATTGTCCGGTGGCGGAACAAAAAAAAATTACAGTTAGAACAAAAAAAATTACAATTAGATTACAAAAGTATAACTTACAGTTAGAATTACAATAAGTAGGCCCTATAGCTTACAGAATGAGAGAAAGAAACACCAAAGAGAGGGAAAAGAAAACAAACAACAACAACAACCAAAATCACTAATCCCTATGCTTAACCCTATCGTGATTCATTACTGAGTAATTCCTAAATTGTTCTAAATTGTCATCTAGCTGCTAATAAAATACAGTATGTGTCAACTTGTTTTTAAATCTTTTCACTCGTAGAGGACTGTCTTGAAACTTCTGCAGGTAGGTTATTATTGTGGGATTTACAAAGGAAAATTTTCCAACATCCGTTCTTTGCTTTCGGGGTCTGATTTTCATTTTGTGATCTAGCCTGCCTTAGTATGTAGGACCTGATTTTTGTAGGAACCATCTTTGTATTTTCTTCCCTTTGTGAGTAATAGTTAGTTCCATTTTCATTAAAGTACAAGTTCTGCTTTATTCTTTATGAATTTTTGCCAAGTTAGTACTTTGCGACTCACCCTGCTCCCCTTTCCACTCGCCTGCCATGTCACCTAATATTTCACAATAAAAAAAATACCCTTGCACCTCCACATAATATTTCATAATTATAAAAACGACCCTTGCAACAAAATAGGCTTTTTCGGATTGAGAGTAGGGGTGGGGGACTCGGGTGAGTCGCAATGTACCATTTTCCCGAATTTTTTTTATGACAATAACAAATGTTACCCATTCGTGATTTTTTTAATTTTTGCATATTCGTGGTTCTGGCATAACAGTGACGAGTCATTAGCTTTAACTAAAAGTAAAAATAGGATTCTTTGACTATTCTAAAACCACTCTTCAGTACTTTATGGTTGATAAATTTCCATCAATCTGCTCACACTTTCTTTTCATAACATCACTGTTTTGGCAGCAAATGTGAGCAGAATTTCTCCAAGATGAATATCGTGAAGTCAAAACTGAGGAACAGATTTTCCGACGTTCACTTAGAGAATTGCCTTCGAATTTTTTCTCCCAAATATTAAAGCCAACATTATCAATTTGGTGACAAAGAAAGTGTCAGGTCTGACACTAAATTGAAGAATGTTACTGTCTTCTGTGTTATTAATTAACAATGCAAAGTGAAACACAAAATATAAAACACACACATTTATAACATTTAGTAATCTCTGCAGTTATTGTAATATAATATTATGATGGAATAGAATATATTTATTTGCCACAGACATTATATAATGTATTAGCAAAGAATTACAATAAACACAAGTGAATACACATGTACACAATTATTAGTAGTTTTATATACCTTGCACAATTACCACTAGGCAAAATCCCAAAAATTTACATGGAGCAAGTTTATTGAACTCAGCGCGAGACACACAATATAGATACTCATGCCGGACTGCGGAGAAAACAGTTTACACAATATTTAGGCCCATTGTTTATTTCTCATACCATATTCTAGAATATTGTTGTCTAGATAGTAAGCTTTGTCTTTTCGGTAGCCTTTAAATCGAGGAAGCATTTCAAAATTAAAATTCACGTAAAATTTAAAATCTTCTCCCAATTTCTTTTTAATAATTTTATTACAAACTAGCATGAGCCCGCGGCTTCGCCCGCGATAATTATTTAAAAAATTAAGAGCATAATAGTTAAATCATTATATTAATTAACACCTAAATCACGTGGACTACATACCACGATTAGATAGAGTCGCCTGGTAAAAGCGACCTCAGATTCGAGTTCCTTGGCCCAGAAAACCCCTGTAGAATGAGTTTCGTCCAAATAAAACAATGTTTGACCATTATTTAGGGCTTCAACATTCAAGCGATCGAGAAAGTTTTTTATTTCCAAGGTATGACAAAAATAACCAAAGCCAACTGTAATTGATTTAACATTGAAATGTATTACTGAAAACTGATGCTTCGAAAACGCAAAAAATGCACGGTTTTGCCCGTTTTTCCCTCATAACTCACGAACGAAAGCGAAAATTAAAACTCCGGCTTCGAGGTATATTTTCCGACCCTTCAGTCCAGCTATGTTTAAAATTTCAGATCTCTGCGTTGAGTAGATTTCGCTGGGCATCGCGGACAGACAGACAGAAGGAAGGAAGACAGACACTTCCTTTTATTAATATAGATTAAAGACAAAATATTTATCCCATAATAGATTTAATGGATTTAAGGGTTAATTTATTAGAAACACATTATATATTCTTGCACAACACAATAATAAAGAGATTTCTCAAAGCCTTGACTTAACCCCTTTTATTTTAGCACAATAATTGCAAAATAAGCAGCTGAAATGGCAAAGCCAAATAAGACAAATAACAATTTCCTTTGGTATTTCAAGGCCAAGCAATTTATTCACACCCACTTTCTCCCATTGAATCTATGCATTTCCTCAGGCAATGCGCTCTTCCAGTTCATGAAGAAAATTACATTAAATAGGAATGAATTTGAATAGGCCTATGTATTAAATTTAATTTTGACAGTAAAAGCAATCTCGAGAAGAGCGTTTGTTATCACCAGGGCCCGGATTCTAATGACATGTCATCTTTTTTATTGATGCTGCATAGACAATGCCAACTTGTAGATAAATCGTAATCATGGCCTCTAGATTATAAAAATAAATTTTTATTAGGTCATTTTTTGTCATTTTATGCAATTTTATATTTTTAGGGCATTTATTTAAATTTTAGGTCATTATTTTGTCATTTTCGTGTCATTTGCTTCTTTATTTAGTCATTTTCATGTATTTACATTGAGTGTATTAACTTTTTTTCGTCGCTAGTGGTGCTGTCTTTGAAGTGTTGTTTGTTTAATGCAAGAAGGAAAATTTTCGGCGTTAAAGTGTTGACGTGTCTCAGTCGGAAATGAGAATCAAAGAAACGCCAAAATTTTGTATTATATTACTATTGTTTTTAGATTGACTTGGCACCAGAGTCTGCCACCTGCTTGGATTTGAGAGTGCAAACTACTGTTTACCCTCAATAAACAACAACATAATCCGGCAGACCACAAAAGGAGGTGCCGAATTTTGACTCACCAGAGCCTCAGTGCCAGTATAAATTTCCGTGGGAAAAGAACATTCACACCATTACAGTTATTTACAATTATGTACAACCTAGTCTATAACTTTCTGTGAACAATAATAATTTTGTACAAATAAAATATTAGTTTTTAGGTCATTTTTTATAATTATTAAGTCATTTTCTTTAAAATTTAGGGTCATTTTATAGGTCATTTTTCAAACAATTTTAGGTCATCAGAATCCGGGCCTTGGTTATCACTTAAAGCTAGACTTAATTTTCTCATCGAAAGGACGAACAGCCGTCATAATGATAATGACGTCATGAACTCCTTTATGTAGTTTTCTGATTATTCATACAATTTTCTGTATACAATTCATCTGATTATCCATACAATTAATTGTGTTTCTGTTTTTCTTTTCTGTGTGTTTTTTAGTTATAGTATTAGTTTAATTATTTTGAATATCACTTTAAATATTTAATTTAATATTAGAATCTGGTATATTAATATAAGCGAGGATATTGTATTTGGGCGTTAGCCTGTAATATTCTTAGTTCAATAAATAACTAGGGTTCGGATGTCTATGACATGTCATATTTTTATCCTGACCTCCATTCTCGCCGCAAACACAAATTAAACACGAATTGCAGGCTTATCATAATCGGACCGGTTTTATTTTGCATATAAAGTCATATTTTGGTCATTTTTGTGGTCTTGGTCATATTTTGGCCATATTTGTATTTTAACGTCTTGTTTCAGTAATAAAGTCGGCATAGAAGCACAATTATACAGTGAATGTACTACATGGTCGAGTTAAATTTGAAATTTCTTTAACCAATTAAATGTTTATGCCAAATTAATAACTTAAATTTTAAAATTAATGCAATTGTTCATATTTTATGGGGACACGCAAGGTCTATAATATATTACGAGTATTTGGAGCTGAAGAAGTGAGGAAACAGAAGCAAATTCTTTAAAGATAGAAGTTCATTACAAGTAAAATTATAGATCACCAAAATTGTTAAAAAGTGATTATTCGATAGAATTCATATGATGTAAGAATTTAGAGTATTTAAAGGTTTTAAATTGGAACATTTATTTTTTGAAAATATGTTATTTTATTAGGTCATATTTAGGATTTTTGGGTCATAGTTAGTCACTTTTAAGGGCATTTTTGCAGTCATATTTTTTACTTTTTTAGGTCATAAACATCCGAACTCTATTCATAACTATGTAGACAAGAACTTAGAGTAAAGCTCACAATTTTTAAAATCCGGCCCCTCAGAGAAAGAAGACTGACTTCAAATATAAAATTCTGATGTGAAACACTTGCATGCATTTTCTTGTTCACCAGAAGTCTTGCGTTTCCCTCGCTCACAAGGGGAGTCCATAGCATGGCGTCACAGATTTTAACAATCTTTCACAAGGTGAGTCTATATGGGTAAACAGTGAATATGCAGTTAAAAATTCCATCTTTCTTTTTCTTAGCTTAACCTCTCCCGTTGTAAAGACGGTTATGCAACCCACACCGCCCGGGCATCAAACATGATTTACACCACTTTGGCTTTAACCCCCTCATAGGCCAATACAGTGATGGGAAAAGTACAAAAAGAAAGTAATTGGGCTGAATTACAATTACCTGAGAGACATTTTACTTAATTACAATTACAAGTTACTTTTTCAAAAAGTAATCAGTAAAATTACAATTACATTTTCAATTACTTTACAAAATGGCAGTACCTAAAAATTCCTTGTTTTTGGTTTGTTTTGGGCACACGCCCAAATTAATAATGAACAGACAAAAAAAAAAAAAAAAAAAAAAAACACATCAATGAGAATATTTTCGGAAACATTGAGTACCGGTAATTTTTTGTTAATATTAACTCTAATTTGGATATTGGTTGCAAAAACAGCAATGATGAGTACCTAAAAATTCCTTGTTTTTGGTTTGTTTTGGGTACACGCCCAAATTAATAATGAACAGACACAAAAAACACATCAATGAGAATATTTTCGGAAACATTGAGTAATTTGTTGTTAATATTAACTCTAATTTGGATATTGGTTGCAAAAACAGCAATGATGATGATGATATAGCAAACGAGAATGATACTAACACTAATGACTACTAAATTGTAACAATTACAATTTTATTTACAGAAGTAAATTACAATTAGAAATTACATTTAAAAAAAGTATTGATTACAAGTAAATGGGACCAAAAAAGGAATCCGATTACTTTTACTCAATTACTTCCCATCACTGGGCATATATAGAAGATGATGAGGTGAATGATGAAGAATTGGACATTCAAGTGAATGGTTATTTCTTAGTGAACTAATGAACTGATATTAATTGAATATATAAAACTGTTGTTAACCTACCGGCTGAAATTTAGAACGGGAGACATGATAGAATAATCGTGACTGAGAAAGGAAAGTCTAGACTAGGGCTCGGGGGTCCGCACTTGCCCTCACAGGTGCTCGAGTGCACTCACACGGTGCACAGGTCAGACCTTCTCATTGTAATGGATGTTAATCACGAATTAAACAGGTCAATGCTCATGCAAATATCTTCATTATTCCTTATTCGGCATTTTACTGCCAGCAGTAACATATTAAGGAGCTTCAAGTTCGCAGTGGAACTAAGACGTTTCAAGTGATTTACTGCTGAGGAGTAACCTTGCAGGCTGGTTCAAGTCTTGATAGAATAACATAGCATTATGACGAGAATTAATAATCTTCAGAATGCCAACTAAGACAACTCAAAGGTTGATAGCAAAATACAGATAAGCCCAAAATGTTGATTTTTTAGAAAACGAGTAGGCCTATTGATTGTACTATTTAATAAAATCAGGTAAACTGATGTAACAAAGTGCCAGAATGCTTTTGTTTAATCAGTGATAATTGCAATTATGATATGCAGAAAATAAGTAATTTTTGTAATCGATTTCGGAGTTAAGCTCCGGATCGATTCTTTAAGCAGGGCTTACGGAACAACAAAGGTCTAGTTTGGAAAAATATATGAGAAGGAATATGTGGATAGTGTTATTTGTCCAAGCTAACTGTATTGACACTTCCAAAGCCGTATATGAATATGATGCCATGAGAAGTGATTTGCATTTGATAAATTCTTTCTAATATATTACCATAACATAGGAACTAAATTGGGCATTACTCCGGTACCAGTCAACTTATTTGGTGCAAAATCAATAGGCTTCGTCTACCATAATCAGATGGCAGGATTGGGGGCACGTGATCAGCACACCCCCGGCCGTTAACGGAGGTTTCCATGACCGGAGCTGCTACTTCTCAGTCAAGTAGCTCTTCAATTTGAATCACGAGGCTGAGTGCACCCCGTTCCAGACCTCCCTACCTCAGAAAAATCCGAGGAGGTACCGGGGATCGAACAGACGGATCTGTAGTCAGCGACGCTAACCACAAGACCACGGCGACGGTGGTAAAGAAACACAATATATTAATATAACCCTCATTGGACTAAAATTCATTCATCATTTTATTTTCATGTTCAGAAGTTGGTCACCCTATAAGCAGGGCCGCTGAGAGCAAGCACTTTGCCCGGGGCAGAATGTATGATTGGGCCCTCTCTTCAAATTTATCAATCTAATTTTACTGATATTTTAAGTAAGGTTTGACGTGATTTAACCTTAAATTAATTTTCGTAATATTTCTCCATTCAAATGTATTAAAAAGGAATATAGATTTTTTTACTGAACAGCAAACACAGCTCACAAAACCAATATATATATATATATATATTACAATATTTAGGGCTGTAAAATTAACAGTCTTCTACTAGTAACACTGTTACTGGCGCTTTACGACAATATAGATGCATTGACTCAAATGGGAGTTTCTGAGCTTTATAATATATATATATATATATATTTACTTCAGAAGGCAACCATTAAGAATAAAAAATAAAGTGAGAGGCTTAGGCCTCGGGGATTTCGCCCCTCTCTCCTCAGGCCTGCCTATAAGTATAAACAGTTAATAGGCTACTCTTTTTCATTTTGCCTCAGAAGTGCTATTCATTGCGGAGAATGATAAAAAAAGCTACACAATTGAATAATTATGTTTCATAATGGGTGAGGTTATTTTGGGATGACATGAAAGGTCACACTTTGCGATTTTGCAGGTGATTCATGGGCATGCCCTTCTTAATGACGCGTATGGCAAGTCCCGTACCACAAGGCGAGGCTGCGTGCAAAAACCCGAGGCTTGTTAAGACCCAACATTGCAACACCGAAACCGCGACCTCTCACATCGGGTCGTGAAGTTATCAGTCATACGTGTCCTTTTACTTATGACAATAATGTCATGTTGTCTTCTTTTTTTAGGTCTCATTGCTTTGCCGTCAAGCCTGGCGACTCTTTACGGTCTAGTTCCATATCTTTTAAAATCTTGCCTGATGATGATTATCAAATTAAGCTCCAATTAGGGATTTAGATTGGCTTTAGCCATCCAGCTGAATCTAAACGTTTTACAAGAGTTGCCACACCAGATTTTTCTTCGATCTCTATCTAGTGTTGGTTTACTACCTTATAACTTTGAAGCTTAATTTTCTTGGAAGAATCGCTGTGGTATCAAAGAAGATGTCCCATTAAATTATTAAATCACAGGGACAAAATATTAAATTATGTTACTCGTATAAATCATTTTTAGCCATTTAAATATGCTGTAATCTTAAGGGGGAAGACTAGTGAACTTTATAATTTTATCAATTTCAGGGTTAGACATTTGCAATTATGTACGCAATAAACTAAGCGATTTTTTTTAGTTGTGTTTATGCTCCTTTTAGCTTCGAGGCTACACCAGGAGTTCGGGATCTGTGTCTGTACAGTAGGGTAGGCCATGGAACTATTGATTGCCAATTGTTTCTTTTGTCGGTGTATTTAATGGAGTAAATTTTAACTGATATTAATTTAAATGGATATGATACAGGATGAAATGGTGAGGATTATTCATGGTTTGTAAATATCCAATTCGACATTTGCCTTTACGACTTGGGAAACCATGAAAAAACCCATGTCAAATTTGCCGGCCTCTGGATTTGAAACCGGGACCTCCCGAATGCGAGTCCAAGACGCTCGGTTTACACGAATTTAATTAAATGTAATTTAAGGTTGCATGTATACGAATTTAAAGTATATGTTATTTTTTACCTTAAAATATTGAGCTGATTTTTCTGGCTTTATTAATATTTACTTACTCAATGGTAATAGAAAATTTCTAAGCAAGCTAAAAGAATATTATGTATTTTATGGAACCTGCAGGTCCATTGCCGCACTTACATGAGCTCGCCATCAAACCCTTTTCTGTGCTAACTCCATCCAATCATCCCTTGCAAATCCTACTTCCCTTAAATCTTTTCGAATATTGCCCTCCTACCTACGACTAGGTCTTTCAAGTGGTCTCTTCCTTTTGGGTCTACCAGTTAACACAATTTGTAAATATATATTTTAGCATAATATTGTAAATATGCGTTTTTATCATTGTAGTATTGTAAATATGTTTCTAATTAAGTATGTACCAACATCTTAATTATTAACAATGTGCTATTACTCAAGCAATCCTGCAAATATCAATAAAAATAGGCCCATATTGAAGTTCTCCTTGGCGTCCACAAAGTAAGTTTCCCAGGGATCGCCTACGGAAACAGAACACAATTTCACGGAAATATTTATTGCAACAGATACAGCAAGTATTCAGCTATTTTTCAACATATTCACCACAGGAATTGAGAAATTTGTCATACCGTTGGACCAACTTTTGAATGATGTGCCACATAAGTCTGCCGATTGGGATTTGAACCATTGTATGATAGCCTTCTCCGTTTCTGTCAATCTCTACCATTCTCTGTCATTCACTGTCATTTCTTGAGGGGTAGGAAAAGATGAAAATCTCTGGGTGCGCGGTCCGAGCTTTAGGTGGAGACTTCAACACCTCCCTGCAAGTCTCCTGCAAAAGTTCGGCCCTGGAGATGTTTCAACATCCACCCTACAGCCCAGACCTCGTTCCCAGTGATTTCTATCTTTTCCAACACCTCAATAAATGACATAGAAGCGGAGATGGTTGTCACACAGTGGTTCAAATCCCAGGCTTCTACGGCACAAATGTTCAAAAATTGGTCCCACGGTATCAAAAATGTCTCAATTCCTGTGGAGAATACGTTGAAAAATAGCTAAACACTTGCTATATCTGTTGCAATAGATATTTCCATGAAATTTTGTTTTGTTTCTGTAAACATCCCTAGGGAAACTTACTTTGTGGACGGCCCTCGTCCTTAGCAGAGTATATAAAAAGAGACATAGAAGAGAGTAAGCAAAAATAATTGGCACCATTAATTTTATATCAGAAAGACAAGTGTAAATACATCATGGCATGTCCCGTAGTGTTAACCTGATTAGCATTACAAGTCATGTCAATGAGTTAGCGTGGGTGAGGATGATTGGGAAAGACGCTAATTTGGTTGTTTGCGTGAGGTAGATGATACCTAGTGTCCTTGTAACTTTGCACTCGTGCTCAATTCTTTCAATGATACACCCTACACACCTCTGCACGATCCACTGCATCTATACCGTTAACAAAATCTTTTCCAGTCATCGCTGGATTAATCCTATGAGCAAAGTAAGCACGTACTTACGGCTTCAAGGGTAGAGGGGAAAAGCTCGTGTTTAGGGGCTGCAACTATAAATCTAATAAATGTTTATGACGTAAAAAAGTTGAAAATGTGACTGCAAATATGCCCTTAAAATGACTAGATATGACTCAAAAACCCTAAAAAATAACGTATTTAACAAAAATAAATGCTCCAATTTCAAACATTTGACTGACTGACTGACTCTGTCTTATATCCCCAGAGTTGGGGCAAAGGGCCTCCAATTGGAGGTTTCTGATACCTAAGTGAATTTTTTTTGTTACGCTTATTTTCCGAGATAGGGCAGATGGACAGGTGGTAAGCCCATCGCCTCACAACCCCCCAGGAAACTAAAATATTACTTGGACGTGAAGTTTCGTCTAGAGGCTCTAATTTAGACTTGGAGTTCTCTAACATGCTTCAAGTCCCTCCCGGAGGACTCCGTCCGTTCCGGATGTAAAAGTCCATCGACCGCGACCGGGTTTGATCCCGCAACCTGCGGGTCTAGAGGCGGCCACACTACCCCTAGACCTCCGTGGCTGACAATTTAAAACGCTTAAAGACACTAAATTCTTACATCATATGAATTCAATCAGATAACTTTTTAACAATTTTGGTGATTTACAGTTTTACCTGCAATGAACTTCTATTTTTAAAGAATTTGTTCCCGTTTGCTCGCTTCAACAGGTCCCAATACTCCTAATATTTTGTAGACCTTGCGTGTGGCTATAAAATATGAACAATTGGATTAATTTTAAAATTTAAATTACCTATTAATTTGGCCTATACATTAAATTAATAAAATAAATTTCAAATTTAACTCGGCCATGTAGTACATACTTGTGGTCCTTTACCGAATTTGTAACTGAAATATGACGTTAAATTACAAATATGGCAAAAATATGATGAAGACCATAAAAATGACCAAAATATGACTTTATATGCAAATTAAAAACGGTCCGTGCAATTCGTGTTTAATTTGTGTTTGCGGCGAGAATGGAGGTCAGGATATATGACGTGTCATAAACATCCGAACCCTGTTAGGGCCTAATAAATAAGAGATAATAGAGAAATTTACTAATATACCAACAAATTCAATACATAAACTAAAAATAGTTAAACAATTTTTAATTTGAAAGTAGGAAATTCAAAATTACAAAAACAGAAATCTATTTCATAAATATGTTCCATCGGCAGAGATAGTTTGCAGAGTGTTTAAATGGAATTAACTTTATATTTGCATCCTTTTCTTGCAATCAGTGGAATATTCATACGTGAAATTCAAAGTAATTTGCATATGTCTGGAAGGGAATTGTTTTCAAAATGCCATTCTATGCAGTGTTGCAAGCTGAGGGGGCCGGCATTTCGTGGCTTGGCTACCGGGCAGAGTTATGATGATAGAGAAGCACGGCCGCCATGATAATGAAGATATTTGAGCGCAATTATGTGGAACATAAAAGCATGAGGACAAATCACATCAACCTCCTAACATTTACATTCACTTTCTGTGTTGCATAAAAAAATCAATCGCCACACACATGCAGTAAAGGTCGTGGGAAATGTACAGGATGTTGATTTTAAGTGATTCACTAAAACAACGTTTCTGGGAATTCATATGAATAGAAGAATTCATCACCCCTTTTATGGGCCATTCACAATGAAAATTAACCTTGAACGTAATGTAAACTTAAAAGTCTGGTGCCATATTTTTGAATGGGTCCATTCACAATGCAATAACGTAAACTTTAAACAAAACGTAAAATTAAACATTAACTGAGGAATGAACTAATAATATTAGTGAAGAGATTTTATGATTAGTGTTAAAGAAAATTACATGGAGCATATTTTAACAAATCACTTTTTAATTATTACTATTTTAACGTTTTCAAATTTTTATCACAGATATTTTTAAACCGCTTATTGTTAGTATTAAATATATCTATATTGCCCATTTTGTGCAATCTCTATATATATAAAAGGCTTTGTCCTGACTGACTGAATGAATGACTGACTGACTGATTGACTGAATGACAGGAATCAACGTACAGCCTAAACTATAACAGGTAGAGACTTGGAATTTTGACAGTACCTTCGTTTCATAATGTAGGTGCTCACTAAGAAAGGATTTTGAAAAATTCTGATTCTAAATGCCAAAAATTAAATGTTTTTGAAAATACTTAATCCCTTTTTACATAGAATTATCCATTCCAAATCACAGAATATATTGTTGCCAAATGGTATCAGGTGGGCTTGGAAAAAACAAATGAAATGCACTTTTGACAAATAAGAGAAGTTATCAAAATAATTCATGTTATAAATAAATATTACAGAATGAAATCCACTAAAATAATGGAATCACATAACTTTCTCTACCCTGGACATAGAGAAAACAAAACGAGGTATGGTAATGTGTATATTATTATATTATATCGCAGGTTTTTGGAGAGAAAAGTATGAAAGTGATAATGCTTTCTGTTTAATTTCATCTCCAAAACGGCTTTATGGTAACATAAGAGTGGGAAATTTCCCGCCTTGATATTACAATTTTATGTTACAGGAATTTCTGTTTCTTCTTATTTAAACCTCTACCAGGCTTGCTGTGCACTGTACAAGCGATGGGATGCAACATTCTAGATCCTCTATGAGCCATAAAAAATTATATCAAGCGTTTTCTGAGGGAATAGTTTGAGTGTAATAAGTCGTTCTTCCTATTTCAAATTATAAATGTCTATATAAGGACCTAGAATTTAAAATTTAAAATCCTTCATAAGCTAATTTCCAATTACAAAATACAAAACCCGGGCGACGCCGGGTCTTTTAAGCTAGTCTCTATATATATAAAAGGCTTTGTCCTGACTGACTGACAGGAATCAACGTAGAGCCTAAACTATAACAGGTAGAGACTTGGAATTTTGACAGTACCTTTGTTTCATAATGTAGGTGCTCACTAAGAAAGGATTTTGAAAAATTCTGATTTTAAATGCCAAAAATCCAATGTTTTTGAGAATACTTAATCCCTTCTTACACAGAATTATCGAATCCGAATCACATTTGACATTAAAACATATTGTTGCCAGTGGGTTTCAGATGGGTTTGGAATTAAATTAAATGGAAGTTTGACAATTACAGTTGGCTAAGTCTATTTTTGTCATACCTTGAAATAAAACTTTCGCGATCGCTTGAATGTTGTAAGCCCTAATATGGTCAAACATTGTTTTATTTGGACGAAACTCACTGTACAGGGGTTTTCAGGACCAAGGAACTCGAATCTGAGGTCGCTTTTACCAGGCGACGCTATCTAATCGTGGTATGTAGTCCACGTGATTTAGGTGTTAATAAATATAATGATTTAACTATTATGCTCTTAATTTTTAATTTTTGAAATAATTATCGCGGGCGAAGCCGCGGGCACATGCTAGTGGTTGTATAAACGGAGTACATTATAAAGAGGAGAATTATTACGGGAGTCATTGTTTGATTTTGGAATGAAAAAAGACTATGCAATTTATGAGATCTATAACGTGGAACATAAAAAGATATTTCTTCGAGAATACCAGTTTTTTTACTGATATCAATTACACTCTTAAAAATCACGTGTTAATACCAGCAGATACTGAAACAGAAAACACTACAGCTAATTAAAACCGAAACACTTTTATAGCATTTGGTTTAGTGTCTTAATAGAATGCTGTCAGAAAATAATTTAAAGTCCTGAAATCCACCTGGGACTAGAGTTATACCGCCTGATTTACAGCAGGTTTAGTTTTATAGTTTTGAGTAACTCATTCGTCTCGTTAAAAGCTTCGAAAACGGTTTTATTACTGTGAGTGTTGCATTTCTATTAATTAGTTACCTCTATAAGATTATAACTATAATTTTTAACTTCTGCACGTTCCTGGAATTTTCTTCCGTCCAGTATCAGGGTCTGTTGTATATTGTCAACATTAAAAATTAGGCTTAACGAATATCTATTAAAAAAACGCTAATTATTTCAAGTATAAAACATCTGGTTGTAATTGTTTTTCTATATATATTGTAGGCTTAAAGTTAAAGTAAATTATATTTTCTCCGTATTAGGCCTACAGATTTTAATGTAATAGTGTAATTTCATTTAACATATATTTAATTAACTACAGAATATATATATATATATATATATATATAGTGTATTCTTATTACTTGTAGAATTATGTTAGAGTATTTGTTCCTTCTTTCTATCTTTGGTTGAGTGTAAGAGAAGGCCTTAACTCTGACAGATTAAATAAATTATTATTATTATTATTATTATTATTACTATTATTAATATTATTAGTATTACCATCATACTACAGTATATATACATACATATATATATATACATATATATATAGTGTATAGTGATCCATGAACTCATAACTAATATTATTATAAAATATTCTTAAGAAACAGAATACACAATAATAACTAATATTATTATGCATTTTTTAATAATATGAGTGTAAATGTTGTAAGAAACAGGGTGAGAGTGGTTTTAGAAGGGAAACAGCAAGCTGAAGACCATCAGTGAGGTTTTCAATGGATATATATTCAACGAGAGCCACTAAATGTCCAGTTAGACACTCTGATGATATAGGATGAAAGAAAAAAAAATCCTGAAATTGTAAGATGTGAAGGAAAATGTTAATTCATAAAAATTAACGTAAATTTCAATATTTGACCAGAAACTTTGGGTTAAATAAATGGGCAAATAAATAAAAATAAATAAATTGCCGGTCTTGAGAAATGATACGGATAAATCCTGATGACGCATTTTGTTACGAAAATAGTGCATTGAAACGGTGGGGCGGTCAAAGATTAGATTGAAGATGAACTTGCATTTCTTTTTGTTAATTTTTTTCGTGACCTTAGACATCGTGTGTTGGGATGACACGAGTATGGCGGACCTAACATTATAATTTATATGAATCCTTCATGGAGAGGATGAACAACAATTGTGTGGTATCTGATGCACGCCCTTAACACAAATGGAATTCGGTTACCTCAAAGGGCATGAAGTGTACACCCACTAATAACTGTACGTGAGAGTCTTTTGTTTGGGACGATTTTCAAAGGTTAAAATCGACAATAGAGAATATCTAAGCAAAGCCGTCGTAAGTCAATAACAATTTCTTCATTTCGCTATTATATTGTTTTGAAACACTCTCTTATTTGAGTTGCAAAATTGCAAACATTTCGACTCGCAAAACAAAGAAATTACTTCATAATATCAGTAAGTGGCATTCTTCAATATTGTTAGAAGACCTTCCCAGGAGCAGAATCCAAAGGCGTGACTACCTAGATGTATAGGTGAAAAAGAAAGTAGCAATTTCGGAAGATGGAGCTAAAGGTTAGATATGTGTGGAACAACACGAAGGGGGAGAGAGGTGGGTTGGAAGCAACCTTCAATTTCGTAGGCCACAAGTCCGGGCACATTATGGGAATGGGATGATTGGCATGTCCAAAGGCCCCCCCAAGAGCAGACTCCACCGCGAGCCCCCACGAAACTCCCCAACATCCAGCAAGTACCTGAAACTTAACCACGTGCACCATGTCTCCAAGGTACCCCAGCAACTATCGTGCACCACGCACCCGGTCCCTCAGAGAGACCCTGGATGCTCAGCACACCACCAGCAACTCACATGACCACAAGCCAGGTGGTATAACAGGACGGGAGAGGCCAGCAGTGGACGCTGCAGCGGGAGATGGCCCGAAAGCTGGGAAAGGAAACGGGATGATAATGATGGGGAGTTTGAGGGTGAAGTGGAGTGTTGGTGGGATGAGAGGGGAAACGGGAGAATGCCCGAAAAAATCCCAAATCACGGCTTCGTCCACCACGAATAACACGCCCGCCTGCCTCGGGATTTGAACCCTGACCGCTTGCATGCCAAGCCCATAAAGATTAAGTATTCAATGATGTTCTATCATATTCTTTTCACTATAACAGAAGGATATACTGTTTTGATGTCGAAGGAGTTACCAAACTTATTTTGACGACAGGAATGCTTAAAAAGTCCAGAGAAAGTACATGTTAAGTCAAATATTTTAATTTATCTGTGTCTAATCCATCTGTTAGCGAAATGTTCGGGCCCAAAATCTGTGATATTTTCAATTACACTTGTGGTGAATATATTAAATGATATCACAGCAGAGAGGTAATAAAGAAATGTGAGAGTAATTAGACTTCTAGAACTCTATAAAGTTTAAAATCCCCTATTGAAAATTACTGAAAGTGCGACTGGACGTGTTCTTCCTATGGCCTCTTATTATTTTTACATGTGAAAGATTATGAATGTAACAATAATAATAATCATATAATATTGGTATCTGGGTGGTTCACTTTTTCACTGCTATTGACTTACATATACGTCACCGCAAAAATTGTAAAAAGGCTGATAAATAAACATAATACATATGTAGATAAATGCTTTATCCACATATTAAAATTTTCATACACGAAAACCAGCTACTCCATTAAATTTTTCCTAACTAATTTACAACTTATTACCCACTAAATTTTGCCATTCTAAGAAGGAAACCTGAAGTAAACAAAAACCAGTACATCTGTCTTACTCTAATACATTACTCTTATGACTTAAGAGTGAGACAGACATACTGGCTTTTGTTTATTTCAGGTTTCCTTCTTAGCTAATCTCGGGTATAGTGACTTTAATTGAAGAATGATTATAATAAAGTATAAATTCAGCTCTGGAAGGGTTAATGTCATTAGTTTGGATTGGAGTCATAATATACAGTACCTTGCTTAGGAAGGGAAATTTTAACTCTGACATAATAAAATACTAGATATTTCAATTGGGATCAAATTTATGGCAAATTCTCAAATTAAAAAAAAAGTCTGAGGTTTTGGTTAATGGTCATCATCCCCTTGTATCTGCCCCTAATATGACTGGAGACCTGCAGGAAACTCCATCAGCTTTAAAAGTCTTTAAAAAACTGCTACAGCGTCATATGGATTGCTTGTCGCATAATTATGACAACGCATTTCTTAGCCACTCACTGTTGTGTATATGCGTAATAATAATTTACGTAACCCATAACGATAGTGACAACATTCCCGGAGGTTGTGGTAAGGAGTACAGAGACAAGGGCAACTATGCAACCCCCTGCAGACATAAATGGATAATTCGTGCCCTAGCATAATGAATATAAAGGTCACACCTGATCTATGAAAACAACTTAATTGAATCAGCAGGTAATGTGAGAAAGAACAGTTCATACATAATAATTTCTCAGTATCATCAAATACATGTGTACCAATTTCATAATCGCAGCATGTTCGTAATCATTTTTATAATGTCATCACAGTATAATATAAAGATGGCCGTTGCAATATAATTGCCATTTCTGAATATTATGATGTTGTATGCTTGCTTATTATTTAAAATGTTTCACCACACATAAAACTGTACATTATTTACATATCTCCTTCTACGTATTCAATAGTTGAGTCCAATTGTTGTTTTTGATAAAATAAGTTATTAAGATATTTCAGTGTTGATTCCTTGCGAATGTACAGAAAAACAAATGCACGTAGGTGCAACAAAATGAAAGCGATAAAAATATGACGATAGACACCTGCGATTGGCTAATATTCCACATATTCTTTTACTGGACTGGTCACCAATTCATGAGCTAAATAGTATAATAATAGCATGACTATTATTCTATTTAAATATGTATTAATAGGCTACACGAATCGTAGTGCATTTTATGATTCAATTGTGACATTGTTGCATACAATAACCTATACCTGTACCTAGAAAACGCAACTTTGTGCAAATATTAGTTCTGAACATTAACGAGGTTATTTTTTTTTATCAGTAATAACCGGTTATCCGTCCTTCGTATGGGTAAGAATATTTGCACGATTCTTAGAAATACCCGAGAAACACCACGATGAAATGACAGTACATCTTTCCTCATTTTAATTTGTTAAGAACTTTGTTGAGTTTTTGTGATTTTTGTTGAACAGCTATGAACGACATAATCAAAAGAATGGAAATGCGAACAATATTTACAGCTTTTCTCCTGCAGTGTGTAGGCCTACATACAGGTTGTTCTTCCGGTGTCTCGCTAGATCGCTGAGCAACATGCCTAAACAAAGCATCTACCGTATTTTACGGACCATAAGACGCACGTTTTTTCCTTGAAAACAGCGTCTTGAAAGTTGGGTGCGTCCAATGGTCCGAAGTACACTAAAAAATTAAAATTATATGGTAAATATTGCCGGTAATACCATAGTTAAAAACAAGGTGTTGGAAACGATAAAATAGTTACACATTTTGGCACAGACTGTACTTCAGTGCACTTGTCACAATCGCAACATGAGGGTAGCTGGAAGCAGGTATACAATGCGAAAGGAGGGAATTTTGAGCTCTTTTATATGAAAGGGATTGTCTCCACCGTGTGGTTTAAATGAAGACAATGACTTATATGTCCCATTACGCTTACTGTATGCTGAATTGAGGGTTAGAGGGGTATAAAAGTATTTTCAGTCTTTTGTTAAAATCAGTTCAGTTGTTAAAATTTACGCGATCACATCTGTACAGAAGTGATTTTCGTACAACGGTGGTTTTAAGTTAGAAGTGATTGACGCTGATTCCATTGTACAGGATTAAAATGTGTTTATGGAATGAAATACAATATTCCCTTTAACTTTTTTTTTGTTTGTTTAGAATCACATTAAATTTCTGTTCCTTTAAATGTCCATCCTAAAATCAAGGTGCGTCTTATGGTCCGGAGCGTCTTATAGTCCGTAAAATACGGCAATTCTTCAGACTTATTTTCTCGTACAGATGACATTGCTCTGACTTTAGTAGACTTTATACAATTATTAATATTTTTATTTTGTTTTGGAAACGCGAAATATCGGCAATGAAGGTACAGATTATAGCCGCAAACCACTAAAGCGTCAAACCTCTTGAAACGGAGAAAAATTTCGTTAATGCCTGTAGTCCTATTTTCTCTCCGGGTATAAAGCTATGTACATGTAAAATTTCAGTTCTATCAATTGTGTAGTTTTTTTGCGAGAAAGAGCAACAGACAGACTCACAGACATATAGGCCTATACTCTTTTCATATACTGGTACCCTACGTTGAAATATGATTACATTCAATGGATAAAAATGTGACCTTTCAATGGGGCCCTACATAACTCGCATTGCCTTTCTGGGGAACTCTGTTATAATCGAGATGCTTATCTGCGTATATTAAGTCCTTGACTTCTCTCCTGGATATTGTTCCTAACAGTGCACGACTTCTAATAAATACACTATTGCATAGTGATGGAATGTGGCAGCATGGATGTGTATATATATATATTAATCAACCGCTGGCATTGAAATAAGGTTTTGGCAATCCGATTCAGTGACATATCTTAAAGAGTTGTTCTCCTGTTCTAAGAGAATCTTTCTTTCTTATTTTGTGGTAGTTTTAACTCCCTTTTAGGATTTAAGCGACCCAAGCCGCCCGGGCCTTACAGGGCCGCGACCTGTCGGGAGAGGGATTGTCTTTGGATCACATACATACTTTCTTGACCAGACAAGGACATGGAGGGCCTCCCGGATGAGTGATCAGCCCAATGCCGGGGCCACCTCCGAGACAACACGAACACAAAAAACGATACACACCATTCACACACACACTCACTCAGAACAAGGCGAGGATGGGGATGAAGATGATAATGACGGCCAGATGATATCCGGGGACCACAAGGGCCTAAAGTTACCTGACATTTGTCTCACAGGTGAGGGAAAACCCCCGGAAAAACCTCACTAGGTAACTTGTCCGGACCAGGAATCAAACTCGGGCCCGCTGCGTGAGAGGACGGAATGCATCCCGTGAACCACAGCGGTGGACTCTAAGAGAATCAATTATTGTTATTATTATTGTTACTATTATTATTATTATTAATATTATTATTTTGCAGTCTGTAGAAGATAGTAATGCCATAGAGAAAGTCTAGAATAGGAGTTTAAAAATGTGTACAATGTATATAAATCAATATAATGTGTCTTACTGTGTCGCACATAAATTATTCGTTCAAGTCGTAGCCAATTTATTGCTTTAGAAAAATAGTTCTTTCAATTTCAAAGACATCTATTAAAAATTTATTATAGGCTTTTAAGGTCATATTTTCATAATGCTGCATTATCTTTGTTAGCCTGCATTTTGGTATGTGTGCAAGATTTTGTTGGCTGGTATCACAATTATGTATGTCATTTCTCTTTGAGAATTCAGAAAAGCTATCTATTAGAAATATTAGCAATTCAAAGAGATATAAACTAGCTAGAGTCATGATTCCTTCGTGTATGAATAAAGGCCTACAGTGAGCTCTAAAACTAGCATTAGTTAAAATGCACCATAAATTTACTATTTACTGAATGTTCTTATTTGAACAGATTGTAAATCTGCAGAATATAATCTATCATTGGATGCACAGAATCATTAGGATGCATATGCGCTATATTAACCCTTAAATGCACGAGACTCAATTAACACAATGTTCGAACTGCACAGAAATCAATTGACGCAATGATTGGGCTTGTAGCTTATAGTTTGTACTTTTTACTGTAATTTTACACTCAAATTTAAGATTTTCTTCCAATTTATTTTCTATTAGGCCGATTTCATTTTAAAACAGACTGCATCCCATAGGATACATTATCAATTTAAGGTTAATGTTTCCAAAGATATTAGGAATTTCATATTGTTATTGTAGAGGATCATAAAGAATGACCCACTTACACGATTGGGGTATTATTATATCAAATCAGCAATTTATAAAGGCTTCAATAAACGTGAGAGAATTAGTTAATTTTAAAAATTGAATCCAAACGTGGATTTAAAAAAATCCCTTTAGGCAGGCCTACAGGCGGAGGTAGATTTCGAAGTGCTTTTGGTTTAATTTATTGTCGCTGCATAGCACTCTTCTTCTTTAGCCTTGGCATGGCAAACCTGCAGTAATAAGAACTGAATTCGGTAAAGAGGAAGAGCCTACAATCATTTGTTTTGACAACAAGAATAGGATATAATATTCTGGGAGGCCGTGCGCAAGATTAGCAATGAATAAAATTAGCAAAGCCGCTAAACAAGACAAAATTATGATATTATAATAATTCTTTAAAGTGTTATTATTTTCAAACATTAAAATCTCGCGTCATATGAGAGCTATCAAGAAACTATTTATTGATTTGTAGAGTACTCATCAAGAGCTTTTCAACGATACACCACAAGACGTGGTTTCAAAAGTTTCGAATTTTCATCCCCCACCCCCACCCTCACTCGAACCCCCGAATCGTTGGTGTCACTGTGAACTCTACAGGGAGTACTCTAATTTATTCAAACAAAGTTTCCCTCTATACTTCATAGGGGCCGAGATAAAAATGTTTTAAAATTTCAACCCCCTCCCCCGACCACCCCCTTGGGACAATTTTGCTCATTAACGAACTTGTCCGAACTATTGGGCCTAGATATATCACAATTTTTTTTTGAACAGGTTTTTTTGAACGGTGGTTTCGTACTCAGGGGAGCATGAAACGTAAAGATATGAAAGAATTTTTCGAAAATCATGACATGGTATCCATTGCAATAGCTAGATTTTTCTTCGAAATCTACCTAAAAAGGAGTTGCATAAAGAATGCTAGTAAAAGGTCCATCTGTTGGCGGCCATGACATTCTCTTGATTTAATAACAAAGAAGAACAGTCATGCGGGGGTCACGCCAAACTCTATGGGAAGCGTCGTCGTGAGAACAATCCAATTCCAAACTCAACTTCATGTCATCAATAAAAGAAAAGATCCTCCTCACGTCTTGGCGAAAGTATCGGAGTACCTTCTAAAGTGTACCACTTCCATTCCCCTAGGACAATAAACGGAAGTATGGATATTCAATCACTTGCATTCTTTTTAATTAGTACCACTATTGCCTTTCTCATGAAGTGCAGTCAAGTACACAAGTAGAGATATGCACCGGAAACCATAACTTATCTCGTCCGTCCGATAAAGAAATAATCACATGAATGTACAGTACATTCTGAAGAGATCAAAAAATTATAAACATCCTTCCTTTCGACCTCTTCGTCCAAATTTCATTTAGGAAAGTTATATGTTTTTTTGCGTTGTATTTATATTCGATGACTTGGGAGTAAGCACAGCTTACCATTTTCAAACATTGATTTTTCAATACATTTTTTAAAATATGGAGCAACTCCTTTTTACTATGGTTCAAAAAGTACTTAAATATCTTAAACACATATATTTTTAAATATTAATTTAAACGCAGTCCACCGCTGTGGCTCAGAGGATGCGTTCGGGCTCGATTCCTGGTCGGGACAAGTTACCTAGGTGGTTTTTTTTTCTGGGGTTTTTCCTCACCTTTCAGACAAATGTCGGGTAACTTTAGGCCCTGTGGTCCCCAGATATCATCTGGCCGTCATTATCATCTTCATCCCATCCTCGCCTTGTTTGGAGTGAGTGTGTGTGTGAATGGTGTGTCTCGTCCTATGTGCTAGTGTTGTCTCGGAGGTGGCCCCGGCATTGGGCTGATCACTCATCCGGGGAGGCCCTCCATGTCCTTGTCTGGTCAAAAAAGTATGTATGTGATCCAAATATAATCCCTCTCCCGACAGGTAGCGGCCCTGTAAGGCCCGGGCGGCTTGGGTCGCTTAAATCCTAAAAGGGAGAGGTGAAACTACGGTACAGAAAGAAAGAAAAGAATTTAAACGAAAGCTGCTGCTCTTTGCTGTAGGCAGCTGGTGTAATTAGGCTGGTCTGTAACGCTCTTTTTCAGCAAATTAAGCTTTTCATAACAAACTCCTCGAAAACTACTGAACACAAGTTTATGAAATATGTATTAAATTTACCACAAATATAGTAAAAAAATTACCAGAACTTACCTCTCTTTTAAATATTTTGCGTACAAAATATAATACCTTGACACCCTGTTACATAGATTTAAACATACGTTTAAAATATTGACTATTTACCTACATTTTCTGTTTATCTACCTTTAAGCTTCAAAATGAATAAATAAATAAAAAAAGAAAAAAAAAGAACATGGAATTGTTCAAAATTTGCTTAAAAGAGGAAGGCCTAACATAGCAAGTAACTGCCAGTTTAAATAATCCATTTATATATTTACTTGCAATCGTACTAAAATGCGGTGACTCCGCATTGTCAATATAAAAGTCTTTGAAATATTAAAATCAAATATATTTCAACCAAGTTGTGCTCATACTCAGGGATAACATTTTTATAACGTATGATGTAGGCCTAGACCTATGTTACCTACATGGCCAGCTCTGAACTGAAGCTTCACTAGATGAGCAGAGAGTAGACATTTCTTCAGAATGTTAGCCAACGTATGAAAAAGAACATTATCTTTATTGACAAGTTGTTCGTTCAAATTTCCCTCTTTGTTATGAAGTTGATCTAGAAAAATTTCTAAATTCTCAAGCGTATTCAGAGTTCGACTTTTGTTTTTGACGTGTAACATTGTATGTTAAGAATTTGAAAACTGTCATTACAAATATATTTAGAAGACTGGGCTTCCAGTGTAGTAACTATTAATTTTATATGAGCTGTGTACACTAAGGAAATAGTATATTGCGATACAAGTGCCGTAAGCGGTGCATACGGATCGTGGAAAGAGTTTTTTCAATTTCCGAGATCCGTTATTCGCTTACGGAACGAGTATTGTATGCTATTTTTTGCACGATGATTATTTATATCAATTTATTTATATTAATTGAGACATTAGCTGAAAATATTAAGTATATATACTATTGAAGATGGATGTTATATTTCAGAAAGTGATTCGCATGTGTTCGTTGTTATGGGAACCGAATATTTTTCCTGGAGGGCCTTGTCCATAAAGGCTTGTATTATGATGAGTGCCGTAAGTAAATTACCGCACGGAAACTCTTACCGCACGGAAATTTGTTTTGTTTCCATAGCAACAAGATTGCGTGCGGGAATGTCAAGTTACGATCCACGGCAACAATATTCGTAAGTAGCACTAATTAGTTAAGTCGTGCAAAAAACATATTAAATATGGTCGATTTTCAGCGCTACAAGCTAATTTTTGCATCAAATTTTCAACAAAAATGCAAAAAAAGAACTATCATCCTGAAAGAAGTAATTATTTACATCGATGTATGCTGTAAGAGTGTCCCTGAAGTTTTAAGTAAGTTATAACTATATCACATTATAAATCAGACAAGCTCATTAATTTGCGAGGCTTGGGTATGTAATACGTGTCTCTGAATTAAGCAACAGTAAATTCCTAAGCACTTAAAGATCGCAAATCATGAGAGTTCTCTCACTAAGAAAATTAGAACACACAAACACTTCTGAGAACCTGAGATCTGAGAGGTCTGATTTAGGTCCTTGACCCCCCTAAGGGGGGCAATGTGGTCAAAAACCGCGCCCCTCAGTACTTTTACTTTCTTCGGCGGTGAATTCCCTTGCTGTGGGTGGATCTAGCTAATGGGCGGACTCATCTGGATTACAACATATTATTTAGATAGTATCAGGTCGCTGAGTGAAATCCGATCGTACAGAAATGATATCTCCTACCTGTTCTGCTACAAATTATCCACTTAACCAATCGTCAGCTGCGAATCTACGATCCAAGCTTCCTCGCTATCTCCAAGTAGAGAAACAGAACCCGTGGGCAGAAATATAACTATCGATTTTAAATCTATTGACTACCACCATTATCAAGCTCCAGAGAAAAGTACCATATAATAATGTTATTATTAAGGTCTTAAGAGAGATCCTTAAGGGGACCTACCTGTGAAATTTAAAAATGCTACATTTTTAATGCGATTTCTTCATTTTTTTATCTGACCCTGGAAGCATTTGACACAATAAACCCTAACATTTTTAGAGCTGTAAATTTATTAGATCTTGAGAAAGCAAATATTTTGTGATTTTTTATTAGGTTTCATGGTAAAAGGTCCTTGTGGAGCAGTTTTGAAGTGCTTGGAACAAAATTGCTACTTACTTTTGCAATACAATTGGCTCTTTCTTTTAGAAAAGAGTTAAATATTAAGTATGCCACTGGTACCATGGGAACCTTTCCTCCATCTTCAGTCCTTGATGAAATGTATTTCTTTTAGTTATTATTACTATATCATTATTCTTTGTATTTCTTTGTTGAATTTGCTGTGTGGTTAAAGGGATTAACCATTGTGTAAAATTTAATAAGGAATAATAATTTAAATAACATTAAGTTAATTTTGTTAATTTCAAATCATAAACAATACGTTTATAAATTGTTTTTTAAATTAAAAATCCATTTAGTAGGCCTAAGTTTTATTTGCTATGTCTAGGTGATTTTGTTGAAAATTTCAAAGTAATTGATTAAAAATTGCTATGCAAGGAGCAACTTGAATAGCGAAATATGCGGGGGGAAATTGTTGAGAAAACTCAACTTTAAAGTCGAGACATAATTTTTGCATTAAAAGTGTCCTTCTCCATACACGGGTCTAAATGATTTTAGTCTTGAAAATACACGAATTCCTTTTTAGCATTACTCTGAAAATGACTGTAACTATAATTTTAAATATGTACTGAGAAAATAATGTGTGTCGTAATAATAGAGTTGCGACACAATGAGATTATCAGCATGTGCGCAGGATCCTTAAAAATACCATAAGGATATCTAAAAGCAGCTAAGAATAAATGTGTTTCTCTCTTTGATTAGCTCAAAACTGGTGCTAAGTACTAAGCCCCCCCCCCAAAAAACTCATTTTTGAAGAAGATATGAGCATATTTGGACCAATTGATTATAAGGTATTATTTACATTATTAAATGCAAATTTTTCGTTCTGGATTAACTAGTATCACAAGAGTTAGTGTCTTATCCGCGAGTTGAAGTCTCCATTATGTAAGACCAAATTTATCTTCTAAAAAATCCCAAGAATTTATGAATATAGATATATGCATTCATGAACCACAGACTATTACTTCTGTTGGACATTTCATTAGAATATAATAATCTCATTTATGAATAGCCTACGTTCACATGAGGTATGTGAAAGATTTAGTATGTGGAAAGTACCACAACAGTAGAACGAGTTCGATTCCTGATAAATAGTTTCCTAGATGGGGTTTTTCTTCACCTGTGAGACAAATGTGAGAAACTTTAGGCCCTCGTGTTCCCCAGATATCATCTGGCCGTCATTTTCACCTTCGTCCTACCCGCGCCTTGTTCAGAATGCGTGCTTGTATGACTGATGTATCTCGTCTTGTGTGTTCATGTTGTTTCGGAGGTGGCCCCGGCTGATCACTCATCCGGGTAGACCCTCCACGTCCTTGTCTGGTAAAGAAAATTAGGTATTTGATCCAATGAAACTCCCTGATAGGTCCTGTAAGGCTCGGGCGGTGTGGACAGCATAATTATACAACGAAGGAGGTAAAACTCAAGGAAAGAAGAAATAATTACTGTTAATGTTTTGTTGTTGTTAAATTTAACGTTAATTAAAAGAATAACAATACCGAAACAAAAGAGCGAAGGTCAGTTGCATGAATTCCGTTACAGTTGAGGAAAAGTGAAAAATGCAGTACAAAAGATACAATACTAAGCGTATAATTAAATGCGTGAAGAAGGAATTTTAATAACGAAATATCTTCTTGTGCATACTGAGCTCCTGCTAATTAATACGACGAATACAAATTAGACAGCTGGGAGTGTCTGAACCCGCCCATTTCTATCACCCGTCTGAATTTCGTTTCTTTGTCTGGAATGCAGCTTGTTATTTTAATATAATGGAAACACGTTGTAGGCGACCTACTGAGAACACAATAGTGACGACTGTCTGTAGTCAGGTTATAAGAAGAAAGAGTTATGAATATATAAAAGAGCTGAGTAAATAACAATATCACAATAGAAACTGGATGCTGAAGCTATGATTTAATCTAGTAAGAGCCCCTAGTCAATAAAAATCTTTAATAAAATCTTGAAAGCGCGTAGGCATCAAATTCAATCCTCAGATGATATTCAATAATAATAATAATAATAATAATAATAATAATAATAATAATAATAATAATAATAATAATAATAATAATAATAATAATAATAATAATAATAATAATAATAGGAAATTAAATAAATTCCCTTGTTCTGAGGTTATGCTTCAAGTATAATGAACTCTCAGCTATAACAGATCTGGATCATAACTTCATGTGATTTCTTTACTTATATTATTAAAATTATATTATATATTATTATTATATTGTGTTGTTATAAGTTAACATTTTGCTTCGTGTAGAAGTTACGTAGTCAATTATAAAAAGATTTATGGTACTGTATAAGGACAATTTCTTAAATAAATGTCTAAAATATTAAGGGACATTTTCATAATAACTTTTTTCAGAATTTTGATAAATAAATGAGCTCCAACGATTTTAATAAAATTTAAATTTTGAAAATTCTAACTATGCATA
Organism: Ectobius pallidus; assembly: GCA_964059195.1. NCBI lineage: Eukaryota > Metazoa > Arthropoda > Insecta > Blattodea > Ectobiidae > Ectobius > Ectobius pallidus. The sequence goes on from CAXKWD010000008.1 coordinate 140,137,638, forward strand.
GTAAAATATCTACTTTTTTAAAAATACAAAATCTACTTAGGAATAATTTATTCGTGTGTAGGCCTATATTCGATTTCTCTTGACTATCTCAAATATAGTTAAAAGAAACACATGTGAAAAGTCTCAATACAGTAGGCTAAAGTTGGAAAGACAGTTAAAATGAACATTTTTTTTGTCAAGCGCATTTCTTTACTAAATTAACAGTTATCGAGACATTGAAGTACGCCTAATTATGACCTCATTGCACAGTTCAGAAGATGTCTTATAGGAACAACGCTATTTTTCATTGGAGATTGTATTAACAAGAAAGCTATTTGAACGCAACAGGTAGAGGAAACGAAAGCTGGTGAAGATAATTGCAAGAGCTTATTAAATAGACTAAGAAGAAAATCGAGAAGTAAATAACTAGTAGAATAACGAGAAAAATGAAGGGGAAAGGATAATGAAGATGAAAGAAAAGATGCGCATTGAAGGAGAACAGCAACAGTGGCGAATCCATTCACTGACTCCACCCATAGGTCGTGTAATAGAGGCATGTCTGCAAGTAACTGTTAAATCTGACCCCTATGAGTCATAATACCGCCTTGATTAAAGGGCAGTCTTCCACCCTTTTAACAGCAAGTAGCTTTTCAAAAAAATTGTATTGCTTATGGCATATTATCTTATAACTTAGAACAGGATCAGAAGCTTGAGAAGGAAAGGATTTTGGTTAAAGAAAGACCTGAGGCCTAAGACATGGGTTGAACATTTCATAAACTAGAGCTAATTTTTCTTGGTTAATATATGGTTATTTAACGGCGGGGAAGTACTGAAACTTGGGCCAGTAAAACTACTGACATGGGCCTGTCACATTTATGCACACATAAATGCCATCGACCTGGGCCGGGATCGAAACTGGAACCTTGCGCATAGAAAACCAGCGCGATACTAACTGCGCCACCTAAGCCGACACTAATTTTTCTTAGTTATGAAGAAACGTGGTCCTCTGCTTAACATTATTTCTCAGCTGGACGCAGTTTTCGTGACTTAAAGCCTAAAAAATGAGAGTTAATTTTTTTAATTCAGCTTTTATTTATACTTCTTTGAACATCGAGGTTATATCAGAAGTTCAGGTACTGTGTGTATCAGTAGGCCAAGCAGCTATTGATGCTCAACTATTTTCTATTGTGGGTGTGTTTTATGGCGTCAGTAAATTTCAACTGATATTAATTTCAATGAATATGACGCATGGTTAAATAGCGAGGGCGAGTCATGGTAAGTAAATATCCAATTACGCATTTGTCTTTACGACTGGGGAAACCATGAACAAATTCATGTCAAATTGGCCGGCCATGGGATTTGAACCTGGGATCTCACGAATGCGAGTCCAAGACGTTACCATCAATAATATATATACATATATTATATATATATATATATATATATATATATATATATATATAAATTATTTATTTTTTGTCTCTTTGACTCATGGGAGTCTAATCGCGACTGTACATTGCATATAATAACCAGTTATAAATATTAGAACAATAATAATACCATAGCTTTACAAAAGAAGATATAACATTTTAATTTTACTATAAACATGGATATCTTTTAAATATAATATAACGCTTTTGAACATTTTTACATTATTGAGAATAATATTGTTTTAATGACTCATTGTCAATAGTGGATAAAGTAATTTAAAATCTTAAAATGGTAATATTAAACGAAAATTAAATCATTTGTTTAATCCTGGTGCCCATGAATGGCGTAACTAAGTTCTCGAGAATCGTAACCCATTTTGCACCTTTTTATAAACAGTAGGCCTATAAATAAGAGTGTAGTCATTTTTTGCATTTGTATCTTCATTTGTTAGAAAATACATTCAAGGACATTTGTATCGAAGCCAATTAAAAGAAGTATGAGAATATTTATATGACATTTCATGCATAACAACTACCCGAATGCGAAACATTTTATCCAGAGCAAGGTTATGTTTTTGTTGTATTTGTTGTAGCAGAGTAGGTTGACTTTTATAAAAACTTTATTAAGATTCTTGCAAGGTGTCTGACTAGGAATTTACAGAAAAATTGCAACTATGTGGCCCCCACACAGCCTTCCAAAATAAGGTTTTCGTAACACGTTCTTGTTACACCTCAGTTCAAAAAAACTAACTCTTCCCATCCAACCTATTACATGAAGGAACACGTAAGCAAAAAACTGTTTAACATGTGAAACACTGACAATTAAACGTTTCCAATATGTGGACCAATGGATAAGGTAGCTGAATCCAGTGCTGTTGAAAGTTCAAATCTCCATTTTGAACCTACTTACAATTACAAGTTGCGTAGACTCTTTTCGTTGGACCATAATAAATGAAAGCTCTGAAAAATATCTTTACTTCGAAGTGATACAAAGGGACAAGAATAGAAACGCTTTAAAGGTTTGTTATAACATTATTAGTAGCAGCAAGGACTTTTGCATGTAGTACAACAGTTTGTGAATCTTGTTTCTGTGTCCTAACAAGAATTAACTGGCCTCAAAGTCTTAAGAGACACTCAAGAATGGCTAATTTAGGGTATTGAGCATTTCAGAAGAGAAGGAAAAAATGCATGAAAATGGAAAAGGTTCTGAAAAAATTCAATTTTTCGAAGGAAGGAAAGATTCAGCTGAACTAGAAAAACTTTTGGTTCTAGGTCTGTCGTTTTAAAGCAAAGCTTAAGGACAGTTTTGGGGCTTTTAATTGAAGTATTCTCCAGTACCACAGGACAAACATCTTCCATTTAACATTTCTTCCGCATAGTATTTTGTGATTAATATTTTTTTCCAGACCAGACCCAAATTCAACATTGTTCCATAACATAACCTAGCCCATTCAAAGAAACATTTCGGCCACCCTGATCTTGTATTCTGGCTACGGACCTGACAGTAGAATTTTATTTGGAAGATTTACAGAACATTAGAAATAAGAATATTACTCTGCCTGGAAGGGTAGTACGGCAAGTGGTCCCATCAGTTACGGACAATAAAGAACCCGAAAGAAAGGACGTCTAGCAAAATTGTTAGTCGCTTAATGCTCAACCTATTTTTTCCTCTTTTGAGTTCTTTCCATGGGTGAACGAAGGAGCTGTAGAAACAATCGTTGATTGAAGCGATAATCATTTTTATATTTTAAAACAATATATATTAATATAGTGCCGTAAAAAAACCCTCTCCACAGCTGTGGTTATGTTCACCCTTTCAGATTCATAGCAGGTATACTAGAGAAACTAATTTTGTTCGTCTGTTTGCTATTGTTGAAGATTCCAAAACTGGAATAAGTAATTATTAGGGCAAGGCATTTAATAACCATAAAATAGTGAAAAAATGCAAAATAAAAAATGCATTTATGACCTAAAAATAGTGAAAAATGACCCGAAATCTTAAAATAATGACCAATAAATTTACCATTATTACTTATAATTAGTTTTTTCTTAAGTAATGAATTGCTAAATACAGTTTATGACGATGCTTTATAGGCTATATAAATTTACAATATAAAACACACTTATTTTGTTACTAAAGAAATCAGTAAATTTATACTACAGTACTTGGACACCCTTTGCAAAAAATAAATTCTTTCTGAACTGGCATGCCCATCAAATTGCCCCTAGCAAATATGTGCCATTTAAAAAGAAAGAAAAACTATTTATTGCTAAAATGCCGAAAATTACCTAAAATGCCAAAAATGACATAAAATGACATAAAAATGCCGAAAATGACCTAAAAATTGCCAAAAAAATGACCTATCTCTTGAAAAATGACGAAATATGCAAAATAAAGCAAAATAATGCAAAAACAAATTGCCCTTATTTAATTAATTATTTAATGATATACATTTATATACATTGGAGCTATCTTTTAACCTTCATATAAAAAAGATGCAAAATCATCAAATGCCTTGCCCTAGTAATTATATTAAACCTCTAATTAAAGTTTTCGAAAACAAAATGAAATAAAGAGAATGAATGTGTGTCTTCAAGAAAGCTGTAAACATTTTCAACATCTTCTGTAAATAGGTGAGTTTTATGTTACTGTTATTTCTTATCTCATAAACGATTGTAGCAGAACAGGAACATTAAAATTAGTGAACAATATATCATTACACAATATCTCGCAGATATCAGAGATGGGATCAGCTGTCAGTAATATATACAGTACACAGAAGTGAAATGAGCGATGTCACGAATTATTAGCATTCCCACACCATATGTGTTCCAGCTGGATACTGGATCAGGGGCAAACTGGTCTGATGAAGGTGGCACCTATTGGAACTCAGATACCCCGAGGACTTGAAGACGGGCGGCTATTGTAACACAACTTATTAGAAAGGCTGATCTTCTAAATAATTATGTGCTCTGCATGTTTGCATATGACCTCGATAAGCGAAATGAGCTTCCAGTTCTCAATAAGCCTATCACACGATACGTTAACACAGAGTTCTACTAAATTCTCTCCTGGATAAAAAAGAATACCGGTATGGCATGATATTTGCTTCACATTTTTACACAGAATAAGTCGCTGCATTGCGGGATATGCTCATTAAGTTTGCTCGGCATAATGCTAAGCCGTATTGTCCGAGAGACAGGACTTCCATGACTGAATTCGAGGAAGAGATGAGTTTATATCTACCCTTTAGAGAATTTATACAAAAAGTATGGTTATTTATAGAGCCCGGATTTTTTTTTTTTTTTTTTTTTTTTTTACTTTATTTAACAACATGCTCCGTTACAAATGTGTAACACTACATGTTCTGGTTTACATCGGTGTTTAAAGTATTTAAACTATTTACATATATGTGCTTGGTTCGTCTCTAGTTGTGTTCTAATTTAAACAACTGTATTATTAGTAAAGTCAATCATATTCACAAATTTACAGAAGTCTTTTAAAAATCTTTTCATTAAGTCTCTTTTATCTGGTGGCCAAACTCCTCCTCTAGTGATTATGCTTCGGCGTAATGTTTGTCTTCCTATATCGTGTAGGGCCCGGATTCTTATCTATTTTGTTCAATGCTAGCTAACTGTGATATTTTAACATAATTATCCATTTCATAGTCATGGCAGTCACATAGTCCAATCTTCTAAAACCTAAAAATGACTAAATAAGACATTCGAAACTAAAAATGGCTAAAATTGCTTTTCAAGTAAAATACGTTAAAATAACAATAATTATAATAATTAATCTAATTATTATTGTTCTACTAAAATTACTTTTTAAATATCTGCCTACATTTTGTATCTTGATCACTGCTGCCAGTATATTATTTTGTAAGATAAAATATAGCATCGCGTTTTGTAATTTTGTCATTTTTTATCCCATTGTCTCGGTAAAGGAAATCTTAAGTGCACCGAAATCCCCAGTTTCTTTAGAAACAAATTAAAGGCAGTCTTAGGAAACTTTACACTTGCAGTTTATTCAAAGTGTTTGCTCCAACGAGATGCCGAAAGTGAAGTATTCTAAAAGTTGATTAACTGAACAACGTTCTTGTTGAGTTTGTGGTGAAGTCAGAAATGACAGGGGTAGTTCTAAAACTAAGCAAAAAGTATTCCTAAAGTTTTGTGGTTCAGAGCCACAGAAACTTAAAATGAATTATAATATTCTTTTTTTTTTTCAATGGGTTTACTGTACTTATTAAAGTGAAACTAAAAAAAATCGTCTGAAAATGGTAAAAAACTAAAGTAAAACTATTTGAATATGTTTTAAAAAAGTAAACGAGGGTTTATAAAAACCTAAAAATCTGGGGCCTAGTTATTTATGATAGCTTCTCGGGATCGCAACGTTGAAAAGGTTTAAGCCAGTGGTTCTCAAAGTGGGGTCCGCGGACCCCTGGGGGTCCGCCGGCTGTTTAAGAAGAAATAGGATATCCCGTATTTTTTTCAAATTACATATCTTCTACAAGTTAAACAAAGTGTTAAAACCTAAAAATTCTTGGCTTTAATAGTGGCTATGTTGTACTTGAAGTTGAAAGTGACTTAAAATTGAAATTATCAGACATTAAACCTAGCATTGAAGAGCTAATTAATCAAAAGCAGCTTCACTTTTCACATTAAGGAGTAAACTCTGTTTTTTGCCAATGAAATTGTTATTTTGTCAATTGAATTTCATACATTTGAATCAAAGTATTTATTTAGTTTTTTATTTAAAAACCCAGAGGGGGTCCGCGAAATTTTAATTTTTTTCAAGGGGTCCGCGGACTGAAAAGTTTGGGAACCACTGGTTTAAGCTGTTCGAACTTTCGGCTGCTACTAGCTCTGAAATAACTTCCTTGCAGAAGATGGGCAGTGATATTCAATAGCGTACAATGATGCGCTGAGGAATGATCAATTTCTCATAACCAGACCCAGATACAGACATCCTCAGCTTTTTTATCCGGGAAAAAGTATTTTCGTACTCAGGGGTTTTAAGTACACATGCAGATCCTCTTTCTGTCTAAAGCAGACATCAAATTTCAGGGTCAAGCACAATAATTCTATTATCTACAGAATCTGCAACTCTTGGGTTAAGAGGCCAGCAATCAATTGCATCACCAAGTGAAACTACGTCTGTATATAATTTAATATTAAAAATGATTTTCCTATAGAACTAAAGATGGTGGAGATGTGTCATCTAGCTCAAGATATGAAAGATTATATCTTACCAGATTTCTATTGTTTTGTACTAGTAGCCCTACATACATAATTAAGTAGCAAATCTTCTGATCCTTCAAGGCTTTTCAGCAGACACCTTTTTAAATATACATTTAGATTTCATTAGAATATCATTATTTTATGCTGCAGCAATTTTCTCCTGCCAATCACTGTGACCCATTTTCGCATAATCCTTTGCAAACAGAGCCTAGGAATTTCTTTCTTAATTCTTTTATTAACTCTGACCCGGCCTTAACCTTCGGGTGGGTGCGCTGGGATATGGGACAGAGGCCACTTAACATAAAAATTAAGTAGGAGAGGCAGTGACTGGTGATATTATAGTAATTATAAGGCACAACTTATAATAGAAAGGGCATACTGCAATTTATGGCTCCGTAGTTTACTGTGTAGAAATTTCTTAACAACACTTACGAGGATCATGGCAAAGTCGCTACTTCTTAATCAAGCAGCTCCTAGAGTTTGGATCACGAGACTGAGTACACCCCGTTCCAATCCTACCTATATCAGAAAAATCCGAGGAGATAAGTAAATCAAATCCGGGCCTGTGGATTCTTATGTTTTTTCCTAGCCAGCAACGAGAACCACTGCAACATTTTAGATTAATTGTGTGTCCACTTCACTTTTTATTTACATTTAGAATTTCCATACAAATGTAAAGTGTTTATATATGAAACTTTCCATTCCCGTGGTCGGGGTTCGATTTCCGGCCGGATTAGGGATTTTTCAGTACCGGTAGTGAAAATTCCCTTTCCCTGGTTCAGGACTGGGTGTGTCTCCTGAGGTTTAAATGTTAGTAGGGGACTGGTGCACCCCAGAAACAAAATCTGCGGAGAATATCCCCTTAAGGGATCACCAAGGGTGGCTCACGACCCGATGGAACGTGCATTGCATAGGTTCTAAAGTAGGGTGTCCATTCGTCCCGTTTTTCCTGGGACAGTCCCACTTTTTACAAAATGTCCCTCTGTCCCGAAAGTTTTATTGGGGACCCTCAAATGTTCAGCTTTTTTGTGATTTTGATTGGCCAGTGTGTTTCATGCTACATTAATAAAAGTTACAACAATGAAGGTCTTGCTCATTGTCAAAACAACTTTAATGGAGTAATATAGGCTATGTTGATTTTTATGATAAATTATAAGAAAAAATGCACTTCTTGATAGAATATATAAATGTGAAATGTACAGTTACAATGAAGCATCTATTTCTGTGGAATAAATTATCTACACCAGTATGCAGAAAAAAATTTAAGAAGTCATTTGGGATAATTTGTGTTCATGAATCAAATTTTTGTCCCCTTTTTTCCTTAACTGTCCCAGGCTTTTTACAAAAAAAATAATATATATATTCTTTTATATATATAAAATTAAAATTAAATAAAACGTCCCGTTTTTTATAATTTGGTGCTCATAAATCAATAATTATGCGAAATAGGGTTAAAATGTTCATTAAATTGATTTCATGCCTTCCTATTGATCGATAAAAACCTGACTCTTAATCATTCGTCAACAGCTATACCATACCATAAGCCTTTGTATATGAACAATACGATTTTTGATTAATAGTGTATTTGTGTTTGTATTTGTATAAATACTATTAATACTGAGACGTAATACATTAATTACGGAGAAATGAGAGAGAATCCCCTAATACAAGCATGCAATGTTCGAAGCCGAATGGCTTCTGTCTGTCAGTGAATAGAATTGCAGTGCAGCCAACGTAAATAGGCATATAGTTGAAACTGGAAAGTGCAAAGTTACAGCGGCCCAGGTATATATCATAATTTAGTGTTTCCATAAAATGCTAAATTCACAGACTAATTACATGACTGGTCGCCACTGCATTAGTCTTTTCTTTCATGCATAACTCCTGTGTTAACAACGAAGTTCCTTTGTTTCCCATTTCAAATGTTATAAGTCAATGGTGGCCATGCCCTGGGAGATTTTATGCTGTAACAGGAAAAATTGAATCCATAGAGCAAAAATCTCCTAAGTTGCTTGTCTATGTCCCCTCTGTACACAGGTAAAATATTTCGGTGTTATTCATTAACACCCTGTATGGACATCCTATTCTGAATAAAAATATAACATCAAATTTGGCCTTTTCCGGTTTCTAAAACCAAAATATCACACCCAGCAGAGTGTTATTCTCTCCCCGCCTACTCCAAAGGAGCAAATAAAATATTCCATAAAGAAAGTATTTGCCATATAAATGAATACCAATAGATGAGTTAAGCCTATAAATAAACATTTAAAGTCATAACATTTTCTCTTATAATTAGGGATGGGTTCTCGATACTTTCGATACCTCGATACTCTCGATACTTTCATGGTATCGGCATCGAGCGATACTTCAGAAAACTCGCTCGATACTTTTTCGATACTTTGGTAATTCTGCAATTTAAGGAAATGCGGTATCTCTTTCTGCTTTTAGTAGTCTACTAAATACAATCAAGAACACTACTCACTCCGTAACACCGCACACACAAACACCTAGCTGATGAAAGCTTGAAAATGAATCAAGATACCAGCTTGGACACGTCACGATCCACCACATCCCTTCAGGATGGAACACACTCACGATAGGGACATAATCACAAATGGTTACCAGAATTTGGTTTGACCTGAGGTACTGGCTTCATTGCTTGGCACTCGGGGGGTAAGGGAGGGCACACAAAAAAAAAAAAAAAAAAAAAAAAAAGTAGTCTACTAAATATAGTAAATACTTCTATTTCTCCTTGAAATGGAGAACACCATTCTGACTTTTGTCTAGTCATAAATAAAGACTTTCTTTCTTTTAAAATCCAAACAGAAGATATTATTGTTTCGTTTCCTATCAAACATTTAGTTTTAATGTAGAGTTTAAAAATAATTATAGGCTACTGATGATATTAAATTTTGTCTCATTAAATATGCAGACTTAATTAATTTAGTTGGTATTAAGCAGTTCTCTCAAATTTTAATTTTTAATGTACTTATTTATTGAAACTGGAAATGTTGAAGGTATCGAGTATCGAGGAAAAAATCATGTATCGGTATCGAGTATCGAGAAAATCTGGTATCGACCCATCCCTAATTAATACCAATAGATGAGTTAAGCCTATAAATAAACATTAAGTAATAAAATTCTCTCCTATAATACAAACGGAATACCACACACATTCCTCTTGCGTATGATCACGGAATTACGTGCTTTTAATAGCGGCGAAATCCTGTTACATAGTAACGATAAAAATCAATGACGATAACAACAAAGTTGCTGTTACTGGGTAATTACACGATCGATCTTTTGGATTTCGTGAGAAATCAGCTATTTCAATGCCAGGACTTCGTCATGACCTTATGGTAGCAATGATGAAAACGAAATTCTTAACAGAGGATGTAGCAGGAGTGAAGATGAACAGTTACAGGAGTTCGCTATCAACTTTATTATCAAGGTGAGCCACCGCACTTGCGCATCATTCAAAAATGGAATAAGAAACAACGCGGTTATACAAGACTAGCATGTGCCCGCGGCTTCGCCCGCGATAATTATTTAAAAAATTAAAAATTAAGAGCATAATAGTTAAATCATTATATTTATTAACACCTAAATCACGTGAATTACATACCACGATTAGATAGCGTCGCCAGGTAAAAGCGACCTCAGATTCGAGTTCCTTGGTCCATAAAACCCCTGTATAGTGAGTTTCGTCCAAATAAAACAATATTTGACCATATTAGGGCTTACAACATTCAAGCGATCGCGAAAGTGTTATTTCCAAGGTATGACAAAAATAGCAAAAGTCAACTGTAATTGTCAAACTTCCATTTAATTTAATTCCAAACCCATCTGAAACCCACTGGCAACAATATGTTTTAACGTCAAATGAGATTTGGATTCGATAATTCTGTGTAAAAAGGGATTAAGTATTCTCAAAAACATTTGATTTTTGGCATTTAAAATCAGAATTTTTCAAAATCCTTTCTTAGCGAGCACCTACATTATGAAACGAAGGTACTGTCAAAATTCCAAGTCTCTACCTGTTATAGTTTAGGCTCTACGTTGATTCCTGTCAGTCAGTCAGTCAGGACAAAGAGATAAATCATTAGGGCGAATCCGAAAACTCTGCGTGAAATCATCACTTTATTCGGGCGTCTTCCCAATACGACTTGAGCGATAAATAACACAGAAAAAACAAAGAAACTAGTTTGGGAGTAAATAATTCCAACGTTACTTAATGTACACACCCCTGTATACACTATGTTATCGGTTGTGAAATAAGTTCAGGAAGATATACTTTTACCATTTTATACCCTCATTTAAAATAATAATGCTTGGATAGTTTGCCCTAAATTCCTCAAGTATTTATTCTGTGGAATAAATTTAGGGCAAACTATCCAAGCATTATTATTTTAAATGAGGGTATAAGGTGGTAAAAGTATATCTTACTTAATATAATAAACCCTCATTGGACACAAAATGAAGTTCATTAAAAGTTCAGGAACTTCTATAATAAAACTGTTACGCTAGTGTTATTAATGAAAAAATCACATTATTAGTTTATATTATAAAAATAAACATTTATAAGACAATTATCCAGCCAGCTGTATTATACGAATGTGAGACATGGTCGATTACTCTTCCGGAAGAACATAATCTGAGGGTGTTCGAAAACAGGGGCTTGGAAAAATAGCCTATTCGGACCTAAGAGATGAAAACGGGGACTGGTGAAAACTGCATCGTTATGAATACTCTTCAGTGAATATAGTAAGAAAATTAAGTCATGGAGGATGAAATGGGCTGGATTTCTTGTGCACAATGTGAAGGAAAGATGTATTAAAAATAAAAATTAAAACAATTAAAAAAATTAGGCCTAACTGGGAGACCCGAAGGGAAAAGACCACTTGGAAGACATAGATGTAGGTGGTAGGGCAATATTAGAATAGATTTAAGAGAAAAAAGATTTATGTGAGGTATTGTTGGATGGAGTTAGCACAGAATAGGGTTGAATGGCGGGCTTATGTAAGCGTGGCAATGAACCTCCAGGTTACATAAAACACCTAACATTCATTTAGCTTGCTTAGGAACTGTCTATTGCCATTGAATAAGTAGGCCTAACTAATTACAATTCTGTTGCAGAATTTAAATTTAGGCCAGAATATGTAGCCTATCCTTTGTGCAGATCGCAGGTATGCTAGCAAAGTGCCGAGAATCTGTAGAGATTCAATTTGGGTTAATTTGGTACTGGATGGCTAGCTTTTGAATTAAACTTTCGGGATGATTACACAGACCAATAGCCATTTTCAAGCCTTAGAATTTATACCTATTCTTGGGTATATTTAAGTCACTGATACCAAATGTGCCAAAATGTGCCATTACTTTTGCCCTATCAGCTTTAGTTTGTGAGACATGGTATTACCATTATGCATATTAACCCATTTTACGTTTGATATAAATAAAAAAACAGTGCCTATTTTTAGCTTCCAAATCATGTGAAGAAAAAAGCAACACACAAACATTACATTAACATTACAACAACAATATAGCTTGGGGTCTTTAAAAAAAATTTATATTATCACATATTGTACGGTCGTTTATGACTTATGAACTGTAATTTGAGGGCAAAAAAAATCCAGCGTTTAGTTTTCCTGTACTTCGTACAGTTTACGTCCTACGTGTCCCAAGTATGGCCAAGAACCTTTACTAACTATATTATCAAGCCAGATTTTGTTTCGCTAGACTAAGAGTTCACGAATAAAATCTATATAAAAGTAGAGCTGGTAGAGAAAAACTGTTTACATATTTGGAATAAGCACACTAAGTATAGCCAAAATCCGGTAAAACATCTGAGACACCAAACAAAAAGTTAATTTTTGTTGGGCTGTGTTATTACTTATTAGACTGTAGTTAGTCAGCGAGTATATTACGCAGATTCGTACACCTGAACCGGTTGAAGAAGTCCTCGTGTTGTATTGCAGCCTGCAGCTATGGTTACGAGTAAGCTGTCACATTTAATATATTAATGCTGTCATGATATGAATAGGCTTCAGTTGACTCATTACGCGAATTACGATTCAAATTTTTCTTCTCCTGCACATAAAAACAACGTGAAGCAGCTAGCTTGAGTCGGTGGTCGTAGCCATAGACATGATTAAAAAATATATGTGACCTTTAATTAGTTGTTACTCTGGTACCTATCAACCGATTTGGTCCAAAATAAGTAGGCTTCTTGCCATGGACATTATAAATGCGTATATCAGGTTTAATGAAAATCAGATAAAGCGTGTTTGAGTTATCGCGCCTTTTGTTACATAATACCATAAAAAGGCACTAAATTGGGCATTATTCCGGTACCGGCCAACCGATTTGGTCCAATTTCAACAGACGTCTTCCCACGGCCGTTATAAATGCGTAGGCCTACACGAAGTTTCATGAAAATCCGATAAAGCGTATTTGAGTTATGGCGCTTTTAAAATAGACACTAAATTGGGTTTTATTCCGGTAGCGGTCAACCGATTTGGTCCAAAATAAATAGGCTTCATCCCATGGACAATATAAACGCATATATTAATTAAAAACCTATAAAGCGTGTTTGAGTTATCACGCCTACAGACACATTAGACGGACGGACAGATGGACAGGCATTTTCCCGTTCCCAACGAAATCTCATAAAGTACCATACTGGCACTTAATAAAAACCCTTACACAAACGTGGTTTTTAATGACGTCAAGAAACATTCATATCAAATTGGGGAAAAAAATCGAATAACGTTACTTCGTAACACACAAATTTACAAACAGACGAAACGCCAATCATTTGACTACTGGTTAACATTATGGAAAGGCGGGAAACTTCATTCACTAGGAAAATTGACCAACTGATAACCGCGCTTAGGATGCGAACGTGAAGGGTACAGCAATCAGAACTTGATGAGCTGAAGATACTCGGCGCACATGCTGAAAGCCTAGACCTAGAAACCATGGGTCCATAACACGATTTCTGTGTTATACTGAGATTGATGATTCTACAGAATCATGTTATGAAATTCAGAAGTTATGACGTAGGCCAACAATACTGACTAATGGCTCAACGACTCTTCCTCAAGGTCGTAACGACACCCTTGTTTATTGTCCTGCATTTAGCACGATGGCTTCTTTCATCACACATACGAGTAACCGCTTCTGAGAGGTCATACGTAATTTTTAGGACAGAGACTGTGTTATTTGGAGGTCATAGGTGTTTTCGATTATCGCTGATCATTATATACATAAATAAGGTGTTCAACAAGATAGCATTCATTGCTTTATTGTTTTGAGACATGGGTGGTCATTTTAATTCGCGTTTCATTGTCTACATGTCAGTTTACATTACAGTGAAATATGAATTTTCAATGGAACAAACAAAGGTGTGACGCATTATAATTTTATAACCAATATATTCAAAAGGTGTAAGTGTAAATAATAACTGCATGTCGCACATTTTCTCCCGTGCTTGACAGCATTTCCTAACAGTATAAAATTACATATTCGTGACTGAAGCAAGCGCATTATAAAATTCCAAATAAGTCTAGTATCAAGTAGTCATAGCATTCATATATTGTAGTAACAACTCGTTCTTTATGGAATAAGTAAATCTATAATCCTCCGTAAATTGTTGCACGGTTATTCAACTTTTGGCTTGAAAGTGGTACAGAAGTCATTCGCTTACACATGAATGGGAGTTTTTAAAAGGTTAAAGTCACTTTATTTTTACAGTTTTCTTTGTACAGATACTTTCTTTCTTTCTTTCTTTCTTTCTTTCTTTCTTGCTTTCTTTCTTTGTCTTAGTTTTACCTCTTCCTTTTAGTATTTAAGCGACCCAAGCCTCCCGGTCCTTACAGGGCCGCGACCTGTCGGAAGAGGGATTATCTATGGATCACATACATACTTTTTTGACCAGACAAGGACATGGAGGGCCTCCCCGGATGAATGATCAGCCCAATGCCGGGGCCACCTCCGAGACAACACTAACACATATGTAAAGATACTAAAGGACCAAATTTATAGCTTTTAATAATATCAGCAATACGATTTTTACGTTTTCTACCCTTACCAAAGATATAGGTACTATAGGTAGATGAAGTATTCTGTACGACTCTGAAATTCGAAACAGAGTTTTCGGCGAGGACCCCTGAATTTAAAAACACAATATTCATTAAAATGTATTGTGTGCGTGTCTATCTGTTGGTCGATTTATAAACAGCATAGCTCGAGAACGAAAAATCGTGTCCTTAAAATGTGGTACATTTGGGTTAGATATTTTCTGGGGATGTGCCTCGAAGATTGGTAATTATCTTAGATTTACTACCACGTTACATTAAGAAAATGCCATTTTTCGTGTTTTTCTCTAAAATGACTCTAAATATTTTTTTGAAATTTTATACACGAGGTGGAATACTAAGAGCTAAAACTTTTATTTGTAACATCTCTGAATAATTCAATTTAGAGCAGAGTTTGTACAGATTCATGCTTGGCGTGGCAAACAATACATCTTTGCATCGGGCTGAAACAACTGAATACATGCTTTTATTCTACATCAGAATTTTAAGTAAGAAAGATATATTGTTGATAATTAGGATAGAGAAAGTTATGTGAGTGTATCACATCAGATTTTGTGTCAAGTTATGAAGTATCTGACTAGAAGTTAATTCTGTACTTACAAAATCATACCCATTAGGCTCATTTACGTTTCTATTTAGTCCTTTAACCTCCATTTACACTCTAAGGCCCATGGGAGAGGGACAAATATTAGGTCCCTATATATTCGGAGGGAAATAGAGGGATTCCGTGGCGGGATCAGCACGGCCTAAGTCTCCTCCAAAATCAACACGTTGGATAAATGGCAACTGAGTGATTCCTAAATCTTCACACTGAAATCATCGAACAAGAATAACGATAGAGTTTATAAACATAATATGCTCTTTATCTTTGTAGAAGTTAACTGTTGGCTCATAAATAAGTACCTCTTTTCATCCTCCACATCCTCTGGTTACTTTTTGTGCTCCTCGAATCCCACAATGGGATCAATGAAGAATCCTTAAGGATATTGGGTTTTGAACGCAATAATGTACACTCGACGGGTGCTCCATTCAATTGAAAGACCATGTAATCGTATTTTCGTAAATAAATAGCTAGAAGCGAAGTTAAAATTGAATTAAAAGAGTAATATAAACATAGTATATTTTAAAGCCCATAACTTTAAGATATGTAAATTGTAACCTAGTACAGCAAATATAGGCTATTTGTGAAAAATTAAAATTTACATTCACAGCAAGAACTCTAGGTTATTTCATTATCCCAGGGTATTTCTCACACGTGCAGTTTCGTCAGTTTATTTTCAGATGACACAAAAGCTATTGATTCTCCATACAATAGAAGTGTACTGGAATCAATTTATATTGTGAGCGGTTGAAGGTAACGTTTTTATACTCACATTATTTACTTTTACAAATAAAGACAGACCTACCTACATTCTTTCAATAAAGTAAAATAAATAATTCAAGCAGTGAATCAATCCTGGGAACAAGTAATCTATCAAGTGGAACAGCTACAAAAAACTGCTACTAAAAAAGGATTCAATAGTGAAAGGCCATTAAATGGAGGATATTAAGTCAGAATCTCAAGTGTTTAAGCAATTTATAAACTCTTATTTAAAAACATGCCTTAATAGTCGTCTATTCCCGTTATTATGATATGTAATGAGGTTAATTATTTTTATCGATGGCCGGGTGATTCAATGCCAATACATGCAAATATTTCTAGTTTTTGCATACTAAAGTGAAGCAGTAAAAAAACTCATTGATGGGCAATGTAACAATTCTGGGTCAAATTCAAATTCAAATTTTTTTACTGAGCATTAGTAATACAGTATCTTACAATTACAATTACTATACGTTTATACAAAACACACCTAGTATACTTAATAAATACAATCAAATACAACAAATAAACAAAATACATACAAAATCAAATGTTAGTTAATTAAGCTATTCCTGAGTTACAATTACAATTTATTAAAATTAAATAATTATTGCCTCCGAATGAACACTGCTCGTGATCGAAGGAGGATATTAAATAAAGCGAAAATTGGGAGAACGAAGTGGACATGCAAATAGAGTACATAAAGGAATAAAAATATTAAGAGCTGGAATTAAAATACTAAATCTAATAAAAATGGTAAAACTAAAATTAGCATAGTTAAAAAATGACAGTGACATTTTAGGTTATTAATAATTAGGGGGCGGATTTCTATGACATGTCATATTTTTCCCCTTTGCATTATTTCAGGTTTCCGACTAATTTAAATCCGATTCCAAGAATCCTGGTGAAAATGGAACGGCTTTTATTGCGCATATAACTGCATATTGAGGAAATTTTCAACTATTGTAGCATATTTAGTATGAATATGCATATTTAGGTCATATTTTTGGCATATTTGTGAGCATATTAAAGAAATTTTGAAGTTTCATATTATATTTTGTAAATTTTTCATTATACTGTTACTTTTTGAGAATTTACAGATTTTTAAATAATTAACATTATATTTTAATAAAATGAATTGTAATGAAACTTAAAAAATATACATAATGTGTAAGTGATAAAGTCATATTTTAAATTTTATTGGTCATATCTGAAATTTTATTGGTTATATTTTAATGTTTTTTTAGGTCATAAATGCATGAATATCCTATTTTTTAGGTCATAGAAATCCGCCCCTATTAATAATTAAGTTGTGAGTTACTAGTTCTAAAAATTTCTTTAATTCTAATTTTAAATTTGGACAAAGGTTTATTTTCTAGATCCGGATTTGCATCGCAATAATTATAATCGTAACCATGGTTTTACGCTTCATTGATCCCTAGACCCAAAACCATCGTCAACTCAAAAGTTTATATATATTTATACTTTATATGGTCATGATAACTGCCGTAATTTGGCACAAATTAATTCCAGACTAAAACTTAATACGAGGGATGGAGCATAATTCAAGGAATCAACTTTTTTTCTCAAAGTAAGGCGATGCTACCATGAAATGTTGAATGTCACGGGAGAGTGTGGCATCTCTAACATATGGACACTCATTTGGTAACATTGTGATGTGCGGTTATTCGAATAGAGGGGATGGTAATTTAGTTGTGAGTGCAAAATGGATGTGACAAGATATGAACAGCAATAGTCAATATCCGAGGAGTAAATACCAGAGAATACCACAAGGAGCTGATGGAAGCTTTGGGGGAATGACTTTAAGGAATCATGGAGTGAGTATGTGCGCTTTCATGTTGGTTCTAACTACCGCAGTATATTTAGAGTGGCACGATGCAGTCGCGTATGGATGTTAATGGGTGTCTATTTCCTTCACCCACCTACATTTTGCTTACATCTATATACATCTATATAGTAAATATAATCTGCATCATACATACATTCCATACCCTGCCCTTTCATTTGCATATTTCAAAATTTTAAAATGGTCTCACATTTTCGGAAGAAAAAAATAATTGTCATGACTTATGCCCCGCTCCTCTTATAAAAAATGGAATAACTTTGTTGGGGAAGTAAAAATTCATGAATCCTTAAGTACATGTGACAATATCGAACCCGTTCATAGTATTATTGTAAATCTCCTTAAAAGTACAATAATACATTTTGTTTGAGACTTTTTAAAACTACAAACCATAGCGCAAGGTGCGAATAAATTTATTTAATGCTTAACTTAAGGATGTAAAGGTGAAAGGGAATATTAATTTCATATTACGTAGTTCATGCTTAGAATAATATCATGATAAAAACCAATTATTTTCTCTCAATTACAAGGGATTATTCTGCACTGATTCAGAAGGGCACTGTAGGGCAATTCGCTAAAATGAAATGCTTAAGTTTTCATTCCTTTAATCCATATTAATATGCTCATATAATACAACTTGTTTTGAATCTAAAAAAAAAAAATTAGCCTGGTAATATTTTAACTGAACTGACATGCCGACAGAAGCTTATTGCTACCGGTGTTTTCTACTGCTCCTCGAATTACCAGCCCAGAACTCATTCTCACAGTCTACTTTGTATGCAGCCTTCACAGGAAACATAGTTATCTTTTTTTATTTTACATCAGCTGGGATGGCCATAGATTTAATTCTTGATTTATAGCCATCAAAGAAATGCTGTTTTCCTATTCATGTCTCAGAAAAATAGCTATCGTTTTTCATGCTGCTAGACAAAGTAAAGTGTACTTGACTGTTCTGACAATATCTTTATAGATTTTTTTTTATTTCAGGCTGTATTTATACTGCTTTTAGCTACGAGGCCATGCCAGTAGTTCGTTATCTGCGTCTATACAGTAGGCCATGGAACTATTGAATGTCAATTATTTTCTACTGTTTGTGTATTTTATGGTGTAAATTTCAACTGATATTAATTTAAACGAATATGATACAAGCTGAATGTTGGGATGATTCATGATATGTAAATATCCAATTTGGCATTTTATTTACGACTGGGGAAACCATGAAACAAAATGTCAAACTGGCCGACCATGGATTTGAACCTGGGACCTCCCGAATGCGAGTCCAAGACGTTACCATCTCGGTCACCTCGCTAGGCATCTTTATATTATCAGTATTTAAATTAATATTTAAACTACAAAAAATGTCGAAGATATGAGAAAATGCTGCAGAGAATGTTTGTTATAAAAAGGCCTATTTCATCATAAAATGAAGAATTTTGAAGCAATGGGATAAAACAAGAAATATTCAATACGGATATTTTCTATAGCAAAAATGTGAATAACGTATTTTTTTTTTCAATTTCAGATTTCTATAAGGCGGAACAAGTACATTCGAAAGCAAAACTTCTATATTCAGATTCTTCAAAGTGTTGTGAGAATGTCTTATTATTTACACGTTTCTATAGATTTTCAACTAAACTTCACTGGTAAGTTATCTTTTATGGATTTCCTTATAAGTGCAAAATACATATTAAAAGGATATAGTAAGCGCCTCGTTTTTTCAATTTCCGAGATCCGTTATGCGCTTACGGCACGAGTATTGCATGCTATTTTTTGCACCATGATTATTTATATAAATTTATTTATATTAATTGAGATATTAGCTGAAAATATTATGTATATACACTATTGAAGATGGATGTTATATTTCAGAAAGTGATTCGCATGTGTTTATTGTTATGGGAACCAAATATTTGTCCTGGGGGGCCTTGTCCATAAAAGGCTTGTATTATGATGAGTGCCGTAAGTAAATTCTTACCGCACGGAAATTTGTTTTGTTTCCATAGCAACAAGATTGCGTGCGGGAATGTCAACAATGGCAACAATATTCGTAAGTAGGCCTACTACTAATTAGTTAAGTCGAGCAAAAATTATTTTATTAGCTTGAACTTACATTGATGGAATCAGTTATCCTTTGAAGAAAATCTGCCAACTTACCTGTAACAAAGGTAAGACATAAAATTAGATTATTTGCTGAGAAATTTTGAAATAAAATAAATTTTAATAAAATATAACACAATATTCTTTATTTTGTTGCAGTCTTCCTGTTAATGTTTTTTACTAAAACGAATTTACGTCAGATGGGGGAAGACCCTTCTTCTTATACTGTTTACATCAGACATCATTTGAGTGATTACAACGAAGACGTCGTTCTTGATCATTCTTCCTTGTGAGACGTGGAGCCTAAATGTCAAAAAACGCTATTTTTGTTTGTCTGTTGTTTTAAACATTCTAAGGTAAGAACGTGTTTTTATTATTATTATTATTATTATTATTATTATTATTATTATTATTTAAATTATTATTATAATAACAAGTTAAGTTATCTTTTCCATTTTTTGAGTGATGTTATGAAATTAATTTATGAATACGACACCACTATCATTTCGGTTAATTTTGGTAACTTAAAATTGCCAAAATAGTAGCCAGCAGTAAGTGATGAAAATAGTTAATAGATTAATATAATGATGATGATTTTGATGATGATGATAATAATAATAATAATAATAATAATAATAATAATAATAATAACGATAATAATAGTGAGATTTATTACAGCTCTCATTTTAAATGTTAATATTATTATTTTTTCATATTTCAGTGCATGGTCTTCTGCTTGGGATTTGCCTCTCGGGTTGCATAACAACTGTAAAAACCAGGGAGCACTAAAGATACCTTACCAAGAAATAAACTAAATCTAATAATTATGTTATCTGTTTTCTTTGCAGTCCGGCACGGATTTAGTTTATATATTATGTAAGAAATTGAGTCCCACCAAACCAAAGGTAAATAGGGTATATCTGTATCGATAGCCAATACATTTTCCTGCGAAACACCCAAGTTTTTAGCTATTAGAAAAAGGAGTGCAAGAAACGATCATTAATATTTTCAACTGGTACAAATCCTTCAGAATGCATTATGCAAATCTTGTGACATCCTAGGTACTAACCAGATTAAACTGTAACAGACACGTAATATGTTTAATATTCACAACGCGTCTCTGACTTGCAGATTTATGTAAGACGAGGCTAATTTATTCTGGAAGCGTACGCACTGCACGCAACACCTCACAAGTGTTCTCTCTCACACACAGATTCCCACACATCATCAAACGCGTAATAACATTAATTGACTTCCGAAAATTAAAATCTCCACAGAGAGTAAGTAGGCTTGTAAAGGATGATCACCTTGGATACCGCTACCACTCCCTGACCTTGTACAACAATAATAATGCTCATTATCCTGGTACCCGTGTCTTCGTTTAACGGTGAATCCTACAGATGCAGTCACTACTTCCGTTTTACGACTTTATTGTTTTCTCCTCTTGAGTTACAGGTATAGTCTGTTTAATATTTCCTTGACTCCAAATTCTGATGTTGCATTTTAGTTTTATGACCAGGGTTAGGAATTTTTAAGTGCGCACCTTTTTTCGTAGGGCAAATTGCAGTTCCTGTGAAAGAAACAACAGTGTGAAAACTTGTGTCTAATTAGGAATGAAGACAGTTTTATAGGACCTTTTTCCCCCTTTTAGGGTCTTTATCCCGTTTTCCACCGTGACCTTTTTTACTTTTTTCCTATGCAACCATTTAAATAAACTTCTAAAGCACGTTTTATCTTATAACCCATGACTTTGGAGTTCTATTGGTGTTTTAATTATAATCAGTGATGGGAAGAGTACAAAAAGAAAGTAATTGGGTTGAATTACAATTACCTGAGAGACATTTTATTTAATTACAATTACAAATTACTTTTTCAAAAAGCAATCAGTAAAATTACAATTACATTTTTACAGTTATTTTACAAAATGGCAGTACCTAAAAATTCTTTGCTTTTGGTGTATTTTGGGCATAAGCCCAAATTATTTATGAATAAACAAACAAACAAAAAAGAACACATCAATGAGAATATTTTCGGAAACATTGAGTAACTTTTTGTTAGTATTAAGTCTAATTTGGATATTAGTTCCAAAAACAGCAATGATGATGATGATATAGCAAACGAGAATGATACTAATACTAATGACTACTAAATTGTAACAATTACGATTTTATTTCCAGAAGTAAATTACAAGCAGAAATTACATTTTTTTAAAGTATTGATTTCAAGTAAATGGGACCAATAAAGGAATTGATATTGTAATCCGATTACTTTTACTCAATTACTTCCCATCACTGATTATCATGTAATTATCTTCGTTTCGTTCCACTATCTCCAAGACCTCAAGTAACTTTCAATTAACTTTTCATCAGCTTACAATGAACGTGGGGAGAGTGAACGTGGGGAGAGTGAACCTGTCTGCTTTCAGCAAACGCAGGGCTGAAATCATACCGCCACTAGTGATAAATAATTAGGTTACTAAATATTGTATCTATCTTTTTAAATTCACTGCAATTAGTCAGTAGCCAACTCTAGTAGCAGCTTTTTGTCTATTATTTCGCCTTATTTTAGCACATTTTAGTTCCTTTTTTCATACGGAAATTGCACCTAAAAATCTTAAACCTGTTCATGACCAACGGGACTTACATGTTTACTTCACTTTAGACTTTAGCGTTCTCTACATTCTAAAAATATATTTTTAGTGTATTATCATAAATAATCTCACGAGAGATTACGAGTTTATCGATAGATTCGGGTGAGTGTGCAGCAAGAACGAATTTATCTGAAGAAACTCGTAAACTCTGGTGGGATTTATTAAATGTATCAGTAATCAGATTATATAAGTAATAATTACTTTCTTACTTTGTTGTTTAAAATCGAATCATTTTGTCAGCTGTCAGATACCGGCAATTCGTTCCAATATCTAAGACCTTAAGTAACTTTCAATTAACTTTTCAAGAGCTTACAATGAACGTGAGGATAGTGAATCTTTCAGCAAACGCGGGGCTGAAAGCACAACTCCACTAGTGATAAATAATTCACTGACATTTTCCTGTAACCCCTATGCCCCGGCCTCCAAGTGGAGGTTTCATGACCTATACTAATTTTGTGACGCTTATTTTCCGATTGAGGGAAGAGTGGTAAGCCCATCGCCTCTCAACCTCCCTCCGCAAACCTTGGACGTGAAAGGGCCGAGAAATTTTGTCTAGAGGCTTTAATTTAGGCATGGAGTTCTTTTATGTAAATCTACGACACGGGCCCCCAGCTTAAAGTCCCTCCCGGAGAACTGTGTCCAGGATTTTTACGTTCTGAAAAAGCCATCCGCGGCCGAGTTTGATCCCGTGACTTTCGGATCTACAGGCGGGCACGCTACCTCTAGACCACCGCGGTCGACGATAAATAATTAGGTTACTAAATATTGGATCTTTCTTTTTAATTTCACTGCAATTAGTAGCCAACTCTAGTAGCACCTTTTTGTCCATTATTTTGCCTTATTTTAGCACATTTTTGTCCATTATTTTGCCTTATTTTAGCATCTTTTATTTCCTTTCTTCATATGGAAATTGCACCTAAAAATCCTAAACCTGTTCATGACCAACGGGACTTACATGTTTACTTCACTTTAGCTCTACATTGGTTTATAGTTCAAAAAAATATATTTTAGTGTATTATCATAGATAATTCCACGAGAGGTTAGATTCGGGTGAGTGTGCAGCAAGAACGAATTTATCTGAAGAAACTCATAAACTCTGGTGGAATTTATTAAATGTATCAGTAAAATGTATCAGTAATCAGATTGTATAAGTAATAATTACTTTCTTACTTTTGCTGTTTAAAATCGAATCATTTTGTCTGCTGTCAGATCACGGCATACTAAAAGTATGAATAATCGATTATGTTACCAGATATTAACGAATGGTATGGTATGGTTCAGGGGCTGAGCCCTGACGAGCTCGCGCAAGTAGGCCACACAGGCGGGCCTTTTTTGCACCCCCTAGGAGACGGAATGATGTGCATATATTAACGAATGCTATCACACCAGCAATGCGTGTTACAAATACTTAACCTAATTAAAGAAGAGCTAAAATTAGCACAGAATAAAAACACACGAACTGACTTGCTTCGAATCGAAATTGTGTTTTAATTTCCAAATAAATTATGTTGTATAAAATAATGTGTTTTATCCTGTTCTTTGGCAGCAGTACAGATTTGTGACTTTGACATGTCCGATAACGAACTGCCGTTTATCTCGACATTGATTTACCAATCTCCGTAGGGGATATACAGCAAGATTCATAATATTTAAGAAAATTATCGATGTCGGCAACTGTCGTCAACATAAAAATCTGTGGTCGTTGTCTGTATGTATCGAATCCTTATGTAAGGCCACCCAACCTTATCTATATCACATTTAAATATGATAAAATTATAGGAGAAAATTCCTCCGATACTGGGACTTGAACCCAGGACCTTAGGCTATTCGCGCCAATGCTCTACCAACTGAGCTAAGCCGGAGTTCAATTCACAGTGCCAGATGGAACCTCTCTCCTATGACTGATTGCCCTAATGGTCTACCTCACAGATCGACAAGTTATATCATATGCAGAACCGTGAGGTACACTAAGTAGTGGTGTAATGTCCAACAGAGACAATAATCTGTGGTTCATGAATGCTTATATATCTGGATTTTAATATAATAAAATTAAGGGGGCGAAGTGTGAAAGGTTCGCATGGGTTTGCTATTAGTGAATGGAATTGATAAATTAAGGACATTTTATATTTTTCGATGTGGTGTTACTACCATAAGTATGAAAAAAATAATATGTTAATTCAAAATAGTAGAGTGATTATAACAAAAGATTTGCTTATAACGAAACACACTTAACTGTTTGTTAAGATTCATAAATTTCACCCACTTTTAAAGTTGTAAGATTTTAGTGTGAGAAAGGAGTCGAAAAGAGGATAATAGGCTACTAGTTTTATAAAGAAAGTACAAACAGATATGAAGATAACGTTAGCTAAATGGCTGTATATCATATTAACTACGCCTTGTCTCGGACATTCGCACGATATAGCAGCCTGTAAGTGTGTTATATAAATATTCACTCCTAATTAAAACACGTACAGCAGCCACTGAAAGAGATATCTACAAATACCTTACATCTTCATCAACATTCAGATTAAGAAAATTCACACGTTTTAAATACAAAGTCCTAACCAATTAAGCAATACCATGTAATTGTTATCCCTTAAATGCGTGAGACTCAACTTCTCACACAAATTATTAATCCGTTCCGGACCACATAGAAAACAAATATGAAATGATTGGGTTCAAAGTTTATTTCTTGTACCCTATTCTTTCAATTTCATACGAATCTTAAGTTTTCTTTCGAGTTGTGTTCCGTAATTTTATAACAAATTTAAGAGTCTGTTGATCTTAACTTGCACTTCAGTAAGTTATTGTTTTTAGTTTTTCTGCAAAATTAACTCAGTTTCACTAGTTCTATTTATAATACAGTATTCCTTTATTGCAACCAAGCGGGCTTTTTAAAATGAATTGAGCAGTGATGGAATTAAGGGGTCACTTAAAAACAAATAAATACTTTAAGTTGAAAAATACAAATTTTTAATATTGTAGTGTTTCTATTTATTTATTGTAAATATTAGGTTTATGTTATGCCGATGAAAGTAAGAAAAGATCAAAGGTAATTTTTGGAATCTAGGATTTTTTTAATTTTAGGACATCTCTAATTTCATATTTTATGGGCTGAGCTGAGGGGGTAGGCATCTCCTAATGAAATCATGTAGCTCTGCCTGCGCAAAAGGTTGAGGTTTTGGGGGATACAAACCCAAAAAACTATACATTTTTTCGACAGGGTAGGCAATCCTTTGGTCCCATGTCTCAGATCCACCACAGATTTTATGTTGGTCAGTGGTCTAGTGTAAAAATGCATTTTTTCAATTATTTTAATTTTCATCTGCAATTAGGTACAAGACTTTTATTGTATGGATTTTAAGCACATACTTTAACAGTTTTAAGAATTTTAATGTAATATTCATGAGTAATTAATTGTTTGTACAAGGTTTTATATTTTTAGACTAGTAGCTTACGCTACTTATATATTATGTTATCTATAATAAGATTTTTTATTTCTTTCTTTCTTTTTGAAGGTACAATCCCTGAGCATAAGCTCATATTGGGACAAAAAAAATAGTATGCTTGGCGGCAATCAATATTAGTCATATAGGCCTATCTATTCAAAACAAATGAGTGATGACTGAACCATAAACAAAGCTGAAAATAAATACACTGGAACAAGGAAATTGACGCAAACACCTGGCTGACTGCCCGAGAAAACTTCACTCACACTGGAACAAGATTACAAAAACATAAAGTAAGAATTGAAACAATCTAAGCTAAGAACAAATACAATAAACTTATAGAATTTCAAAATCTTATAACAATATCTATATCTTCATGACTCTTGCTCAAATGTGTTCCAAATGAGTCCTTTACTACTTTCTTATATCTGCGAATTGAGTTGAAACAATCAAAGCTAAGAACAAATGCAATAAACTTATATAATTACAAAATCGTAGAAAAAATATATGTTATGTTTTTTAAGTCGGTCAGGTTTCTACTGTTTTTAAATACTGAGCATAGGTGGAAATTAAAACTAAAAATGCATGTTTATTGGAATTTAAACCGAGGATACTTGTAAGAACGGATATTTTAATTAGCTTTTGTTTATGCCGTAAAAAATAAATAAACCCACTAGACTAGAATACCCTCTTTGGAAAGTGAGGAGACCTTCCCTGAAGGCAGGTTTTAATTTTAATATTACTCAGAAATTTTATGTTCCTACCACACCCCTCCAGTAAAATTCCAGTAGACAGCGGCCATACACTCTAATAATAACGACCTCATATAATTGCAGCCAATGAAACAGCAGCATTAAACTAATGCTGAGATTAAGCACGTGGTTACCTTAAAAGAAAGGATCCTATTAAAAGGCTTTTTAAAATGAAATTAAACATAAATGGTTTGCTCACAATAGAATTGTAAGACACGCCACAAACGCATTACGTTGCAATGGTGCGTTGAAGACGTTTTAATATAAAACAGACATTGCTCGTACGATGTCAACACAGAACAATGGCTTTGAGGAGTGTAAATAATTGAGAACAAAATTTTATTCTCACAAAAGGTTTCTCTTTCACTTTCAAGCTGCTAACGAGAGTTGAATATGAAAATATTTCCAACTTTGTCATTCTTTTGACTAAACCAACACTAACTTACTTACTTACTTAATGGCAATAGACAATTCCTAAGTAAGCTAAAGGTATATGATCAATTTTGTGGAACCCGATGTTTCATTGCTTTAATATGAAAATATTTCCAACTTCATCATTCCTTTGACTTAAACCAACATTAACTTACTTACTTACTTAATGGCAATAGACAATTCCTAAGTAAGCTAAAGGAATATTATCAATTTTATGGAACCCGAAATTTCATTGCCGCGCTTATCTGAACCCACCATTCAACCCTATTCTGTGCTATCTCCATCCAACCATCCCTCGCAAATTACTTCTCATAAATCTGTCCTAATATTTTCCTCCCACCTGCTTCTATAGGTCTTCCAAGTGGTCTTTTCCCTTCGGATCTCCCTGTCAATATTTTTGAGATATGTCTTTTCTCCCCCATGCGCGCAACATGTCCAGCCCATTTCATCCTCCGTGATTTAATTACCCTTACTATATCCAGTGACAAGTACTATGGACCTGGGGTCGACTCTGCCTCTAACAGAAATGAGTACCAGGAGTATTCCTGGGGGTAAAATAACGGTCGGTGCGTAGGGCTGACGACATTGCCACCTTCATGTGCCGACGTCACAATCTGGGAGCCTTAACCTCCCGGAAACCCTACGGGTCTCCATGGCCCAAACAGGGATCGCTTTTTACTGGCAGTTTAAAGCGTAAGGAGGTGCAGAGACCTACTTTAAAAATGGCGTCGCGCCTGTTCCGTTCGCCCAAGCGTCATAAAAGTTTGCATAGTTATACTTTAAGGTAGCCCATGCTTGATATTTTAAAAATTAAAACCCAAAAATAGATTTTTACCAAACTGACTAAATGAACACTTCTGTCACCTGTTAATGGATTATCCGAAAATATGCTTCTCAAAAATCTCTTCATCCCCAATTGTTTCGGATAAATGGGGTTCTACTACTGTTTCCAGAAAATTGCCTTAATACTTACCCTGCAGTTATTGTATCCTTTCAGTGAGTCTGTGACTTCAAAGGGCCGATCACCAAGATACTGGAACCTTCCATGTCTTACTGTACCACTAGTTTGAAAACTGCTCCTTCGAGAACTCCTCTGATATTCTCTTCTTCCCACACTGGCCATATCGTTACTTCCATTATTGGACACTGTCTCTAAATTGTCGTTACTGCCAATGTCGTAGTTTCGAGTTACCATTTTGTTATCTTTTATTTTCCCAGTCCGTATTCGTAGCACTTCAGTCTTTGTCGTTTTTACGATACACCATTATAAGCACTTATAGCGTAAACTCCTATTCAGGACCTAAATATGTCACAGAGGAGCAAATTTATAATGCTAGTATATAAAGTTTTATATATATATATATATAGAATATATAGGATGTGTCATAATTAACAGCGCAAACCGAAAAGGTTGAAGGTATACGATACAGAAGCAGAAAAGTTTCAGCAATCATGGGTATTATAAGTCTGCGTATAATAGGCCTCCTGCTAAATTTTATTACTTTGTGTATAATTCTACAAGTGTTATTCCCTGAACCTCTTCATAAAATAAAATCGTCTAAAAATGTCTACTACAAATTTTTAAGAAGTAGCAATGGGAGGCATGGAGGTCAACTGCCCCCTTCTGGAATGCCTTATGGATTCGTTTATTTTTGGTACTCTTTTTCTGTCAACCTGCAGTTGTTGTATGGACATTAAAAATATTTTATAACGAGTTTATCTGTATCTGTATCTGGTACCCTATGATCCCCAGGTGGGGCGAAGGGGCCTCCAATGGAGGTTACATTACCTACACTAATTTTGATATGCTTATTTTCCGAGAGAGGGTAGAGGGACAGGTGGTAAGCCCATCGCCTCGCAACCCCCCTCTGGAAACTAAGTATTTCTTGGACGTGAAAGGGCCGAGAAATTTTGTCCAGAGGCTCTAATTTAGGCTTGGAGTTCTTTTACGTGCCGTAAATCTACGACACGGGACCCCCAGCTTAAAGTTCCTCCCGGGGGACTCCGTGCCCAGGATTTTGCCCAGGATTTTTACGTCCTGAAAAATCCATCGACCGCGGCCGGGTTTGATCCCGCGCCCTGCGGATCTAGAGGCGGGCACGCTACCTCCAGATCACCGCGGCCGACTAATGAGTTTAGCAAGTATTAATTTATTGCAATTATAACTGCCTCAGTGTATTTATAATAATCCGTCATCAGTGGCATAGGGAATGGGGGGGGGCTAGGGGTCCGGACCTCCCTCGAAATCAAAACATAAAATTCTATTCAAGTTATTTAAGCTCCAATTTGTCAAATACTTTATTATTTTATTTAATTATAAAATACTGAACTTGTAAATGTAGGCCTATTATTTACAGTGTTCCATGTGTTATATTAATTATATTATAAGTAGTAATAAGTATTACTAGTAATAGTATAAGTATTAGGTAACGATTTACTGTTTAAGTTGGCATGTCTTAGAGTATAGTAAACAAATTTGCTAACTAGTTTTTCAGTGCTAAAATAGCGTAAAATGTGATTTTCATTAGTTTAATATTTAAACATTTTTGTGAGTGAGCCCCAACCCCCCCCCCCGGCACTTTCGACCCTCCCCGAAATTATTTTTTGGCTACGCCACTGTCTGTCACCAAGGCTGTTGCTAAAGAAAAGTAATCTGTTAGTTTAAAACTTTGCAGCCTCGTCGAATTCAGCTGCGGGCCGAGAAAGTAAGTGAATATTTATGTATTTAGCCTAATCGATTGAAACTTAAGTACGAAATTGATCACAATAAAGTATAATTCGTATCACTTGTACGTGGATCAACTTCAATCAGGAATTAGCTCACAGTAAACTTATTTATATTATCGATGTGATAATTGTTCACGATAGTAAATTAATTCTTATTATTATAGATTACCGTATAATTTAGCCTAATAAATAAGAATCATTGTGTTTGGAATTATGTTGAGTTTGCCCCCCCCCCTTAAGAAAATTCCTGGTGACACCCCTGAGAAGTAACCTATACATTTTAAACATGGTATTTTTTCGTGATTTCCCCAGTCGTAAAGGCAAATGCCGAATTGGATATTTACATACCAAGAATCATCCTCATCATTTCATCCTGTATCATATCCATTTAAATTAATATCAGTTGAAATTTACACCAACAACACAAACAATTGGCAATCAATAGTTCCATGGCCTACCCTACTGTACAGACACAGAACCCGAACTCCTGATAATATGGCCTCGCAGCTAAAAGGATATAAACACAGTTGAATACTGCTCTAAAAATTCATCTGAGTCAGTCCATATTACAAAAAGACTACACACCTGACCATATAAATTAACTGCACACAGTAAGACGATCACAACAGGAAAGATCACAACCTCTACAGAGAGGTACAGCACGACTAACAATGGATAACAACTATGCCCTACAAGAGAAGTGAATTTGTGAGCATCAGAGTGGTGCGAGACGTGGTAGGGATAATTCCGACAAATAACATGATCACCACGGTGTCATATACTTGTAATTGGAGAAAACCAACAGGATGATAGAAGCAAACACGTAAGACCACGCAATTCAATAAATGTTCTTAGTAAGGTGGCGAAGAAGGCCACAGTAGCATTCCATTACTGTACATCACATTCTCTACCCGTACCATATATGAACTGCTAACTGCAGAAAGGCAACTAGTCCTCAAAATTCACAAATTCACTTTTCAGCACAAATCAGTTCTAAATAGGTAGACACGCCGTTTACTGCTGAAAGGGAGCGTCTGTCATCATATTTATAGGTATGGCAACAGTTTGAATTTTGTTTTGAAAAACCTAAGTGTGAAAATAACATGTCAAAACAGTTTTTTTTTTGTCATTCCTGTAAAATCAGGATTTGTGGACTTGTTGCCTTTCTGCAGTTAGCAGTTCATATATTATAAGCCTAGACAAAGGAAGTACTGTATTGTAATATTATAAGAGAAAAATTCGTTTGACACTAGGATATGAACCCAGGACCTTTGGCTTTTCGTGCCAATGCTCTACCAACTGAGCTAAGCCAGAGTTCACTTCACAGCTCCAGATGGAACCTCTCTCCTATGACTGATTGCCCTTAATGGTCTACCTCACTGACAGACAAGTTATGTCAAATGCATTACTGTGAGGCATACTAATTAGTGATTTTTGTGACCGGGCTTCCACTGTTATTGTACAATAACATTCAAGATAGATATAGACATATGCATTCATGAATCGCAGATTATTGACTCTGTTGGTCCCACTTTTTGAAAGGAAAAAATAATTGCCATGAATAATGCCCTATCCCTCGTATATTCCAGCATAGAGTACACGGCTGTACTGCAATAGTGCGAATTCTGGTTGTCTCATTCAAAGTCGCATTATTGTTGTTGTTGTTATTATTATTATCATTATTATTATTGGAAGTAATAGTAGTAGTATTAATTATTATACTGTTTTTGATGATAACATAATTTGCCTACGTACGTTATTTTATGGGTATTTTTATTATTATCAGCTCTCTAACATTTTTCTGTGAGCTCTATTTAAATGTGAAATGCACATGACCTAAAATAAGTGAGAGTAAGGTATGTAAAACTTGAAACATTAGTTTTTCTTTTTGTTTATCTATATCCATTAAGGCTCCACCACAAATTCACCACGCATGCGGGTTGCACGATAAGATGCTACTGGCGAAATCGTTTCTCCTCGCCTGAACCTGATCTACAATCATGCAAAGCAAGAAAACAAACATGTCCAAAAGGTGAAGAATCTCCCATCTTGTGTTAATTATAGCCTCCAGATAAAAAAGTACCAACTGGAATTTTTAAGGCGAAAAGTGAGATATTCACAATCAGGAGATTGCTAGTTAGTATCCCGGGGCCAGCCGAATGGGTTTTCTCTAATGAAAAAGCAGAATAACAAGTGAATTTTTATTTTCCACCTGTCCTCTTGGTTTTCTTATCCATTCCTAGTAGGCCTACCTCTCTATCGAGAAAGAATCTTAGATGCGAAGGGACAGTTGAAAGGCCTGAGTGGAAAGATTAGAGCACGAAAATTCTGTCACAAACAACATTCCGTCAATATAAACTACTGTATTTTATGGACCATAAGACGCACATTTTACCTTGAAAACAGAGCCTTAAAAGTTGGGTGCGTCTAATGGTTCGAAGTACACTAAAAAATTAAAATTATGGTAAATGTTGCCGGAATACCATAGTTAGGGCTATAAACAAAAGTAAGACACACATTTTAGCACAGACTGTGCACTTGTAACAATCGTAAAATGAGGATAGTTGGAAGCCAAGTATACAATGCAGAAAGAAAGGAATGTTGAGTTCTTTTATACAAAATGAGTTGTCTCCACCGGGTGTCTTAAATGAAAGGCATGACCTCCCATTACATTCACCGTATGCTGAATTGAGGGTGAGAGGGTGTAAAAGTATTTTCAGTCTTTCATGAGAAATCAGTTCAGTTGTTAAAATTTTTGCGATGCCACCTATACAGAAGAGATTTTCGTACAATGCAGATTTTAAGTTAGAAGTGATTTACACTGATTCCATTGTTTATGCAACGGAGTATATAAGTTTATTCCCTTTAAAATTTTTCGTTCAGAATCACATTAATTTTTTTTTCCCTTTAAATTTCCATCCTGGTTCGGAGTGTCTTATGGTCCGTAAAATACGGCTGAACTGTTGAACCTGGTTTGCCTGTAAGAACAAAAATATTTTCGATCGCGAAAATAACTTTTATTTTCATTACGAAAAGTAAAATCTCAAGTTCCACCACTATACCAGCATTGATATCTCTGGCATTTTATCAGATGAAGGCAATAAACTCTACATACTTCTTAATAAATCGTAAGTGTTAACCAATCTGAAGACTGCAAAAATTTGCTATTTATCTTAATAACTTTACATTTATTAGACTGAGGTATGTTTATGACTTTAACGATATAAAGCTGATATTACAGTTCCATATTTATCTCACTCGTTTAAAGAAACATTTTCCCGAGGCGGGAATGGAACCCAGGAAGTCCAAGGTTAAATTCTCGGCTATGGTAAAAATTACTTCTTACGCTCATAGAATAAATGTTAGTCACACTGGCAGGTGTCCGCGGCTTAGCTCACGATAATTAATTTAAAAATTAAGAGCAAAATAATTAAAACCTATTTAAAACGAATAATAATTATAACGAAACAGCTAAAAATCAGGCTTTGGAGTGCATTCCACAATTAGATGAGGAAAATGATCTCAGATTCGAGTTTCCAGCCCCAGAAGGCCCCTTCGTTCATAGTGAATTCCGTCCAAATGGATCAATGTTTGTCGGTATAGGCCTACATTCATTATCGATCTTCCATCTATGTTGAAAATTCAGAAGTCTGCGTGTCTTGACATTATAAACAAACAAATCGATGGGGGTGAAATCACCGATTTCTGTTTTACTAAAATTTAGCCGGCCATAGGCCAATATTCCTGAATAACTTATCTTATTTAGAGTTTTGTTTTCCTTGTTTTCCATTTTCCCTTATGACACACAAACACTCATGCCCTAGATGGGACTCGAACCCACAGTCTCCTTCACCACGGATCTAAGGCAGCCTTAGGTACCGCGGCTAAGAAGATCGACAGAATCAAAGCGATTTCTAATTGTATGCGATATATTTAAAAAATCGCGATGCTTTTATTTCAAAGTTCTGACAAAATACGGATAAGCCACCTGCAATTAATTTGAGAAATGAAATGTATTACTGAAAAAACTTATGCTTCGATAGAGCTAACAATTCAAGTTTTCTGCCAGTTTTTTTACTCATAATTCGCGAACGAAAGCGAAACTAAAAAATCCGGCTTCGAGGTGCATTCGGCCACCCTTCAGTTGATCTATGTTTAAAATTTCAGATATCTGTAGCCTATGCAATAGATTTCGCTGGGCATCGCGCACAGACAGACAAACATTTCCTTTTATTATTATAGATAAAGCTATAGGAGAATGACCATAGCGAATCAGTACTATAAAGAAACACTGCCATATTAATGTAATACTTGCTACACAATCACTGCATTACTTTACACTGTTATAAACGCGTCACAGACACTTCACTCAAGAGCAGCAGCACATTCTAGTTTGTTCACGATCGAGACGATTACTGTTACTGACAGTACAAAAAGATTACGCCGCGTAGTAAACAGTAAAAGTATACGTTTCCCATGAGGGGTGGACCAAGCCTTGGGAACTGCTTCTTTTTCATTCGTTGTATACAGTGAGCTAAAACACCGCGCTTAAAAGGAAGAAATTAGAAGAGGCAAGGCAACTTTCCCATCTCACTCGCACTTCTAGAATATCGCTGTTGCATGATTGTTCATTTCACAGAAGACATTACAGCATGGCATAAAGTCTTCATTTCTGTTCCCATAAGAATGACTTCAACACGATTTTGTAACTGAGATGCGATACTTTAGTTAAGTGTACTGTAAGCTTGAATGCAAAACAATGCTAAAGGTTTGACTCTGATAAGTCTAGTAGCTTATGAGAATATCATAGGAGAAAAATTCCTCCGGCACTGGGACTTGAACCCAGGACCTTTGGCTATTCGCGCCAATGCTCTACCAACTGAGCTAAGCCGGAGCTCAATTCACAGCGCCAGATGAAACTTCTCTCCTATGACTGATTGCCCTAATGGTCTACCTCACAGACAGACAAGTTATGTCATATGCAGTACTGTGAGGCACACTAAGTAGTGATTTTTGTGACCGGGCTCCCACTGTTATTGCACAGTTAACATTCAAGTCCCAGTGCCGGAGGAATTTTTCTCCTATGATATTCTCATGTAGTGTCCAACAGAGACAATAATCTGTGGCTCATGAATGCTTATATATCTGTCTTGAATGTTAACTGTACAATAACAGTGGGAGCCCGGTCACAAAAATCACTACTTAGTGTGCCTCACAGAACTGCATATGACATAACTTGTCTGTCTGTGAGGTAGACCATTAGGGCAATCAGTCATAGGAGAGAAGTTCCATCTGGCGCTGTGAATTGAGCTCCGGCTTAGCTCAGTTGGTAGAGCATTGGCGCGAATAGCCAAAGGTCCTGGGTTCAAGTCCCAGTGCCGGAGGGATTTTTCTCCTATGATATTCTCATGTAGTGTCCAACAGAGACAATAATCTGTGGCTCATGAATGCTTATATATCTAGTAGCTTATGTTTGTGCGTTCATCAACAACAGAAAATTTACTTTTTGAAAACGGGTCATATCAGTTCCACTTCCGCAAGCATGATTACTAGAGCAAGGCATTTATGATTTTGTATCTTTTGTATATGAAGGTTGAAAGATAGCTCGAATGTACAGGTAGGGAGAAAAAAAGCGGACCAACTAAAATATCTAAGTTGCCTACTGTATATGAGCCACTGCGCATGCCTATCGGAATTCGCAGGAATGTATTGAAATTTGTTGACTTAGCACATTCCGAAACCCAGATTATGGTTTCTAATCGTATTGTTTTATAACTGAATATATTAATTATTAATATCATTACAAAATACTAACACAAATGATATTATATTCAGCTACAAGAGTCAGTCTGCTTTTTTCCTCCTATCTGTACACAATTGCGCATCATAAATTAATTGATTAAACAAGCGCAATTTTTTTTCTTTTACATAATTTTCGAGGGATGGGTCACTTTTGGAGAATTTGTAGGGCATTTTCAGCATTTTTAATAGTTTTTTTTTTTAAATAAAGTGTTTCATTATGTTGTATTTTGAATGTTTTATTATTATTTCTGTTTTTAATGATTGTAAATTATAACTTTATTACCCAATAATATCATCCGCAGGAAACAAAGAACACTTGCAGTATAATTGGTATATCAGAAGGACTTTCACTGTCATTCATTTGTGTATAAGAGTTGAGTGAGATATTTGCTAGGGTCAATTTGATGGACATGCCAGTTCTGAAGTAATTATTTTTTCGCAGAGATGTCCAGGTAGTATTCATTTACTTACTTCGTTAGTGACAGAAGAATGTTTTACATTGTAAATTTAAATGCCATTCATTAAATTGCTCTGTAAAATCAATTCACTACTTCTTAAAGAACTAATTATAAGTAATAATAGACCTGGGATATTAAGGCAAATGCCTATTTTGTTCCTTATGAAATAACATGAAATTTTAAAAATATGTTGACGTTTCATGATAAATCACTTACATTTATAGAGTTTTATAGTGCCCTAAAATGCCTATTTGGACCTTTGGAGCCTATTTTTACTCTTTTAGTGCCTAAAATGCCTATTTTGTACATTTAAAAGAAAATTCAACTTCTGTAACTTTTACAATCTAATTTTCTAATTTTTCATAGCTATAATGCAAAACTGTTTTTGGTAAAGGCTTTTTTTAAAATTCTGTCTTAATTTTGCAGTTATTTCCGTTAAAAATAGGTATACCACGCTTCTTACAGTAAAATAATAAAAAAGATCACATTCCAGATTAAGAGCAGATTGTAGTATTTTAAAGTATATTTTCTGTTTACTTACACATTTTTAAAGCATGTTTTAAGTGCCTATTTTATCTTTTAAAAGCCTAATTGCTTGTTTTAAAAGTGTATTTTAGGTGCCTAAAACTAATTTTTTACAGCCTAAAATCCCAGGTCTAGTAATAATGGAAGTTTAGAGTTGAAAACATTATCTGGTCAGAAGATCCATTACAATTTATTTATTACGGAGCAAGGTGGCCAAGATGATGGACCTGAGAGAATGATATTTGTGACCAACTGGAGTTCAGATCCAATATTTTCCAATCGAATTTAAATGTTAAAAATCTAGAGCGTGCAAGATAAAATTTGGGGGAAAGCACCCCGTTTTAGACCACCAACCACCCCTCCCGCTACGGGCCTGCCCTCTTTATAATTATCTTCAGATTCTGAGTGTTATATTCTATTTTTCATTTCAGCTTTTAGCTACGAGGTTATATCAGGAGTTCGGGATCTGTGTCTAATGCATAGACCTGAGATTTTAGGCTCTATAAAAATTAGTTTTAGGCACCTAAAATAGGCTTTTAAAACAAGTAAATAGGCTTTTAAAAGATAAAGTGTAACGTGATCTTTTTTACTGTAAAAAACGTGGTATAACTATTATCAACAGAAATAATTGCAATATTAAGACAGAATTAAAAATACATTTATCAAAAACAGTTTTGGATTATATGAAAAATTTACACAGTATGTCCCTTCTTACTATAGGCCTATACCTGCTACTTGTTGTTTTGAGCTAATCCTCCCCCGTCAGTTAGCATTCCTTTGGCACAATTGTTTGGGAAAATCAAGTTTCTGTGAAAACCCACCCTCTGCTGTTCTGCTCTTCATTCAGGGATGTCTATTAAATTATTGTAAAAGTTACAGAAGTTGGATTTTATTTTAAATGTACAAAATAGGCATTTTAGGCACTAAAATAGTAAAAATAGGCTCCAAAGGTCCAAATAGGCATTTTAGGACACTATAAAACTTTATAAATATAAGTGATATGTCATCAAATGTCAGCATATTTAAAAATTTGCATGTTATTTCATAAGGAACAAAATAGGCATTTGCCTTAAAATCCCAGGTCTACTAATGCAGTAGGGTTGGCCATGGAACTATCGATTGTCAGTTGTTTCTATTGTTAAGTGTATTTTAATGGAGTAAATTTCAACTGAATTGAGTGTTATCGTAAAGCACTCAAAGTAGTTAATGTTTATCCGTGGAATTAGTACGGGTTTGCACATAGTAATGCTGATTTGAAAGTGCAATGTGAATGGGCAGATGTTTGAATGCATTCTGTGTTTGGAATTAACTACACTGGTAGAGTTACATAATAGCGCTTACAATTACATCTCCGGACGAGTAATTTCACTGCTTTAATGTTCACATTCTCTCTATTTAAATGTTTACTTTGTTTATGCACAGCAGCATTAAAATGCTTATTGTACATGACGAATGACATTTCCTCTTAAAATTAAGATGCTTCCTTCTCTTTTGTTTACTAGTTCTATACAGTAGTATTCTTCAGCAAATGACATCTTTTCGTCAAATTATAACATCTTACGTAAGCAATTACTTACATTAACTTCGCATTTCTACAGAAATAAAAATTAGTTTAAATTTAAAATGAAATATAATTATTTTGAGATTAAAGTTCTTTGTATGTATTGATCTATTCGTCTATTTTGGGAATTTAACAGCCACGTTACCCAATTACATTGTTCTCTCATGTTACAATATTCTTACAATATTTACACTAAATATTAACAGTAATCAGCGATGGGAAAAGTACAAAAAGAAAGTAATTGGGATTAATTACGATTAGCTGAGAGATATTTTACTTAATTACAATTACAAATTACTTTTTCAAAAATTAATCAGTAAAATTACAATTGCATTTACAATTACTTTACAGAATTTCAGTACCTAAAAAGTCCTTGTTTTGGTTTGTTTTGGGCACAAGCCCAACTTGTTAATGAACAAACAAAAACATTTCAATGAGAATATTTTCGGAAACATTGAGTAACTTTTTATTTTATTAATATTCTAATTCTAATACTAACGACTACTAAATTGTAACAATTGCAATTTTATTTCCAGAAGTAATTTACAAGTAGAAATTAAATTTTTTAAAAGTATTGATTACAAGTAAATGGGACCAAAATCAGAATTGTTACTGTAATCCGATTACTTTTACTCAATTACTTCCCATCACTGACAGTAGTGCTAAATAACCTACTACTAAAACAGAAACCACATGATAGAGTGAGGGAATCCCCGAGAGTTCACTAGGCCAATTGCCCTTTTTGTGCTCGGTTTGTAATTAATGATAGCTGGATTCCAAATTAATGAACTGTGTTCAATGAACTGTAGTCTGACAACGGTTGCCTACTATGCCTTACAGATTAATCCTTAAATTCGTACACAATACAGCCTACAAACTCGAGCCGGACTGCAAAGAAAATAGTTAACACAACGATAAAGCCCATAGCTTATTTATTGCACCTTAATCTAAACCTAAGAATCCGGGTCCTAATGATAAGGTATGATTAAAATTTCAAAAAGTGATTAGAAATTGATGAATTTTCAGTACCGGTATATGTTTGCATTCGTGTAATATAAATGTGTAACTTATAAATAAGTTAAATCGATAAACATCTACAGAAAAAACGAAATTGAAAAAAAGAAACTTCCTATCAACTTTGTTGCTTCATAACCACTCCACCAATCAAACTTTACGACATCCTTATGTACCAGGCCTCCGAAAGGAATAAGATCGCAGAATCACATAATAACTGGATCATGTCCTGGAAATTCTGTAATAGTAATATTCCCGTTCATTTAAAACGGAACAAATAACAATAAAGAGTTTACTTATGTAAGGAAAATGAAATCAGTTCGAGTAGAGGAAAACAGAGTTTCACTGTTGGCTAACAATGTGAAACTCTGCGCGCAAGTTCACATGTCGCGCTTAAGACTGGGGAGCGAGCTTTATTAATAGGAAGAGTTCAATTGTGGGAACCCAGGTGACAATGTCGCAACTCTCATCCCACTCGAGTCATTATTAACTACTTTACAAAGCGCTCTTTTACTTCGCAACAGCGTGGGGCAAAGCTTACTGCAGATTATGAGGAGCGATATTTCAGGAATGAAAAAGAGAATAATTTTGTAGATTTGCAACGTGTTCGTGCTGGAGTTCTCAGAATTTTTGCTATAGCTCTTTACAATTAGCACATTCAACAAAATTTATTTACTTATTTATATTTCCCTCTGGTGCAGTTAAGGCCTTGGCTTTCTCTCTCTCTCTCTCTCTCTCTCTATCTCTTGGTCGTAGTTTTACCTCTCCCTTTTAGGATTTAAGCGACCCAAGCCGCCCGGGCCTTACAGAGCCGCGACCTGTCGGGAGAGGGATTATCTTTGGATCACATACATACTTTTTTTGACCAGACAAGGACATGGAGGGCCTCCCCGGATGAGTGATCCCAACGCGGAGCCACCTCCGAGACAACACGAACACATAGGACGATACACACCATTCACACACACACTCACTCAGAACAAAGCGAGGATGGGGATGAAGATGATAATGACGGCCAGATGATATCCGGGGACCACAAGGGCCTAAAGTTACCTGACATTTCTCTCACAGGTGAGGGAAAACCCCGGAAAAAACCTCACCTAGGTAACTTGTCCCGACCAGGAATCGAACCCGGGCCCGCTGCGTGAGAGGATTGAACGCATCCCCTGAGCCACAGCGGTCTTAAGGCCTTCTCTTCCACTAAACCAGGTGGTACATTCAAACGTTACCAAATAATCTAATTAATAAAGAGAGAGACATGATTATATTATATAAATGTAAATTATGTTAGTGGAAGCTATAATTAAAACTACATTAAACTATAATAATGGAAGTTCAACATTGTAAGTAGAACAAATTAAATAAAAAATAGCCTAATAATAGATAGAAAAAGAAAAAAAAGGTAAAATAAAAATAAGTGAAAACAATACAGAAACAACCATTTTTAACATGAAAGTAGTATATAATATAAATGTTAATGGTTGGTGGTCAAGTGGTCAACTAATTTCACCTTGAACGTTCTGAGTGTTCGGCAGGCTTTTATATCCTCAGGTAAGGAATTCCACAGACGAGCTGTCCCGACAGTGAAGGATGAAGAATAAAATACAGTATTGTGAGGGGAATAGATAAGATAGTGTTCTGATAAGATATAAGGTGGACGTAAGTACTGTTACTCGCTGCTAAGTTTTCTTATAAAGGTCTAAAATTCTTCATCTGCGCATTTCGGCTACACATCCATCAATAGGGTCTTAAAATTTAAGTAATTATTCAGTAAACCACAGAGTGATAATTTCTTGTCACCTTTCAAAACATTAAAATTGGTAAAACATTAATCCTTTCCTTTCTTATGTTTATAATTTATTTAAAAAATAAAATCCGTTAAACTGAAGTAACAAAGTGCTAGAATACTTTTATTTAATAAGGTGATAATTGCAATTATGATGTGCAGAAAATGAGTTATTTTTTAGTTAAGCTCCAGATCGATTCATCAAGCAGGGATTACGGAAGGACAAAGTCTAAAGTTTGATAAGCATACGCGAAGGAATATGTGGTAGTGTTATTTGTCAAAGCTATCTATATTGCAACTTCCAAAGCCGTATATGGAAACTGTAAAACAATACAGTATGTTGTTATGAGAACCGATTTGCACATGATAAATTCTTTCTATTATATTACCATAACATAGGCACTAAATTGGGTATTTCTCCGGTACCGGTCAACCGATTTGGTCCAATATCAATAGGCTTCTTCCCATGGACATTATAAATGAGTATACCAAGTGTTATGAAAATCCGATAAAGCGTATTTGAGTTATCGCGTGTACAGGCACGCGTACAGACAGATAGACGGATAGACATTTTCCCCTAGAAAGTACCATTTTGGCACTTAATAATAATAATAATAATAATAATAATAGTAACATCGGTAATTTTACAATTTATTTTTTAAAAACGCAGATTAAAATTTTACGTCACATCAAGCTCTGATATAGGCCTACACTCACAAAACAGTTCAATTTTATGAGCAGGAGTAGGTCCTAAAGCTAAAAAGGAAACAATAAAATAACTAAACCAAACTATAATCCGCGGCACAGCATTCTCTTGAAAGACTAGGCCTGCACTCCGACTGCTGCAACATCTATCATAGATACGAGGGTTGGATTCGGGACATATGGTCTGCATGCAGTCACCCAAGGCCGTTAATGATGGTTTCCTTTATCGAAGCCGCTACTTCTTCATCGATCATCGAGTAGCTTCTCAGTTTGTATCACGAGGCTGAGTGCACCCCGTTCTAGACCTCCCTACCTCAGGAAAACCCGAGGAGGTACTGGGGACCGAACCCGAGCCTGCGAATCCGTAGGTCAGGGACGCTAACTAACCACGAGGTCACACAGACAGTC
Source organism: Ectobius pallidus (assembly GCA_964059195.1). Taxonomy (NCBI): domain Eukaryota; kingdom Metazoa; phylum Arthropoda; class Insecta; order Blattodea; family Ectobiidae; genus Ectobius; species Ectobius pallidus. The sequence goes on from CAXKWD010000008.1 coordinate 140,179,974, forward strand.
TATACCATAAAATGGATCGGATAATTTTTGAAAGACTTAAAACTGTCAAGAATTGCACAATTGCACATAGACATTTAAGGTAGATCCAAACCTCTCAAGGTACAAATTTACCAAAGGAAGACCAGAAGAGAAAGACGGGAATAATATGAACTAAGGAGAGAAAAGGTAACAGCAAAAGGATGAAAGAAATATGGGCCCATAGGAAGAAAAATGGCTGTCTTTAGCATACATTTTCATAATGTGTTCTATGGGCTACGGTAGTTTGACTTAAATTTACGATAAATGATGGGAAATGTTGAAAAAAGAAGTAAAATTACAGAATAAAGTACAAGAAATAAACTAAGGGGCTAATCAATGTGTTAACAGTTTTCTGTGCAGTCCGGTATGGATTTGTATATTGTATGAGAAACTGAGTCTCGTAAATTAACGGATTGTCTGTCTTTCAATATGGCCTCTTAAAGATAACAATGTGAGGAAGTGTTTGTCTGTTTGTCTGTTTTTATGTGCGCGATGCCTAGCGAAATCTACTGCAAGCAGAGATATGAAATTTTGAACATAGATGGACTGAAGGGTGGCCGAATGCATCTCGAAGCCGAAAAACTGGCAGAAAACGTGAATTTTTGCGCTACATCAGTTTTCGGTAATACATTTTAACTGTCAAATCATTTTCAGGTGACTTTGCCATTTTTTTTGCCATAACTTGGAAATAAAAGCGTCGCGATTTTTTCAATATATCCCATGGAATTGTCGAGCGCTTGGTCGATTCGTTTAGTTTATGAATGATTCGCGCGTAAGTGTTAATATATAGGCCTATAATGTTTTAATTATGTTACTCTTAATTTTTAATTTCTGTATTAATTATCGCGGGCGAAGCTGCGGGCACTTGCTAGTAACCAATAAATTTAGTTTGGTTTATATCCAGAAGTGAAAACCTTTCATTTGTCACTAATCGATATATGCAAATATTTTTTGGCACGACTTAACTAATTAGTGGTATTTACGAATGTTGTTGCCGTGGATCGTGAGTTGACATTCCCGCACGCAATCTTGTTACTATGGAAACAAAACAAATTTTCTTGCGGTAAGAGTTTCCGTGCGGTAAGAATTTACTTACGCCACACATCATAATACAAGCCTTTATGGACAAGGGCCCCCAGGACAAATATACGGTTCCCATAACAACAAACACATGCGAATCACTTTCTGAAATAAACATCTTTTTTCAATAATGTATATACAAAATATTTTCAGGTAATATCTCAATTAATATAATTAAATTGATATAGGCTAAATAATCATCGTGCAAAAAATAGCACTCGTGCCGTAAGCGCATAACGGATCTCGGAAAATTGAAAAAACGAGGGGCTCGCGCCTCGTTTTTTCAAACTCTTTCCTCGATCCGTATGCACCGCTTACGGCACTTGTATCGCAATATACTATTAAACGCAAATATTTTCATAATGTAAAATGTTATTCTTATGGGCCATGACAATAGTGAGCTCTGTCAGTTTAAGAAATTGACTCTCCAAGTAACAAAAAAACAGACTGTTTGGTTGGCTGCATATTATTTCTTCTCATATTACACGTTATCTGAAACATGGTCGATGACAGGATTTTTTACAGCTTTCATTTGACATTTACAACCTAAAACGAAAACACAAACACGGCCCAACCTACGCAACGGCGCGTGTCACATACAATAAATTGCAACATGTCGGACAGTTTATGGATAATAAATTCACATTATGCTCGTGATTTGTATGTGAGCCGCCATGGGCACAGATAAAAGATATGTGAATGCTTTATTATATGATAATCAAAGAAATGCGCCGCTTTTATTGGACGAAGGAATAAAATATCGAATAAGGAAATTGTCAAGACGGTTCGGGTAGAGACTTTCTATTCCAAAAAATCTAAACCTGTACAGTACTGTGTGGCCTGTGTTCAGAATCCTAAAGTAAAGTAAAAGTAAAGTGTTCCCTATGCAGGCCCCAGAGGCCTTTAGGGTTCCAGGAGGTTGAGGTTACAGATTTTAGACCAGTACCGAGATACTATGGGCAGATAAAGTATTTCTTTAAATTTATCTGTATTTATACCTGGAACCTGTCTCCTATGACTGATTACCAGGGCCCGGATCCTAATGATATATCATCTTTTTATTGATGTTGCATAGACATTGCCAACTTGTAGATAAATTCCAATCATGGTCTCTAGATTATAGAAATGCATTTTTATTAGGTCATTTTTGTTTTTTTATGCAATTTTATATTTTTAGGGCATTTATTTCAATTTTACTTCATTATTTTGTCATTTTCGTGTCATCTGCTTCCTTATTTAATCACTAGCATGTGCCCGCGGCTTCGCCCGCGATAATTATTTCAAAAATTAAAAATTAAGAGCATAATAGTAAAATCATTATATTTATTAACACCTAAATCACGTGGACTACATACCACGATTAGATAGCATCGTCTGGTAAAAGCGACCTCAGATTCGAGTTTCTTGGCCCAGAAAACCTCTGTATAGTGAGATTCGTCCAAATAAAACAACGTTTGACCATATTTAGGGCTTACAACATTCAAGCGATCGCGAAAGTTTTATTTTCAAGGTATGACAAAAATAGTCAAAGCCAACTGTAATTGATTTGACATTGAAATGTATAACTGAAAACTTATGTTTTGAAAACGCACAAAATGCACGTTTTTTCCCCGTTTTTCACTCATAACTCACGAACGAAAAGTAAAATTAAAATTTCGGCTTGGAGGTGCATTTTCCGACCCTTCAGCCCACCTATGTTTAAAATTTCAGATCTCTGCGTTCAGTAGATTTCGCTGGACATCGAGGACAATTCCTTTTATTAATACAGATAATATGAATTATAATGATACCTTCTCTAATTTGCCAAACATCCATTTCATTTAATCCAAACCCACCTGATACAACTGGCAACAATATGTTCTGTGAATTTGTTTGGATAATTCTGTGTAAAAAGGGGTTAAGTATTTTCAAAAACATGTAATTTTTGCCAGTTAAAATCAGAATTTTTCAAAATCCTTTCTTAGTGAGCACCTAAATTATGAAACGAAGGTACTGTCAAAATTCCAAGTCTCTACCTGTTATAGCCTAGTTTAGGCTGTACGTTGATTCCTGTCAGTCAGTCAGTCATTCATTCAGTCAGTCAGGACAAAGCCTTTTATATATATAGAGATTTTCATGTATTTACATTGAGTATATGAACTTTTTGTCGTCTTTTTTTCCATACGGTAATATTTAAATAAATTATTGGTTAGCATAATGCAACATTTTTTGCAGGGTCTAGGCCTACTTTAAAAACAATTTTCTTATTTTTCTTCTCAAACGCTCCAATCAGGAACAAAGAGCAAAGTTTTTAGACCTACAACATCCTTTCTGCATTTACAGTTTTTACAAGTATGTACAAATCAGTTTGTAACAATGGTATACAATAATAATTTTTTTATAAATAAAATATCAGGTTTTAGGTCATTCTTTATAATTATTAAGTCATTTTCTTTAAAATTCAGGGTCATTTTATAGGTCTTTTTCAAACAATTTTAAGTCATAAGAATCCGGGCCTGCTGATTACTAGGGCTGAAAGTCGAATAAAATTTCTAATCGAGTTAACGCTTGACTTTAATCGATTAATCGACTAATTAATCGACAAACAGGTTGGTATTTTAAACGAAACCAAAGTGTACATTTAATATTGTTTTACACGTTTAATAACTACTACACTACAGATAATCAGAAGAAATCCCGAATTAATTAATACCATCACTAGTTAACTACTGAAAAAATACATACAAAACTTACATTTCCGGTTACTTTTTCAGCCATGACTTGCAAAACTAAACTACCCTCAGGTTTCTGAATAACGGGAATTGTTTGGACACAATAGGCTGAATGACACATGTTGTGCCAAGGCCGGAGAAGCGAGTTTTTCGGAATTCGACTAAACCGATTAATCGGAAAATGTAATTGATCGACGATTAAATGTTTAATCGAGCCGATTAATCGATTAATCGGTACAGCCCTACTGATTACCCTTAATGGTCTACTTCAATGACAGACCAAGTTAAGTCATATGCAGTACTGTGAAGCGAACTCTGGCTTACCTCAGTCGATAGAGAGAGCAGCGGCACTGATAGCCGAAGGTCCTAGGTTCAAATCCCAGTTTGGAGGAATTTTTTCCCTATAATATTCTCACTTTTTCATTGTTTCAAGTTTCATTCTTTTAAATTCATTTGGCATAAAGTTTATTTTATAAACAAATTTCCTCCCTCAAAAATATGCCCCCTTTCTAGGTTTGCCCATTTATAAACAGGACCTGATCATAAGTGCTGCTTCTATAAATAGGAATGTAAGGTATTCAAGGCATTTGACAGTATTAAATCCTGCTGACAATGTGTTTGCAAGTTATCAAAGAATAATGAGCCGTATGACCTTCGTAGAGCTCTAAAACGAGTTACTCTTCAAGACTACTTTAAGATTCGATTTTAATAAGCTGATTATCCCGAGGCTTTCTTCAGTTTGCATTGTCCTCTAATGACTTATTACTAAGAATTTAAGGTTACGTGGTGTCGAAAGCAGTTATAACGAGGAATGAATAAATAGTAAGGATTTCACCTTAACCTTTATAATTTGGCCATTTTATCATGATGATCGTGATCATCTCTAAAACCCATAAACAACACTGAGTCACTAAACTCTTTTACAATCTAAAGCCGGTATGAAAATATAAATAATTATTTATACGGCTGCTAGAGAGTTGATTCAGGCAGCCTCATTTAAAACTCACTTTCGTGAGGTACGGGTTCAAATCCAGTGGCCGACCAACTGACTGAGGCTTTCTTCGGGTTTCTCAGACGACAAAGATTGGAATTTTCAGCTCCACGGCCCTTTTCCATCTTCCCTTACACTTAGTGTCGCATTGACTTCACCTTTACTTTACATTAAAACACTGTACCATGTACTCAACAATAGACTGGACCACAGCACACCTCCTGGCGAAACAATGCTACCGGACAAGCTATGAAACTTTACATTAAATTTATACACAAAATTATGGGGCGAACGGGCTTTTACTAGGTACCCATTGCCTACTACGTAGTAGTGGGTACGAAAGAGGAAGGAGCCACGTACCGAAAGTACGTTGCAGATATTCTCAATTCGTTTCCGATTCGATTCCGAACCCTTGCGGATGTGTACAGTGCACGGAAACCTTCCGACACTTCTTTTTTCTTTATTTAAAGTTGGCATTGAATATCCTTATCAGATGTGTTCTACACCTGTCCTGGGTTAGCCAATCTCTTATTTGTTTGAATTCAAGTCCGAACACATATAATGATTATACCAATTTACATAAACAGAAAATCATACATAATATATTATACTAAGAGGGAAAACTTTTATTTGGGCAGAGGAAGTTATGTGAGTTTCACATCAGATTGTTTCCATATCACAAATGAAGAATAGAAATTAGAAATAAATAGAAGGAACATTGAACAAGTATTTAGGGTTGACATAATAAGCCACCGTAATGTTGTGCATGATGTAAGGCACCAGGTCCAAAAAGCATCAAGAGTATCAGGTTGTCTGAGGGACACAATTTGAATAAACAAAAACTTAAAAGTTGAAAGTAAAATTAAAATATAAAAGACAGTGGTCAGACCGATAATGATGTACGGAGCAGAAACTAGAGCAGAAACCAGCAAAACCAAACAGTTAATGAAAACAGCAGAAATGAACGCACTAAGGGCTATATTAGGAAAAACGAAATTAGATAAAGTAAGAAATGAGTCAGTAAGACAAGAATGTGAAATAGGAGAAATTACAAAATTCGTAAAAATCAGAAGAAAATAGTGGAATGCCCATGTAGAACGAGCAGAAGGAAGAAGATTAATAAAAGCTGCACGGGATATGAAACCACGAGGTAAAAGAGAAAGAGGTCGACCCAAAAAACGGTGAAGGGAAGGGTGTCTGCCTTCCTCTTCAGAATCAGCGTGAAGACAAACAGGCAAGGGCCTATACAAAAGAAAAAGAACAAAGAAGAAGACAAATGAAGACAAGAAGTGATAAGTCGATGTAAAATAAATTGAATCTACAACTCATTTAAGCTAAAAATGCAGTGGTTTACTAGTCCTAGGCTTGACATTTCATAAAGCAGTACAGCACAAAATTATCTTCATCTACGAGATGATAAATTTTGTTACAAGAAAAAGCGTTGAACATTATAGCTTCTGTCTCATTTCATTAAACCATTTAATTATTGTAGGTGTTGCCGTAAAAAATCAAAAGGGTACAAATGTTTACGTGACATTTCAGATAGCTCGTGAATACAGGCAGGAGTGGAGTAGGTATTCATCAATTAAGTTAATGATGCGGAGCAACAGAGTTCAGGGGAACACCCAGTGATGTTGCAATGTTCACCACTCTTGCTTCCAAAAAAACGTAAGACAAGTTTCAATGTATAGGTAAGATACATCCTTGATTTTAAAAAGAATTGGAAGGGAAGTCCTAGGGTTAAAACAATCTGTTAAAAGAATCCCTTTTAGGTAGATTTCCAAGAAAAATCTACCTATTGCAATCGATACCATTTGAACCAAATTTTATTATGTTATTTCTAGGCCCAATAGTTCGTACAAGTTCGTTAATGAGCAAAATTGGCCCAAGGGGGTGGTCGGGGAGGGGGTTGAAATTTTAAAACATTTATATCTCGGCCCCTATGAAGTAAAGAGGGAAGCTTTGTTTGAATAAATTAGAGTACTCATTATGGAGTTCACAGTGACACCAACAGTTCGGGGGTTTGGGGGGTATGAGTGGGGATGGGGGGATGGAAAGTCTAATTTTTTAAATTTGTTAAACTAATAAATTAAGCGAAATTAGAAATTGTTGAAACCACGTCTTGTGGGGTATCATTGAAAAGCTCTTGATGAGTACTCTACAAATCAATAATTAGTTTCTCGATAGCTCTTATTTAAGGCGAGATTTGGATGTTTGAAAAAGTGCTCTTTCCTCTTTTTTGCAGTTATTATTGCGGGTTTGTCATGCCAATACTTCTATGTTCATGTATTCCTGTACAGTGTAAAAATTATGTCTTTTTAATTCTATTTTAAAAAATATTTGCATTTCTAATCTCTCTCAAAGTCACCGGTAACTTATTATATAATTTTATCCCAAGATACAAATGAGAATCAAGGGATTTCTGTAAACGAAATTTAGGTAACACCATATTAATTCTACCCCTTGTATCATAACTGTGTATATCAGAAAACAAAACCTCATTCTTATTTTGATGGTGAGCAAAATTCAAACATGCAAATACATACAATGATGCCAAAGTTAAAATTCCAAATTCCTGAAAAATTGGTCTACAATGTTGGCGAGAATCGCAATTCTTTATTAATCTGATGGCCTTCTTTTGAAGCAAAAAAACCTGATTGGCTTCCCTAATATTGCCCCAGAGCAAAATACCATAGATAAGATGGCAATGGAATATAAGTTACTATAATAAACACTTACTAAGATGCCCACCGATACACATAATTTAAGTCTTCTTAAGAGAAACAAGGCGTTTGACAATTTTTACTTATTACCAGGGCCCGGATTCTGATGACCTAAAATTGTTTGAAAAATGACCTATAAAATGACCCTAAATTTTAAAGAAAATGACTTCATAATTATAAAAAAATGACCTAAAAACTGTTATTTTATTTATAAAAAATTATTATTGTACACACAAAGTTATAGACTAATTTGTATATAATTGTAAAAACTGTAAATAACTGTAATGTTGTGAATGTTCTTTTCTCACGGAAATTTACACTGGCACTGAGGCACTGGTAAGTCAAAATTTGGCACATCCTTTTGTGGTCTGCCGGATTTTATTGTTGTTTATTGAGAACAATAGTAATATTATACAAAATGTTTGCGTTTCTTTGATTCTCACTTCCGACTGAGACATGACAACACTTAACGCCGAATTTTTCCTTCTTGCATTAAACAAACAACACTTCAAAGGCAGCACCGCTAGCGACGAAAAATGTTAATACACTCAATGTAAATACATGAAAATGACTAAATAAGGAGCCAAATGACACGAAAATGACAAAATAATGACCTAAAATTAAAATAAATGCCCTAAAAATATAAAATGGCATAAAATGACAAAAATTGACCTAATAAAAATGCATTTCTGTAATCTAGAGGCCATGATTAGGATTAATCCACAAGTTGGCAATGTCTATGCAGCATCAATAAAAAGATGACATGTCATTAGAATCCGGGCCCTGCTTATTACAGTTATATGATACTGTATTTTCAGGAAAGCTTGCTGTCCAGCCATATTCCAAGTAGTTTAACTTGTTGATCTGTGTCTTGTTTGTCTTTTAGAATGAATAGGATGGTTTACCATTATAGGCAAGTTGCGTACGATTGTTTTTGTTCGACCATAATTAGTCTTGATATTTAAAATTTTAGATTATTTTGATTCACTCAAACAAGCGGCCAGAAGCCCGCCATGACATTAGATGGTTTAGATTAGATGGTTTGTCGTAGTTCTTGTCTTCTACGAGAGATGGCAGCTTACGGCGCCGGTCAAATCGATGCTTCCTTTTCCTCTTTTTATTGAAACCAGCGGAATGACAACACGAAATGAAATAATTTTAGTATGATATTAAAAATTAACACGAACAGAATTGATTTTATTTTAAGCACTCTTCAGTTGATACTCTCAAAGGTTTCAAGAACGTTTCGTGTTCGATAATAATAATCGATACCACACCGGTGTCGTAATGGAAATCTGTATAGTTATTGATATCATTATGATACCGTTGCGTCACACGTTATAAGCGTATTATACAAAAACATTTATTTTGCAACATTGAGATGAAATATGCACGCAAAAGCCATAAAAGCGATCTATATGTGGAGATACATTTAACGTGGTTTAATATTGATTAAGGGCAAACAGGAAATGCTGGCGTTGTGAAGTAATTATTTTACCATCTCGTTAACTCTTGGTCCCGCTTCATTGAGTATCCATTAGGAAGAGGTGATGCACTGCAGGGTAAGGTTAATTTCACTTTTGTCTTCAGTTCTCACACTTTCCCTTACCTAAACCCAGCATATAGGCAAGGAATATGGATTAGTTTAGCAAAGTGGTCCTAAATAGGCTATTATTTATAATTGGGCTGACTGGGCATTTGCCCAAAGCGGCAAACCGTTTAGGAATTTTTTTTTTTATATTATCATAACATGAACAAAATTAAATACAATTTAGCATATGTTTCAAGATTGCCGAATAGCCTATATTAAAAATCTTCATAAAATATCAAGGATTGACTATATTTCATTTTATAAATATATTTATAGTTTGTGGACAATTTTTGTAAATAAATTACTTTAGAAATCATATATCTTCGACAAAACTTAATTACTTATATTTTAGAAAATAGCTATCTATGTATCAAATACGCAAAATAACGCTTTAGCGGACGAATCTAGTATAGCGGCTGAGGCTTAAGCCGATGCTGAAATACATCAGTTGAAATTTACTACTTTTAAATTTGCCGACAATAGTAACAGTTGACAGGCAATAGTTCCATAGCCTACCCTACTATATTGACACAGATCCCGAAATCCTGATATGGCCTCGTAGCGAAAAGGAGTATAAATACAGCTGAAATAAAAGTCTACCAAATGAAATATATAATGTAAATCTGTAATTTTTTTAAACCATCCAAATTTACATTTTAAAGTTTTAATAAAAAATTTACATACATACATGCCGGTAATTAAAACTAGCATTTTCTTAGACAATGCATTCTTTTATAATCCGGTAGAATCGTTCATTATAACATAATTAAAATTGCCGTGTAAATTTTATACAATTATATTCCACAGTGTCTTAGTTATTTCACCTTGAAGACTACAAAAAAGTAAAAATTTTCCTTTACGAGAAATGTAGAAAGAAATTCAGCTGTGACTTAATTCTCAATATTTTAAATTGGCTACCTATCAGCTATTCGCCGTAGCAAAACAATGAAGGTTTCAAGAATTAAATCTAAATTCTATAAATGATCTTTTCTATGATAAATGCAAGTCATCAGTCCATTTTTTTTCTTTTTTATGACATCGCTTAGGTCTCCTTGAAGAATTATTATCCATGTGCGCGGTTATTTTTAATTGGTTGCAGAGAAGCTGCTCAGCGTCCAATTATGAAGTTTTTAAAAGTTAAATCTACATTGCGGTTTCTTGGGCTTCCAACCTATTGAGGAGGACTGATTCCAAGCTTTCGGAAGATTACTCCGCTGCCATCTACTCACCCGGATGGAAGATCGAGAAATTACTATCCTTTCTCAACACCAAGAAATAGTAGTTTTTCAGTGTGTGGATGTAAAGTACATATGCTGCTCAACGGAAGTCAGTAGAAACAGAATTACAGGGACGAGACAGGCGGCCAGAGCGGCCTGCCCCCCGAATGAAAAGAAAACTTAACGAATATACGACATTTGAATGCAGTAAATAATTACATTTTAAAAGTGGATATAAAATATGTTTATTTTGCCAAATAAATTGTCGTTTTGATTGTATGAATTTAGTTTAAAACATTTATTTACCATCTTGTAAAATACTATTTTGGATAAGTAAATATTTTAGAAGAAAAGTTAGTCCTATTTAGTTACTAGGGATAGGCCTACACTGTTCACTTTTAAATGAAGTAGGCTAAATTTCAACCTCTATTGTAACAAAGCGTTCCTTCAATTTGGGAAACAAATCAAGTCTGGTGGGCTCAAATCAGGACTGTATGATGGGTGGGGAAGTCTTTCCCATCCAAAGACTTGGAAAACGTTTTGTTACAGTTGATGAAGCTTCCAGTGAGGTGACCTGAGTAATCAGACAGCTCAACAATGAAGGTGCCCTATCCAGAATAAAAACTTTGCCAAAACGTTGGGAAGCTGTCATAAGCAAGAATGAGGATTATATTGAAGGCCTGTAAAGGTATTTTGCAAAATAAATTATTTTCTTCCATTCTATATTACAGTGTGCAGAACTTTTGAAATTACCCTCGCATAAGGAAAACGATGCATTGAAGATAAGAAGAGTGAAGGAGTTAATTATTAATTGCCTGAGTGATTGATTAATTCTGACATTTTGAAGTCAACACAGCACTCCTCTCACCAACGTTTCAGATCATGAAGATGAAGAATCCTAAAGAACTGCACGCATGTAAACTTATATTCACGATGATCCTTGCACAATGCAGACCAGTTCGCACTTTTGTTTTCTTTTAAATGGTCTACTTTATAATGATAGTAGGACATGGGTGAGAGAAGTCGTGAATCTCCTCACTTATGTAATGCTTGTTGCGTACTGCAAAACCGGGGCCTGCTGCCAAAAAAACTGCAGGGGGCACCTCTCAACTTATATATATTTTTTCTGCCGAACCCGATCGATCTATTCGTGACTTCCTCGTAAGTAGATCAGGTACAATAGAAAGGGTATGTTCCCACAACAAAGGATTAAGTTATACGATTACACATCAAGGCTGTAATAATATTGAAAATATCAACTATCTAAGAACATTCGGGTCCACCGTTCCTCTCACGCAGCGGGCCCATTTTCGATTCCTATTCGGGACAAGTTACCTAGGTGGAGTTTTTCCTCACCTGTGAGATAAATGTCGGGTAACTTTAGGCCCTTGTGGTCCCCAGATATTATCTGGTCGTCATTATCATCTTCATCCCATCCTCGCCTTGTTTGGAGTGTGTGTGTGTGTGTGAATGGTGTGTCTCGTCCTATGTGTTCGTGTTGTCTCGGAGGTGGCCCCGGCATTGGGCTGATCACTCATCAGGGGAGGCCCTCCCTGTCCTTGTCTGGTCAGAAAGGTATGTATGTGATCCAAAGATAATCCCTCTCCCGACAAGCCGCGGCCCTGTAAGGCCCGGGCGGCTTGGGTCGCTTAAATCCTTAAAAGGGAGAAGTAAAACTACGACAAAGAAAGAAAGAAAGAAAGAACATTCGTCTTAAACTCTTAAAGGAACAAAACATAATAATTGACCTCTAATTTCACCTGATTATATTCACAATTTCCAAGTCGCTTTTCGCTGCCCTGATTTATAGTAATAATAATTCCTTTATTACAACCAATCATCATAGTAGGGATTAGTGATTTTGGTTGTTGTTGTTGTTTGTTTTCTTTTCCCTCTCTTTGGTGTTTCTTTCTCTCGTTCTGTAAGCTATGCTTATTGTAATTCTAACTGTAAGTTATACTTTTGTAATCTAATTGTAATTTTTTTTGTTTTGTTCTAACTGTAATTTTTTTTGTTCTGCCACCGGGCAATTTGACCAATTGCAATACAATACAATACAATACAATGGAGCAACGGTGGAATAATATAAGGCAGGGGGGTAAGGAGCATCCCGAGAAAACCTTCCCCGACCTTATTTTGTTCACCACAAATTTCACATGGATATACTGAGATTCGACCCCGGGTTCCAGCGGTGGAAAGCGAGCGTTCCAACAACTCAGCCATGGGAGCGACTGCCCTGACTTATAGAAACATACGAGTCTTTAAAACTATCAGTGTTAGCACGGAATGTATATTAGCTACTTGCAATCTGAATGTTACATGCACACATAAATGCCTTCGACCTGGGCTGGGGTCGAACCCACAACCTTGGGCCAGGTGTACTGTTTATATGGTGTACTGTAAGTACCAATGAACAGTCTTGCCAAATTTCAAAACTCCGTGATATTTCTTACTCGATTTGTCTAACTTGACTGGGTAAATATGTTACTTAAACCTTACATTTTAATATGTTTTACTAACGAAGAAGTTAAGTCATTGTATGGACCTCACGAATTACTTGAAGTACGCATCCTTGGGCGATTAACAACCAATCGAGGCTTAAACATTTACATAGGCTAATTTCCTCAACACACAAGCAGTGATGGGAAAAGTACAAACAGAAAGTAATTGGGCTAAATTACAATTACCTGAGAGACATTTTACTTAATTACAATTACAAATTACTTTTTCAAAAAGTAATCAGTAAAATTACAATTACATTTACAATTACTTTAAATAATGGCAGTACCTAAAAATTCCTTGTTTTTGGTTTGTTTTGGGCATAACCCAAATTATTAATGAACAAACAAAAAAACACATCAATGAGAATATTTTCGGAAACATTGAGTAACTTTTTGTTAATATTAACTCTAATTTGGTTATTAGTTGCAAAAACAGTAGTGATGACGATATAGCAAGCGAGAATGATACTAATACTAACGACAACTAAATTGTAACAAGTACAATTTTATTTCCAGAAGTAAATTACAAGTAAAAATTACATTTCAAAAAAAGTATTGATTACAAGTAAATGGGACCAAAAAAGGAATTGTTACTGTAATCCGATTACTTTTACTCAATTACTTCCCATCACTGCACACAAGTAATAATTGTGGTTGTTGTCATAAATTGCAATTTTGTCCATATTCAAAGACTGTGCAATATGCAGGCATTCAAAGAATTACTCTTTTAATGAAAAGCACAGCGTTAAATAACCATTCCAAGTGTGGAGCCACTTTCTCTAGGGGTTATTGTGCATGAAATTTAAATTTACTTTCACAAAATAAGATTTTCACAACAGTGACCGTTAATAATTGTAATATTACGGTCAGAAGTTTATGTCATAGGGTTAATGCTGTTTTGCTATTGTTGTTTTTATAATAACATGTTATTTGTCTGTTGTACATACATCAGAAGGAAAGATGCAGCTTGGATACTGAGAACGGAGAGCCAAATTGCAGAGGAAACCAGAGAGAACTCTTGATTATTAACATGAAACCCTGCTGGTGGATCTTGATAGAGATATGACGCGAAGGTTATTCACTTAATATGACACACTTCCATAATATTTACTTAGTTTTAAATCGTGAATAAAATAGGAATCATTCAATTGCGGCATGTTAAGAACGCCTTGTTAAAATTGTTTTTAAAAAACTTGCTGTATGATAAAGTAGAGATTTTCATTACATACCCAGGCGGCGTCAATGGAATAAACCATTAAGTCGGCGTTTCTTTATGTTAATTGATCTAACCAATTCGGTCTTGGTTTCCGCTTACCAAAAAAATCTTATGTGAAAGTTACATAACTTCCTCTGCCCAAATAAAAGTTAGATGTATTCACAAATCCTTGTACAGAATCGCAAAAGACAATTTTACGCTAATTATGCTATAAATACCTTATAGCACCTTCTTTGAATGTTGCAACTAAAAACGCAGGCTATAGACAAACAAAAAAAGAAGAAGAAAAACAAGTGACTGCAAACGTTTATTGAACTTTCCGCCGTAAAGAATAATTTCCAAAATTTATCGAATATTCCTGACCTCAGTTCTTCCCTCGCTTTAATCAATTCACACTGTTTACTGTAATAGATCTTGAAACCCCGCGTTTCGCTCCACGCGGAGTAGACTGTCCACAGCCGACACAGGATATTCTTAGATTTTGATTGGCTGAGGTAACTAGCTGATTGGTGCGGTAAAAATAAAGAGCTGTAGGCAGACTTTTCCTCCTAAGAAAAGGAAGCCGCCTGAGTATGCAAAGAAAAACTGGACTATACCTCCAACTCGATCTATAAAATAAAATAGGCCTAGATGAGTGAAATCATCAGCTCAACAACGTTTTATTATTTTATTGCCCAGGCCTTTCGCTGCGTCTGCATCAGCTTCTGGGTATCTTATACTGTCTAATTTTAGATTCATAAATAATATACAGTATGTAATATACATTTTATATGCTTTATATTTAACGAGGAAATTAGAACAATTTTTGTAGTATGCTCAGAGCCTCAGAGTCAACCGGTCGAATCGTCGTATTTCCTTGAGTAACAAGGAAAATAACTCATGGGAACAGAATTACATAGAAAATAGCGGGTTTTGTTATATCATGAATGAATAAAATCTGTGTACTTCCGCTGAGTTCTTTTAAACGACGTGACTGTAGACATTAACCCGACGAGCGTGGAAAGATTCTTGAACCGAATAATAACATCATAAAGTGACTTCCTAGCAGCTTAGCTAGCCATATGGACCATGAGAATAAATTCATATGTCTATTGAAGTGAAATAATGTGGTGGTTATGCAATCCTCACGAAGATGCAATTTGCTTCAACTTCCGCAATGATTCCCTGCGATTAGGAATCGTTATCCCCTACCATTACTCATCATGCCTCGTCACTTTTGACATTTTCTTCAATATAAACCTCATAAATGTGTTATTAAATTATAATCCGTGTTTTTGAGCGTGAAATTGTTTGATATTTGAATTACAGTAGTGAGCAAATGGCAACAATTCTGTCAATTGCCCTTATAAGCAGCCCCTGGTTATCAGGGCCCGGATTTTGATGACCTAAAAATACTTTTGAATGAGCTACAAAATGACTACAAAAAATACAAAAAAATACCCAAAAATTGTATGAAATTACTAGTTTATTCATCAGATTTGTGTGTCTAGAATTCTACATTAATGTTGTTGACCCAATTATAGGAGTGTAATTAGTTAATTGGTGCGTACGGTTAAATGCAAACAGTAAACAAAGTTTTTCTGTATCCAAATTAAAATTGCAACAAACTCTATTTATTTATGCTTGTTTAGAGCTCCGATAATATTCAATGTAACTAAATGCATACAGCCTATAATGCTGGAAACAACACAAAATAAGAAAATAATGACTCTATATTTTAAGAAAATACCTTTCATATAATAATAATTAAGTAATATTATAAAATCTCCGAATTAAACGTCCTACTTTACCATAGGTCTAAAGTTAAAATACAAATACAGTAGAAAATAATAACGTGATATGAAATTTTTCCCACTTTTTATACCCTCTTCCGGTATTGGACTTAAACGGCGATATTTTGGCTGCAATGGTGTGTAAAAACCTGGCAAATTTCAAGGTTACTCACAATACATTATAGTAACTATTTTATTTTTAAATTCAGCCTTATTTACACTCGTTTGGAAACAGACTGATATGTCGAGTCAGGTTCTTTGTGTAGCCTATCCCAATAGGTCATGTTACTACTGAGGTGCATCTATTTTCTATTGTTGATATTTTATAGCGTTCTGTTAATTCTAACAGCTGATATTCAATTTTAATTACAGGATGAAATAGGACGGTACAGGATGATATAGCGGCGATGATTTATAGTAATTAAATATGCAATTAGGCATTTTCCTTTACGACTGAGGAAACCATGAAAAAACCCAAGTCAATTTGGCCAGTCACAGGGTTTGAGCCAGGAACCTCCCGAAATCTAGTCCAAGACGCTACTATCTCGTTCATCTCAATCGGTAGTAACTACTGTACGATTAGAGAAAGTAAAAATGTAAAAAAATCCGTCATAGTGTATCATTAAAATATTAAATCTCAGGGCATGGCTACTTTTCTGTTAATAATGTATAACCTTGGCAATATAATTCTAACATGAAACTCACTTTGTCAGGTGTTCAATTATGAAAAAAAAATCTGCACCCACAACATTTTCTGCAAATACCAGTAATAATGTGTGTAAATAATATTTCACAATGAGGAAAGTATGTAAATGTCGTTTACGGGATAGGCATAATCATAAGCGTAACCAGGCCGACCATATGGGGGGGTTATAACATCCGCGGGGTCTGGCGAGTATGGAAGGAGAGGGGGGTCCGGGGGCCCTCCCCCGGAAAATTTTAAAAATTAAGATGCAAAATAACGAGTTTTAAGCTTCCGGGGGTTCTCCCACGGAAAATTTTAAAAATTAAGATGCAAAATAACAAGTTTTAAGCTTCCGGGGGTCCTTCCCCGGAAAATTTTAAAAATTAAGACGCAAAATAACGAGTTTTAAGCTTCGCACGCTTTATACTTGTATTAAGCAATTTATGGGCAGACTTAAAAAAATTATACAATTTTCCTTTTTTTAATCAATGGGGGGGGGGGTTCAAACCCCCAAAACCCCCCCTCGCTACGCCTATGGGCATAATTACATTAGGCCTATACTTCATAATAAGCAGAGTGATTCTCTGGCACGCGATCTAGAATTTGCTTGGTTTTGTTAAGTCATCCAGTAATCATGGAGAATATTATAGACATTACAGTAATAGTTGCTGGGACAAGTTGGTCGTGATCCCAAAGGGGAGACAAGGAGGCCTCTTAGGATGCATAAATGAAAGTTATAATTACAATCGTGAAATATTCAAGTCACAGAGATCTTGTCTCAATATAACAGGGTTCAGTATGGTTAAATTCTAATAACTATCTTCTTACCATACTGGTCTTAATAGATCTACTATCTGCTAAAACTCACGTGCAGTTCCGTCCAGTTTTCGCGGATGTGAGATCTGGTAGAGATAATACGTTAGGGTGGAAATTACCTGAAAGATCTCCGATGAGGTCTTGCAAAAGGAATGAGGAAATGGACTTGCTGTAATTTCGCAGACTGGATTACAGTAACACAAGTAAGGATGGTAGAAAGTTTATGACAACAGTTAAATTGAAATTAGTAAAGCGGAATACAACTCCAAAAGAATTTTAATAAGTTAATGGAATTATGGAAAATATGAAATTACAACGTTCGTATTCTGCACTTTTAAAATGTCGTATGTGTCATGTCAAAATAATGATCACAGAATTGTAAGAGTTTTAAATATTATTTAACTACTAGCTTAAATGGCCCGGCGTCGCCCGGGTTATGTGTTTTGTAATATGAAATTAACATATGGATGACTTTCGATGTTGAAACTCTATGTCCTTAAATAATATGTATGTAGAATTCGAAATGAGGAGGACCGACATATGGCACTCAGACTATTCCCTCAGGAAACGCTAGATATAGCTTTTTTTTTGGCTCATAGAGGATGTCGAATGTTGCATTGCTTCTACACACCATGCCTGGGAGGAGTGCAAATAAGAAGAAAAAGAAACTCCGGTTACATAAGATTGTATTGTCTTGACAGAAAAATGTATTTCTCACTCTCATATTATCATACAACCGTTTCTGGGCTGAAGTAAAAAAAAAAGTAAAAAAAAAAAAAATCAATATCACTTTCATACTTTTCTTCCCAAAAACCTGGGACATAATATACTGCGCGCGTAGGACTGAAAATGTTCCATCCCATTTTGTCTTCTTTTAGATGCTTAGGGCCTCTGATAAACATCCCTAGGAATATTTCTCAACTAATACAAAGCATACAGCTATGAGTGACGTATCAGTGGATAGGATTTGTTACCGACTTCCGATATAGCATACTCACTGGCACACACTTAAGTTGTCCCTGCAATACGACCGCTTATTCTTCATCAAAATGTGAAGTGAGAAAATGATATTTTCCATGTCGAGGGTAGAGAAAGTTATGTGACTGCTTTATTTTCGTGGATTTTATTCGTCAAGAATTATTTTCACAATTATGTATTAAATACTTCGATAGTATCAGCAATTGTTAAAGCCCAGTATTATAATATAGTATCCAAAGCCCTATGTAAACATCGTAAACAATACTTTCGATATGTAAACAATTGACATCAGAACTCTCTAACTTTGCCTCATTTCACATTTCCGACTTTTCCCATGGATTTTCCAAAAAAATTCTTTCACACAAACCTTGTCGTGACAATTACGAACACAACAAAAAAAGAATCAGCCAAATCGGTCGAGCCGTTCTCAAGTGATGCGGCAACAACCCTTTTGTAAATTCATTTTTATTAATATAGATTAAAAACTTATGTATTAAAGTTGCATTTTAAAGTGAAGTGCACTTAATTGGGAGTGAATATTTTCTTCGGATGTAAATTATATTTATATAAATTAAATATCATATTATTATGAAAAATATAGTTTTAGTTTTAGTGTATTATTTTAAGACTATTGAAATTCTTAAGGTTGAGGGATGGCTCATTTTTTGGGTTTATTTTGTATTTTACTAGCAGGTGCCCGCGGCTTCGCCCACGATAATTAATTTAAAAATTAAAAATTAAGAGTATAATAATATTATTAAAGCATTATATTTATTAACACTTGCACGCGAATCATTCATAAACTAAGCCATTAATAATTAATGAAACAGATAAAATTCCTGCTTTAGAGTACATTCCACGATATGAAAGCGCCGCCTGGGAAAACGATCTTAGATTCGATTATGCAGTTTCAAAGCAACCTGTTAACACTGATATACGTATTGTTTCTCAACTGATTGTTGAAAGATGAATATGATGTGAATTTTATTTGATAAATTCAGTGTAATTTTCAGAAGTTATATAATTTTTCAAGGGAAGGAGTTATTTTGTTTGGATTTTTATTGTCCGCGATACTGCCCGCGGCTTAGCCCGCCATTATTAATTGACTCCAGGATTTTTAAGAAATTTATACTGGTAGTTTATTAAAAATGTTTGTGGTTCAGAGCTATGAAAATTGTAAGTAAAAATAAAATTATAATATTTGTTCATTGTGTTCATTTGACTTAGGCCTTATATAATAAAGGAACGGTTTTTCTAATTTTGTACTCTTCGCCGAGTATACCCGATGTTTCACGAAGTGGGCGAGCGAGTGAGCACGCTATTTAAGGCCGTTGAATTGTATAAGAGTAGATATTATTAATTTTTCTCTTTACTTTTTTTTGTTTTGAATAAGCACGTGCGGTTGTTGCGCATGTTTGCGAATGTTTGCAATTGGCCATGTAAAAAGTAGTTAAAACAATAAAAACATTTATTGAAAAAAATGTTTCCTGCGATATGTTTTTGTTCATGATATCATGGTGGAAACTCAAAATTCCTTGCACCCATTGCCAGTAATTAAGGGGTCTATTAGCAAACCTGGCAATCTCCATTTTGATAAGAGGTAAACATGCTAACTTCTAATGAAAATTTAATTCATTTCCTGGTATATAATAAGTGTATGTATTGCAAATCTGAGTTTTTCCCTTATGTGGAAAGTCGGATTTGTAAAACATACACTAAATATGTAGTAGGAAATGCACTAAAATTTCATTAGAAGTTAGCATCTCTATCTTTCTTTAAAATGGAGATTGCCGAGTTTGCTAATAGACCCCTCAATTGAACCTTCCTGCGGGCTGCGTCCCTCGTACTTGTTTAGAAAATAAAGTTTCGGTAAATTTTAAACTTGAAATTAGGGCAATCTTTAGAAACAGTACCGATAAAACATTAATATAATTAAACTTAATTATTCAATTATCTAATCATTTCTGGTTTATTTCTTTCTTTATCTTAGTTTTACCTCTCCCTTTTAGGATTTTTAAGAGACCCAAGCCGCCCGGGAGAGGGATTATCGTTGGATCACATACACACTTTTTTTTTTATCAGACAAGGACATGGAGGGCCTCCTGGATGAGTGATCAGCCTCCGAGACAACATGTACGAGACACACCATTCACATTCACACACACACACACTCACTCACTCACTCCAAACAAGGAAGGATGGGATGAGGGATGAAGATGATAATGACGGCCACAAGGGCCTAAAGTTACCCGACATTTGTCTCACAGGTGAGGAAAACCCCAACTAGGTAACTTGACCAGACCAGAATCGAACCCGGGCCCGCTGCGTAAGAGGAGCGAACGCATCCCCTACGCCACAGCGGTGGACACGTATTAAATGTATGTATTGTAAATCTGAATTCTTCCCTTTTGTGGAAAGTCGGATTTGTAAAACATACACTAAATATGTAGCAGGAAATGCACTAAAATTCCATTAGAAGTTAGCATTTCTATCTTTCTTTAAAATGGAGATTGCCGAGTTTGCTAATAGACCCCTCAATTAAACCTTCCTGCGGGCTGCGTCCCTCGTACTTGTTTATAAAATAAAGTTTCGGTAAATTTTAAACTTGAAATTGAGGCAATCTTTAGAAATAGTGCCGATCACTCATTAAATATAATTAAATTTAATGATCTAATCCTTTCCGGTTTATTATCTGACTTAAATCATGTATATAACATCATGTGTTTCTTTCTCTCATTTCTCTATTGGTCCATGCAATAAAAATAAATTCTAAGTTAAACACTAACCACAACGCTTGACGTTTATCCTCCGAAATAAATTAATTTTCCAACTAACTGGTCCACACACTACATTCCAAGAAATTACGATAGAGTCCATTATTACAACATATATTTAAATCATTTCATTAAATCTGTATATGGTGCAATTCACTTCAATATCACACATAGATAATTTCATTAAATTTGTTTATGGTGCAATTCATTTCAATATCACACACATTAGAAAGTGTGTCACATATTATCTGAAGTGGCTTCGACCGTTTAATTGACCAGGAATAGATTGCATTCATTATAATTTGGGTTTCCATAATAACACTGAAGAATTTCAAGCATAAGCAAACACAAAATTTAAGTTAGTATTCACTATCATAAAGTGTTATACCCAGATCACCCCAACGGACCCGAAGTTAGATGAGCATCCACAGTAGCTATGAAAAGAGGCTACAAAAAGACTGGCTAAACCGACCGTTACTTATTAGAAATAAGACAGCTTCGATTTCTTTAATACCATCATTCGCTTTTTTAATAACGAAGTCATGAACATTTGATATGTACGATCCTTACTTTGACTTATTGTTACTTTCCTCCCTCTAATTTTATTTCCTCTGCCCGTACCATAGACTATTTTTTTATATATTGTATAATGTAGCCTATATATATGTACATTTTTTTTCCTCCAAAACTATAATAGGCCTATTATTTAAAGTTTTTCATTTGTTCCCTTCGTTGTGTAATTTTCATATTGTCTGTGTTTCTTGCTTTTTTTTTTTTAGTTGTAGTACTAGTTTAAATATTTTTAACA
Source organism: Ectobius pallidus (assembly GCA_964059195.1). Lineage (NCBI taxonomy): Eukaryota > Metazoa > Arthropoda > Insecta > Blattodea > Ectobiidae > Ectobius > Ectobius pallidus. The sequence goes on from CAXKWD010000008.1 coordinate 140,201,855, forward strand.
TTACATTAAATATCTAACATTAGTGTTCTGTTGTAATATTAGTCTTAGTGTTGTTTAAAGCCATAGTGTTGTAACGCCATTTTGTAAAACTGGTATAGGCCTAATTAGTGTAAGCGAATATTGTAATTAGGCAATGGGCCTGTTATATACTCAGCATAATAAATAAATAAGGTGTATGGTAAATTGCAGTGTAAATGAAGTTATGAGTTTAGAAGCAGTGTCGCTGGAAAGTTTCACTGTTCAGAATTATATTTTCTATATTATAAAGTGGTGATTTTTTCCTAGTAAATTATTTATCAGGCTACACAAGAAGTTTCTGATGCACTTTAATACCAGAATTTAAGTTATTGGTAATTGTGGTAGGTTGGCAGCCATTTTATTAGTCCGGTGTCTAATGTGTGTGGTTGTGTGATGAAGTTTCATTACATGCCCTATGGAGCAATTGTTTTCATGTGAATTTTTAGTTTTTCACCTGTGTTTGATGTCAGTACTTCATTCTATAAGAAATTTGAATTAATGTTATCGAAGGAAGGACTTGTCTAATTTTGAGTATTCTGAAATAAAATAAATAAATAAGTAAGTAATAATATTGTGTTCCATTCCGAAATTCGAAGTCGAGTATTTAACATAAATACATGTTTTGAGTTCCTCTGAATCCAAAAATTATATTTGCAGAAATACGTCTATTTGTGTCTTTGAACAGCCTTAGGTAGCCTCTGGAGATGTGACACGAAGACTGGCGACGACTCTCCTTTACATTTGTTTACCAAATTTTTCGTATAATATTCTCCTTGCAGCATCACATGTATCAAAAGAATAAATAATTGCTCTGACTATTCAACAGATTTAGGTGGTATGCAGAGCTGGGACAGAGAATCAAAGCTCTTTTGCCAAAAGAACACATGTTCCGACATGTGAATGAATACGACGTAGATGTAAATGGCGTGAAATACAATTGTTAAAGTTGTTAATGGCAAGAACGGGGGTCGCCGTGGTGTAATGGTTGAGGCACTGCGCTACAAACCCGAAGGTCGCGGGTTCGGTTCCCGGGAGTTTTTCAATTGGCCTAATCTTTCTGGTGGCACTATGGCCTTGGGATCGACTCAGCCTCTAACAGAAATGAGTGCCAGAAGCAATCCTGGGGGTAAAGGCGGCCGGTGCGTAAGGCTGACAACCTTACCACCTTCACGTGCCAAATGTCTAAAATCTGGAAGCCTTAACCTCCTGGAACCCTCTGGGCCTCCATGGCCTGTATAGGGATCACTAATGGCAAGAACGCTATGGATTGTCGGTATAGGATAAAAGATGGGCCCTGAACAAAATATGTAAATGACAGGAAAATGTAAAAGGCACGAATTGTATAAGGGGGTTTTACTGTACTTAGTTTACTTACTTACTCAATGGCAATAAGCAATTCCTCAGCAAGGAAAGGAATATTATCTATTTTATGGAACCCGAAGGTTTATTGCCGGGGTTACCTGAGTCCGCCATTCAAGCCTATTCTGTGTTAACTCCATCCAATCATCCCTAGCAAATCCTACTTCCCTTAAATCCATTCTAAGATTGTCCTCCCACCTACGTCTAGGTCTTCCGCGTGGTCTTTTCCCTTCGGGTCTCCCAGTCAATACTTTTGAGATATGCCTTTCCTCCCCATGCGTGCAACATGTCCAGCCCATTTCATCCTTCGCGATTTAATTACCCTTACTATATCCGGTGAAGCGTACGGGTCATGAAGCTCGTCGTTGCAATTTTCTCCAGTCCCCATTTTCATCTCTCTTAGGCCCAAATATTTTCCTAAGCACCCTGTTTTCGAAATGAAACTCCGAAAGGGATAAGAACGGGGGGCACAACAAAACCAAGCCATGCACTACGGCCTATGCCATATTTGTATCCATTTTAGAAGACTCAATGAAGAAGCAGGCTAAGAAATTAAATCGAGAAAGAAAAACTGCATAAATAGGACGAGACCTCCATCATCTGCGTTTTTATCAATTTTCTATCGATACACGCGACAAAGAGAGCTATAAAAAGAAACCATAAGTACTTCTAAAAAGTGAAAAACACTACAGGCTACATGTGATAACCTTCTGTTAGCAGCACGACTGAGTGACCCCCATGAAGTAACATCAGGCAACAGATAAGGAAGCGCTCTAATAACGATAATTAGTTGATTGTATGCTGTATCAAGTAAGTATTTAACTTTAACATATCTTCAGCGTGAAGTGCATTTCCTTGTTGAAAAATATGGCCACGTGCTACTATTTCCAATCACATTTTACTTTCTCACATATACGATCGTGACAAAAAACCGAAATCGAGATAACACCGGGAAAAAGTGTTTCACGATGCTTAGAAACCGAAAAAATGTTTTTTGGAATGACGACTGTCCATCTGTCCGTACACAAGCACAGCGGGTAAACGGTTCATTGTATTAACTTCATTTTATGAATTAAGGACTTCTTTCAAAATTTTATCGAACCGCCCAGAATTTGATATTTATAACTCAAATTTTAAGGGGACTTTGTATGACAATTTTTAAAATTTTATTTTTTATTTTTGATAAATTGGCTCTAACGATTTTAATAAAAATTTAAAATTGGAAACTTTTTTCTATGACTAATAAAATGGCCATACCCGTTTCTCTGCAAAAATGACTTAGAGGGTACTTTACTCGAATCCATTTTTAATTTGTCTAGGCTATCTCCATTGCATTGGACTATACATGGAAACTTAGCTCAGCCAAGGTTTAGAGAAAATAAAAAAGAACATTTTTTATTAAATACATTTCTTCATCAAAGTAATAGGTATCAAGACAAAAACGAAATAACATGACTTAAATGCGAATTTCAGAACATACATTTTTTATTAAAATATTAATATTCTTCTCTTGCCCATAGTATAACAAGAATACTATAATCTAATTATTGTTGTCAAATGTAGTCAGTTAGCTCAGTCGTAATGAACACACCAAAATTAATTAGAACGAGGTGGTATAGGGTAATAGGAAAGAGGTCCTGGGTTCAAATCAAACCTCGTGGCCACCCAAATTTACTCATAGGCTCTTGTAATAATTCATTCGTGCAGCATCTGCTTCTATTGTTCGGCTATATTTTTGCCTTTGAGATTGAGCAAACCATGCAAACCCCAAGTTATTATTGTCATTATTATTATCATTATCATCATTAGTATTATTATTATTATGTCACGGTAAAAGCATTGAATATAAAGATCGTCCCTGATACTTTCCGTTCTAGATACTTGTTAGTTTTATGAAAATGTAATAAATAAAATTTAACTGTCTCTATATTTTACTTTTTTCCGTGCTAGCCTTTAACACGTAGCCTCTATGCGAGAAAGTTTGTGCAACATATTTTTGCACCATTTATTATCAGTGTGGAATATGGCCACAGTATAGTATAACAGTAGCGAAGCTCCATACAGTTTTTTTCAACCGGCGCGACGGCAGCGCTCGTAGCGGTGAGCAAGATCCACACAATATGCATGCATTGTTGCTTATGTAAAATGTCAACAATATTTTATGGAAATGCTTGTGGTGCTAAAAATTGCACCAACAGCCAAAGGAATTCTCCCGATTTGTCTTTCTTCAGGTTCCCTAAAGATCCTGAGAGGTAAGCAAAAACAGTTATTTGTGAAATTAAATTGCAAATTTGTGATTATCATGCTTGCATCCATACTAGTGCATTTACTCCTATTTCTTTTAATTTTAGGAGCAGAAAATGGCTTGTAAATGCTATATACAATTAATTATTTTTATATGTATATCATAAATGAAAATCCTAACGATGCAAAGGTTTCTAAATATATAGGCCTCTTTACAAATACCCCACCTGACCCTACTAATTTTGAAAATGTTTTAACACGAGGTTATGTTAGGCCTATATAATTGAATTTAACAAAATTAAACTGTCGAGAATACAGATAACGTGTTTAATCCTTTACTTTTTAATAATTTATCGTGTTTAACAAAATTAAGAAAAAGACAAAAGTGTTTTGCTATTGCATCTGATACTGACCATAGGCCTATCGTGCTATATGCCTATAGAACTTTACTTTCCCCCCTAATTTCTGAACTAGTACTACTACATGCTTATTGAAATTATTAAGTTTTCTTATTTGTCAGAATTTTCAGTGTAAGTACAGTATATGTTAGTAGTAGGTAATTAAATTCTTGAAGATGTAGGGATGTAGCTTATATGGTGGACGGAAACCGGTCTGATACTTTATAAGATATACAATGTCATCGATCTTGAAACTACAACTTCTTTACATTACCATAAAGTCTATGATTTGGTGAGTTCACCAGTATGCCTTTCCGGTAATAATCTCGTTCTGGTAATTTTAAAAATAAGAAGAAATACAGCCATATATTCGTATCTTTTCAATGCTGGAAATGGCTGTTTGCTAGTTCCGTCTTGCTGACCGCTTGGGGTGCTAGTGTCGCACGATCTGTCAAAAGGATGCATTTTCCTTTCATTAGAGCTTCGCTACTGTTATACTATACTGTGATATGGCCATTAATAAATAAATAAATAAATTTTAAAAAATAAAATAAAAAAATAAAAATTAGGACTCAAGATCACGCTTTATGAATAAACTTTTACAATCTTTTCATAGCTAAATTTTTACATTCATATAAGCAATCGTACGGTGGATTCATCAGTGGGCGCACCTTTTGAAATCGATTAAGATAATTTCTGTGGAAAGCTGGTCTCCATAAATGAGAACAGTAATACGTGAATAAAAATCCCCATATTTTACTTGACGCAACACTCGATTAATCCTTTATTTCTGCTTTTTAAACAATTTTTGAGGTGACGAAATTTATACGTCAGTAGCAGTGAAAAGGTTAAATAAAACAATGTTGAGATGTTCGTAATAAATATAATTTTATACGATGAAGAAAAAATATTATGTAAAATACATAACTTCCTCTTTCAAAATAAAAGTTTTTGCACTTAATATAATATATTTATGTAAACCGGTTGTAGAAATGAAGCTAATGTCGTTACTACATCGCATCGCATCTCTGAAGGATACACAACCCAAATAACAGCCCAGATTTCGTGAAAATCGCTAAAGACTATTTAAGTATATTTTCATGATGATCATGATGATCATGATCCGCCGCCGTGGGTGAGTCGGTAGCACGCCTGCCTTCCACTCCGCCGGCCCGGGTTCGATTCCCGGCCGGGTGGGGGATTTTTCAGTAGTGAAAGATCCCCTCCCCGGGTTCAGGACTGGGTAGGTTAAGTCTTAGGTTAAGATAATGCACATTGTGCGCGATTCCTTAATTATTATTATAATCATCAACAACCATCAAGATAGGCCAGATTGGCCTGTTTCGTGTCAGAAGAAGTCTTCCCAGCGACGCCTGGGTCTTCCTATATCTCTTTTTCCTTTCGGCTGGTAGCGAAGAGCTTGCTTTGCCAATCTCTCCTCTGGCATACGGAGCATATGATTCAAACAGTTTTGTTTGTTTTCCTGTATTTTGTTATTTATGTTGGACATATTCAGAGTTTGTCTTATACTTTCGTTAGTGATGTGATCTTTAAGCGAATAACCAGCAACATATCTTAAAAATCTCATCTAAGCTGTTTTTATCATTCTTTTGTCGCTTCTATTCATGGTCCAATTTTCCGATCCGTAAGTTAAAACAGGCATTGCTAAAGTTTTATAAAATTTTAAAATAGTGTCTTTCCTTGTTTTGTTTTTTAATGTGAGTTTTATAGTTCCACAGATATGTTGATATCTACAGACCTTTTGTTTCAGGTCAAAGTCATAATCAAAAGATATGTCACATCCTAAATAGTTGAAGTGTCGAACTTGTTCTATCATTTCATTGTTAAGTATAATTTTGGATCGCTTCTGATATTTTCCAATAAAGGCCACGACTTTTGACTTTTCAGATGATATTTTAAAATTATATTCAGACATTATTCTGCTGAGCTGAAATGAAGCTAGTTGTAGCTTATCTTCGCTATCTGCAAACACCACCTGGTCGTCAGCAAATAAAATTGTATTTAAAATAGTTGAGCCAATTTTAAAATCAAATCTTAGCTGTGCTTGCCATTCGGCAATTGCTGCGTCCAAATATATAAATTAAAGACTGTGGGCGACATTGGGCAGCCCTGTCTTACTCCTAAGTTAATAGTTTTTATTTTAGAACTTTTATAAGAACCTTTTAGCATCCTTTAAGTATATTTTAGCGCTATTAAATCAAATATTAAGTTTATTGAATATGTTTATCTTACAAATGATTTCAAATTGGTGACAACCACCCATACCATGCAGGAATAACATTCCTGTAAAGAACTCTGTCGTACGTTCCGAAGTACACGAACATCACCAGATGCGTTAAGTTCAATGAGCACAATAGTAATATTTATAGAAAGTATTTTTTACCCCAAGATAAAATCCCAGTCGATTTCTGTACATTATGTATAGCCTAATAATGTCATATAATATAATGATAATATTTGTAAATGGTCATAGCCTTATATTGTTAGCTAGCTATTTCGTACACTATAAATAGTTATATAGGCCTATTACTTTAATATTTAAAAATGCATTATATTGCAAGTATCTATAATCTGATATTTCTAGCTCTTTCATGCACTATAAATATCCGTATATTATGCTTTAGTAATTAGGAATGTATAGTACATTAATTATGATTATAAGCCTATGTCGTTTATAATTATATCGTTAGCTATTCCCTGTTGTACTAAGTAGACTATTTGCTTAAGTAGACTAATTAGTATCTGTATCTGTATCTGTATCTGGTACCCTATGATCCCCAGGTGGGGCGAAGGGGCCTCCAATGGAGGTTTCATTACCTATACTAATTTTGATATGCTTATTGTCCGAGAGAGGGTAGAGGGACAGGTGGTAAGCCCATCGCCTCGCAACCCCCCTCTGGAAACTAAGTATTTCTTTGACGTGAAAGGGCCGAGAAATTTTGTCCAGAGGCTCTAATTTAGGCTTGGAGTTCTTTTACGTGCCGTAAATCTGCGACACGGGACCCCCAGCTTAAAGTCCCTCCCGGAGGACTCCGTGCCCAGGATTTTTACGTCCTGAAAAATCCATCGACCGCGGCCGGGTTTGATCCCGCGTCCTGCGGGCACGCTACCTCTAGACCACCGCGGCCGACTAGACTAATTAGTAATGTATTGTAATGTTTCTAAATAACTATAACCATTTTATTGTTAGATATTCCATGCACTTTATATAATATCCATATACTATGCTTTAGTATATGGATATTATATATAGCATAATTATTCAATTTAGGTTTGTAAATAACTATAACCTTAATAAACTTAGGGTCAAATAAAATTAAACTTTAAACAATAAATAAATAATAAAATCTTTTTACGTCAAAATTATCGATTACTTCTCAGTCTGAACGGGAAAATCCCTTTTAAAAGTATAACAACATAATTATAGATGGTGACATTCTAGTAAAAATAATAACGAAAGGTGTAGAAAGAAAAACATAACCAAGACATACTAACACGAATCTTCGTGATGTGCTTTACGTTGCAATCTTCTTACCTGCGTAACAGAGAAATTCGAGTCGATTTCCTATACGGAAAGGTGTTATGAAAAGACAGCATGTTAATCAATAATTAATACTAGTGGTGAAAGGCAGAACGGTTCGTTATGGTTCATTTATTTGACAAATTGCTTGTAAAGTTCCATCCTCACGACTGACCGCATACATACAAGACATGACATGACTCCTTATTTACATATTTTAACCTTCCCTAGCATACAACTTAACCTGGGAGCACGATTACTTCATTTCCAACTCTTCTTCAAATTCCGCGATTTAAAAATTTCAATCACAGCTAAACCCAGAATGGCTTTTACTATATGGCTATAAGGTTACTTTCTTTGTTGTTAATAGCAGATTGACTATAAACGTTAACTTAAAAATAATACATATTTACATTATGTTTAAATAGGCCTATATCAATTTAGAGAGTAACGAAACTTGAATAATCTGCCTGCTATTTGCTATAGACAGCTCGGGCCCAGAATACTGGTATAATTTACATTGCCCGGTTTCTACAAACTTGAATTACCTATGGGTAAATTATCCATGGGCAAATTAGTTCCATTTCACCCACAATGATATAATGAGCAAGGCCTTGGAGTTGTACAGTTAATTTAATTCAGAAGGCTTTGATTCTCATTATGTAATTATTATTGATCCTACAAACAGGTTAAATTTTATCCAGCCATCCATGAAAGGATAAATTAACCCGATGATTTACCCTTGGAAAGATCTAGCCCGAGTTTTTCTGTCATTTTGATATTTACCCAGAGGACATTTATCTAGAAACTCGCCTCAAGTATATGTGATTGCTATCTTTAAATTATTTGTGTTTGTGTGTTGTTATTCTTGTGTAAATTCTGTCCATTGGATAATTTACCCATAGGTAATTCGCGAGTTTATAGAAACCGGCCATAAATCGTAAACCTCATTAAACCCTTAATTCCAAAATGCAGCTTATGGGATACGGTAAAGGTATTCCTCACTGTTCGCGAGCGACCCCTGGTGATCCCGTAAGGTGATATTCTCAGCGGATTTGTTACCGTCCCCTATCTACTTAAACCTAAGGACACGCACGCAAATGAATTTTTCACTACTGAAAAAACCCGACCCGGCCGAGAATCGAACCCGGGCCGCCGGAGTGAAAGGCAGGCTCGCTACCGTCTCACCCACGGCGGAGAGTTTATCTTAAATGTGTATTAAAATTATGGAAAGAAATTGGAAGAAAAATTACACATTAAGGTACAAGAAATAACTATGGGTCTAATCATTGACTTAACTGTTTTCTTTGCAGTCCGGCATGAGTTTGTATATTGTGTGAGAAACTGAATGCAAGGATTAATATTTTTTTTTATAAATTCCATGCTCTACCGACGTTGCAATAATTTAGACATATTCTTTGCAAAAAAAAAAAATAGTCGACTACATAGGCTTGTCAGTTCTATTCAGGTATATTATAATCATTGACGTAAAATGTAATGGTATGTTCTTCTTTTCATCAGTAGGCCTAAAATGTTGAACTACTTCTACTACACTATTTAGTGTAAGGCAATCTATGTGTTTTTGTTTAATAAACTAATATCCTGAAATATTGAACATACCTAGCCTATTTTTTCGTGTACACGGGACTTTATCGTGTAATTTCGTAAATCCGAGTTTAATAGTTCGAGGTGGTCTCAGCTCTGTTCACCTCGAATTACCTAGACTATACAAGACTCATATAAAAGCTATGCTATTGTCTTTGAAGATATTCGCTACATGACTATAAAGACGAAGTTCCCCCCCCCCCCCCCCGTTTCCGTATACAAACACAAATGCAATGTTTTTAAACATCATTACCATTATCGTTTGCAGAGTGCTTGGAAAATGACACTAAGTTCATCCTGAGTTCAACACAGAGAGATTGGTCACGTTTTTACGGCTATCAAAGGCGTGCAACTGATCTTCAAGCATCTCCATGTACCAGGCTCGTGAGCGAAAAAGTCTCGCATTGTTTTCGCATATTGCCGTATATGGTTCCGTCCTATTGCAACACCAACGCAGTTCAATTACGCCACAAATTATGCTGTGGTCTACCCAAAGGGTAGGCCTTATTGAACCTATCTTATAATGCCAGAAGAACTTACTTTGTTATTTATTTTTAAAAAAGACTTCATGAGCCAATGCTCGTTAAGAAAGCCCATATACATACTGACAAATGCATACAAAATAAAATCAGGTAAACTGATGTAAAAAAGTGCCAGTATGTTTTTGTTTAATCAGTTATGACTGCAATTATGATATGCAGAATATGTTTTTTTTAAAATTGATTTCCAAGTTAAGCTCCAGATTTATTCATTAAGCAGGGCTTACGGAAGAAGAAAGGTCTACCATCTCGGCCACCTGGGTCATTTTAACGGTCTAGTTGGATAAGCGCATGTAAGACAATCGTGTTTTTTGTCATAGCTACCTGTATTTTAATTTCCAAGGCCTTATAAGATCACAGTAAAACAATAGGCTATGTTGTCAAGATAACTGATTTTCATTTTTTTTATAAATTCTTTCGAATACGTATATTGCCATAAAATAGGCACTAAATTGAGCATTACTCCGAAACAGATCAACCGATTTTATTCATTATGAATAGACGTCTTCCCACGGACATTGTAAATGTGTATACCAAGTTTCATAAAAATCCGGTAAAGCGTATTTGAGTTACCGCGTCTTTAAAATATACACTAAATTGGGTTTTACTCCGGTACCGGTCAACAGATTAGGTTCAACTTCAATAGGGCACTTCTCATGGACGTCATAAATGGGTATACCAAAGTTTCATGGAAATCCGTTACAGCGTATTTGAGTGATGGCGCCTTTCTATGAGAAAGGCGCCATAATCCATTAAAATAGGCACTAAATTGGGCATTACTCCGGTACCGGTGAACCGATTTGGTTCAATATCAATAGGGTTCTTCCCATCGACATTATGAATGTTTATACCAAGTTTCATGAAAATCCGAAAAAGCGTACTTGAGTTATGGTGCGTACAGACGCACGGACAGACAGACAGACAGACATTTTTTCGTCCCCCACACAATCTCATAAAGTACCATACTGGCACTTAATAATGACTTAGTGATTAATTTACATTGCACGTAAAATACATCTTTAAAGATACCATTAAAATGCATTATATTAATTTTTTTTAATTAAACTGTGTTTATACTCCTTTTACTTGCGAGATCATATCAGGAGTTCGGAATGTGTGTCTGAACAGTAGGGAAGGCCATGGAACTATTGATTGTCAATTGTTTCTATTATTGATGTATTTTTTATACAGTAAATTTCAAGTGATATTAATTTAAATGGATATGATACAGGATGAAATGGTGAGGATGATTCATGGTATGTAAATATCCAATTCGGCATTTGCCTATACGACTGGGGAAACCATGAAAACCCCCATGTCAAATTGGCCGGCCACGGGATTGGAACCTGGGACCTGCCGAATGCGAGTCCAAGATATATTTAAATTTGTTCCACAGCAAGTGATAAATATTGTCTTTACATATCGTAATTTAAAAGTTTTTTTTTAATTTAAATCGTTGAATTTAGACAGGCAATTCATTAAAATTGTTGAATAAATTATATTTACTTCTTCTATTCCTAATCTTCTGCATTTATTTGTTACCAAATGGATCGACCAGAGTGCGAACTCAGGCATTCGAAGTGAGAAGCTTAGTCAGAGTTTCTGAGTTATAGCCCGAATATCTAGTATTAGTTTACTCATAACCGCAATTGACTAACATGCATGTTACTAGCGTTTGCTACTTTACCTCCCGGTTGTTGTGCCGCATATTTATCCAAACAGTCTTACCTGAAACATACAAAAAAATATTACATTTTAATAAACTGACATTACTGTTATATTTACAATTAAATTTTGTCATAAAAATAAAGTATACATAGTTGGAAAAAGTTTCGTCGAAACACAATGAGAAAATACAGTTTCTTAGGCCATAAGACCATCTCAGCTAATCAGCCAGGGGGAAGATATTGATTGATTCTTTATTGTCGTGAGCAACAATATGTTGCTATACACAGTGTCAAACTACATTGTAATAAAACATGTTACAGCCACATAGATTATAAAAAGATGAAAGTTCTAAGTAGGCTATATAAATACAAAGCTTAAAATACGCGATGTTTACAACCTTGCCAAAATATTCCCTTATGTCATAAAAAGGGTTGTCAATTAGCCACTTATGCACACTTTTCTTAAAAGCACTAAAATTAGTATCCTTGACGTTCAATGGAAGCTTGTTGAACACAGAAACAGCCATGCACTCAAACCATGTCATGGATTTGGTCAGCCTGACCCGGGGCTCAAAAATGTGATAATTCTTGTTGGGTAATTATGAAGCTCTGATCTAGTTAGATGGGAAACCAAGATAGACCCTTAGATGGGAAAAGAGGAAGAGGAAGACCTCCAAAGAGATGGGCAGAGAATGTCTGCACATCTTCAGAGGAAGACGCTTGAATGGGGCAACAAACAGACAGATATCTTTTAACCAAAAGCTTTAGGTTCTAAAATTATAACACATTGGCTACGGTATGTTGAAATTGTGGCGATGTCTATTTATGAGTCGACTTCGATGGTCAAAAGGGTATCTCTCACACTGCTGCATCCCACTACAGTCTAGAGATGGATATTTCATGTAACTTACTTTGTAACTAAAATATTACAAATATGGTACAACATAGGCGTAACCAGGCCGACCATATGGGGGGTTATAAAGGAATACCCCCCAGGGAGAGGGGGGTCCGGGGGTTCTCCCCCGGAAAATTGAAAAAATTAAGACGCAAATAAACGAGTTTTAAGCTTCCGGGGGTTTACCCCTGGAAAATTTTAAAAATTAAGACGCAAAATAACGAGTTTTAAGCTTCCGGGGGTTCTCCCACGAAAAATTTTAAAAATCAAGACGCAAAATAACGAGTTTTAAGCTTCCCACGCTTTATACTTGTATTAAGTAATTTATGAGCAGACTTAAAATAAATATATAATTTTCCTTTTTTTAATCAATGGGGGGGGGGGGGGGTTCAAACCCCCAAACCCCCCCCCCCTCGGTACGCCTATGTGGTACAATAATAATCTGTTATAAATAATACAAATAACAAGCAACCAAAGCTCCTACCTAGAGTATCTTTTATCGTCTCATCGACACTGACGGTTTATATAAGCATGGAGGGGGGGGGGTACCAAAGTAAGATGCAAGAAAATGGCGATTTTATTGATTGAAAGAAATAAATCAGACGCAAGAAAACAGTAAATTTAATGATCGAGGTAGAGAAGAAGAACAAAAGCTGGGGTTATGTAAGCATTTAATACATTCTTCGAATTTAGCAGTGAATAATTAAATAAGTAAAATCACTCCTGTTTTGACTGGTAGTCACTCACGCAACGGAAACTGTAGTGAGATGCAGCAGTGTGAGAGACAAAGTATTATATTCAAAGACTACCGGGAGTATAAGCCATGGGTCTCCCCTGTTATAGATTTACAGTAGAAAACTGCAAGCCGAAATTAGAGCCTTTACCTTTCATATCATATTAATATTTGACTCCCCTCCAACCGGACTAATGAGTCAATGAGTTTGTCAGTGTACTTTTTGCGAAAAAAAAAAAAAAAAAAAAAAAAAAGCATAACCAAATTCATTTCCCATAGTGAAACTTTCCCCGCAAGACCTCGATGTTTCAGTCATGGATTAAGGGTTGATTGATAGATTGTTTAAGGAGTACCCAGACAGTACTGGCAGTAGAATAATTATAATGTATTTGATGCATAAAATAGCAGTTTGCTAATCTGCATCGCATTATCAGAATAAGTGCCATTAGTTCTCTAATTTTCGCAGACGTGATTTAATTGCATTATCAAAGTACGTCAACCCATAATCTTTTCAATGCCCGTCATTATTCAACAGGCGTACAATGGTCATCGGCTGCAAAATACGCAGTTCCAGTTGTCATAATAATTTCAAGAATGCCAATGTTCAAGGTCAGTATACAAACACGAGGCAACTAGATTTAAAATATTTTTTATATTATTTCTTATTTTTTTTATTTCAGCTGTGTTTATACTCCTTTTAGCTTCGAGGCTATTATCAGGAGTTCGGGATCTGTGTCTGTACAGTAGGATAGGCCATGAAACTATTGCTTGTCAATTGTTTCTATTGTTAGTGTTTTTAATGAAGTAAATTTCAACTGATATTAATTTAAATGGATATGAAACAGGATGAAATGGTGAGGATGATTCATGGTATGCAAATATCCAATTGGGCATTTACCTTTACGACTGGGGAAACCATGAAAAAACTCTTGTCGAATTGGCCGGCCACGGGATCTGACCTCCCGAAAGCGAGTCCAAGACGTTACCATCTCGGCCACCTCGCTCGGTAAAAATAAAGTTATTTATAAGTTATTACCAGGGCCCGGATTCTAATGACATGTCATCTTTTTATTGATGGTGCATAGACATTGCCAACTTGTAGATAAATCCTAATCATGGCCTCTAGATTATAGAAATGCATTTTTATTAGGTCATTTTTTGTCATTTTATGCAATTTTATATTTTTAGGGCATTTATTTCAATTTTAGGTTGTTATTTTGTCATTTGCTTCCTTATTTAGTCATTTTCATGTATTTACATTGAGTGTATTAACTTTTTTTGTCTCTAGCGGTGCTGCCTTTGATGTGTTGTTTGTTTAATGCAAGAAGGAAAAACTCGGCGTCAAGTGTTGTCATGTCTCAGTCGGAAATGAGAATCAAAGAAACGCAAAAGTTTTGTATTATATTACTATTGTTATTAGATTGACTTGGCACCTGCTTGGATTTGAGAGTGCAAACTACTGTTTTCCCTCAATAAACAACAATATAATCCGGCAGACCACAAAAGGAAATGCCGAATTTTGACTCACCAGTGCCTCAGTGCCATTATAAATTTTCGTTTAAAAGAACATTCACAACATTACAGTTATATTTTACAGTTTTTACAATTATGTACAAACTAGTCTATAACTTTGTGTGTACAATAATAATTTTTAAATAAAATATCAGTTTTTAGGTCTTTTTTATAATTATTAAGTCATTTTCTTTAAAATTTAGGGTCATTTTATAGGTCATTTTTCAAACAATTTTAGGTAATCAGAATCCGGGCCCTGGTTATTACTACTAAAATAAACTAAGGTAAATACGCTTAGGCTTACAGGATGAACATCTGTCAAATAAATACACATTCTACAGTTATAAGCATCAAATAATTACTATACTTTTGGCGCAAATACTGTATTTGTCAAATTAAGAAAAATTCGTTTAGCAATACCATGAGAGACTGTGAATGGATCTCTTTGCCGATAGTCATGGTAACGATATTAAACCGTATGTGTTACATAATGGTACTTTGTATGGAAGCCTGTCAAGCACAAGTCTGATACCCTCGTAGGCCTATCGTCTTTAAAGTCGACCCCGAATGATATAACAAAGTCCATCCTATGGAGGCCATCATCTGGCCAGTTGTGACCTAAGTGAAATGCATTAACGTGGGGGGGTCAATGTGTCCATGAGCAATGTCCACATTCATAGTATTATTTGTGTCTGATCGGAAGTCTCAATGTGGAATGTAGATACTGCATTTATTATGTTTCGGGCCACAAAGGCCAATCTTAGTAGAAAATAAACTTGTTTTGTGTAAATAAAATTGATTAATTAAAAATAATGACCAGACATCTTAAATAATGTTCACTGCTCACCAATAATCATTGTCTAGCCAATGAAATACCACTGTAAAACATAAAAAATGTCCTGTAGATGAAAATATGTTTCTTGTGTATTTTTGGCTGAAAATAACGAATCTGTAATTATTTTTTGTTTACCACGCAACATTTTCCAAATTTTACGTAAATATGATAAGTGTTTCTCCTACAAAACGGTATGTGATGGACCACTTTGGTTTTTATATATGAATCAAGAACCAATTTTTATACAAAATCACATAATTTCATATGTTGGACAGAAGAAAGTTCAAATTTGTCGTACAGTGTAATAAGTATTATAAAAACTTGCAGTATTTAAAAATAATATCATTTTAGGCAGGATCAATAGTAAAACATAAAACCTCGTTATGTACGGTAAAGTTGAGTTACGGCCCACAACCGTGAGTCAGTTAGAGAACTGAATAATGTACCGGCATGTTGCCATGATAGCTCAATTGGTAAGAGCAGCGGCACGGAGAGCCGAAAATCCTGGTTCAAATGGCATTGAACTTTTCAGTCTGACTTCATCTTTCCAGTAACTGTTTCCAGGGTTGTATGAATGAACATTTAACCCATGAGAGAGTGTTGATAGGTTTCCCTTTATGTAAACTAGATAATTAAAAATATATAGTCCTGGACAATCAATATAAATCATATTAACAAAATTCTCTCTATATGACTCAGGTTTAATCCCAGAATGCATCTTAGTGTTCTTTTCTGCCACATAAAAACCAGTGCAGAATTAGTTGCATTTCCCTACAGCAGAATGCCATATAATTATCAAATGAGAATGAATATAAGCAAAGTATGAAAATAACATTAATTTTTCAATGGCATTGTCTCTCAATCTGTAGACCAAAAAATAAGTCGAACCAGCAGTTTACATAAAATGACCCAGCTCAGATTTTGATCTATGTACATTCCAAGTACTTGCACGTATTTAATTTTTTTTCAATTAAAATGTTAAGGTTAATTAATTACTTCCTGTTTTATATAATCCAAGGATCAGTCAGTATTAAGAATAGAAGTCTTATCTGCATATAATAGATAGATAGATAGATAGATAGATAGATAGAGATTTATTGCTGGAGACATATTCAATGTATAGCAACGTCAATAAAATAAAATACAACTTACAACTATAATTAAAACCACTCAATATTATAATACTCTTCAACACTGTAGAGAGGGTTAGTTGATAAAAATCTTCTGATTGTTCTTTTAAAATTACTTAAAGTCATTATCTTTATGCTTTCTGGCAGACTATTGAATAAATTCAATGACATCACCTCATAACTATTCTGAGTCTTGGTATATTTACATTTATTTATATATAAATAACTACTGCTTCGAGTAGGATAGTTATGAAGAGATGTGCATCGAGTGTAATCAGACAAGTTCTTCTTTACATGAATAAGACACTTAAAAACATATATACATGGAAGGGTAAGAATACCAAGTTCGATAAAAAGTGGTTTACAGTGTGCTTTCAGGGGAGCTCCGCATATTATCCTCACTGCCCTCTTTTGCAGTAGTAAAAGTTTGTTTGTGTAAGCATGGTTGCCCCACAGCAAGACTCCGTAGCTTAGATGACTGTATATATGACTATAATAAACAGTTGTTAAAGTTGTTTTACTAATACTGTGACTAAGAGCTCTTAGCATAAACAGACCTTTGCTAATTTTACTTGCTACATATTTGATATGGGACTTCCATCCTAAATCGGGATCGAGATAAATGCCTAGGAACTTAACAGAAGAATCAATGTGATATGAAGATCTGCGTAAACTAAATTTGATGCTAACCGTTTTATTCTGATTGAGACTAAGTTTATTAGAATTACACCAATCCTGTATTTGTATAGAAATCGTTTCAAGTTTACTGTCTAGATTTTCATTGCTTGAACTACAGATATTCAAGGCTAGATCATCTGCAAAAAGATAAGTTTCCAGGCATCCATCGCTTATGCTATCAGGAAGATCATTGATGTAAATCAAAAATAAAACTGGACCCAGTACCGAGCCCTGTGGGACACCATACTTAACATGTCTAAAATGAGAATGTTTCCCGTGTAAGTACACAGATTGCTGCCTGTCAGATAGATATGAAGACAAAATGTTAATGCTTTTGGAGTCAAAACCATAAAAATCAAGTTTACTCATCAGAATTTCATGAGAGATTGTGTCGAATGCCTTTGTGAGATCAAAGAAACGCCCACATGTCAAGTCACCACATTCAAGTGCATCTAAGCTTCTCTTTGTGAACGCCGTTATGGCTTCAACAGTACTATGGCCAGCTCGAAAACCAAATTGATTAGGCGAAAATAATAGACTATCTTCAAAGTAATTAATTATCTGTTTATTTAGCAATATCTCGAAAGCCTTTGACACAATTGGAATAATACTAATAGGTCTGTAATTAGCGTATTCCTACAGAGCAGGTGCTGGTAGAGCGTTAATGTAAACAGTGAAAAAGGACCTAGTATGGAACCTTGAGGCACACCTTTCTTAATTGGTATGGAACGTTCTTTCCTACTTTAAAATATAACATTTTAATTTTGTTAATACTTCTTGTGAAGATATAGCCTATATTCCTTTTCCTCTTTTTTTAAAATAGTAGTTGTAGTTACTTTTGAAATTTGAAAATTGTTTTATTTTACTTGTATAAATATGTATTTGCATTTGTATTTGTATAAATCTGATAAAATAAAATAAATAAATAAATAAATAAACAAAATAAAAAAATATATATATTTTACCTACAATATTACAGCCAAAATACTTATTAAAACTCAACGGTATACAAATGGTCAAACCGGAGCTAAAAATATTTTGATAGATACCTCACACGTACGTAATGATCCAGTATTTGCTTTGAAAAGTGTAATTCATTTACCGGGTTTGTGGAAGCTCAGCCGTTGGGGGGGGGGGGCCTTCGAACACAAAAGTATAAAAATAAACAAATGCCAAAAGATGAGCGCTTGCATAATTCGGATTGAGTCGTGAGCAAAGCCGATGCAGTCAACGTATTTGTTTACTTTCTCACCACTACACAAGCAATTTACCTAATGCCTGCCATTACTGACCGTTAATGCTAAGTATTCAATATTCATGATAAACACAACAATTATTATCGTAGTGCCTTACCATGGGAACGTAAAGTATAACGACCTGTTCTACCGGACTGGAATTTTCGTGAGCAATAAGAGTTTCCCCGTCTTCCTATGGAATTATTCGAACTGCGTTTATTAAACATTACAGCCCATAATCGTTAATGTCCGTGAACTGAACTAGGAAGAGACATTTATAATAAGGAAGAAGTGCTGGTTAAGTGAAGCGTGAAATTGTGAGGTGCTAACTGCCTCATCATCGCAAAAAGGGAAAACAGAATTACTTCTTTATGAATGCAATCAAATATCTAAGTACATGATGCAAGTACTTACAGGCCCGACGAGAGGGAGGGGCAGCCGGGGCTGCAGCCGGGTCCCAAAAGGGGGCCCGACCGACCAGGTTTTATTTTTTACTTTCTAAATTTACTATAAAATAAAATTGGTTATAAGTAAATAAACAGCTTAAGTTATGTTTTATGTGTTAATTTTATCTACATTGTCCTGTCGTATAACGGTGACATGGAATTAATCAGTTAATCTGAAACGGAGTATTCTTGAAGAAAAATTGCTATTTTTTAAAAGTAGAAGCAGAAATCCTTTCGGACTCAACAGTAGGCCTCACTAACGTTCGGCATTTAAAATCATAATTTTCGAAGTATTAAACTGGTGCATACAGATAAAATTGTTCCTAATTAGAGCATTTTAATGTATTTTTCCGTTTCGAGCCCAGAATCAGTTAAACGATTTGGTCCAAAATCAATAGGATTCGTCCCATGGGCGTTATAAATGGTATACCAAGTTTTATGAAAATCCGATAAAGCGTATTTGAGTTATCGCGCTTACAGACACACGGACAGACAAACAATCAGACGGACAGATATTTTCCTGTCTACCAAACAATCTCATAAAGTACCGGTACCATTCTGGCACTTAATAATTATATAATATCATTACATAATCTTTTTCTTGCATACATTATAAAGGGCGAGTAGGGTAGAGAATTTAATATTTGACGGGGGCCCGGGAAAATTTGTCCCTGGGGCCCTTGCTTTCTTTCCACGGCCCTGAGTACTTATTGTGGGTGCCACTTCTTAAAGACTATATACATTACTACATTCATTTCTAACAGAAAGATGGACTGAACAGATATGAGACCGGAACAGGCTAAAGCCTAATCTTTGGAAGAAGAAGAAGATTTCTAATGGAATGATTTTGTTTGTCGGATTTCTCTGATCTCAGTCGTTTTCTTAATATAATGTAATAAGTAGATTTCAGATTTTAGGTAAAATTCTATTTTAATCCTTACAAGATACGACTATACAGAGTGTTAATGAATAATAACGAAATATTTAACCTGTGTATAGAGGGGACATAAACAACAAACTTTTATTAGGAGGTTTTTGCTCTGTGGATTCAATTTTTCCTGTAACAGCATAAAATCTCCCAGGGTATGGCCGCCACTGACTTCTGACATTTGAAAAAACTGCAAAACAAACGAACTTTGTTGTTAACACTGGAGTTTGAATAAAAAAACTAATGCGGTGGCGGCCAGTCATGTGATTAGTGTGTAAATTATGCAGATTATGAAAACACTAAATTATGGTATAACTGTTAATGAATGATTAAGAATAAGGTTTCTGTCGATCACTAAGAAAGCATGAAGTCAATTTAATGAAACAGTTTCCATGATAATTTCCACAGATGGCAATATTTTTTATTCTTTTTAGGCCTATATATATTTATAAACATAATATGAACATCATCATCTACAATCTTTGGAATATCTGCATTACAAGTATTTTTAAAAAATCAATTTTTTAGATTTTCTTTTTCATAAAAAAATTATATATTAAAAAAAACTATTTCTGTTAAATAAATGACTGTAGATAGTGTTGTTCATATGATATTAACAAATGCACAGAAAAATAATCACTCAAAAGTATTGATATTTCTGGAATTTATCAAGGAAACGGCATTTCAGGGCACGAAACGTGGCTGCCATTTTGTAACGATAACTACCCGTAACTGTAACAGTTTTATTAATTTTGAAAATAGTACGCAATTTTAGAAGTAGTCAGTAAAGAGTGCGAGGTTGTAGAGCAATTCATTGCTGAGAAAACAAATGAATTTCACCTATTTCTTACCTATGAATTTCACCAAAAGCTGATAGTTTAAACTGCAGTGCTGAAGCACAATATCTATGAAAGTTTATAGTAATTTTATTATCCTCATAAACCCTCATGGGAAAACATTCTTGTGAGGTATAAAATTCAAGCATTTTTCTACCTCCAAAACGATAAGAAATTTCGAAACAACTTTCTTTCAAAATATTCAATAACGGAGACTTTCCACGATCGTAAACCTTGCTTCCGCTATAAAATGCAGTAAGCTTTGAGATAAAACTGATGCGCCTATAAATGACGAAATTCTATTAAACGCACAGTAAAAACTTCAGGAGTGGTCTTCCAATTATTCCATTTTAAAGTAAATAATAAACTTGGTTTTATATTTGAAGCTATTACCATACTACCGTTTTATAGTTCGAGTTCTGACATAACCTTTTCTCTTATGTCAAGGTTATTGTGCATTGATTTAACCGGGCCACTTTCGATCTTGACACCACGTTGAATTTAAGATCAATTTAGAGATATATACACAGCTATGCATGGATGCAGGTAACCATAGACACGTATAGGCTTCCAAGAAATATTCCAAAAGCATTATATATTTTTTTTGTTAACTGCGGTTTCCAAAAGTATTTTTGGGGATTGGAAAAAATCTATGTTGCTCACGCTAGTGCCGTGGGCGTCCGAACTAGGAAATAGGACTGCTAAGTACTATTGGAAATTCGTCCTTTTAATGCACGCATTCGCTCAGTTCATCGCGATTCCCGATTCCCGAAGAGGTCGTTGGAGTTTTTCAATTGGCCTACTCCTTTTGGTGGTACTATGGCCTTGGAGTCGACTCAGTCATTAACAGAAATGAGTACCAGGAGCCATCCTGGGGGTAAAGGCGGCCGGTGCCTAGGGCTGACATTACCACCTTCAAGTGCTGAATGTCTAAAATCTGGGATCCTCAACCTTCTGGAACCGTCTGGGCCTCCATGGCCTGTATAGGGAACACTTTACTTTTTTTATTAGCTCAGTTCGTATGCCTTCTAAATCCGTGCCGGAAACCAATGCAGAGTTCATATGCCCTGGTCATAAGCCACCCTTTCTCCGTTTCGAGAAACTGAAGTTTTGTTTGAATAACAGTTGTGATTTTTTAAATATGAAATGATACTTCAGTAGTGCCAGAATGGTACGCAGTTATAAGCAGTTATATGCGGTTATAAGTATCGCATTTTAATGAAACTTGGTATACGCATTTATCACGTCCATGGGATGAAGTCTAGGCCTATTGATATTGGACCAAATCGGTTGACCAGTACCGGAGTAAAGTCCAATTTAGTGCCTACTATATGGTAATATATTAGAAAGAATTTATCAAATGCAAATTAGTTATCATAGTTCACATATGGTTATAACTGAGCGAGCTGGCCGAGATAGTAACATCTTGAGCTCGCATTCTGGAGGTCCCTAGTTCAAATCCCGTAGCCGGCCAATCTGACATTTTTTAAAAAGTTTTATGTGAGTGTGTTATTGTCAAGATATCACAAATCTGTATAGTTATGCTGATGCTGGACGATGCTAATCTGAAGAAAAGACATTTGCTCTTCCGTAAGTCGTGCTTAATGTAGGCTATGAATC
Organism: Ectobius pallidus; assembly: GCA_964059195.1. Lineage (NCBI taxonomy): Eukaryota > Metazoa > Arthropoda > Insecta > Blattodea > Ectobiidae > Ectobius > Ectobius pallidus. The sequence goes on from CAXKWD010000008.1 coordinate 140,224,074, forward strand.
TGGAGCTTAACTCGGAAATAGATTTTAAAAAATAAATAAATAAAAAATTAATTAATTAATTAATTAAAAAACTTAATTTTCTGCACATCATAGTTATAACTGATTAAGCAAAAGCATTCTGGCAGTTTGTTACATCAGTTTACTTGAATTATTGAACTTGCGAACACAAATCATATTTAAAAATTTCTTATGTAGTTTTATAGCGATTGTAACATTAATTTCTCAAAAGTAAGTAAGGGTGGCACATGACTATATATCTCCAAGCTCTTCAATTCAAATCTCCCCCAATAATATATTCAAGTCAGCGCTAGTGTCCTACATATAGAAAAATAGACAGACATGCAGATAGTTGCAATGGAAGGAAAAGAAAAAATACAGGAAGAAAATAAACATAAAAAGAAAGAAAGAAAACATCACGTTATCAGTTTTGCGTTGCAGCATTGCAGAGTGCATTGATCTTAGCAAGGAGAATATCCAGGCCCCTCCTTCTAATGCTTTCTTATTCACAGCAAACAAACAACTTGGCACCGAATGCACATTTCTGTACCCAAACAAATTTCTTCTTCTATGGTCAAGAGAAATTATAATGGAATGAGAGGGAAATTATATACACGGCCTCCAACCGTGTAACGTACGGAAGTACGTGCTGACCTATGGATTTCAGGCTTTCACAGCAATATCGCTTTAATATATTCATTAGATGAGTTGAGTCGCTACTAGAGGAATTTAGCTTCCCAGACACTTAAAACGAGGTGTCCAATTTCAAGCCAACATCTGTCCATGATTTACAACTTTTTATTTTGATAGCCGTAATATCTTAAGAACTTCCTGTTATAAGATTGCCCCTTAACCTCACAAAAATGAAATTAGATGACGTTGAAACGAGAATTAAATTACTGCAACTCAACCGTAGGAGGTCGTGGGGCATATCCCTCTAGATCATACTTATTACAAAGCCTCTATAAGAAATAAGTTCTTCAAGACCATCTGACTTCCCAGTTTTGTTTTACATTATCTAGGCCAACATTTACACTAGTAAAGTGGTTCTTATGTACAGTACAGGCCTTATGGTTCCTGGTGGTTTAAATTACTGGATGTTTAAATAATCCGTAAATCAGGGAGATAAGGTTATCAGCATTTTTTTTCACATTTTTCTGTTATTTTATTTTTTATTTTAATACATGAGGTCATTTCTTTGTTTAATTGTTTGATTGCTTGTATTTTTTACGGTAGTTAATTTTTTTATTATTATTTACAATACAAGTTTACATGACCAAAGTTGCAGTCCATATGTCTGTGAAACTTTGAGACGCTTTGTGATGAGTTTTAACCATTATTTCAACACACGTGGATTTTGTACTGATCAGGGAACACAGGCACCGTCCGGGCTGCAAGGTGAATGTTTAAACACTTCCCAGTCGAACTTCTGCAGCAGACTTGCTGGAAGGTGTTAAAAAATCCACCCTACAGCCCGGATCTCGCCCCCATTGATTTTCATCTTTTCCTACGCCTCAAGAAATGACAGAGAATGACAGAGAGGCGGACATGGTTGCCACACAATAGTTCAAATCCCAGGCGGCAGACTTCTCCGACACAGGTATTCAAACGTTGGTCCCACGGAATGAAAAAGTCTCAATTCCGGTGGCGAATATGTTGAAAAATAACCGAACAGTTTCTGTATCTGTTGCAATAAACATTTCAACAAAACTGTGATTTTTTTTTCTGTAAACGGCCCTGTTCCGTTATGTTTTACTTCGTAGTAGGTCATGCTTCTGTAATTCGTTTTTAGCAGGCCTTGCTTGCTATCTTGTTTTTTATAATTGAACAAATGAATTTCAAATATTTATTTATGGGTATTGTAATATCAAAATTATATTCTTTTTGTGTCTTGCATCCAATCAGAGACTGGATATTTTATCATATTGTTTTGATAGCCAATAAGGCTTTACTTTAGCTTCATTCTTTTCCTTCATCAATTCAAGTCAACTGTGTCTCATTAAGACATTAGTTCTTCTAGGCTTTAAATGCCTATTCTTCTTCATAATCAATTTAACTACTACTCATAAAGACATGAGTTTTCTTCTTGGCTTATCAATGCTCATCTTTACCTATCAGATAGATCTGGTGGTTCACTTTCAATAGCTGAAGCAATCAGCTCTTCGATTCACATTAAGGTTTCATATGCCTTATTGATTCTGAAGACTACTAACGATCTAAATACTATTATCACCCATCGTGTGATTCATCGAGTCTTCTTCCTTTTGGTGTTGGCGTCGCAAGATCTCAAGCTAACATCTTTAACAACTATCAAAAGGTGGTATTTAATTAATTCAAAGGTACGTCATTTACTACTTAATTTATTTGAAGAACAATTTGGACGTAAGTTCATCATTGAACTAATATACGTGTGGTTTTGATCGAACTGATTAAGCCATCTCAAAGATATTTATGACCTTTAACTAAGGAATTTGTATTAAACATTGTGATATCTACAATTTCATCAGTGTTTATGAATAATAATATTATATACGTCCAAGGAATCCAGAATTTATAAACTGAGCATGATTTATGTATTGTTGTTTGTGACAATAAATTGTTACATACCAGAGAAATCTATCTAAAATGTATTGGGCAAGTTTGGCTTATCTATTTATAGTTTAAGTCTCTATCTCAAGAAGTGCTACGTCCTATGAATCTTGTGTACAGTCCGCTTGCTCTCAGCTTGCCCGTTCAGGCCCCATGGAAAAAATACTTTATGGACGGCCCTCGTATTTTAACCTGATCGTTCTTAGCCGCCACCATTCAAATAGGTTTCCAAATTTGGTCAAATCCAAAAACTGGTCGCACCTTCGGATGATTCGATCCCACCCAACCCACCTTAAATGGTGCACTTTCTTTTATACCACGATCTAGCGAATTCTTCTGTCCTCGTATTATGAAGGAACTCGTGATTGGACGTTGGAAGTGTAACGTCATACCGCTAGACGAGCGGTGACAGGTTGACAAACCTCGCGGGAGATATAATATGGCACATTTTCAAAACCTACAAATAGTGCATCGTACATTATTCTAAAATGCAAGGGCGCTTCGCTGTGGTTGCCGCCTCCATTTCGAGTACTTAACTATGTGGTTAGTGTTATGCATTATTTAGACTATATGCAGAGGTGGGTACAAGGCACTTGCATCAATATACAAGGACAGATGGTCACCCTGCTTCGTTCAGAAACAAAATACATCACACAGTCCGTGCAAATGTGAATATCGACCAGGCGGAGATTAAGGGGCAACTGTTTTTGGATTTAGCCCCAAATTTATTTAAGAACATCTATAAAATCAACCGAGAATAGGATGAAGGTGTCATTAGAAATAAAAGAAATAATTCGAAGTAAACGGCATGACATATCAGGTTTAAAAATAAAATTATATTTTATCGAACTCAGAAGAAATCTTACTTACTATTCCATTATGGAGAGAAGGAGAATGCCTGATGATTCAAAGCTCTGAATGACATCATTACCTTTCCTTATGAAAATGCAAAGAACATGCTTCATCCAAACCAGATGTTTGTATCGCAAGAGACAGGTGTTTATTTGATAACACACCTAAATTTAACAAGCAAAACACTTAACGTCATTGACACACAACTGAAGTTTTGCAGAAACAGAAAGCACCAAGGCTATCCAACAGTATCCATAGTAACGGGAGAAGCTAATAATTCAGTTTTGTTAATTATTACGTCACTGCGGATTCTCTTGAAATGGACGACGTCATTTAAAATGTGTATGTGATTTATAAACAACCTTGTGCAGGCTATCATTAGCATAAGATTTCTTCAGTAACAAGTGTTTTCTAAATGATGCCCATACCTTACATACATAATGCAACGCCTTGGGTTGTGGTACTTTAGCTTCACCTGTCCGTTGCGTAGATAAAATTGAATTACGTGTACTTAATAGCTTGTTAGCTGATTTACAACATTGCGTTTCTCAAAGCATTTTACAGCAGTATTTATGGGCAGATAGGATAAGGACATTCGAATCAATTATATGGATGCTTTTGTAATTGTACAAAGTGAGAAATCTGCACGGTTTGCATTGTTCAGCCATTAATACATGCCAATTAATTTTATGTTGTCCTTGTCATTTATAGTTATTTACGACCGTTATACAGAGTGTTTCAAAAATATTTTTACAAACTTCGGCCATGGGTTCCTTACACCAAAAGAAGGGGAAAAGTTCATACGAAAATAGGTCCCATAATCCTTTGTTTTCTCGTTAGGAACTGTTAAACACATTGGTACACTCATAACACGTCAACACACTCAAAACAAATGCTCGAAATGTCCTCCTCTTGCTTCTAGACATACATGCACTCGTCGAATCATGGACTGTCGCATCCCGGATGAAGAAACTTTTCATCGACGTGTCATGGAAGCCTGCGAAACCATTCGACACCATCTCGAAGTATTTGAAAGGGTGCGACAGTCCATGATTCGACGAGTGCATGTCTAGAAGCAAGAGGAGGACATTTCGAGCATTTGTTAAGAGTTTTGTGTATTGACATGTTATGAGTGTACCAATGTGTTGAACAGTTCCTAACGAGAAAACAAAGGATTATGGGACCTATTTTCGTATGAACTTTTTTCCTTCTTTTGGTGTAAGGAGCCCATGGCCGAAGTTTGTAAAAGTATTTTTGAAACACCCTGTATAGGACTTAACAGGCGAGCATGAAGTTAACAAAACGAGCGATAGCGGGTTTTGTTATTCGTGTAAATCTGTAAAGTTCTTTTAACGGTCGAACATCGTACGACGTTTTATTTTGATTCCTAAATTTTAAAAGAAAAAATAATTTCAGTTCGCTTGCGCTTGGAATAGTAACTTAATAAAAAAATATATATATATTTTCGGTAATTTCATATGCAGCGGAATTCAGGCTCTTTTAGTTGGCAACAATTTGTTTGAAACAAATCATGGATGAAAACCTTGAACATAGCAGAAACATTTGCTGAAAATACTAAATCGTGAAATAAAAAAATATAAATAACGAACTAATATTGAAAAATCCTTCGCTATGAAAGGAAATGCAGACTTTGAATAAATGGAGGGAAATGAAAGTCATAAGTAATGTTTTGAGCGAAACTAATTATTGGCTTACGTCTGTGTTTTGTAAAAATAATACAAAAAAATAAATAAAGAAATAAAATAATAATAATAATAATAATAAAGATAATAATAATTTTTCAAAAATGTTATCTGCCGGTATATATTTATGGACTAAATTTTTATTGCTGAAATAGTTATTTCTTAAACTCCATTTGGTTGGCCCAGTAATACATTTCGCTTTGTCTACATCCACTTAATTCTTTAGTTAGACACGGTGTAGTACATGTACGGCCTGGAAAACTCATAAGTGGTTCATTGTATCTCACTTGAAGAATGAACATTCTTACATCCTTCTTTCTCCCACTGCCCCATTCCCAACAGTCCAAGATTTCGCATATGATCCGCGATGAGTGTTTTCTCTTCTCATAACACACGTACAGCATATCCGATAATAAGCATTTGAGAAAGAATTTGCACATTGTCTTCCTTGCCTTATGCAATAAAGGTTAAAATGGCATGAAGGAAGATTTTCTCAAACGAAGAAATAGTGGGAAATAATAACTGTATTTGAAAGAGCAAGTGTGAGGGCAATAATAATACAAGAGTGCCTACAAGCAATATTCATGAGAAGTTGTATTTCTATGCTAGCCGTGATAAAAGAAATTACAAATGTATCACGTAGACCTGGGATTTTAGGCTCTAAAAAAATTAGTTTTAGGCACCTAAAATAGGCTTTTAAAAGAGAAAATAGGTGCTTAAAATATGCTTTAAAAAGTGTAAATAGATAGAAAAGAGTCTTTAAAATATTACAATATACACTTAAACTGTAACATGGTATGTTTTTACTGCAAGAAACGTGGTATAGGCCTACCTATTCTTAACAGAATTAACTGCAAAATTAGGCATCACGAACTGTATTCACTTAAACAGATGTTCCTTCACTGGTGACTTGATACAGTAGTCCTTCCCCCTTAATCCTCCCCCTTCCCCGTGACTCAGCATTCCTTTAGCGACAATTATTTGGAATAATCAAGTTTCTGTGAAAAACCAACCTCTGCTGTTCTGCTTTTCATTGAGGGATGTCCATTATAAAGTTGTAAAAACTACAGAAGTTGAATTTTATTTTAAATGTACAAAATAGGCATTTTAGGCCCTAAAGGTCCAAATAGGCATTTTAGGGCACTATAAAACTCTGTAAATGTAAATGGTTTATCATGAAACATCCACATAGGCCTATTTAAAAAATTTCATGTTATTTCATAAGGAACAAAATAGGCATTTGCCTTAAAATCCCAGGTCTAATATCAGTAATGCTAAACTTCATATTCAACGTTCCACTGCGAACTGTTTCGCTTGGTATGGTTTCCATTAGTCTTTGTAAGAGCTCTTTTATTATGACTTATTAGTTCGATTTATTAAGTGCCAGAATGGTACGTTATGAGATTGTGTGGTGGACGGAAAGATGTCTGTCTGTCCGTGTGTCTGTACGCGCGATAACTAAAATATGCTTTATCAGATTTTCATGAAACTTGGTAGGCCGATACGTATTTATAACGTCCATGGGAAGAATCCTATTGATATTGGATAAGATATTTGTCTCTATCCAAAAAAGAAGAGCATTGGAAAGTTGTCCGAAAAGGTGTTTTTGGTTCATGGCAACGCTCGGCGTCATTCGGCTACTCAAACATAGGCACAACTTAAACGTTTTAAGTGGGGCATTTTTGGACATCCTCATTACAGCCCTGACTTGGCACCCAGCGATTTTCACTTGTTTCCGAAACTAAAGGACTTTTTGAGTGAAAAAGAGTTGCCAACCGATGATGACCTCAAAGCGGCAGTGACATCCTGGCTCAGGTCTTTGGCGGTAGAAGAGTAGGCCATGACATCGGTACCACGTTACAATAGATGCCTTGACAGCAATGGCGATTACGTTGAGAAATAGAGTAAGCTACTGTATCTTTGTAAATGAAGTTTTGTGTTGATATCTTTCGTTAATATTTAGTTATGCCAAATCGTTCTTTACTTTCTGGACGACCCTCGTATAAGATCGGATCTTTTATATTGTACCACCAGCCCGGTATACTAAGCATTGAAAATAACTATAGACTGACTGACTCGTTCCTGTAACCCCTCTGATGGGGTATAGGGCCTCCAAGTGGAGGTTTCATTACCTATACTAGTTTTGTTACGCTTATTTTCCGAGAGAGGGCAGAGGGATAGGTGGTAAGCCCATCGCCTCTCAACCCCCTCCGGAAACTAAGGTATTACTTGGACGTGAAAGGGCCGAGTAATTTTGTCCAGAGGCTCTACTCTAATTTAGGCTTGGAGTTCGTTTATGTGCCGTAAATCTACGACATGGGCCACCCAGCTTAAAGTCCCTCCCGGAGGACTCCGTGCCCAGGATTTTTACGACTGCGGCCGGGTTTGATCCCGCGACCTTCGGTTCTAGAGGCGGGCACGCTACCTCTAAACGACCGCAGCCGACAAAGTAACTATAGGCTAGGCCTATAATAAAATTTAACGTGATGTAATTCATGCGAGGTATGTAAGAACATAAAGAAATTTTCATTATTTTGCTGTTAAATATATGATTTAAAAGTATGTAGGAGTTGAAGCCTTGGCTATCTCCTAATATTACATACAAAGAGGATGTTTTATTGGACAATATAAATTGAACATTGAATCTGATATAAGAAATAAGTACTAGATCGAAATCACGTTGGCTGCTGCTGAACCAGGATGAGTATTCCTTGAACTAGAGTAAAATAGTAGGCCAATAAGGAGGTTAGATTTAATGCGCTCTGGCCGTTACTCTTCATTATTCCGGTAATGTCTGGTGGTACAGGATTTATTGCAGACAGGAGATGCTCAGTCTCTTGTTTTTTGCTATGTTCAGCTTCAGTAGAAAGTCTGCAATGGGATTAACTCAGTCTTTGTATTATACTGTTTATAGCAGTTAGATATGCGCGAATGAAGACCAGGAACTCACTGATACATGTGGTAATTAGGACCCAGATTGTTAGGTTCTTATAAGACATGTAGTTTTTTTTAAATATATTAAAATAGTTCTATTTTAGTATTTTACCTTTTTAAGATAAGTATTTAACTTTAATCAGAACAATAAACAAATTGAAAAAATGTTAATTCTTATTTTTACTTAGGATTCTATGGCTCATAACCATAAAATTATAGGAACACTATGTGAAAGTTCTTCACGAGCTAACAGCCGAGACGAGGTTTTAAAAAAACTCCGAGCTTTCGGACTCCATTTCTGAGTCCATCTCGGGAATCTGACTATTCAAGTCGCATCTCTAGCAACTGAATTTGAATTGAACCAGGAACAACAATTGGGTGAGCTACCTCGCCCAATTTAACGATCTACTTTCGTAAGCGTATGTGAAGGAATAATGTTATTTGTCGTAGCTAACTGTATTGCAATTTCCAAAGCTGTATATAAATACTGTAAAACAATATGTTGTCATGATAACTAATTTGCATTTGATAAATTCTTTCTAATATATTACCATAAAATAGGCACTAAATTGGGCTTTACTCAGGTACCGGTCAACCGATTTTGTCAAGTATCAATAGGGTTCTTCCCATGGACGTTATAAATGCGTATAACAAGTTTCATGATAATCCGATAAAGCGTATTTGAGTTATAGCGCGTACAGTCACACGAACAGACGGACAGACATTTTCCCTGCCCCACACAATCTCATAAAGCAACATACTGGCACTTAATAACCCGTCAATGAATTAAAATATTAAAAATTACAACAAGTCTTTAGGTTATATCACAGACAAAAAAATTAAAATGTTGAAATCTTGCGTGTCCTCTTCACTCCTGATAAAATTGATAAGAATATCGACCTCAATATGTCATCTTCAGTCCTACGTATTTCCTCGGGAATAATGCGATTTCTAATGAGACTGAGACAATTGAATGCGCAGTACTGCAATGCAGCCTACTGGAATATATTAAGAGTAAAGGAATTTACGTCACATGTGTTTCACAGCGAATTTTTTAAATGTAATTTATAAAAGTCCTGTTGAATATCATAGTGAAGAATATTTAACAAAACAATAACTTTGTGTGTGATGTTACAGTAGCTGAAATCGTGCCTACTCATGGTTAATACATTAAAAATCTCATTCTTTGGCACTGCTTAAAAGAATGCAACAAAATCAACGGACACTTTCTCATGGTCAACGTAATTGTAGTTCACTCTGAAGTGTGAAAGTGATTGCAATGTTATGATTGTTAACCTTCCTACTACCAGGTAATTTTCGGAATGACTCATGCTTCGCGTGTTTGGTATTGACCAATAACGTTTAGCAATTCCTCGGATATAGACCAATCACGATCGTTTATCTTATAAAATGCTTGCTATTAATATGAGGATGCTATTTTATCAGGTAAAATCGTCTGCTCGTTACTGGACACGGAAGCATCAGTACGCAGTGATTGCTGCCATTAAGCAACACGAAAACAGATTATTTTATACAACATAACTTGTTTCGAAAATGAAATAATATAAATGTACATTTATTAAAAACACAAATTCGATTCGGTGCAAGCCAGTTCGTGTGCTTTTATTCTGTTCTGCTGTTAGCTTATCTGAATGAAGTTATAACTATGTCTAATATGCACAATTGTTAGCACTGATCGCAACATGGTAGCTCGAATCGATTCATGGATGGTTGATTCATAGTATGCCGTGATCTTGCAGCTGTTAGTTTTGATTTCTATACAAAAAAGCACGAAAGTAATTATTATTTGTATAATCCGTCACATTTTTAATCATGAAATGGTCTTAATAAATCCAACTCGAGTTGACGGGTTTCAACAGATAAATTCGTTCTTGCTGCGCAGTCGCTAATCTATAGATAAACTCGTAAACTCTCGTGGGATTACCTATGATAATTCATTCACACTGGCCGTGTGTAAGCTAAGGTGGAAAGGTAGTGTCAGACTGAAAAATTCAATGCCATAGCCAGGATATGAACCAGGATCTTCGGCTCTCCACTGCGACCTACTATGACCTAAAAATGTGGAAAATATGACTGCAAATATGCCCTTAAAAATTACCAAATATGACTGATATGGCCTCGCAAATAAAGGGAGTATAAGCACAGCTGAATTAAAAAATACAACATAGAAATAACTTACTGACAATTTATGGAAAGGCGAATGTAACTCACTTATGTTCTATTGGTTATGTCACTGATAAAAGAGATGACTCGTCATAACCTCTTTTGAACTTGCTTATGACAAGATTAAATAGCTGAATAATTTATAGGCGCGCTTAACACACCTAATATAACAAGCTAAGTGAAAGTTTGATTCGTAAACTTATGGTTGTGGATTGATAGGTGTGAATACATATCAAATAACGGTGGTACTGCACAATACATTGAAATGGCTTTTAGTCTAACTTTTACTTTTGAAACAGCGTAGAAATTTATGATTACGTTTCAATAGGAGCTTTCTATAGTACTGAACCCGTGCGACTACTTCGCCGATTTATATGCAGACGATTTTGAGGAAAGATACTTATTTTCTGAAAATATAGGCCTATAGCCTAGCTCAAAAATAGAAATTATCACATTTCTGCATACGATCCTTCAATTGGAGCATGAAATTATGGTATGCGTATGATCCTTATCATATGATCACCTAATGAAGTTCCATAGTATAGAAAACTTCTGTCCATTAAATGTATACATTTTAAAAGAAATATATTTTAAGATTCTGAACTTTAAAATCCGCTACGCCTGTGATTTCAACCACTGTGTGACAACCATCTGTGCTTCTCTCGTTCTCTGTCATTTATTGAGGTGTAGGAAAGGATGGAAATCAGTGGGAACGAGATTCGAGTTGTAGAGTGGATTTTTACACACCTCCCAGCAAGTCTCCCGCAGAAGTTCGATTCGGAAGAGTTTAAACATCCACCCTACAGCCCGGACCTCGCACCCAGTGATACCCATCTTTTCCTACACCTCAAGAAATGACAGGGAATGACAGAGAAGTGGAAATGGTTGTCACCCAGTGGTTCAAATCGCAAGCGGCAGACTTTTACGACACAGGTATTCAAAAGTTGGTCCAACGGTATAACAAACATTGTCAATTCCGGTGGCGAATTTGTTAAAAATTGCTGAACACTTGCTGTATAAGTTTCAATAAATATTTCCATGAAATTGTGTTTTGTTTCTGTAAACGGTCCCAGGGAAACTTACTTTATGTTTGCGGGCCAACAAAAATTAAGCACGGGCCGCGGGTTGAAGACCACTGCTGTAAACGATGAAATGTGCTTTCAAAGATTATTAAAAAGCTGCAGTAAAATACAAGAAAGGAGGGAAGGGTGTTATTGGCATGGTGGAAGAAAATAAAAGGATAAATATCTTAAAAAGGGGGGAAATGTGCTAGAAACTTGCCTCCATTATCAACTACTGTAGAGACAACATTTCATACTGTTGTTTCTTTCACAGGACCTCTTATTTGCCCTACGATAAAGGTAAGCACCTATAAATCCTAAACCTGGTAATAACATTTGTTTGTTATGTCACAATGTCTTGAATGCTACCTGGGAATACAGAATTAAAATTCTGGGAGGTAAAGCTTACCATTAAAAAAAGGAGACAAAATTACAGTGGTTGAGAGAAGCCATCCGCAAAACAATTATGGCTCCGAGGGTGGTCTCATCCAGAAGGTTCAGACCTTGATTATCTAGAGGAGTTACTATTTCGGGCGAAAGTCTATAATTAGGGATCCTATTTTACAGTGAAAAAATATTAAATTTCGGTACGAAAGTTGAAGTAATTTGTGTCCTTTTTAAGTAAAGATAATGCAAAATTATTTATTTATTTAAAATGTTACAGATTATGTACGGTACTTTCTTTCGAAACCCCCAAATAATCAAAGCTCGTGTTTAGGGGCTGCAATTATCATACCAATTTATAAGGAAAATCAAATACATTTTCAAATGTATATAAAAATTAATAGTACACAGAAAATAAAAATAGGAAGTTTAAAATTGCAAAGATTTACCAATATGATTACATTTAAAAATATAGACCTAAATAAGTGGAAGAAATTTAATGAAACAAATAAAAGAAAAATATATTATAAGATTTTATTAAGTGCCAGAATGGTAATTTATGAGGTTGTGTGGGGCACGGGAAAATGTCTATCCGCCTGTACGTGCGATAATTCAAATACGCTTTATCGGATTTTCATGAAACTTAGTAAACGCATTTATAACATCCATGGGAAGAAACCAACTGTTATTGAACCAAATCGGTTGACCGATACCGGAGTAAAGCCCAATTTAGAGCCTATTTCATTGCAAAATATTAGAAAAAATGTATCAAGTGCAAATCAGTTATCATGACAACATATTGCTTTACAGTGTTCAATATAGTATAGTTAGCATGAAATATAGTTAGCTTTGAGAAATAACACTACACACATATTCCTTCACATATGCTTATCAAACTAGACCTTTCTTCTTCCGTAAGCATTGTTTAATGAATTGATCTGGAGCTTAACTCGGAAATCGATTACAAAAATAACTTATTTCTTGCATATCATAATTGCAATTGTCACTGATTAAACAAAACCATTCTGGCACTTTGTTACATCAGTTTACCTGATTTTATTTGTACTGGGATTTATTTATTTATGTTACTGACATACCTGCCAACTCAACATTTACTTGGATTATTGAATATTTTTGTATTAATGTGTACACGCATTTCTGCAAATTTCAGTAATCTATCGTTGAGGTCGAAATGTCCACTGAAAAGTAAAACTTCGATAAAAAAGAAAATTTCACACTAAAAACGAAAATTTATAAAACCCATTTGTTTAAAATTCTGCTGTGTCTATACTCCTTTCAGCTACTAGGGATCTAGGGATCTATGCAGTAGCGTAGGCCATGGAATTAATGATTGTCAATTATTTCTTTTATTGGTGAATTTTACGCACTGCCTTCTAGACTGTATTACTCGTGTATACTCGTAATTCTCGAGACGGCGGTGATTTTACGTAGTAAATTTCAACTGATATTAATTTGAATGGATATGATACGGGATGGAATGGTGATGATAAATATGCATTTGCCTTTACGACCGGAGAAACCAAGAAGAAGAAAATAACCTTGCCGCATTGGCCAGCCACGGAATTTGAATCTTGGGACCTCCCGAATTATTATAATTCTTGTTGTGATTATTATTGTACTAAATCTAGCACAAGGTTGTAGAGCATCACACACCAGAATACATTTTAGAATCTCTTTATGGCTTGTTACATTTTCGGTGAGTGTTTTATAATAGACTGTGAACGTATCTCTAAGTATCAGTTACACATTGCCATTATTTTGTCAAATTATTATCCACACTGTAAATTATGTAACTGATTTATGTGTCTATCTTAAACAAATATGGGCAGAAGCACGAACAGTTGAAGTAATATATCGATTAAGTTTATAATGACTCGACGATGTTTTCGCCAAACATAGTGTTCATTATTATCTCGTGTGTTCTATTTTCTTACAATCATCTTGGTTAAATAGCGTCCTACATACAAAAACATGCAATATCTGTCACATGATGCCATCGAGAGAGTGAAATGTGGGGTAAGTCGATTATTATTAACCGATTGAGTTAGTCTTGGCTGTAATACCACAGATTAAAATGGTCTGTCATTCTTTATTTTATCTTATTCTATTTATTTTATTTTATTCTATTTTATTCTATTTATTTTATTTTATTCTATTTTATTCTATTTGTTTTATTTTATTCTAATTCCCTTAACATATATATGCGTATGCCATGAGGCAAGTGGATCAGTAGATCAAAGCAAAAAGTCTAAGTAAATGACGTCTAAATATTTAGATCTACTGACAAATGGTCTAATGCCAAAATGTCTAAAGAATTGTCTAAAGGTTTTTACGGCTAAACAACAATAATATCTACTGCCAGTTAATAAATGTTATTGCTTTCGAATGGAAAAATAAAAATATACTGACAAAATGACTACAAAAATAATGTATAATGGTTTTTACGTCTAAACAACAATAATGTTTACTGCCAAAATGTTCAGGTAAATAGTCTTTATTGCTTTTGAATAGATAAACAACAATATCTACTGGAAAATGTCAGATAGAAAAATGTCTAAAAGTTTTAAATGTAAGCTTATTAATAAAAATGATTTAATCTTCTTCAATTCTTTTGACTGATACTTTATAACTTGTACTTCTTAAGTAATTTGTAACTTCTCCCCGTTCTTTATATTGCTGATAGTTGGAAACTATAACTTCAATCTGGCGTAAATTTGTGATGTAGGTTTTTAAATGGATACCAGATGTCCTCTTAGGAGATGACTGATTGAGGACAGTACTATCTGCTTGACTTTGTTTAAGTTTTAAACATGGGGTGCTTATGCTAAGCATACGAAGAGTAGTTATAAACCACTCACTCTGAACACAATATAGCAATATAGCCTCTTGTTCTATATCAGAATGTGAAGTGAGAAAAATGTGTTCGCCATGCTTAAAGTAAAGAACGTTACGAGAGTGTATTAATCAGATTTTATTTGGGTTATGCATCCTTTGGGGATGCAATATAGGCCTATGTGATAAAGACATTATCTTTATTTCTACAATCAATTTACATGAAGAGAACGTAATATATAATATATTATACTAAGAGGCAAACTTTATTTGGGCTTTATGTGACTTACACTTCAGATTTTTTTTTTTACTTAAGATGGTATCAAGCTGTTGCAACTGACACTTAAGTTAAAATGTAGCTTATATAGCAAAATAATTTAAAAAAATCAAGGATCATCATAGCGTCTGTGCCTTAAAGATAAATTGACGCTTTTAAATTTAATAATAATAATAATAATTATAATAATAATAATAATAATAATAATAATAGTTTATTTAACCTGGAGAAGTTAAGACCGTAAGGTCTTTTCTTCCACTTCACCAGGGACTAATAGTAACTTACATTTAGTGAAGTCGGCAACAAAATTATTTTCGTCATATGTATAAAATATGCCTATGTGTGTCAAAAAGTAGAATTTAGATACAGATTCTTTAATAAGTATAAATAAGTAACAACAGAATTAATTCTTAAGAATAATTATCTTCTTCATAACTGCAAAATGCAATTCTTTGCAACTGTATACTTATGTCATAATTAGGGAAGCAATC
The DNA here is from genome assembly GCA_964059195.1 of Ectobius pallidus. Taxonomy (NCBI): domain Eukaryota; kingdom Metazoa; phylum Arthropoda; class Insecta; order Blattodea; family Ectobiidae; genus Ectobius; species Ectobius pallidus. Next base: position 140,239,399 of record CAXKWD010000008.1, read on the forward strand.
TTCTTTGGCGACACTTCGCTGAAGATGACATAGCGTCTGCTCACCTGAAATTGAGTTGAAATTAACTTCCTAGTGTGTATGTACCAATCTTAATTAAGCTACACACGTGCAGGCCCATGGTATAAATTACCGAGATGTCACAAGAATGATAATAATTCGCACAGCACGACACCGGCAAATGAAACCGCTTACACAACTACACCGCCTTCGTGTAGGCTCAGCCATTAGTGTTACATTTCGTGTTTTTATGGACGGTAGTAATTCATGCGAATTTATATCTTCACAAAACAAATGCTATCTCTCTCTTTCCATTCATTTTTCTTCCATAATAGTACGGTAAAGAACGTGAATGGCAATGTATGCGCAAGAAATACCGCAATATTGCAGATGGAAAACCTGTACTACGATAAATTAGTATAATGGTGAACACAGTACAAGAAATTATTACCGGTAATAATATTAATAATAATAAATAACTATATTATTATTAGGCCTATTATTATTATTATTATTATTATTATTATTATTATTATTATTACAGTGCACAATACTTATTGTGGTCACTTTGGGATATAGCTAATCTGATAATATTAACTGATTAATAACAGTAGCCGAAAGAATTAAATGAAGGATATTTATTTATAAATAAGGTATTATACTACAAAAATAGAATTAAAATCTATTTATTCATATCCTTCACCGGATGTAGTAAGGGTAATTAAATCGCGAAGGATGAAATGGGCTGGACATGTTGCACCCCATGGGGGAGGAAAGACATATCTCAAAAGTATTGGCTGGTAGACCCGAAGGGAAAAGACCATGCGGAAGTCCTAGACGTAGGTGGGAGGACAATCTTAAAATGGATTTAAGGGAAGTAGGATTTGCTAGGGATGATTGAATGGAGTTAGCACAGAATAGGGTTGAATGGCGGACTCAGGTAAGCGCGGCAATGAACCTTCGGGTTCCAGCAAAACAGATAATATTCCTTTAGCTTGATGAGGAATTGGCTATTGTCATTGAGTGAGTGAGTAAGTAAGTAAGTAAGTAAGTAAGTAAGTAAGTAAGTAAGTAAGTAAGTAAGTAAGTACGTAAGTAAGTAGCCTATAACAAGAAAATATGTAACTGTGAATCATTGAACCACTTATAATACAGTACTAAGACTGCAAGCAACTGTTTTTTCAACCAGCAAAGAGTTTTTTGCACTCCTTAGCTAGTAAGTGTTTCTTACGCAAGTTGTTTACATGGCTCGTAACTTGACATTACCACACGCAATCTTGTTGCTAGGGGCGACGGGCGGAAAGTGAATTGTTGCTAGGGGCGACGGGCGGAAAGTTACTTTACCGCCCGCAAATGCTTATTTGCGAGCAGAAATGACCAAGGCCTCCCCGCTTTATAAATATTCGGTTGCCATAAACAATAACAAATGCGAATCCCTTTCTGAAATAAGCACCATTCTTCAAGTCTGTATTTACATAATATTTTCAGGTAATATCACAATTAATATAATTAAATTGATATAAGTAACCGTCGTGCAAAAAATAGCATGCAACACACGGACCGTAAAGGCATTTACGGGTCTCGAAAACTTAAAAACCCTCGGCTGCGCCTCGGGTTTTCAATCTGTTTCCTCGACCCGTAAACGTGCCTTTCCGCCCTTGTGTCGCAATATACTATTTATTTATCTGTTTTCATTTAGGTGTCCATTAACCAATACTCCATACTCTAGTTACGAGTTACGACTGTTTTTGGTGAACACCGCTTGGCAAAACATATACGCCTGTCCAAGTCTCTTCATTTTACACTAATCATCATTGCATATCAGCATGTTACAATCATAAATAAAAAGCTGCAGCTTAACGGAGGGGTGAAACATGTTTTAATGCTAAAAAGATAAAATTAGGTAATGCCACCCCCTTGAACAAGACATCCTGGGAACAGTATTGCTACTTCCATAACACAAGACAAGTCTCTCATCTTTTTGTAACTCATAGCGAATCCACTACATATGGCCTAAATGGAATATTACCTCATGATATAAAATTGTAGGCTATAACATGTTACCTGAATGTGTGTCCAGTTCCATTAGAAATTTTAAACCAAAAGCATTGTCATATTTTTTAGATGTGTACTTTAGTCAGTAGGATAGTTATAATATATTTCTATGAAGTCGTGCAAAAAATGCATATTTCAAAATTTATTAGCATATTTCAAGTTTTTTTTGTGGTTTGTAGTATGTTTGTCACTAGTGAATTTGTTATAGCCTTAAGATAATTGTAGTATGTATTATAATTTTTTCCTTTGAACCAATGTATGTATGTCACCCCTCGCATGAGCTTTGCTCTTTGGGGTTGTATATGTAATATATAACTTATATATATATATTTATATTAAATAAATAAATAAATAAATAAAAAACTACCTCACATTCGAGAACCCTAGCCCAAAAACCCCCCGCATAGTGAGTTTCGTCCAAATCATTCAATGTTTTCCCATTCAGGCATGCATTCATGGTTCCCTTCTGTCCACCTATGTTAAAAAAATCGCTGTGAGTCGTAAATGAATCAAGATAGCGACCGAGGAAAGCCACCTGCACAATTTAATATTGTCTTGTTAATAGGTGGCGTTGGAAACAACAGTCAAAATATTATAATAGATACTAGCTTAAAAGACCCGGCGTCGCCCGGGTTTTGTATTTTGTAATTGGAAATTAGCTTATGAAGGATTTTCAATTTTAAATTCTAGGTCCTTATATAGGCATTTATAATTTGAAATAGGAAGAACGACTTATTACACTCAAACTATTCCCTCAGAAAACGCTTGATATAGTTTTTTATGGCTCATAGAGGATCTAGAATTTTGCATCCCATCGCTTGTACAGTGCACAGCAAGCCTGGTAGAGGTTTAAATAAGAAGAAACAGAAATTCCTGTAACATAAAATTGTAATATCGAGGCGGGAAATTTCCCACTCTTATGTTACCATAAAGCCTTCATACTTTTCTCTCCAAAAACCTGCGATATAATATAATAATATACACATTACCATACCTCGTTTTGTTTTCTCTATGTCCAGGGTAGAGAAAGTTATGTGATTCCATTATTTTAGTGGATTTCATTCTGTAATATTTATTTATAACATGAATTATTTTGATAACTTCTCTTATTTGTCAAAAGTGCATTTCATTTGTTTCTTCCAAGCCCACCTGATACCATTTGGCAACAATATATTCTGTGATTTGGAATTGATAATTCTATGTAAAAAGGGATTAAGTATTTTCAAAAATATTTAATTTTTAGCATTTAGAATCAGAATTTTTCAAAATCCTTTCTTAGTGAGCACCTACATTATAAAACGAAGGTACTGTCAAAATTCCAAGTCTCTACCTGTTATAGTTTAGGCTGTACGTTGATTCCTGTCATTCAGTCAATCAGTCAGTCAGGACAAAGCCTTTTATATATAGAGAGATTTCAACATTTCTGAACGTTAGAAATTTCTCGTGTCACGCTTAGTAACTTGTGTTACAGTAGGGCCTACATTTTTTACTCAGTTCTTATCGCTTAGCATCGTAGAAAATTTCACATTTTGATGGTCAAAGAGCGTGGGGAAGAATTATATGAACAAACACAGATCTAGCAAGTACTTTTAATTTGTCCATGCAAATAAACAGTTTAATATGCTATATAATGAGAGTATGGGAGAAGATAGAGACATTCCACTCTCGTTCTTTGTTAACTGCAATTTAATGAAGCAATGGGATAATTACTTCAAACCAGGTTAAAGTGAACAGTACATTACACGTTAAATTACTTTCGGTTTTAGTACACCAGCATTAAGGTGCATATTATTAGGGACATAATTAACACTACAGTAATGAATTACTTTTAATTTACGGTAATCCCTCCTAAAATTACTTAATGCACATGCAACTCTGATTAAGATCTCATGGGTTGCCTGCCCCTTTTGAGAATCTTAATACCTTAATACTGTGAACATCAACGTGCTTTCAACACATGGGTCAGGCACCTCAAGAATGAATTACAACCTTCTGTAAGATAATGCTGCAAAAGTTTAAAACAAATTAAATCGTCGTGAACTGCACAGTAGCTTTTCGGTCAGCTACCACGGGTGTGTTCAATGCCATGAGAATGTTTTAATTATATGTAATACTTATGTTATACAGGGTGTTAAAAAAATTACGTTTACAGCGTTTCAGGGATGATAGAGGAGGTAAAAACAAACAAAATTCAGGAATTATTAGTTTCATTTTTCCACTCCATCTTATTAATGAAAATCTATTATTTTGATTCATTGTATTTTGTATCATTTTGCTTATGTACTTCTTTTAGATAATGTTCTAATTATTGTACTGATTGAATGCAAATGGATGCCATAGCTCTGCCTCTTGGAACAAATCATTTGGCTATTATTAATAGTATCATCATTATTTTAAATCACATATTTATTAAATCTCTCTATGATACCAATTATATAGGAAAGTTATGTGAAAATGCAGGTGATTATTTAGTTTCTGATCAGCTACATATTATTATTTATTATTATTAAGTGCCAGTATGGTACTTTATGAGATTGTGTGGGGGACGAAAAAATGTCTGTCCGTCTGTCTGTCTGTCTGTCTGTCTGTCTGTCCGTCCGTCTGTCCGTGCGTCTGCACGCACCATAACTCAAGTACGCTTTTTCGGATTTTCATGAAACTTGGTATAAACATTCATAATGTCGACGGGAAGAACCCTATTGATATTGAACCAAATCGGTTCACCGGTACCGGAGTAATGCCCAATTTAGTGCCTATTTTAATAGATTATGGCGCCTTTCTCATAGAAAGGCGCCATCACTCAAATACGCTGTAACGGATTTTCATGAAACTTGGTATACCCATTTATGACGTCCATGAGAAGTGCCCTATTGAATTTGAACCTAATCTGTTGACCGGTACCGGAGTAAAACCCAATTTAGTGTATATTTTAAAGACGCGGTAACTCAAATACGCTTTACCGGATTTTTATGAAACTTGGTATACACATTTACAATGTCCATGGGAAGACGTCTATTCATAATGGATAAAATCGGTTGATCTGTTTCGGAGTAATGCTCAATTTAGTGCCTATTTTAAGGCAATATACGTATTCGAAAGAATTTATAAAAAAAATGAAAATCAGTTATCTTGACAACATAGCCTATTGTTTTACTGTGATCTTATAAGGCCTTGGAAATTAAAATACAGGTAGCTATGACAAAAAACACTATTGTTTTACATGCGCGTATCCAACTAGACCGTTAAAATGACCCAGGTGGCCGAGATGGTAGACCTTTCTTTTTCCGTAAGTCCTGCTTAATGAATAAATCTGGAGCTTAACTTGGAAATCAATTTAAAAAAAACATATTCTGCATATCATAATTGCAGTCATAACTGATTAAACAAAAACATACTGTCACTTTTTTACATCAGTTTACCTGATTTTTATTATTATTATTATTATTATTTCTGCGACTGCTATTAAAATAACAACAGACATACGAAGAGACAGGTAACATAACTATAGTTTTTCTTTTCTTTCTTTCTCTCTTTCTTTCTTTCTTTCTTTCTTTCTTTCTTTCTTTCTTTCTTCCTTTCTTCCTTTCTCTCTTTCTTTCTTTCTTCCTTTCTCTCTTTCTTTCTTTCTTTCTTTCTTCCTTTATCGTAGTTTTACCTCTCCCTTTTAGGATTTAAGCGACCCAAGCCGCCCGGGCTGGTTTTTTTTTTATCGCAGAAAAATATTTTTTCGAGCATTAACAAAATTCAAATTTAAAGTAATAATTTAATTTAAAAATCTTAAATTCAAATTACGAAACAAATGATGTTAGTTATTGACTAGAATTAAAACATCATATAAAATTCGCCAGTAAAAGTGCCATACCTGTAATTCCCCGAAGGGGAGATGGTAGTTATCAGTGTCCAAAAAATCGATTTTTTTTCTTAGGCTCATGTAATAGAGCATAGTTTTGTGAACATTTTGATATATAGGTCTTATATGTTGCGTTATTATTAAGCCAAGCAGTGCTACCTGGAGCTTTCTAAAATGGATAAAATACCATACGGCACGTCATTTTCTTTTCGCTCTCCCGTAAAATTACATTTTTTTTACTTCAGGTACCATTTTCTGAAAAGCTATTCATGCTAAAATAATGAAACTTTCAGGAATTCATTATAGATGGATGACAAATCTCCCTTAGCAGAATTATGGGAAAAGTCTTGACTATACAGAAGTTTCAACTATTTTTATTTTTAAAAAAAGTATTTTTTTTTAGTCATGAAGTTTTTATGCAGTTTTCATGCAGTAATATTGTACATATTAGACTGATTGTGCTAGGGTAAATAGTAGTACCTATTGTTAGTAAGTTCCCAAAGTTTCACAAAAATCTAAGTTGCAGAAATTGAATAAAGCGTACCTATGTCAAGGGAAGTAACTGTAAAAATAAAAAAGTCTCTCTCGGTAACCAGAATTTCTCACCGGGATTTGAACTTGGGAACCTGGGATTTAGAGGTGAGGCAACATTTAGATACTTTGCATAATAACAAAAATCACTCCACATGTCTTCTGAGTGCAATCAGTAATCAGCAAGGCTGATGTAAAAGCAGATAACTAGTTGTGAGTATTTTTATAGAGAGAGGCCTTGACCCTAGGTTGTCCTGTGTTGTTATGAAATGAGTTATCAAATTGGTACTCCGACCCCCGGGAGACTCGCATTGACTTCCTCAGCTTATCTCGCTATTGCCTGTCCAATACAATCATACCGTGATATGCTTATGTTAACTTCAGAGCTGCAAGAAGTATTAATATCTGCGTCATCTCCTCAAGAGATTGAAATTATTCACGTCATGTCAGATTACGATGTCCATTAATGCAATAACAGTTACTTTTATACAGGGTGTTTGTTAATAACGCTGAAATATTTAACCACTGAATAGAAAATCTAAACACTTACATTTCTGTATTTCCTAGGGATTGTTATTTGTACAGGGCGCGCCAATAAAATGTACCTGTTTTTAAATCCATGTAAGTTCGAGAATAAATGACACAAATCAATTGTAAAAATGCAGACATGGAGAACAAAGATGGGAGAATCATCTTTTAAAAACAAAATGTTCAATATGTCCACCTGCAAGGCCCTTACAACGATTCAAACGAAACGCAAAATTGTGTATCACTCTAGCACACATTTCCACCGGAATTGCATGAATAAATTCTTCGATTCTTCTCTTGAGCTGGCAGATTGTGTCCTGTATACACATTGTCTTTTGTGTAGCCCCAAAAGAAGAAATCTGCGAATTGTCTTTGGTGTTGGTGTTTCTCGAACGTGGAAGTGATTGCGGAATCTCCGCTGTGTCTCTACTACACATTTTGTTTCCAAATAAAATTTGACTATTATAATTCTCTCTGGCGTAGTGAAAACCATTGTGGAATTTTCTCCCAGGCTTGCACAACAATATGTAGAAAAGAACAGAAAGATATATTACTAACTTCACGAAATATTAAACGAGAAAAACAGGTACATTTTATTGGCGCGCGCTGTATGTACTCCTCAATGAACCAAATGAACTACAATCTTTGAAATGTCTATAAACTTGCATTAAATATTTTAAATTCAAACATTGTGAAAAGGATTTTTTTTCGAGTATACAAATCCTCAGTATACCTTTCTACGAGCAGTAGAAAATCTGAGAGTGGATGTGGCGGCAAAAAGAAATTATTGGAGAATGACTTAAGTACAGCTAACAGCTAGTTACGTTAAAAGAAACGGTGTTAATGTTGGTGGCGATTAAACGTTCAAAAGGAAATACCCAATCATGGATAAGCCAAAGATAATCAATAGAAGAACTTGACCCAAAGGCATCTCGCTTCAATTCGATGTAGGAGTTTCTGGGAAAAAATTATCTTAATCATGACAACCGTTACTCTCCTGCTCCAGCATTGCAGTTCCCAAAAAGTTAAATTTGTATCACAATGCTACATTCGCTATTTCTTCATAAACATAATTTCCGCGGATCGTGTAAACCAGGTTTAGCAAAACCCACGTTTTCGACAAAGCAATCTGTTGTCACCTAAAGGGGTAATTAACAATTGGAGTGTGTTTGATTGCAATTTTGTATAATAGGTGAGAGAAATAATTTCTACATAGACTAAATTTCTTCTACTTTGAAAACTAAAATTATAAAAGTAAAGGTTATTCCTGTCATTTTAACGTACGCTAAAGTAGGAGTAGTAGTAGTAGTAGTAGTAGTAGTAGTAGTAGTAGTAGTAGTAGTAGTAGTAGTAGTAGTAGTAGTAGTAGTAGTAGTAGTAGTAGTAGTAGTAATAATAGTAATAATAATAATAATAATAATAATAATAATAATTGTGTGGGAGACGGGAAAATGTCTATCTGTCTGTCCGTGTGTCTGTACGCGCGATAACTCTTAAGTTTTATCGGATTTTCATGAAACTTGGTATAAGCATTTATAACGTCCATGGGAAGAAGCCTATTGATATTGGACCAAATCGGTTGACCGGTACCGGAGTAATGCCCAATTTAGCGCCTACTTTATGATAATATATTAGAAAGAATTTATGAAATGCAAATTACTTCTCATGACAACATATTAATATTATTATTATTATTATTATTATTATTATTATTATTATTATTATTATTATTATTATTATTATTATTATTATTATTATTATTATTATTATTATTATTATTATTGTTTAGTAATGTTCAAGCCATTAAGTATAGGCTACATTTTACAAAAGGTATTGTCAATAATTAAGTTCAATGTACAGTTTACATATTACAACTCGAGTTCATTTATTCCACCAGATTATAAAGTGGCTTGTTAATAGTTAAGTCTTAATCTTCCCCTTAAAACTAGTGAAATTCTGTTCTGTGAGTTGTGCATTAGTTTATTGTACAGTCTAATAATATTAACAAGGTAGCTAAATTTCACATCATCTTGTAGGCTAAACGGTATAACCGATATTTCTAACATTGTAAGGGTGTATATGATTAATTGAAATTAATTCGTTTTTTGTTCTTAAAAGACATACAATAAATGTTCAAATATGTAATGGTTGTACACTATGAACCCTTAAAATTATCGTGTATCCTGTAGGATATAGCAGTCGATCTTAAATTTGTAATAAAATAAAGAATTTGAAGTTGGCAAAAAATTTAAATTTCTTGTATTACAAAATACTGTACAGGGATTAATTTATGGGCCCAATCATTGCGTCAACTGTTTTATTTGAAGTCCGAATTTAAGGATTAAACTCAAACTGTAATTCAAGAGCTCAGAACACATACAAAGGCTACCATATTCTCATTTAAAAGCTTGCTTTATTTAAAACAACTCTCAAACGAACCAATGTCATAAGAGGGAAATGGCATTCTATGTTTTTAGCCAATATATGTAGACATTGCGAAAGGAATAAACATTCTGCAAGGATAACACCGCATCACAATAAAGGGCAACAAACTAAGGTATTCTATATGGAAATGAAGTACTGATATTAAGGAGAAGACAGAAGAAAGACGGGATGTCTCCAGTACAGTTCATAATGATGCCTCTGAGGTTATAGCGGGCCGAATATATGTAAAGGAGCACTACAGAGGAGATAAAAACAAAGTCTAAAGGAGTAGGCCATGGAACTATTGATTGTCAATTATTTCTAATATGGGTGTATTTTATGAAGTAAATTTCAGATGATATTAATTTAAATGGATATGATACAGGATTAAATGGTGAGGATGATTCATGGTATGTAAATATCCAATTCGGCACTTGCCTTTACGACTGGGGCAACCATGAAAAATTGGCCGGCCACGGGATTTGAACTGGGACCTCCCGAATGCGAGTCCAAGATGTTACCATCTCGGCCATCTCGCTCGGTTTCTCCACTTTTATTTGGATGAGGAAGTTATGTGAGTTTCACATAATATTTTTTTCCTCTTGTGGCAAAGATATAGACAAATTAATATGATATCATTGGTCATAGTAAAAAAAAATCATATATAGTTCCATGGCCTACTCTACTAGATAAACACAGATCCCGAACTCCTGATATGGCCTCGTAGCTAAAAGGAGTATAAATACAGCTGAAATAAAAAAGGGGGGAGAAGTTAGATTTTAAACTGAAACCGAGCAAACAAGCCATTCAAGTTATTTACATATGACGTCAGGGTGATTTTTCAGTGCGCCCGAACGGCACACAATTTTACAGAATTACACTGTAGGGTATGCTGGATTTTGTTACCCAAACTTAAATTATATATATATATAACAACAAAAATGGCTAAATCATTAGTAGTCCTACTGTCGGTGCCAATTTAAGAAGACCTCGTCTCAAACTACTGTATGTCTACAAAAGAATATATTATCATTGTTCCCTAATCCGAAAATCTGCACCGACAAAGAACAGGTGCTCTTGTCGCGTGGATTTTCCCAGTGTTGCCGCTGTCATTCACCACTTCTCAAGTGAAGTAAACGTGCTGTTTGGCAACACTGTACTGGACTGCAGACAAATGTAAATACGCCTTATTACTTTTCTATTCACTGATTGACAGGACGAAGAGGAATAGGGTGGCAGCAGGTAGAGGCAATTCGTGGAAAAAGAGTCTTTAAGAAGTAGCACCCACAATATTTCTGTCTCCCTTAAAGTACTATGTTCTAATGAACATGATTTGTCAAGAGGAGATAGATCTCTATTTGTATTAAAACATAAATTGAAACCAATATCTCACAAACTAATTGTGTTATCAAACTGAAATATTTACCTGCAATTTCTGTTTAGATTTTAGTTAAGTGTGTCCAATTTCAAGTTAAAGCACAAATACTTTAGATAATCTCTCTCAACACTTCGGCCATCTCTTAATATTTCCTGTTATATTGTCATGTAACTCCATGGAAACAAAATTTATGTATTGCTTTTAGTGTAAGATAAATTTACAAGTGAAATTAAAGCAAAGATGTAAGGTAAGAACTGTTTATATCAGTTAAAATGTGAAAAAATCCACATTATACCCTCGTTGATATAGGCCTAATAGAATTTGAGTTCAACCTAAGAAGTTTAGTCCTAGGAAAGAATAAAATAATCAGATAATAAAATTAATTTTTGGCAATTGACATTAAAGCTTATATGGTCTGGATCAATAGCGTGTATTTGGTTCATATACATAAAAATACACCTTAAAATTGTGAAATAAAGTACAGTGAAAGCCGTTTAATGTAATCGCGGATAATGTTATCAATCGGGTAATGTTATCACTTATATGAAGTCTCGTACGGATTAATACTGATAGGCTACACTAAAAAAAATGTTGTTTATTGTGATCAACGATTCGGTTTACGTTATCACATTTTCAGTTTTGCGGCTTTATTTCCAAGTAGGCTACTGTACGTCATTTAAAATTTCGTTTTAAGCGTTTCTTTTCTAACTCAACTGTATTGTGTTGTACTGGAGGTAGCAATTCTGTTCCCAGCTCACAGGATGACCAGTTCGAGGGGGTGGCATTACCTAACTTTCTCTTTTAAGCAATAAAACATGTTTCACCCTCCTCGGTTAAGCTGCAGCTTTTGATTTATGAAGATAACAGTGTTGATATGCAGTGATGGCTAGTGTAAAATGAAAATACTTGGACAGACAGGCGTTAAATGATTTGCTTCACAGTGTTCACCACAGATCGGTATAGACTTCCAAAAACACTCGTAACTGAGTATGGTGTATGGAGTATTGGTTAATGGACTCCTAAAGGAAGGTAAAAACAATTAAAAACTTTGTTACTGGTTGAAAAAATAGTTACTTGCAGTCTATTACTGTATTAGCCTATGAGTGGTTCAATGATTCACAGTTACCGGTACGTATTATTTTATGACTGTTACCAATCAGTTAACATTATCAGATTAGGTGCGTCCCGAAATGATCACAATAAGCGGCGTGCACTGTACAAGAAAATCACTGTATATATGCATTCATGAACCACAAATTATAGTCTCTGCCTATCAAGGACAATCAGTAATAGGAGAGAGGTTTCATCTGGCGCTGTGAATTGAACTCTGGCTTAGCTCAGTTGGTAGACCATTGGCACGGACAGCCAAAGATCCTGGGTTCAATTCCTAGTGTCAGAGGAATTTTTCTCCTATAATATTCTCATGTGAAACATTATTATATATTATTATTATTATGTTCTCTCTTATTACGTTCTCTTTTAACTATAAATGTGCTACAGTTTTCATGACATTGGCTTCAACATTTTAAAGCTCTCAAAGCTGTTTGACGAAAGTAGCGCTAACTCAAATACGTTTTTTCGGATTTTCATGAAACTTGGAAAACACATTTAAATGTCCATGGGAAGAACCCTATTGATATTGAACCAATTCGGTTTACCGGTACCGGAGAAATGCCCAATTTAGTGCCTATTTTACGGTAATATATTAGAAAGGCGCCATAGCTCAAATATCCTGTATAGGATTTCCATGAAACTTGGTATACGCATTTATGACGTCCATGAGAATTACCCTATTGAATTTGAACCTAATCTGTTAACCAGTACCGGAGTAAAACCCAATTTAGTGTCTATTTTAAAGGCGCAATAACTCAAATACGCTTTATCGGATTTTTATGAAACTTCGTATACGCCTTCTTGGCCTCACATTCTGAAGTTCCATGGTTCAAATTTCGAAACCGGCCAATTTGACTTTTTTTAGTATTCTGCGTATCACAATTGCATTCATAACTGATTAAACAAAAACATAATGGCACTTTGTTACATCAGTTTACCTGATTTTATTTATCAGAGGGGAACGTAAGTTGAGTGTACTTCAAACCACATTATGCTAAAAATCAATTTGCTAAAAATCCGTACTTGATACTTTCTTGATATCACTGTTTAAAATTCAACTATGGGCCCGTATTCTTTCAAGCTAGATTCCAGATCTCTCGTATATTACCTTAAACAAGTTATCTTCTTTTTGCAGGAAGTAAAAATTCCGAAATGCCGACAGTGATTTGGCCATAGAACCTGATATTTAATCCTCGGCCCAAAACGAATTGGTAAAATGTCTGCTTAATCCTATCCACAACGATGCTTCCCTTAAATAATCATATTTTGACAACTTATGAACATCCGTTATGACACAAAATGCAGGAATCCGCGAACAAAATACAGAAGAATATGAATTTTCAGACAAACTCTGCGGCATCTGTCACCACGAAACACCCTTTAGGCCACAAACTGCAGAAATCCCATAACAAAACACTGAAGACTGTGAATTTTGAGAAAATTCTGCGGCATCTGTCACCACGGAACCTTTAGGCCACGAAAAGCGAAAATCCATGAATAAGACACTGAAGACTGTGAATTTTCAGACAAACACTGCGAAATCTGTCACCACGAAAAATCCTTTAGGCCACGAAATGCGAAAATCCAGGAACAAAACACAGAAGAATATGAATTTTCAGACAAACTCTGCGGCATCTGTCACCACGAAACACCCTTTAGGCCACAAACTGCGGAAATCCCATAACAAAACACTGAAGACTGTGAATGTTGAGTCAAATTCTGCGGCATCTATCACCACGGAACCTTTAAGCCACGAAAAGCGAAAATCCATGAATAAGACACTGAAGACTGTGAATTTTGAGACAGCCCCTGTCGAATCTGTCATCATGGAGCACCCTTTATGCCACGAAATGCGAAAATCTCCTAACAAAACACTGAAGACTGAATTTTCAGACAAACTCTGCGGAATCGGTCACCACGGAATATCCTTTAATCCACGAAATGCGACAATCCACTATGAAAACACTGAAGACTGTGAATTTTCAGACAAACTCTGAGGCATCTGCCACCATGGAACACCCTTTATGCCACAAATTTCGAAAATCCAGGAACAAAACACTGAAGACTGTGAATTTTGAGACAGCCCCTGGGGAATCTGTCATCATGGAGCACCCTTTATGCCACGAAATGCGAAAATCCCCTAACAAAACACTGAAGACTGTGAATTTTCAGACAAACTCTGCGGAATCGGTCACCACGGAATATCCTTTAAGCCACGAAATGCGACAATCCACTAACAAAACATTGAAGACTGTGAATTTTCAGACAAACTCGGAGGCATCTGTCACCGTGGAACACCCTCTATGCCACAAACTGCGGAAATCCAGGAACAAAACACTGAAGACTGTGAATTTTGAGACAGTCCCTGCGGGATCTGTCATCATGGAGCACTCTTTATGCCACGAAATGCGAAAATACCCTAACAAAATACTGAAGACTGTGAATTTTGAGACAGCCCCTGGGGAATCTGTCATCATGGAGCACCCTTTATGCCACGAAATGCGAAAATCCCCTAACAAAACACTGAAGACTGTGAATTTTCAGACAAACTCTGCGGAATCGGTCACCACGGAATATCCTTTAAGCCACGAAATGCGACAATCCACTATTAAAACACTGAAGACTGTGAATTTTCAGACAAACTCTGAGGCATCTGCCACCATGGAACACCCTTTATGCCACAAACTGCGGAAATCCCATAACAAAACACTGAAGACTGTGAATTTTGAGACAGCCCCTGCGGAATCTGTCATCATGGAGCACCCTTCATGCCACGAAATGCGAAAATCCCCTAACAAAACACTGAAGACTGTGAATTTTCAGACAAACTCTGCGGAATCGGTCACCACGGAATATCCTTTAAGCCACGAAATGCGACAATCCACTAAAAAAACACTGAAGACTGTGAATTTTCAGACAAACTCTGAGGCATCTGCAACCATGGATTAACCTTTATGCCACAAACTGCGGAAATCCCATAACAAAACACTGAAGACTGTGAATTTTGAGACAGCCCCTGCGGAATCTGTCATCATGAAGCACCCTTTATTCCACGAAATGCGACAATCCCCTAACAAAACACTGAAGACTGTGAATTTTCAGACAAACTCTGAGGAATCTGCCACCATGGAACACCCTTTATGCCACAAACTGCGGAAATCCCATAACAAAACACTGAAGACTGTGAATTTTGAGACAGCCCATGCGGAATCTGTCATCATGGAGCACCCTTTATGCCACGAAATGCGAAAATCCCCTAACAAAACACTGAAGACTGTGAATTTTCAGACAAACTCTGCGGAATCGGTCACCACGGAATATCCTTTAAGCCACGAAATGCGACAATCCACTAACAAAACACTAGAGACTGTGAATTTTCAGACAAACTCTGAGGCATCTGCAACCATGGATTACCCTTTATGCCACAAACTGCGGAAATCCCATAACAAAACACTGAAGACTGTGAATTTTCAGACAGTCCCTGCGGGATCTGTCATCATGGAGCACTCTTTATGCCACGAAATGCGAAAATACCCTAACAAAATACTGAAGACTGTGAATTTTGAGACAGCCCCTGGGGAATCTGTCATCATGGAGCACCCTTTATGCCACGAAATGCGAAAATCCCCTAACAAAACACTGAAGACTGTGAATTTTCAGTTAAACTCTGCGGAATCGGTCACCACGGAATATCCTTTAAGCCACGAAATGCGACAATCCACTATTAAAACACTGAAGACTGTGAATTTTCAGACAAACTCTGAGGCATCTGCCACCATGGAACACCCTTTATGCCACAAACTGCGGAAATCCCATAACAAAACACTGAAGACTGTGAATTTTGAGACAGCCCCTGCGGAATCTGTCATCATGGAGCACCCTTTATGCCACGAAATGCGAAAATCCCCTAACAAAACACTGAAGACTGTGAATTTTCAGACACACTCTGCGGAATCGGTCACCACGGAATATCCTTTAAGCCACGAAATGCGACAATCCACTAACAAAACACTGAAGACTGTGAATTTTCAGACAAACTCTGAGGCATCTGCAACCATGGATTACCCTTTATGCCACAAACTGCGGAAATCCCATAACAAAACACTGAAGACTGTGAATTTTGAGACAGCCCCTGCGGAATCTGTCATCATGGAGCACCCTTTACGCTACGAAATGCGAAAATCCCCTAACAAAATACTGAAGACTGTGAATTTTCAGACAAACTCTCCGGCATCTGTCATCACGACAGGTATTGCCACTCTTCTAACATTAAAACCCGCTAAAGAGGCGACTCTTCAGAATGTCTTGACAGACCAAGGATTGCTGAAGATTTGGAAACTCCCCTTGAGATCACTATACCTGTCAAATATTGTCCAGTCAACGCCTCTTGGATTAAACAAGCTTTTCATGTCTCCTGGTTTGAGCACGCTACGTAAGCTAGGGCTTTCTTCATGTCAGACAGTCACAGATATTGTTCTAACATCTATTGCATACAACCTGAAGGATCTAGAAAGCGTATCTTTTCCATTCTGCTACAATATTAGCGTTGGAGGATTTATGAAGCTATTTTGAAATTGTAAGAGTATTACAAGACTGATCATAATTAATTCTTTTGATATTGAAAGGCGCAAAGATCTTGTAACATACGTCATATGCAGACATGTGAAATTAAGTGAGATTGTTCTGTTCCCTTTGGATTCATATTATCCGTCAAACAGCATCCTTTTGCAGAAGCTGCAGTTGATGAATCTACAAATGAAAATAATCCTAAGGAAAGAAGATAATAAAGTTCTAGAATGCTCAAAAGTCGTGCGTTTCAAACAACTGAGGCAGTTATCAAATAAATCTAACATTTTGGGCATGTAAATAAAATTTGAAGAATGTGATATAGTACATATCTTATTTCTAGGTTTACTGGCACCTTCTTGTTAACAGAAGAAATTACGTTTTAAGTGAGGAAAGTGAACATTTTATAATTCTAGACTGTTAAGGTAAAAGAGTAGGCTATAAGTAAAACATTGTGAAAATGAGGTAAGTAAATTACACTGTGTAAAAAAAAAGGTCACTTTTGACAAAAAAATTTACTTATATTCTTTTGCCTTAAAAGTCTAGAATTTTCATATTAATTGTAAACTGTATTGTTAGCCTATTGAAACATATTGTTAACATACAATGGGTTTAACCCACATGTTAACATAACAAGAAAGAGTCAACGATTTTACAGTCCAATTTAAAAAAAAAATCATTTTGATTTATTGAGCATTTACTAATAAAATTCTTACAATTTCAATTTCTACATACCTATAAAAGCACTCCTAATATGCTTAATAGATAGGGCCTTGAAGGTTTTAACCTATTTTCCCTCGGCTTCCTAATTAGAACATCTTAACATTTTTCTGTTTCATGCCCCTTGCTTCCGAATACAGTATATGAATCTTATAGAACCTAAAAAGGGCTAAATCGCACTGAGAAGCCTAAAAGGAGCTAAAGAGAACTTTTTTCAGAAAACACGATTTTTAAATAGATTTTCCAATTAATACAAAGGGAAATAAATAAATGTGAATTATTGCATTCTAAGAAAATATATAAGAAAAAAATAAATTTCTACAACGCACTGAAATTAGCAATATTTGTCGTTTGGACCGCCGGCGTGGTCTTGTGGTTAGCGTCGCTGACTCGGGATCCGTCGGCCCGGGTTCGATCCCCGGTACCTCCTCGGATTTTTCTGAGGTAGGGAGGTCTGGTGTCCGCCGGCGTGGTCTTGTGGTTAGCGTTGCTGACTACAGATCCGTCGGCCCGGGTTCGATTCCCGGTACCTCCTCGGATTTTTCTGAGGTAGGGAGGTCTGGTAGGGGTGCACTCAGCCTCGTGATTCAAAATTGAGGAGCTACTTGATAAAGAAGTAGCGGCTCCGGTCAAGAAAACCACCATTAACGGCCGTGGGTGTCGGTATGCTGACCACATGCCCCCCAATCCTGCCATCTGCCTACGGGAGATGACGCAGCGGTCGGGTGGTCGGCCAAGTCCCTCCAGGGATGTAGCGCCACGGAGTTTAGTTTAGTTTTAGTCTTTGTAACTAAAAAATGTGCCTTCTCACCGTCGCAGGAAATGAAATTTGAGCCGTCTGAAATCTGCAATTAATCCATTGTCGTTTCAACTTTAAAATAACAATTTGCCGACTAACAACAAATAAATATATTAAAGGAACAAATTCAGTCTACTTATTTTTGTAGGTAGGAAGTGAATTGAGTGATGTATTGAATAATTGTATCATTAAAGGGTATATATCCCAATTGTTTATGCTATTTTTCGAGTGCCGATATAAGGAATAGTTACTTGTTTATTTTGTAAAAAAAACTGGAATAACTCTGTCAAAATTTTAATACAATTTTCGGTGTTAATATTAGTGTCCATTATGTTTTATTAAGACGGCTAAAATAGTTTGTTTAAAAAGCCTAAAAAGGGCTATTTTACGAAAATAAAAGGCCAAAATACCTTTTATAAAAGCCTTAAAATTCGGGCCCTATTAATAAATAAAATCAGGTAAACTGGTATAACCAAGTGCCAGTATGTTTTTTTAATCAGTGATAAACGCAATTATGATAGGCCCATGCATAATAGTTATTTGTAATAGATCTCCGAGTTAAACTCCAAAATGTGCTGGCAATAATAATAATGATGCAATAGGCCTACGATTCGCTGATATCTCTGTTTCAATTTTAAGTAGCCTTAAAGGTTATGAATGAATAAAAAGTCAATATGAAATCTGTCACGAATTACATTAGGTATATTGCTGCACAGAAACGAATATAAAAAAAACTCACATTAAAATATAGCCTAATGTAAATATCGGTAGTCTACATAACCATAGAATACACAATATAATATCAATATTCAACGGCTAGTTGTTATAAATCGTTTATTTACATTATTTAGCCCACAGTGACATCGTTATGAAGAAACAAATCAATCAAAGTTGCTAACAATATCAATATACGATTGGCAATTTGTTACGTTTTTTAATACACTGAGGTCCATGAAAGAAAATTCATTACAAAATTAATATTCATA
The DNA here is from genome assembly GCA_964059195.1 of Ectobius pallidus. Lineage (NCBI taxonomy): Eukaryota > Metazoa > Arthropoda > Insecta > Blattodea > Ectobiidae > Ectobius > Ectobius pallidus. Next base: position 140,258,346 of record CAXKWD010000008.1, read on the forward strand.
TACTAGTTATTTCGGTACCGGTCAACCGATTTGGCCCTAAATCAATAGGCTTGTACCCAAGAACGTCATAAATTCGTATACCAAGTTTCATGAAAATCCGATAGCGCGTTATGGAGTTATCCGCGCCTTTGTGATATGTTGCCATAAAAAGGCACTAAATTGGGCATTATTCCGGTACCGCCCAACCGATTTGATCCAATATCAATAGACTTCTTCCCAGGGGTATTATAAATTCGTATACCAAGTTTCATGAAAATCCGATAAAGCGTATTTGAGTTATCGCGCTTTTAAAATAGACACTAAATTGGGTTTTACTCCGGTACCGGTCAACCGATTTGGTTCATTATCAATAGGGATCTTCCCATGAACATTATAAATGTATATACCAAGTTACATTAAAATCCGAATAAGCGTATTTGAGTTATCGCGCGTACAGACACACGGACGGACAGACAGACAGACGGACAGACATTTTCCCTCCCCACACACAATCTCATAAAGTACCATACTGGCACTTAATAACATTTGTATTATTATTGAATCTCCGTTTTATTTCACCCTATTTTGCCACTGTCTTGTTAGGGTTATAGTTCTACAATACGTTTTACTTTACACACACACACATATATTAGTCCTGGACCTGACTGCAGTCCTGTAGGGAAATTTGCGTAGGGAGACTTTTTTTCCAGGAATGTTCAGTAGGTGTCCTAGAAAGTATTTTGAGCTCGGGTGGACATCCACCACCTGGTACATTTTCTAGCTATGACGTCATTAAAGATGGCGGCCTCTCGATCACAGAACTGTTCATATCTGTGTTAATACTTGATCGATTTGCATGAAAATTGAGCAAGTATGTTGTAATTACTATTTTTAAGGTAAATAGCAATGTGTTTTAACTGTCACTACAAATAAATATACAATAAATTTAAAAATCCCTTTAGGCAGGCCTACAGGCGGAGGTAGATTTCGAAGTGCTTTTGGTTTAATTTATTGTCGCTGCATAGCACTCTTTTTCTTTAGCCTTGGCATGGTAAACCTGCAGTAATAAGAACTGAATTCGGTAAAGAGGAAGAGCCTACAATCATTTGTTTTGACAACAAGAATAGGATATAATATTCTGGGAGGCCGTGCGCAAGATCAACAATGAATAAGATTAGCAAAGCCGCTAAACAAGACAAAATTATGATTTTATAATAATTCTTTTAAGTGTTATTATTTTCAAACATTAAAATCTCGCGTCATATGAGAGCTATCAAGAAACTATTTATTGATTTGTAGAGTACTCATCAAGAGCTTTTCAACGATACCCCACAAAACGTGGTTTCAAAAGTTTCGAATTTTCATCCCCCACCCCCACCCTCACTCGAACCCCCAAATTGTTGGTGTCACTGTGAACTCCATAGGGAGTACTCTAATTTATTCAAACAAAGTTTCCCTCTATACTTCATAGGGGCCGAGATATACATTTTTAAAAATTTCAACCCCCTCCCCCGACCACCCCCTTGGGCCAATTTTGCCCATTAACGAACTTGTCCGAACTGTTGGGCCTAGAAATAACATAATAAAATTTGGTTCAAATATCTTCAAAATTACGGCCGCTATCGTGTAAAGATATATTTATATATATATATAAATATCACAAATTTTAGGTAGATTTTCGAAGAAAAATCTACCTATTGCAATGGATACCACTTTATGATTTTCGAAAAATTCTTTCATATCTTTACGTTTCATGCTCCCCTAAGTACGAAACCACCGCCCGTTCAAAAAAAAAATTTGTGATATTTATATATATATATATTTATATATATATATATATATATTTATATATATATATATATATATCTTTACACGATAGCGGCCGTAATTTTGAAGATATTTGAACCAAATTTTAATATGTTATTTCTAGGCCCAATAGTTCGGACAAGTTCGTTAATGAGCAAAATTGGCCCAAGGGGGTGGTCGGGGGAGGGGGTTGAAATTTTTAAAAATGTATATCTCGGCCCCTATGGAGTATAGAGGGAAACTTTGTTTGAATAAATTAGAGTACTCCCTATGGAGTTCACAGTGACACCAACGATTCGGGGGTTCGAGTGAGGGTGGGGGTGGGGGATGAAAATTCGAAACTTTTGAAACCACGTCTTGTGGGGTATCGTTGAAAAGCTCTTGATGAGTACTCTACAAATCAATAAATAGTTTCTTGATAGCTCTCATATGACGCGAGATTTTAATGTTTGAAAATAATAACACTTGAAAGAATTATTATAATATCATAATTTTGTCTTGTTTAGCGGCTTTGCTAATTTTATTCATTGCTGATCTTGCGCACGGCCTCCCAGAATATTATATCCTATTATTGTTGTCAAAACAATTGATTGTAGGCTCTTCCTCTTTACTGCAGGTTTGCCATGCCAAGGCTAAAGAAGAAGAGTGCTATGCAGCGACAATAAATTAAACCAAAAGCACTTCGAAATCTACCTCCGCCTGTAGGCCTGCCTAAAGGGATTTTTATATTTAAGATGTTTATTAGGTAGATTTTCGAAGAAAAATCTACCTATTGCAATGGATACCACTTTATGATTTTCGAAAAATTCTTTCATATCTTTACGTTTCATGCTCCCCTAAGTGCGAAACCACCGCCCGTTCAAAAAAAAATTTTGTGATATTTATATATATATATATATATATATATATATATATATACTAGCTGAAAAGGCCCGGCGTCGCCCGGGCTTTGTATTTTTTAATTTGAAATTAACTTATGAAGGACTTTATGTATGAAGAAACAGATTTATCACACTCAAACTATTGCATCAGAAAACGCTGGATATAGCTTTTTATGGCTCATAGAGGATGTGGAATGCTGCATTCCGTTGCTTCTACACATCATGCTTGGGAGGGGTTGAAATAAGAAGAAACACAAATTACATAAGATTGTACTGACTTGACGGAAAACTTTATTTCTCATTCTCATGTTACTATACAATCGTTTCGGAGCTGAAATAAAAGAGAAATGCAGTATCACTTTCACACTTTCCTCCCCTAGAACCCGGGACATAATATACTGCGAGCATAGGACTCAAAATGTTCCATCCCATGCTTAGGGCCTATGATAAACATCCCTATTTCTCAACTAATACAAAGCCTACAGGTATGGATAACTTATCAGCGGAAAGGATTATTTACAGACTTTTGATATAGCATACTCACACACTTAAGTTGTCCCTCTTATTCTACATCAAAATGTGAAGTGAGTAAATATTTCTTATGTCGAGGGTAGAGAAAGTTATGTGACTACATCACACTGTGCTTTATTTTCGTGGATTTCATTTCCAGTCATTATTTTCGCCAATATATTACATCGATGGAATCATAATTCGTTAAAGCATTAGGCTATATACTTGCCAAGGCCCTATGTAATCATAGTAAACAATTTACTGTTGCCATGTGAACTAAACAGCAATTCATTTTTTCAGTATAAAATTCTCAGAAATTATATAATTTTCAAGGGAAGGAGTATTTTGTTTGAATTTTAATGTCGACAGCTATACTTCCCGGGCTTAACTGGGTATGTGTGCAAAATGTCGTGTAAATTGGTAAAGAAATGTAGATTTGTATAAGGAACAAACATACATACATACATACATACATACACACTTTCGATTTTATATATTAGATATATTTATATATATATATATATATATATATATTTATATCTTTACACGATAGCGGCCGTAATTTTGAAGATATTTGAACCAAATTTTATTATGTCATTTCTAGGCCCAATAGCTCGGACAAGTTCGTTAATGAGCGAAATTGGCCCAAGGGGGTGGTCGGGGGAGGGGGTTGAAATTTTTAAAAATGTATATCTCGGCCCCTATGAAGTGTAGAGGGAAACTTTGTTTGAATAAATTAGAGTACTCCCTATGGAGTTCACAGTGACACCAACGATTCGGGGGTTCGAGTGAGGGTGGGGGTGGGGGTGGGGGCGGGGGATGAAAATTCGAAACTTTTGAAACCACGTCTTGTGGGGTATCGTTGAAAAGCTCTTGATGAGTACTCTACAAATCAATAAATAGTTTCTTGATAGCTCTCATATGACGCGAGATTTTAATGTTTGAAAATAATAACACTTAAAAGAATTATTATATCACAATTTTGTCTTGTTTAGCGGCTTTGCTAATTTTATTCATTGCTGATCTTGCGCACGGCCTCCCAGAATATTATATCCTATTCTTGTTGTCAAAACAAATGATTGTAGGCTCTTCCTCTTTACCGAATTCAGTTCTTATTACTGCAGGTTTACCATGCCAAGGCTAAAGAAAAAGAGTGCTATGCAGCGACAATAAATTAAACCAAAAGCACTTCGAAATCTACCTCCGCCTGTAGGCCTGCCTAAAGGGATTTTTTTTTTTGGAACGGGCGGTGGTTTCGTACTTAGGGGAGCATGAAACGTAAAGATATGAAAGAATTTTTCGAAAATCATAAAGTGGTATCCATTGCAATAGGTAGATTTTTCTTCGAAAATCTACCTAAAAATATGTGTATATATAAAAATAAGACATTTGAATTTTGTAAATTTTTCACTATTTTCTATTACTACATAAATACATAATATCATTATTACAAACAGTTATTATATTGAAACATGTTCATATTATCCGAATAGGATTATTACAGGTTAAGTCTAACCCCTTACTACCACACCTGCAGAAGGAGCAACAGGCTACTTCATTTTCCCTACAAATGCAGGAGGATTTGGCACATTTTAAACAATTACATGCTCCAATAAAATCAGTAGGATATTTCTGTAAGTTTTTTTTTCTGGCATTAAATCATCATCTATCACTGAAAAACCAAATTCACATGGTTCTAAGCCAATAAGCACATCATCAATACAGTGTCGCTGAAGGTATGTGTAGAAATATGATCTCAAAAATGGTCCTTAGCACTTCTGCTTGTAGGCGGCAAATCTTCAATGTCTATATTCTTCGCATGATGATAGAGCCACAATCTAAGTTCATCTAAAGATTTACAAGATTTTCGTAATAACAGCACTAAGTATTCTTCTGCAGATTTGGCTTTGTGCTACGTCATCCCAGTCAGATGATATGCCAAAGTGGTCCAAATATGTCTTAGATGCACTATGAAGAGCTGCCTTTTTGGTGCCAAATTTACTCGTATAATCTGATCCAGATAGTGCGTGGATGGCTGGAAGCAAAGAGCATAAATTTTGTCCCATTTTTTTGTGAAGATTGTGAACAGACAAAAGTCGCGTGGAATCACCAACTCCAGTGCGCATCCAAAGTTCCTGAACGCCAAGTCGATGAAGAGTAGCCCAGTGAAACAAAGCTAACACCACTATGTCAGTGTCAGCACTAACCAGGACGATTTTATTAACCCCACACAGGGATGCACTTTTTGAATGGATCAGCATTCTAAAGTCTGCTTCCTCTACTGACAAACAATTTAATTCTTGTTGGTTTACTTGCTTTCCACTTTGCACAGATGTACAATTAAATGATACCTCATCTTCTTCGTCACCACGAAAGGCACTAAAGACGTGGTTGGTACTACATGGAGTTTGAGTCAAAGAAGCTATCACTGTATTGGCAATGAACAGTTTCTTGACGATCCCCAGAAACTGCTGGGTTGGACGGGCAATGGAACATCTTCAGATATGTGGGCGATATCTATAACAATGCTGCTACTTGTCTTTGCAATCTCTCAGGCTTTTTAGGTGATAGTGTGTGATAACTAGGGACCGGATTTTTAGGTTTTTAAAAACAATGTTTTAGGTTTTCCATTAGGTGAAATAGTTTTTTTTAGGTTTTTGTCCAAAATATCGTTTTCTGGTAGAATAATTGGTTTAATGAATTTGAATGTGCTACATAGGATTCAATACATAATACTTGTAAAGTTTAACTTAACAAAATTGACATAAATTTGTGTAAACTTGCTTTAGGACAATATTATACAATTGAAGAAAGAAAGCATAAACAATCAAAAGAAGCAGTGAAAATAAGATTGCCTCACATTTCCTGTTTACAGTGTATCACTAAATACCTTTCAAGATTCTCAACTGTGTAGTTCTTCCTGTTATCTCTTAGAATACATTTGAAGGCAGAAAATTTCCTTTCAACCTGACATGACATCGACAATGGTTGTTCGTACGAATATTTTAAAAGGAATACGCCGGTACTCTTACACTTCCTCTCTTGATACTGTCATCCTAGACGACATTGGGTTGAACAAAACGCTGGTGGTATTAATTTCAACCCGACAAAAATTATTGTCTCTCCGCAAAATATCGATTTCTCAACTGACAAACAAAAAAGACAAAAAAGTAGCCTAAATTAGACATTTTAGGTTTTTTATCCCGTTTAGGTACATTTAGGTTTTTATACCCCATTTAGGTAATTTTAGGTGCCACAGAATTAATGTGGGTAAATCCTATGGACATGATTCGAAAAAGTGTGTGATTGCTTTTTGTTTTGGAAGTAAGGAAAAAAATAGGTAAAAACCTAAGAATCCGGTCCCTAGTGATAACTGTCAAAAACATAATCGACTCTGCCAAAGTTCTTTGTGATACCCCCAATGTATGATGAAAAAACAGAAACTGCACCGCCAAAGGTTTTCTTTTCATTTGTCATAACTTTTCGTATGGAATTCATTATATCCACTACATAGCAAGTCCTGTCATCAGAGTTAAACAATTTGTAGTCGCTGGTGCTGCCATAAGATGTTTCAAGCTCTTTTAACAATGCACTTTTTTGTGGTCTAGCCATTAAACCGTGTTCATTAAACAGTGAGCAGTTATCAGATAGATCATACCGAAAGAGCTCTTGCATGTCATATGCACGAGCTTGAACTATTTGTATCATGCGGTGAGATGAACTGGACTTATTTTTGGTAACTTTCACCGTAGCCTCTGCACTTGGTGTTTTAGTGCTATGAAATGCTGGTAACATGACTTTGTGGATGGTACTTGAGAATCTTATTATTTTGGCTTCGTACCGTGTTTTGCGCAGGGTAGAATACAAATCGTCACCAGTCTTAAATACGTTTACTATCTTTTCCTTGGCATCTTGTGAAACCAGTGCTTTTGTCACTTGATTGTGTAATGGATTAGGAAGCATATCAAATGAGTTACATTTTTCTAGAATATATTTAAACATTGAGGTCACCTTTGCGTCTAAGTTCTGGGTTTGCTTCTTAGAAAACTCATGGTGGATGTTCAAACCGTTGACAAAAACAATGGAGTCTGTTACTTCCCGAAATAGATTGGATATCACCAGACGCTCATGATGTGTAACCTCCCATTCTGCTAGAAACTGTTTTTGTTTAGTACCCCCTACGATGCCAGATGAGCTCTTTTGGGATCCATTAATGGTCTGTTCCAATGCCATATCCGCAGCAACAGCTGAAAATTTATGGTCAAACCGCTTAACAATATGCTTCCCCTTCATGAAAATTTCATACACCTCCGGAGCTGTCTTGGGTAGTCTTCTCATGTCTTCCAGATATGTCTTCAGAACGTACTTGACCTAAATACAAAATTTTGTTTTCATACGATTTTCCGCTTTGGAGCTAGGCTGTTCACAGACATCCACGCAGACATACACACACACAGACACACAGACGCATATACACACAGACGCATAGACATGTTTCCGAAAGTAGTATTTTTGGATTCAGGGGACCTCCAAACGTTTATTTATGTTAGAAACTCAACTTCTAATTCGGGGGTCGAAAACCATACTTCTTCTACCTAATTACACACTTTGAGCATTTACATAAATTATTTGGACCAAATACCCCTTCCATTAGGTTTATAAAGGACAAAATAGCACAAAAAGTGCAAGTTTCATGCAAATCGATCAAGTATTAACAAAGATATGAGCAGTTCTGTAATCGACGTCATAGCTGGAAAATGTACCAGGTGGTGGATGTCCACCCGAGCCCAAAATACTTACTAGGGTACCTACTAAACATTCCTGAAAAGAAACTCTCCCTACGCAAATTTTCCCACAGGACTGAAGCCAGGTCCTGGACTAAAAAGTATTTGTTTTATGTGAACAGAAAAACAGATAGGCTATGCTATCCACGTGGACATGCCAGTTATATTCAGATTCTAAGTGCATACCTGGCAATTTAGGCATACGACCAATATATACCATTGTGTTTCTAGTTACGACTGTTTGTTGCGTCATTTTCCTCAGCAACATTTTTTTTATCGTGTGATTCATTGAATTGCTGTTCTTTTATATCTGCTGCACTTAAGCCACATATGCTTTCAATGAAAGTAATGGAATTTAATGATGATAAAGCTTTATAGAACATGTCTATAAAGAAGTCTATACCAATAGTGGCCTGGGGCGAACCATTAATAACAATACTTTGGCCATTGCTCCTTAATGGCGCATTACAATGTGGACTACTCCCTAAATCGAGACGACTCCCACCCGCAGAGACATCTTGTGCCTTTCTTGCGAATAAAAATAGCAAGTACATGGTGCATGGAAAAAGGATTATTAAGAAGATTGAAAAGAAATCTTTCGCAAAATGTGCTACGAAGACATTTAGAAGAAACTGATAATTATCTGTAAATTAATTACCTCAACCCCCATGTGTGAAAAAGCTATCTATATGTGAACTAATGTCACATTTTGTTAAAAATTAAAGCTAAATTTATTATTGTGATATCACACGTTTTAATACAAGCTATATTTTTGCTGATCGTTTAAAAGTATATTAAAAAAAACACACACACAATGTACCGGGACGTACGAGTTATCGATTACACTTAAGACTTCTTATCGAGTCCATACTATGAATATGAAAAGAACATCTGTTTAAGTGAATATAGTTCGTGATGCCTAATTTTGCAGTTAATTCTGTTAACAATAGGTATATCATGTTTCTTGCAGTAAAAAAAGACCATGTTACAGTTTAAGTGTATATTGTAATATTTTAAAGTCTATTTTCTATCTATTTACACATTTTTAAGGCATATTTTAAGTGCCTATTTTCTCTTTTAAAAGCCCATTTACTTGTTTTAAAAGCCTATTTTAGGTGCCTAAAACTAATTTTTAGAGCCTAAAATCCCAGGTCTAGTGATCACCAGGGTCCGGATTCTGATGACCTAAAATTGTTTGAAAAATTACCTATAAAATGACCCTAAATTTTAAAGAAAATGACTTAACAATTATAAAAAATTACCTAAAAACTTTTATTTATTTATAAAAAATTATTATTGTACACACAAAGTTATAGACTAGTTTGTACATAATTGTAAAAACTGTAAATAACTGTATTGCTGTGAATGTTCTTTTCTCACGGAAATTTATATTGGCACTGAGGCACTGGCGAGTCAAAATTCGGCATTTCCTTTTGTGGTCTCCTGGATTATATTGTTGTTTAATTGAGGGTAAACAGTAGTTTTCTTTGATTCTCATTTCCGACTGAGACATGACAACACTTAATGTCGAATTTTTCCTGCTTGCATTAAACAAACAACACTTCGAAGACAGCACCGCTAGCGACGAAAAAAGTTATTACACTCAATGTAAATACATGAAAATGACTAAATAAGGAAGCAAACGACACGAATATGACAAAATAATGACCTAAAATTGAAATAAATTCCCTAAAAATTTAAAAATGACAAAAAATGACCTAGTAAAAATGCATTTCTATAATCAGAGGATTTCTAGAGGATTTATCCACAATTTGGCAATGTCTATGCAGCTTCAATAAAAAGATGACATGTCATTAGAATCTGGGCCCTGGTGATTACATTAAGCAGCATGCGCTGTAAATCTTATACTGAATTCACAAGACTTTACTCACACGTGACTTTCCCCTTCGTGTGAAGTGTTCTTAGTTATGGGAGCACATAATATAATATATTCTTCGGTAACGCCCAGCGAATTCCGGCACCGATATTGTCACGTTGCGCACATGGAGAAATATACACCTATACGACCTTTCATTCCTTCCACCCACCTATCCCTTTTGTGATTCCCATTGTCACGCTCACCTTGAATCGCACATCATCCGCCAGGGAAGGACTTGGCACTTATTGACCCTGGAGCACTTGGTAGCTTGCCTTTCATTTTCAAGACGCTGCCACGCTTCCCATGTAATTACTGTGTAACATCTTATCTACTCTGCCATCCTTCCTCCAAAGGTAAAAGTGCCACTCTAGGGTCATGGAAGAACACGGTGATTGTAAGAGTTCATGTTCAACAGCTATCAGAATGACGACATCGGTTGATCCAGAACAGTTTTCGTAGAGCACAGTTATGCCTATGTCTGTCTATGTATTTCATTTTTCCGATGAAGGATTAATTTACAAATAAGAATATATAATATAAACATTATTCCCTCAATCATATATTAAAATAAGTGTAACCTAAGAGTAAAACTGTCTTAAAGAAGTAGGGTCCTTCTCGTTTTATATAACTTATATCGTCAAAAGTTAAAATCCAGTATACGTAATCCCGCAGAACTAGCTATCTGTGGGATTATTCTAGAGCTATCCTCCACTGTGAGAGGCCATTGCCCGTATGGGATTCTTCATGGCTATTATTATTATTATTGTATATTTGTATTTATTTTCTTACACTGCAAATGGGTCAACAACCCGGTGGCAGTGGTGCAATAAATACCAGCCATACAGTACATATATATACAAAAATGACACTACACATTAAATATCACATTAAATACATATACATTACACATTAAATAAATACCAGCCATACATATATACAAAAATGACACACTATACATACACTTACACATTAAATATCGCAACATCTATCCACGTACCTGATATTTAAAATATTATTATATTTAAAATATTAAGAATTATTATACGTACTAAAATATATTAAAGTCTACCTACGTATATAAACGTAAGTATCAACTAGAAAATTAACAAGAATACGTCTTGCCGATCTAGTACATCTAGTGGATTCATGTGAATTAAAATGGATTCAATTTAGGTTCATGTGGTCACAGCCAGCTCTGGAGTTCGGCCGGCCATCCGGTTTCGCCGTCGTTCAATAGATATGAGTTCAATCCCATGCCTTCCTCTTTTGTGAATTCCCCCGGCCACTACAGGTAGGCTATATGCACGACCGATTATTGCAACGACGGTCACAGCCGGCAAGCTTTAATGTATACAGATATGTAAATCAAATTATGTAAAAATTAAAAATATTTACAAACTAGTGAAGGCCTTAAGTATAAGTACATATCTGAGCAACACAACAAACATTCACATACAGATTGTTCACTTTTAAGTTCAGATGTGATGTGGTAATAAACAATTTAAATTAATAAAATCTTGTTGAGCTTCGTTAGGTTCTTATTCTGTTATTCTTGAAATGCATTTCGGCATTTAAAACTATATCTTCAGTCTGTTGATTTGAAGATGGAAAACGGCTTGTTCCTTTCGGCACAGTGGATGTACAGACTGAAAATATCGTTGTGCCTGTGTTTAAGCAGCCGAAGAAACTTCAACCTCTTAAGTGGGAAATTTTTGGACATCCTCCTCACAGCCCTGACATGACACCCAGCTATTTTCACTTCTTTCCGAAATTAAACGACTTTTTGGGTGGAAAATAGTTTAGAACCGATGAAGATCTCAAAGCGGCAGTGACATACTGGCGGTAGAAGAGTATAACATCGGCATTGAAGAACTGGCACCACGTTACAATTTAAATGCCTTGACAGCAATGGCGATTACATTGAGAAATAGAGTAAGGTACTGTATTTATGTAAATAAAGTTTTTTGTTGATATCTTTCGTTATTATTTAGTTATGTCAAATCGTTCTTTACTGTCTGGACATACAGGTATGTCGTACATACAGGTAAGATGTCTAAGTCTTTCATTGCGTTATAATTATCATCTTTGGTTCACAGGTTAACATGACGTATTCCTAGGTCTCGATTAACAGAAGAAGAAACAAGCTTTTAGCTCAATTAACTTACCAAAGAAAAACTCAACACAAGTGGTATTCGGCTAGATATTTCTATTTCGAGATAAGGAAAGGTACAATGCAATTAAAAGTAGGCCTAAAGACAAACTTCTATGCATTCTCGAAAGCACGAGATCTCGGGCTACGCGTCATATAGAGAAACTGTCATATAGCTGATTTTACCATAGTTTAGTATATTATTCATTGGTCTATTTCAAGTTTTTAAGCTATTCTATTGGCCAAGATAATTTCAAGGGAAATTATTACATTAACATGTTCCTAAACTTTCAGTTATCAATAATGTTTACATAATGAATCCATATTGTGTTTCAATTATGTGTTATGCAATTCAGAAACGTTTATCTTCTCGTCTACTGTCCAGAAATCTAAAAAAATAAAAACGTATAAGACAATTATCCTGCCGGTTGTATTATATGGATGTGAGACATGGCCGCTTACTGGTCGGGAAGAAAATCTGAGTGTTCGAAAACAGGGGGCTTAGGAAAATATTTGGGCCTTAGAGAGATGAAAATGCGGATTGGAGAAAACTGCATAACGACGAGATTCATAACCTGCACTCTTCGCCGGACATAGTAAGGGTAATTGAATCACGTAGGATGAAATGGGCTGGACTTGTTGCACACATGGGGAAGGAAAGACATATCTAAAAAATATTGACTGGGAGTCCCGAAGGGAAAAGACCAAAAAGGACAATATTAGAATAAATTTAAGGGAAGTAGGATTTGCGAGGGATGGTTGGATGAATTGTCTATTGATGTTGAGTAAGTAAGTAATTGCACCCCTTTTATGTTTCAATGTATTCTCTGATGGTCTATATTTTTTCATAAAAGTGAAACGGTTATTTAAAATGGGTTTTCACTTTACTGTTCATTTTTTCTGCAGCGCAGTATGAATTCAGACATGAAGAATGATACAGACTGGCATTATTTCACAATAAATTGAGAGAGTAGTTTATAAAGATAAGGCTAAAGACAGCCATCAACGTGACATACGATTTACTGTTGATGTTGTCGGCGTTATTTGAAGTGGTCACCCCAAGTCCATATTCACACTGCGCCAGGTTTATCTCCTCTTGCATCTTGCATCCACCCAACATACTTTCCAAACATCTCCACTCCACCTCTTCTCGTCAGGAACACAGGGTGCACAGAAAATCATTCCCTGAAACCCGCTTGAATCATAGGTGCTGACTTGTATAATTTATATGGGTGTTCACTCAGATAAGTAAAAATCACATTCTCGTGTATTCCAGTTATTATAAACCGTATAAACCCATGCAGAACAGAATTTTTATATTTATATAAGCAATCGTCGAGTGCAATCATCAGTGGGCTCAAAGCTTAGAATCGATGAGGAGAATTTTAGTAGAAAAGCTGGTGCCCATGAATGACAATCTTAACATGAGGAATAAAATCCTTACATTTTACACAAAACAATAGTCTATTAATCTTATATATCTGCTTTCATACAATACTTTAAATGAATTTATGACAGCAGCAGTGAAAACGTTAATTTAATCAAGACAAGAACTCTGTTCATAGTAGTTATAGTACGTATGTTCAATCAACAATCACACTTTGATCAATAAAATTGATACAAATATTATTGGGGCTGATCGGTACCCTCTATAATATTTTGGGAGTGCTGAAAATGCAAAGCCCCAAAGTCGGCGCCTATGGCTTGAATTTGCCAGCATATTTGATCCTATCAACACTGGTAGTTTTGCTGAGTATGATGATGATGTTGAAGACTATGATGACGACACTGAAACAAATTACGAACGCAAGGGAGAATGTAATAAATATAAGGGACCGTTTCTTTGGCAATATTAATAAAAGGAAGTGTCTGTCTTCCTTCTGTCTGTCTGTCTGTCCGCGATGCCCAGCGAAATCTACTCAATGCAGAGATCTGAATTTTTAAACATAGGTGGACTTGAAGGGTCGGAAAATGCACCTCGAAGCCGGAATTTTAATTTTCGCTTTCGTTCGTGAGTTATGAGTGAAAAACGGGCAAAAAACCGTGCACTTTTTGCGTTTTCGAAGCATCAGTTTTCAGTTATACATTTCAGTATCAAATCAATTAGGCTACAGTTGGCTTTGGCTATTTTTGTCATACCTTGGAAATAAAACTTGCGCGATCGCTTGAATGTTGTAAGCCCTAAATATGGTCAAACATTGTTTTATTTGGACGAAACTCACTACACAGAAGTTTTCTGGGCCAAGGATCTTGAATCTGAGGTAGCTTTTACCAGGCGACGCTATCTAATCGTGGTATGTTGTCCACGTGATTTAGGTGTTAATAAATATAATGATTTAACTATTATGCTCTTAATTTTTAATTTTTTAAATAATTATCGCGGACCATCGCTTGATTTTGTAAGCCCATCCTGGACGATTCATTTGTTTAGAATGTCAAGGCCCGCAGACATATGAAATTTTCAACCTACACGGAAGTGGGATAATCAATATAGGCCTAAATATGGTCAAACATTGTTCGATTTGGACGAAACCCACTATACAGAGGTTTTCTGGGCCAAGGAACTCGAATCTGAGATCGCTTTTACCAGGCGACGCTATCTAATCGTGGTATGTAGTCCACGTGATTTAGGTGTTAATAAATATTATGATTTACCTATTATGCTCTTAATTTTTAATTTTCGAAACAATTATCGCGGGCGAAGCCGCAGGCACATGCTAGTTGGCAATAACGTTAAGTGGGAAATTCTATAAAACAGCTTTCCTTTATTCATATTAAGCCTTATATATGCTACCAATAGGCCTACCACAATTAAGCTACTTACGTCCACGAAAAATCACGAATTTTGTTCGATTTAATAAAAAATATCAGACTCTTAAACAAAATACAACCAGTTTCAATGGTTTATCTTGTGCATGCAAGCGATGACGAGACGAGCATGCGCAGTATTCTATATCTGGAACAACTTTTATGCGATCCATCCTTTTTGTAGCCAGTTGTACACGTTAAATAATATGAAAGACTTACAAAAAGTGCTACCAAATAAATTTAATCCTCTTTATTGCTTCGTCAGTCTGTTAGATAATTCCAATCGACAATTACAACTGGTTTCTCCTAGAGAGATATGCAGTAATTTCCCTAGCTCTTCATTATACATGAAACACTACTTCTGTAATGGTTTCCGGACTTCACGAGAAAGTATAGGCAAAGGGGTTTAAGTGGCACTGCAAATAAAAGATTAATTCAGTGTTATTTCAGGATGTAAATTGTTTACTAATAAGAAACTAGACTGTAATACTTATAAAAACAGAAAATGACAGCGAAACCTGGTTTTTTAATAACGTTAATTATTAACTTTTCTTCTTAAATTTAAATTTACCCAAAATATAAGCTTTAGATATTTTTTGTTAAGCACGGCCCTGTTGCTTATAATATTAGAACTCTAATATTATTCATTAGTTATCAAAGTCTTGTTTCATAGACGTATGAACACTACTCATAAAATCTCTTCACTAATATTAAAAGTTCATTAGTCAGCTGATTGATTTGGAGGTTAAGTCTGGATTGTTATTTGTGTTTTTTCCTTTCTTAGTCTTTTTGTCAGTACTATTTCAAATCAGCACGGCCTACTTATATCTTCATGAATGTAATAATAACTAGCTCTAAGAAATGAATAAGCACTTACTCAAGATAGTAGTAGACTTATGTACTAAAATATAACATCAAATCCTAAAAACTTGTTATGACAAAAAATCCTTTGATAGCGTATGTAAGCTTTTTCTTAATTGATCATTAAACCAAAGTGATTCATATTACACAATTTTAAGATCACGAAATCTGAATTAACTTATTAGCCCAAATACACTTATAGAAAAACACCTAATATTATGAGTAAATTTTATTAGTTCTGCAGTCTATGAAACAGTCGACTAATAATTTACTAATAATTTAGAGCCATGAGCTCATAACTAATATTATTAGAAAATGTTCTTATGAAACAGAAGACTAATAATAATAAAATAACTAATATTATTATGTATTTACTAATAATAGCCCACCGCTGTGGCTCAGGGGATGCGTCCAATCCTCTCACCAATCCTCTCACGCAGCGGGCCCGGGTTCGATTCCTGGTCGGGACAAGTTACCTAGGTGAGGTTTTTTCCGGGGTTTTCCCCTCATGTTTGAGACAAATGTCAGGTAACTTTAGGCCCTTGTGGTCCCCGGATATCATCTGGCCGTCATTATCATCTTCATCTTCATCCTCATCCTCGCCTTGTTCTGAGTGAGTGAGTGAGTGTGTGTGTGAATGGTGTGTATCGTCCTATGTGTTCGTGTTGTCTCGGAGGTGGCCCCGGCATTGGGCTGATCACTCATCCGGGGAGGCCCTCCATGTCCTTGTCTGGTCAAAAAAGTATGTATGTGATCCAAAGGTAATCCCTCTCCCGACAGGTCGCGGCCCTGTAAGGCCCGGGCGGCTTCGGTCGCTTAAATCCTAAAAAAGGGAGAGGTAAAACTACGAAAAAGAAAGAATTTACTAATAATATCAGCGTAAAAGTTCTATGAAACAGGACCCAGGTCTCTTTATTCACATTTCTCTTATTTGGCGTAAAAAAATTCAGGTTAGGACTGCTATGAATGAACAGGTACGGACGGAAATGGAGATGTTGGTAGGTTTTAAATTGCTATGAAAGTGATTCCACATGATTGCAAGACAAACCTTTCATGGACACCTTATGGACGAACGCCAATAATGAAAGTAGCTGCGCTTATTGGATGAGTTCGTTTTTAAAAAATCCAGAAGCCTCTAAAGGAACAAACGGGTCGTACCCAAGGATTATTTTTAAAAAATGCAGTAAGTTTTCTTTCGATATCAACTTTCCCCATATTAATTGGCGCCATGCGAATGGCTGATTGGCACAATATCTGTAGTTAAAATCTCTTTGATCTCTTAACAGCAACTCTCCTTTTAGCTCATGTTTCAATAAGTAACTTCTCTATTAAATTATCCCATTCTTTGAACGTTCAATCTTGTTTTAATTCAGCTTTATTTATACAATAACTATTGTAAACAAGAAAACAAAAATACTACACCATTTCAACCTCAATTTCGGAAAAAGTAATTACAATTTCGGAAAAAGTAATTTCAATTTCGGAAAAAGTAATTTCAATTTCGGAAAAAGTAAATTCAATTTCGGAAAAGGTAATTTCAATTTCGGAAAAAGTAACTTCAATTTCAGAAATACGAGGGCTATTTTTTAAACTTCCGAGGGGGCATAAAATGAAAACCACGGTGAAAATCTAAACTGTTTTATTTGGAACATTCAGGTACACCTTCTAGCTACTTCTCTACCTAGTCGCGCCCCGATTGAGACATTTGTTGAAGCGTGGTGCAACTTTCAAGTACCCTTTTCATAGAAGCTTGCCGCCAGCCTATTGAAGAGGGTACTTGAAAGTTGCACCACGCTTCAACAAATGTCTCAATCGGGGCGCGACTAGGTAGAGAAGTAGCTAGAAGGTGTACCTAAATGCTCCAAATAAAACAGTTTTGATTTTCACTGTGGTTTTCATTTTATACCCCATAATGTTAAAAAAAAAAAAAAAAAACAGCCCTCGTATTTCAGAAATTGAAGTTATTTTTTCCGAAATTTAAATTACCTTTTCCGAAATTGAGGTTGAACAGGTGTAGATTGCTTTGAGTTATGGACATGAAGAAAAATGTGCTTGTAGGCTACTATGGAAAGACAAATTAATAAAACCAGGTAAACTGACATAACAAAGTGCCAGAATGTTTTTGTTTAATCTGTGATAGTTGCAATTATGATAAACAGAAAATAAATTATTTTCGTAATCGATTTCCGAGTTAAGCTCTAAATCGATTCATTAAGCAGGGCTTACGGAAGAACAAAGGACTACACCATTTCAACCTCAATTTCGGAAAAAGTAATTCCAATTTCGGAAAAAGTAATTCCAATTTCGGAAAAAGTAATTTCAATTTCGGAAAAGGTAATCTCAATTTCGGAAAAAGTAACTTCAATTTCGGAAATACGAAGGCTATTTTTTAAAATATTCGATGGGGCATAAAATGAAAACCACAGTGAAAATCAAAACTGTTTTATTTGGAACATTTAGGTACACCTTCTAGCTACTTCTCTACGTAATCTCGCTCCGATTGAGTAATTTGTCCTAGCGTGGTACCAACTTTACTATACCCTCTTCATAGCCCTCGTATTTCCGAAATTGAAGTTACTTTTTCCGAAATTGAAATTACCTTTTCCGAAATTGAAATTACTTTTTCCGAAATTGGAATTACTTTTTCCGAAATTGAAATTACCTTTTCCGAAATTGGGGTTGAAAAGGTGTAGTTTGATAAGCATATGTGAAGGAATATGTGGGTAGTGTTATTTGTCAATGCTACCTCTATTGCAACTTCCAAAACCGTATATGTACACTGTAAAAGTTAAAACAATATGTTGTCAGGAGAACTGATTTGCATTTGATAAATCCTTTGCTAATATACTACCATAAAATAGGCACCAATAGGTGCCGAGTTTGCGGGACTCTGCTGTAATACTTCAGGTAGGAAAACATTGAAATAAAAATTAAATTTCAAATGAAACGGTTGGAAAAATAAGTTTTATCTTTTTGAAATGACACTTCTTTAGCCGCGCTAGGAGTAAATCGAGAGCTAACCCAACTTGCGTTACGAACAAAAACGTCACGAAATTTGTGGGGTGTGTCGGAACGAACTGCATAGAAAACAATCAACTCAATGATTAGGCTTATCCAAAATTTAAAAAAGAAAAAGTAAAAAATTAAAAACTCAAAAATTAAAAAATCCAAGAAATAAACAATTCAAAGATCCAAAATAAAAATAAAACAAAATTAAAAAATGCAAAATGACAAAATTAAAAAAATTAAAGAACTAAAATTAAAAATTAAAAAATTAAAAATTAAAAAGTCCAACAATCTAATAATCCAAAATTTAAAAAAAGTTCAAAAATTAAAACAAGTTTCATTTCTGTCGCGTGGCGATTCACGCACACTTTTTTCTTAAAATTATAATTCACCTTTTCGTTTTTTTAATGCCCTGTGTTTAAAAATACGGTATTACATGTTTTATAAAAAAAAAAGTGATGTACTTTCAGACACCTTTCGTGGTTCGTGACCGGAGAAAAGAAGGTTAGGAAGAAATTGCAATTTTGTAATTGATTGGAAGTGGTCGTGCTCAAATGAGCGTAACGGATCGGGATGGGCCCATTATCCTCCAATTAAAAGGCCAGTAGATAGAATCTGACATTTGAAGAAGAAAAGGATGAGAATGTTCCACACCTCTCGGACAGATTGGGCGTACACACGAATTTCAAAAGAATTCCGGTCTGTTGCATTGTGTTTCTCAATGAGAGGCGGGGAAAATCCATCTCAGAGAATCAGATACTCCGGTGTGAGAACCGTGCCAATTCAACAGGAGACACCGATCAGGTGCATGCTATATTTGGATGTGTTTTCGTGTGCATTTTCTATTCTTGCAATATTTATTCTTCAGCCTACCTTTTTTGTTCGTCACGAATTTCTGATTAACAGTTCTTGATCTCTTTGTACATTTATCGAGTGGTTCAAGGCTCCAGCTAGAATTACAATCGAAATTGAGATGCTATGACAAGAATAAAATACTGCAACTTGAAACAGTGGTCAGTAAATCTTATGCCATTGGGGTCATTATGATCCCAAAAGCACAGTTGAAATAAAAATCTCCGCTGGTTTTAAAACCATGTTCTTAAAAAGAAGTATGACTTTATCCCTCTGATGCCCGGTTTCTATAAACTCGCGAAATACCTACGGGTAAATTATCCAATGAACAGAATTTACACAAGAATAACTTTTACAAACTCAAATAATTTATAAAGGTAACAATCACATACACTTATGGTGAGTTTCTAGATAAATGTCCTCTGGGTAAATATGAAAATGACAGAAAAAATGTTCCTATAAACTCGGGCTAGATCTTTCCAAGAGTAAATCGTCGGGTTAATTTATCCTTTCATGGATGGCTGGAAAAAATTTTGCCTCTCATAGGATCAATAATAATTTAAACAATGAGAATCAAAGCCTTCTGTATTAAATTAACTGCACAACTCCAAGGCCTTCCTCATTATATCATTGTGGGTGATAAGGAACTAATTTGCCCATGGATAATTTACCCATAAGTATTTCAAGAGTTTATAGAAACCAGGAATTGTCAACTGTATCTAATGACGTTTTATTAACTTTTATATTTTCAACAAATTAAAAAGTAGCATTTTTTTACAATCATTGCGAGTATATATAACCACATTCAGAATTGGTTTCTTCTTTGATAGTCCAGGCAATAAAGGTAAGAAAAGTATCAGAAAAAATGGTGTAGCTTTGAAATTTAGCAGAGTTGTCGGGGGGGAGAGTGCCTTGAGTAACACACTAAAAGTCCCCGAGGGTGGGGGCTGAGCGGGAGGCAGTGGTAAACAGTGTTACAAAAATAACCGTAGTAGGAAGGTTCAGTGGAAAAATACTTAGGCTACTGTATATAGTCCTGTTTACAACCTAAAAATTATCTTTATACGCCATTTCATTTAAGCAATTGCAATAGTAGTCTACCCAGTGGCATAGCCACAAAATAATTTCGGGGATGGTCGAAAGGGACTCACCCCTGGAATATTCTTTTTTTAAATGTTGAACTAATGAAAATCACATTTTACTCTGTTTTAGCACCGAAAATCTAGTTAGCAAATTTGTTTACTATATTCTAAGACATGCCAACTTAAACAGGAAATCGTTACTTCAGTTATAGTCATATTAGGATATTACTACTTATAAGAAAAGTTAAAAACACATGGAACAGAGGAAATAATAGACATACATTTACAAGTTCAGCATTTTATTATAAAATAAAATAATTGAATATTTGAGAAAATAGAGTTTAAATAACTTGAATAGAATTTCAGGTTTTGATTTCGGGGGAGGTCCGGACCCCTGGACCCACCCACCTTCCGTACGCCACTGAGTCTACCGATATATTCCATGTAAATTACTTGTCAAAATTGAAACCGAGAAAACAGGCGATTAAAGTTTGCGCGAACTGGCAGTTTGAAGCGCAAGGAGTGCTTAATAGTATATTGCGATACAAGTGCCGTAAGGCACGTTTACGGGTCGAGGAAACAGATTGAAAACCCGAGGCGCAGCCGAGGGTTTTTAAGTTCTCGAGACCCGTAAATGCCTTTACGGCCCGTGTGTTGCATGCTATTTTTTGCACGATGATTATTTATATCAATTTAATTATATTAATTGTGATATTACCTGAAAATATTATGTAAATACATTCTTGAAAATAGATGTTTATTTCAGAAAGTGATTCGCATGTGTTTGTTGTTATGGGAACCGAATATTTGTCCTGGGGGCCGTGGCCATAAAGGCTTGTATTATGAAGTGTATCGTAATGAATTATGACGTAGCGCTTGGACCGTAAGTGTTTTAACCTCATCGCAACCGGCCTTAGCAACAAGACTGTGTGGGAATGTCAACTTACGATCCATGTAAACAAAGTTCGTAAGTGCCACTTACTAGCTAAGGAGTGCAAAAAAATAGTGTTAGCATGTGCTCAAAAGGCTTACAGTTTTTAGAACTATATTTTAGGGTATTCTTCATTTTTTTACACTAAAATTTAAAAAAAATAGCATTTTCTGGACAAAATGGGTAAATTAACACTTAAATCCCTTAAAAATATTCGTTGCTTCATACATGAAATTGCGGTAAATTAACACCTTGACGACGCAAGAAGAGGGAGTAGAGCCGGTAGATCATAGCAGCATACCGCTCTGCAGCGAATCTGACCCTCTCGTAGTAGAGGTCAACAGATACCTCGAGTTCTGTCTGTTACCCTGAAACATGATTAATTGGGATGGATAATCGTGCCGAAACCAAGGTCTAATACTGGGCAAACCACATTCTTTTTCAGGAAGTGAAAAGACAACCCACACTTTTCAAATAGATTTGTCGCCTAATCGTCGGGAAAGGGGGTTTTTAAGGGATGCCTGAAATGTTGAGAGTGGTTTCCTAAACTACTTGTCCTAAAAACTTAAGATTTCGCACACTTAGTTAAAATTTAAACTTAAACTAAAGTTTAAAATGCTATTCTAATACCTCAATTTGTTTTTCAGGTATTAATTTATTTGAGAATATTATAGGAGAAAAATTCCTCCGACACTGGGACTTGAACACAGGACCTTTGGCTATTCGCGCCAATGCTCTACCAACTGAGCTAAGCCGGAGTTCAATTCAATGAATGCTTATATATCTATCTTGAATGTTAACTGTCCATAACAGTGGAAGCCCGGTCACAAAAATCACTAATTAGTGTGCCTCACAGTACTGCATATGACATAACTTGTCTGTCTGTGAGGTAGATCATTAGGGCACTCAGTCATAGGAGAGAGGTTCCATCTGGCGCTGTGAATTGAACTCCGGCTTAGCTCAGTTGGTAGAGCATTGGCGCGAATAGCCAAAGGTCCTGGGCTCAAGTCCCAGTGTCGGAGGAATTTTTCTCCTATAATATTCTCATGTAATGTCCAACAGAGACAATAATCTGTGGTTCATGAATGCTTATATATCTATTAATTTATTTGATTTTTGTAACTACAATTGAAATCTATCTCCTCCGACAGATATTAAAATATGAACCTGAATTTTTTGTGCTTGCTTTACACATTTACTTATGGATTTTTTAATATTGTTTATATTTTTTATTCATAATATTTTATCCTAAAATATGAGAGGAAAACCTGCCCTGGGATTGTACTAAATATTTTTTTTAATACTAAGGCTTATAGCCTATAGAAAATCTTATTAGACATTTTTTTTCACACATTGTAAAGAATATTGTGACAAATTTTCAGAACTGTATCTTTATGAAGTTCCAGTATGGTACTTTATGATATTGTATGCTGGACGGGAAATGTCTGTCCGTTCTGTGTCTGTACTCTCGATAGCTCGAATACGCTTTATTGGATTTTAATGAAATTTGGTATATGCATTATAACGTCCATCGGATTATTGATTGGACCAAAGCTTATTGATTCTGGACCAAATCGGTTGACCGGTACCGGAGTAATGTGCAATTTAGCGCTTATTTTGTGAAAATATACAATAATTTATCAAAATTAAATCAGTTCTCATGACAACAGTATTATTTAACAGTGTTCAAATAGGCCTATCTGTGGCTTGGTTCTAAAAGGGACAATGTCATGAAACTTGCTTTTGAGATAACTGACTGATAAGCCTTTATAGAAGTTACAATTTTGCTAAGAACTTCCGACATTGGCCTCTAAGGTTTCTGTATTATGTCTATTAATAGCGTCAGACATGGGCGCTTATAGTATACGAAAGATAAAGACTAGCCGAGCTCAATAATGCATAGTCTCGTTTTTGCAAGAAAGTCATATTACGGCTTTGGAAGTTGCAATACACTGGTCTTTGAGGAATAACACTACCCATTTATACCTTCACATATCCTTATCAAACTTTAAACCTTTGTCCTTCCGTAAGCCCTGCTTAATAAATCGATCTGGAGCTTAACTCTGAGATCGATTACAAAAATTTTACACTCTCAACTGAGTGTGATATATGAGCATGCCTGATTAATACAAAAGCATGACATATAAAGTAAAGAATACATGGCTTCATCAAGGAGTTATGAATATAACATACAAGTTTTTAGATTTATTTGATAAAGATAGGAGAAAACTTTGTTTTTGTAGACAAGAAATATTAATTACAGTGAATTCGTGTAGACGTAATTTTCTCTTCATTTTTAAATTATTAATATCGGATAGCTTAAGCACCGAGGTTTGTTTGTGCTACGTACTTTAGTACGTAAGTTACAGCAGCACGAACTCGACCAAAATCGCCTATCGGTACATCAGAAGTTTGTGGTATCGAGGTCCTCTCAGATATGTTATGTATTTTTCGAGACCCTAACAATTTATTTTTAGTGCACGCCCTCTGAAACTGAAACTGAAACTGATAACTATTTTATTCTACATGGGAGCAAAAGGGTTTGGGTTTCAGCACGCTGGAAGGCTTGTTCGTCCAGTCACTTGCATAGAAAGGTTATGAACAAGACACGACGCGGCCGCATGGATTGCAATGTAGGGCCACGACTTGGAACAAAAAACAGATCAGTAATCTTTGCGAACGTCTCCTTTTTGTTTTACATAATACCTCCAGCTTTCACATTACTTCTCCTTTACTGCTATGAGAGATTGATTATACAATAATTAGCTGCAATATGCATATATTTCTCGATTCTATTTCACCGTAGCTTCATTTTTATTTTTATTTTTTTATTTTAGCTGCGAGGCCATATCAGGAGTTCGTGAGGTGTGTCTATACAGTAGGGTAAGCCAGGGAACTGTTGACTGTCAATTATTTCTATTATTGGTGCATTTTTATGGAGTAAATTTCAACTGATATTAACTTAAATGGATATGATACAAGATGAAATGGTGAGGATGATTCATGGTATGTAAATATCCAATTCGGCAGTTGCCTTTACGGCTGAGGAAACCATGAAAAATACCCTTGTCAAATGGGCCGGCCATGGGATTTGAACCTGGGACCTCCCGAATGTTTCAAATACTAAGAGGTAATATGAAAAGGATAATGAATCATTCCATCACGATTTTCTAATTCCAGTATTAATGGTACTGTGTAATGTTCCATTGTGTTTCAACGCATTGAAAATATTCTTTTTAGACAGATTGATATAAAAATATAAGTTCTAACACAAAGACACATGAGTGAAGAAATCCTACCAGATAAATAAAATCATTGTACCATGTGAAGCATACAAAATTTCTTTTAGACAGCCGTTAATATTTGTAAATCAATAATACTAATAAAAATAATAATAATTATGCCGTAGGGCCTAATAATAAATATAATATATTTTAATATTTGATTCAGCTTTATTCGTTTGAGCATCGTGGTTAAAATCAGGAGTCAGGTTATGTGTACATCCGTAGGCCATGTTCATGTAACTATTGATGCTCCACTTTTTCTATTGTTGATGTATTTAAGGCGTGTGTTAATTTCAACTGATATTAAATTATTAATGAATATGAGACAGGATGATATGGCGGTTATAAGACATGGTAAGTACATATCCAATTCGGCATTTGCCTATAAAAAAGGGGAAACTATAAAATAACCCAAGTCAAATTAATGATACGCGTGTTTTCTGTGTGTATTCTTGGTTGTAGCAATGTTAAGTCGATGGTACAATTGATACAATTGCTTATATATAGGCCTATTCCCTGTGATTCTTTTGCGAAAAACGTGAAAATTTTAACATTCTAAAAAGCGTAATGATTTTAACATACCAATTTTTATCAAATTGACCCTATCTAACAATCACATGCAAATATTTTTAACTAAAAGAGTGTTTTCCATATGACGGATATATGATGGATACCAATGGAGTGGCATATAGTAGCCTATATTGCGATACAAGTGCCGTAAGCGGTGCATATGGATCGAGGAAAGAGTTTGAAAAAACGAGGCGCTCGCGCCGAGTTTTTTCAATTTTCCGAGATCCGTTTTGCGCTTACGGCAAGAGTATTGCATGCTATTTTTTGTACGATGATTATTTATATAAATTTAATTATATTAATTGAGATATTACCTGAAAATATTATGTACCTAGGTATATACACTATTGAAGATAGATGTTTATTTCAGAAAGTGATTCGCATGTGTTTGTTGTTATGGTAACCGAATATTTGTCCTGGGGGGCCTTGTGCATAAGGCTTGTATTATGATGTGTATCGTAAGTAGGCCTAAATTCTTACCGCACGGAAACTCTTACCGCATGGAAATTTGTTTTGTTTTCATAGCAACAAGATTGCGAGCGGGAATGTGAACTTACGATCCACGGCAACAACATTCGTAAGTACCACTAATTAGTTAAGTCGTGCAAAATAGTATATTGCGATACAAGTGCCGTAAGGCATGATTACGGATCGAGGAAATAGTTCAATTTTCCGACATCCGTAATGCGCTTACGGCACGTGTATTGCATGCTATTTTTTGCACGATGATTATTTATATCAATTTAATTATATTAATTGTGATATTCCTGAAAATATTATGTATATACATTCTTGAAGACAGATGTTTATTTCAGAAAGTGATTCGCATGTGTTTGTTGTTATGGGAACCGAATATTTGTCCTGGGGGCTTTGTCCATAAAGATTTGTATTATGAAGTGTATCGTAATGAATTATGACGTAGCGCAAGCACCGTAAGTAATTTAACCGCATCGCAACGCCCTTAGCAACAAGATTGTGTGGGAATGTCAACTTACGATCCACGGCAACAACGTTCGTAAGTACCACTGATTAGTTAAGGAGTGCAAAAAAGGATATACTGTATGGTTCCATTGCGATAATGTGCAACTGTTACTTCATGTCTTGTGTTAGAAGTTCTACTTTTAATTTTAAGTATCTA
Organism: Ectobius pallidus; assembly: GCA_964059195.1. Classification (NCBI taxonomy): domain Eukaryota; kingdom Metazoa; phylum Arthropoda; class Insecta; order Blattodea; family Ectobiidae; genus Ectobius; species Ectobius pallidus. Next base: position 140,284,866 of record CAXKWD010000008.1, read on the forward strand.
AAAAATGATTTATACAATAATATTGTTGAGGGTTCGTGGTTTTATTTCTAATCCAGGACAGAAGAAATAAATCATTTAATGTCCCAGGATAAACATTAGCCTATGCTGCAAGAATTCGAAATAGTCTCCATGAGGTATGCGATGATATCCCTCATCTTCAACAAGAGGTCACGTAGGTCAGTTTACGCTGGACTTAAGTCCATACGATTCACTGTAGAAAGAAGAGAAAGCGACACGTACATTTATTCTTGTACTGTTACAGGACATTAGGCCTCCCCCTGATGCATTTTACAATTTAGTTTCCCATGCATGATTCGAATAACAATCAATCCACATCGTCTGTATTCCACTTTCACGCATTTTAGAGAATACATTTCTAAGGGCCAACTGAATGTAAACAGTTTGATCTCAGATAAGAGACGAAACTGATCTCAGTTCACGCTAAACTTGAGCTTTTTGAAGTGAAACTCCTTTAGCCGCGGTAGGGGTAAATCGAGAGCTTGTGTAACGCTCAAAATCGTCACGAAATTAGTGAGGTATGACGGACTGCACAGAAAAAAATCATCTCAATGATTAGGCTTATCCAGAAGTTAAAAAATCCATAAATTAAAAATTAAAAAATCCAAAATTTAAAAAAACAAAATTCCAAAATTAAAAAATCCAAATATCCAAAATTTAAAAATTCAAATTTAAAATTAAAAAATAAAAAATAAGAAATAAAAAATCCAAAATTTAAAAAATTAAAAATCCTAAATAAAAATTCCAAAATTTAAAAAACAAAAAATCAAAAATTAAAAATCCAAAATTGAAAAATTAAAAGATCAGACATTTAAAAATCCAAAAGTAAAAGAGTCCAAAAACCCAATATTAAAAAGTCCAACAATCCAAAATTTAAAAATTCCAATAATCCAACATTTAAAAAATTAAAAAATTACAACAAGTTTCACTTCTGTCGCGTGGCGTTCCACGCACACTTTTTTTGTTTTTTAATTTTAATTTAGCTATGGTTATACTCCTTTAGCTTCAAGGCCTGGTCTGCACAGTATCCATGAATTTATTCGCAAACAAGCTAAAAAGTTCTTCGCAGATTTGTATAAAGTTCCAGGAGCAGTACATTTCAATCTTGGCCATAGAACATCTCAACAAACTAGAATTAAAAGCCTACTACCTCAGGACATTCTCCTGTCAATACTAGAAACATCGAACGAAGAGAGTACCTGAAGCCAGAAATATACATATTGTTACAGAGAGGCCATTGACTGACCTCAGGTCTTGTTTGTTTGTTTGTTTGTTTGTTTTATGTGTGTATGTGTGTGATTGTTAAGTTAACTAATCTGTAAAGCACTGATGTTGCTGGGCGATTTTAAACTGATTATGTATATATATTTTTTTTTAAAAAAGCTGCGAGGCCACATCAGGGGTTGGGGATCAGTAGGAAGGATCAGTAGGGTAGGCCATGGAACTATTGATTGTCAATTGTTTCTATTATTGGTGTATTTTTTAATGGCGTGAATTTCAACTGATATTAATTTAAATGGATATGATACAAGAAGAAATGGTGAGGATGATGCATGGCATGTAAATATCCAATTTGGCATATACCTTTACGACTGGGGAAACCATGAAAAAAAAACCATGTCAAATTGGCCGGCCAAGGGATTTGAACCTGGGACCTCCCGAATGCGAGTCCAAGATATATTTAAATTTGTTCCACAGCAAGTGATAAGTATTGTCTTTACATATTTCAAAAGTTTTTTTTTTTTTTTAATTTAAATCGTTGAATTTCGAGAGGCAATTCTTTAAAACTATTGAATAAATTATATTTAACTTCTTCTATTCCCAATCTTCTGCAATTATTTGTTACCAAAATAGATCGACCAGAGTTCAAACCCAGGCATTCGTAGTGAGATGTCTAGTCTAAGCTTCTGAACCATGATACAGGTTTGCATTTTTCTTACCGAATGGATCGACCAGAATGCGAACTCAGGCATTCGCACACTGAGAAGTCTAGTCAGAGTTTCTTAGTTATAGCCCGAATGTCTACACCATTTCAACCTCAATTTCGGAAAAAGTAATTACAATTTCGGAAAAAGTCATTTCAATTTCGGAAAAAGTAAATTCAATTTCGGAAAAAGTAATTTCAATTTCGGAAAAAGTAATTTCAATTTCGGAAAAAGTAACTTCAATTTCGGAAATTCTAGGGCTTTTTTTTTTAAACATTATGGGGCATAAAATGAAAACCACAGTGAAAATTAAAACTGTTTTATTTGGAACATTTAGGTACAACTTCTAGCTACTTCTCTACCTAGTCGCGCTCCGATTGAGACATTTGTTGAAGCGTGGTGCAACTTTCAATTACCCTCTTCAATAGGCTGGCGGCAAGCTTCTATGAAAAGGGTACTTGAAAGTTGCACCACGCTTCAACAAATGTCTCAATCGGAGCGCGACTAGGTAGAGAAGTAGCTAGAAGTTGTACCTAAATGTTCCAAATAAAACAGTTTTGATTTTCACTGTGGTTTTCATTTTATGCCCCATCGGAGGTTTAAAAAATAGCCCTCGTATTTCCGAAATTGAAGTTACTTTTTCCGAAATTGAAATTACTTTTTCCGAAATTGTAATTACTTTTTCCGAAATTGAGGTTGAAATGGTGTAGTATTAGTCTACTCATAACCGCTATAGACTAACATGCATGTTACTAGCGTTTGCTACTTTACCTCCCGGTTGTTGTGCCGCATATTTATCCAAACAGTCTTACCTGAAACATACAAAAAAATATTACATTTTAATAAACTGACATTACTGTTATATTTACAATTAAATTTTGTCATCAAAATAAAGTATACATAGTTGGAAAAAGTTTCGTCGAAACACAATGAGAAAATACAGTTTCTTAGGCCATAAGACCATCTCAACTAAACAGCCAGGGGGAAGATAGGCCCTGGGGAAACCATGAAAAAGCCCATCTAAAATTGGCCGGCCACGTGATTTGAACCTGGGACCTCCCTGATGTGAGCCCAATTCGCTCGGTTACACTTTTTTGTTGTATGAACGTTAATCTGAGATAAATTCGCATTGAACTAGGATTAATTTTGACTGGAGAAATTTATCCGATCATGCTCTTTGGTCTCAGTTCAAGGAGTTGTTTTCTATTTGAGATAGCCTACTCTATCAGATGATTATAATAATGTAAAATAGGCAGTAACTATCATGACACAAACAGAAAGACGAAACAGAATAAGTGCCAACAAAAACTAATTTAAAAAGACTATCAAACGCCGCGTGTTTGATACTGACCCATAACGTTTAGCAATTCCTCGGAAATAGACCAATCACAATAGTTTATCTTATAATATGCTTCCTAGGGTCGCAAGGATAAAATTTTATCTGATAAAACGTCAGTTTGTTACTGGAGACGTAAGGCATCAAACGTCACATATGCCAGTGAACAGATTGAAAACACATTATTTAATCAATATAACTTGTTTAGAAATTGAAATAAAAACACAATTTCGGTTCGGTACAAGCCAGCTTTCATTGTGCCGATGTTATCAATCTACAATGACGATATCTATCTTGCAGTACGCACTATTTGTAGTATTAATAACTCGAATCGATTGACCGAACCGATTCATCCACTGTCCATTCATTTAGTATGCCGTGATCTGATAGTTGACAGAATATTGACAACAAAGTAAGAAAATAATTATTTATAAAATACATTAGATTTTATTCATGGAATAGTCTTAATAAATCCTGCTCAATATTAGCCTACGTACGAGTTTCACCAGAAAAATTTGCTCGAACTTCGTTCTCCCAAAGATATCGATAAACTCGTAATCTCTCGTGAGAGTATGATAAAAAATTAATAGTTTTTTTTCGTTGTAGACTTGAAGATTCCATAGCTACCTGTAGCTAAACCAGATATAACTTAATTTGATTTTAGAATTAGGATTATACAGACGAGGACCGAACTATAGCTGTGTGACAGATCGCTAATAAATCATCGCTTTAAATAAAGGTTCCTCTAAACGATCAATAATACTGTCAATATTCTCTTCAACATAGACGCTCTATATTGAAGCGCAAATCAATACGCTTCAAAACTCATCAACATTCTCACCAATACTCATTCCGGCAAAAATATTCGTGCTGTATGATCGAGGCTGTTTCAGTTTTTCTTCTTCTTCTTCTTCTTCTTTTTTTAATTTTGAAATATTTTCTAGTTCGGATTTGGAATTTCTAGCATTGAAAGCTGTGCGAAAAAGAAAAGTCAAAGCGAGAAATAGACGCTGGTCCAAAGAGCGGTACAAGGTGAGTACCGCATTACACATGAACATTTGCTTAATTTTTTTCATTCTACAGAACCGGATAACTACAAAAAAAATCACTTTCGCGGTCTCACAAACGTTGATGTTGAAGGAAATGTTGACAATAAACCTCCTAGACCAGCGGTTCCCTAACTTTTTTGTTGTGGGACCCACCTTCATCTAGAAATTTTTTTCGCGACCCACTACTACATAACGATAACCAATATTAGAAATTAGAAATTAGAAAAAGCCACTGAATCCTTTTCAGGCAAGGGCCTCCTACTCTCGGTAGGGCTAGCTCAGTTTGTACACACGGGGTGAGCTATTTCCTGTGTGCATGCTCGGATTTGAGATTTTACTTTAATTGTTAGTTACTGTGTGTAGCTTGTGTTCCATTTTGAGTCTAGAATGAGTGTCCTGTACTTTTTCCCTAATTCACTTCACTTCACTTTTAATTTCTAGATTATGTCAACATTTTATTCTAAACCTAAAATTGTGATTTTCCACTCCCTCCTATCCCTTGCTACTCGTGACCATTGAGGTCCTATCACTTCTATGAAGTCCTGAGCCCATCTCCTTCTCGGTCTCCCTCTTCTTCTTTTCCCTCTTCTTGGGTCCCAGATCGTGGTGGCATAGGCCCATCTGTCTGCAGGTAGTCTGGCCACATGTCCTCCCCACCTCCATTTGAGCTCTCTTGCCTGTTTATGTGCCTCTTCGATACCACTTCTTAGCCTCAGTTCTTCAGCACTTGTTTTTCATATGCCTTTCAATAGTTTTATTGTGTTCAAATGCCTTATATTCCTTATATTGAAAACGAAGTTTAATTTTTACCGCTCTTTTCGCGACCCACCGAAACTGCTCCCGCGACCCACCGGGAACCACTGTCCTAGACGCTCAAACGGTTCTTCAATATTGGCAGAAAATATAATTTTCTATCAATATCCGTTAATATCGATAGGGCGCTTCCATACGCTCCTCCTCAATATTGACAATATTATCGATCGTCTAGGCGCTACTTTAATCACTGCATTGATGTGACTTGATAAATTGACGTGGTTTTAAATCCTGAGTTTAACTACCGTACTTGCGAATATTAACACCTCCCATCCGGCTAAGCCCATTCTCACGTCTCTTGGGTTACACGAAGCAATAATCTCCAACGGATTACTGGTGAAAGTGGCCAAGGACAAACCAGTGTGCAATGGCACATGTTTTAAATAATATCCATGACATTCTGATTTCATTTGTCCGATCCTTATGGTATGTGATTCATAAATCCAATGTGGAAACCCTATCACGCTAGTCGGTGTTTTAAATATAAGGAATGCTGTTATCCGTGTATCACGCAGCGCTATGAAAATCATTCTTTCACGTTTGGATAATAGCATTCCAGTCCTACTAATAACAATTATCATGACAATTGGAAAACAATGCGTTAATGTGTTAATAAGGAATTAAGGACTAGAATCCCTATAAGGCTTCTTATTAAGCAGGTCACGATTCGAATCAGTCGAAATAATGAACACAGACCTAAATACCATAAGTTCTTTCATATGTTCATTTGTTGTTCGAGTTTCATTCTTATTTCGAAGTTCACGGATGTATAACAACATCACTAGGGATCCTATCTTCGCAGGGATGTAGCCAGGGAGTGGGTCCCCCCGAAATGAAATTAAAACTTGCGAAAATTTCATTAAATGAAAAATGTACTTCTCATTTATTATTATTAAATTATGTGTTTATTACCTTTATTGCATTTTATATAGGGCTAACAGTAGGATACGTATTAAAAATTGTAAAATTAAATCTTCAAATTTCATTTTAACCCATTTTTTTTCTCGAAATTTTAAATTATAAATTTGAAATCAATACGAAAATTTATGAGAAATAGATGGTTTCCATTAATGACAACGTAACACGAGAATAAAAATCCTCACATTTTAATATAAATAGCTATTTTATTTATTTATTTATTTAACCTAGCGGAGTTAAGGCCATAAGGCCTTCTCTACCACTCAGCCAGGGCAAAAACATGAAATACATAATAATAATAATAATAAATTAAAACAAGAAATGATATACCTGAATACAAGGAACATACGTTAAATACAAAGAAAAAATTTGAACATAAGTACTTGAGTAATATATAACTTAATACAAATGACTAAAATAAAGAAATAAAAAAAAATGAAAGACTAAACAAATACATTCTTAGTTATTACAAAATGTAATGAAAATTAAATATATACATATATATATTACTAATTAGCATCAATTATTAAATGTTATAGTATACTAAATACTAAATTAATCTACCAATTCTGATTTTGTACAACTTTTTGTGGTAACGAATATATACGTCAGCTCCAGTAAAATCGTTAAGAATCTAGCTACAATTACAGTTACCTAGTAGAAAACAGAGGAAAGGACTGTTAAATGGCATTTGTGGGATTCGAAACCGCGACCTCAATCCGCTATTTAAATTACGAACCTCACAAGGGCATAATGCCACTCCCAAATCCTGAAAGTATTACCTTTTACAGGAAATGAAATTAATTTGACCGCTGAGAAGATGTGTGGTACTGATAATGTACGTTTTGCTATGACTAGCCTTGGCTTACTGTAAATGTTATAAATACTGCTTAAACAAATGCACGAGTTACGATCTTCATGCACTGTCCGAACAATAAGGTTCCGGATTCGTGTTAATAAATAATTCCTTTGTGAGCTGTGTTTTAGAATTCTCTCATATCTTGCTCAACATGCAGTCTCTGTAGAATGTCATGCAAAGATTGTCTAAAAACATAAATTCATAGGAACGTCACAACTCCTTTTATGTGGAACACGAAAAAGTCACCTTAGCTAAAATATAGAAGTACTTCCATTTGACAGTAATGGATATCTTCAGACCATAAAATTTCCATTTACTTTTCGGTGCTCCTAAATACCGTAGGAGTTCCATAAAATGTAAGAATAATAATCCTATATTATGTAAAGACTTCTCATGGACTACTACGTAGCCTGCTATAACACAACAAGTAACAACGCTATCGTCGGCCGCTGTGGTCTAGAGGTAGCGTGCCCGCCTCTGGATCCGTAGGTCGCGGGATCAAACCCGGCCGCGGTCGATGGGCGTAAAAGTCCTGGGCACGGAGTTCTCCGGGAGGGATTTAAGTTGGAGGGCATATTAGAGCCTCTGGATAACATCTCTCGGAAGACTTTGGGAAAGGAAGCCAAGAGCTTCTCCACCATAGGGGCAGCACAATAAGCCTTCTAGGCTGACGTGCGGGAGGTCGCTACAAACTCTCTTCAAGCCCCCCGTGAAAAAAAAAAAAAAAAAAAAAAAACAACGCTATCACCAGGGCACGAAATTTCAAGGCAGTGACCTAATCAAGAATTATAAAAGCATTATTGCTACTTAAGATATTACAGCTTTTTGGGAACAAATTATGAAGAAGCAGCACCTTCCCTATTTGTCTTTAAATATAAAACATTAAACCACATTTCCTTTTGAATAAATAAAAATAAATACACAAATAAACAAACACCACATTCTAACCGAAGTACCCAACTCCATATAAAAAAAAATTTAAAAAAAAATTTAAAAAAAAAATAAAAAAACTGCACACTAATTTGTATTTTTTCCATGGTAACTTACTAATTTAGAACAAATTAAAAGAAACTAAACATTTTCTAACTATTTCAATTCATTGTAAACTGCCTTAACAAACAAAAGCCAAACACATAATACGCGCTTTTTTGTTTGTTTGTTAGTTGAGGAGCTAGAGCAACGATTGACCAACACACAGAGAAACAAAAACCTATCAGAGTTGCATGGGAAATTCAAATACATCAGTAACTTCCGGATATTTCCGAGCACTTCCGAGTAAATAGAAATATTCCCTCGTGCTATTCATGTCAAAGTGACAGTCTGTGGTTTTATCTACGAGGGGTATTCCGAAAGTAAGTTTCGTCAATGTATGGCAGGAGCGGCGTGTTCACCAGGGGAACCAAACAAACGCCAGACGAATCCCACCCGTGGCTGTTCCATGACGGAAGTGGCGTCAGCGGAGGAGGCATGACGCAGGCGCACTGCGCCGTAGAAGAGCGAGTCGCAGCAGGCTGGCGTGCCCGCGGGTATTAGTGTACCGCTCTCGATGGCACGAGAGATTAGGCGCCACTGCCATGTACCGCTATCTCCCCTCTTTCAAACGAGCCATTGCTGCAGCCGCTGAACCTTTTATTGTCCGAGATAGAGCTGTTTGAAATCGATCTCCCGATTTCCGTCCCCGCAAAGTGCGGCCTCCACGAACCCATCTCGCACAAACCTTATGGAACATCAATTTGTCACTCAAAATGGTCTGTATGGAACCTTTAGTAATGTCAGGAAGCTGAGGTGGAGCAGGCTGTGCGCCAATTCCTTGCATCGCAGGGCACCGAGTTTTACCACAGTGGGTTCTTCAAACTGATCGCACGCTACGACAAATGCCTCAATGTCGCTGGCGACTATGTCGAAAAATAGTGCATGGTGTATAGGTAATGCTGCCATGCTGTATTGCTTTTGGGTCAATAAAGTGTCCGTGTGACAAACTTGACGAAACTTACTTTCGGAATACCCCTCGTACTATTGAATCTGAAACTAAATACTACAAATAAAATATTACGGAAATTAACATAAAAATAAATAAGATAGCAAGTTTTCAAAGTTGAATCTCTGTCGCCAGCGGAAATTTCGCGGCCTGCTACCACTGAGAGTGAAATTGGTCTGTGGAATTCCTTATCTGAGGATATAAAAGTTTGCCGAACGCTCAGAACGTTCAAGATTAAGTTAGGTGACCACTTGACCACCAACCATTAAAAATTATATTATATACTAATTTTATGTTATAAATTAAGTATCGTTTTTGTGTTGTTTCATTTATTTTTTTCTCTTTCTACCTATTTTTTTCTTTCGTTCCTTCCACTTACAATTTGAACTGTTATTATTATAGTTTAATATAGTTTTAATTATAGTTTTTTAACATAATTTACATTTAAATAATATAATCATATGTCTCTCTTATTTATTCTAAATTAGATTATTTGGTAACTTCTGAATAAATCCACCTCTGGTTAGTGGAAGATAAGGACGTAAGGCCTTAACTACACCACAGGGAAATATAAATAATTGTTTGTGCTAATTAGTATGAGTCTATCTATTCAGGACGAAAATAGGTTTAGAATCCGATGACTTGTTCAGGATCACATTTACAGCACTGAAGAGAGAGACTAGGAAATGCATGTAGTATTATGTAACCCGTTACAGTTGTACAAACACAGACATTGTATACGGGCAAGGAGCTGCAGAATCACACTGCTGGTCATCGTCACTGATCAGTGATGCAATTCCCACCCACATCACAAAAAAGTGAAATTGTGATGCAAGGAAACAATAACAAATGTATCTAGATATCGTCTCTGCTTGACCAGGTGACAATTCAATTCGTTAGGTTGTGTTGATATGTCGTAGGAGTAAGCAGTACATTCTCGCTCAAAATGACACCTCTCTAAAGATAAGAGGTGAAGAAGTTTTCACAGCATGAAGCACAGAAAACAATTTCAATTTTTAAATTTCCCCTCTATAGCCATAAGTACTATAGATAGAGGAAGCAAAAGATACAGGTAATAATAATAATTAGGGTTCGGCTGTTTATGACATGTAATATTTTTATCCTGACCTCCAATTCTCGCCGCAAACACAAATTAAACATGAATTCCACGTTTGTTATCCTAATCGGACCATTTTTTTATTTTGCATATAAAGTCATATTTTGGTAATTTTCATGGCCTTGGTCATATTTGTAAGTTAACGTTAAATTTCAGTTAATAAATTCAGTAGAAGAGCACAATTAATGCTTTTATTTAATAATACGTTTATTATTGTCTATGTACCATACAATACAGTTTCAGACATTGTCCCATGTTAAGATGAAATAATAACATTAAATTACATAATAAAAATTCAGCATGATTAAACAATAAATACAAGACTTATAATACCAATGTAATATCAATATTCCTCAAACGAGTACAGGCATTTATTTATCAAGAAATGTTTAAGACTTTTATTAAATTGTAAATTTCTTTTTTCTTTTATTTCTGAAGGTAATTTATTATACCAATTTATTCCACTATTGAGAGGAGAATTTTGTTTAATTTTCAGCTGAACATGACTTGTATGCATATTGTTACAAGTCCTGGTTTGATGCGTATGAATTTCACTGTTGAATTTTATTTTATTTTCATTATTTCTAGCCAAAAGAATTACATTAAATATATATAAACCAAATACAGTTAAAATTACGTTTTAAATTGGAATATTTATTTTTTAGAAAATACATTATTTTATGAGGTCTTATTTAGGATTTTTTATTGTATTTAGTAATTTTTAGGTCATATTTGCAGTAATATTTTCCACTTTTTAGGTCATAAACATCCGAACCCTAATAATACAATAATAATAATGCAGTATTATCATCATCTTCTTCGGGCATTGTATTTTACGGTAAATGAAAAAATATTAAATTTTTATACAAAAGTTGGATTAACTTCAGTGTTATTCCGCATAAAGAATTAAAAGCTGAGGAGAATTTTGTATGGTTGCATGAGCGGCCCACTATGACAGTCACAGATGGCAACGCGCGCCGTTGAACGCGGACCGGAAAATCACCGCGCAGACGGTTCATAGTTCATTGGGTCTCCCCTAGAACATTTATTTGATACATTTTTCGCAAGAATTCTTTAATGGGTAGTTATAAGACAGTCATAGTTTACAAAGTCGAGCCGGACAAAGTCGGGCTTTTAAGATCTGCGTGGCTAACAATAGACTTTACAACTTTGCCTGTGGGTGAAACAATTGGCCACAAGGCCAATTCTATGTCAGAATGTAAAGTTATAGTGCCCACATTGAAAATAAAGAAAGTTATATGAGGGTAATACATAATATTTTTAAACATTAAGCCAAAGCAAAATTACTGTAGTCTTGGACTCTTATTCGGGAGGTTCCAGATTCAAATCCCGTGGCCGGCCAATTTGACATGGGTTTTTTCATGGTTTCCTCAGCCGTAAAGGCGAATGCTTCATTGGATATTTACATGCCATGAATCATCCTCATCATTTCATCCTGTATCATATCCATTTAAATTAATATCAGTTGAAATTTACTTCATAAAATACACCAATAATAGAAGATAGTTGACAATCAATAGTTCCATGGCCTATCTCACTGTACAGACACAGATCCTGAACTCCTGATGTGGCCTCATAGCTAAAAGGAGTATAAATACAGCTGAAATTATAAAAATTACTGTCGTCATGGTCTTGTAATGATAAAGGCGGTGGAGTTAATAGGCTGCATTTACAATTACGATAAATTATGATAAAAAAAATGAGGCTAAAGACTTCAATTTTCAAAGCAATCTGATCCATTTTAATACTCTAGTAGACTTAAGGTCTAATCATTGTTTAGTTATTTGACACATAAATTGGAAAGGCAAGAGAAACAAGATCGAATTAGATAGGCCTATTTCCACATATGAAAAATAGAAATCTTGAACAACAGCGACAACAAATCATCGAGAACATTGACTCCGGGTGATGGTAACTCATCATCTGTATAAATTTGACAATCGGAACTTTCAGTTCAACATTCCGATGGTTGAAACATGATATTAAAACCACAGAGGGAAACTAAAGAAGCATATCAAGCTGTCATAATCAGATGCTGAGTAATTATATGGTCCACGAGCATTAATAAAGCCAATAAAATTTTATGACATCACGTCATCCTGTCAAAGAGAATGTCAATTTCCGAATGACCGCACTTATATTTTGCCAAAGGGCCCTTTCTACTATATTTTGATACACTTCTAAGGAGAATAGTTTAATTTTTTCATCCATCTGACGCGTATGAGATGACCAGGGCCCGGATTATAAGGTTTTAAACTATTTTGTTCCTTCCTAGCTTGCTTACTTAATCAATGGCAGTAGACAATTCCTCAGTAAACTAAAGGTATACAGGGTGTTAATGAATAATATCGAAATATTTTACCTGTATATAGAGGGGACATAGACAAGCAACTTTTATTAGGACATTTTTGCTCTATGACGTAAAATGGATATGCTATAGGGCAGGTATGGGCAACCTTTGGAAAGATGCGGGCTAACCTTAATAATATTTATGAAGTCGCGGGCCGTAGATAATAGGTAGTTGTGAAAAATAATCATGATACGGTTTTTTGTATTTATAAAGTATAATTATAAAGTTACATGAATGAGAACAATATCGAACTGATTAGGTATTTACTTACAATCAGCAGAAATTAATGAGAAGCTTGAGCTTGAATTTGAGAAACAAGATAATCAATGTTGGCATCAATCCCACTAATATATACAAGCGCAGAGTGTTTTCAAAATTTTCATCTGTAAGTCTGGTTCGATACTTTGATTTAGGCCTATTGCAACATTTTTCTAGCGCTGACCGGAAGGAACACCCTCGTAGTTCAGGCTTTTGTTTCCCCCTCTCACTCTCTTGTTGGCGAGAACAGAAAATATTTACTTTTTCGAGCGCGATTTTAAAGTGTTCCGCGGGCCGGATCAAAAGTCGGGGCGGGCCACATCCGGCCCGCGGGCCGGGCGTTGCCCATATATGCTATAGGGCATTAGAATCATTATAATTTGGTGCTCATAAGTCAATAATTATGCGAAATAGGGATAACATTTTCATTAAATTGACTTCATGCTTTCCTAATGATCCCTAAAAACCTGGTTCTTAATCATTTATCCACAGCTATTACATAATTTAGAGTTTTCATAATCTGCAAAATTTACAGACTAATCACATGACTGACCGTCACTGCATTATTCATTTTCTTATTCCTAACTACTGACTACAGTGTTAACAACGAAGTTCCTTTGTTTTGCATTTTTTTCTAATGTTAGAAGTCAGTGGAGGCCGTGCCCTGGGATATGCTGTAACAGGAAGAATTGAATCCATAGAGCAAAAATCTCCTAATAAAAGTTGCTTATCTATGTCTCCTCTATACACAGGTAAAATATTTCGGTGTTATTCATTAACACCCTGTAGTTTCTATCTTATGGAACCCTGATGTTAATTGCCGAGCTTACCTGAACTCGACATTCAACTCTATTCTGTGCTAACTCAATCCAACCATCACTCGCAAATCCTTTAAATCTATCCTAATATTTTCCTTTAATCTATGTCTAGGTCTTCCAAGTGGTCTTTTTCTTTCGGGTCTCCCAGTCAATATTTTTGAGATAATGTATATCTTTCCTCCCCATGAGCGCAACATTTCATCCTCCGTGATTTAATTATCCTTACTATGTCCGCTGAAGAGTACAGGTTATGAAACTCGTCGTTATGCAGTTTTCTCCAGCCCCCATTTTCATCTCTCTTAGGCCAAAATATTTCCTTAAGCATCTTGTTTTCGAACACTCTCAGATTATGTTCTTCCCGAACAGTAAGCGACCATGTCTCACATTTATATAATATAACCGGCAGGATAATAGTCTCATAAATTTCAATTTTTAGTCTTCTAGGAAAAGAAAAGAGTTTCTGAACTGCATAAAAGCAGGAATTTCCTGATTTGAGTCTACACTTAACCTCTACCTTAATATTATTTGTATATGCAATTTGCTCCCAGATACTTACATAGATTTAAAATCTCTACCTCTGCAAATTGTAAATGTAAAGAGGAAAGCCAATCGGTTAGGCATCTGTTATTTCATTGTCCATTATTTACGCTTGAACGTTATCAGTTAATATTATATTTAATTTTTTTTAATTTTGACTTCACTACACCGATCTATCGTCTCTTCTTAAATAAGCAAAGTTACAAAGTTGTTTTAAGTTTCATGAATAGTGTTTTTGCCAAATTGTAATATGTATATGTAGTTTACTGTATACTCTGTATATATGTTTAATCTATAACCCTAATATGTCATCTGGTAAAATAGGGTTCTGTATTTTTTGGGAATTAAAAAAAAATTGCTCCCAAATATTTGAATTTCTTCACTTGTTCAAACGATTTACCGGCTATTCTAATATTCCTTGCTAGCTACCCGTAAAATTTTAACAGAATTATCCGTTTCATTCTCATAGCAGTCACATATTCCAATCTTATAAAAACTAAAAATGGCTAAAAGTAATTTTTAATTAAAATAGACTACGATAAAATACTAATAACATGAAATTAATCTAATTATTATTGTTCTACTAAAAGTTACTATTTAAATATCTGCATCCTTTTTACATCTTGCTCACTGTTACTAGTTAATCTCTTTTAGGGAAAGCATTGCATTCCATTTTGTCATTTTTTAATCCCATTGTTCCGGTAAAGGAAATCGTTATTATTTTTATTGCCAGTTTTTGTAATCTAAACGTTTTCTCCCTATGGGAAGAGTTGCCCCAAAATATGATTCCGTACCTCATTACCGAGTGAAAATATGCAAAATATACCATAAGTAATGCATCCTGTTGTATCATATTATTCAAAATTCGTAAAGCAAAACACGCTGAACTCAGTTTTGGGCTTCTCATTTCTATGTATGTTTTTTAGTCAAGATTTTGGTCAATTTGTAGTCCTAAAAATTTTACAGTGCTAATTTCTTCTATGATTTGTGTTTGATAATTAATTTCAAAATTTGAGATACATCTGTCTTTTGTCCTAAATTGTATAAAGTGGGTCTTATCAATATTAAGTGTCATTTTATTAGCTAGAAACCATGTGCTTAACTCGTGAAAAGCCTTTGTAGCTATTCTTGATAAATGTTCTTGTGACGTTCCTGTTACGGAGTACATTAGTATCATCTGCGAAGAGCAATACCTTTTATTCGTAAGCTTAAGTTATAGGGCAAGTCATTAATGAAAATTAAAAAGAGAAAAGGTCCTAGTATTGATCCCTGAGGTACCCCATTCTTAACAACCCCTAAGTTAGATTCATTTCCATTTATTATTACCTTTTGAGTTCTATCAGACAGATATAATTTGAATCACTTAAGTGTTACATTATCCAACCCATAATGATCCAATTTTTAAAGTAATATTTCATTATTTATACAGTAAAACGCTTTCGCTAAGACACAGAAAATTCCCAGAGCGTACTTCTTTTTATCTAACGCCTCCAATATTTTAGTGGTGAGTTGAAATGTAGCATTCTCAGTGGGCATGCCACTTCTAAATCCAAATTGAGATGATGTAAGAGTGTTATTCAAATTAAGATAGTGTATTATGCTGTTTTACATAATTAACAATATTAGGATAGATTTAAGGGAAGTAGGATTTGCGAGGGATGATTGGATGGAGTTAGCACAGATTAGGGTTGATTGGCGGGCTCTGGTAAGCGCGGCAATGAACCTTCGGGTTCCATAAAACAGATGTTCCTTTAACTTGCTGAAGAATTGTCTATCGGTATTGAGTAAGTAAGTATCACGCCAACATTCAAACATTTTGTTTACTCTTGTTTTGAATTGTGGCTATGAGCCTGATTAGGTCATAATTAAGATGTTCTTAAGCAGGGTCGTAGCTAGGCGGTGGCTAGGTGGGCTCCCGCCAAGGGCGCAGGTACAGAGAGGGCGCAAAATTAACCATGAAAAATCCCGCCTTTCTTTTTAGACTGGTGCAATTTATCAAACAATAAAAATTCCACGTTAATGGAAGAAATCTTTCAGGTTGTTAAAAATTACTGCACGTGAACTATCTCTAATAGTATGCCGATTGTCTACAAACAAAAATCAGTAATGCAACGTTCTTTAATTAACACGTTTTTATTGACAGAGTATAACATAAATCATGAACAGTAGGGAATGATATAACAATAAAAATTTAAATGTACGTTATTATTGAGATGAAAGTGGTTCAAATATTTGAAAAAAATACTTTTACCTTCATTAATGTGTTAAACATTTTAATAGGCCTCAGGCCTATGATGTAATTTACTTTTGATACTAGATTTGGGATGCCCTAGATTTTATTATTTAATTCTTTTTTAAGTAGTTCAATCGTCTGAAAATAAGGTTTTAGTACCTTGAAAGTCCAACACTTAGTTCATTTTCAAATTGAGGTTTAGATTTTCTTTGATAATAACAATGTTTTTATATTAAAATAATAAACAATTTTACAGAAATTTAAAAAAAATTGTTCAGAACCCCCAGTATTGGAGGGCGCAGATTTGTCAAATTCGCCAAGGGCGCAGAA
The DNA here is from genome assembly GCA_964059195.1 of Ectobius pallidus. Lineage (NCBI taxonomy): Eukaryota > Metazoa > Arthropoda > Insecta > Blattodea > Ectobiidae > Ectobius > Ectobius pallidus. The sequence continues at coordinate 140,301,426 of CAXKWD010000008.1, forward strand.
GGACCTGGTTTTGAATTGTGGCTATGAGCCTTATTAGGTCATAATATTAAGATGTTCTTAAGGGGAAACCACTTTTCATAAGGGGCAAAGGCTTCACAAGTAAAATTGTGTATTCCTTGTTAGAGAACAATTACAGTACGAGTAAACAAGTACGTTATTTACACAGCAATAATACTGTACTCACCGTGAAAATTGCCCGGCTTTTTCTCATGATGCTCGATTTGTTGTACAGATTAATTATATAATCTTACAAACCAGTGGGAAAATGTCTCAGTTTTAATTACGAAGACAACACAATTTCAACACCTCGGATTCACATACAGTTCAGTTCCAGCTGCACTTTCCTAACCTAGTTTTTCTCACATTTAAAAAATCACACGCTGCAGTCACTTGTTTCTTAACAATGGGCTTATTATCTGTTCCACAACAATTTATATAGAAGCTTTCGATTGTTTTATTTCTAAGATTATACTCGAACGTTCGAGGTTCAGAAATTAAATCTGTAATACTTGAATATTAAGCGTGAAATATCCCGATCGAACAGATCAACAGATCTTGCGGAGCGGTGCAAACGATGCAAAGGTCCGCTGAAACGAAATGTCAAGTCAGATGTTCACGCCCTCAGGTAACGGTTGAGGTTAGTTGCTGCTGAACAAGCAGACGATCCATCAGGCACCATATCCAAGCCATCCGATTGGTTACTACTACACCTATACCCCCGCCAGTATATTACGTCATTCACTTGCAATCCGGTTTGGCTTCGGATAATTCAGTTTTTAAAGAAGTGTATAATCAGGAGGACTATAATTATAATTTCTCCTGCCGCAACAATTAGAGAAATAAATGGTAATGCAACTGAAGCAATGACAAGTGACTGTAATACCCTTCCTTGAAGATTGCACGTAGCTGTAATGAAAAAGTTTCAACACAGATCGAATTACACTATTCGGTAATTTCATTTGTTTTGTCATCCTCCCAACACAGTTCTCACGATTTGATTAAATGTGAGTTCTGTTTTGTTTTGACTGTGGGGAAATTCTTAGAATCACTCTTAGTGATATTTAACAATAAATCGAATTCGTGAATTCTTTCTAAGGATCACAATCAAATTCCACACTATCCAATTCTATTTAGCTCTGTAAAGTGCCAGAATGGTACTTTATGAGATGGTGTGGGGGACGGGAAAATGTCTGTCCTTCCGTCTGTCTGTTCGCGCGATAACTCAAATACACTTTATCGGATTTTCATGAAACTTGATTAACGCATTTATAACGTCCATGGGAAGAAGCCTATTACCGGACTTAAACAGTTGACCGGTACCGATGTAATGCCCAATTTAGTGCCTATTTTATGGGAATATATTAGAAAGAATTTATCAAGTGCAAATCAGTTATCATGACAACATATTGCTTTACAGTGTTCAATGGAAGTTGCAATAAAGTTAGCTTTGACAAATAACACTACCCACATATTCCTTCACATATGCTTATCAAACTAGACCTTTTTTCTTCCATAAGCTCGCTTAATGAATCGATCTGAAACTTAACTCTGAAATTGATTAAAAAATAACTTATTTTCTGCAATTATCATTGATTTTTAAAAAAGCATTGTGGGACTTTGTTCCATCAGTTTACCTGATTTTATTCTAAACTATAACCGCAGCGATTCCTATAGAACAGTTTCTGTGATCAAGGTGGCGAGTTCGATCCCGGCCCAGGTCGATGGCATTTATGTATGCATAAATATAACCGGCCCACCTCTGCAGATTTACGGGCAATTTAAAAGAACTCCTGCGGGACAAAATCCCGGCACACAGGCGACGGTCTCGAGCCTAAGTTGCAAGACACGCCCGTCGTTAATTAACCATAACTAAACCTATAAAGGCTAGGCTACCAGGGAGTTTTGAACTTCAAGAGGCCTGAAGGTCAATGTTATGTCCTGGAGTTAACACAATTCTGAGGGGATAAAGTTAGACAAATTGTAAATAATGAGCTGAAAACGAAGTAAAATTTACACATAATGATTAAAGATTAAAATGAGTCAAAGAATAAAAACACTTATTGCTCCACTTACATAATTTATGCAGGACTAGTTTCTAGGGAAGCAGCTCCCTTATCCTCAGTCGACCTTCAGGTGAGGATAAGGGAGCTGCTTCCCTAGAAACTAGTCCTGCATAAATTATGTAAGTGGAGCAATAAGTGTTTTTATTCTTTGACTCATTTTAATCATTATCATGCTCTACTGTGTAAAGCGCTTCCTATTGTTTATTATTTACACATAACTTTGCTATTTTCTAGATTTTTAAAAAGAAGTCTTGAAGTAATCTTATTTCACTTACATCATGTACCAGTATTTTACATAAAAGTTCTGAGTTGAAAATTGAGCTTAATTTCTAAAATTAGGCAAAAAACAATGGAAATACAAATTAAAATTATATCCTTAAGATTTTATTAAAAATAAATATGATAATAATTACAATAATAATAATAATAGTAATAATAATAATAATAATAATAATAATAATAATAATAATAATAATAATCCATGACAACTATTTTTTTAATGTGGGATCATTTTAAAATTTTGAAACAAATGGAATATGGGTATGGAATAGGCCTATGTACAGTATAATGCAGATTATGGGCACTAGATGTAGGATAGTGAAGGAAATAGACACCCATAAACGTCCCTACGCGACTGCGTCGTGCCACTCTAATGTATTGCTGTAGTTGAAAGTATGAAAGCACACACACCCACTCCACGATCCCTTAAAATTAGGTACAGATGGGTATTCTCCAAAGCTTCCAACAACTCCTTGCGGTATTTTCTTGGCATTTCTCCCTCGGATAGTAACTATTCCGAGGTAGGCCTAAGAATGCTGTTCACATCATCATATGCAATCTACACGGCTGCTGACTCAGAACTAAATTATCATCGCCTCTATTCGTACAACTGTACTTCACAAAGCTATTAAATGATGTGTCCATATACTAGAGATGCCACACTGTCCCGTGACATACGATAACCTCATGGCATCGTCGCCTTAATTTGAGAAAAATATTAATCTCCATGTCCGGTCATGGAAACCACCATTAACGCCGTGGGTGTCGGCATGCTGACCACATGCCCCCCAATCCTGCCATCTGCCTATAGGTAGATGACGCAGCGGTCGGGTGGTAGGCCTTGTCCCTTCGGGGATGTCGCGCCACGGAGTTTAGTTTAGTTTATTAATCTCCATGACTTATGCTCCATCCCTCGAATTTAATAAAAGCGGTATTAAATGAATATATTTTTCGAACTGACTTCCTGTGACGTAAGAAATGGCCTTTCGGGCTTCAAGTAGCACTACACAATTCTAATGCGATTGAATGAATGAACTATTTTCGGGTGCAAGAACAAAGAAACTCAATGGAAATCAGGAGTTCTATTAAGAAATACCTGTGCCCTCAATTTTTTCTAGCTAGGGTTTTCACTGTGTACACTGTACATTCATGAGCCCTGCATGTTCCTAAAACTGAAATTGAAGATAAAAACAAAAGTTACAAAAAATAAAATAACTTACATCAGTGGCGGACGCAGGGGGGGGATAAGGGGGTTACATCCCCCCCCCCCCGAAATTTGAAAAAAAGCTATATAATGTACTCTAAGTGGCCAGTTTTATAAACTAATTGTATATGTAAGTTGATTAATTTTTTAAAGTATTCTTTCTACCTATTTGAATCCCCCCCCCCCCCGAAAAAAATTTCTGCGTCCGCTACTGACTTACATCACTACAAACTATTATCTGGGATATATTGTTCTGCATTAAACGGAATAATAAATCAAATAAAATTATACAGGCCTATGGTAGGCGTAAAAAAAAACATGGTAACCAGAATAGAAATTAGGCCTACCATAAATTTAAGAACTGCCAAGACCAAAGATCTGGTGTGGTGATGTGCATGAATAAGGGATGACCGAAATTTTTAGAGTGATTTTCTAAACTATTCTTGCTATAAACTTGAAATTTGACATACTTAACTAAAATCTTAACAGATATTTCAGTTTAATTTCTCAATTTGTTTCAGATAAACTATTAATTAATGTAATTTATTTTTAAATATAAACATTGAAATCTCTCTCCTCCGACAAAGATTAAAATATGAACCTGAATTTTTATGTGATATTCTTTGATGTTTGATTTACAAACCTACCTACGCATTTTTTAAATATTATTTATACGTTTACACAGATAATGAAAAGTTTGATAAAACCGACGTATGATTATATTTAACATTTTTTTTAAACAACTAAGACCTATAACTTACAAAAATCTGATCAGTAATTTCTTGCACACGTTGTGAAATCCATTGTGAAAAATCAGAGCAGTAGGCTATATTCTTATGTGAGAGAATAGATTTTGAATTTGACTAAACAATATGAAAACTGAAAAGGGGGAAATGACTGACTAAGGTTTACATTCACTGACAGTAGAACGCATTACTTTCCATGCGTCCAAACGACATAAAATTGTAGGCTATATAGTAACACTTGATGTTATACTGTGTTTTACATTGAAATCCAAAACAAAAACGGCTAAACCAACACTTCTGTCATCTCTTAATACTTCTAAATTCCAATGTTTACAGAGGAAGCCGTAGAAAATTAAGCCGGGGTCCATCGCTGTAATACGTGACGCAGGACATGAGACAATCAACGAAAAAGCGAAAGAATCTCTATAGAATAGAACCGTGGCGCCAAGAACAAAGTTTATGGTAACAATAAAATTTAAAATTAACCTCAGTATTGGGTAAAAGCACTCGAACTCTCTCGGTGGGAATTCTGATTATTGACGTCATACAGATAAATTCTTGGATACAACTGTCTAAAGCAAGCGTACTCAACATTGAACCCGCGGGCCGGGTGCGGTCTGTAAGGATATTCTTTTGTGCCCATCACACCTGTTTGAAATTTCTACCCGTACAATACGCATTGAACGTACGTACAGGCCTACTGTGTTCGATTCTAAAATTTGATGTAGTGTTTTCAGTACTACACGTTTTTGAGATTCTTTGAATCACTCATTATATATGCTCAAAGGTCTCTAACTCCCTTTAAACATAACATCTCAAAAATCTTAAGTCTCGTTTAAAAAAAACCCTCAAATGTTGTAAATGTTGCTATCACGTCAGTTTCTAGATAAGTCCCACGATTAGATAAACTAAAATGTGTATTATAGCCCCTATAGCAATATGTATTTTAATGTACCGTATTACAATGGTTGTCTCGGTATTGTGGTCCCTACCCAAGGCGTGTATAGTTTACTGATCTTGGTCCCTACCATCTTCTTTCAGAGTTTCATATTTACATACAGTCACTTGTTTTGTCTCAGAGTTCAGAATTTCCTTGTCTTCTGTTAGTGATCATATATATATATATGATATTATATATATATATATATATATTATCCAAGAATTAATATATATATATATGTGTGTGTGTGTGTGTGTGTGGGTACGATGTTTAAAATACAAGAGAGCAGTCAAGACAATGGAAATAGGAGAGAATTTAAGAAGAGTTAGAGACAAGTGGTGAGAAAAATTAGGAAGTAGGATTAAGAATGATTACAGTAATAAATTTGTGGTAAGGCATTCAGGACAATCATGCAGAGAACCTAGGGCTTAAAGAATAGGGAGATTCGCAAGGGATAGAGCTAGAAAGGAATATAATTATATACGATTGATGTACAGTAGAACTTACGTTTTCTTTAATAATTTCACTGCTACTGACGTGTAAACACGCCACTTCGTACAATTTTTTAAAGCAGATTTATAAAAATAATGGATTAATGCTTTCAGTAAAATGTGAGGATTTTTATCCATGTGATAAATTTATTATTCATGGAGACCAGCTATTGTATAGAAATTTTCTTCGTTGATCTGAAACTTAGATCCCACTGAAGGTTTCACACGATAATTGCTTATATAAATATACAAATTTAGCTCGGAAAGAACTAAATAACCTCATATATAATATTGCCATTTCACCCAAAATTTCTTAATCAAGGCGTGAATCTACTCTTATACAATTCAACGGCCCTAAATAGCGTGCTCACTGTTCACTCGCTCGCCCACTTCGTGAAACATCGGGTATACTCGGCGATGTTCGTCTCTCGCAGTCTAAACTTTCACGAAGAGTACAAAGTTAGGAAAACCGTTTCTTTATTATATAAGGCCTAAGTGAAATGAACACAATGAACAAATATTCTAATTTTATTTTTACTTACAATTTTCATAGCTCTGAACCAAAAACATTTTTAATAGTCTGCCAGTGTAAATTTCTTAAAAATCATAGAGTCAATTAATAATGGCGGGCGATGCCGCGGGCAGTATTGTGGACAATAAAAATCCAAACAAAATAACTCCTTCCCTTGAAAAATTATATAATTTCTGAAAATTACACTGAATTTATCAAATAAAATTCACATCATATTCTTCTGTCAACAAACAGTTGAGAAACAATACGTATTATCAGTGTTAACAGGTCGCTTTGGAACTGCATAATCTAGATCGTTTTCCCAGGCGGCGCTTCCATATCGTGGAATGTAAAAGCAGGAACGTTAGCTGTTTCATTAATAATTATTAATGGCTTAGTTTACGAATGATTCGCGTGCATGTGTTAATACACATAGGCCTAAGGCTTTAATAATTATTATACTCTTAATTTTTAATTTTTCAATTAATTATCATGGGCGAAGCCGCGGGCACCTGCTAGTTTTGTAACATTCTGATGTGGACTTCTACGGCTGAAGGATATACGAGTATAATTCTGTACACAGTACCAATGGATGGAATTTAACATAACATTCTTGTTGATTAAAGATAAAATGCTTTCTATGAACATATGACTGACACATAAAACTCTTATTATTTCATTCATGGCAAGAATTGGATGACTTCCACGTGGTATGCTAAACAGAGCATCTGGCTCTCAGTCCATCATAAAACCTGTCCTTGTTTATCACTTTCATCTTCAACATGTTACTTTTATACCTCCAAGAAAAGCTTATTTATTTATAGATGACAAGTGTCAACTACCTTGGCAATTTCATCATGCCTTATTCCAATGAGGTCAATCTGACCTGCAGTTGGTATTTTTTTCAAAAGACAGGCTGCCCATAAAAGAAATGCTGCATTTTCCAACATTCCGCTTTATCACCAGACACCGGGCCTTACAGGCCCGCGATTTGTCGGGAGAGGGGTTACCTATGGATCACGTACATACTTTTTTGACCAGACAAGGCCTCCCCGGATGAGTGATCAGCTCAAAGCCGGGGCCACCTCCGAGACAACACGAACACATAGGTCGAGACACACCATTCATACACATATTCATTCTGAACAAGGCGAGGATGGGATGAAGCCAGATAATATCCGGGGACCACAAGGGTCTAAAGTTCCCCGACATTCATCTCACTGGTGAGGAAAAACCCCGGAAAAACTCCCACATAGGTAATTTGTATCGACCAGGATTCGAGCCCGAGCCCTCTGCGTGAGAGGAGCGAACGCATTCCCTACGCCATCGCGGTAGACTACAAATAACCCAATTTAGTTATCACTAAAATGACGGTCAATACTAGTTACTCTTGCTGGTATCCAGTTAAATTGATAAAATGTAGTAGTTACTTGAGCAATTATTTATTCAGTTAACCAAATAACTTTGATTCGGCTCATAGCAGTTCTACTCAACACACACTACTTCATTCTGAATCTGAATGTCTTAATTCCTGCGGTGAATATGTTGAAAAATAGCTGAATACTTGCTGTATCTGTTACTATAAACGTTTCCAGTAAATTGTGTTTTGTTTCCGTTAATGGCCTGTGGGAAGTTACTTTATGGACGCGCCTCGTAGTTTTTTTTTGCGAAAAATCGGAAGAGACAGGGATGAACCATTACATTTTTACATCCTCTGCCCGTACCATAGGTAGGCTACTATAGGTAGAGGAAGTATTGTTTTCGACCCCCAAATTCGAAGTTGTGTTTTTAACATATATATATATATATATATATATATATATATATATACGTTTCAAGGTCCCCTGAATCCAAAAATACTATTTTTGGAAACATGTCTGTGTGTCAGTGTGTGTGTGTGGAATATCTGTGAACAGGCTAGCTCCAAAACGGAAAATCGTATGAAAACAAAAAATTTTATTTGAGTCAGGTACCTTCCGAAGATGTGAGCTGAAGATTGGCGACAAGTTTCTCTTATTTTTATTAAAGTATTATGATTAGTTTAGTAGAGGTTTCACTGGATTTTGTTAGGGTTGTGAGTAGGAGCAGCAGTTCCGCATGCCCGGATATATCACTTCGGAATCCTTACTGAAGGCTGTTACTTTCTCCAGCAGCTAAATCTGTCACTCAGCAAGCCGTAGGAACTTAAGAAATCATACAACTGCATTCCATTCTTCTTAATACGCAAATCCCGGGTCATTGTCATAACATCTGTCATTTTGACACAACCTTCCACAGTATAAATGTGAAAGGAATCGAGATTTTGTATCTCGAATTTCAATCTTATCGGACATCCTAACATGAAAATACTTAGAGGAAGTTCATTCACCTATTATGAAAAAAATAAAAACGTACAGAGCGGAAGGGAAAACAAACAAAATAGGCCTATCCCCAGTGGCGTAATTACGGGGTGGCAAGGGGTGGCAGTTGCCACACCAGAATTCCCAAACCCCTCTTTTTGCTACCACAAAAATCGGCAGTAAAAATATCAGTTATTTGCAAACAAGTGAAAAATTACAGTTTATAAACGTGGCATAATCTTGATTCTTTATTAAATTTTATTAAACTTAACATTTATGCTGGTATGGTATGTAAAAAAGTTTTAAAAATGCTTAAACTACATCATTTTAACGCCAAATTTTAGAAAATGTCCATACCCCCCAGACCCCCCGGCAGACATCGCCACCCCAGTTAAAAAGCTGAAATTACGCCCATGCCTATCCCAATACCATTTTTGTTAGGAGTAGCCTACTTTTTTCAAGAAAATTATTTTAATCCTAAACATTAATCGCGCTTGACTCGATATGTTGTTTTCTTAGTATATATATATATATATATTTTTTAAGAAGAAGAAAGAATAAGGAATAAATTTTTCCATTGCATTGTTTCCATAACTTTGGAAGGTTTCGTGCCAATTCTTCTTCTCCACTTCACGGATTAGACAAGGCCTGTTCCGCTCTCACAGTTGCTCCTTCCATCTTCTCATAGTAAAGTAAAGTGTTCCCTATTACAGGCCATGGAGGCCCAGAGGGTTCCAGGAGTTTGAGGCTCCCAGATTTTTAGACATCGGTACATGAAGGTGGTAAGGTGGTCAGCCTTACGTACCGGCCGCCTTAACCCCCAGGATAATACAAAAACACCTCAGAGCTTTCAATAATTTTGTTAAGAGTATGTATGAACTTTGGAATTTTGTAAATACAAACAAACATAAAGTAGGCTACAACTACCAATTATGGTATTGCAATACAGGATAGAATTTAGTAAATACAAAAGAATACACACAAGAAAAACACAAAATAGGAAGAAGGAAATAATGTAAAGTAAGATACAATTAATGAATTTAGCCTATAGTAACTAGTCAATTGTAAATATTTCATAAATATTCTAAGCAAGTAGTATAACAGATAGATAAATATTGTATATAGTAGATTAGTTAACTGTAAATATTTCATATATCTTTAGCAATAGAACAATCAGGTAGATAAAATTGTACATAGTAAGTTAGTCAATTGTAAAGCAAGGGCATGCAATGCATGTAATATTACAGATGTAATGGGGCATGCTGATTGTACTGAAATAAATAAAAAACCAGGATTGCTCCTGGTACTGATTTCTGTTAGAGGCTGAGTCGGCCCCAGGGCTATAGTGACACCAGAAGAATTAGGCCAACTGAAAAACTCCAACGACCTCATCGGCGATGGAACCAGCGACCATAGGCGTAACCAGGCCGACCAAATGGGGGGGGGGAGTTATAACATCCGTGGGTCTGGGGGATTGGAATACCCCCCAGGGAGAGGGGGGGTCCTCCCCCGGAATATTTTAAAAATTAAGATGCAAAATAACGAGTTTTAAGCTTCCGGGGGTCCCCCGGAAAATTTTAAAAATGAAGATACAAAATAACGAGTTTTAAGCTTCCGGGGTATTCCCCCGGAAAATTTTAAAAATTAAGAAGCAAAATAACGAGTTTTAAGCTTCCGGGGTCTTCCCCCGGAAAATTTTAAAACTGAAGATGCAAAATAACGAGTTTTAAGCTTCCGGGGGTCCCCCCGGAATATTTTAAAAATTAAGACGCAAAATAACGAGTTTTAAGCTTCCCACGCTTTATACTTATATTAAGTAATTTATGGGCAGACTTAAAAAAATTATACAATTTTGCTTTTTTTAATCAATGGGGGGGGGGGGGTTCAAACCCGCAAACCCCCCCCCCCCCTCGGACGCCTATGCCAGCGATCTTCCGGTTTGGAGCGCAGCGCCTCAACCACTACGCTACGGCGTACCCCTCCATCTTCTCATAGGTCTTCCTACATTCCTTTTACCCTTTGGTTTTTAATCATATGCTGCTTTGGGCATTCTTGTTGCTTTCATTTTTCTTGATATTCTTTGATTTTATCATTTACTGAATATATATTTAATTCTGTCGTTATATCTTCATTTCGTATTCTATCTAATTTTGTACAACTTTTGGTTCTTCTGAGAAAGTTAATTTCTGCAGCCTGCATTCTCCTTTCCAACTTTTTTTTGTCATTATCCAGGTTCTGCATCCATAAAGTAACATAGGGACAGCCATAGTTTTGTAAAATGTTAATCTTGTGTCTTTCCTTGTTTTATTTTTTAGAATGTTATGAATCGTTCCTAATATTTTTAATTTATGTACATTCACCTTTATCTTAATGTCTGATTTTCTATTTATTTAAAGTACGTCAAGTGACACTTGACACTTGCAGTAAAATTTGATCATCAATCACAATTTTATATCTAACGTTTTCATTTCCCCAGAAGGCTATTATTTTAGTTTTTGGCTTAGGTATTTTAAAATAATATTCTTTGCATATTTTATTTAATCTATATAATGCATTCTGTAAACTAACAAGAAAATACTTTCGTGCCAATTAAATACAACAATTATTCATGGACCATAAAATCCACGACAATTGCGGAGTTTCCGACCATCAAAATTCTGTCAGTTCTTTTAAAGTTGAAATATGAATTTTGTTCATCATTACATACACGGCAACGATATATTATACACGGTAACGTTAGTACAATACAATTTCTCGCACAACATACAAACCCATGCCGGACCGCATAGAAAACAATTAACACAATCATTAGGACCCTAGTTTGATTCTTATAATTATTTATTTTCTTAATTTTTATAAAGTACTAGCGTGTGCCCGCGGCTTCGCACGCGATAATTATTTCAAAAATTAAAAATTAAGAGCATAATAGTTAAATCATTATATTTAATAACACCAAAATCACGTGGACTACATACCACGATTAGATAGCGTCGCCTGGTAAAAGCGACCTCAGATTCGAGTTCCCTGGCCCAGAAAACCCCTGCATAGTGAGTTTCGTCCAAGTCGAACAATTTTTGACCATATTTAGGCCTATATTGAATATCCCTCTTCCGTGTAGGTTGAAAATTTCATACGTCTGTGGGACTTGATATTCTAAACAAATGAATCGTCAAGGATGGACCTACAAAATCAAGCGATCGCCCGCATTAATTATTTCAGAAATTAAAAATTAAGAGCATAATAGTTAAATCATTATATTTATTAACACCTAAATCACGTGAATTACATACCACGATTAGATTGCGTCGCCTGGTAAAAGCGACCTCAGATTCGAGGTACTTGGCCCAGAAAACCCCTTTATAGTGAGTTTCGTCCAAATCGAACAACGTTTGACCATATTTAGGCCTATATTGATTATCCCTCTTATAATAATAATAATAATAAAATCAGGTAAACTGATATAACAAAGTGCCAGTATGTTTTGTTTAATCAGTTATGATTGCAGTTATGATATGCAGAATATAAAGAAAAGTCAAATTGGCCGGTTTCGGGATTTGAGCCATGGAACTCCAGAATGTGACGCCAAGACGTTACCATCTTAGCCACCTGGGTCAGTTATGGGATAAGCGCATTTAAAGCAATACTGTTGTCATAGCTAACTGTATTTTAATTGCCAAAGCCTTAGAAATCACAGTAAAACAAAAGGTTATGTTGTCAAGATAACTGATTTTCATTTTTTTAAATAAATTCTTTCGAATACGTATATAACCATAAAATAGGCACTAAATTGAGCATAACTCCGAAACAGGTCAACCGATTTTATCCAGTATCAATAGACGTCTTCCCATGGACATTATAAATGTGTATACCAAGTTTCATAAAAATCCGGTAAAGTGTATTTGAGTTACCGCGTCTTTAAAATAGACACCAAAGTGGGTTTTACTACGGTACCGGTCTACCGATTTGGTCCAATATCAGTAGACTTCTTCCCATGTACATTATAAACGGGTATACACAGTTTCAAGAAAATCCAATAAAGCATATTTGAGTTATCGCGACTTCTTATATATTAACATAAAATGCACTAAATTGGGCATTATTCTGGTACTGACCAACCGATTTGGTCGAATATCAATAGACGTCTTTCCATGGATATTATAAATGCGTGTACGAAGTTTCATAAAAATCCGAAAAAGCGTATTCGAATTATGGCGCCTTTAAAATATACACTAAATTGGGTTTTACTCCGGTACCGGTCAACAGATTAGGTTCAAATTCAATAGGGCACTTTTCATGGGCGTCATAAATGGGTATACCAAGTTTCGTGGCAATCGGATACAGCGTATTTGAGCTATGGCGCCTTTCTAATATAATCTATTAAAATAGGCACTAAATTGGGCATTACTCCGGTACCGGTGAACCGATTTGGTTCAATATCAATAGGGTTCTTCCCAAGGACATTATAAATGTGTTTTCAAAGTTTCATGAAAATCCAAAAAAGCATATTTGAGTTATGGTGCGTACAGACACACGGACAGACAGACAGACAGACGGACAGACAGACAGACGGACAGACATTTTTTCGTCCACCACACAATCTCATAAAGTACCATACTGGCACTTAATAATAATCCTCTTCGGTGTTGGTTGAAAATTTCATATATCTGCGTGCCTTGACATGATAAACAAATGAGTCGACCATCGTGAGCTACAACATTCAAGCGATCGTAATGGTTTTATGACAAAAATAGCCAAAGCCTACTGTAATTGATTTGACATTGAAATGTATAACTAAAAATTGATGCTTCGAAAACGCTAAAACACACGTTTTTTGCCCGTTTTTCACTCATAACTCAATAACGAAAGCAAAAACTAAAAATGTAATATGCCGAAAACCTTCCCGGGAATGTACTCAACAACTTCCCAAAGTTTCATGGCGATCGGATGAATGGTGTAGTAATGCATAAAGGACACACACACAGACACACAGACACACATACATTCATTTTTATATATATAGATTTTTCACAAAATAATCATAAAAAAAGGTTCATATTCCCTTCTACGGTAAAATACTGTAAGATAATATAATTTAATCTGTAATTTAATAGAACATTTAAATTTATATTCCAATTCCTTATATTATAAATTTAAGAACAACCACTGTGCCCCATAGGTTACATTATGAATTAAAGGTTCAAGGTTATCATAATTAGTTTTATTATTATTATTAATTATTTATCATTATCATTATTATTATTATTGTTATTATTATTATTATTATTATTATTATTATTATTATTATTATTATTATTATTATTATTATTATTATTAACCGTTGGTTCTTCCATAAACTGAGTTAACTCTTGCTTAGGGAAAAGTACGATAACCACAACGTTCACTCCGTCATTGATCTTAAGGAATTTAATGGGTCAGAAATAAATCCTGAGATACATTCAGAATAGTGGCAAATAGAAAGTCTGTAATTTCTGAAAAGTCTTTGTTTGAAGGCCAAGTTTTGTAATGGAATGCACTGAAACATAGTGAATAATTAAAGAGAGAAGAAAAGCGTGAATAAGTGAAGTGTTAAAACTCCGAGAATAACCTTGGCAACCAACATTGATACATATTGTAATTGGAATGCTTAATAAGTTACAGGGAAATAATAACAGCCAATTTTCCGCTAGGCGGTTTTAAAACATGAACATACAGAGAATAATATGAACTGCGAATGTCGCAAATATGGGTAAGAATGTGTCCTTTCGCAAATGTAGGGTTCCTACGTTTTCAACTGAAGTAGGCCGTTTGTTAGTATCCATAACAGAATTAATCTTCTTCTTCTTCTTCTACTTCATGGATTTAGGCCATAGGCCTGTTTCCACATCAAGAGATCTACACCATTTCAACCTCAATTTCGGAAAAGGTAATTTCAATTTCGGAAAAAGTAATTTCAATTTCGGAAAAAGTAATTTCAATTTCGGAAAAAGTAATTTCAATTTCGGAAAAAGTAATTTCAATTTCGGAAAAAGTAACTTCAATTTCAGAAATACTCTGGCTAATTTTTAAAACATCCGATGGGACATAAAATGAAAACCACAGTGAAAATCAAAACTGTTTTATTTGGAGCATTTAGGTACACCTTCTAGCTACTTCTCTACGTAATCTCACTCCGATTGAGTCATTTGTCCTAGCGTGGTACCAACTTTACTATACCCTCTTCATAGCCCTCGTAATTCCGAAATTGAAGTTACTTTTTCCGAAATTGAAATTACTTTTTCCGAAATTGAAATTACTTTTTCCGAAATTGGAATTACTTTTTCCGAAATTGAAATTACTTTTTCCGAAATTGAGGTTGAAAAGGTGTAGTCTCTCCATCTAGTAATTGTGCGTCCCACTCTTCTTTTGCCTTTGGGTTGATAATGGACTAAAATCCGTGGAAATCTATCTGGTGTCATTCTTTCTATATGCTCTAGCCAGTTATTTCTTATATGATTTATTCTGTCTTTTACATTGTATATTTTTAACTCTGTTCTGATTGTTTCATTACATTTTTTGTCTAAAAGTGTGTAGCCCGCTACTGAACGAAAGAATTTCATTTCGGCTGACTCTATCTTTCTTCTATCTGGTCGGTACAACGCCAAAGTGAACTAAGCGCCAATTGTCAAAATATAGACTATTGGTAGTCCATGGTGCAGATTTTGATATCCTACGGTCTCCAATAACGAACTAAGCGATACTACGATAGTAAAATCAGTTGAGAAAAAAGGAAATTTCGTTTTGATCAAGATTTTTTTACAACACTCAAACTTCAACTTCAGTTTTCTCAAAATATGGAGTTTGGCGCTTAGTTCACTTTGGCGTTGTACCGACCATCTGATCTAGTAAGTGTCCAATTCTCACAGCCATATGTTAACATGGGTACTGCCATTGTTTTATAAAATTTAATTTGAGTTGTTTTTAATGTTTTATTTTTCAGTGTTCTTCTTATTGTTCCGCACATGCTATAGAATCTGTTGGCCAAATGGTAACGTCTTGGACTCGTATTCTGGCGGTCCCCGGATCAAATCTCGGAGCCGGCCGATTTGACATGGAGTATTAATTAATCTGTTTATTTATTCATTCATAAATTCTTTATTCGAAACATGCGAAGGAGATTAAACCCAGATTATACAGTGTGTAACAAAAATGTAGGCCAAAACTTTGGGGAAACATACCTTGCATAAAATGAATAGTTACGAGGGTCATCCACGAAATAAGTTTTCCCTAAGGCCGTTACAGAAACAAAACACAATTTCATGCAAATATTTACGACTGCAACAGATACAGCAAGTGTTCAGCTATTTTTCAACACATTCACCACCGGAATTGAGACAATTGTCTTACCGTGGGACCAACTTTTGAACACATATGTTGTAGAAGTCTGCAGCCTGGGATTTTCCGAGAAGTAGGAATGTCTCCTGCGAAAGTTTGGCTGGGAGGTGTTTCAACATCCACTGTACACCCCACTCGCGGTGATTTCCATATTTTCTTACGCCTCAGAGAATGACAGAGAAATGGAGGTTGTTGTCACACAGTGGTTCAGATCCCACATGTGTTCAAAAGTTGGTCCAACGGTATGACAAATGTCTCAATTCCGGTGGTGAATATATTGAAAAATAGCTGAATACTTGCTGTATCTGTTGCAATAAATGTTTTCATGAAAATGTGTTTTGTTTCTGTAACGGCCTGTTTGTGTCATGTAGCCCGCTCCCATAGAGGTTTTCCCATCACTTAACTAGGCTATACGGTACATTGACAGTAGAGTATGAAATTTAGGTGACTTAATTCGCTTTCAAATACTCTCCCTTACTAGGGCTCAAATATGGCATATAATTAATTCCATTGAAAATACCGCAACGCCAAACATAGTTCTTTGGGTCAGTATGCTACACCACAAAAATGCGTTAACCTTGCTTCAGCTAGGATTAATGTTAGTTTGACATCTTGAGGGAATTTGTAAAAGTCCTAGCTTTCGGATGAAATATTAGTCTACCGTAAATCTTATGTCCATAAATGGTTAAGTGTGCTATTGTTAAAATGGTGGACACAACCACAGACAAACGCGAATCTACTAGAGTATAAAATCTCTCTTTCAGTAAATAACAATGTTGTAAGAATAAACAACATGTAACTTTCTGAGAAGAATGTCATTTGTTCAACGTTCAAATATTCTAACTTATAGTCTATCCCCATTAAGCCTTTAAAAATCTAATATATAAAGTCGAATGTGTGTTTGTGGATATGTGGATATGTATGTATGTATGTATGTATGTATGTTCCTTATACAAATCCACATTTCTTCACCAATTTGTACAAAATTTTGCACACATACCCAGTTAAGCCCGGGAAGTAACGCGGTCAACATTAAAATTGAAATAAATCAATCCTTCCCTTGAAAATTATATAATTTCTGAGAATATTATACTGAAAAAAAATGAAATGCTGTTCAGTTCACATGACAACAGTGTATTGTTTACTCTGATCACATAGGGCCTTGGCAACTGGACTTTAACGAATTATGATTGAATCGATGCAATACATTGGCGAAAATAATTACTGAAAAATGAATTACACGAAAATAAAGCACAGTGTGATGGAGTCACACAACTTTCTCTACCCTCGATATAAGAAATATTTTCTCATTTCACATTTTGATGTAGAATAAGAGGTCGTATTGCAGGGACAACTTAAGTGTGTGAGTATGCTATATCAGAAGTCGGTAAATAGTCAGTTATCCAAAGCTGTAGGCTTTGTATTAGTTGAGATTTATCATAGGCCCTAAGCATGGGATGGAACATTTTGAGTCCTATACTCGCAGTACATTATGTCCCGGGTTTTAGGGGAGGAAAGTATGAAAGTGATACTGCATTTCTATTTTATTTCAGCCCCGAAACGGTTGTATGGTAACATGAAAATGAGAAATAAAATTTTCCGTCAAGTCAATACAATCTTATGTAATTTATGTTTCTTCTTATTTCAACCCCTCCCAGGCATGATATGTAGAAGCAACGGAATGCAGCATTCGACATCCTCTATGAGCCATAAAAAGCTATTTCTAGCGTTTTCTGATGGAATAGTTTGAGTGTGATAAATCTTTTTCTTCATTTCAAGTTCTACATAC
Organism: Ectobius pallidus; assembly: GCA_964059195.1. NCBI lineage: Eukaryota > Metazoa > Arthropoda > Insecta > Blattodea > Ectobiidae > Ectobius > Ectobius pallidus. Next base: position 140,319,159 of record CAXKWD010000008.1, read on the forward strand.
ATATTATATAAGGACCTAGAGTTTCAAAATCGAAAGTCCTCCATAAGTTAATTTCAAATTACAAAATACAAAGCCCGGGCGACGCCGGGCCTTTTCAGCTAGTATTAGATAAAATTATAAGGAACTACAGTAAAACTTTAATTATCCGAACTCCAATTATCCAGAACGCCAATTATCCGGATCGCTTTGAGACCATATTCAAGTGGTTTTTGCACCAGCGAGCGAGCATTGGGAACCTCTCTTTCAGGGCCGGTTACTTTTCCAAAAAGCCAAACTTTTAGCCAACAAAATCGACAGTTTGTCAGCAAAACAATTGAATTGACCAATATGTTCAAGATGTGACACTTTATGTAAGTACAATAGGAAACTGTACGATTTGGTTTTTTTCTTTTCTTTTTTTTTAGGAATTAATTTTTTCATAATTCATCTAACTATCCGGATACCTGATTAGCCGGATTGGGTCCGGTACCAATCGAGTTCTACTGTAAATGCACAATTCACAATACAGCCATTTACTGTGTGTTGGAATAAGAAGGATAATGATAAGTGTTAGACTAGGAACGAAGCCACGGGATGATGAGATTTGATATTGCCTCTCGCGGGACGTGCCTGAAGGGATAATGCAATGCCCAACCCTGAATCTCCGATCTAGCCGAGAATCCAACCCGAGTGACCGGAGTGGAAGGCAGCCACGCTACCAATTTCCTCTAATTTGCAAATTGAAAATGAGAAAACAGGTGATTAGCATGCGCTGGGAGTTGGAAGCGCACTGAAGTTTTAAAATGGTATCAGCAGCACCTGTTCCATGCGTCCAAATGGCATAAAATTTTACATAATTAAACTTTTGGGTGGCCGCGGTGGTCTAGAGGTAGCGTGCCCGCCTCTAGATCCGCAGGGCGCGGGATCAAACCCGGCCGCGGTCGATGGATTTTTCAGGACGTAAAAATCCTGGGCACGAAGTCCTCCGGGAGGGACTTTAAGCTGGGGGTTCCGTGTCGTAGATTTACGGCACGTAAAAGAACTCCAAGCCTAAATTAGAGCCTCTGGACAAAATTTCTCGGCCCTTTCACGTCCAAGAAATACTTAGTTTCCAGAGGGGGGTTGCGAGGCGATGGGCTTACCACCTGTCCCTCTACCCTCTCTCGGAAAATAAGCATATCAAAATTAGTATTGGTAATGAAACCTCCATTGGAGGCCCCTTCGCCCCACCTGGGGATCATAGGGTACCAGATACAGATACAGAAACTTTTGGGTATGCTTGATTTTTTACAGCACTTTTTGGCCAAAAGGCTAAATCGACACTCTGTCATCCCTTAAATTTTCCCGTTATTCGTCTTACAAGGCAGGAGAAACGCCAGGAAAAAAAAACCCACCTAGGGAACTTGTCCAGACCAAGAATCGAACCCGAGCCCACTGCATATGGAGAACTATGCACACCACAGCAGTGGACAATTCTATACACAACATTTATTTCACTACCAATTTTTTAATTGAATAGTTAATCGGCTATGACCGTCTTGTGGTTAGCGTCGCTGACTACAGATCCGTGGGCCCGGGTTCGATCCCCGGTACCTTCTCGAATTTTTCTGAGGTAAGGAGGTCTGGCAGGGATGCACTCAGCCTCGTGCTTAAAATTGAGGAGCTACTTGATAGAGAAGTAGCGGCTCCGGTCTTGGAAACCACCATTAACGGCCGTGGGTGTCGGCATACTGACCACATGCCCCCCCCCCCCAATCCTGCCATCTGCCTATGGTAGATGACGCAGTGGTCGGGTGGTGGCCTTGTCCCTTCAGGGATGTAGCGCCAAGGAGTAAATTAAATTAATCGGCTATAGGCCATAAGTGTTCCCTATATAGGCTATGGAGGCCCAGAGGGTTCCAGGAGATTAAGGCTTCCAGAATTTTAGACATTCGGCACATGAAGGTGGTAAGGTTGTCAGTCTTATGCACCGGCCGCCTTTACCCCCAGGACTGCTCCGGTACTCATTTCTGCTAGAGGCTGAGTCGACCCCAGGGCCATAGTGCCACTAGAATGATTGGGTCAATTGAAAAACCCCAACGACCTCATCGAGGATCCAACCCGCGACCTCCCGGTTTGTAGTGCAGCGCCTCAACCACTACGCTACGGCTATCCTCCATATTTTGGTTATATAGGATAATTACAAATGCTTAATTATGAGAAATAGTGTCACTTTCTATGACATAGTGGTCACATCGAGACCTGTCTTCCGCTGTCTTCTGTGGTTTAGAAAATGAAACGTAATCCATGAAGAGCAACTGACCATAGCATGAGATAATTTTCACCGCGGTACGCCGACCAGCAAGTTTGGGCAACACCTGTCACAGCTGTACTGTCCGTATCAGATATCAAAATTTTACCATGAATAGAAAGCAGAGGCGAAATTCGGGACCGGGCCCAGTAACAGGTGTAGGCCTACTACAAATACAAACTTTCTTGATTTTTGTACAATCCATTGAGGGGATATACAGGGTGTTAATGAATAACACCGAAATATTTTACCTGCATATAGAGGGGACATAGACAAGCAACTTTTATTAGGAAATTTTTGCTCTATGGCGTAAAATGGGTATGCTATAGGGCAGCGTTTCTCAACCTTTTTGAACCCGAGGACCTCTAAAATGTTTAAAAAAAATTACGGACCCCTAATTTTACATCCCATTTTTAAATAATAATATTTTGGGCATTAAATATAGGTCATTATAAGGAAATATGTGAAAAAAGTTTATTTCTTTACTTTCCACTTGCTTTATGATATTTTTTTTATTACGTCTGAGGACCATCTGCACCGTCTTCGCGGACCATAGGTTGAGAAACGCTGCTATAGGGCATTAAAATCATTATAATTTAGTGCTCACAAGTCAATAATTGTGCCAAATAGGGATTCTTAATCATTCACCCACAACTATTACATAATTTAAAGGTTTCATAATCTGCAAAATTTACAGACCAGTCATATGACTGACCGTCACTGTATTATTCTTTTTTTATTCCTAACTACTGACTACAGTGTTAATGACGAAGTTCCTTTGCTTTGCATTTTTTTATAATGTTAGAAGTCAGTGGCGGCCGTGCCCTGGGAGAATTTATGCTGTAACAGGAAAAATTGAAACCATAGAGCAAAAATCTCCTAATAAAAGTTGCTTGTCTATGTCCCCTCTATACACAGGTAAAATATTTCGGTGTTATTCATTAACACCCTGTATAGGTTTGAGGATTTAGACAATTTCACTTTTCATTTTATTTTCTAAAATGAAGATTGTGTCCACACATGACACGTCTGGGATCCATCCAAGAAGAACGAAATTTACCAGCTTCATAATTTTTTAAAGATTGTGACAACATTGGTTTAATGTTGCCCTGTGTAGGCCAAGCTGTAAACATCGAGTCAGACTGGAAAAATCAATGCCATAACCGGGATTTGATTTTCTATACAATATTAAATAGTGAGTAAGGTGGCGAAAGCAGTATTAGTGTAGGAATAAATTGCGTTTACAACAATATCAATAAGTAAGTTATAATACTGGGACAGCCTATATGCTTTAGTTCAAGATAAAACCGTTACCAAGGGAAGGACGAAAGTAGTTAGGCCTATAAATACAATAAGGATAGTAGATTTATAATATTTCAATGCATTTTTAATCCCTTTCTAATTAGGAGAAATTATTGTAATAGCTAACTGTGAATTGCATTCATAATTCATAAAAACGTTTATCTTCTCCTCTTCTGTCTAGAAATTTAGAAATGAAAAAAAGTATAAAAGTATTATCCTGCCGGTTGTATTATATGGATGTGAGACATGTCACTTACTCTTCAGGAAGAACATAATCTGGGAGTGTTCGAAAACAGGGTGCTTAGGAAAATATTTGGGCCTAAGAGAAAAGAAAATGGGGATGGGAGAAAACTGCTTAACGACGAGCTTCATAACCTGTACTCTTCACCACATATAATAAGGGTAATTAAATAACGGAAGATGAAATGGGCTGGGCATATTGCGCGCATGGGAGAGGAAAGATGTATTATCATGAAAATATTCACTGGGAGCCTCGAAGGGAAGAGACCACTTGAAAGACCTAGACGTAGGTGGATAGACAATATTAGAATATATTTAAAGGAACTGGGATTTGCGAGGGATGGTTGGATGGAGTTAGCACAGGATAGGGTTGATTGGCTGGCTGGTGTAAGCGCAGCAATGAACTTTCGGGTTCCATAAAATAGATAATCTTCCTGAAGCTTGCTTAGGAATTATCTATTGCCATTGAGTAATCAAGTAAGTATGTAAGTAAGCAAGTAAGTAAGCAAGTAAGTAAGCAAGTAAGTAAGCAAGTAAGTAAACAAGCAAGTAAGTAAACAAGCAAGTAAGTAAACAAGCAAGTAAGTAAGTAAGTAAGTAAACTTAAGTAAGTAAGTTTCTTCTGTTTTCTTCCGTTCTGTTGTTCTGTGGCATTTTAGAGTTTACCATAATTAAAGACGTTTAATGTACGTTACATTAATAATATAACGACTTAATTATCCTTCATGAACTGGCTGGCCTTTCTCGGATTCATTGATTCATCTTTCTTTTCATCTTGTCAAGGTCGGAATCCTTGCAAATAAAACATATTTGTGAGAATCATGAGAATCACATATCCATTAAGACTAACATTTAACATTTTCTGACTTTCTAATGACAGTGCCTAATTTACATATGTTCCTTACAACTAACTGTTATTCTCTTCATTTCAAGGTGATGATTCAGTTATGACTACGGACGGATTTGATTTATAATGTTAGGTACAATAAAGCAACCAGATATTCAGTACTGTGTTTGTTTTGTAAACTACAGCTCTGACGTAATCGTATTCCCAGATATATATATATATATATATATATATATATATATATATATATATATATATGCGCTAAAATTATAAAGATATGCAAGCGAATTAGCTTTGAAGTCATAAAACATGTAAAAAATAGAAAATATGAACCAAAATATAAAACATGCAAAATCTAAAGTATGTCGGAGGATGTAGATGCCTTTAATTTGTTCACTTCAAATTACACGACACTACCACTAATGATGGGGGTACGCCGTAGCGTAGTGGTTGAGGCGCTGCGCTACAAACCGGAAGGTCGCGGGTTCGATTCCCAATGAAGTTGGAGTATTTCCATTGACTTAATCCTTCTGGTTGCACTATGGCCCTGGGGTCGACTCAGCCTCTAACAGAAATGAGTACCAGTAGCATTCCTGGGGGTAAAGGCGGCAGGTGCGTAAGGCTGACATCCTTACCACCTTCATGTGCAGAATGTCCAAAATTTGGGATCCTCAACCTCCTGGAACCCTCTGGGCCTCCATGGCCTGTATAGCGATCACATTACCTTTTTTATTTAGTGATGATGATGATGGTGGTGGTGGTGATCATCATTTTGATGAAAATGGGAAAGATATAAAGGTAAAGAATTTAACAAAGAAGATGAAAAAAAAGGAACAAGTGCAAGGTGTTCAAGATGAGGAAGATGACAATCATCCAAGCGAAGAATTAGCTACTGCTGCTGCTTACGATGATGAAGATGATGATGATCAAGCAAAATAAAGTAAAATGATGAATATTAAAAGGATGAAACATTAAGATGGTGTTAATGAAGATAAAATGTTTATGAAGAAAACATTTCAATTATTATATTATTATATCTTCTATTAGAGTACTGTTGTTATTTTTATTAAGCCTAGTTATTTTCATTTTTATTGTTATTATTGTTACTATTATTATTATCATCATCATCATCATCATCTTGGAAATTGAAGAAGAAAGACGCTTGAGATGGTATGGACATGTGCTCAGAATGGCAGAGGATAAAATACCCAAGAAATTTTTGGATTGGAAAGTAGAAGGAAAAAGAAGAAGAGGGAAGCCCAAAGAGTGCTGGATGGATGGGGTGAAAAGGAGTATGGAGAGAAGAGGGTTAAGTGAAGAAGATGCTATGGACAGGGACTTATGGAGGGAGAAGATTGTTGTGGGATGAAGGAAAACCATAGTATTGTGGAATATTCCTTAATAAAAAAAATATATTATTTTGTATTAGTTATTATTATTATTATTATTATTATTATTATTATTATTATTATTATTTGTACAAGCAGTTTACCTGAAGGTGACTGGCCCTTTAACATTCATAACTTTATTATGAAGAAAGAAACTGTCGGAATTATCATTTATTTTCATAAAACCTGTCTTCTTAAATTACACGAATAAACGTTTTCTATGTACATTATGCAGCTCAAGGAATATTTTAATATGCAATTAAAGTGTACTGCACTAGCCATGCCGTAATGTTTCATAACTGAGACTAGTTATTATGAATGCTCGTGCTGAAAGCATCTTATTTCCGTTATGACTAGTCATTACGGATGCCGGCTAAGCACTACAAAAAAGACAAGACCTCTGGATTCGAATTGCAGTTCTTCTGAGTGGAAGTCTGTTACGACAGCCATGAACTACCGCCCTTGGGGAAACCAGTCCTAACCATTCAAACAAAAGAACAGAATAGAGACCATGAAGTCAATGAAGAAGATTTATAGCGGAATGAGGAAATACCTAAGGACATGTCATTACTGAATGATGGACATTAGATTCGCCTCATTTGCATAAAACATCATTTAAATTAAATTAGTCAAGTACCTGTTTTGCATGTTTGTTAAAAAATTTGATATGTCATTCGACATTTTATTAAGAGGTACTAAATAAGAAGCTGTAAGTTTCGCTACCAGAGTCTCTGCTGCTCTCAAAAACATGACGGAAGTGATGATTTTGTTCGCTTAGGTGAACACAGAAAAGCGTTGACATTTTGATTTCACGATTTCTTCTTTTCGCAATAATTTTAGTTTTCCGTAGTAATTTTTGCTTCGACCTTAATTTCATAATAATTATTATGAACACCATAATAATTAGGCCTACGGATAATCCGTAATAATTGGCATCTCAAATATTTCAAATATTTTTACTTCCTTTGCCCTTGCCATAGGTATTGTACTATAAGCAGAGGAAGAATCATGTTGGACCCAGAAATCCGAAGTTGAGTTTTTAACATAAATACAATTTTTGAGGTCTCCTGAATCTAAAAATACTATTTTCAGAAACCTGTCTGCCTAGCTCCAGAATTAAAAATTATGTGGAAAGAAAATTTTGTATTGGGTAGATACCTTCTGACGATGTGACACGGCGATTGGCGACGACTTTTTTAATGCAACTTTACATTAAGAAAATTGAGTTTTTCGCGATTTCTCGAAGACGGCCATAACGATTTTGTTTAAATTCTGTGCATGATGTGCTTTAAAACTTTTATTTGGAACATTCCTTCTTTGCTAGATTCTCTGAAGGGAGTTGAAAACAACTGAATACGCGCTCTTTCCAATATGGCCTTTTATTCTATACTAGCTTAAAAGGCCCGGCGTCGCTCGGGTTTTGTATTTTGTAAATGCGAAAATAACTTATGAAGGACTTTCGATTTTCAAACTCGAGGTCTTTAAGGTCCTTATATAGGTATTTAGAATTTGAAATGGGGAAGAACGACTTATCACACACAAACTATTTCCTCAGAAAACGCTAGATAAGCTACAGCTTATTATAGCTTATAGAAGATCCCCGCGGCTTCGCCCACAATAATTAATAGGAAGATTATAAATTAAGAGCAAAATAATTAAACTATTATATTTACTAACACTTTGCACACGAAACATTCATAGGTCTAAATTAAACGATTGATAGGCCTAATTAATTAAACAACTGTAAATCCGCCTTTGAAGTGACTTCCACGATTAGAAAGCGCAGCATGGGAAAAACAACCACAGATTCCAGTTCCCTGGCCTAAAAAAACTCTGCATAATGTTTGTCCATTTAGGGCTATATTCACTATTCTTCTTCCGTCTAGGGTGAAAATTTCATCTGTCTACGTGCCTTGACATTATAAACAAACGATTCGGCCATGGTGGGCTTACAAAATTCGAACGATCGCGATGCTTTTATTTCCAAGGTATGACGAAAGTAGGCAAAGTCATCTGCAATTGATTTGACAACTGAAAACTGATGTTTCGAAAGCGCAAGAAATGTACGTCTCAATCCCGTTTTCTCTCATAACTCACGAACGAAAGCTAAAATTAAAAATGTAGCATGCCTTTGAGGGAATGTATTCAACAACTGCCCAAAGTTTCATGGTGATCGGATGAATGGCATAGTAATGCATAAAGGACAGACAAACATACATTCATTTTTATGTAGGCTATATAGAAGATCTATATAGATTACCCGTCGAGCGTTGCTGCAATCTCAGAAGATTATGAGAATTGAAATCGATTAAACTCACGATGAAAAAAATGTGTGTAAATGTATTTGACAGACAGACATATATTCGTTTTTATTTATATAGATGAAGAATGGAATAAGCCTACTGAGCCCATAGTTTCTATATTCATTTGTCCAGACTTATAATTCCGTTACATTTCAGGCAGATTTAACGACCCTACATAAGAGATTTTACTTATGATTACATATAGAAATGTTGTAGCCTGGACCCCGAACTAAGCAACTTCCTCGGAATTTTCTGTAAACCATCTTTCATAAGAAGCATATTCCACGTTAAATAAATATTTAATATTACCTTATCATCACCTTATCATTAACTTCTCTGGCGTTTATAATAACATGAGATATCCATTGCCTTCCAAAGCGATCGCGATGCTATTGTTTCCAAAGTATGACAAAAATAGACAAAGCCTTCTGCAATTGAATGGACAACTGAAATGAATAACTAATGCTTCGAAAGCGTAAAAAAATGCACGTTTTCTTGCCGTTTTTCACTCATAACTCGCGAACGAAGGCTAAAATTAAAAATGTAGTGTGACAGAAACCTTCCCGGGAATGTACCCAACAACTTCCCAAAGTTTCATGGCGATCGGATGAATGGTGTAGTAATGCATAAAGGACACACACACACACACACACACATACATTCATTTTCATATATATACTAGCTTAAAAGGCCCGGCGTCGCTCGGGGTTTGTATTTTGTAAATGCGAAAATAACTTATGAAGGACTTGCGATTTTCAAACTCGAGGTCTTTAAGGTCTTTATTTAGGTATTTAGAATTTGAAATGGGGAAGAACGACTTATCACACACAAACTATTTCCTCAGAAAACGCTAGATAGGCTACAGCTTATAGCAGATCCCCGCGGCTTCGCCCACAATAATTAATAGGAAGATTATAAATTAAGAGCAAAATAATTAAACTATTATATTTACTAACACTTTGCACACGAAACATTCATAGGTCTAAATTAAACGATTGATAGGCCTAATTAATGAAACAACTGTAAATCTGGCTTTGAAGTGAATTCCACGATTAGAAAGCGCAGCATGGGAAAAATAACCTCAGATTCGAGTTCCCTGGCCTAAAAAAACCATGCATAAAGTTTGTCCATTTAGGGCTATATTCACTATTCTTCTTCCGTCTAGGGTGAAAATTTCATCTGTCTGCGTGCCTTGACATTATAAACAAATGATTCGGCCATGGTGGGCTTACAAAATTCGAACGATCGCGATGCTTTTATTTCCAAGGTATGACGAAAGTAGGCAAAGTCATCTGCAATTGATTTGACAACTGAAAACTGATGTTTCGAAAGCGCAAGAAATGTACGTCTCAATCCCGTTTTCACTCATAACTCACGAACGAAAGCTAAAATTAAAAATGTAGCATGCCTTTGAGGGAATGTATTCAACAACTTCCCAAAGTTTCATGGTGATCGGATGAATGGCATAGTAATGCATAAAGGACAGACACACATACATTCATTTTTATGTAGGCTATATAGAAGATCTATATAGATTACCCGTCGAGCGTTGCTGCAATCTCAGAAGATTATGAGAATTGAAATCGATTAAACTCACGATGAAAAAAATGTGTGTAAATGTATTTGACAGACAGACATATATTCGTGTTTATTTATATAGATGAAGAATGGAATAAGCCTACTGAGCCCATAGTTTCTATATTCATTTGTCCAGACTTATAATTCCGTTACATTTCAGGCAGATTTAACGACCCTACATAAGAGATTTTACTTATGATTACATATAGAAATGTTGTAGCCTGGACCCCGAACTAAGCAACTTCCTCGGAATTTTCTGTAAACCATCTTTCATAAGAAGCATATTCCACGTTAAATAAATATTTAATATTACCTTATCATCACCTTATCATTAACTTCTCTGGCGTTTATAATAACATGAGATATCCATTGCCTTCCAAAGCGATCGCGATGCTATTGTTTCCAAAGTATGACAAAAATAGACAAAGCCTTCTGCAATTGATTTGACAACTGAAATGAATAACTGATGCTTCGAAAGCGTAAAAAAATGCACGTTTTCTTGCCGTTTTTCACTCATAACTCGCGAACGAAGGCTAAAATTAAAAATGTAGTGTGACAGAAACCTTCCCGGGAATGTACCCAACAACTTCCCAAAGTTTCATGGCGATCGGATGTAGTAATGCATAAAAGACACACACACACACATACATTCATTTATATATATATAGATATATAGATCAGAATGTGAAGTGGGAAAAGTGTTTTGTCCATGATTAGGGTAAAGAAAGTTACATGTGTGCATTAATCAAGTTTTATTTAGGTTATGTGAAGAGAACGTCACGAAGAGGAAAAACTTTTATTTGGGCAGAGGAAGTTTCGTGTTTCGCATCAGAATTTTTTTAAATGGTCAATGTACCGGCAAAACAGGCCTGTTTCATTTTTAATATGTGATGAAAAAAATTAAGTAATTGTGTATGTTTCGCTTTGTTAATGATGGGAAGTGAACGTATAAACGGTTAATATGCAGGATACAAGCCAAGACAATGAAACATAATAAAAATTGCTCCAGTTTGAAGGTCTATGTTAACTCAATTACAATGGTATGAAAATTACATATGAGGGGTGTTGTTGGTTTGAAGTGAGACATGTGATCGCAATCACAAGTGGCATGTGAAGGGATCGTTATGTGCAGATGATGAACTATTCCATTGTCCAGAGGAAACTGCAAGCACGAAGCTAGCCGTAATACAGTTCCTATAATGCCTATAATAAGTATTGTCGTGAGTTTTTAAAAGAGTCTTACGATGTCCTGAAGCACTGGATAAGTTTAAAGGTGATTATTATCCAGTTCTTACTTCGGTAGATATCGAACAACGTATGTCCATCATTACTGTACCGGGTGTCCTCGAATTGCCGTTCAGAGATGGCAAAATGCCTTTACTGTTGTATCAGCTGTATCACTACATGAAATAGAGCTCGTTGCTTCAGTTTCACGTATTTTATTAAAATTTAAAAAATAAAAGTTTCTAGTATTGCTAGCACTATCAACTCGACCCACGAAAATATATGTGGTATCCTTATGCCGGTTGTCGACCAAGAGCTAAGCTAACTTAGCTCACATACAGTGAGAGATTTCATATATAGTTGTGCCGTACTTCTTATGTAGTTTTGTCGACACAACTACATATGAAATCCCTCTAAACTAACTTAGCTTAGCTCTTGGTCGACAACCGGCATTACAGTTAGCTTTGATTGAGAATATTATAGGAGAAAAATTCCTCCGACACTGGGATTTGAACCCAGGACCTTTGGCTATTCGCGCCAATGCTCTACCAACTGAGCTAAGCTGGAGTTCAATTCACAGCACCAGATGGAACCTCTCTCCTATGACTGATTGCCCTAATGGTCTACCTCACAGACAGACAAGTTATGTCATATGCAGTACTGTGAGGCACACTAATTAGTGATTTTTGTGACCGGGCTCCCACTGTTATTGTACAGTTAACATTCTAGATAGATATATAAGCTTTCATGAACCACACGTTCCATCTGGTGCTGTGAATTGAACTCCGGCTTAGCTCAGTTGGTAGAGCATTGGCGCGAATCGCCAAAGGTCTTGGGTTCAAATCCCAGTGCCGGAGGAATTTTTCTCCTATAATATTCTCATGTAATGTCCAACAGAGACAATAATCTGTGGTTCATGAAAGCTTTGATTGTTACAGGTATCTAACCGATATACGGCACGATTATTATTAAGTGCTAAATTACTACCTGGTGAACAGAAAACGCATAAATGTATGTCCGTCCATGTGTCTGTACGCGCAGTAACTCTAATTTTATGCTTTATAAAATTTTCACGAAACTTGGTATACACACTTACCGGTATAAAATCCACAGAGAAACCCCTATTGATGTACTTTGGTGTCAAGATTAGACTATATTATCTTGATATATTAAGATGTTAGGTACCATTTGCGGGCAAATGTAAGCCCCGAATTAACGCGGATTTCGTAAATAAAACCACAAACATCATAATCCATGAATAAAACCTACTTTTGTCATTTTTTCATTTTCCCCTATATATTTTTTTTTTTGTACATGGCCCAAGCAGAATGCACGTATCGTTCTGTTCCATTGTGGTGCGACTGTGCTCAGAGACTACATTAGAAAAAATAATTTTAAAAAATCGAGGAATGTTTGTTCCGGTAAGGAAAGCCAACAATGTTTTCAACTAACTGTAGTTATTTTACCCTAACTTCTACTACCCAGCCATCTTGGGATGGGTTACATGATTAATAAACCTGGGATTTTAAGCTCTAAAAAATCATTAGTTTTAGGCACCTAAAATAGGCTTTTAAAACAAGTAAATTGGCTTTTAAAAGAGAAAATAGGCACTTAAAATATGCTTTAAAAATGTGTAAATAGATAGAAAATAGACTTTAAAATATTACAATATACACTCAAACTGTAACATGGTCTTTTTTTATGCAAGAAACGTGGTATACCTATTCTTAACTGAATTATTAACTGCAAAATTAGGCATCACGAACTATATTCACTTAAACTGATGTTCTTTCACTGGTGACTTGACACAGTAGTCCTTCCCCCTTAATCCTCCCCCTCCCCCATCAGTCAGCATTCCTTTAGCGACATTTGTTTGGAATAATCAAGTTTCTGTTAAAAACCCACCTCTACTGTTCTGTTTTTCATTGAGGGATGTCCGTTATGAGATTGTAAAAATTACAGAAGTTGAATTTTATTTTAAATGTACAAAATAGGCATTTTAGGCACTAAAATAGTAAAATAGGCTCTAAAGGTCCAAATAGGCATTCTAGGGTAGCCTACTATAAAACTATATATGTAAGTGATTTATCATGAAACATCCACATATTTAAAAATTTTCATGTTATTTCATAAGGAGCAAAATAGGCATTTGCCTTAAAATCCCAGGTCTAATAAATATATTTATTATAATATTCCGCCTTAACCCTTAACATTTAACACACAACTTATCTTGAAATTACAGAAGAATTGTGGTGTTCATTACATCTTATATGAACTGAAGATGGCGCAGCATACGCCGAAATGCATTTTCAAGATAAGTTGTGTGTTAAATGTTAAGGGTTAAGGCGGAATATTGTAATAAATATATTTAATATTAACCCTTATCTGTTGGAAATGAGTTATTTTAATCCAGGTCTAATAATTAATTACATTAAGTATACCTTATGTAGGGATTATTAATATAATGTTATTGGTGGAATTATACTTTTAAGCCGCTTATAGGCTATATAGAGAGAAGAAGATATATTCTCTTAGTAGTTGGAGAGTGAAGGTAATTTAGATAAAATACAGCTATAGAGATATCTTGTTCAGAGAATCCACCTTCTTTTGAGAATGAAAAATCCATTTGTTTTTAATTTAATTGGAAGTAATTTAGCATAGCTTGAAGCTCTACTAATAATTACTCTGCATTAATTCATTTAGAAAGTATCTTTAACTGAATATTATAAATATTATGAATTCCATAAAAATAAAAGTATCTTCCACTTTTACTCGCATTAACAAAAAGTATTTGCGTGTCGAGCGATCCGTGTATTTAAATTAGAAATTAATTTCTTGGAAGTTATTAAAGAGATTCAGACGGCGCTAATTGTTACACATTAAATCCATTTGCTTCTGTTTATTTCACAGTATCACGCAAAATAAATACAATTTGTAAGAACTAGCAGTCAATGCACCATAGTTTTGTTCTATTTATTTATTTATTTATTTATTTAATCAAGAATGAACATTACAGGTATACACCCAATTACAATGTTCATGACTATAATAACAATACATTGTGTACTTACAATAACACAAATATGAAGTAGATATAGTAAAAAGTAGAAAAGTTAGGATAATGACAATGTAAGGTAAGAAGTAAAGAGAGTAGAAGAGAGTAAAGGGAATAAGATAGATAAGGAGAAAGCAAGCATGAAGGATGTAGAGAAAAAAGAAAAGAAAAAAGGAAATAAGAGTAAAACTAGTATAATAAAACAGTGAAAAATATGTTAGTTGACAACGATGTTACTATTCACACACAGATTCCTATGAATTACCATTTTGGACAAGTTTTAACAATTGGCTTGCAGCAAAATTAAATTGTTTAAGATTCATTCCAAATATATCTATATTAAGTGGGTGGATTTGATTGTACCTATTCAAAGTTCTGTTTATTGGTGAATTTTTGTGTAAGTCTGTGTTTACTCTGGGAGTAAAAAATAGTTTTCTTAATCTACTATTTTTACTGGGTACATATATATAAATTTTTTCTATAAGGTTTGTATCATCAATATGGGAATTAATTATTTTATACAAAAAACTTAATGACTGACATGCTCTTCTATGTGACAAAGCTTGGAATTCAAAATTTTCCAGGAGTTTATCATAATTCATATACAATGGATAAAAGCCACAAACTTTAAACATTAAAAACTTGAGGAATTTGTTTTGTACTTTTTCGATCATTTTTTTGTTCTTTACAGTAAACGGATCCCAAATAATTGATCCATATTCCAATTTTTGTCTAACGAGAGAATAATATAGTCGAATTAATGTTTCCTGGCTTAGCATGTATGAATTTCTTATTATGAAACCAAGGATTCCCAAAGCTTTCCTAACTGTTAATTCTATATGTTCATTAAATCTTAGATCAGAAGTAAAAACAATACCTAGATCTTTTTTACTTCTTACTTGAAGTAATAGAATGTCGTCAATGCTATAGTCAAATCTAATGGTTTCTTTGCGTCTTGCAAATGACATTTTATCACATTTTTTAATATTAAGTGGTAATTTGTTATCTTTACTCCACTTTGATACTGAATTAATGTCAGTTTGAAGATTGTAACAGTCTTCTGCTGAATTTATAGATTTATATAATTTGACATCATCAGCAAACATTACCACATTTGAATACAGAATTATATCAGGCAAATCGTTTACAAATAATAAAAATAATAGAGGACCCAGGTTTGATCCTTGAGGTACACCTGAATTGACAGTAAATTTATATGAAAAATGGCCTTTATAATTGACTATTTGGGTTCTACTGTTTAAATATGAACTGAACAGTTTAAGTAATTTCGGGGAAAGTCCATAAAAAATTAATTTTTTTAATAGGAGGTCATGATCTACTTTGTCAAAAGCTTTCTGAAAATCAGTATATATAGTATCAACTTGTTTGTACTTATCTAATTCAGATGATATGTATTCTGTGAAGTTACATAGATTGGTAATTGTTGATCTCTTAGGCATAAAACCGTGTTGTTTTGATGAGATTGATAGTTTAACATGATTGAAAACATGTTTATGTAAAATGCTTTCAAATATTTTGGCTGGTGTTGATAGAATTGCAATGGGTCTATAGTTTTGGACTAATTTTGAATTTCCTGATTTATAAATGGGTGTAACTTTGGTAAATTTCCACGCATCTGGAAAGATACTCATTTCAAGTATTTTATTGTATATCAGGGTTAGTGGATATGCCAATGCTTCTCCACAGCCTTTAAAAATATAGGTGGGTATTTTATCTGGCCCAGAAGATTTTGTTGATTTTAACTGTTTTATGGTCTGTTTCACTTCTGTAATAGTTATATTTTTCAAATCAAGACAGTCCAATTCGCTATTGTTCACATTAAACATTGGATTGTATGTAGATTTGGTTTGTGAATATATTGATCTAAAATAGTCTGCATATCCATTTGCAATTTCAACATTTGTTTTTAAAGATTGGCCATTAAATACCATCTCTACATTAGATTTGAGTTGTTTTCTTTTACTTTTTATAAAATTCCAAAATTGGTTGGTATTTTGCGATATATTCTCCTCTATATTCTGTAGGTAAGACCTGTAAGCTAATTCAATATCATTTTTAATTCGGGCCCTACAAGCCTTATATAGAAACAGATAGTACTCTGAATCATCTTTCTTCTTTCTGTACTTTTCCTTAAGTTTGATATTGTTTATAATTTGTTTTGTGAACCAAATGGGATACTTCTGTTTATAACCTCTTGTTTTAGGAACACATTGATCTATAACTGAATATAGCTTATTGTAAAACATAGTAACAACTTGGTTTATATCATGGTAGTTATTTAAATCATCCCATGCACAATCTCTTAAGAGTAAATATAACCTATTAAAATCAGCTCTATAATAATTGTATCTATTTATTGATTCTGTATTACTTTTGTTTCTCCGGGTTGTTCTAAGGAGTAAACTTAAAGGTGGGTGATATGTGTCTTTAGACACTAAATTATGATCGTCTTCTGTAATATTTAAACTCATATTTGTTAATACTAAATCTAGCGTTCTTCCATTGATATTTGTTATATTGTTCACTGACTGTAAACCTAAGAGAGTTAGTAATTTATACAGTTCCTTTACCTTATTACTACCTGTACTAAAATCGTATGAAGCATCACAAATCTCAGGTAAATTGAAATCACCAAGTATAACAGTATTACAACCAAATAAAACTATATTTTCCTCAATTTTCTCATAATATTCAACGTAAGAGTTCAGGCTGGAATTTGGAGGAAAATAAACTGTACCTATAATATACTTGACACTATTGTAATAGACCTTCACCCATATTGATTCATTATTAGAGTCTAAAGAGAAAATCTGCTCTGGTCTTAATGAAGCTTTAATTGCTAATAGAACACCTCCCCCTGGTGTTCGTGAGTCTCTATCTTTGCGAAAAACTACATATCTGCTATCAAACAATTCAGAATCAAAGATACTATTTGTTAACCAGGTCTCTGATAAACTTATAATATCTAGATTAGAGGAGAGAATATTATTGTACAATATTCTAGACTTTGTTCTTAGACCTCTTACATTTTGGTAGTAAATACTAAGTGTCCTTGGATTACTCACGGTCTATAGATAATGGGAGTCAAACTTAAATAGAATTTTCGAATTTTTGTAGGTCTTCTTCTGATGCAATAGCCTGGATAGGTGTTGCTTCCCCTTTTCTCATGAAGATTCTCCCATTACGTGTCCACAAGAATTTTACATTGGAGATTCGTCGCACTTCACGGCATTTCGCTAGGAGACGTCTTCTCGTGGGGCAGAGGCTTTCGTTGACATATACAGGAGAGTTGAAAGTGAAGCCTAGATCAAGTGTAGACAGATTTCTTTTCACCCGTCTCTTCCGTAAAATTTCTTCTTTGTGGAATCTTCTGCAAAACTTGACCACTATAGCACTAGGTAACTGTGAGGCTGATCTTGACGTTATTCTATGACAGGCGTCGATGTCAGTATCTTCAAGGTTCACGTCCAGTGCTTTGCCAACAGTTTTCACTAGTTGTACCTCGTTTTCTCCTGGTTGCATTGGGATTCCATGAATTTCCACCATGTTGATTCTTGAATACTGCTTTGTGTTGCTTTGCTTCCGGTTTTTAATTCCTCCCACAATTTACTTGTTTATTAAGTGCCAGCATGTCTATTTCACTCTCATTTATCATATGGAACTCATATTTGGGGAAACTCCTCTCATGCTGAAAAGGTATTTATATTGCAGAAGAAAGCTATCAGAATTTTAAATGGGAAATCCACTTTTGATCATTGTAAACAGCTTTTTATTGATTCTCAGATATTAACTTTTCCGTGTATTTATATTTTTTCGTCATTGGTTTCTATTAAGGAAAGAATAAATGATTATCCTGTACGATCGGAAATTCATTCTTATAATACAAGAAATTGTGGTGCTCTTCAGACCAATCAACTTCGCACGTCAAAGGCTTTTAATAGCTGGGAATCTAAAGGAATCAGTATGTTTAATATGTTGTCGCCTTCTGCTAAACATATACCTACCAAATGTTTTAAGAGAATTTTAAAGACTTGGTTGTTAAACAAGGCTTTTTACTCTGTTAATGACATTTTTATATCTGGAGTGCATGATCTGACCTTTTAAATGTACTCTTTTATATCATTCGACAATGCCTTGTACTTGATTATTCTGGCTGTAATTACATTATTATTATTATTATTATTATTATTATTATTATTATTGTGTGGTGGACGGGAAAATAAGTCTGTCTGCCCGTGTGTCTGTATGTGCTATAACTCAAATAGGCTTTATCGGATTTTCATGAAACTTGGTATACGCATTTACAACGTAGGCTACATGGGAAGAAGCCTATTGATTTTGGCCATGTGAACCTGTAAATGGCAAATGTTTTTCGGTGTGTAAAATGAGCAACAGTGCGTAAAAAGATGGCTTGATTTCTTTTAGCTCTTGTATTAACCGCAATTGGCAACTTTACGCACTATCGAAGACTCTAAATTCAAGAATAATCTTCAAATTATGCTTAGTTATTTCGTATCTCTCTCTCTCTCTCTCGTTCTCTAATGATCTAATCCTATGCCCCCATGTTGGGGCGAAGGGCCTCCAATTGGAGGTTTCTGTTTATCTATGTGAATTTTGTTACGTTTTTATTTTCCTAGAGAGGCCAGAGGGACAGGTGGTAAGCCCATCGCCTCTCAACCCCCCTCCGGAAACTAAAGGGCCGAAAAATTTTGTCCAGAGGCTCTAATTTAGGCTTGGGAGTTCTTTTACGTGCCGTAAATCTATGACACGGACCCCCAGCTTAAAATCCTTCCCGGAGGACTCCGTGCCCAGGACTTTAACGTCCTGAAAACCCCATCGACTGCGGCCGGGTTTGATCCCGCGACCTTCGATCCAGAGGCGGGCACGCTATAGTTACTTCGTATAAGATAGACCTACGCTAAATGAAACATATGATATAAACTCTTTGTTTTATGTTCTCTTAATTTTCACTGTATAGTCCTACCCATAAGATTAAAAGTGTTGGCGCGCTATAATAATAATAATAATAATAATGATAATAATAATAATAATAATAATGTAATTACAGCCAGAATAATCAAGTACAAGGCATTGTCGAATGATATAAAAGAGTACATTTAAAAGGTCAGATCATGCACTCCAGATATAAAAATGTCATTAACAGAGTAAAAAGCCTTGTTTAACAACCAAGTCTTTAAAATTCTCTTAAAACATTTGGTAGGTATATGTTTAGCAGAAGGCGACAACATATTAAACATACTGATTCCTTTAGATTCCCAGCTATTAAAAACCTTTGACGTGCGAAGGTGATTGGTCTGAAGAGCACCACAATTTCTTGTATTATAAGAATGAATTTCCGATCGTACAGCATAATCATTTATTCTTTCCTTAATAGAAACCAATGACGAAAAAATATAAATACACGGAAAAGTTAATATCTGAGAATCAATAAAAAGCTGTTTACAATGATCAAAAGTGGATTTCCCATTTAAAATTCTGATAGCTTTCTTCTGCAATATAAATACCTTTTCAGCATGAAAGGAGTTTCCCCAAATATGAGATCCATATGATAAATGAGAGTGAAATAGACCAAAGTAGGCTATATCTGTTTAAGAACTTGTTTAGAAACTAAGGAAACAAGTCTACGAAGAAGAAAGATTACTCTGGATAAGCTATAAGCTAAACACCACTAAATAATCTTGAATTATTCTGATTTTTCCACTTCAGCAGGGACGATCCGTACATAAAAATTATCCACAATTATGATATATTAATAGGCTGTTAACTTTACTGTACTAGAAACATGTATAAATATTTTCTTCTAACAGTAATTTAGAATCAAGAAACTGTCGTAAATTCAGTGATAATGTCGAGGCCGAAGGTGATACGTATCACCTTTTATTGCAACACCTACGTGCAGAATCACCTTCCATACAATTCATCATTAACAAATGTTGCTAGTCATTTTATTAAACTGTGTACTAGTTGTACGATGCACCCTTCATTTCCGGTTACGAAGCTGTGTTATAGATCAACTGAGGTTTTTTTTTTTTTTTTTTCATCCATTCATTTGGCGAGATCCGAAAATTTTAAATATGATCTGTGCGAATACACCGTTTGGGTTAAGATTTACGTATAATTTAATGTCTGGTGTTCTTTACCCCCGAGAGGGAAGGTTGTCATTTTTTTAATCATCACAAGCATGACAATAAATGAGATTGAAGATCGAACCTTGTTGTAGACCACCCATTTCTCGCGCAAATTACAAATCCGTGCCGGATTTCGGAGAAAACAGTCAACACAATGGTCACGCTCATAGTTTATTTCTTGAAATCCATTCTGCAAATAGTATACGTTACAGATTTTAAATTTTATTTTGGGTTATTTTCAGTTATTTTATTACAGATCTAAGATAAACTATTATATCTTATAGGATAGAATACATTATCCATTTAAGAGCTTATGTTTGTCCAGATTGAGCACTATGAGGCAGATACAAAATGGCAACCACTGTTGTTTTGAGTGCTTATCTTGCGGTGAAGTGTTGAAGAATAGTTGCCATCATAAGATCAGATCGCTAATTACAACTGCCCTGAAAAAGATTCATCGAGCAGAAGAAGAGATCATTGATCCCACAATTGGATGGAGACTGGTCCAAAGCAAGCAGTCTTGTAGATATAATTAGGAAAATGCATTTCGACATGAAATTAGCATATTATCTTCAGTTCATGTTGTGTTAGAATATTTCCTCAGAATATGATGTAGTAAGATACATTCTGACTCAACAGAAACTGGAGATGACGTGTAGAAATGCATTTTCCTAATTAATTCAGTCTAATGCGCTCTCATAATAGGTAAAGAAAGATGTTATGGATATGTGTATATACCGGTGCTACTATACAAATCGCAGTCATGGTCGCTAACCAGAAAGGAAACAACCACAATACAAGTCTGCCAGAGAAAAACGAAAAGGAAGCTAAGGAAACTACTCATCATTACGCGAAGAGACCGGGTAAGAAACGAAGACATCCGTAAGACAGCGAAGTTGAAAGACGCATGTGTGGGAACCCAGGTTAGGAAGCAAAAAAGTGCGAAGGCAAAGGATGCGATGGTGTGATATTTTTAAGAGTCAACTAGGATGCCAGTGGTCTAGAATAGCAGAAAAATAGACAAAAGTGGAGAGAAGCTACATATCCTAGATGTGAAATATCCTTTAGTGTAAAGAAGTTGTTTTTAGTGCCACGAAAAGGCAGGTCCAAGGCACTTTTTTGTAAGCCACCCTCTAACAGGAGCCTCTAGCCCGCACTAGGATGTTATTGGGCTAATAGTAATAATAAAATCAGGTAAACTGATGTAACAAAGTCTCAGAATGCTTTTGTTTAATCAGTGATAATTGCAAGTACGATATGCAGAAAATAAGTTATTTTTTTTAATCGATTTTCGAGTAAAACTCTAGATCGATTCATTTTGCAAGGC
The DNA here is from genome assembly GCA_964059195.1 of Ectobius pallidus. Taxonomy (NCBI): domain Eukaryota; kingdom Metazoa; phylum Arthropoda; class Insecta; order Blattodea; family Ectobiidae; genus Ectobius; species Ectobius pallidus. The sequence goes on from CAXKWD010000008.1 coordinate 140,340,862, forward strand.
TTACGGAACTTTGATAAGCCTACGTGAAGGAAATGTGGGTAGTGTTATTTGTCAAAGCTAACCGTATTGAAACTTCCAAAGTCGTATATGGACACTGTAAAACAATATGTTATCATGAGAACTGATTTGCATTTGTTAAATTCTTTATAATATATTACCATAAAATAGGCACTAAATCGGGCATTACTCCGGTACCGATCAACCGATTTGGTCCAATATCAACAGGCTTCTTCCCATGGACGTTATAGGCCTAAATGCGTTTCATGAAAATCCGACAAAGCGTGTTTGAGTTGTCGAGCGTACAGACACACAGACAGACAGACGGACGGACAGACTTTTCCCGTCCCCACAACATCTCATAAAGTACCACTCTGGCACTTAATAATGTTCTCTCATACAATTATACTATCCAAAAGTGAGATTCGTATTAGAAAGACTCTATTGGTAATTTTCCCTGAGTCCGAGTTCATTTCTACACTAGAGTAAAGGATGACTAGTGATGAAACTATAACCCAACCCAGTATCTAGATCGCATCGCATGACTCGCAGTTCATTTCGCTTACGTAAAACAGGTCTTGAAATGCGGACCACACGTCTTGCAAAACCTGTTACACATTAATTAAGTTATTCAACAACATATTGCACCAATGTCAAAACCAATATTTCAAGTTTCCATCCTTCAGTGTCATTGCTTTCATGAGATTTTAAAATAGGCCTAAACTTGAGTGTCCTTCCAACTCATAGGCTGTTGAACTGGTTTCGAAAAATTATAATATAACTTACTAATAAACAGAGCCCAGCTCTCGCTCTTCGCCCATTTGACAAATGCTAAAAAAAAAAAAACTGGATATATTTAGCAAGTCATTCATTACTTATCACCAGACTTCGAATTTTAGGTAAAACCTATTTTAATCCTTAAGTGATATATGGACGAAAACTTGTATATGCATGGTTCATAAGTGACTATGCCTAAAACTGATACTTTTATAGGACCTAAAACAGCCTATTTTTAAGTTAGAGCCTAATATTGCCTTTTTGCTTGTTTTTCCTCTAAAGTTCAAAATATATGATTTTTTGTTATAAATTCTACCATTTATTTTCAGTTCGTACTAAATTTACACTGTTCTTCTGGTTGGTGATATCTCTCGTTCCTGCAGATGAGATGATGGAATCCGTGGATGGCCATCCGTGTCATCATATGCCGCAGGTCATAGTTCGCCCGTGTCCATTCTCTGTTGAGCATGGCATCTGTGGTGTAGAATTCAGGCCGTATTTCATTTGCCTTCTTGTTTCGTTTGTTTAGTACGTTCATGTAGGCTTCTGTGGATGGCAGTAGCAGCTGGTGACGAAGATCTTCTATGAAGAATGATTGCCCTGCAAGCACATACACGAGGCGTGAGGGCGTATACCTTGATAGACATAATGCCCTCTTCAGGAACGATGCTTTGGTTTTCTCGAGGTCTTCAAGGTTTTTGACAGTCAGGTGATCCCAGATTACAGCCAGCCCATAAGTCACAATCGGTGTTATTTTCAGTTGGAATAGTTTCATTGCGATGTCTAGTGAAATTCTGTGCAGATTTTTTATGCTGTTTGTTGCTAAGATTGCTGCTGCTGTTCGTTCCAGTATGTGTTTCGTGTACACAGTACCGCTTGTCTGCATTGTGATACCCAAATACTTGTACTGCGATACTTTTTTAGCACTCTCTCTCTGTACCAGATGGTGTCCGTAGCTGCTGATTTTCCACCTTTTCTGAAAGTTAGTTGCACTGTTTTGGTGTCATTAAGGGCTAGATTGTTTTTATCTATCCATTTCGTTAATTTATTGAAGGCCTTCTGAAAGTTTTCTATCTTTGGTGATACTAACAGCATGTCGTCTGCGTATACATAAATTTTTACCTCTTCGGTGACAACTGTCTTCGGTATCTCGGCAGTGGCAATCAAGAACAGCAGTGGGCTCAGGGGATCTCCTTGTAATACTCCATTTGTTTGTTCAATGGGTTCTGATTTGGCTACTGTGTCGTCTATTTCAATGAAGTTTTGTCCGAGTATACTTCTGAGTAGTTTAGTAGTGTGATTGTTTCCCACAATTTCTTCCAGTTTTTCTATTGCTAGTGTCCTGTTGAGTAGGTCAAAAGCCTTTGTGTAGTCTATGAAAATTGCGTGGAGTTTTCCCTTTTGGTGTCTTAGTGTGTCTTTTATATCATCCTGGAGGCATCGTACGGCTTGTCTTTTGAACAATCACATTTCATGATTTATCCCACATTAAATTATTACATTCCAGGAAGTAGGGGTTCCCATATATTTAGATAAATATTTAAAGGGTTCCCCAAAACAAAAACAAGTTATAAACATGAAAAAAAATATGAGAATGAAAATAAGTAATGAATTTCTTTTTGATTATATACACTGTTTTTGCGAATAAGGAAACAATTTTAATAATCTAACTGTAAGAAACTGCAACTGAAAACTTTGTCACACAGTTGTGTGAATCTTCAACTCCTAATTGTACTCTTTTCAAGTTATAAGTACAAGAGCTTTAAAAATAAATAAAAAATAAATATTATCAGATATAAGAGATCAATTTTCTCTTTGAACTTAACTGGCTTATATGAATTACCACAATATAAGTTAATAGTCAAGGTAAATAGTGCTCAAGGACGAACAGTAACTTTTCCTTAATTTGCTCACAAAATGGATAACCTATCACTATCAGGAACCAAGTATCCCATTCAGAGTCATTATTTATTCTACTTTATTACTTTATTGCTGCAATTTGTAAATGCTTAAGTGATTGTTAAAATTGCTAAGTGGTATTTAACTCAAAGTTATGCGTGAAACTAATTGTTTAATAATGAAGGACATGACTATATATGTCAAAAGAATAGGCTGAGAGAGCACAGTGCCTCTGAAGAAAATAATCATGCAGTTCCTCATCGTCTTCCTACTAGCTGCCGTCCTGGGCCATACTGTTATGGCTGGTATTTTCGAATCTTATGGCTGCGATGGTCATCAGTGTTGGGTGCGTAGTGGAGGCACTGCCAAGTTCTTCGGCATGGGGAGCTGGTGCTGGGCTGCAGACAAAAATAACGCAATGCTCATAAGAGTCTGCGATTCTGCCAAAGACTGTGAAAAGGATCTGCCTTGTCTGAAGCCTATGGTATAGACCTAAGGACCGAAGCCTATGCATTACTCTGTTCAAATCTGCACAACGCACTTGACTGTCAAACCATTCAACTAGTCTACTGTCTGGTGAACATCACTTCAAGTTGATCAACCGGCCGCAGTCTGCCTGAACATTCATGAAGTTAACCATCTAAATTGAGTATAACAGTAACCTATTTTCCAATGCATTCATTCCTTAAGGTGATAAGTACAGATTTCATGATTTTCTTTCCTATATTTAAATTAGAAAAAACTTGAACTGTTATCAGCTGTGAAAAGAAATCAGGAGATAATTAAATTCTAACTTGGGATCCATAGAAAGTCAATTCATTTCTGATGTGGAGCATCAGATGTTAAGTGAAGCTTAACCAAATTATACTTAAAAAATAACAAATAACTATAAACTTTTTTTCACTTCCATGTCATTTCGTCCTTTGGCTATGCTAAATAAAATATATCTTTGCTGTTTCAAGTATATTAGTTCCTACACAATAATCATTATTGGAGTTTCAAGTATCAGAAAACTTCAATACTGAAATTAGTATTCATATTCTAAGCAAAAATTTACATAAGGACAAAGAAGCAATTGCACAATAACAGTTCCAGCTGTAAATGAAATTGTCCACCAATAGAATTAACTTGATCGAATGATTATTTTCAAACTTATAATATATTGGAATGTTAAAATGTTTAATATTAAATTAGCTGTAATTCAAATGATGGTATTGACTGTGTTAAATGTTGTATATAGTACTAAAAAAATAGAATAAACATTATGAGCATCGTCTATCTATAAAAGAATATAATAGCATTGTTCCCTAATCCGAAAATCAGCACCCACAAAGAACAGGTGCTCTTGCAATCGCGTGGATTTTCCCAGTGTTGCCGCTGCCTTCATCACTTCTCAAGTGAAGTAAACGTGCTTTGGTACGTATTTGGCAACACTGTACTGGACTGCAGACAAGTGTGAATACGCCTAATTACCTTTCTATTCACCGATTGTCAGGTCGAAGAGGATTAGGGTGGCAGCAGGTAGTCTTTAAGAAGTGGCACCCACAATTGGACGGCTCAGTGCCAGAGGTGACTAAGTGCCATCAAGCAAAGTTCTAATATTTGTGTGTATTGACCAGCAAAGATCGTATTCTATCTAAGCCAAACATGACTAACAGCCTTTCTGTATCAGTTACAAACACAGTTATGGCCGCTACAGTGTTTTGCAGATGACAAACAGTTTATCCATCTCCTTGCTTAGATACGCGGTCCAATCAGAGACGACGAGACGTAGGGAAGACTCGAACTGCTAGCGACACTTCGTAAGCTCGTACACGTGATTGGCGGTGAAGGAATCTGCTTCTCATTTGAAAAATACTGTAAACTTAGTCATGTTTGGCGTACATAAAATGCGATTTTTGCTGGTCAATACACACAAATATTAGCACTTTTCTTGATGGCACTTAGTCACCTCTGGCATTGAGCCATCCAATTATAGATGGACTGTGTTGTCTTCCTTAACGCATTACCCTAACTGCATTTCTGGTACGGTAACAACAAAAATTCGTTTTATTAAACCTAGCACTCAGGAGGTGAAGTCCTCAGCCCCATAGGAAACTGCTATGCCTGAAAGGTAACTTTCGGATGTCCCTCCGGCGGAGAGAACATATGTAATGCGTTTCCGTTTAGTTTCAGCGTATGAGGAGGATGAATCACTCTACGACATAGTTGTCACCTCCAGGGATGGCGCCTCACGGTTGCACGTGTAAACAATAATGACAAATTCTTTTCCCAGACTTTCTCCTTCATCGGACTATTCTTCCACTTTCAGTTTCATCAAATTGCTGTTTTCTTTCTAGATTAATGCTCTGAAATTATGGTGCTACCCAGATTGCTTCCTCGGAACCGGAATGCAATATAATTTGAACTTGACTCAAATTAGAAAAAGAGCTGCATTATTACGTAGGAATGTTTCATGAGTCATGCGTAAGGTACATTATTCTATATAAGGTCGGTCATCGAATTTTTTTTTTTTTTTATTCAGCTATATTTAAACTCTTTTCAGCTACGAGGCCATATCCGGAATTCGGGATGCGTGTCTATACAATAGGGTAGGCCATGGGACTATTGTCAATTGTTTCTATTGTTAGTGTATTTTTATGGAGTAAATTTCAACTGATATTAATTTAAATAGATATGATACAAGATGAAATGAAGATGATTCAAGGTATGTAAATATCCAATTCGGTATTTGCCTTTACGACTGGGGAAATCATGAAAAAAAAAACCACGTCAAATTGGCCGGCCATGGGATTTGATCCTGGGACCTCCCAAATGCAAGTCCAAGACGTTACCATCTCGGCCACCTCGCTCGGTATCGATGTTCTATTTAACTTATTACAGTCGTCAATAACTTTCCTCCTGTGTAATTTCTTCAAGGATTAAAGGATAATCGAACTATTTAAAATCTATCTCCTCCAACAGATATTAAAATATTAACCTGATTTTTTATCTGAGATTATATGTTGCTTGCTTTACAAATTTACTGATGGACGTTTTATACTGCTTATACTTTTTGTTCCAAAAACATTTTACCCAGGAAACACGAAAAAAGCTGCTTTGGGATTGTTCTAAATATTTTTAAAGAACTAATTTCTATACCAAAATCTGATTACCGTATTTTACGGACCATAAGACGCACGTTTTTCTTTGAAAACAGAGCCTTGAAAGTTGACTGCGTCTAATGGTCCAAAGTAAACTAAAAAAATTAAAATTATGGTAAATGTTGCCGGAATACCATACTTATAAACAAGCTGTTGTAAACAATAAGATAGTTACAAATTTTTGCTCAAATTTTGATACATCAGTGCACTTATCACAATCGTAAAATGAGGGTAGCTGCAAGCCAGGTATACAATGCAAAAAGAAAGGAATGTTGAGTTCTTTTATATGAAAGGAGTTGTCTCTGCCGGGTGGTTTAAACGAAGGCAGTGGCCTCTAAACAGCCTTGTTATGCTGAATTCACAGTTAGAGGGTGTAAAAGTATTTTTAGTCTTTTATGAGAAATCAGTTCAGTTGTTAAAATTTACGAGATGCCACCTGTACAGAAGAGATTTTCGTACAACGCAGGTTTTAACTTAGAAGTGAATTAAACTGATTCCATTGTAGGCCTACAAGGTTATAATTTGCTTATAAATTGAAATATATTAGGCATATTCCCTTTAAAAATTGTCGTTAGAATTACATTAAATTTCTTTTCCTTTAAATTTTCATTCTAAAATCAAGGTGCGTCTTATGGTCCGGAGCGTCTTATAGTCCGTAAAATACGGTAGATATTTTATTGCACACGTTATAACCTATATAGAGAAATAATTTGATAGCTCTTTTTTTTGTGGAAGATAGATTTTGAACATGTGAAAATTGAAACTTGAGAAAACAGGCATTTAAGATTTGCGTGCACTGGCGAACTGGAAGCGCACTGAGTTTAAAAATGGTGTCAGCAGCACCTGTTCCATGCATCGTAACAGATTACAACATTTCACAGTTTTCCTTATAGAGCAGGTCTGTTGAAAAGTACTCCGAAGGTGTGAAGACATTCCCCTGCTTCCCTGCCTTCGTGACCTCCAAAGCTCAACTTAACCAATTGCTACACTTTGGAGGTCACAAAGGGAGGAGAAGCAGGGGAATGTCTTAACACCTTCGGAATACTGCTCAACAGGCCTGTTTTTGAGTTTGCTTGATTTTTGTACACTAAAATAAAAATAAAAAATAGCGCTTTACCAAAATGGCTAAATCAACACTTCTGTCATCCCTGAATAATATTATCAAGACCTCTAGATTATAGGGCGAGTGTTAAACACAACGGTCATAAATCCCTCTCTGTGCCATTTCAAGTGCCAATTGAATTGAGAACAAAATAATGTAAGCGCAAAATCAATGCACCCATCAATTACAATTATAGTAGGCATATTACTACTGAAACTGCCTATCCATTATGAATTTCAATCCTTAGCCTAATTTTCTCGTTCTCCATTTTTTGTTTGTTTGTTTGTTCATCCACACTATAATATGCTTGATGTTTGAAAAATTTTTGCTTGTATTTCTTAGAATATCTGAATTAAATATTCCAAAAAGATTATGCAAAATAAAGCCTCTGTTCAATGCAAATATAAATAAAAGGGCAAAGCAAGATGAATGGTATATGCCTGTGCTGTCCAACATGAAAAATAAAGTTTTACTGTATTTAGATCTGTACAGGACATATAAAAATGATTATTTTAAGGATATATGGTATATATAAGTATAAAAAAGATTATAAAACAGCCATTAACGAAGCCAAAAGCTTCTATTCTATTCTATTTTGTGCCCTTTAAGGCGGGGAGGCGGGGTGGGAACGCCCCTAAGCACCGCAGCCGTCACCGACTTATTGTACCTACCTCCGGGATGGGATGAGTTGCGTGCCCACAGGCCGCCCCGGATCCGCAAAGCCCCCCGTGGGCCCCACGGAGCTCCCCTACATCCAACAAGCCTAGTACCATGCCACGTGTGCGCCACCCCCTGCGGTACCTCCAACCGGGAGCCCCGACAGGTTCGCGACACATACCACCAACAAACTCTTGACCACAAGCAGCGGGGAGAACGGGAGAGGCCCCCAGAGGGCTCTGACTGCCGAAGCAGACCCGATGCCAGAAGTGGAAACGGGATGATGATGAAAAGGGGGAAAGGTGAGATGAAGTGGAGAGTGTTGGTGGAATGAAAGAGGGAAACGGGAGAACCCCGAGAAAAACCCCCAAGGCACGGCTTCGTCCACCACGAATGACACACCCGCCGGCCCCGAGATTTGAACTCAGGACCGCTAGCATGCCAGGCTCACGCGCTACAGCATGAGCCACCGCGCCGGCTAAGCCAAAAGCTTAGTGATTTAAAAAGTATTAATAAGCTAAGAACAAGTGTAAAAAAGCCTGGAAAGTAATAAATTGTGTAGTTAAAAATGGCAGGAAAGAGGAAACGGCACTTTCCCCAAATGAATTCAATAAATTCTGTACTCAATCAGTTCAAGAAATTTGTGATAGCATGATAAAACCTTCAGTTCCTCTGTTAAATTTTTATTAAAAACTCAAAATGAGAAACTGCATCCTACTAGTATTGGTTTCTAAAAAATAACTACTAATGCAGTTTTGAACATTGTTAAAAACATAAAACCTTCAGATTGTGTAGATATTTATGGTCTGTCTAGTAATATTATTAAAAAAAGTAATTGATTGTGTAGTAGACCCATTGGATTACTTGATAAATAAATGTCACAATAATGGTATATTCCCAAATGCATTAAAACTGTCAAGAGTGGTCCTGATATAATTAAAAAATAAAATAAAAAATAAAAAAATAAAAAAGAAGAAGAAGAGATAAATCTTGCCCTGTTAGTTAGAGACCAATTTCTTTCACTCCTGCCTTTTCTAAGGTCATCAAAACCACTATTTGTTTAGAGTTTTGTAATTATTTAAGCCAGAGTGATATAATCTGCAAGGAACATTTTGGTTTTACTAAGGGAAATCTACTGTTGGATCAACTTGTAAATAAAGTTATACTTACTTTTGAAAATAAGGATTTTATTAAGGCTACATTCTGTGACCAGTGGCCTTCGATTGTGTAGATTTTAATATTCTTTTGTATAAATTACTTTAATATGGAGTCTCATATAAAGGTCTGTCACTATTTACAACATTTCTAGTGAACCGCCAACAAATAGTATGTTTTGGTAACGATAGGTCTGACATGACTGAATTCAAGTTGAACGTACCACAGGGATTGGTATTGGTACCCTTGTTGTTTATCTTAATGATTAATGACTTGCCATATTTCATGAATACTCAAACAATATTGTATGCAGACGATACAATTTTTATAAATGTTAGTTCTGATTTTAATGATAATCTTTAAAACTTAACCCGAAATACTATGTCACAAGCTTCAACATTGTTTAGGACCAATGGATTTTTGCTAAATGACAGTAAAACTCAGTAAATGTATTTTAGCCTTAGAGATTTACCGGTACAAAATAATCCAGGGAGTGTTAAATTTTAAAGTTCATATCTGGATACAAAGCTGGTCTGGGAACCACATGTCAATTTTATTTCTACTAAATTGTCTACAGAGTTATATCTCATAAGAAAGTTGACAGACTGTACCAGATAACTATGTATGATCTGCATTCTTCCAAAGTGTAGATCATATGGTAAGTTATACCAATTAACTATGGAGAAATAGTGTTTATGTTCAACTTATTCTGATACTACAAAAGAAAGTAGTTAGGGTAATAACAAACACTCACAAATTGGATCACTGTAGACCATTGTTTGTTAAATTAGCCTAGGTTGTCTTACCAATTAATCTTTATATCGATAATGTTTTGCTTTATACAAAAAACAATCTATCATGTTATGTCTTAAAAAAATATAGGCCTATACAACACCAGACAAAGCAATAAAATAAATGTGTCATTTTACAGATTGTATTTAAGAAATAGTTATGAAATGCTAGGCTTAAGAATCTTCAACAAATTACCAACAGAATTGCCACTAAATCTATTTAAAGACAAAATGTATAGCAGCCTAGTTAATAACCCTTTCTACTGTCTCTGAATTCTTTGAGTGCAGAATAATTTTGTAATATAATTCAATATGAATAGAGACCGTAAAATTGTATATAGTGGGTTAAGTTTAGAATGGGTGATGCCTTTGTCTATTACCAACATGTCTAATGACAATAAAAATGTTATTTATTTATTTATTACATGTGATCCAACGGTATCATAATTATGTTCATTACGATACAGATTTTCATAACACTGGTTTAAATAGATATTATACTTTGTCATTGTGCAACCCTTAATTGTGGGAAGCCGATTATATAGGCCTAGGATATTCTAAATAAATAAAATACGGTATGAAATTTATTAGGCCTATTTATTTATTTTGGTTAGACTAAGGTGTAAAGTTGTGTGACGTATAGGCATCCTACAAACTTTGTTTCAGTAGGCCTACTTAATGTTATCTGATGTGTGAAGGTACAAGGTATAATAATATATTTGTGTGCGATAGGCTTATTATATCCCCTCCCCTAAAAAGAAAAGAACTTGGATACGCCCCTGGGCAAAACGTTTATTACCATACCAGCACCTTCAGTTTGAGTAGCCTAAATATGAAATGTGTATTTTTCTGAGGCATTGTTAGGATAGAGGATCACGACTAAAACGATAAAAACTTACCATAAATGGCCAAATATGTATTTTTGGTATGCCTATACCAGGAATGCCCTAGAAACAACGTTAACTCGGTGGACGGTGGCTTGGCTTTATATTAATAAAGTAGGCCTACCAGTAATTACTGGTACAGCAGAACATCCATTCCTTGCAAAATTACTTTCCATTTGTGAGTTTTAAAAGTGAAATTCGTCCTTCTTCCCTTGAACAGTTCTAATCAAAATACACGGAAAGTCATATAGCCTAACCTATAACCTCGCAACGTGAGATTAATTGGTGCCTGGAACATACTTCTCCTGAATACTTGCTATATTTCCAAGCTTAAAAACACCCTTCTTCCAAGCTTTTAAAGGCATTTTCAGGGTTCATGTTCTATTGTTTTATAATCAGAAGGAAATACAGTGAACCACTTACCAGGATCAGAAGGATGGGCCATATCAGACCGCCAAATCCGGAAACATGGATATAGAGTAGAAGGTATCGTAATATTAGGTTATTGTATAAACGAACCGCGCATTATCCCGATAGTTCTCCTAAGCTCGAATTATCTTACACACACATAATTATAATATACACAAAACATTAATCACTCTAATCACCATGAACACTACGTCTGCTGCTCCCGCCGGTACACTCGTACACAATGTAGGGTGCGTTCGTAGATCCCTATAGCGCAGCTACGGATTTCAGGACAGATGCTGAGCAATGTCGTGTAACATAACGCTGTGCAATGTAGCGTAACGTAATGTAATTTTGAAGTGAAACTTCTTTAGCCGCAGTAGGGGTAAATCGAGAGCTTGTGTAACACTCAAAATCGTCACGAAATTAGTGTTACGCTCAAAATCATCACGAAATTAGTGTTACGCTCAAAATCATCACGAAATTAGCGAGGTGTGACGGAACGGACTGCACAGAAAACAATCAACTCAATGATTAGGCTTATACAAAATTTAAAAAATTAAAAAATCAAAGATTCAAAAAATTCAACATTAAAAAATTCAAAGATCCAAAATTAAAAAGTACAAAAATCCAAAATTTAAAAAATCCAAAATAAAAAAATCCAAATATCCAAAATTTAAAAAATCAAAAAATTCAAAATTTAAAAAATCCAAAACCCAAAATTTAAAAAAATCCAAAATTAAGAAATCGAAAATAAAAACTCCATAAAATAAAAAATCAAAGACCTAAAATTTAAAACATCCAAAGACCCAAAATTTAAAAAATCCAAAATTCCAAAATTAAAAGACGAAAAATTAAAAAATCCAAAATTTAAAACGTCACAAAATCTAATATTGAAAAGTCCAACAATCCAAAATTTAAAAAAGTTTCACTTCTGTCGTGTTGCGTTCCACCCACACTTTTTTTTTTTTGTTTGACCATACTATAATACGCTCATTATGTATGACATAACGGTCCTAGGTTCAATTTCCATGGCCTGTGGCAATTGGACATGGGTTTTTTCATGGTTTCCTCAATCGTAAATGTAAATGTCGAATTGGATAATTACAAACAATGAATCATCCTCGCTCTTTCATCCTATATCATATCCATTTAAATTAATATCACCTGAAATTTAATCCATAAAAGACACCAACAATAGAAAATAATTGACAATCAGTAGTATCATGGCCTACTGTAAAGACACACAGAACCCAAACTCCCGATATGGCCTCGAAGCTGTAAGGAGTACAAACACAGCTCAATTAAATATACAGGGTAGATCAGAAAAATGTATACACACTTTCAAACTGGCTATACAAACCATACACTTTGAAATCACAATGGATAACTTATGGCTTCAACGTGATCAGAAGTGTTTGGAGGCGGGCGGTTTGCAGTTTGAACACTTATTGTAATTGTTCACATTGAGTCATTGTAATACTGATGATAATACATAAGCTACGGTTTATCAAAGTGTGTATATATTTTTCTGATCTACCCTGTATATAGTGAGCTCAATTTGTGAAGTGATTTAAATGTAGCCTACTGATAATTTCACCAAAAAAATAATTTCCATTAAAATTTATGAGTGCGTTAATTTCTGTTCACACGATTACCAAAATAATGCACAATTTAAAGTAACTGTGAAAAATTAATAAAAAAAAACATGATTTCTAAAAATGAAAAAATAATTTACTACTGAATAAAGCATTAATCTGGTGGCCCTAATAATCACCCTGCATCAAGGCTTTAGTTAGAAAATTAAAACTGCCAGTAGGCCTACTGATGTAACTCTTCAAAATTTTTCAGACTGGCTTGAAAGATGTTGTTCTCAATTTTTCTCTTACGTCAGGAGCTTTCAGAGGTACCTGTACTGTACTTTCCACTGCGACAATTTATTCTTCACATTAAGGTCTTTTCACTTCACATTTTACTTTATCACTATCTTTATATGAAACTTGTGAACTACTTTCGTTTTAGCCACTTCAATAAAATCAATTTACTTGTTAGTCTAATTCACGACCACATTAAAGAAGTCATGACACCTTTGTAGCGAAATTAGAAATATGTTAGAAAGTTTAATTTTATCTTGTACATTTAGTTTTCTAATTCTAGATAGAAAGAGCCTGCTTAATTATAAACCCAAGATTAAGTCCTGCCTTATTTCTATCGTACTCCTACTGACATAAATTAACATTTAATTTGTTTTGGTGTAAGGGGTCACCAATCATATCATCATTGGGGTCAAATTAACTCATTGTTGAAACATATTTTTCTTTTGGTTCTTTTACCGCATGAGGCAAAACAAATCTCTCTTCAATTTTATCATCTTCCCGTCCTTTGATATTATGAGGTTATTTTCTGTTCAGATAAAACTGCATATTTGTGATCCAAGGAAGGATATTATAAGATAAACGATCGTGATTGGTCTATATCCAAGGAATTACTAAACGTTACTGGTCAATATCAAACACGCGGCGTATGAGTAGAATAGTTCAAACAAACAAATAAAACAGCATTGGTCTTGTAAGAGGTGGTGCATATTGCATGTTTCAGAACTTCTGGTCCTCTCTTCTGACAATACTGTAACTACCGGTACTGAGTATCAGTGAGTACCAGCCCAACTAAAGCCCTGTCTTGCATGTTTGAGAATGTAACATTTTCCCAGTGTTTACTTGTACTGGTGGCCTATTCCACATGCAACTCTAACGAGCAATCACTATGAAGTACCAGTACATTTCTTCTGTACTTTTTCAAGTGTGGTGATCGCTTTTCTCACTGAAAGCAACAACAAAACTGGGTCAAAAACCTCTCCATGCAATATGAATCTTTAATGGACTTGTCTGAATCTACAGCACATTCACTGCTGGATTGTCTTATCTACAAATGTTACTCTAATAGTAAAATGACCATATCTCAAGAACTGGGGGTCATAAGCTAAGTCATGCTACATTCCACAAAGAAATGCTGCAACTTATCAATAGAGATCTTATGCTACAAGAGATCACAAGTTAATTTGTAGACAGGCCTTGTATAGCTATTTTCCATGGTATTCCTCTGTTTAAGAATTATTCACTTTTAAATTTTAAACATGTTGTCAGAAATAATACTTTAAATACAAATGAAAGGAAAGGATTTAAAAATAGAAAATTACACCAAGCAATAAGAAGACAGTGGGAAACTAAAAATAAATAGGGAAGCTGAAAGGAAACAGTTTATAATAGGTAAGATATGAATGTTGTTAAAGGCATATAAAAAAGCCAAATTTGATTTTCTAAATTTTTTATCAAACTTGAGCAAAATACAATTCAATAGTTATTTAATCAATAGAAAAATGTATAGTGTCTAATGTCTGTTGATGTCTGACATAAAATGTGTATATGGTAATCAACAAAACATCTTATAAAAATATTTCATGTTTACAACCATTTGTAAATCCTTGTGTCAAATTCAACGAATGCTATATTATTTTAAACTTAATATTATAATGAACAGTCATTTTCATCTTCCAATGTTAAAATAGAAGCTCTGTAAATGGAAAATAGAAATATATTATTAACTACATGAATAATAGTCATCCAGTGGTGAAAAATAATGAATAAAATTACTTAATTATCCTTAAAGCTATTCTACAAGAAAATGCAAGAATATAAAAACTAGAACCATGCATCACGGAAAAAAGATTAGCTATGAATCAGCAATGTTTCCTGAAAATCACTTTTCAAAAATCTAGCTGCTTTAAAATATTTTTTCTTAAAATGTTTAACAGCTTACAGCGATAATTACATAGAATATTAAATATTATTATTAAAATCAGATTTTCAATCATTTCTTAACTCAATTGTTTTTTCAAGATTTAAAAATTAATATTTGAATTCATAAGAATGCTATGAAATCTAAATAGGTAAACTAAAATCTTTTCATAACTATCCAATATTGAGAAGATTAAAGGTTTAACAAGTCTGTAACATAACATTAACACAATATGTATCACAAAGGAAAAGCACCACTGGATCCTTCACAAAAGACAGAAGAATTAAAAGCAACTACACCTTGCAGCACTGTGTGCCAGGTGTAGAAAATAAGAAGTACTTGATATGATGAATTCTGGTTAATTTATTGACACTATAAACTAAGTAAATTCCAAAAGAATTTAACGACATGTTACCAAGTTTTGAACTTTCACCGAATACAGTACAGGTAATTAAATCATGGAGGATGAAATGGGCTGGACATGTTGCGAGCATGGGGGAGGAAAGACTATCTAAAAATATTGATTGGGAGAATCGAAGGGAAGAGACCGCTTGGAAGACCTAGATGTAGGAGAGATGACAACATTAGGATAGATTTAAGGGATGTATGATTTGCGAGGGATGGGTGGCTGCAGTTAACACAGAATAGGGTTGAATGGCAGGCTCAGGTAAGCGCGGCAATGAATTGCCGGGTTCAATAAAATAGGTAATATTCCTTGCTTAGGAACTGTATATTGCCACTGAGTTACAAGTGCAAAGTATTGAGGTGAAAGTTACAAACAATTACTTGAAAATAGAGATGGCAGAATTTTGTAAAGGTAGTAAAAGCAGCAGATTGTCGCATTAGAAAGAAAGGAAAAAAACCTTAACATTGATTACTGACAAATGTTACATATTAAAAATTGCTTAGAATAATTTTCATTCCTTGTAAAATTTTTATAGAATAAATATTTAACAAATTATTAGATTTTGCTCCACATGGTATTGTTTTTCTAATCTCATGATTGCCGTAAAAATTTTAAACAATCCGTTGTAAAAACTTTATAATGATATTTTAAGGTGGACTCCAGTAAATGCATTTGTAATATGCAAACATTACTTAATACATCAAAGCAATTCTTCCAAATCAGTATTGCAATAACTTTTGTATATCTTTCTGATAACAATGACATTATTACTGCAACTATCTTAAGCGAAACATCACCAGCACCCATGCAAAGAACAAATTCATTTGCTAGTATGCATTAAAGATTAAAATATTTCAAGCAAAAAGTGTGGTGTCAAAACTAAGTAACATGTCCAACTTATAGTATTAAAAAAAATGCCATGTGCTTCAACAGTATTTAACATTCAGTGCTCTTAAATTAGAACATCTTTATTCCCAAAAGTGGATTCAAAGATGCACCACCATTAATCAGGAGTTTGTTCTAGACTAGAAAGTGTAATTTTTTAAAGTGAAATAATTGTTTACATTTGCAGTAAATGTGATTCTCACAAAGCTCTTCTCTGCCTAGTAGTGATTTAGAAGTCCAGGGTTCAAGTCCCAGGCCCATAAATTACTTCAATGAAGTATCACATCCAGTAATTACCACCACACTATTCTAAAAGCTGGAAATGTGCTTACTAGTCCTGCTACTCAAAACCAGCTTTAGATGGCAAAATAACCAGATGGTAGGCCATGTTCCTTTATGGGATGCAATGCTATCGAATTCATTTTTTTTCCATTTCTTTTCTTTTGGTAAGAATAACTCTCTGAAGTTTCAAAAAAATAGTTTTTGAGTTTGAGTTTTTGAGTTTAAATAAGCTTTTGATTTAAAATAGTGGTCCAACAATTTTGAGAGCGAACAACGTTTTTCGCATTACAAGTAATAAATAGTTATAAACTTCAGTGCATTGACTTACGTTAACACTGTACAGTTGGCAAAGAAGTAACTGCTGATGCACATGGCAATATAAAAGTCTATAACTATGATATTATATTCAATAAAATCTTAAGATTAATGAGAAAACAAAATATACAACAGTTCAAAAACATTAGTCTGATAATATCAATATAGCAATCCTAGAGAACTACAAAGCACTACAGCAAGTTGGAGTTGTATCAGCAACAACATTCTAGAGAACATCCAACAAGAACTTACGTGCAAAGGTATATACAACATGAGAAGCAGTGAGGTTACGCCATAAACCTACTTTGTGAAAAGAAAACAGATTTAGGCTATACACATTCATAAACATGGTCACTTTAAAATATATGTATGCTTACACAAAAAACAAGAGTATTAAAATGAGTAAACATAAAATGGAGAACTGAAGAAAGGGCTTATGAAAAAGTAAAATAATACCCAAAATGCAATATCACATGATTATGTACCTCTTACCATAAAAAACACCATGCCCATGCAATATAAAATAATTTTAATAAGCTCATTCTATTTGAAAAATTACATTGCAAACATTTAAAACATGTACTGTATATCCTAAAAAGCAAGCCAATTCAAAACTTCAAACATTCCAAATAAAAATCTGCCATAGATTTTTTAAAGAACTGAAATTCAGTATTATAGCTGATTCAAGATTAAGAACTCTGACAATACTATCACTACTGATATTACAGTGGTTTCAAAGGAATAGGCTTACTTTTCAGGTTACATAGCAAAATAAAAATGTTACAAATGAACATAAACATGACCTGGTATTACTTCAGGTACTACACAGATGTCACCACTTGCCTCATGCAGTTCACTACGAAGTTGCTCGTTATTCTTTCAGGTGTCTTCGTTTCGCTCAGTGCTTCCTGTAGACTTCCTACAGCTTCCTCCGAGAATCTTTTCCCCTTCAAAGATGTTACAACTTCTGCTTGCCCTGTGAAGCCACTTCCAGCCTTCAAACCTGGAGGAACTGTAAGGGATATATCCTCAACTAAACCTTTGTTCACCTCGATGGTAATGGTCAGATCTTGGTTGGCTGAATCTGTGGTTCCAATAAGCTCTTGAGGAACTCGGAAAGAGCGAGATACTGTGAATTTGGGTGATTTTCCAAATCGCCATTCCCAGCTTGAAAACTCTGAGCGAAGTTTGTCCAGACCTAGATTAAAATAACAAGAGAAAATATATTCCAATTATTATTATTATTCTCGTATTGAGGACTCTGTACAGATCATGCGTAACCATTTATATGGTCACACTCGTACATAATGTAGGCTATACTGAAACTATATACGAGTACTTTATTTCATTTTCTAGTAGTGTGTGTTTCTAGAATTAATGTTTTCATATGTTTCACAGTTTGCATACTGTTTCATTTCGTTGATTTCTACATATCATTCTACTGTGGTTTTTTTCCCCTTTTTGTTTAATTGAAATGGTATTCTTTGTGTTTGCAATCTGTAGTGACAGAAAGAAATTAAAATAAGAAAATATTGTTGTTGTTATTGTTGTTATTATTGTTATTATTATTATTATTCTTAACATGTTTGTAGCCTATGCTATGTACCGACATTTGTCAATTAGAAAATCATATAGGTTATGATACAAGTTTACAAATCGATAGTTGATGTTTCATCAATTTCACAACTTATCAATACACCGTAAACTCTTGATTATCCATGGTACCTTTTTTCAATTGGAAGCTTTCAAAATTGGGGTGCTCGTTAAATTTGATGGCGCATTAGATTTGAAAGCAAATCCGATCCACAGTTCTTGTGGTTAGCGTTGCTGACTACAGATCCATTGGCCCGGGTTCGATACCCGGTACCTCCTCAGATTTTTCTGAGGTAGGGAGGTCTGGTAGGGGTGCACTCAACCTCGTGATTCAAATTGAGGAGCTACTTAATAGAGAAGTAGCGGCTCCGGTCACGGGAACCACTATTAATGGCTGTGGGTGTCAGCATGCTGACCACATGCCCCCAATCCTGCCGTCTGGTTATGGCAGATGATGCACGGTCGGGTGGTAGGCCTTGTCCCTTCAGGGATGTTAGCGCCATGGAGTTGAATAGTCTTCCACAGTAACTTATGAAGGAAAATAGCTTAAGCTGTAAAATATCATAAATCAGATATTTAGCATTAGTAATATTTACCTGGGAACCACTGATCTGTAGGGTTAACAAGCTGGAATCCTCTTTGCTTTCCAATGTAGTCCTTTCCTTTGTCCTGCATTGAATGGGGGCAGGTGCGAAGATACTCCCATCCTACAGCTCCCAGCAGCTTCTGAATTTTCACATGGTTATGAACTTCACACAAGTTCATCACTGGTGATGGAATGCTCTGGGTAGCATTTGTTTTTATCCCCTTCTGCAACAACGGAAAGAAAACTTCAAAAATTCTGTTTTAACATTTCTTGCAGTACCACAGATGACTTTTCCATAAATCCAATCATTTAAAATATTTAGTTATTTAAATAAAATTTTAAGGGTTAGCATCCCTGTTATTTGATTAATTTCAAAAAATAACTAAACAATAATCATTTGTGTTTGTCCAAAATGTGGTATGTCGTATGTCATAATCCTTTAGATGGATTATTTTGGTTCTCCCATATAACTACAAAATTTATTTACACAATATAACACAGATACTATAGGTACAGAATTATATACAATAATAGCAATTAAAAGAAAAACACTTCATCCAGGGCTGAAGACTGCAAAATATCTAAAGTTTCTGATCAAGTAGGCTAATTCAACATGTACAAAATTTCACAAACGTCCCTGCAAATTGTCAAACGATAAACTCGTCATCTCAGTCCATGTGCTAGGAGCAATTACTTGAATATTTTGGTGAATAAAATATATTTTCTCTCATTATAACTTATATGGTTATGTGTTAATATCAGTTTTCAATTTTCTCCTTTCCTGAAAAGTTGGTAGTTTTAACAAACGACATTCTGCACCAACACCAATGTAATCATACCTATCAGTAGTTATATAATTCAATTTGAAAAATAACTGTAGTAGAAAAAATAAATAGTCATATCTATTTTGCAGAAAATTACTGATTTGCATGAAAGTGTTAGTTTTTATGTCTGCCAGTCTATCTGTCTGCTACCAACATAATAAACTGGATATAAATTAACAATAGTTCATAGCCTACTGATAATCCAGTTCAAAAGTGCAACTAAGAATTTTTCATTTTTAAGACATTACCACTGAATACCCCTTTCAAGGCTCTTTCTAGTTCATTATCCAAAGACAATAAAGACAAAATGGTTTGACTCTCACCCAGGACAGTATAGAGCACTATATATACATATCTTCAGTGAGATAAAGACACCTGTCTTTATCAATTACCACTGTTTTTTAATTGTTAAGAAAATTAAGCATGTACAATGAAACCTCTCCTTAAGGAACCCCAAGATACGGACACCCCTCATATATGGACAGATTTTATGTCCCAACTGAAATAATATAGAAATGATAAATTCAACTCTCCTTTACGGACACACTCAAATATGGACATGGACAGCTGTTCGACAGTCCTGAAGCTTGCTGACTATAGACAGAATTTGGATTTTAACACCTAACGTGTTATAAAAATGAAAAAATTTAGTTTTGAGGACTGTACACAAATGTAGCCTACTATAAAAATTCCTTAACACGAAAAAGACAATAAGAGTCTCGACCACGTGCTAGATCAGCAGCTAGCCCTTCTTAATAGTGTACTGATAGCTGGAAGCGGATGGATAAACAAAGTCATAAAACTTTGCCGTCTGATGGGTTCAAGGTTTTTGCGAAATTGTATTCTAACATATGACAGGTAGCAGAGGTTTATTTTTTCTTCACTTCCCTCAGTTGTTCTGACTCTTGAAAGACATGGGTACCTAAACATAAAGATCTGACAAAGCTACAATCTGCATAAATAGTGAAGTTTTCAAGTGTGCAGTAAAAATTAAAAAGCAGTGTTTATGTGCAGATAAATTCTGTACACAAATAATCACTTTTCTGCAACTGAAAGATGACTTATTAAAGCACAACAATATTCGTAATCTGAAAACTGTAAATTTATGTAAATTATTGCATAACTGTAGACCTAGAATAAATTCGCATGGCACAGTATTTTCTCTTTTGATCTCATCTAGTTCGAAGATGCAAAGAATTTACTGTAGTACATTTACAATTAAACAAATTTCATTTAAAGCACGTACGTTTACTGTCAGAATGGGTAAACTTTGTTGTCCCTCCCAATAAAGGACACGTCCCAGAAGCAGGCAGACTGCCATGTCCCTTCGTTGTCCATAAATGAGAGGTTTCAATGTATTCGCTTGGTTTAGCTTACATTATGGCAAAGCTGGCATGAAAACTCCAGAAAGTGAGCAATTTAACATAGATTTTGTACAAACTGTGGAAAAGTATCCTTTATTTATGATATGACATTGAAGAGAAACGAACAGGAGAAAGCTTGGATTAGAATTGCTGAAACTTATCTCCTATATGTAAATTAAATTAAACTAAACTAAACTCCGTGGCGCTACACCCCTGAAGAGACTAGGCTAACCACCTGACCACTGCATCATCTATCATAGGCAGATGGCAGGATTGGGGGGCATGTGGTCAGCATGCCGACACCCATGGACGTTAATGGTGGTTTACATGTAAATTACATTATTTTCAATTCTTAAGTTATGTTTATTCAATTGGTCAATTGAAAACATATTTCGAACTCCAGGTCACAGTGTTACTTCAGTATGAAAGCAAAACTGTGTGCAAAGCTACACAATGTGCAGCCTGCATCCAGGTAGCATATGCTATGCTACTTCGGTGTGAACACTCATTAAGATAACAGATCTGATTATGGTGAAAAAAAATCAAGGGAGTTTGAAGCATTGGGATCTACAAGTCACTTCCTCCCTTCTTTCAGCTCACTTTGGTAAACATTCATCTAACAAAGGACATATAATTTAGGTATATTTACAATTCAAAGTACAACGTGATAAGTAAATCGTTAGCATGTGTTAACACACAAGACATATCTAGACCGGAAAATAGATTACATTCAAAGCAATGCTGCAAGACTGAAGACAATACAATTCCCTGATGTCTTAAAGCAATCAAAACGACATGTTTGCCTCTCTTTAATATGGAAAAATAACAAAGATGATTTCATTGTCGGCACTACAAATTTCACTCTGTATCAACTAGGAACTCAATCTGACCTCTGCAACAAGAAGCAGGGCCAGTCCAAATGAATCTGTTATCTTCAGTGAGGGAAGTGAGGCGGTATGCGCCGGTATGGAATACCGGCACTGCTTTTAAAGGCACAATGGCATACCGGCACTGGTTTCAATAGTAAAATAGCATACCGTCACTGAAAATCAATGACTATTTCGTACAAATTGTTTAATGTTCCTTTGGGCCAAATAATAATTACTTTTCATGATTATTCACCAACTTGTACACTTTCATTGGTAGACATTGTCACTATAACCTGTGATGGTCTTTGTTGCCATCTTAATGACTAGCCTACACCACTAGATTTTATGTTTTAACATCTTTTATCGGTAACAAAATGTTGTGACTTTTATATTGTTTAAATAGGTCTTAAATACTTTTAAAATATCTTTATTGAAGTAAATAAACTAAACTCAATGGCTCTACATCCCTGGCCTACCAACCGACCGCTGCCCATCTACCATAGATGGCAGGATTGGGGAATGTGGTCAGCATGGCGACACCCACTGCTGTTAATGATGGTTTCCGTGATGTGAAAAAAACAAAGATCTGTCAATCGACAGTACATGACGTTCTAGTCTTGTGTTGTGCTCCTACTTAGCAATCATCTATAAAACAGGGTTGCTTACTCATGAAGGAGGTTAATTAAAAACACCACCAAGTGGATATCACATATCCTGCATATCACATAATTATTATCTTGTAAAGGAGGGAATGTGCTTTTTTAAATTGAGGTATGTTAGGGAAAAATTTTGGGATAGCATACCGCCTCTGGATTTTTCTCACTTCCTTCACTGGGTATCTTACTTAGGCCACGAATGATGCTGACCCTCCAATGTTTTGTTTTAGGTGCTGGGTTCCTTAATGCTGCGATTGGATGGTAGGTCTAGCCCCTCCAGGTGTGTAGCACCACAGAATTTAGTTTTTAGAGGGTTAAACAGTTTTTAGTTCTATGACGACAGGATTTAAAACTCTGGGTGAGTGAAGTACACCTATTTCAGGATATTCTGTATTCGACAAATTCGACTGCAACACTTAGTATTACCAGTGAACCCCACTCAAACTCAGCAGCCACCCCTACTGTAAGGACAACCTTAAATCCACAACTGCTTATCAGAAGGTAACATTGGCTATGTAGAAGAAGCATTGATAAATTTTATTTCGTTAAAAGTTTTAAATCAACCTACTGTGACTGGGCTTGAAGCAGGTTTTAAAGTTGTAATAAGATATTTGCACTATTTTATCATTTTAACCGCTTTTATTTATTGTCATTTGTGGATATATATTATTAGTGATGTGTTTTTTACATTACCAGAGAGTTTCACCTGATAATTTTGATGTGTAAATAATTCATGTGTGCCCAAATTTTACAAAACATATTTTCATGGTACTTGGGACTAAGTTAGAGCTTCTAACAATATCAATAAGACAGGGATCTGCAGTTTTGTATGTTTTGTGGTGTAAGGTGGAACCTTTTAGTAACATACTTTTACAGGGATGAATGTTCTACTTTTCTAGTGTATAATTTCCTAGACAAATGAGTGAATACCAATGCTATACAACTCTATTTCAATTGATAAACAAGTCATATTTAATCACAACTTTGCATTGTGTCAGTCTCGATTTGTTTTTAAAATCAAAACATATGTAACACAAGCAATCTACTGTTATTTTTTGGAAAATTGTGTGCACTTAAGTTGTTGTTAGTGGTTAATTAGGAAGAAAATATAACTAACTTTCCCGATATAATTTTAATTATTACATTCTTTATAGATAAATTGTCGGCCGCGGTGGTCTAGAGGTAGCGTGCCCGCTTCTAGACTGCAGGGCGCGGGATCAAACATGGCCGCGGTCGATGGATTTTTCAGGACGAAAAAATCCTGGGCACGGAGTCCTCCGGGAGGGACTTTAAGCTGGGGGTCCCGTGTCATCGATTTACGGCACGTTAAAGAACTCCAAGCCTAAATTAGAGCCTCTGGACAAAATTTCTCGGCCCTTTCACGTCCAAGAAATACTTAGTTTCCAGAAGGGGGTTGCGAGGCGATGGGCTTACCACCTGTCCCTCTACCCTCTCTCGGAAAATAAGCATATCAAAATTAGTATAGGTAATGAAACCTCCACTTGGAGGCCCCTTCACCCCACTTGGGGATCACAGGGTACCAGATACAGATACATTATAGATAAATTGGTATATTCCCAATTTACCATTGTGTGAAATTTTTTTCGCAAAATTATAAAAAATTGGTAGGCCTATATTCCCAATTTTCCATTGTGTGAAATTTTTTTCGCAAAATTATGTCTGCTCTAACTCTAACACTAATATGAACTTCTATTAAGTAATTTTAGAGATATCTGTAAAAATAAAATATAAGCATTTTGCCTGTCATCCGGTCTTTATTATCCTCCACAAAAGAAGAAAGCACTGTATGTAAAACATTAGTTAAACCATAAAATGTTTTACGTTTTTACATTGAATCTCAGTACCCTTAACACAGTTGTTTCATGTGTTAATAAAAGTTCCAAAGCATAAGCCAGGGTTTGAAATGAGCTGAGTATACTCTTTGGAATGCATGTGAACTTTCAAGAGGACTTTCCCAGTGAAAAGAGGGCAGACAATGTGAGACTGACTAAATTTATGTGACCTAAATTTGTCTCACATTGCCTTGATGCCATCTACCTTCATTTGGAATGTTTGTATTGCTGATGCAGGAATTTGCCTTCAAGTACTTTATGTGATCCTATTCCTGGTTAGATTTTGTCATGAATTTTTTTTATAATTATGAGTTATAAGATTTTTTAAATGCAATTTTCTTATTATTATATTATCCTGCTGACTGTACTATATGGCTGTAAGACATGATATCCCTTACTTTCCAGGAAGAACATAATTTAAGAGTGTTCAAAAACAGGGTGTTTATTTAAATATTCGGACCGAAGAGAGATGAAAACTGAGACAGGAGAAAACTGCATATGATTTTCATAACCTGCACTCTTAACTGAACATAATAAGTTATTTAATTAGGCCTAAATCATGGATGAAATGGACTGGACATGTTGCATGCATGGGCGACGAAAGAAAGAATACTGACTGGGAGACCCAAAGGAAAAAGACCACTTAGAAGGCCTAGACTTAGGTGCAAGGACAATATCAGAATAGATTTAAGTTAAGGCAAGTAGGATTTGTGAGGGATGGTTGGATGGAATTAGCTCAGAATAGGGTTGAATGGTGGGCTCATGTGAACTTGACAATGAATCTCCAGGTTCCATAAAACAAATAATATTCCTTTAGCTTGCTTTGGAATTGTCTATTGCAGGGGTCGGCAACCTGCGGCTCGCAAGCCACATGTGGCTCTTTGGATGTGAAGCTGCGGCTCTTTAGTTCCATACGCAAATATTATTTATTTTATATTTTAAAAAATTAAAAATCGTTCTGAATCGATTAACGAGGATTAGGCACCGATTCTATCTCTCAGCCACTTGTACTCGCTTTTCACCGCACCCCTCCTCCGTGACACCCGTCGTCACTATCGTCAGTCTGTCGGAAGCTCTCGAATGACGCCGTCGTCGAATGTTTCTGTGTAGGTTTTAATTCGCTTTCGACGCAAGAAAATTTGGCGTCTTCACCAGTGCTTTGGCTTTGACATATAGTATGTTGTTTCAAGTAAGAGTTAGAAGCGAATTATCTTCTCAAAGTTATGTTTGTACATACATATATATAATAATAATAATAATAATAATAATAATAATAATAAACCGAAGTAAAGGTAGGTAACATAATAAGTATTATATTTTTAAAATACATAGTATACATATTTTTTTCCAATTAAGATACCTAACTTTTGAAGTCAATAAGAATTGTCAAATAAGTAAAAGTAGTACTGTTGGATATTACCGCGAAAGTGTTTTTATTAAAATATATATTTAATAAATTACCTATTTTATTATTTATTTATTTTATAGTTTTTATTAAGTTTGTTAATCAAAAAAACTTTATTTATGCGAGTACTATTTATTGTTGGCAAGAAAAAAATTTGTGGCTCTTTAAAAACTTTGAAATTTTGTAAATTGTAATTTTTGGCTCTTCCGACTCAAAAGGTTGCCGACCCCTGGTCTATTGCCATTGAGTATGTAAGTATTCAGATTTTCCTTTTTAAGATTCAGTTCTTGTTTGATTGTGCTTTTATTTTCTTTACATTTAAAATTTGATTGGATATTGAATTAATATTTTTTAATGATAAGAAACTCTCAAATAACTTTCTCCATCTTTCACATTTTAACAAAGACACAGAGTAATTGGAAATCACTATTCTAAGACATCTATAAGATAGTAGCCTACTTGTGATTTTGATATTCCTTGATACTTCATCGGATGAAGGGACTGAGTTGTCTATTTGCATATTTTGAATGACTGGTAAATGGTAAGACTAGGGGCCAGCTATTTACCACAGGCTACTCTCGTGATGGCTGGAAATACTTGCATTCATTGGGTATATAAATATGTATAACGAAATATGGGTTTTTAAAAATGTTAAGATATATTTGTGTTCTCAGCCCTATTAGCCCAGTGGTTGGGGTGTTGAATTCGGAATTAATTAGGGGAAAGCTGGAAATTGTTTTAATCCCTTCAGTAAAGGTCAGGAATAAACATACTAAGTTTTCCCCCTCCTGCTAGGTGAGCTTTAGCTGTAGCGTAGTGATTTATAGTCTGAAAACAAGTTTTTTTAAACTAACATAATATCTCAAAAACAATCAATGCTATCAAAATCATTGACTTTACAAATGTTGTAGAGCTTGAAATTCTGAATAAAATGAGTACCCATACATAATACTTTCGTTGAAAATTAAGGTCACAACTCTTTTTTAAAAGTTTTGCTTAAATTGCTTATCATGCGTTTCGAGCCAGAATATACCATGTTACCAGTCCACCTTGCGCCCTATTATATTGTTTGGGTATATATAATGATATATAACCATATATCATTATATATTTAATTTACTGAGACCTTCGTGATGTTTCCGTCATTATTTCAGGCGTTTATTGTGGATATTTTGAGAAAAACAGAGCTGAAATGATATTACCTAGGTACATACATTAAAGAAGTGGTTACGTCAATTTAATTTCTTTTGTGTGTGTTTAAGGTGTATTATAAACATCAATGTCATTGTGCTTCACAACAAAACCTTCTTGTTGAAACTTCACACATAACATAACTTACTTATAAGCTGTTGCTTGTTCTTATCATTTGATAGAAACTTCTCAAACATAACATAACCACCTATGTGTTTCTTTGCTCGTCTGTTACGTTCTGCTAATTTCGTACTTTTTTCTGCGATATCTTCAGGCTACCCATCAAAAACTATTGTGCCCCTTGCACTAAAGTGCCTTTTGGCGTATTCAACACACTTTTGCAGAATGGAGGAAAATGAATCACCTTTCTGCTACACTAACCGATGCAACAGAAACCCACCACCAACCACAAGACAAACAGTATTGACACGAACAACATCAGTCATACGGTAGTAGAAAATAAGTCATAAAATACTGACTTGTGGGTCTTATGCAGTCCTCCTTCTTCAAAGAGTGACAATGGTAAAGGAGCCAACTCAAATTTGAAATATTTTTGTAACTCTGTATCCGACCTTTTCAGTAGGAGATTCTTCTGAAAATTGTACAGGAATAAATTCATCAAGAAACTTTCACCTTGGAACTGGAACCACGAATAAGCATTACTCGGTTTTTCGTTTTAAATTTAACATCGACAAAGTTATTACCAACAATCTTTTACAAAGAATCAATTCCGATTTCGTGAGCATTGTGACAATGTATGCTTTCATCTGCCACAATATCACTTGATATTGACATGAGATGTTCACAACTTGGAAATGGGTCATGGGATGAGAACCAGTTCACTAGTTTCTGTACATTTGCCTCGTCTCTTGCAATTCTTGAACCCCTAGCATCCACATGCTGGTCAGTAGGCAAATGATAAGTTACAAAACTCCTCAATTTTCTGAGCAACCTCTACAAGAATTGGCATTGAGAGAATCCACTTGGCCAATGTACTGTCGGAAATGCCATGTCCTCGGGTCAACCCCCTTGTTGACTTCATGGATCTCATAAGGGTCGGCTCTATTGTCATATCTATATCTGTGTATAGAGGGGACATAGACAAGCAACTTTTATTAGGAGATTTTTGCTCTATAGATTCAATTTTTCCTGTTACAGCATAAGATCTCCCACGGCATGGCCGCCACTGGCTTCTGACATAAGAAAAAAATGCAAAACAAAGGAACTTCGGTGTTAACACTGTAGTCTTAGGTTATATGAATAAAAGGAGACTAATGCAGTGGCGGCCAGTCTTGTGATTAGTCTGTAAATTTCCAGATTATGAAATCTCTAAATTATGATATAACTGTTGATGAATGTTAAGAATCAGGTTTTTATCGATCACTAAGAAGACATGAAGTCAATTTAATGAAACTTTTAACCCTATTTTGCGTAATTGTTAACTTAAGAGCACCAGATTGCAATTGTTAACTTACGAGCACCAGATTGTAATGACTTTAATGCCCTGTAGCATACACATTTTAAGTCATAGAGCAAAAATCTGCTAATAAAATTTGCTTGTCTATGTCCCCTCTATACACAGGTAAAATATTTCGATGTTATTCATTAACACCCTGTATGTTGATGTGCATATGTCAATTTATTTTGCGTTAAATAATGTTGGTGTAATGGCTGACAAAAACATAGTAAAGGTCTCAATAAATTAAATATATAGGGTAATTATATATGGTTATATATAATTGTATATAATTACATATATATTTATAACAGTGCCAGTAATGATATATAGTTATATATAATTATATACACATATATTATAATAGGACGCAAGGTGGACTGGCAACATGGTACCTTCTGGCTCGAAACGCATGATTAGCAATTTAAGCAAAACTTTAAAAAAGAGCTGTGACTTTAATTTTCAATGAAAGTATTAAGTGTGGGTACTCATTTTATTCAAAATTTAAAGCTCCACAAAATTTGTATGGTCAATGGTTTTGATAGCGTTGATTGTTTTTGAGATATTGTTATGTTAGTTTTAAAAACTTGTTTTCCGACTATTAATCACTACGCTACAGCTAAAGCTCACCTAGCAGGAGGGGGAAAACTTAGTATGTTCATTCCTGACCTTGACTGAAGGGATTAAAACAATTTCCAGCTTTCCCCTAATTAATTCTGAATTCGGCTTATTTTTACTCCCCAACCACTGGGCTATATCAGGGGTATTGCTAAAGGCACTGAACCTAGTTCTGCAGAAGAGTAATCAGCAATTCTTGGAATGACTCAGCAAGATTATAATACTGCTGTGTTGAACTCTCGAGTTCTTAGCTAAGAGTAAGTTAATCTCACGACATACATGCATGCATGTATCAGCTTGTTTGCTACACCACACTACACTTATTTACATGTAAGATAAATTATCTGTATGAAGAACACAAGCCAGTGTGATAGCCAGTAACCTCTACTAAGGTCTAATGATAAGGATTACAGTCACTATGAAGATAATGTATGGACACTCTTTTCCACATATGTAGTATAGCCTTGTAAATCACAATGCAATGACAGCAATATTTAAACTTTACTGGTCGCATATATGAGGGTGGATCGAAAAGTAACTCACAATATTTTTTTACAAAAAGTTTAATAGGTACAATTACAAATGCACACATGAAGGGACATCTTTTGCCTATTTTTCTAAATCGTCACCACGTTTCTCAACATATTTCTCTCATCATGATACCAGTTTCAAAATACCTTGTTCATAGAAGTCCATTCGGTTGGAGTACAGCCGTTTTCACTTCTGACGCAAAGCATTTAGCAGCCAGGAATTTCTTCAGCAAGGTATAGTGCGATTTTTATGGGCTAAAGGGCATAACCCAAGTGAAATTCACAGGGACATGCATGGTGTGTATGAGGATGACTGTATGGACCGTAGCAATGTCTCCAGGTAGTGTGCATTCTTCGAAGATGGCCGTGATAACCTATCATTTGTTTGGTTCCATGAAGAAATTCCTGGCCGGTAAACACTTTGCGTCAGATGCAGAAGTGAAAACAGCAGTTCGCAGATGGCTACACTCCAACTGAACGGACTTCTATGAACAGGGTATTTTGAAACTGGTATCACGATGGGAGAAATGTGTTGAGAAACTTGGAGACTATATAGAAAAATAGACAAAAGATGTCCCTTCATGTGTGCATTTGTTTGTTATTGTACCTATTAAACTTTTTGTAAAAAAAAAAAAAAAATTATTGTGCAATACTTTTCAATCCACCCTCAAGAGCCAGCGAAATCTACTGCATGCAGAGATCTTAAATTTTAAACCTAGATAGACTGAAGGGTGGCCGAATGCACCTCGAAGCCAGATTTTTAATTTTCACTTTCGTTTGCGAGTTATGAGTGAAAAACTGGCAGAAAACATTAATTTTTTGTGTGATCGAAGCATCAGATTTTGGTAATAATTTCAGTTGTCGAATTAATTGCAGGTGGCTTTGCCTTTTCTTGTTGTAACTTCAAAATAAAAGCATCTTGATTTTTTCAATATATTGCATGGAACAATCGATCATTTTGATTCTGTGTGGATTCGTTTGTATATAAGTCAAATACAATAGAGATGCTTTCTAATAGTGGAACGAACACCGCAGTCAGATTTTTAGCTGTTTTATTATAATTATTAATCATTTAGATTAAGAATGATTTGCTTCTAAATGTTAAGAAAGATGTTTTAATTATTTTGCTCTTAATTTTTAATTTCCGAATTCATTATCATGGGCAAAGCCACGGTCATCTGCTAGTTATATATATATATATATTATATTAGGCTTAGGTCTACTCAGACCTATAGTTTCGTTCATGTGTCTAGAAAAGTCTCAAAGTTTGTTACAAGATTTCTAAAGTAACTCTAGATATAAAACGAATACATCATGAATATCTGGGTAACGTTCACAAGAAATTGAAGCAAACTTTGTGCTGGTTCTCAATTACTATAAATCTAAAACACCAGCAAGAAAATTATGAAAAGCATTTTGTACGTTTAAGAAAAATAATTCAAACAAATAAAAATTGTTAATTCTAATATTTTGGCATACAGAGCTACTCTTTATCTACTCATATATAGACCCAACGACTCCATCCTCTCGCAGCTGAGCAGCCGATTCTCATGAATACACATAACTTAATTCCAGAACATCTGGAAAAAAAATTACATACACTAATCAATAATTATGAAAATGTCTAGGTTAGAAGTAAAAAAAAATATGGTACTGGTAAAGCCTAAGTCTACATTATGGTAGGCTATATAACTTATTTGCAGGCCTAACCTTTAAAAATAAGTTATTGAACAATCATGACAGTGGCTTCCAAAAAATAATCATCCTCTAATAAATCACCAATGCTGCTGAAATGTAAAAACTAGCACATTTCCTTGTAAATTACATCCTGTAAACACTGCAATTTCAGACCCTGCAAAACAAATCACATTTAAAAACAATACTCACAGGATGTTTATGAAGTGCTTGGCTCAGGTTCACCTTATTGACATCAACAAGTAACGTGCAATGGTGGTAAGCATTGGGCCGTCCCAGTTTCGCTGCTGTTCCAGAGATCTGCTGTAGAAGAGTCAAGGAATCTAATACTCCTATTCATAAGATTCTAAAACTAGACAACAAATAAAAATATTTCATAAAACCAATTATTCTGTTAAATTTCAATATTTTTTTAAATTGAAACTATGTATTACAAAGACCGTCGTATTGAAAGTGCATAACAAGCTACAAACTTCTTTAAAAATGCATTGCAATACATTAGATCTACTTACATGCCACTATACAGAATGTTCAGAATTTCCCATTACAAACTGAAAGCACCCTGAGGGTTATGTGAGTCACGTTTGTTTTGTCATGAGGGCCACACAAAACAAACGAAATTACTGCAGAATATTTTATTACTTAAACTTAGAAACGTATGATGAAAATGCAAATGGTTTAGTGGCTAGCCACATTAGTTAAAGCAAAGTAAGAAAGTTGTTTAATAAAAGAAGTGAACAAAACGAAATTTTAAATGGCAAAATATACTTGTGTGCAACAGCAACAAATAGTACGAGTTAAATTTGCAATTTATTTAATGAATTTAATATTTATGCCAAATTAATAGTAACTTAAATTTTAAAATTAATGCAATTGTTCAAATTTTATAGAGATATGCAAGATCTACAAATTGAAAGGAGTATTTGGAGTTGATTAAGCGAGCAAACTGAAGTAAATTCTTAGAAGTTCATTAAAAGCTGCTCCCAAGCAGCCGACTGCAAATGTTGACTTCCAACTACCAACTGCACATTGTGGATAGAGCTTTAGCTGGCATCTACTGGTTGGAGTAAATGGTAACAGCAATGTCAAACTGGCAGACTATTTAGGCATACATTTTAACTAAAAAATTACATTAATACTGCTGAAATAAGGATTTAGTATACTGTGTAGACTATATGCATAAACTATAAAAAAAGAGACCAATTTAAAAAACTAAACTAACTAAACTTCTATATCCATGCCTCATGGTGTCCCACAGGGTTCAATTCTCGGACCGATACTTTTTCTTCTGTACATTAATGATCTCCCTTCTCAAAGCTGAAACTGTCTTATTTGCTGACGATACTAAATATTATTTAATCATCTTAAGTTGAATGACCTACAATCAAAAATAAATCACACAACTTCCCAACTAGAACTATGGCTAAAATATAATAAGTTAAAATTAAATACAACCAAAACAATCTATATGACTTTTAATCGACATCTTCCAGATCACATCCAAATTTTTATTAACAATGCTATAATTAAAGAAACAGACAACACCAAATTTTTAGGTAGGCCTATATGGGTAGACTCAAATCTGAAATGGGAGGTCCACATAAACTACTTAAGTAGGCCCCCCTAAGAAACTAAGTTGACTTTGCTATGCCTTCCGGGTTCTTACAAAAGTAACTCCCATCGAAGTGCTAAAATCAGTTTATTTTGCATATGTACAATCAGTATTAGCATATGGAATTATTACCTGGGGATCTGCACCAAAATCAGAGCAAATATTTAAATTGCAAAAACGAATACTCAAAATCATTAAACGAGTACCGATTAGGACAAACAGTAGAACCGTATTCAAAGAGCTTGAAATTTTACCACTACCCTGTATTTATATTTTAGAGACAGTTTGCTACATTCATAGCAATAAAAATGTTTTCAAAACAAACTCAAATATCCATGAGCACAACACGAGAACATCAGACAATAGGGGAGACTGAGGATACTTGGATATGGAGGATACTTGAACACACCCTAGTATCTCAGGAGTTTGGGGGAATTATATATGTTTTGCTAAACCACTTTCTGTGGATACAGATGCAGTTCAGTGGTGTATGTTGTAGCTCATGTGTTTTTAACCTGCAAAAGTAATATTTTAAGAGGTAAATTGTTTTTTTCTCTTGCAGTTATAAATCAACCTAGATTATTATTATACCAACCCACTTAAATGAAATGTTATGTAGAATAAGATAGATGTAGTAATGGATGCTTGAGATAAGCATGGATTATGGTACGAGACAATTAGTGCCAGAGTGTGCCATGAGGAGACTTGGACACCAACAAGGCAGCAGATAGCTGGTTCGTAGGAAATCCAGGAAAGTCTATGACGCTCTATAACATCAGTGAACTTCTTGGAATAGCATTTCCTTCGGTGTTCAGTGCCAGGAATATAATAAGTGGGTTTAGGGTTAATGGAATTCACCCTGCAAATCCAGCTATATTCACAGACGATGACTACCTCTCGTCATATGTCACTGATCGTCCAGCACCCTATCTGACAGCCAATGGGACCCCTTCAACCTCTAGCTCTGTTTCTGCTGCATCCCCAGATTCATCTGTAACCAGAATGAATTGTGCTCCTGACTCTCCAATGGACACACATTCCAGTAGTTTGGTGAGTCAGTCAGCTTCCCACAAAGTAATGACACCTAAACAAATCCGACCCTTCCCTAAGGCAGGTGAGAGAAAGACAAAGCTGGAAGGAAGAAAAAGGGGCAAGAGCAGAGTGCTGACTGACACGCCGGAAAAGGAGCATGATTCTTCCAGCTCCTGAGACTGCCCTCCAAAATGACAGAGTGACCAGTTTTCTATTTTCTACTAGGTTTGATTTCAATGTAGAATAAATTAATTCATTCACCTTAATAGCCTACAGGGCTTTATTTCTTATATATACAGTATTATTTTTGTGACTGGGAACATGCCTGTTAGCAGAGGGAGTGCAGTTCCTGGATTGTACACTATGTTTGCAAGTGCACGGTAGAACGTAAAAACACTGTAACAGCACTTTCAACATAAAAATGAATCCCTGTAATACTGTAAAATATAGCCTAGAGATTAGTAGCCTACATTATTCACTATGCCATCTATATAATATTACAGCTGTGTTTTATTATATTGAGCATTCTTTATTAACGGTATTAAACTAACCTCTTTTTTTCTTTAATTTGATGATAGTGCACATTATTAATTATTTTTAAATTGTATTTGATTAGGGGCTGGCACTGTTTACACATCTCCTATAGTAATAAACTGTTTATTGCCAAAAGCTGGACTGGTTATTCCATTTACCTTACCAGTGGTCAAGTATCCTCTTCACAGTGTCCAAGTGTCCTCATGGTAGAGGATACTTGAACACTTTGCAGCATTGTTTTGAAACAAATATTTAACCCTTATTAACATGCTTTATACTTATGTAAAGTTTTGTAAATAATAGACAAATATATAAGCTTGATGTGTATGCCATCAGTAAGTAAAATTGCCCATCCCAAAAAATTAAAAAAAATAGAATTGAAAAATGTGTCCAAGTATCCTCGGTCTCCCCTATACATGTAAATTGCCACAGGCTTTCCAAAACTCTTAACAGTTTATCACATAGAGGCCCCATAATGTAGGCTATAATTATATTCCTCAAGTAATTAAAGTGCTAAATAACAGAAATTTTAAAAAGCAGTAAGATCAAAACTATTGACCTATTTGCCATTCAATGTACATGAATATTTTTAATTAATTTTCTGAATCCAGATCTGTCGCATACTGTTCTGTATCTTTTATGTTATTGTAGGTAGGCTACCACTATAGGCTATATGTCTACATTTACTTGTGTGTTGATTTACTTATTTGTATTGAATTGTGTTACTTATCCGATATCATGTATATGGGTCATTATCCAGAAAAGGGCAGATTTCAATGTTAGAATTTTTTTTTTTTTTTTTTGGATCATGTAATTTTTTTATGTAATATTTCCTTCTGCAGAGTACTACTGAGGTACTTGCCCTACTTACCGAGTGGTATTTTGCATTAAATTAACAAGGTTAGAAAATGGTGCATTCATGGAGGTGAGAAAATAGTATGAAATAGTAATTATAATAGAAGTTATGTGAGAATTAGAATTAATTTACTGTATTAAATGTTATCATGAAAATGAACAATATTTATTACAATACAAATGGATTAACACACAACTTTTTACTTATTTTTATCCATGTTAAAATAGATTATCATCTTAAAATCAAAACATGATATATTATCATAAACTATTAGGCTATACCAGTATCTCCTTTAAACAAAAATATAAAATGCAGACATTTAAATATGTCATCAATTACAACATTAATTACACCTCCATGGATAGGACTCGAGAGTAACAGTAAAGGAGGTGAGGGTAACGGAGGTGAGATTTTTCTCTAATTTGTCAAACAGCTTGGGAACATTTGAGGTTAGAAAATCTCAGTTCTAGAGTTTAACTTAGCATTCCTTATTATTATAATTTGTAGCAAAAGTAAATATAAAAACATACAACTTTACCGTTGGGTGTAGGTAACGGAGGTGAGGAAGTCCAATTACCAACTCTGCATTTAGCCCTTTTACACAAACAAAACAACACTTAAAATCACACTAACAGCTTGGCTTTATATAAATGATAAGAAAACTGCCAAAAGTTGGAGTCCAAGGAAAATAGAAAGACTACAGTGCCATATCTGTGGAAATAATTGAACTTGTTTCACGGAGGTGAGGTCTCACCTTGGGACAAGCAACTTTAGTGCAAAAAATTGTCTTTACAAAATGATATATTTTATTTTCAGTTATTAATGACTCATTTTTTGAGCTGTTTGTTCTTGTTACAACACTAAAATGGAATAAAAATTAAAGCCTGTTGAATTATGAAAGAATGAAAATGACAAGTCAGGCATTGGGACATGACACGGAGGTGAGATCTCACATACTGTGCCCTAAAATGCAGAAAATTATAACTTTTGTTTAAAAAGTGGAATATGGGATCAAATAGACCTTATTTCAATCTAACTTATAATAATTAATAATCCATAAGTACTTATTTTACACCAGAAAATCAACTGCGACATGAATCTGCCCTTTTCTGGAGAATAACCCATATGATCCAAGGATAAATAAATAAATTTGTATAGTAAGAAATGTTTATGTCTGGGGCATTAATAGGCCTAGCTAAGTGCTACCACAGGGTTTCTAAAGGTCATGTGAAGCCTTCAGAAGTATCAGTACCAACAACTGGCCTTCGAAAACGAAATACTTGTAGCATCCTGGCTCTCACTCCACTCTCTGCTGCGCGTTGCCATGGTGATGGCCCGCTTCCCCTACCTTCCCTTAACCAGCCTTCAATTCACCTGGCCAGCAACCTTTCCCCTCTGTATTGCATGTTGTACAACACCACACAGCTAGCATGCAAGCTGATGAAGGAAACTTTCTTCATCGAAGACATAAAAAATAAAATGCTACTTCCAAGTACACCGCAAGTAAATAAGCACATTTGAAAGAGGGAGGGAAAAAGAAAGGAAATATTTGAAGAATTTTACGCATCAGATGCCATGTTGAATAGAAGTTGGACGGGTCCCAACCAGGAACTAAGAAGTGCCATCACGCGCTTGGCTGTACACGGATTTCACCATAAGTTCTGTGAAAAAACATATTTCCATCAACCGAGTGACGACTGCGTGTGCAATTTGTGCCAGAATAGATGCGAAAGATATCACTTTGACAAATGCAAAAAGCGCACAAAGTCCTTAAGTGAATATAGCAAAGAGGAATAACATTCTTTGAAGCAAAATCTATGCACTTTCGTGCGCATTCCTACTATTATGTTATACTGCACTATGCGCTATTAATTTAATTGAAGTATAATCACCCTTGTACCAAAACGGCTCTTTCCAGAGCCAACATAATATTTCACAATTACCGGTAGCTATAATAAACAAGCCCATCACCAAAATGGCTGTTTCTCATGTAGGCCTATTAAAGCTCTCTAAACTTAAATAGATGAATTTTCCCTTCACCGCTCAGCAATCACTCATGGCGTATTGATTAAGGCTGCTAGCTATGATGCTAGTGGTCTCGGGTTCGTATACTGGTTAATTCGTAAAATTTACAATTAGGTATAGGTCCCAAATGGGTAGGTAGGGTAAGAGGAGGTGAGAGAAAGGGAGGAGGAGGAAAATGCAGACAGGAAGAGAAGGAGAAATAAATGACTTAATTTTTCGGGAAAAATATATATTGCGACCCACCAGAGTCCCCCACCACTACTACTGTAACGGGACCCGCGTGGAAAGTAGGGGTAGCGGCGGCATCTAGTATGGAACTGTTGAAAGAGAAAAATAATTTGTTTCTCCTTTATTCTCTTCTTCTCTTTCTTTCCCCTCTTCCTCTCACCTCTTCACCCTACCTATCTATCGGAACCCCTAGCGTTATAGCTAGGAGTCTTAACCCACTACGCCACGAAAGACAGTTGAGCAGTGAAGAAAGATTTCATATATTTAAGGTACTACAGGGGTGACTTCATGCATTCACGAGTGGTAACGCAAGAATCGCTTTTTCAAATTTTGAAATGTTTTGTTTGTTACGAAAAGAGTTCTGTTGGTGCAAGGGGATTTTTCTGCATCAATTAAGCCATGTTTAATATCATAACACGGCGTTTTTAAAAATTGGGAAATATTATGTAAATTTCGGTTTTTTATATATCAAATCGGTGTTTAAAGATTGTGAAATATGATGTTTGGTACAAGGGTATTTTTTCTATAATTCGTGAAATTTTATTTTGTTTTTTATAATGGTAATTGCAATTATTAGAGCAAGCTGCGGGCTTAACACAGCAAGTCCGGCATGCGCCATAGCGGGGAAGATGCGCGCGGGCAGGCAGGCTGGCGGGGAAGGCGACCGGGCCGATGGAAAGGGGAGCAGGGTGGGTCGGAAACTATAAACTTGCCAATTTTTCCCCACATCACCCTCTGCCTTCTAGATGGCATTGTGGCCTGACGTCCCTAGTAGTTCAAATCCCGCAGCTAGGTGGGTCCCATTAGTAAGTAGGAGTGAGGCCTATGGTGCCACAAGTATTTCTTTTTCCTCTAAAATTAAGAGCCTACAAACTGCAAAACTGATCATGTTGTGCCTACTGTTGGAATTTTTATCGTAAAGTTACAAAAAAGGATACTTTATAGCCTCCATTAACAGTGATATCTTCTCGAGGTGAAATTTCTGCCTTGATTCCGTATTCCCTAAACAACGCTCTTGTTATAAGTTCCAAATTTTTCTTGCGATTGTACATATCACGAGGAGTAAAGAATGTCATGTTTAGGTTTCCTTCATCATGATAAACAGTTCCACCTCCACTGTTTCGACGAGCTACTTCAATTCCATTTTCTGCTAAAAGAGCAGTATTTGCTTCCAACCAAGGATTTTGATGACGGCCCACTACTACAGTAGGCGAATTTCTCCACAAAAGCAGGATGTGATGGTTCGTGAAATCAAAGTTTCTGTACAGCCAGTCTTCAAGTGCAAGATTTGTGAAAATGTCACTAGACTGGGATATGAAGACTGACTTCACTACTTGAGAGTCGCTTTTGGCTCCATCAGACTTTTGTGAATTAGTTGAAAGGCTCTTTAACCTTACAGCTGACAGGACTACAGAATTGCTTCTGACAATTCTGCACAGCTTAGTAATTGTTCCTTGTATCAAGTTCTGGGCCATTTTCAATTGAGGAAATAAAATGGACTTATTAAAATTATTCTATTGCCAAATCTTTAAAAAGCTGTCCCAGCAGTCTAATACTTCATTAATTAATAATAAGTCTGTATTTCCTTGTGCAGACTATAAAGGCAGTTTATAGGTTAAGTCTTGATTATTGTATTAAATAACTATTGAATATTTTGCTTTCAAGTCTTAAGTTAAAAAACAACTTCGTCTTTACCAGATGCTTCAAGAGATACAAGGTGGTCGTGAAGATCCTGTGTCTGATGGAGCCACTTCCAGGTCTGGTGAAGAGTACAGATTCGGTACCTGATCCCTAAGCAATCACGGCAGTCCTTTCTCATCCCTCTGTGGGTCTTCAGATTGACTAAAAAAAAGTAATCAGTCCAGGTCTAAGAGAGTTTATACGTTCTGTAATGCAGTTATTCTTCAGGTAGTTGAACACACTCGAATATGGACATTTATATAAATCCACGAAGCACCATGAAAATAAAACCTGGCTAAGAAATGCTCCAACTCAACGATCACAACACAACCAAAGCCGCAACTGGAAGAACCATATTAACTATGTACGTCGTATTTATATGCTACTGAAAGGCACGTCATAAGCGTATATGTGATAACTGTGTTAAACCCAACATACGATAAAGTATTTGGTTCAAGGTTCAACTAACTCCACGGTAGAGATGGGGAATATTTCTTGTAACTGTTACTTTGTAACTGTTACATGTATGTAACGGTAACGACCTGTTACAAAAAATCAAAAGTAACGGTTACCAAAGCTCCTCCTGTATCTTATATAGGATATCTTATTTTCGTCTCAACCAAAGGCGGAATCAGAAAATACTGAAAGGAGGGGCCGACACAGACGAAATTTTGCTGTTATTGGGGGTGCGGGGGTATGGAATATCCCAAAAATGGGGGTCCGGGGTCCTCCCCCGGGATTTTTGTTTAAAAAAAAGGGGGAAACACGACAAACCCACAATAATAACTGCAAAAAAGAGGAAAGAACACATTTTAAAACATTCAAATCTCGCTTTATATGAGCTATCGAGGAACTAGTTATTGATTTTCAGAGTACTCATCAAGAGCTTTTCAACGATACCCCATAAGACGTGGTTTCAAAAATTTCGAATTTCCATCCCCTAACCCCACTCATACCCCCAAAATCCCCGAATCGTTGGTGTCACTGTGAACTCCATAGAAAGTACTCTAATTTATTCAAACAAAGTTTCTCTCTATACTTCATAGGGGCCGAGATATAAATATTTCAAAATTTCAACCCCCCTCCTCTTAGGCCAATTTTGCTCATTAACGAACTTGTCCGAACTATTGGGCCTAGAAATAACATAATAAAATTTGGTTCAAATATCTTCAAAATTACGGCCGTTAGCATGTAAAGATATATATATATAAATATACAAAAAAATAACGGGCGGTGGTTTCGTACTTAGGGAGGCATGAAACGCAAAGATATAAAATAATTTTTTCGAAAGTCATGACATGGTATCGATCCCAGGAATTCTGTTTGGTTTTTCCAAATTTCTCAGCAACTATCCTTTTTCTCAGGATTTATTTAAATACATTTATTTTTGGTTTTGGTTTTTATTTTATTTATTTATTTACTTATTTATTATTATTATTATTATTATTATTTTTTTTTTAGTTGTGTTGAGATATATGTCAGTGTCGAGCGAATGTAACTGGTCGTAACGTGACGAGAGTTACACCCGTTACCATTATTTTCACCCGTTACAGTAACTCTGACCCGTTAAAATCACTCTCACCCGTTACAGCTACTCTGACAGTGACAGTTATTCTCGCCAGTTACAGTGACAGCGGCAGTGACAGTGACAGCGGCGGTTACAGTGACAGCGGCAGTGACAGTGACAGCGGCGGTGACAGTGACAGGAGCAGTTACAGTGACAGGAGCAGTTACAGTGACAGGAGCAGTTACAGTGACAGGAGCAGTTACAGTGACAGGGGCAGTTACAGTGACAGCGGCAGTGACAGATACTCTCACCCGTTACAGTTACTCTGACCAGTTACAGTTACTTTCACCGTTACAGTTACTTCTAATATTTCTGTTACAAGTGTTTTATCCGTGACTTTGGCCTTGTTCTGTTACACCTGTTAGTTACAATACTTGAAAAAATAAAATAAAAACATGAAAAAAAAAATAATAAAAAAACAAAAATAAATTTAAAAAAAAAAAACATGTAATTATCGTAATTATAAGCTTTTCATGCCACTTAAAAATGTATTAAAATACGATATTGCCTTTATTGGATAATTTAAACTTAGAATATGGATATATAGCATGAAATATGAATTCAATAACTGTAGTAAATTATTCGAAATAATAATATTGATAATTTTACTACTACTAATAAAATCCCTATAATATAAAGCCACACGGCTGACTCACTCACTCATTGACATTGATGTTTGCTCACTTCCAGATGAGCTAGAAACTTGAAATTTGGTACACATATAGCTTTTAGGCTGCAAACCACAGGAAAATTTCAAAAAAGTATTTTTTTTCATTCTAGCCCTATAACCCCCGAAAAGGGGCTCGCTCACTGACATTAATGTTTGCCCACTTCCGGATGAGCTAGAAACTTTAAATTTGGCACACATATAGCTTTTAGGCTGTAAACCACAGGAGAATTCCAGAAAGTATTTTTTTTAATTTTTAGCCCTAAAACCCCCCAAAAGAGAGCTCGCTCACTGACATTAATATTTGCTCACTTCGAGATGAGCTAGAAACTTGAATTTTGGTACACATAAATCTATTAGGCTATAAAACCACAGAAAAATTCCAAAATGTATTTTTTTTTCATTTTTAGCTCTAAAAACTCCCGAAAAAGGGCTCGCTCACTGGCATTAATGTTTGCTCACTTCCAGAAGAGCTAGAAACTTGAAATTTGGTAGGCCTACACATATAGCTTTTAGGCTGTAAACCATAGAAAAATTCCAAAAAAAAAGTATTTTTTTAAGTTTTAGCCCTATAACCCCGAAAAAGGGCACGCTCACTGACATTAATGTTTGCCCACTTCCAGATGAGCTAGAAACTTGAAATTTGGTACACTTATATCATTAGGCTGTAAACCACAGGAAGATTCCAAACAGTTTATTTTCATGTCGATAATCGATGTTTTTTTACATCCATGGAAAACAACCGATGTTTTTGCTACGTCGATGTTTGTCCCCGACATCGATGTTTTTGTAACAAAAAAAATTAATAGGCTACCTTGGTTCTACGATATAATTGAAATTACGGGAGCTTAATTTCCCAAAAGAATGATTTTTTACAACGATAGTTTTCATGGAAATATTTCTGTTGGTTTGTGAATTTTGCCTAATTTTCAGATTTCTGATACCATGGGAGTTTTAAAAAATGGGTATGGTAGAGAACGCTGCTTTCTTGCGCGCGGGGTGTTCACGCCTGGTATGCGGGCCCTAGGTTGGACACCAACGTTCCCATTGGCTGCCAACGACCTTGCATGTGATTGGTCCCACCCGCACGTTAGTACCAACATATTTATTGAGCGCGCTTTTCGAATGGATGCTCTCTGTACTGCATGTTATACTTGAAATGAGAAGGGAGTCTGGGGGCAATTATTATTATTATTATTATTAGGTTATTTTTTATTTATATATTTATACTGGCGAAGTTAAGGCCATAAGGTCTAAACAAGATGGGGGTTTGGGGGCAATTATTATTATTATTAGTTATTTATTTATACTGGCGAAGTTAAGGCCATAAGGTCTAAATGAGATGGGGATTTGGGGGCGGAGCCCCCAAGAAAAATAAATAGGTTTAAATGAGAAGGGGGTTTGGGGGCAGAGCCCTCAAGAAAAAGAAATGTGTAAAGAAGAGGGGGGGTTTGGGGGCGGAGCCCCAAGAAAAAGACAAGGTTTAAATGAGAAGGGGGTTTGGGGGCAGAGCCCCCAAGAAAAAGAAATGTGTAAAGGAGAAGGGGGTTTGGGGGCGGAGCCCCCAAGAAAAAGAAATAGGTTTAAATGAGTAGGGGGCATGGGGGCTGAGCCCCAAAGAAAAATTACTAACAAAATTTTAATTATGTTCAATAAGGCGGGGGTTTATCGAGACCCAACACTGGAGCATATACGAATATCATGGAGGGTGCATGGCGGCGTCTACCTCAAGGTGGTGTATTCACTGATGTTGGCAGCCCTACTTTCGCACCACGTGACCCATCGACTCCATCTACCGCCGCAGCTGAACACTAACACCAGCAGACGACATGTCAATATGCAGCATTTTAGTGCGCCATTTTAGGTTAGTTTTCGGAGAACTTTATAGGAATTTTACTTATATTTAGAACAATGCTAGGGTGGAAATATGCATATATATGGATTCTAGAAGTCTTGAAGAACAGAATAACGTGAATTTTGGCCATTTTTCGACTTTGGAAAAAAAATTGCCAAAGAAAGCAGCGTACTCGACCATCCCCCTTTTTTTTTGTCTAAATACATCGATGATTTCAGGTCGATATTATCGTCATATCGATGGTTATCTCCGATTTTAACCTCGATATTTTAACTATCGATGCTCATCCCTAATT
Organism: Ectobius pallidus; assembly: GCA_964059195.1. Taxonomy (NCBI): domain Eukaryota; kingdom Metazoa; phylum Arthropoda; class Insecta; order Blattodea; family Ectobiidae; genus Ectobius; species Ectobius pallidus. Next base: position 140,384,349 of record CAXKWD010000008.1, read on the forward strand.
TAAAGCCTAATTTTACAACTGTTATTTTATTTCGGGGGTCCCTACCTAGAGCCCCAGCCTTGGCTGCGGCCCTAACCGAGGGGGGGGGGAGATAAAAGGGCATTCCCCTACAAGTGGGAAATGATCTGGCGATTAACTACGTAATATAAAAAAAGTAACAGGTAACGGTTATAAATAACAGTTACTTTCGTGTAACTGTAACAGTAACGTAACTGTTCCAAAAAAAGTAACAGGTTCCCATCTCTACTCCACGGCGTCCGCCACTCCACCCTATTAAGACCAGGGTTGCCAGATCAGAAGCGTAAAACAGTCGTACCAACAATTGAAAATAGTCGTACGCTAGTTAAAATCGTCGTACACTTTGCGAATGGTCAGGATGATGATGATAATGATAATAATAATAAGACTGGTCTCTCGTAACTGTATACATATACCCATTGTTGTTGGAAGGCTATTCTTTGTCACCAGCTACCTGCAAATGTTGCAGGAATAAATACAATAATAATAATAATAATAATAATAATAATAATAATAATAATAATAATAATAATAAAAATATATATTAATAAATTACAAACCGTAAGAAAGTAAGATTTCATTGTTTAAAGAAAAGTATACAGTCACTTTTGATATGCACGTGTCAACATATAGGCCTACTATTAATAATAACAATGATAATATGATTATTATGTTTGGTCAAAATAAAACAAAAACAATAAGACCAGCTGGTCTTTATCGGTATAATTTCTTTAGAGGTTTGGATTGCTTCGTTTTGCACACGTGCGGCTAAAATATAAAATATTTGGAGAAGAATAATGAGAGGAGTAGCAACAACAATACAACAATACAACTTAAGCAAGATGCGGCAACGGAGGCCTGTAAGAAATAAAGGGACTTAGTTTTATTTTATTATTTGACAATGGCTATTATAACATTCCGCCATGCATTTAGCAACATGTAGGCAACTACGAAAAAACAAAAACTTAATGTTTATCCAAATTGAAAGTTCTGCAGTAGATTGCTAAAAAATTAACAGAAAATGGTAGTAGGCCGATAAAATGCTAATATTAAAAATAGTCGTATGAATAGGCATACGACACATGGTTGCGTCGTACGTCGTACAAATCTATGAAATAGTCGTATGTGTACGACTATAGTCGTATGTGTACGACTATAGTCGTACGTATGGCAACACTGATTAAGACCCGTACAATAGACATCACTCAGTCTCCGACTACGAGCGGAGATACCCGATTGACTTCGGTGACGATCTCCGAAGCTGGTTCAATGTTGTGACACACCAGCAAATACTCTCAATAAGTAATACCGTCCACTCCCCGTCTTTTTCCGGGACACGCTACTACTAGCGCCGCCAGTGAGCAGGAATGGGCAGTTACTCGTCAGCTGATATAGTTAACGTTTGTCTGTTGTGTTTTGTGTACGAAAATATAATATAAATTCTAGTAAAACAGGGTGCCCACGGGGGGGGGGGGTGGTGGGTTAAGAAGCAGACTGCGTCATTGAAATTTCTGGGGGGGGGGAAATATTATCGTGTTATGAATTTTCTGGCCGGGGGTTGAAAATTGTTGCAACATTATAGTTTTATATGTTATAAATAAAAACGGCCAAGTTCTATAACTTCAAAAGATCTCTTTTAATTCTAAAAAAAGATCAAGATGAAGAATTTCGACAGCCATGGGCGTACCCGGGGGGGGGGGGACGCAAGGAAAAAAATGTATATTATTAATTATTATCGTCAGGTGTTTTTCTTTTAAGACGATTATTATAATTGCAGAAGTTTTACCAAATCGACAACATGGAAGCGGAATCCACAGTGGATTAGGAAATGGGGGTTCAGACCCCCCAAGAGTCAAAACCTAAAATTCTATATTTGTATTTAAAATATATATTTATTTAATTAAACAAGATTTGTTGGTGTGTCAAATATGATATAGCAGTTATTTTCTTTTCATAACATAATGAGTAGGCCTATTATGTCCACTGTTCCATGTGCTATTTAACTTTTCTTATAAATAGTAATAAGTATTATAATTTAGGTAACAATTTCATGTTTAAGTTGCCATGTCTTAGAGTATAGTAAACAAATTTGCTAACTAGTTTTTCAGTGCTAAAATAGCGTAAAATATGATTTTCATTAGTTCAACATTTAAAAATTTCCCGGGGGTGGACACCCGACTTAGGTAACATTTTCTTGTTTACATTGGCATGTCTTAGAGTATGGTAAACAAATTTCCTAACTAGTTTTTTAGTGCTAAAATAGCGTAAAATGTGATTTTCATTAATTCAATATTTTAAAATTTTCCGGGGCTGGACCCCCCACCTAGGTAATGATTTCTTATGTACATTGAAATGTCTTAGAGTATGGTAAACAAATTTCATAACTAGTTTTCAGTGCTAAAATAGCGTAAAATGTTATTTTCATTAGTTCAATATTTAAAAATTTCCCGGGGTGGACATCCGACTTAGGTAACATTTTCTTGTTTACATTGGCATGTCTTAGAGTATGGTAAACAAATTTCTTAACTAGTTTTTGAGTGCTAAAATAGCGTAAAATGTGATTTTCATTAGTTCAATATTTAAAAATTTTCTGGGATGGACCCCCGACCCCTTTTTTGGGGGTATTCCAAACCCCCCCGGCACTTCCGACCCTCCCCGCAATTATTTTCTGGCTACTTATTATATTATTAATATAAAATACAAAGTGGCCCAAGAAGTTAACGCGACAAAAAATAAATTAATTTAAAAAATTGCCCCCCCTAGAAAATATCATATGGGCGCCCTTGTTGACAGGCAATTGGGTTGGGGATGAGCAATGAAGTTTGGGGGGTAAGCAATGAAGTTTTGGGGGTGGGCACCCCTGAGTAAAATAATAAATACAACATAGGCCTAAAGAAAATGTCCGGTTATGTAGGTGGCATGATATGTGCCGTCTATGGTTGTAATAATTATTTTGAGAGTGAAATAAGTAAAATCGTTAATTAGAGTGTGTACAAGACTGATTCATTCAGATGTTCATTGGCTTACCATCCGAATTGTTTTACATGTAAAAATTTCAAATAAAAAAAAAGTATATATTGTACAAAGTATCTTGCAAATCGTATGAATTAAAATTTAAAGCTGATTTTCACGAAAATGTATTAAAGTGAAACAATTAGTTTTGATACTTATTAAAAAAAAAGTGTGTGTGGAACGCCATTCGGCAGAAGTGAAACTTTTTTTTTATTTTTTCAATTTTGGATTATTGGATTTTTCAAATTTTGGATTGTTGGACTTTTTAATATTGGGTTTTTGGACTTTTTAGATTTAGGATTTTTTTTAATTTCTGATTTTTTAATTCTTTCATTTTGGATTTTTAAATTTTTTTACATTTTAGTTCATTGAATTTTTTTAGTTTTGTATTTTTTAATTTTTAATTTTGGATTTATTTTTTATTTTTATATTTTAGAATTTTATAATTTTGGATTTATGTTTTAAATTTTGGATATTAAGATTTTTTAATTTTTTATTTTTTATTTTTTAAATTTTGGACTTATTAATTTTGGTTCTTTGAATTTTTTGATTTTGAAATTTTAGATTATTTGAATGTTGGATCTTTGATTTTTTATTTTTTGTATATTTTGATTTTGGATTTTTTAACTTTTTAAATTTTGGATTTTTTAATTTTTAATTTTTGGTCTTTTTCAGTTTTGTATAAGCCTATTCATTGAGTTGATTGTTTTCTGTGCAGTCCGTTCCGTCACACCTCACTAATTTCGTGACGATTTTGAGCGTTACACAAGCTCTCGATTTACCCCTACCGCGGCTAAAGAAGTTTTACTTAAAAAATTAGCGTTATCGTCATTTAATTAAGTTAGTTTAGCGGTAGTGTAAATTATGTTATTTCCCGACCTAATTCCTGCATTATCAAGCACAAAAATAAGTTACTGTATCATCAGGACTTTGAAAAACAAATTTATTTCTGCAGCTATATAGGTTCATTAAGTAGCTTCTGAGACTGCTGCCCATTCCCACTCAACAGATGGCACCTCTGTGCTAGTGGACAGTTTGAACAAAGGGAATAGAGTAGAGTGGGCGGTATTCTTATTGAGAGTATTTGACACCAGTGACAGTTCTTAGTAGTAGTAGTGCATAGATCGCGAGCGATCCTTAGCGATCCGTGGATATTCTCGGCAGAAGGGTGCCAGCCGTTGCACTTATGTGAATCTTGGCCTAGAGCGCACTGTGTCACTAACACATTTCCTCCACTTCACTCTATCTTGTGCATTTCTTATTATGTCCGTCCAAGATGAGTTCATGGATTCCTTGATCTCATCGCTCCACCTTGTCCGCGGTCTTCCTCTCCTTCTGTTTCCGTTTGTCATACCCAGCATTATGTCTTTTTCGAGGGAGTTCTCTCTTCTCATAACGTGTCCAAAATATGTCAGTTTCCGTTTCAGCGCCTGTGCTTCCAACGAACACTCTGGTACTAACTCCTCTATGATTGACTTGTTGGTTCTTTTCTCTGTCCATTTTACTTTAAGTAATTTCCTCCAAGTCCACATCTCAAATGCCTCGATTTTCTTCTTCTCTTTTTTCCTCAAGGTCCAACTCTCGCATCCGTAGAGCACTATTGGGAATATCATTTGCTGGATAACTCTCATTTTAGTTCTGATTGAGACACCCGAGTCATTTATGATTTTGTGTAACTTCTTTAACCCAACTTTGCCTAAAATTATCCGTCTCTTTACTTCTTCTGCGCAACGGCCTGAATTTGATATGACAGATCCTAGAAACGAATGACTTTTCACTATCTTTATCTGTTCACCATTTATACATATGTTCTCTAGGCTGCCAGTGGTCATAATCACTGTCTTTTTTAAATTTAGTCTTAGACCTGCTTTGGAGCTTTCCTCTATTATCTTCTCTACAAGGTTTACCAGATCGTCGATACTATCTGTGATAATTGTTGTGTCGTCAGCATACCTAATGTTGTTAATTTTCCTTCCTCCAATCCGTATCCCTCCTTCCATCTCATCTATTTTTACCTTCCTCATTATTCTTTCGGTATAACAGTTGAACAATTTTGGAGATACAATGCAACCTTGCCTAACTCCTTTTTCTATCGGAAACCAGTCTGTTTCTCCTTCGTATAGCCTTATTTTGGCCTCCTGATCTTCGTACAATTTTTCTAGTAAGTTGATTAAGTGCCTTGGTACCCCTAGTTCTTCTAGCGCTACCCATAGAGTGGAGCGATCTACACAATCAAATGCCTTAGAGTAGTCCAAAAATCCTAGATAAACGTTCTGCTGGTACACTCTGGCCTCTTCCATTAAGTAAGTTTCGATTCAAGCTACGAAATGTGAGAATTTATGTAATAAAATATAACATTTCTCATAGTCCACTGTTCGAATGAAGTATGTGGTTGTTTATAACCACCTTTCAGATAATTTATTGGAATAAAAATTCTAGCTCTTTAACTCATATGCAAATCGTGTAGAAAATTTAAACAAAATCGTTAGAGCCTTTTTTTTTTATAAAATCGTGAAAATTTAAAGTTTGTTTAAGCCTCGCCCAAAGATGACTTAAAAGCCTGAGTTTCTACAAACGATAGCTGACTTATAACTAACCTTCAAAGTATAAGGATATCGTATAAGAAAAAGTCGCCAAACTTCGTGTCACATCCTCAGAAGATATCTAACCCAAATACGTTTTACTTTTATTTTTTCTCAAGCCACGCTGATCACAGACACACTTACACACATATTCCTAAAAATATTATTGGATTCAGGAGAATTCAAACCAGGTATTTATGTTAAAAACCTTGATTTCATACCTTTATTACCTATGATAAGGGAGGAATTGAAAATGGTGTCTTGTTATTTTAAAGAAAATGTTACTGTAGCAACATGGCACTGATGAATGAACTTGAAAACCAAAATAATGTTCTGAATGATGTTTGGGACATTGTGGGTATTTTGAGGAGTAGGTATGAAACCCGCCAAACACTGTCATTTACAATCGTATCAGTTCGGCTTGCTTCGGTATCCAGGCGACATTCTGAAGCCTATGATTTGTACAATCTTTAAAGATAAGTACTTTTTTTAACACCCAAATTTACTGTTGGCGACACTGGTAATAAAAATTAATTAACCATTGGCCAGCCTGGTGAAATTCCAAAGCTGTGAAATGAGTATTGAGTTGAAACAGAATTAACTTTCTTCAGCCTACGGCAGTATTGTAGAGAAATAACAAGAGTTTTTAATTGTTTAGAAGTGTGTTACCGGTACCGAGTGTTATGGCCCACCGGAATATGCGATCTTTGTTTGAACTCTATTCTCAAGACACTCCACTCCATCTTGCAGCACGTTCTGGAGACTTGAATGTAGTTAAAGTTTTGTTGTGTTACCCTGATATGAACATCAATTTGGAAACCCATAAGGAACGTTTCACTCCTCTGTTCTTTGCAATTGCAGCAAATCAATTAAAAATGGTTAAATTCCTCATTGAAAAAGGAGCAGATGTGAATCATAAGGGCATATTTGGTATTACTCCTCTAACCTTTGCATGTGTTTCTGGCCATTTAGATATTGTAAATGTTTTAATTGCAGAAGGAGCAGATCTTAATTCTAAGGGAGATACATTAGATACACCATTGCATCTTGCTGTAGAAAATAATCATCCTAAGGTAGTAAATGTACTCCTTTCAAAAGGGTCAAATGTTAATGCTGTAAATGTAAATAGAGTTACTTGTTTGCATCATGCAGTTGAAAATGGCAATCTTGAAATAGTAAAGACTTTGATTACACATGGATCTGATCTTCATGCTGGATGTATAGGTGAACTGGACGACAAAGGTATTACACCGTTACATTTAGCAGTACGTCACGGTAAAGTAGGTATTGTTAAAGTTCTACTTGAAGCAGGAGCTAATGTAAATGCAAAAACTGATAAGGGAATTACACCTCTGGGTATTGCCTGTGAATCTGGCTTTGTGGAAATGGTTGATCTTTTACTGAAATCAAAGGCTGATATTAATGCAAAGGATTTTGATATTATGACACCTTTGCACTTAGCATTAATGAAAAATCATTTAAAAGTAGTAAAATTACTACTTACGAGGGGAAATATTGATGTCAATGCAAATTTCATACAAGGCGGAACAGCTTTACATATAGGAGCTTATTCTGGTAATTTGGATGTGGTAAAGATGCTGGTTGAAAGAAAAGCTGATGTCAATGCTGTAATAACGCTTGGTTTTACACCTTTACATCTAGCAGCTCAGAAAAGTAATTTCGAAGTGTGTGATTTCTTAATTAAAAATGGAGCTATTGTTGATGCCAAAAATATTGGGAAATGGACACCTTTAATGATTGCAGTACATAATGACTGTCCTATTAAAATCTTAGAATTGTTAGTTGCGAAAGGAGCAAATATAAATGCAAAAACAAGTGATGGTGAAACAGCTCTACATTTAGCTACCAAAAAAAATTGTTTAGAAACGGTAGAATTTCTTATTCAAAATAAAGCACTTGTTAATGCTAAAGATAAGAACAACTTTACTCCTTTGCATAATGCAGCAAATAATGGCAACCCAGATATTGTTAAATGTTTGCTTGATGCAAATGGGGATCCAAACATGAGAACAGTAAAACGACTATCTCCCCTGCATATTTCAGCTGTTGGCGGTTATGTAAAGGTGTCCGAGCTACTATTAGAAAGAAGGGCAAATGTTAACGCTGCAGACCAAACAAATCGTACTCCTTTGCATCAAGCTGCAGAATATGGGTATGATCAAGTAGTCTCTGTTCTGCTCAAGTATGGTGCCGATGTGTCTATAAGAGAGCATGAGGATAAACGCACAGCACTACATTTAGCAATTTTGTTTTCTTACCCTAACATAGTTAAACTACTTGTAGCTAATGGAGCAGATGTTAATGAAAAAGATAGTCATAATTCTACTCCATTGTGTTTGGGAGTGCACAATTTAGACATAGTTCAGACACTTCTTTCAAATGGAGCTTGTTTTGGTGCTATAATGAAAGAAATACAAACTTTACAAAAGCTTATGGTAATGCAAAAGGGAAATATGGAGGTACTAAATTACTTAATTCAGATTAAAAAACTGTTTGAAGCTGTAAAGAGTAATGACGTCAAGTTGGTGCAGTCGTTAGTCAAAGAAAATGTTTTTATTGATACTTATGCTAATGGGTTTACACCCCTTCATCTTGCTGTTAATAATGGACATATTGAAATTGTGTCTGCATTATTAAGTAGGGCTGATCCCACTGTAGTTACTAAAAAGGGCAATACAGCATTACATGTTGCTGTTCTAAAGGGTTTTGGAGACATTGTGAAACTTTTATTGCAACATGATAAAGTCAAGGAATTTATAAATGTTGGAACCACCAACACTAACACTACATCACTCCATGTTGCTGCTGAGAATGGCTCTTTAGAAATTGTGAAGTCTCTGCTAGAACATGGAGCGATGTATGACATTGTTAATAAGAAAGGCAAAAAGCCTTTTGATGTCTCTACAGATGAAAGTGTTACTAATTTGCTAAAATGCGTTAATGATTGCTTTGAAGCTGTAAGCAAAGGAAATTCTGATGTTACTGAAAAGTTAAAGGTGATGGAACATGATGTTCTATTAGCTGTTATACAAACTCGAAATAATAAAAGGAAGACATTACTCCAGATCGCTATTGATCGGAACTATGCTCATATTACAAGTGAATTGCTATGGATAATTTTCAAGGACAAAAAAATATCTGTAAGGTGAAAACACTCAAAGGTGATTGTACAACTCAGAACATCGTTTGACTAAGTTGGAAGGAACATGATACTTGTAAGCTTCATCTAATGATCTTTTATTTAGTTTTTTGAAACACTTGTACTAAATTGCACTGTGGAAGTCAATGAGAACTAATACTAACCCTTATCTGATGGAAATGAGATATTTTAATTAAGAATAATAATTACAGAATAGTTATTTATGACTAACTTCCAATCCACAGAGTAAAAGTATTGCCTTTAATCTACTAGTACTCTTTTTCAAATACCGTATTCTTTAAATAAAGTAGTATATGGTTGGTTGTTTAAACTCAAACTTCACTTACTTGTTTCTTTTCAAGAATCATGATTTCAATCAGCCTCCTGATCATCCTCAGCTTGTGTCCGACTGTTTTGAAGTTCAGTTGTTAGTTTTTGTAACGCTAGAGCGGGTTGTGTGTGCTGCACATCAGCTGTAGTGGCACACCATTTCTGGAATGATGGCCACAACATAAGTCAAGAAACAAAATTACTAACACTCACAGGATGGGAGATCATCTTCATTAAAAAACACAAAAACAAATTGATGAATTTCGACACATAAATAGAGAGTAGCCACATTCAAAATTTCTACCCGCCACAGAAGTCACCGAACACACAACCCACTCTAGCGTCACAAGGACAAACAACTGAACTTCAAAACAGTAGGACACAAGCTGCGGATGATCAGGAGGCTGATTGAAATCATGATTCTTGAAAAGAAACAAGTGAAGTTTGAGTTTAAACAATCGACCATATACTACCTTATTTATAGTACCACTTCACTGTATAAAATCCCACGTAAAATATTACCGTATTCTTTCTTTCTTCTTTTAGTTATTCAATTCCTCAATGCCAGTTTCCAGTGACAGAAAATGACTCGCCTGATAAAGAAATTCAGCAGACATTTGAATTTAGTGTTTTTTAGATACAAAGTCTTTCAAAAAACGCCTTTTATAAGTAACCCAAATAGCTTTAAAAATGTATAATGTGAATTTGCATATGAATAACTTATGCTAACTTTGCAATGTGAAACTCAGCTCAGAAACATTCAAAGAATTATGATTTCAAAACAAATTTTAATCAAGGACATTTGATGAAATTTTCAAAATAAAAGACAAAGTGATGTAAGCAGATTGTAACGTACGGAACACAATCCATATGATGCATGACTGACTAATCATTCTGTAGACTTAACAAGATAGAGAAACTCATAGATTTTAAGTGTGCACCAGAACAAACAGTACTGAAAACCGTATATGTTCGGAACGAAAGGAAAATTTATTGTGTTATTATGCATTGCCATTGAAAACCAAGAAAACCAATACTAGTTTTGCCAGGTGTTCAAGTTGAAAATAAGGGATATCATTGCAGTAAACACAAAGTTGCAATCGCCAACATGCAAACAAAGTAAAATTATGTTCAAATTATTTTCAAAATTGTGTTTGAGCTTTGAGGTCACATACATGTTGATAAACAATTACATTCAAGTCCAGGATAGTAAGCCTAACTATTTTTAAATTTATAATTATAATTAGTTATTCCCCAGAGACTGCAATACCTGCATCAGGAGTTGTTCTTGATTCCTATTATTTGTTATGTTACTGGCCTATCTCTGCATCCCTTTCATTGATTGAAAACACTTTCTACCAGTGGCGTTGCTTTACATCGTGTTCTGGGTAAACTATGTTTTAAAAATTAAATTTATATTGTTTGTTTAAATGACACACGATTCTCAAGGGTTAATAGCATTTTAAATAATGAAATAACGAGAATGTTTGCACATGTATTCGATTTCATATTATTATATTTACATTTTATATTCCTTCAACATTCCATCCTTTTCCCCGCCAAATAGCAAATACAATATTTAAGGTTGTAACTACTAGTTAGCCAATTAAATTTACTGTACCAAACTGTTTGAAATGTTTGGATATTTTCATGCTCAGGAGTTGGTAATTTACCTTTCATAAGACTGAACCGAAAACGGAGTTTTTAATAGGTGATCAACTGTATCGGGTGGACTTGTCCACTCAACACTGAAACACAAACACACAGTTTAGGTCAGCAATGAGAATGTAATGTTTATGTTACCCTGGTTTCAAGCGAGCAGGTATCTGAGGGATGAGACTATGATTCCGATAAATCTTTCTAGTCTCTGTGGTGGTGCCATATGTCGCTCTTGCACAAGGAATTAGCCTGTCTTCTCTCAACAAGTAGGTTAACATTTAGTGGGGAAAGTCATATAACTCGTACTTGAATCAGACTACAACTTGGCTGACCACTGTCCAGTCTCAACTTGTCTCCGCTGCCGCATCATCAGATTTCGAGGCTGCCTAGGCACGCGGCAACACATGTTGATGCATAACAACAGTGGGGTATGCAGGGGAGAAAAGTATTTTAATGATAGTACTAATGGGTTTATAATTATTATTAATGACTTGGTTGACAATGCTTTTATTTATTTGATAGGATTCGACTTATTTTCTTAGCACTTTATTTAGATAGATTCAGTCTCAAAGTCTACCCTCATGCTACGCCACTGCTTTCTACACATCAAAACTTATCAACAACTGGTAACATATCTGTGGTTCTCAATGGCAACTTGTAAAACCTTTCACGGTAGTCATCTGAAACATTCTTAAAACTCAAACTATTTGCATGTTCAAGTCCGTATGAATAGTTAGGCCTACTGTATTTACACAAATCTAATGTGCACTTTTTTTGCCCGTTTGTAGCATTAACAATTGGGATGCGCTTAGATTCAAGTGCAAATCCGTTCCGTTCCAGTAACTCTTGGATCAGTTACGTAACAATGCATTGCTGTAATTCTTGACTTGGTTACATTTATCGTCAAGGATGATGGGGAAAGAGGAAATGAATCTGCTTCTGATATCAATACCTCCGAGGATTGCGGTAATGAAAATATTAGTAAATAATGAAGAGTCACATCCTATAATACCGGTAATTAGGTACTTGTACCTCTAATACTGCAGCAGTAACTATTCAATTCAGAAGTTTACATAATGGTTACATATTTCTTTAAAAATGACTGTGTCATGTAACAATTGGCAACTTATACCAGTAAATTCAATGTTCTGATAATTTATGTACAAATCCATTGTTGTATAAGATAAAATACCGGTACTTTTAAAATAAAATAAAATATCCTACCATTGATGCACATTGCAGTCACCCATAGACTGTCTTTTGTATGGTTTTATGCAGTGGCGTACCAAGGCTACTTGGCGCCCGGGGCTAACTAGATGGTAGTCGCCCCCTATCACTAAAAACTTCAAGGTTCAATGAGTTTAATTTAAATACAGTTTAATGTTCACAATTATTTATTTTTAATACTTTAATACATTAACACATTATAAAGAGAAAAGTATGAATGAAATAAAACTGTAAGTATTATAAGGTTAGTTTGTAAAAAAAAAAAAAATAATAATAATAAAGAGAAAAGAAGTTTCAGAGTCATAACAAAAATTTAAAAATGTATCCTCCTACCCTTGATGGATGCAAACTTATTTATAATAGAGTTGAAGTCTATAGTAGCAGCCACATCACGTTCAATTGATAAAATTACTAAATTACACCGTAAACTTTTCCTGTGGGCTCGGCTCCCACAACCTATTTCGTATCGTCTATAAATAGTTTAAAACGAAACATTTATTTCATTTCTAAATAATATTACTGCAGTATTTAACAAAATAATAAAGAAAATTTGACCAATAAAATCTTATATTTTGCCTGAAAAGAATTATTTTTTCTTAATTTAAAAAAATATGTTTTTCAATTTTGGTGCGCCCCCCCCCCCCCCCTTACGGCGCCCGGTGCGGCCGCCCCGTTCGCCCCACCCTTGGTACGCCACTGGTTTTATGTTTCTAATTTGCAACAATTGGGTTCAAAGGTGCATTAGATTTGCATAAATACAATATAATACTCAAAAATTAATACTTTTTCCTCTGAAGTCAAGCTAAGTACAGGACCTCTAATGTATCCAAATATTGTGAGAAACAAGCACTCGGTTGCTATTGAAACATGCACAGAAGCCGACTATTTTTAATAGTACTGTTTGTTCTGACACAGACTGTATTTACATTCTGTGACTGATTTATAATGAATAGGCCTAATTGTATTTATGATGTAATTTTCTTTGTATAGCATTGTAGTTTGCAATATAATATGATAGATCTTAGAAAAAGTAAAGCCCATTAGATATTACTCAACTTCCACATATTATAATCATTATAGGACATGTAATCTACTTTATTCTAAGTATTAATACCCATTTATTTGAGTGAGCTTCTTGTAGAGTTCTTGCCTCGACATTATTGCATGAAGTTGACTTCTATTTTTTGTTGTTAAAAAAAAAACTCAAATGCATGCTGCTAATGTCAATATATTTAACTCTGTTACAAGTCATCTTGAGATGTTATGACCAAACATAGGATGCTTCTTTATTCTTACTGATAATGATATTGGTAATTATTATAATCTTTCATTGAGAGTGTAAACTTATAACTGATTAATCAACCAGTACTGTGTAATTGTTATTTGCTATAGGCTATGTTGCAATTTTCAGTGTACCCATCAGAATAATATTAAATAAAGTGTAATGTCATTTATATGTGAAATAATTTAGTATTGCAATTTTATTAGTATGGTACTGGTCAGGGTGGCCAGATGACATTTCTAGAAATGAGGACAAACGACATAAAAATGTAGAACGCTGATAAACAGGGCCCGGATTCTAATGACATGTCATCTTTTTATTGATGCTGCAAAGACATTTCCAACTTGTGGACAAATTCTAATCATGGACTCTAGATTACAGAAATACATTTTTATTAGGTCATTTTTTGTCATTTTATGCAATTTTATATTTTTAGGGCATTTATTTCAATTTTAGGTCATTATTTTGTCATTTTCGTGTCATTTGCTTCCTTATTTAGTCATTTTCATGTATTTACATTGAGTGTATTAATTTTTTTTGTCGCTAGTGGTGCTGTCTTTGAAGTGTTGTTTGTTTAATACAAAGAAGAAAAATTCGGCGTTAAAGTGTTGACATGTCTCAGTCGGAATTGAGAATCAAAGAAACGTCAAAATTTTGTATTAAATTGCTATTGTTATTAGATTGACTTGGCACCAGAGTCTGCCACCTGCTTGGATTTCAGAGTGCAAACTACTGTTTACCCTTAATAAACAACAATATAATCCAGCAGACCACAAAAGGATGTGCCGAATTTTGACTCACCAGTGCCCCAGTGCCAGTATAAATTTCCGTGAGAAAATAACATTCACAACATTACAGTTATTTACAGTTTTTACAATTATGTACAAACTAGTCTACAACTTTGTGTGTACAATAATAATTTTCTATAAATAAAATATCAGTTTTTAGGTCGTTTTTTATAATTATTAAGTCATTTTCTTTAAAATATAAGGTCATTTTATAGGTCATTATTCAAACAATTTTAGGTCATCAGAATCCGAGCCCTGCTGATAAATAAGCCAAAAATATACAACTATAGTGCACGTCGCTTATTGTGAACACTTCGGGACGCAGCTAATCTGATAATATTAACTGACTGATAACAACAGCCAAAGGAATTAAATGAAGGTTATTTAATCATTTATAATATAATACACTAAAAACAGAATTAAAAATATTTATTCATAAAATAATATGTAACTGTGAATCATTGAACCACTCATAGGCAAATACAGTAATAGACTACAAGCTACTATTTTTTCTACCTGTAACAAATTTTTTAATTGTTTTTACTTTCCTTTAGGAGACCATTAACCAATACTCCTTACTCACTGTCAGTTATGAGTGTTTTTGGAAGTCTATACTGATCTGTGGTGAACACCGCATAGCAAAACCTATCTAATGCCTGTCTGTTCAAGTATTTTCATTTTACACTAGCCATCACTGCATGTCAACACTGTTATCTTCATAAATCAAAAGCTGCAGCTTAACTATGGGGTGAAACATGTTTTAATGCTTAAAAGAGAAAGTTAGTAATGCCACCCCCTCGCACTGGTCATCCTGTGAGCTGGGAACAGAATAGTTGCTTGTAGTTACAGTTGAGTTAGAAACGAAATCCTTAAAAATGAAATTTTGAATGACATACAGTACTTGGAAATAAAGCCGTGAAAGGAAAATGTGATAACATAAACTTAATCTTTTATCACAATAAACAGCATTTTTTCAATGTTTTAATATTAATCCGTACAAGACTTCATAAAAGTGATAACATTACCCCACTGATAACATTATCCATGATTACATTAAGCGGCATTCACTGTATATTGATTTTGTACATTTAATTCAAAACTATGACATAACATTGCATAGTACTGTACTTTACATAAAGTATCTTGAACCTATCGGTCAGAGTCAGTTGTATTGCTGACTGTCGATTTTGTTGGCTAAAAGTTTTGCTTTTAGGCAAATAATCGGCTCTGAAAAAGGGTTTCCCAATGCTCCCTGTGTAAAAACCATTTAAATACGCCCTCAAAGCTATGTGGGTAGTTGGAGTTCTAGTGTATACATAAAAAAAAAAAATTATATTTAATTGAGACATAATAATAATATGCACGAATAACGTTTCCCAAGTATAAAAACGTAATTTGTGTAGTGCATGTTTTTGAGTGTTTTGGAATTTTTTTCATTATTACAAAATATTTACTTGATATTGTTGCAATTAGGGATGCCCATCCCCCCAAAGGCTACGGCGAACTCTCCCCCCCCCCCAAAAAAAAAAATCGCCCTTAGCCCAATGTTTACTGACAGCTCAATTTCAACTTCTTTTTTAACACAGGTGGAAAGTTCCCCAAAGCTTGATATTACTGTAGCTCTTCTGATACCGGTAGGGCTTACGTATTAAAAATTTAAACAACCAATTAGAAGGTTAAAATCAATCAAATAATCATTATATATATAGTTAAAAAATAAAAATAAAATATATTTTTGGGAAGTCATATAGGACTATTTTATTATTTTCTAATTCAATGAATCCCATTGTAATTGGAATAGAATAAATTTCTATGTGAACATCACTTTTTCTCAATCCACACAAAGCCTACAGCATGAATAATGTAACAGTGTATAGGAATTTTACCAACCACTTAATATAATACTTATTTTAAAATATGTTAATGTCCTACACATATAATAAAAGATCTTACACTGAACTCACCGCATGAAATTCATACTGCATGATATTGAAGCCAACGAGCTGTCTCCATGACAACACTTGTGTTTGTAGTGTACTTAGCTGCCTTGGGAAATTGCATGATCTGGAATTTAACATAATCGAGCAAATTAGAGAGGATACTAATAGAATTCATTCCTACAAATCAATAACAGTGATAGAAATTCACATAAATATAAATCTATATTTTCTATACTCTGGGCAAGGACAATATCATTTTCTCATTTCACATTTTGATATACGGTAGAAAAGAGGCCGTATTGCAAAAAGTATGTATTCAATTGTCTCAGCCTCATGCAGGCTGAAGTTTGTGCAAATGATGGGTAGCAAGTAGGCCTATGCCATTTCAGTAGTTGGTAAACAATACCATCCACTGACACTTTATTTGTCATGGCAGGCTTCGAATTAGTTGAGAAAAAGGGAAGTTGGTCAAATAAATTATATACAGTATATGAAAATTTTAAACAAATAATGTGATTGTGCTATGTCAGATGTCGGGAAAAAATCGTTTCCACTGAATCTTTTCATTGCTGTAGACTTTGTGTTAGTTGAGAAAAAATTAAATCATTTGGGGGGGAGGGGGAGAAGAAAGGTTGATTGTGCGAAATCTTTGTAAGGGTATTGGGTTTGGGAAGCCTGAAATATTTATTAAACACCCATTAATCCTAAAAATTTTCTTTTGATATCAGATTTGAGTCAAAACTGTCCAATGGGCATGTAAAAGCAACGTAAGCTTAACATTCTGTGCAAAATTTAACTTTTATTTTACAATAAACTCTCCCTTTAAAAACTCAAATATTTCGAAACGCACAGTGAAATTTTATTTTATCATACTTCAATGGTTTTTAATTCCCCCTCCCCAATTTTCCCCAATGGCGCAACTTGCACCATGATTCCCCCTGTGGATGGCCCTCGTTGCAATTATGCATATTTTATTTTCTTTTTTGCAATGTGTTAACAAATTTATGAAACTGCTTTTTAAATTTATTGGCCACTAAATTTTGTTCTTGTTTAAAAGTAGAGTAGAGTCCTGCAAACTCAGCCTAAAATGGACTAAAAGGGTGCCGGGAATGTGTTTATTCGCCTCAGATATAATAAACAGTGTTAAAAATCGCCATGAAATATGTTAATACGAATGTTTCTACTCTTCTATAAAACAAATTATGTGTCAATAAATTACAACGAAATAGTTTACTTCATTTCTTACAACTGCTGAACTGCTAGGTTATCGAGTGCCGAGTCTGCAAGAATCTACTGTAATATATTTGGCCTTGGCCATGGTCATGAAAATGTATTACAAACTTACAAAAATGGCATTCAGAATATAAGAATTTCTTTGAATGTTATTTTGATATGTACAAATAATGTCCAGATTTGTCTGGGCACCACCAAAATCTTGTGGACGACCAGCAGTGGCGACCATTGGCCTACAATGAAGATGAGGTAACTATGTTAAGTATACTTTTTCTTTTTTAACAATTACAGAGAAAAAGCACCCACACAGGTGTACAGTTCACAAATAATTTACTACAAACAGAAGGTCACGGGTTTGATCCTCGATAAGGTGGTAAGATTTTGCAATTCGCCAAACCTTCTGGTGGCACCATGACCCCAGAATCAACACAGTCTCTAACATAAATGAAGATACCTGGAGCAATCCTGGGGGTGAAAGTTGATAACCTACACACTGAATGTCTAAAACAACTGGGAGCCTCAACCTCCTAGAATTCTTAGGGCCTCCACAGCAGTGGCATAACTAGCTCAAATGGTATGCAGTGCGGAAAATTAAGTGTCAACTCCCCCCCCCCCTCGATTGAAATTACGTATTAAAATAAAGTTTAGACTGCCTTTATCAATGTGCCAATACAACTTTTCCACACATGATTTAAATTGCGTGTTTGGCATTGGAAGGCTGTTACTCAAGAGAAGGTAGGATGTAAACACATTACATGCACATTTATATTGCTTGACAAATATCACTTCCCACATATTTCTTCGCATATGCCTATCAACTAGACCTTTGTTCTTCCGTAAGCCCTGCTTATTGAATCGATCTGGAGCTTAACTCGGATATCTGCATATCATAATTGCAATTATCACCGAATAAACAAAAGCATTCTGGCACTTTGTAACATCAGTTTACCTAATTTCATTCTATATCAGAATGTGAAGTGACAAAAGATGTGTTGGCCATGCTTAGAGTGAAGAATGTTACGTGAGTGCATTATTCAGATGTTATTTGGGTTATATATCCTTCAGGGATGCGATACGATGTGCCGATGTGGTAAAGACGTTCTCTTCATTTTTACAACCTACTTACATGAAGAGAATGCCATACATACGTAATATAATATACTAAGAGGCAAACTTTATTTGGGCAGAGGAAGTTATGCTTCACAACAGATTTTTTAAGATGTGTCTTGCCTCCCCCATGCGCATAACATGTCCAGCCCATTTCATCCTCCGTGATTTAATTACCTTTACTATATACTATATAGGCTATGAAGCTTGTCATTATGCAATTTTCTCAGGCCCTCGGATTTGTACCGGAGTGCGCCAGTCCCCTACCTACTTAAACCTAAGGGCACACACACACCCAGTCCTGAACACTACTGAAAAATCCCCAACCCGGCCGGATATCGAACCCGGGCCGCCGGAGTGGAAAGCAATCGCACTACCAACTCACCCACGGCGACTTTTACTCGAAAGATACTAGCTCAATAATGCATAAATCTCATTTTAGCATTGGCCCTTTTAGAACTAAGCCACAGATTTAATTGGTTAAAAATTCTTACTACATATCCCATACAATACCAATATAATTAAAGTAGGCTACTTTCTTCAGAATTTAATAGAATGAAATAGCGTCAATAGCGGGAGACTGCACGCGACTACAGGAACATCGTGTTCACTGTCGGTGCAAATTTCGAGATTAGAGAACAATGCTATTCTTTTGTAGATAGGGCCCGGCTCTAGGTATTTTGTGCGCCCTATGCAAGAAATAATTTCGTCGCCCTGTTCTGAATTTCCACAATCATTCCATTTTTTACCATTTGATTAAATATGGAATTTAACATCCTCTAGTCTGGTATGGGCAAATGGTTTAATAAAATTGATTTGAATTGGCCTAATATGAGAAAGGCTTATATTTAAGGACACGTTATCACTTTTAATATTTACATTAAATAAACAAGAAACTACAACTGTTAGTGTTAACACCTTGGTTAAGTTGCTGCAGTGCTGCTAAAGTGTTAGCTAGCTTTATTTCACTGTATTCTGTACATTATGAACTGAACTAAACTCCGTGACGCTACATCCCTGAAGTGACAAGGCCTACCATCCGACCGCTGCGTCATCTACTATAGGCAGATGGCAGGAGTGGAGGGCATGTGGTCAGCATGCTGACACACACGGCCGTTAATGGGGGTTTCCATAACCGGGGGCCGCTACTTCTCTATCAAGTAGCTCCTCAATTTGAATCACGAGGCTGAGTGCATTCCGTTCCAGACCTCCCTACCTCATAAAAAATCTTAGGAGGTACCGGGGATCTGTAGTTAACCACATGACCACGCCGGCGGTCACTGTACATTATAAATTGTTGGAGTAAACAGTTGAAAATCGACTGTTTGTCAGTGAATCAGTTTAAATCCCCCATATGATGTCAAAGACATAAATACTATAAGAATCAAGAATATCTACAGTAATATAAATTCCTATAACAAAATAATCAATGTGAGCACTAATTTGTATTACCTTCAATATAATTCCGTTCAATGCCTAAATTTTATTTGGGCTACCTTACAGTATTATAATTATACGAAATCGTTATTGTATTATGTGTTGGATATTTTCTCCGTGCGTCTTTAAATGTTTAGTTAGTTATTTAGTTGTACTTGTTCTTGTCAATTTCAGATATAGGTGTAGATCTTAATTTTAAGTTCAGTTTAAAGGAATGACGAACCCATGCATACAAACGGTGAATAAAGACATCTAATCTGATCTAATTTAACTGTATTACCGAAATATTATAATTAATGAGAAATGTATATAATTCTGTCAATTTATAAATTTATGATACACCTGTTTCGTCATACAACGTGAAAATATCGGTTAATACGTGCAGCAGTCAGGGTGACCAGGCGTCCGGCATCTGGAGGATGTCTTTTTTTTAAAACACAATCCTCCCGTCCTCCAGGCATTAAAAAATTTCCAAAATGTCTGTCATTTTGGATCAATTTTTTTTTTTTACTGTTTCTTTTGATTATTACCATCATTAAAGACGTTTTACGTTCCTACTATTATTATTAGTACGAAACCAACGCTTGATCGTTGGTCAACGTGTTTTCTTGTCTTGATGTCTCGATTAAACTACTATTGATTTAAGTGTCTCCCCGTTGTACCCTTAATATTGTCATCTTTAGATGACTAGTAGAATAACAACATTTATTAGTATTACTTCCTAAAAAAAAGTATAGTGTTCCCTATTACAGGGCAATGGAGAGGGTTCCAGGAGGATGAGGCTCCAAGATTTTTAGACAATCGGGACATGAAGGTGGTAAGGTTGTCAGCCCTACGCACCGGTCGCCTTTACTACTAGGATTGCACCTGGTACTCATTTCTGTTGGAGGCTGAGTCGGCCCCAGGGTCATAGTGCCACCAGAAGGATTAGGACAATTGAAAAACCCCAATGACCTCATCGGGGATCGAACCCGCGACCTTTCGGTTTATAGCGTAGCGCCTCAACCATTACGCTCTGCCTGGATTTAATTCTAGTGTGGAGAATGTTTTCCTTGATAGGGTTTCAGTGGTCTGAAGAACGAAACGGATTCCTTCCTATATCCATCAATAATATGTCGCTTGTTAAGTATAATTTCAAAGGTCTGTCTTGTATTTATTTTTTTCATTACTTGAAGGAGAGACCGACAGTACTAAAGAAAATTTCAGGTGGCGAGAAATATGCTAGTTTAGACCTAATGTAAAACACTTAATAAACAGTACAGGCCTATCCTGTTTAATAAATAACCAAATGTTAATATTTATATTCTTGTAATTAGAATTTTTTTACCAGATTCCTTAAGCAAGAACCTAAAGAACTATACATGTTGATTATAACGGCATATTCTCCATTTTCATTCATTTTGTCCTCCCCATTATTTTCAGCACATGATCATCCCTTCGCCGCAGTATCCATTTAATTTGCATTACAGCGGACGACATGAAAGAGATAGCTGCCGAACCAGCCGAAGATCCTGGTTCAAATCCCGGCTAAGGCATTGAATTTTTCAGTATGACTCAGCCACTGTATATATGCAGTAGCTACCGAACCAGCCGAAGAATATATTTATATATGTTAAAATATATATAGTCCACCGCTGTGGCGTAGGGGATGCGATCGCTCCTCTCACGCAGCGGGCCCGGGTTTGATTCCTGGTCGGGACAAGTTACCTAGGTGGAGGTTTTTCTGGGGTTTTTCCTCACCTGTGAGACATATGTCGGGTAACTTTAGGTCCTTGTGGCCCCCAGATATCATCTGGCCGTCATTATAATCTTCATACCATTCTCGCCTTGTTTGGAGTGTGTGAATGATGTATCTCGTCCTATGTGTTCGTGTTGTCTCGGAGGTGGCCCCGGTATTGGTCTGATCACTCATCCGGGGAACCCCTCCATGTCCTTGTCTGGTCAAGTATGTATGTGATCCAAAGATAATCCCTCTCCCGAAGGTCGCGGCCCTCTAAGGCCCGGGCTGCTTGGGTCGCTTAATTCCTAAAAGGGAGGGGTAAAACTAAGATAAAGAAAGAAAGAATATATATATTAATTACTTAGTGGTGACATTATCTAAAAAGGGGTAGTAGTTGAGGCGCTGCGCTACAAACCGGAAGGTCGCGGGTTCGATCCCCGATGAGGTCGTTGGAGTTTTTCAATTGGCCTAATCCTTCTGGTGGCACTATGGCCCTAGGGTCGACTCAGCATCTAACAGAAATGAGTACCAGGAGCAATCCTGGGGGGTAAAGGCGGACGGTGCGTAAAGCTGACAACCTTACCACTTTCATGTGCCTACCGAATGTCTAAACTCTGGGAGCCTCAACTTCCTGGTACCCTCTAGGCCTCCATGGCATCTTGTCTAGAAGCATCTTGCAACCCTGAACGATTACTAAAGTGCCCGAACTGGGAAGCGTCACTAATAGCGAGTTCTGTCTTGAATGACATTAAATTATTGATATTAACTATATGCACAATTGTGCTAATTTCTTTATTCATTCATAAATAAATTAGTAGATACACATTCGGCATTTTACTTACAAAAATAAGTCACATTAATTGTTACGGCTATATTGATTTGATTTATATTTCGATTGTTGTCAGCGTGATTAACGCCTTGTTTGAACCAAGGAATGAATTACAGAGCAAGCGCACTGACGTAAATGATCTGCTGTAACGGTTAATTTACTATGCATCAGGTAAACCTGACCGAATTAATTAATTTTGTTTCATAACAGATCTGCTTCATTAACGTGTTTTTAATTTTCTCTGCACAAAAGTAGCTACGAAGTCAGTGTTACGATTTGAACTGAACTATTTTTTAGGAGCAAGGTGTGCATACTAAACAGCAAAAGTTGTAGTTCGTCCACCAGCCATGAGGCGCTCCCTTGTCACGTGGCTTTGTTTACTTAATTTGAACTTTGAAGATAAAGTGAGCTTACTTTGTGGATAAAGTGGAAAAGTAAATAGGGGGATAAAAATAATTTTATTGTTGTATAGAAGTGTACATGTAACGAGTGTTATGTCGCACCGGACTATGCTATCCTTGTTTCAAAAATGTTCTCAAGACCCCAAAGGACTTACTCCACTCCATTGTGCAACAAGTTTGGGAGATTTGCATGAGGTTCAATGTTTATTAAACCAGGGATTAAATATCAATTTGCGAACCAAGAAGGAACGCTTTACTCCTCTCTTCTACGCTATTGCACGAAATAACTTAAAAATGGTTGAATTCCTCATTGCCAAAGGAGCATATGTGAATCATAAGGGGATTTTTGGTATCACACCTCTAACCTTTGCATGCATTTCTGGCCATATAGATATTGTAAATACTTTAATTGCAGAAGGTGCAGATCTTAATTCTAAGGGAGATCAATTAAATACACCATTGCATTCAGCTGTAGAACGTAATCATCCTGATGTAGTAAATGTCCTCCTTTCAAAAGGGTCAAATGTAAATGCTGCAAATGTACATAAAGTTACTCCTTTGCATCATGCAGTTGAAAATGGCAATTTTGAATTAGTAAAAACTTTAATTGGACATGACTCTGATTTTCATGCTGGATGTATAGGCGAAGAGGGAAGCACAGATATTACACCCTTACATTTAGCAGCACGTCATGGTAAAGTAGGTATTGTTAAAGTTCTACTAGAAGCAGGAGCTAATGCAAATGCAAAAACTAACAAGGGAATTACACCTCTCGGTAATGCCTGTGAATCTGGCTTTGTGGAAATAGTTAATATTCTGCTGAAAGCAAAGGCTGATATCAATGCAAAGCCCATTACTAATGCCACACCATTGCACTTAGCAGTATTGAAGAATCATTTAAAAGTAGTAAAATCACTTCTTCAGAGGAGAAATATTGATATCAATGCAAATCTTGAACAAGGAGGGATAAGAGGAACTGCTTTACACGTAGGAGCTAATTCTGGTAATCTAGAGGTGGTGAAGTTGCTGGTAGAAAAAAAAGCTGATATCAATGCTGTAACATCTGATGGTTTTACACCTTTACATCTATCAGCTCAGCACAATCATTTGGAAGTGTGTGATTTCTTAATTGAAAATGGAGCTAACATTGATGCCACAAATATTGAGAAATGGACACCTTTACTGCATGCAGTACATAATGACTGCCTTCTTAAAATCATAGAAGTGTTAGTAGCAAAAGGAGCAAATATAAATGCAAAAACAAGTGATGGTGAAACAGCTCTACATTTAGCTACAAAAAAGAATCGTTTGGAATTAGTATATTTTCTTGTTGAAAATAAAGCACTTGTTAATGCCAAGGATAATAAGAATTTTACTCCTTTGCATATTGCAGCAAAGAATGACAACATAGACATTGTTAAATGTTTGCTTGATGCAAATGGGGATCCAAATGTAAGAGAAGCAAAACGACGAACTCCCCTGCATATGTTGGCTGGTGGTGGTTTGCATGATGCAATTGATGATTCAGTCAATAAAAAAGGAAAACGACTAACATCCCTGAAGACACCCATTTCAGAGGGTGGTGGTGTAAAGGTGTCTGAGCTACTTTTAGAAAGAGGTGCAGACGTTAATGCAGTTGACCACAAGAATCATACACCCTTGCATGAAGCTGCAGAATTTGGGTATGACCACATAGTCTCTGTTCTCCTCAAATATGGTGCCGATGTGAATGTTAGAGATCATTTGTGTAAACAAACACCTCTACAAGCAGCGCTTTTGAGACCTCATACTAACGTAATTAAACTTCTTGTAGCAAATGGAGCAGATGTTAATAAAAAAGATGGTTTAAACACTACTCCATTGCAATTGGGACTACACAATGTAGACTTAGTTCAGACACTTCTTTCAAATGGAGCTTATTTTGATGCTGATGCTATAAAGAAGAATATTCAAGAGTTACAAAGAGAAGAAGAATACCAGTATAGAGAGTTAGCTAATTACTTAATTCAGATTAAAAAACTGTTTGAAGCTGTAAAGAGTAATGACATTAAGTTGGTGCAGAAGTTAGTAAAAGAAGGTGTTTTTACTAATGCCAGGGATACTAAAGGGTGTACACCCCTTCATCTTGCTGTTAATAACGGAAATACTGAAATTGTGGCTTCGTTATTAAATAGGGCTGACCCCACTATAGTTACTAAAAAGGGCAATACAGCATTACATGTTGCTGTTCTAAAGGGTTTTGAAGAAATTGTGAAACTTTTATTGCGACATGATAAAGTCAAGAAATTTATAAATGTTGGAATGATTTGTACCAATACATCACTCCATGTTGCTGCTGAGAATGGATCTTTAGAAAATGTCAAGTCTCTTTTAGAACACGGAGCGATGTATGACCTTGTTAACAAGAAACGTAAAAAGCCACTTGATCTCTCAAAAGATAAAAGAGTTACTAATTTGCTAAAAATTGTTAATGATTGCTTTGAAGATGTAAACAAAGGAAATTCTGATGTTACTGAAAAGTTAAAGGTGATGGAACATGATGTTCTAGTAGCTGTGATACATGCACGTAATAATAAAATGAAGACATTACTCCAGATTTCTATTGAAGAGAACCATGCTCATATTACAAGCGAATTACTATGGATAATTTTCAAGAACAAGAGAAATGTCTGTAAAGTGAAAACACTCAATGGTGACTGTAAATTTTGTAAACTCAGAACACCGTTACCTAAGTTGGAAGGGGAATTAATTTAATACATGTAATCCTCATCCAATGAGCATTTTATTAGTTTTTAAAAAGCATATACTAAATTGCACCTTGGAAGTCAATTAGAAAGAATAATAATTGAAGTATTTACTTTATAAGGGTCTAAGTGCCAAACTCATTATTTTTCAGCTGATAGCTTTAAATGGATCTATGTACCCAGACCAATGCATTTCAGAAGGATCCAAGGTCCAGGGAAAGCCACATTAGTAGGAATAAATTCCAAGATTTAGCACTGGGTCTATCTCTGGGAGGTCTTTCTGTAGGTCTATGTCTAGTTTCTCTACACATTCATGATTTTGGCACTTAGACCCTTATAAAACTAAACACTTCAGATACAGAATAGTAATTTATGACTTACTCCCAATCCACAAAATAAAAGTTTTGGCTTTAACCTACTAGTACACTTTTCACGTTTTTTTTTCTTTTTCTTTCTTTCTTTTTTTCCTGATTCATTCATTCTCCCTTTCTTTCTTCTTTTAGTTATTCAATTTCTCAATACCAGTGTTCAGTGACTCAACTGATAAAAAAATTCAATGGACAGTTGAATTGGGTGTTTTACAGATACGTCTTTCAAAAAGTGCCTTTTATAAATAATCCAAATAACTTAAAAAAATGTACAATGTGAGTCACATGAATACACTAACTTTGCAATCTGAAACTCAGTTCAGAAACAGACAAAGAATTATGATTTCAAAACAAATTCTAATCAAGCACCGACAATGAAGTTGAAAAATAAAAGATACACTGGCGTAAAGAATTTGTAACATACATTACACAATCCCTATGGTGCATGACTGACTAATCATACTGTAGATTTAACAAGAGAGAAAACTCATAGATTTTAAGTATGCACCAGAACAAACAGTGCTGAAAATAGTGACACATTCGGAATGAAGGGGCTTTTGTGTAAAAATTTCTGGCCATTCAAAACTAAGAAAACGAGAAGTAGTTTTGCATGTTGTTTAAAGATAAAAATAAGGGACATCATTGCAGTAACCTCAAAGTTGCAATTGCTAACAAAGTAAAATTATGTTCAAAATAGCATTTGAGCTTTGAGGTCACGTACATGTTGATACACAATGAGATTCAATTTCAGGCTAGAAAGTTTTTTTAAAATATATGAATATTGATTTTGAACGTTAGTGCAGCAGATATAAAAGTTCTTTCACTATGTTATTTTTATGATCTGTCCCTAGAGCAAGTAGCAATTTCATCAAATGATTGAAAACCCTATGTTAGAGTATTTGCTCTTCCTTTATTTATTTGTAAGTTGTAACCATTCCTTAAGAAATATAAGTTCTAGGATTGTTTTTTTTAAAAAGTTTCTAGTTTATGCCTTATAGCCTGTTCAGCACTAATATTAAATATAACACCACATCCATAGCTGATAGAAAGAATGTAGTTCAAGAGAAACAAAGTGGTCAAAAACTGCAGTACCAGAGGCACTGTCCATTTACAAATGTAGGCGGCTATGTTGAAACGTGGATATAGTCAGAAAAAAAATGTCATTTTGAAATATGGGACAAATGACATTCCATAAAAGATTGTTACGGGATACAGAGTTTTACTCAAATAAGGGTCTTCCCCTTCCAAACATGAGATGCCCTGTAACCCTTACAACTATTACCAGTATGTCTATTGGAATGATAATTCTTCATACTGCCCGTGTGTAGGCTAAGGCAGAAAGGTGAAGTCAGACTGAAAAATTCAAATCCCAGCTATGGCATTGAATTTTTCAGTCTGACTTCACCTTTCCACCTTAGTATATCTACTAACATAGCCATTGAGATGAATGTAACATTCATCACTAAACCATATCTTGGACAAGAACGTAGAATCTCCCTCATAAGCCTGAACTAGTGACTGTGTTCTTTTGGTAAAAACAATAAATGAAACATTTTACAAGACAACTTTCCTTAACTCTATTTAAATTTATATGAGGCACATCCATAAAGTAAGTTTCCCTGAGCCCTTTACAAAAACAAAACACAATTTCGTGGTCATATGTATTCCATTAGAAGACACAGCAAGTATTCAGCAATTACTCAACATATTTGCCACAGGAATTGAAACATTTTTCATCCCGTGGAACCAGCTATTGAATACCTGCGTCTTAGAAGTCTGCTGCCAGGGACTTGGACCACTGTGTGACAAACATCTCCTCCTCTCTGTCATTTTTTGAGGTGAAGGAAAAGATGAAAATCACTGGGAGCAAGGCCCGAGCTATAGGGTGGATGTTTAAACACCTCCTAGCAAGTCTCCTGCAGAAGTTCGGCTGGGACGTGTTTAAACATCCACTCTAAAGCCTGGACCTTGCTCCCAGTGATTTCCATATTTTCCTCCACTTCAAGAAACAACAGCGAGGAGGAGATGTTTGTCACACAGTCATTCAAATCTCTGGTGGCAGACTTGTATGACACAGGTATTCAAAAGTTGGCTCCACGGTATGACAAATATTTCAATTCCGGTGGCAAATATGTTGAATAACGAATACATATGTCCACAAAATTGTGTTTTGTTTCTGTAAACAGCCCCAGGGAAACTTACTTTATGGACATGCCTCGTAGATGCTTATGACTATAAGATAGGCCTATGACTATTCTGCAAATTACATCCACAAAATATCATAAAATCTGTTAAATTGCATGTAATAAGTAAATAAGTGGAGGATGACTGTTTAGAAATATAATTTCAATTGCGATATAAAATCAAAAAGGGTACAGGAGAAGAAGGCTGAAGTTCAACCAAAATCAAAAACTGAGATATCTAGCCCATCTGGTAGCTTACCTAGCAATCTATTAACATGTAATTCTTTCTTGTAAGGTATCTGGAGAATACTCCCAATCTGTTCGTCTATTACAAAGAGCGAGAGGTCTCTGCCTGAATATTACTTCTGCGTTTAATGACACCATAACTGGAGAATGATCAGACGACAAATCAAAAAGGGATTCTAAGTGCAGATAATTCTGTGAAATACCCTTTGTAATGAAAAAGTCCAATAGATCTGGTTTTTATTTGTATCAGAAGGCCAGTAAGTGAGTTCACCAGTAGATAAAATTTCTAAATTATTATTAGTGATTGCACGATACAGCTGTCTTAACCATGGGTTGTGATCAGTCGTGATCCCAAGTGAGTGTGTTTTGAATTCCAGTCTTCACCTGCTGCAAATTTTGAACTCAATGTTCTAAAGAAGTTTTCAAAAATCCTGCAAATTGATTTTATGTTTAGGTGGGCAATAACCCTAGTAGCACAGATCGTTGGGCCAATGTTGGGGAATGATCGCCATGTTTCGTTGGTCAACGGTTATGAATGTCCGTCGGGGTTCCGTTGCCAAGGAGCGTTTTATCCAACCAACTGCCAACTGTAGCCAACCAATATACAACAAAATCCCAACAGTTGAGAGACATCTATTAGGTAATGGTGGAACTACTACGCAGCGCAGCGCAGAGACATCTGGCGGAAATACTAGAAGCACACAAAATTTAATTTTTTATTTTCCCTTTCATCCCTTTTCTCCTCTTTTCCCTATTAACTCCCTTCTCTCCTTCACCCTACCTACCTATTCCTATCGTATAAAATTCGCACCTATGGGGATTCGATCTCGGAACCGCTAGCGTTATAGTCTACCGCTTTAGCCACTACGCTATTAGTGATCGTTGAAATAAAAATCGAGAATTCTTCTAGCCTATTTACTACAGAGATGTGTAATACATGATAAATAGTAAGAAGGATATACATCTCGTATTTTGAATATTTGATGTGAATATATGATAACGTTATTTTCAGAGAACAAATAAAGAGCCCTAATATTAATAGAAGTAAAAACACCATTCGGATTCTTCAACATATCAAGATGGCGAATAACTGTTGTATCTTCATGTCTTCGTGATGACCCGAACTACGCCGGAAATTGCCGAAGACTGGCAGGAAGAGGTGGAGCGAAGTAAATTTTTATCATGTAACGCGCACAAAGAGCTCGAATAATTAATGAATTAAAACTGTTTTATTTTATAGGAAATGAAAATTTAACGCTTATAATGTTGTTTCAACACTTTTTAATTTTAACATAAATGCGACCACATTACAACGAGATTTATTGTTGGGCCAGCAATCATAATCCGAACGGTAGGGAGAGCCCTCGTTGGGCCAACGTCATAACCCCAATGGTAGGACTTAGCGCATGACGCAACGGAAACGTACATTGGGCTAACCGAGGAAATTACAACGAACGTTTTCCCAACATATCCCAACCATGCCAACCAAATCCCTCCGTTAGGCCAACGAAGTGTGCTACTAGGGAAGTAGAAGAAATAGTTAATGGCTCGAGAGCAGTAGGCCTATTAACTTTTATGCTAGTAGCCTGCAGGAAATCTTGACAATGTTTAGGCAATTCATAATGTCAAATAGAATTTTCAAATATGATTGCCATACCACCATGGGCATTTCCTGAAGGACGGTTTGATGTATAGGTAACATAACCTCAAAATCTGGCATAGTTTTTCTCTGTAAATCTTGTTTCTGAAATGAGTATTAGCCTACCGGTATATCAATTTTTTTCATTTTTATAAAATGAAAAATGTCTATGTTCAGACAAGCCGTTGAGATTCCAAGAGGAAATATTCATAGTCTTAGTCATTTTATTTTCCATTGGTGATGGCTTTGATTAGATCGAACATGCAATCCATCATTTTATCAATAACATTTTCTATGGTTTTTTCTAATCTAGAGAATGTTTGTTCCATTGCGGTGATGATGTTAATTGATTGCTGTGGCTCTTGCCACTGAGAACTTCCCTTTACAGCTTCTTCATAAGTTTTGTCTGAAGTACTAGTACACTTGGATGGTCATTACTTGGAACTTGTGTTACTGTTTTTGTTAGAGGTTGTTTGGACTTGATTTTTTTTCCCTCAGTGGTTCAAATGTCTTTTGTTTGTATTCCCTATAAGTTTTACATCCTCTGTAACTAGAATAGAATAGAATAGATTTTATTGTCATCAAGCTTGTAGCAATAGACAACATCAGGTTACACATATATACAAAGTATAAAAAAAAAATAGTGCAAAAAACTAACAATAGTAAATTTACAATAAATAATAAAGATAAAAACTATATGTAGCTTGGCTAATAGGTTAGTGTCAAAGTTAAAGAGCAACCGAAACAATTATCCTAAGTTCTACAGGGTCACATTCTGGCATTTAAAGAATTCATTGACTGAATAAAATGGTGTAATTACCAGCCAGTTATACAACCTACGTTTAAATAGATTATATGGAGCTTCTCTCAATTCTATTTGTAGCTTATTAAACATTTTCATACCAAGCACCACATGGCTGCATGGTTCTCACTACAATTTACACAAATTGGTGGAGTTTTGGTTTTTTACAGCAAGTTGTTGTTGGGTGGTCATCACTGCACTTGACGCACCTAAACGGCCTATTGAAGTGATTTTTTGTATGCCCAAACCATTGACATCTCTTGCATTGCACAATTTCTCGTTTTTTGTAAGGTGGTTCAAATGTTACCAAAGTATGAAAGAAGTGCTTTATATCAAATATTGTCTTGTTGTTAGGTGCAGTTTCCAAGTCAATGAAAAAGAGAGGCAAAGGCTCTTTCGATACTCTATGCAGTACATTAGAAATGTTCCTGACTACATGGCCTAGTGCTTTTAGTTCCTCTTTTATATTTACATCTTCACTGTGATGCATACCTCTGAGAACTACTCGGTAAGCATGCTCATGTTTTAATTGGTACATATAATGACTAATATATTTTTCCAGGAAACATTCTCTTATTATTTTATGATTTTCTATATCTATTGGCATCAGTTTGACAAGATGCCCTGCTCTCAATGTAGTCAGTGCAAATTTGTCATTGGCAACTAGACCACCCATTACTTTCTTGAATTATTGTACAGGTATATTAACAGTAGGGCCTACCTGTTACGGGAAAAAATAGATTCTGGTTTTGGTATGCGTACTTCCAGTATACTGTTTGTGTTATCATCTTGTGCTAAGTCATCAGTCATTGAGGAAAATCTATTTGAAACTGGTACTGTATAGTTCACATTTGAGGTATCAGCTAAATTTCTCCTATGGCTCTCGGGGTGTGGGACCTTATCCTGTTGCCATTGTTCATTTGGCAGTGAGCTTGAGTTCATTGTGGAAGCAGTGCACAAGCACTAATTGAAGCTAAATTTGGTGAATGAGGATTTTCATGATGTAACTCACTGTCCATGTCTTGAGTCATTTAATATTCACTTGAGTCATTGGTATGAAATTCTAAACTGTTGGGATTTGTTGTATTTGTATTGTAAATAAATTTTGGAGCATGAACGTAATTAATATTCATAGCGCAAGTTTTTTCTGTTTGAGTATTATCAGATGTATTTGCTTTCATCATTATTGTAGTGGTATCACTGCCTTATGGTGTATGGTATTTCTTTTATTACCTACTGCTACCAACACAGTAGGCAATGACTTAAACAATCAGTCTATGTAGGAGGCCTTTACTCCACAAATAAAAAAAAATATATATATATATATATATATATTGAAAAATATCAGCACTATAATTAATGAAAACAATCTCACCACCATGAAATCACCATGAAATCAGCAGAGATGCAACACTAACAATCACAAATATAAATTTTAAACCTTTAGATACAGCTAAAAGCTATATAATAATACAGCACATTCCTCAATTGCAACCAACTGAAAAACCAAGGCCTCCTGTGTTTTTTCAAACTAGATAATAGAGTTGGAAAACAATTTTCTTCTGCTTACTGTAAGTCATTATTTTACAGGGATAACCAGAGTTTTATTATTGTTTACAAGTGTGTTACCGCTACCGAGTATTATGGCTCACCTCAAATTGCCATCCTTGTTTGAAATATTTTCTCGAGACTTCAAGAATCTTACTCAACTCCATAAAGCAGCAGGTTTTGGAGACTTAAGTAAGGTTAAGTTTTTATTTAACCAAGGTTTCAACATTGATTTGCAAACTCACAAGGATGGTTTGACTCCTCTGTTCTTTGCAATTCAAACAAATCAGTTAAAAATTGTTCAATTCCTCATTACCAAAGGAGCAGATGTCAATCATAAGGGAATTTCTGGTGTCACACCTCTAGACTTTGCATGCATTTCTGGCCATATAGATATTGTAAACACTTTGATTGCAGAAGGTGCAGATCTTAATTCTAAGGGAGATCAATTAAATACACCACTGCATGCAGCTGCAGAACATAATCATCCTGATGTAGTAAATGCCCTCCTTTTAAAAGGGTCAAATGTAAATGTTGCAAATGTACATAAAATCACTCCATTGCATCATGCAGTTGAAAATGGCAATATTAAATTGGTAAAGACTTTGATTACACATGGATCTGATCTTAATGCTGGATGTATAAACGAAGTGGGCGACAAAGATATTACACCCTTACATGTAGCAACACGTCAACATAAAGTAGATATTGTTAAAGTTCTACTTAAAGCAGGAGCTAATGTAAATGCAAAAACTAATAAGGGAATTACACCTCTGGGTATTGCCTGTGAATCTGGCAATATGGAAATAGTTGATATTTTGCTGAAAGCAAAGGCTGATACCAATGCAACAGCCCTTACTAATGCCACACCTTTGCACTTGACAGTATTGGATAATCATTTAAAAGAAGTAAAATCACTTCTTCAGAAGAAAGACATCAATGCAGACTTTGTACAAGAAGGGATAAGAGGAACTGCTTTACACGTAGGAGCTAATTCTGGTAATCCAGAGGTGGTCAAGATGCTGGTAGAAAAAAAAGTTGATGTCAATGCTGCAATATCGTTTGGTTTTACACCTTTACATCTAGCAGCTCTGGAAAATAATTATGAAGTGTGTGATTTCTTAATTAAAAATGGAGCTAACATTGATGCCAGAAATATTGAGAATTGGACACCTTTACTGCTTACAGTCTATAATGGCTGCCCACTAACACTGGTAGAGATGTTGATTGCAAAAGGAGCGAATATAAATGTAAAAGCAAGTGGTGGTTTAACACCTCTACATTTAGCTGCAATAAAAAATTCTTTGGAATTCGTAAATATTCTAATTCAACATGGAGCACTTGTTAATGCTAAAAATGATAACAATGCGACTCCCTTGAATTGTTGTGCAGCACTCAATGGCAACGTAGAAATTGCTAAATCTTTGCTTGATTCAGGTGCAAACCCAAATATTGGAACAGTAGAAAATGCAACTCCCTTGCATAATTCAACTTTTCATGGTTACTTGAAGTTGACTGAATTACTTTTAGAAAAAGGGGCAAAGGTTAATGTTGTTAACTGCAAGAATCTTACTCCTTTGCATTTTGCCGCACGTAATGGATCTCATCACATAACCTCTGTTCTACTCAAGTATGGTGCCAATGTGACTGTAAAAGAATGTGAGAAAGAACGTACAGCTCTACATGATGCCGTTTTTAAATCTCACCCTGACGTAGTTAAACTTCTCGCAGCAAACGGAGCAGATGTTAATGAAAGGGATGGTTTTGATTTTACACCAATGTATATAGCTACAACTTACGGCAATTTCGACATAGTTCGAATTCTACTCTCTTATGGAGCATGTTTTGAAGCCAGATTGAAGGATGTACATATTTTGTGTTCAGGAACGGTAAAGGGATATTTTAGGATTGTTAATTATTTAACTCAAATTGAAAAACTATTTCTGGCTGTAAAAAGTAATAATGTTAAGTTGGTGCAGACGTTACTAAAAGAAGATGTCTTTATTGATCCCAGGGATGCTGATGGACGTACCCCCCTTCATCTTGCTGCTAAAAATGGACATATTGAAATTCTGTCTACATTATTAAGTAAGGCTGACCCCACTGTAGTTACTAAAAAGGGCCATACAGCATTACATGTTGCTGTTCTAAAGGGTTTTGGAGAAATAGTTAAACTTTTATTGCAACGTGATAAAGTCAAGGAATTTATAAATGTTGGAACTACCAACACCAACACCACATCCCTCCACATTGCTGCTGAAAATGGCTCTTTAGAAATTGTCAAGTCTCTGTTAGAACATGGAGCGACGTATGACATTGTTAATAAGAAAGGTAAAAAGCCATTTGATGTCTCTACAGATAAAAGAGTTACTAATTTGTTAAAATTCATTAAAGAACTGTTCGAAGCTGTAAAGAGTAATGATGTTAAGTTGGTACAGAAGTTAGTAAAAGAAGATGTTTTTATTGATGCCAGGGATGGTAATGGGCGGACCCTCCTTCATCTTGCTGTTAATATTGGAAATACTGCAATTGTGGCTTTGTTATTAAGTAGGGCTGATCCCACTGTGGTTACTAAAAAAGGCAATACAGCATTACACATTGCAGTTCTAAAGGGTTTTGGAGAAATTGTGCAACTTTTATTGCAACATGATAAAGTCAAGGAATTTATAAATGTTGGAACTACGAACACCAACACCACATCACTCCATGTTGCTGCTGAAAATGGCTCTTTAGAAATTGTCAAGTCTCTGTTAGAACATGGAGCCATATATGACATTGTTAATAAGAAAGGTAAAAAGCCTTTTGATGTCTGTACAGATGAAAGTGTTACTAATTTGCTAAAATGTGTTAATGATTGCTTTGAGGTTGTAAGCAAAGGAAATTCTGACGTTACTGAAAAGTTGAAAGTGTTGGAACGTGATGTTCTATTAACTGTCATACATGCGCGTAATAATAAAAGGAAGACATTACTTCAGATTTGCATTGAAGAGAAGCGTGCTCATATTACTAGTGAATTGCTATGGATAATTTTCAAGAACAAGAGAAATGTGTGTAAGGTGAAAACACTCAATGGTGATTGTACATTTTGTAAACTCAGAACACCATTACCTAAGTTGGAAGGGGAATTAATTTAAGACTTGTAATCCTCATCCAACGAGCATTTTCTTAGTTTTTAAAAAGCATGTCAATTACAAAGAAGAATAATTACAGAATAGTTTTTTATGACTCACTCCCAATCCACAAAATAAAAGTTTTGACTTTAACCCACTAGTACTCTTTTTCACATTATATTTTTCTTTCATTCTTTCTCTCTTTCTTCTTTTCGTTATTATTAAATTTCTCAATTACAGTGTTCAGCGATAGAAAGTGACTCAAGTGATAAAGAAATTTAATGGACAGTTGAATTGGGTGTTTTACAGATACAATGTCTTTCAAAAAGTGCCTTTTATAAATAATCCAAATAACTTTAACAATGTACAATGTGAGTCATATGAATACACTACCTTTGCAATGTGAAACTCAGTTCAGAAACAGACAAAGAATATATGATTTCAAAACAAATTTTAATCAAGCACTGACGATGAAATTGGAAAATAAAAGATACATTGGTGTAAACAATTTGCAAACATACATTACACAATCCCAATGATGCATGACTGACTAATCATACTGTAGATTTAGCAAGACAGAAAAACTCATAGATTTTAAGTATGCACCAGAACAAACAGTACTGAAAATAGTGACACATTCAGAATGAAGGGGCTTGTGTGTAAAAATTTCTGGCCATTCAAAACTAAGAAAACGGGTAGTAGTTTTGTAGGTTGTTTAAAGGTAAAAATAAGGGACGTCATCGCAGCAACCTCAAAGTTGCAATTGCTAACAAAGTAACATTATATTCAAAATAGTGTTTGAGTTTTGATGTCACATACATGTTGATAAACAATTAAATTCAAATCCAGGCTAGAAAGTTTTATAAAATGTAGAAATATTGATTATAAAAATTAGTGCAAGTGATTGAAAACCCGATGTTACTTGCTAGCATACTAGTACTACCTAGTTGTTACAACTAAACTCCACCAGATTTGCAGTTTAATAATTTGCAAATTCATATCTACAACAAATTTGCACCATGTTATTTTACATTGTTGAATAAGTTGGCAATATTTCATAACTTATAACCGAAAAATGGCTTTTCAGAGATTTGAGGTCCCTCTTTTTAACCGGTGTGATTAGAAATTGTATACAAAGTGAGAGAAACCATGATTTTTCCAGAGGACTTGCAAATACAGTGAAGAGAAACTTTAATGAGTGCATATAGGCACAGAAACAAAAACAGTTTCATGGCAACATTTGTTTACAGTGTTACCCCTTTTTAACAAAACCAAAGGGGAAGAACATTTTTCCTTAAATGGAGGTTTGTCTCTGAACAAAAAACGCAATGAACCATAGAAATGTATGTATGTAACTTATAGTACACCTGTATTATCAAAGTAATTTGTCAAA
The DNA here is from genome assembly GCA_964059195.1 of Ectobius pallidus. Classification (NCBI taxonomy): domain Eukaryota; kingdom Metazoa; phylum Arthropoda; class Insecta; order Blattodea; family Ectobiidae; genus Ectobius; species Ectobius pallidus. The sequence goes on from CAXKWD010000008.1 coordinate 140,421,107, forward strand.
TATGTTTCAAAGTCAAGTAAGTCATGAGTGCATTAAAAGCATGAAGAAAAATATATTTCTAAAATATGTTAATGATCAGAGAACTTCCAATTAATTAATGTGAAATGAATCAATTTAATATAACAAAGTTATAAATGCTTGTTTAATCATAAAGGTTGTTTAATTTTTACTGTACAAGATAATTGAAAATAATTTAAAAATTGTTGAGGATTTGTAGGCCAAATACTGTACTGGACATTTATTATTTGCCAGCAATTTTGTATCTTCACCAAATGTTTACTGATTTGCCCATTTTTAAGTATCTTCTTACAAGAAGAATTGTTCAATGCTTAATAAAATGCAATGTAAGAGGTATATTTTGGTTTTATGTTCAAAGAGCATCTCATTTGAATTGCAACTTATTTTAAACGAGTAACTCATCTGGAAAGCATGCCCTACCCAATGTACTTTCCAGCAGAATAAATGATAAAATGTAATGTTTTTAATGCAACTGTAACTTTGTAGTTTTCAAATGAAAATGTATTACAAACTTACCCAAATGGCATTTGGAATATAAGCATTTCTAAGAATTTGATTTTAGTTTTATTGTTATGAGGGCCATCCAAAGATTCCCTAGGGCTTTTTACAGAAACAAAACAAAATTTCATGGAAACGTTTATTGCAACATATACAGCAAGTGTTCAGCTATTTTTCAAAATATTCGCTACCGGAATTGAGACATTTTTCATACCGTGGGACCAGCTTTTGAATACCTGTGTCGTAGAACTCTGCTGCCTGGGATTTGAACCATTGTGTGGCAACCATGTCCGCCTTTTTGTCATTCTCTGTCATTTCTTGAGGTGTAGGAAAAGATGGAAATCACTGGTAGCAAGATCTGAGCTGTAAGGTGGATTTTTAAACACCTCCCAGCAAGTCTCCTGCAGAGGTTTGACTGAGAGGTGTTCACCCTATAGCCTGGACCTCAATCCCAGTGATTTCCATCTTTTCCTACACCTCAAGAAATGACAAAGAGGCACAGATGGTTGTCACTCAGTGGATCAAATCCTAGGCGGCAGAGTTCTATGACACAGGTATTGACAAGTTGGTCCCACGGTATAAAAAATGTCTCAGTTCCAGTAGTGTATATTTTAAAAATAGCTGAACACTTGCAGTACCTGTTGCAATAAATATTTCTGTACATGGCCCCAGGGAAACTTACTTTATGGATGTGCCTCGTAATAAAATATAAAAAGTGAAAATAATTTGCAGAATTTTCAGGGTACTACCATAATTTTCTTGTGGACCAGCAGTGATGACCACAGGCCTAGAATGAAGATGAGGTAAGTAAACATACTTTTTGTTCGACCATACTATAATACACCATGTGAAATAACGGTATCATAATGAACTCATTTCGCCACTGATTTCCATTTTGAAACTGGTGTGGTATTGATTATTATCAAACATGGAATGCTCTTGAAATCTTCAGAGCAGCAAATGAAAATCTGTATTTAGCATAAAAACAATTCTGTTCATCTTAATTTTTAATGTTATACTACACTGAATTTATTTTCTGTGTTTTAATATGCGTTGTTTGACATTAATGCTCAAGAGAAGCGCTGCAAACCTGCATGCCTTGCAACCTGCCATCTATTGGAAAAGACAAAAACTACTACAGCTTATGGCAAGAGTTGTCTGCTTCATTAATTAAGAGGTATTCTAAAAACAAAAAACTTCAACAATTAATTATGATCTAACAAAAACAGTCTTATGCAACCTGCTTGTAAAGGTAATTAAGACACTGGTATGAAGAGCATAGGCCTACTTGTGTGTTAATAAATGCCATTATTGGCTTGTTGCGTAGACCCCAAAGACTAAGATGGTGGGACATATCATAAGGATGGAAAGGACAAGGAAAGTGAAGAGTGTTTTCAATAATAATCCAGAGGGAACCACACTAAGAGGAAGACCAAGAACGAGATGGTGGAATTGTGTACAAGGTGATCTGACTAGATTTGGAATAAGGAACTGGAGGGAGGTGACGATGGATAGAGGGGGATGGAAGAAAGCCATAGAGGAGGTTAAGGCCCACTTGGGCTGTAATACCAATTAAGAAGTAGAAGAATAGGCTTGTTGCATAATGTAGGCTACTATTTTCATCCCTTACAGAAAAGAAGCACCTATACAGGTGTTCACACTAATTCAATGAAAAATCTAGGTATAAATATTTACTAACGTAACAGGGGTACACCATGGCATAGTTGGCTGAGGCATGGTGCTAAAATTGGAAGGTCATGGGTTGGATCTCTGATGTGATCATTAGGATTTTTAAATTTACCTAATCCTGGTGGCATCAAAGTCCTGGGGTCGACTCAGCCTCTAACAGATATTAATAATAGGAGCAATCCTGGGGGTAAAGACAACCAGTATATAAGGCAAGAACCTTACAACCTTCAAGTGTCGAATATCTGAAAATCTGGGAGCCTCAAACTCCTAGAATCCCAAGGATCTTCAGAGCCTGTATAGGGAACATTCTTACTTTACTAACGTAATAATCATTCTGGTTTTATTTGTTATTTTAGCTTCTCCGGTATCAATATTTAATTTATTTTCCATTGAAATTCTGTGTTTAAAATTCTAATGGTTCAAAAACAGTTTTATTAAGTGCCAGAATAGTACTTTATGAGATTGTGTTGGGGATGGGAAAATGTCTGTCCGTGTGTCTGTTTGTGCGATAACTCAAATATGCTTCATCAGATTTTAATCAAATTTGGTATACGCATTTGTAACGTCCATGGGACGAAGCCTATTGATTTTGGACCAAATTGGTTGACTGATGACAGAGTAAAGACCAATTTAGCACCTATTTTATGATAATATATGAGAAGGAATTTATCAAATGCAAATCAGTTCTCTTGACAACAGATTGTTTTACAGTGTTCATATGTGGCTTTGGAAGTTGCAATATAGTTAGCTATGACAAATAACACTACCCACATATTCCTTCATATATGTTTATCAAACTTTAGACCTTTGTTCTTATGTAAGCCCTGCTTAATGAATCCATCTGGAGCTTAACTCTGAAATCAATTACAAAAATAACTTATTTTCTGCATATCATAATTGCAATTATCACTGATTAAACAAAAGCATTCTGGCAATTTGTTATATCGGTTTACCTGATTTTATTTTAATTTGCAAACCTCATAGTTTGCTGATGCATGTAGAAGCAACATCATGTTCCTGAATCTTTGTTCTTCTGATGTTGTATTCTTGCTGCCCTGTGTACAATAGATGTGTACAGGCATATTCATCATTTTCATAATAAAGTAAATATCCCTCACCCTATACTCCATAAGTCAAAATAAAATTTGCCCTAATTTGTTACTGAACTTACTATTCTTATAACGTAGCAGGCACGGCTTGTGGCTCAGAAGTTAGCTGAACACCTAGAGAGTGATCCAACAAGAAGACGCCTGGCATTGGTGAGAGGGAGGTTGAGTGGAATGGACATCTACCGTTGCATTGCATTGTGCCGTACCAATAACAAGTGTGCAGGTGAAGTCTTAAGTGCTACTTCACCTACTTCCCCTGAATAACTGCCACTGTAACCTAGTTTTATCATCCACAATGTAAGCAAATCTCCTGGGAATCAGAAATAACTGGGACTGACCTCTATTCAGATTCTAGAAAATTTGGATTATTTGGGAAATTCGTTAAAAACTCCTTACATACCAAATGCAATAGTAGAGTATTGAATGCTCCGTGAAAAGAGTTTGGAAAGAACAAGAGGCAATTCAGACAGTATAGTGGAGCTGTAGGTCTTTAATTTGATGAAAATACGGTAGAACTCCAATTATCCAAACGCCAACTATCCATAACACTTTGAGGCCATGTTCAAGTGGCAAGCATTGGGAAACCCTCTTTGAGGGCTGATTATTTGCAAAAAAAGCAGGAGTTTTAGCTGATAAAATCAACAGTTTATCAGCAAAACAACTGACTGTGACCAATATGTTCCAGATGTGACACTTTATATAAGTAGGCTACATTACTGTAGAATTTACTTTTTTTTAAATCAAATTAACCAGATATTTGATTTTTTGGATTGGGTCCAGTCCCAATTAATTCGGGTAATTGGAGTTCTACTGTAATCTTCCGGTTCAGGCACAAAAGGAAGACCTACTTCAACTCATCCAACCAATCCCTGGATGCAAAGAAGCAGAGGAAAACTGCCTCCAAGAATGGATTGCAAGTAACAACAACAGTTATCAAGATTTAAGCAATGATGACATTGTTTCCACTGTCAAGAATTAAGATCAAGATAACCTCGAGGAAAGGGAAGAAGAAGATGTGTTGACAGATGCTCCTAGTACACATGAACTGGCGCTACGCTATGTACAACAGCGTGCGGCACTGGCACAACATCGCATCATCAAGCAGGTTTAGTTCCTTATATCAAAAGAAAATAATCCATTTTGTTTCTACTAATTAAGGTGCTGTATCCATTCTTGTCTGCAGCTGTGGGTGAGACGGTAGCGCGCCTGCCTTCCACTCCGGTGGCTCGGGTTCAATTCCTGGCCGGGTCGAGGATTTTTCAGTAGTGAAAAATTCCTTTTACAGGTTCAGAACTGGGTGTGTGTGTCCTTAGGTTTAAGTAGGTAGGGGACTGGTGCACCCCAGTAACAAATCCGCTGTAAATATCCCCTTACGGGATCACCAGGGGTCGCTCGCAAACCTGAGGAATACCTATATATTCATTCTTAAATACCAATTCCAATGTTTCTTTTAAATTAGGAATAAACATTAACTTAGCTTCGTTTCTAAATCATAATTATTATTTTTCCTTAATATTTTATTAAAAATTTGTGTTTGGATTGTATGAAATTTTGGATTAATGGGATTCAAATTGCTGAGGTTCCACCAGATTCAGCTCAGTGGTACATAGGTAGGATGCCTGCCTCTGGATCAGATCCTGGGCATGAAGTCATTCAGGAGGGATTATAAACCAAGGGTCCCATTTAGGGCAATACAAAAGGATGCTAAACTGAAAATAAGTTCCTCTGTATAAAACTTCCTGGCCTTTTCACTCTAGTACTATCTTAGTTTCCTCCTACAGGAATGTTAAGTTAATGGGCTAACCACTTGCCTTCTACAGGAAAATAAGTAACTCTCTCGAATCCTATGCCCCCATATGTTGGCGCGAAGGGCCTCAAGTGGAGGTTTCTGTTTACCTATGTGTTGTTACACTTATTTTCCTAGAGAGGGCAGAGGGACAGGTGGTAAGCCCATCGCCACTGAACCCCTCTCCGGAAACTAAGGTAATGGGTAAGGTAATTGGACGTGAGCTTGAGCTAATTTAGCAAAAATTCAGTGTTAGGCTGAATTTTGTGTATTCTTAGGGAAAGTAGTAACGGCATTTCTATTTCATGATTCATCTTTCATATTTCATGTGACAGGATGAGCACTTATACTGTCACTATGTGTCAAATTAAAATATCCTTATATGCAATACTTCGGGAGGGCTGTAGCCCCTTCAGCCCCTCTGAATACACCCTTGATGAAGCTGATCTCTCCCGATAGTTTAATAGTGTGGAAGGTACTCATTATTTTTATTGGTTTTTGAGAATTCATTATTTGCCACTGATTGTATATGAGAATGGGATTCACAGTGTGGTTTTAATCAGAAACGGAAGAACCTACTTGAACAGGAAAGTGTTCATTGCAATAATAATCACTGTTAAGAATGAAACCAAAATTTTTTATTCAAATAAAAGGTTATAAGAACTCGTAACATACATGAAAATAAAAACATACATATAAGCCAGGTTTTGTGATCTCTCTTTTCCAGAATTCAGTAGAATTTTTCCAGAATTGTGCTAAATGTCGCACATAATTTACAACGTAGTGGTCAAAATATTTTACATCAAGTATTTTGTGTGATTTAAAATGATTTGACATAAAAATTACGTTATTTTATCAGATATCTTGAAAATTGCATTACAGACTGTAGCAAAACACAATCACAAAATAATGTTTTGATTAAATGATACAGATTCAGTGATATAATAATTACTGGTAACGATAAAGAAACATATAAAGTTTAGTCATAATATCAAGTGGCAACAGTTAAATATCTTGCCACTTTCCATGTCCTAGGACAGTCAAAAAAACAATACCCTTTAACATTTAGCATACTTGCACAGCTTCTTTTTTAGTTGCTCTTTAATAATTACATGAAAAATCATAAAAGAAATTAAAACATTTACCATTTGTATTGAATTATAAAGGATTACAAAAACAATAAAGCAGACGAAAACTTGATGCAGTAATGTCATTGCTTAACTCTACTAGAAACAACTAAAATGAAATACTTGTCAAATTTATAGAAATTACGGTATTATACAATGGGTTTTACTTTTTCTAAGATCTGTTAGTTTAGGCTACATCATGAAAAATGCAATCACATTCTATCATGTAAATAAATTTATAGCTTTTCCTCACTTGCTATGTGACTTGAGGCTTTCCCGGTGTTGAGAATGAGTAATGGTTTCTTGGACTTCCACCCGGCAGCATGCTCTACTGCCATCTTCTGGGATAAGTAGGGTAACTGGGAAAAGGTCTGTATTATATAGACCAGGAGTTCTCAAAGTGTGCCACAGGCATGGTTTGAGGGGTCCGCAGGATATTTTTTAATATTGAAGTAGATTTAAGGCTGTAACTTTCAAAAATAAAACCTAATATTTCAGAGATTGTCAAAAGCAAAAAACTCCACCATCCTTCTCACTGAAATTAGTGGTGTTTTACTATATAACTGTTCCTTTGGTAATTTTTTATAATTAATTCTAAGAATCCTGTCGTTTTGCAATTGAATTCAATGTTAGAAATAAAAAAATGTATCAAAACAAACGGACTTTCTTTTTCTATCCTATAACTTTTGTTCTGAATTAAATATATTTCAAATGAATAATACTACAACATTTGTAAAAATAGTAAAGGGTCGTTTTTTAGGGGTCCGCAATGACAACATTAATAATTAAAGGGGTCCTCGAATAAAGGAAATTTGAGAACCCCTGAAATAGACTATTCCATTCATATGCCACGTATTTGATATTGACCAGTAACATTTAGCAATGCCTTAGGTATCGACCAATCATGGTCGTTTCTCTTACAAAATCACTGCAAGATTCGCGAGGATGTGATTTTATTTAATAAAATGTCAGCTTGTTACTGAACCATCACAGTATCGCTAATGCAGTGATTACTAGACTACATCATCCATTGTCGGTACTAAATTGAAAACAAAACTAGGAAGCTGAAAGTTTGGTAATACGTCAGTTGACGAAATTTATATTATCATAAAGGAAGCTAAACCACATAATACCGAATAAAATGCATATGGATTCAGTTCCAAAAGTTCTGTGAAGGTCATAAGTACAATTGAATTGAACTGACTAGGGAATCTCAAACGCAGCAGATTGAGTTACCAATATGAGAAAATCAGAGAAGAAAATTGTGTTTTTAACCAATGTACAATCAAGTATCATGGCAATTTACAAATAAATTACGTTCTTGAAATAAGTGTTTTTATTTTGCTCTGATTTTAGCTTATCTTAATTTTGAAGTTAACTCTTTTGTCACTACGTCTTTGGTAGCATTGCTTAGTAGGGCTATTTCATAATGCAGACTATTCATTAATTTAGTATGCCGTGATCTGACACCTGACACTTATTAACAATTTTATTTTAAACAAACCAGATCTATCAATAAATTTGTAATCTCTCGTGGGATTACCTATGCAAAGACGAAGAAAGGGCTATTTAGAGTGAGAAGACATCTACCTCTTCCATTTCCCCACTGCCTCCTACTCCACTTAGATTTTTCTTCATCTTTCATATGTAATTCAGACCTTTTCCAAGTAGATCGACTCTCCCTCAAGACGGACGCATAGGAAACTGCCAAAAATTTGGATTTTAACAAGCTGTAGCAAAATTGTGAAAATATCCACACTGCAGGAGGAAAAAGATTATGTTTTTATGTAGATATTTTTTAATTTAATAAAAACCTTGTACAGTATATATTTTTTTAAATTTATTCCTGTTAAAAACAGTTAAAATAAGAGTTACGGTTTATTGATTACACAAAATAAAGGTCCATGTAACATTTCATGGAAATATCTTTTAAATTGTGGATGTTATGAAGTAGAAATAAGCAAAAAAATAAGCAAATAAACAAAACAAAACAAACTTAAAGAATCATGAAAATGTGGTTGCATCCTTAAAGGTCATTTTGTTGCATAACCTGACCAGTTTTATAAACATCTTCAAAATTATTTCACAGATAGACAGCTAAAACTGTATATCAAACATAATGAAATCTTAAAAATTGATATTACCGGTTCTTATTTATCTGTCAAGGTGTAAGTAACCCCATTAACTTTATAAAATACAATTTTGTGATAAAAGATGTAAAACCCCTGGATTGTAAACTTCACTAAACTCTTAAATGAACATAATGTGGATTTAATAACATTAGCACATTGTTACATCAGACCTGGCCAACATATCAATTGCAGTAAACAAGCCTTCACTGTTGGTCATTGTCAGCTTCATTACCACCACAAAAAAAAAAGTTAACGTATCATTCAAGATCACTGAGAAAATTCCTCTGATTCTCAATACACATAAGAAACTATGAAATCAAGTTCTGTTGCCAAATTGGAGGCAGTATATGCACAGTGCAGCTTCTTTTAACCAGAAGAAAACAGCGAAATAAAGTATGCTAACACATAAGACTTAAGAGTGTAAGCAGGAAGGGGGGGGGGGCTGGATGAAAGTAATACAAATGTAATAAATAAAAGAAATTCACGAACTTTAGCATTGTAATACACTAGAACTGTAAAAATAATAATTTCTGTAACTTCGTAAAGGTGTGGGGAACACCTTCAAAATGATCAATCAGGTTTTCAGTTGAATGCAGTAAATAGTTTTGAATCTTGCTAAGCCATTTTAAAGCCTCAAGTTTTAATTGAATCCTAACTTCAAGTAAAACAGAAAACGAAGATAGAAACCACATTAAACAAACTTTGCATAATTCACAGAAATTTAGTATTATCTCAAAAGAAAAAATTGCAAGATGTTGTGAAATTCGCTGAGAATCCAAGAAGGCTAAGATTACTTTGAAAAGTTCTTTTTAAAATGTTTATAAATAAATACAGCAGATCACGAGAAAGAATATGGAATGTTAAGATTTGACAAACGATAGAAACAGAACGAACGGTAGGCATGAAATTGAGCAAAGGAGACTCATACAGTGTTTTGCAGATGACAAACAGTTTGTCTTTCTCCTGCTTAGACACACGGTTCAATCAGAGACGGCGAGACGGAAGGAAGGCTCTTATTGCTAGCGGAACTTCGTTAGCTCGTACACGTGATTGGCGGTGAAGGAAAACGCATCTCATTTGAAAAATACTTTAGGCTTACATGGTAAGGACATGTCATTAGAATGAGAAGTGAACAGATCCCAAAGATTATTCAAGAATGGGAAATAAAGGGGCGATGAAAAAGAGGACAACCACTGGCTACATGGACGGACAATGTCTACAGTTCAATGGACAAGTTTGTCCTAGCACAAGAAAATGCAGAAAACAAACTCAATTAATAGAGAAGGGAAATAGAAATACGAAACTGAGTGTACTTAAGCACTGGACTGTATGGATGCAGGGAAAACCTTTGAAATAAATAAAAGAAATAAATACAATTAAAAGCAATATTTACCAATGTCCAATTTACTGTGGATTTGAATTTAATGTAATGCAAATCATGTCCCACGAAAAACAAAATTGTAAAAACAGAAATATTAATGAAGTTTTCCACGAACCTGCACATAAGTTTTCTACAGTATGAATAGTATTGCACTGGGTTTTCCTTGTCCTTGCAATGTTATGTATCACTTTTGTTTCTGAAACTGGCCTTTGAGTAGAAACATAATTTTCGAGCATGGTAAATTATATTAAATCAGCACCTCATCAATAATAAGGTATGTTTTAATTAAAAGTGTCTACGCTTCCAAAATAATTGTAAAATGTACGGTAACCGATAAACTTTTTATATATGGAGATGTATTTTAGAATAATGATAGAACAAGGTGGAAAGTTGCAGCTTGTTTTAATTTTTTTTTTAATATTGACCAGGCCTCTGTCACAATAGGCCTACCTAAAACATTTCTCTGCATATTGTATTCATAAATAAATTATGAAATATGGAGCTTAAAATCATAAATCTACTCCGGGTATGCATATTTCAATGTAGGCTACTCTCCCGGGTCATTTCCATCATATTTTATCCTTTTTACGTTATTTACTCCTTACAGGCCTTCTGCTTTATATACCCAACATATATATTTCAGTTTCCAGAGTAATATAGTAGACCTATTGCTAAATACTGATTAAAAACCTAAAATACGGTAATTTTTATCAACAACAGGTTAAAAAGAATGGAATACTAGAAATATACAAAAATATATATGATAAAAAATGGCTTAGTTACCCATATTCATAGAAATGATGCACTGAGAGTTGGGACTATTTTCAAGCTTACAGTTTTGTTGTATTCAGTCCCAGAGAATTGGTGCAAAAATCCATACATAACATATACGGTACAAAGAAACTCAACAAAATTCTATCTATAACATAACCTCATTACTTTGACTTTAATGTGAACCACAGACCTAGGTATGTGAAGTAATTGTAAATAATGGATCTTAAACACAATCAACAGAATTAATCATAATAGTAGGGAATGCATCTTGTCCATTATAAGCTGGTTATTCCAGAGCCTTTTATTTTTTTAAGTTCCATTGTAGGCCTAGGTATTGTAATGAAAGTTAACCGTGAGAAAAAGTAATAATTCGTTTCATAACCATTAGGTAGACCTACTCTTAAAATGACTCCATGAAGATAAATTTAGCATTTATTCTACAATGTGTGTCTTATGACATAAGCTCTACTTATTTTTTTAAGTTTCCAGGCAGTACTGTAGGCTATGTCATTGTTTACAAAAAATCACTTTTAGAAAGGCTTTGCATGATTATCAGAAATGAAATAATGAACTCTGCATTCAGTTTCTTTTCAGTTGAATCATTATCAAACACTTGGCAAACTAAAATAAGAAATTAGATCTGAACAGCAATTATAGGTCTAAACCTAAAAATGAGTAACACTCTCGCAGATAGGCCTAGGTTATGTTATGAGAAAATAAAAAGCTCGTTAGTATCAGGCTTACAAGCATTAAATATTACAAAAAGCATTTGAACATTTAAGCCACTTTATAAATGACCCACAATCACTGAGTGACTTAAGGGCAGACAGCATTTATGTTCTTCTTGAAAATTATACGTAGCAATTCATTTGTAATATGAGCATGTTTCTCAACAATAGAAATTTGGAGTAACGTCTTCCCTTTATTATTGCGTGCATTTTTTACAGCAAGCAGATCATCGGGTTTTACAGCCGTTAACTTTTCAACAATACCAGAATTTCCTTTGCTTACATCTTCAAACAGTTCATTAATCAATTTTAACAAATTAGTCACTCTTTTATCTGTAGAGACATCAAGTGGCTTTTTGCCTTTCTTATTAACAATGTCATACATCGCTCCATGTTCTAACAGAGACTTGACAATTTCTAAAGAGCCATTCTCAGCAGCAACATGGAGTGATGTGGTGTTGCTGTTGGCAGTTCCAACATTTATAAATTCCTTTACTTTATCATGTTGCAATAAAAGTTTAACTATTTCTCCAAAACCCTTTAGAACAGCAACATGTAATGCAGTATTGCCCTTTTTTGTAACTATAGTGGGGTCAGCCTTACTTAATAACAAAGTCAGAATTTCAGTATTTCTATTATTAACAGCAAGATGAAGTGGGGTACGCCCATTAGCATCCCTGGCATCAATAAAAACATCTTTTACCAACTTTTTCACCTCTTGAACATTATTACTCTTTACAGCCATAAATAGTTTTGCAATTTGAGTTAAATAATTAACAACCCTAAAATTTCCTCCTACATTTGCTGCATGCAAAACAGACGCACCATTCACTCTGGCTTCAAAATATGCTCCATGAGAGATTAGAATTCGAACTATGTCAAAACTGCTGTTCATTACAGCTAAACTCATTGACATTGCAATTAAATCCAATGGTGTCATTATAGCTAAAAGCAATGGTGTCATTGGATGTAAAGGCAATGATGGCATTACAGCTATATGCAATGGTGGAAAATCAAAACCATCCCTTTCATTAACATCTGCTCCATTTGCTGCAAGAAGTTTAACTACTTCAGGATGAGAATTCCAGATTGCAACATGTAAAGCTGTACGTTCATTCGAACGATCTCTTACAGTCATATCGGCACCATACTTGAGCAGAACAGAGACTATGTGATCAGATCCATTAAATGCGGCAAGATGCAGAGGAGTACGATTCTTGTCGTCTACAACATTAACATTTGCCCCTTTTTCTAGAAGTAATTCAGTCAGCTTCAGGTAACCATGAAAAGTTGAATAATGCAAGGGAGTTGAATTTTTTACTGTTCCAATATTTGGGTCCGCACCGGAATCAATTAAAGATTTAGCAATTTCTAGGTTGCCATCAATTACTGCACAATGCAACGGTGTCACATTGTTATTATTTTTAGCATTAACAAGTGCTCCATGTTGAGTTAGAACACCTACTAATTCTAAACGATTTTGTTTTGCAGCTAAGTGTAGAGCTGTTTCACCATCACTTGTTTTAGCATTTATATTTGCTCCTTTTACAACAAACATCTCTACAAGTGTTAGTGGGCAGTCATTATGTATTGCAAGGAGTAAAGGTGTCCAATTCTCACTATTTGTGGCATCAATGTTAGCTCCACTTTGAATTAATAAATCACACACTTCAAAATGATTTTCCTGAATTCCTAAATGTAAAGGTATAAGACCTTTATCTATTATAGCACTGACATCAGATTGTTCTCCAAATAGGACCTCGAGCATCTCGAGATTACCAGAAAAATCTCCTTTTTCTAAAGCAGTTGCTCCATATTCTCTAGCTATGATTTCACCATCACTGCTCGGAAGGACTGAAATCACATCTTCTAAATTATCGTTCGTTACTGCCAAATGCAAAGGTGTATTGTTTAGAAAGTCCTTTGCATTGACATCAGCTTTTGCTTTCAGCAAAACATCAACTATTTCCACAAAGCCGCGTGTACAGGCGAACCCCAAGGCTGTAACTCCTGTAGTAGTTTTTGCATCCACATTAGCTCCTGCTCCAAGTAGAACTTTAACAATGCCTGCTTTTCCCTGATCTGCTGCTAAATGTAAAGGAGTAATATTTGCCTTCGAACATTCGTCTGTACATCCAGCATTAAGATGAGAGCCATGTTCAATCAGAATTTTAACCAAGTCAAGGTTACCGTTTTCTACTGCATAATGCAAAGGAGAAGCTTCATTTTCATTTACAGCATTAACATTAGACCCTTTTGAAAGAAGGACATTTACTACATTAAGGTAACCTCTTTCTGCAGCTATGTGCAATGGTGTATTTAACATACATGTGCTAGTAGTAATATCTGCTCCTTCTGCAAGTAACAATTTCACAATTTCTGAATAGCCAAAATATGATGCAAAACTTAAAGGCGTAAATCTTTGAATGGCTTTATGATTCACATCCGCTCCACTGGCAATGAGGAACTGAACTATTTTCAATTCATTTCTTGCAATTGCGAAGAATAGGGGTGTGAACTGGCCCCTGGAAGTTGGCGAATTAATGTCCAAACCCTGGATTAACAGAATTTTAACTAAGCCCAAGTCTCCACAACCTGCTGCACGATGAAGTGGAGTAACACCAAGATTGAACTCCGGAAAGAACATATTTGCCCAAACACCAGCCATTCCTATTAACTATTTACCGTTTTGACTTCTGAGCTTCTCGACCACCTCCACCGCGTCCACCACGCCTCTTCTTCTTCTTCTGCTTCTGTAATGTCGTCCCACCAGACTAGAACCACGCCTGTTTTATTTTCCCAACGCCATATTTCTAAGAATCACGATAGGCTTACCAATCTCAATTCACGGTACGCGACAGGTTAACCAACAGTCCATTTGGACGTAGGTCAGGAAGAAGCACAGTGCGACTTCAAAACAAATCTGATAATCAAGTGAAATAAACCGGGCCAATAGAAACAAAACTCTACAATCTACTAAGGTGGTCCGGTAGGCTACATACACCTTCTACCATTAAAAATATTAACATGCTTTATCAACAAGTAGTTCTGACAGTTCTGTCGTATGAACAGTAGACCTCGTGTTCAAAGAATCTAAGATTTTTCTTCATCAGTTAAAAACGCCCTTCATATTGACACAGAATAAAAAATAAAAATCCTTACACATATGTCGTTTTAATGTCTTCAAGGAACAATTATGCAAAATTGGAAGAAAATCGAACCATGCGTTTGGTCGTAACAAACAAATTTACAGACAAATAGACAAAATGCCGAATAGTCGAGCTAAAACAAGACCTCACTTCGCTCTGTCAATAGTATTGTATTACTCCATGTCCCTAATGGGCCATTCAGATAGAAACGTATTATTATTATTATTATTATTATGATTATTATTATTATTATTATTGTTATTATTATTATTATTATTATCCGTAAACTAACTTAAATGCAAACTTTAGCACGGCATTGTGCATTCGCAACGAAAACTAAAGGCGGCCATTCACTATCGCTCCAAATGGACAGCATCCACTTGGATGTCGTCCAAAGGACGACATCCAGGTGGCCATTCACTGTCACTCCACCTGCGCCAGTTGCTTCGTGGAACAGTTAGGTTGAACCTTGATTTTTGAAAACTTGGCTCTAACGATTTTAATAAAAACTTAAAATTTGAAACTCTTGTCTATGGCTAATAAAATGACTATATCCGTTTTTCTGTAAACATTACTTAGGGAGTACTTTACTCGTACCCATTTTCAATTTTTCTAGATTATCTCTATTACAGTACTGTATGCGACACATAAAAACCTACCACAATAAAGTTGTAGAAAAAATTTAAGTGAAAATTTTTTGTTTAAAACATTTTTTATACATCTAATTGATATCAAGATAAACACGAAATAAATACAGCTTAAACGCGAATTTCAGAACATACATATCAATTTAAAAAATCTGATGTGAAAGTCACATAACTTCCTCTGCCCAAATAAAAGTTAGCAGTATTCACATATCCTTGTACAGAATCGCAAGACACAATTTTACGCTAATTATGCTGTTAATACCTTATAGCCCCTCATTTGAATGTTGCGACTAAAAACACAGGCTATGGAAAAACTAAAAAAAAAGAAGAAAAACAAGTGACTGCAAACATTTATTGAACTTTCCGCCATTCAGAATAATTTATCGAATATTCACCTCAGATATTTCTTTACTGTAAGCATGGCCAACAATACATCTTTCTCACTTCATTTATTTATTTATTTATTTTCATTTATTCTTTCAAGTCATACAATGTGCATGGTACAGTGACATAGGAAACGTCATACAAATACAAATACAAGTAAAACAAAAGTACAATAACATAAATAATGATGAAACATGAAATTGAAGTTATGAGCTATAAATGTAAAATCCCTAAATGCAAGTGAAATATAAAAGTAAAGTTGTAAAATTATAAATGTCAACATACTTAGATTTCCCCTTGAAAATATTCTTTAAACGTACTTATATAGAGTAAGAGCCGTGAATGTCCGCGTATTGAGTTGTTCACCAGGGAAGACAAGAGAGTATCTACAAACAGTGGGTAGTTTACAACCACCCTTCAGAGAATTTTTTTTTAAAGTTTCAAATAAAAGTTTTAGCTCTTGGTATAAGCACTCATGTACAAAATTTAAAGGAAATCGTTAGAGCCGTTTCTGAGAAAATCGTGACAAACGTACATTCTCCTTAAGTCTCCTTAAGTAAAGTCTCCTTAAAAGTAAGGGAAAGTTGTCGCCATTCTTCATGTCAGCCTCAAAAAGTACCTAACCCAAATACAAAATTTTGTTTTCGTAGGACTTTCCGTTGCATGAGGCCGTATTGCAAAGTGCGTGTATTCACAGTGGGTGGCTTATAACTACCCTTCAGACAATTTTTTCGAAAAAAATGTTTCAAATAAAAGTTTTAGCTTTTAGTATAAGCATCCCTTGTGCAAAATTTAAAGAAAATCGTTAGAGCCGTTCCAAGAAAATCGCGAAAAACGAAAAATTCTTCATGTAAAGTCCCCTTAAAAATAAGAGAAACTTGTCACCAATCATATCCTCACATCTTCAGAAGGTACCTGACCAAAATACGAAATTTTGTTTTCATACGATTTTCCGTTTTGGAGCTACCCTGTTCACAGATATTCCACACACACAGACACTGACACACAGACATGTTTCCAAAAATAGTATTTTTGGATTCAGGGGGCCTTGAAACGTGTATATGTGTTAAAAACTCATCTTCGAATTTGGGGGTCGAAAACAATACTTCCTCTACCTATGGTACGGGCAGAGGAAGTAATACGAATGACATTTTGTTGCCCATAGTAACATGAAAACTATAATCTACTTATTGCTGTTAAAAACAGTCAGTTTAGCTCAGTCGTAATGAACACGCCAAACCCAATTACAGCGAGGTGGTATACGCCAATAGGGGAGAGGTCCTGGGTTCAAATCAAATTTCGTGGCCACCCAAATTTACCGTAGGCTCTTGTAATAACGCATTCATGCAGCATTTGCTTCAATTGTTCGGCTACATCTCAATGTATCCTGCATTTTTGCCTTCGAGAAGCATGCAAACCCCAAGTTATTATTAGGCCTATTGTTGTTGTTATTATTATCATTATTATTATTATCATCATCACTGTTGTTATTATTATTATTATAATTATTATTATTATTATTATTATTACTATTATTTCACGGTAAAAGCACTGAACATAAGGATCGACCCTCATGCTTTCTTTTCTAGAAACTGTACTTGTTAGTTTTACGAAAATGTAATAAATAAAATTTAATTGTCTCTATAACTTCCTTTTTTTGTTTGTTTGTTTGTTCTACCCTTTTGACACGTATATGCGAGAAAGTTTGTGCAACATATTTTGCACCGTTTAATTATTTTGTTGTGATAATCGCAATTAGTAACTTGCCATAGGCACGGAAACTGTTTGTAGCATTCGATCACTTCAAGAACAAAATCTCGCCCCGACATGGCGCTGAAATTAGAATACACGTCTGCACTGGAGGACACCTGAAGACAGAATGAGGCTATTTGAATGTGGGTTTGGCCACTGACTAGCAGATTTGCGGGATGGCTTGGAGTCACTCCACGTCGTTTTCCCCATTCATTGTACGATGGACGGATGGAGTGAACGGATGGATTTTTGCTCGACTGGATATCCAACAGACCCATCGCTCCACGCCAAATGGACGACAGCCTTCCCATTCATTATGAGATTTTGGACTGACATCACTCCATTTGGACGTTTGGAGCGATAGTGAATGGCCGCCTTTAAGCGTAGATAACAACCAACCAAAAATGAGAACGTGAACAGCTGATAAAATGGCTGCCGCAGACGAAAATACTTCAATGTTTCTATCAAACACGTTTAGGCTTTTAAAAATTGAAATCATACAAGCGTATGCAGACATACATAAATTAACAGAATATTATATGGCCTGGGGGATAGTTTTTGGTTAATATATTTTCTACACACGAGAAACGGCCAAATTTCATGTAATATTATTCTCCAGGAGTTTTAAAATCCATATGTAGGCACATTTTGTTTCTAACAGTAAGAATATTTTTAATATAGGTAAAATCGGTAAGAAGTTCACAGAAAACTAACCTAAAATGGCGCTCGGGAAAGAAAGTCACACACCAGAATCGGCTGCTCGAGACAGCGCAGGTGCATGCTGGGAAGAAGCCGATGGGTCACGTGGTGCTAGAATCAGAGCTGTCAACATGATAAGGGTCTGACAAACCTCCGGAAGATATAATATGCCACATTTTCGAAACCAACAAACAGTGTATCTTACATTATTCGCAAATGCAAGGGCGCTTCGCTACGGCTACCGCCTCCGCTTTGCGCACTTAACTTCGTTATTGTTATGAATTATTTAGAGGTGCAGAGCTGCATTAGTAGGACCATTAGTACATCTCATTAATTCATCAATTCAGAGTGGTATATTTCCAAATTGCTTTAAAAATATCTGTAGTGAGACCAATTCACAAGAAAGGTAACAAAACAGACCCAAACAACTACAGACCCATAGTACTAACATCTGTGGTAGGAAAATTATTTGAAAAAGTAATACTTACTAGGCTAAACAAATTCTTTACCGTAAATAAAGTTATAAATTCTTGTCAGCATGGATTTCAAACTGGGCTGTCAACAGCTGTAATTGCAGCAACAAGCCTCATTCGTGAAATAATTAGTAAACTTGATGAAAACAAAAAAAGTAGTTAGCTTGTATTTCGACCTAACAAAAGCATTTGATTATGTAGATCACCATGTATTACTGGAAAAATTGAAAAAATATGGGGTGAGAGGAGTTCCCAAGATGCTATTAGCATCATTCCAAGGTAGAATGCAGCATACAGAAATATACCACAGGGAAGATAAGCATGTGGTTAAAGTAAAATCAAATAAAGGTATTGTCAGTTATGGTGTTCCACAAGGCTTGGACCCCTACTTTTTATAATCTATGTAAATAACATAAATGCAAGGTTCTAAGTTAAGGGCAAAAGAAAGGAAAATCAACTGTCCTTACTGACACACCTGTTAAATGCAGTGGCGGCCTCTGATCATGTTGCAGTGTTGCACAACGACCAGTTTTTAATGTAAAGAATATTTAGATTTCTTTTATTATAGTACTGCATATGCCTACTATTAAACTACTTCGAAATCGTCCTTGTGGTAGGTTTTTATTATCTATAAACACGCTTCACGCGATATTTAACTAGTTTAAATCATTTAAACATTTAAATGCGCGGGGTTGTCGCATTAGAAAAGCCACGACTTGCTGCCTCTTCTTGCCGGCTAGTAACGGGTGCGAGAGGCTTGACTTGGTGGTAACCCGCCCGGGGTTTAAAGGTTTTCGTCGTCGCTTTCACTCTGCGAACAACCGCTAGAGTACGTCGCGTCGGCTGCTGTCTGCAAGCAAGTTAGGGCGCGAGCTATGAACTATGAAGTCCCTCACAGAGATGCTAATTGCCAATGCAGTCACTTTGTGGCGAAACCTATATTGCTAATTTCATCTATCTATTAGACACTAAACTAAACTCCCTGGCTCTACATCCCTAGAGGGACTAGGCCTACTATCCGACATCCTACTTCTCGATCAAGTATCTCCTCAATTTGTATCAGGAGGCTGAGTACACCCCATTCTAGACCTCCCTACTTCAGAAAAATTCGATTAAGTACCGGGGAACGAACCCAACCTAATGTTTAACCACTTACCCATGAGCTAGAAATCTGAAATTTGACAGACTTATAGCTTTTAGCGTGTAACCGACGAGAAAATTCCAGAATGTTCTAAATTTTAAATGTTTACCACAGAAAAATCTTAAAGTCGTTCCACAGTTGTTTTTAAGGTTTAGTATGGCTAAGTAGTTATTATGGGCTACGGCAGTCTAAATGCAATGAATGTATCTCTTCTATAAAGTGTCAGTTAAACAAAAAAAACTTTTTCTTAGAACCACACAGAGAGGCAGAGCCCCACTGGGAGTTTGAAGGTTTAGCCCCGAACGAGCAAAGCGACTATTTATATATTATCAGGTTATGTATTTAATTCCTGTAAAACCACCCCCCCCCCATGACTGAGTGGTTACATTGCTCGCCTTCCACCGCTGGGACCCAGGATCGAATCTTGGTGGATCCATGTGGAATTTGTAGTGGACAAAATTGGGTCGGGGCAGGTTTTCTCGGGGTACTTCTGTTACCCCTGCCACATATTCCATCAGAGCTCTATTCATCATACTATGGCCATTGGTTGCAATAAAGGAATTATAATTACCGTACAATAGTGCAACACCCCGTTCCTACACCCACGATCCGACAGTTAGACAAAGCAGCAAATGCAAAAGCAGCAAAACAGTTGTCAAGGAAGCAGAAACAGACTACAGTGGAGTCTTCTGTAAGGCATCAAGTATTGAAAGAGAGTAGCAGCGACTCTGAAGATTCTCAATATGTCCAGCAGCCTATATTGATTCCTCGGATGATCTATGCATCAGTGATGAACTGATGAAGATGCTGACGACATTAGAAATGGGAACTTCGTTGTAGTGAAAGTAGAAGGAAAAACTTCTGTAAAGCATCAAATATTAGAAGAGAGTAGCAGCGACTCTGGAGATTCTCAATATGTCCAGTATATTGATTCGTTGGATGATCTATGCATCAATGATGAAGATGCTGACAACATTAGAAATGGGAACTTCGTTGTAGTGAAAGTAGAAGGAAAAACTGCCAATGGTAGCTGCAATTATGTTGCTCAAGTTGTTAAAATGTTCAATGATCGCTTTGCAATGCAGTTTTATAAGAGAGTTGTATCTACAACCAAGTTTGAGGCTGCAAATGAAGAAGAGACCTTCATTGCATCAAATGAAGTCATTGCTAAACTACCTATGCCAATAAAAGGCACTAGAGCTCACTATGAGAACATGATATGGTTTTCAATTGACATAGCTAAATTTAGTGTCCACTAAACTCATGTTTCCAGAAAATATCTTATTTTTGTAACCCTTAAGTATGTAAAAAAATAAATAATAGTCATTATTTTCCAATTGAGATACCGTATTTCATTTTTTTAACCAAGAGGTCCAGTTAACCCTAACATATGGTCCAATTTTCATTAATGATATTGCCAGATTAGGTAGGTTAATTATGTTCGCAGATGATATGTCACTTTTTTATACAGGTTTATCTGAAGAAGATATAACTGCTACGCAAGCTGATGTCATTTTACTACAAGAATGGCTCACCCAAAATCTATTAACACTAAATGCAGAGAAGACCAAATATTTATTTTTCAAAAAAGATAGTTACCTGATTACAAAATATTTCACCTCTAAAAATTAACAATCAAATTTTACAAAAAAGTTAATTCAATTAACTTTCTTGATATAACCCTTGATTCAAAACTAAATTGAAATTATAATTTAAGTAATATTAAGTAAAAAATGGTAATGGTAACTGGTGTACTAGTAAGACTAAGAAACTGTGGTCTGCCTGGTCCCATGTTAAGAAATATTTACTATGCACTAGTCACTTAAGGAAGTTACTCCTCTGGGTCGCGAGCGACCCCTGGGGATCCCGTAAGGGGATATTCACAGCGGATTTGTTACCGGGGTGCGCCAGTCCCCTACCTACTTAAACCTAAGGACACATACACACACCCAGTCCTGAACCCGGGAAAGAAATTTTTCACTACTGAAAAATCCCCAACCCGGCCGGGAATCGAACCCGGGCCGCCGGAGTGGAAGGCAGGAGCGCTACCGACTCACCCACGGCGGCGGACACTAGTCACTTAAACTACATGAATATATCTTGGCAAGGATGCACTAAAACACAGCAACAAGAAAATACATAATGCAAAAACGAGCAATAAAAGTTGTTTTTGGTTTAAATTATTATACTCCAACTAAAGACGTATAGGCCTACTAACAGTCAGTTTGAAAATATTCTCAGTCATTTTTTATTATAAAGTTATAAATAATATATGCTTTAGTAATCTAAACCTGCTCATAAATAATAACTACAATTATTATTCGACTACAAATAAACTAATTTCAACTCATACATTCAATACCACCAAATACGGTCTGAAGGGTATTATTAAAATGATTGAGACTGAAAACAATAGCTTATCAAATGAAATAAAAAATTGTATATTGCTAACTAAATTTAAAAAGGAGTCTAAAAAATAGCTCCTTTATAAATATTTTAACAATTAATTATAGTAGGCCTACATGACAATTGTAATATCTATAGTCAATTATGAGGTAATTTGTGCTACATCACATTTATATTGCTTTAAAATTAGCTATTTAAAAAAATTTTCTTATGTGTGTTATATTTTTACTAACTATTGGTGTTAATAGTAGTGTATATGTTCTTTGTTTACTTTTGTGTTTACTTATACTTAATGTGGATCATACCTAAGCTACAGTCGCCGTTTCCTTTGTAAAAATTTCATTCTGTATTGTCCCCGCTACGAGCCATTGGCTCTTTGGGATCTCTTTTGTCAAATAAATAAATAAATGAAAACATACGGTGCTCGTTAGTTCTAGGCAGCACACACAAGGTGTTTCACATACTCTGTAAATGCGTCCCCAATAGACATCGGTATTTGAATTTTGTGAATTCCTCACTAACTATTTTTCTTACATTTTTTAAGATACAAACGAAGGTACAGTTGATTGATATCTCAATAAGGAAGAATCACGAGAAATTCAATGTAATTATCTTTTAAATTATGGAAGCAATGAATTAAACAGTTTTCAGAAAATTAATGATAACTTAAAAATTCTTTTCAATGTGGTTGCACCCTAAAGTAAGTTTTATTACATAATTTGGCCAGTTACATGGGTATCCTTCTTTTTAAATTTATAAAACTTAAAAAACCTATGACATGAAAATAAAAGTTAATCTTTTTCACCTTTGAAAGTGCACGTACTCCATAAAAACTGCATGATAATTTTTATCGGAAGTCTTGTTATTTGCAGTCTTTTGTGTGGAGAATATTTAGAGTTACTTCTTGCGGCATTGAAAGAGGTACTGAAAAATTTAGCACAATATATTATATATCATAATAATAATAATAATAATAATAATAATAATAATAATAATAATAATAATGTTTATTGAGTTCAAAATGAAAAGGAAAACATGTGATACATGTTCCTTTCTCTACGCCAGATATAAACAGTACTATTCATCGCTTCACAATCTGATCCAGAATATTCGACCCAATTTCAGAAGTAGGCATATTGTCTAGTTTCAGTTTAGATTAGATGCAAAGCCATATTGTTAGCGGGACAAGGAATGTTGAGATTCTGGCAGGGGTTAAATTTTTTAAGCATTTGGTAGTCATCTAAAATTTCAAAACCTTCCACAGGGAATGGTATTTTGTGGACTTCTTGACTAAGTTTCGGTTGTTTCTATGTTTTGCACTCCACCAGCACTTTTATCTAATATCCCATCGCTCTGCATTTAACAACTATTTTTATCAATAAGCAATCTTAGTAATATAATTTTTTTAAAAGATACTTAAGTTCAATCACTCACTGAAAATGGTAATAAACAAGGCACACTTTTCACGGAATGTATCGCTATGTACGTTCATGACATTATGCAGACCAAGGGGAATCTCATACCATTAACAAAATAGAGCAATGGCCTTTGAACGCACAGGTACTCCAACTACTTGAAAGAACACAGGGCGTTCTGAATTGCCACAAAACATGTTTTAATGCAGCATTCTTAATAAAGAAAAGTTCTGGCGCAATAGTTTAACCCTAGGTTTCTGGAAGAGATTGTTCCTTCAGGTAGGAAATACCCCGGCCAAGGTCTATGGCATTTATGTCTGCATAAATGTGACAGGCCCATGTCAGTAGATTTACTGGCATGTAAAAGAACTCCTGCGCAACCAAATTCCTGCACACCGGCAACTGTCACAGGTCTAAGTTGCAATACATCCTTATCGTTAAATAAACATATTCCAACCACCCATAGCATAGCACGTCCTCAGGTTGCAGATAGAGGATATGGCCTCCAGATATGGAGGGTAGCTGCGAATATATTGAAAGTTAAGAACCTCTCACAGTAAAAAAATATTGTTACGAAATGCTGCCTGATTTATGGATCCTGTCAGTGTAAATAAATCACGGAGGATGAAATGGGCTGGACTTGTTGCATGTGAGGGGGAGGAAAGACATATCTCAAAAGTATTGACTGAGAGACCCGAAGGGAAAAGACTACTTGGAAGACCTAGATGTAGGTGGGAGGACAATATTAGGATAGATTTAAGGGAAGTAGGATTTGCGAAGGATGGTTGGAGTTAGCACAAAATAGGGTTGAATGGCAGGCTCAGGTAAGCGCGACAATGAACCTCTGGGTTCCATAAAATAGATAATATTCCGTTAGCTTGCTTAGGAATTGTCTATTGCCATTGAGTAAGTAAGTAAACACCATTAACAAAAATTTAAAGAAAATTGTTTGAGCAATTTTCCAGTAAATTGGAAACAGCCCCCACTCACCAAAGAATAACTTTATGTAAAGTGACAATACAATAAATAGAGGAATCGAACATGCTTCTTATCACATCATCGGCATGTGCATATACAGTATCATTTAATTCTGATCAAATTTTTTTTTTGAGTTCACAGATGGGTATGACACATGCACATACAAGCAGACTCGGCTGAAAATTGTATTTTTGGATTAAGGAAGCCTTAATATGTGTGTATATGTTGGGAACTCAACCAAATTTCAAAGTTGATCAGAAATTTATATTTCCTCTACCCATAATAGGCTACCTCTAGAATGGGAAGCAAATGACATAATAAGTAAATATTTCATAAAACACCATTTATTCAAATAATGTACTTAGTTCAGTCATTGGTTAGTTTAATAAAACAAATTTTGGAAGAGTTATGATTTTTTGCTCCGTTATGTTTATCAGGGTGCTGATTATGAATCTGAGGTTTGCCAAAAATTTATTTCTGGAATTTTAGTTACAGCAAAAAAAAATCCTTCTTTTTAACTCAAGAATTATTTACTTTAGATAGAACAGCACTATATACTAAAATAATCTGCGTAACATTGCCTAAAAGTTAAGTCGTCATAACTTCGTACCATTTAGGTGTAAATGTTAATTTAGGGTTGACGAATATTTTAGTTATAGCTAAAAGTGAAAAAATTTCCCCGGTTTTTTTTGGTTATAACTGGCGCTGTTAGGAATGTCAGCCATTTGGTAATAACAATTGAAGATGACCCATACCACAATCTACTTAAACATCAGATGTCACAGTATTTATTTAGTTTGTATTGTTGTTTATGTATGTTAAGCAGTGGGCAACTGCTAGTAGTGATAATAACAACAATCTGAGTCATAAGCAAATAAATAAAAATTCGTAATAAGCACACTATACAATACAATATGTGTTAAACACCAGTAATCAGGGGTGTAGCATTTGGTGCGACAGATTGACCTGACTGCCCCAATCAAAGCATAACAAAACTACCAGTATCTTTATGAATTCAACTACAGAAACTCTTCGATTTTCGATTTATTTTGTTGAAAAAATAATACTGAAGTTTACAGCTTAATAACCTATGAATTCTTATTTGCTCCACATGAATTTTACAATAAAGTTCTGTCAGATATCCACCACAGAGTTACCTTTAATGTACCCAATGTTGATGTTATGAATATGACATCATTCACAACATTAACAGCATAAAAAAAGATAATAAAATGTATTACATATAGGTATTTTATAGACTCCAACACTGTATTTAGAAAACCAAAAATGAAGTAGAAATAATAACTTGTTACATTCCCTGATGGGCCTAATTTTATCCACCTAAGCCACGAGGCTCCTTGAGCATAGGCCTGGAGCAATTTCCCCACATGTCACAGTCATGCGACAGTCCTGTATAAAGTGGTGGTTAACTTTCCATTAGTAAAAATGCCTTCACAGATATAAATGAACTCTTGATTCCCCTAAGGCAAACTTTTTTAAATTCTACAGGAGTGCATCCTGATCCAGATAGATCATAAACAACATAATTTTTTCGTTTCATATGTTTTCTCAAATTTGGAATTATAATAGTTGCTTCAAGAATTAGTTTCATTTTGTCCTTTTCTATTTGTTCAGATTGGTCGACACTATTGTTTTTAAAGTGTATTGTTGGATCAACAGTGATAGTCAGTTTACCATTTTGAGGAAATTAAACAATCCAGGCTTTTTTTAAGCAAACGTAAAGCTGCAGTAGGTTTGTTTACTACTCGCAGAGATTTTTTCTTTTTTTTCTTTTTTTATACATAGGTTGACAGAAGGGGATCATGAAAGCATGCCTACATGGGGGGAAAACAATGAATGATTTGGACAAAACTCATTATGCAGAAGTTTTCTGCGCTTGGGAACTCGAATCTGAGGTCATTTTTTTCCCCCTAGGCGGCACACTTTAATCATGAAAGGCACCTTGAAGCCAGGTTTTGAGCTTTTTAATTATCAATCATTTTAATTGTATATGCATGATTTGGGTAAGGTCATGAATCTGCGAATGTTTTAATCATTTCATTTTTAATCTGTCGGCCATATGTCAAATAATAGTTCAGTGTTAAGTTTCAAATCATCGTTCAGTGTTAAGTTTAAGGTCAAAATTTCATTTAGCGTCAAGCATAACATAATGACTATATTGTTAGATAAATTTATGTCACACTGAATCCACATTACATTTGCATGAATACACTTTGAATCCACTAGATGTGGACGTACTAGATCGGAAAGACGTACGCTTACTAATTTTCAAGCCCATAATATATATGGTTGAAGAGAGATTTGCTACTATATGCTGACCATACAAGGCCACGATTCTTGTCCAAATGGTTGTAATGCATCTTTACTTCCTGCTTAATTTATGGCTTGGTTGTCTGTCCTGTCAGGCCTGGCGAGAGGGAGGGGCAGCTGTGGCTGCAGCCCCGGGGCCCGGCTAACCAGGTTTTTTTACTTTCTAAATTTACTCTAAAATAAAATTGGTTATAAACAATAAACAGCTTGAATTGTGTTTTATGTGTTTATTTTTTCTGCATTGTCCTGTCGTATAATGGTGGAAGGGAATTTATCAGTTAAACTGAAACGGATTATTCTTGAAGAAAAATTGCTATTTTTGAAAAGTAGAAGCAGAAATCCTTTTGGACTCAAGAGTAGACCTCACTTTACGTTTGGCATTTAAATCATGATTTTTAAAAGATTAAACTGGTAAACTTATACACAGATAAAATTGTTCCTCATCAGGACATTTTAATGTATTTTTCCATTTTGTGCCCGGCATCAGTTAACCGATTTGGTCCAATATCAATAGGCTTCATCCCACGGGCGGGCATTATACCGGTAAATGGCATACCAAGTTTTATGAAAATCCGATAAGGTATTCGAGTTATTGCGCTTACACACACACGGACAGACAGACAGTCCTGTCTACCAGACAAAGTCATAAAGTACCGGTACCATTTTGGCACTTAATAATTATGTAATATCATTACATAATCTTTTTGTTGCATACATTATAAAGGACGAGGTGGGTAGTGAATTTAACATTTGACGGGGGCCTGAGAAAATTTGTCCCTGGGGCCCTTGCTTTCTTTCCAAGGCCTTGTATCCTGTTTGTATCCTTTTTGGTTATTAGTGGTATTTACTTTGCATATATTATGAACTGCAGTGCAGTGTTAATTATTCTGTATTCAGCAAAATATTAAAAACTGAAAAGTTTTGATTTCAAATAAAAAAGTATCCACTAAGCCCATTATCATTTGACTTTTATGTTAAGCACATACACTAATAAAAATTCTTATGGAGCGCAGTGTAATTAAGCTGTCCATTCCTGTCCAAAATTACTTCCATAAAATTGTTCAATGTATCCCATGATTCGTTGAAAAAAATCTGGTAACCTTAATCTAAGGGTGATGAAGTTGTCAATTTACTGGGGCTAGACTAATGTTCCAATAGTCCATGGAATCCCTCTTCCCACATCAACTCATCTCCACGTGCCCTCAAAGAGGAAGCAGTTATAAGCTCAGAATCCTACTTAGGCCCGGTTGCATAAAAGCTCCAGATATCTTCTAGACAGCTAATCGTTCTATACATATATAGACTCGATAAACACCTTCCCATTTCCGAAAGCGAATTTGCTCAAGAAATAGCTATTGTCAGATAAATGAGTTGAGCACTTTGTCAATAGATGGAGACACGGTGCTTACTCTAATATCAAGTTGGCCGTGATTGAATAGCAACCAATCGGAGCGCTTCTTGCTATTCTATTCAAAATGGCTGAATTATCTTTCTGCTTTTCCTTGCCTGCTGTTTGTCTGCTAAAATGAATGTAAAACGTGAGATAAACTACGGTAATTTCGATTTCGAGACTTGTGCATTAGAGAAAAATGTCACCCATCACAATCTGACAACATAATGCGTAAAACGTAACACATTAATTAAGTTATAGCTAATTTACCACAGAAAGGAATGCTTCGATGGTTGTTCCCAATTCTAATGATGGGCAATTTAACGCTGAAAAAGGCATGCTTGCAGTTGTTCCTTATTTAATATGATGGCCTATTTATCCATAGGTCATTCCTTTGACAGCCTGATTCTTTCCGAAACTCAATATCGTCAAAGATCTAATTCTTTCAGGGAATACTTTTTGCTTTACACATCTCTAGGCCTAATTATTGCCTCAGGATGAAGATGACGAGAAAGATGATGATTATGTATTAATATTCGTGCAGTAAAATGGCAATATTTTCTTCATAAAGTGTTGCATCACAAAATAAAATTAATATACTTAAGCTACATTTTTTCCGAATCTGAATATCATCGTAGGCTACTTCTTGAAAGGATTGCTGTATTTCTTTCAGGGAATATTTACTTCTGTATAGACCTAGGCCTTATACGATCTGGCATTGAAGATGACCAGCAAGAAAATATGATGTGAATTAATATTCGCGATGTTTTCTTAAAGTATTAACTTACAACAGAAAATGAAATTAATACAAATAAACGATGGATACAATAGCCTAGGCTATAACAAAGTTCATCTAACCGATAATATACAATTTTTCTAGTACAGTATTATGAATTATTTCACACACAAATTAATAACCAATGTCAGTTTCATTACTACTTTTAATTTTAATACCATAACAAGCTAGTAACATAATGTAAGATTAAATGCTAACATAATAACGAAACATACATCAACATAAATATTTCGCATTTCCGCCATGTTGCGTGTTTATCTACCGTTTCGCCAGATATCTAGTGATTTATGGTGCGATAGTTTGTAGGGCGTTTTATTGAACGATTAGCCGCCATCGAACGTTTCAGAAACGCTTACGGATTGAATAATGCCATCTAGTAGATATCTTACATTTCGGAAACCCGGCGTTAATGAGGTTGATCTCTCCCAATAGTTTAATAATAATAATAATAACAACAACCCTTGGGATTGGATCCGAATCTGTTTGGAACGATGCAGAAAGGTGTCATTCTGAAATCTACACATATTGTGCGCAAATTTGTAGAAGAGTGAGGATGTTTTGGCTATGGCCCGCATCTACTCCTAGCACCAGCCAAACAGCTGAGAAAATAAGACAATAATAATAATGTTTATTAGCCAATGTGTGGCTAGGCCGCTTTATGTGTGGCTTTCATAGTGTGGTAGGTAGGCCTACTCATTATTTCTACTGGGTTTTGAGAATTTATTATTTGCCACTGATTGCATGTGAAAATGGGATTCACAGGGTGGTTTCAATCACCATATTTAATTGAAATTATTTATGACACCAAATCAGTTGCCATGGAAGAACCTACATGAACAGGAAAGCTTTCATTGCAATAATAATTACTGTTAAGAATGAAAACAAAACTTTTATTGAAATAAAAGTTTATGAGAACTCGTAACATACATGAAACTAAAAGCAGAAATATAAGCCAGATTTTGTGATCTGTCTTTCACAGAATCCAGTAGAATTTTTCCAGAATTGTGCTAAATTTCGCACATAATTTATAACATTCTACTCTAAGCATTTTGTGCGATTTTAAATGATCTGACATAAAAAGTTACATTATTCTATCACATATCTTGAAAATTGCATTACAGACTGTAGCAAAACACAATCACAAAATATTGTTCTGATTAACTGATACAGATTCAGTGATATAATTATAATAATTACTGGTAATGATAAAGAAATATGTCAAGTTTAGTCATAACATCTTGGCAACAGTTAAATATCTTGCCACTTTAAGTCCTAGGACAGTCAAAAAAACAATACCCTAAAAGAAGCTCTCTTTTCATTTAGCATATCTGCACAGCTTCTTTTTTAGTTGCTCTTTAATAATTACATGAAAAATCATAAAAGAAATTAAAACATTTAACATTTGTATTGAATTATAAAGGATTACACAAACGATAAAGCAGAAGAAAACTTGATGCAGTAATGTCATTGCTTAACTCTACTAGAAACAACTAAAATGAAATACTTGTCTTATAATTTATAGAAATTGTGGTATTATACAATGGGTTTTACTTTTTCTAAGATCTGTTAGGTTCAGGCTACATCATGAAAAATCCAATCACATTCTATCATGTAAATAAATTTATAGCCTTTCCTCTCTTGCTATGCGACTTGAGGCTTTCTCGGTGTTGAGAATGAATAATGGTTTCTTGGACTTCCAACCGGCAGCATGCTCTACTGCCATCTTCTGGGATAAGTAGGGTAACTGGGAAAAGGTCTGTATTATATAGAAAACAAAGAAAGGGCTAGGTAGAGTGGGAAGCAATCTATCTCTTCCTCTTCTCCACTTAGCTTTTTCTTCATAATTCTTTTCTATGTAATACTGACCTTCTCCCATTAGATCAATTTATTCTTCCCGAAGATGGCAGCATAGGAAACTGGCAAAAACTCCGAATTATTCCTCCAGGTTGGAATTCCAAAACACCATTATTCTTTCTTTACTTGTTAAAGAGGTCACTTACACTTCTACTGGTAAAATATATGATTTTAGGTAAATTGAATTCCTTCACTTCCCTAATTCTTAATCTCATGAAAGTTTACAAGTAATATGTTTTTTAAGCACAACTTGCTCTTCAATCTAAAAAGAAAACTTTATCATACGAGGGTGTATCAATAAATAACCAGACTGAATTAATAGTATTTAAATAAACCACCCTGAAGCGAAACAGCTGCTAGCCATGGAAAGGTCATTCCTTCATCTAGCAGTGCTGTGAATCCCAGTCATGCAGAACGATTCAGTTAGGAGTTAGATCCGGATATTGTAGGTGGTGTTTACTGTACCCAACATGGAACTGAAATTGCAACAATTCGCATTGATAAAGTTTTGTGTTCTTCTAGACAAAATTCCTACAGAAACCTCCGAAATGGTGCAGCAAGCATATAAAGACCATGCTTTAGGCAGAATACAAGTCTATGAGTGGCACAAACGTTTCAAAGAGGGTTACGAAGACCTTCAAGATTCTCCGCGCCCTGGAAGACCCGGAACAGCAAAAACGGAAGTTAACATGAACACAGTTGATGCAACTGTGCAAGAAGATCATCGCATAACAATTGCGAAGGTTGCAGATATAACGAATTTGTCTTTAGGAACCAGATCTTGCCAGGACAGGATAGATCTTGCACCAAGACAATGCGTCGGTTCATCGAGCGCGTGCAACTCAAGATGTCATCGAAGAACTGGGTATTGAGATCAACTGTATTCACTGTACCATTCACTGTATTTTCCGGATCTCGCACCTTGCGATATTCACTCTTCCCTAAAGTGAAAAAGGAGCTACGTGGTCGCCATTTTCAAAGTGATAAGGACTTGAACAACGTTGTCATCGGTATACTGTACAGACTGTCAAAAAAGGGGTTCAGTGAGTGTTTCGAACAATGGGTAAATCATTGGAATAGTTGTATTTCAACAGATGGAGAATACTTTGAAAGTTTGCAAGTAAATTTGAATGAAATAAAGTCATTATGTGTTAATTAAAAAATGAGTCCGGTTATTTATTGATACACCCTCGTACATTACTGACATTTTGAATTATCAAAGTTTTCATTGAGAGGTTTGTACTAAGCAGTAGTTTAAGTTTTCAGTAGTTTAAGTTTTTATTCCCAAGATCTTTAAAATACAGTAGGCCTATTTTAATTTTTTTCTTCATACAAGTAATTTTCATTTTAACAAGCTGTAGGAAAATTGTGAAAATATCTACACTGCAAGAGGAAAAAGGTAATTTTTTTTAAATTTCCATGTAACATTTCTTGGTAATATCTTTTAAATTGTGGATGTTATGATTGTAAAAGTTCTAATAAAATCAGCAAAAAAATCTTCAAAATTACTTCACAGATACACAGCTAAAACTGAATACAAAAATAATGAAATTTTAAAACTTAATATTTTTATCTGTAAAGGCATAAGTAACTTTTACCTTTCTGAAATACAATTTGATAAAAAATATAAAACCCCTGGATTGTAAACTTCATTAAACTTTTAAATAAACATGATGTGGATTTAATAACAATAGCACCTACCCAACATATCAAATGCAATAAACAAGCCTTCATTGTGGTCAGTGTCAGCTTCGTTACCATCACAGAAAAAAAGTTAATGTAGGCCTATCATTCAAGATCACTGAGAAAATTCCTCTGTTTCTGAATACACATAAGAAACTATGAAATCAAGTTATGTTGCCAAATTGAAGGCAGTGCAGCTTGTTTTAACCAGAAGAAAACATCAAAATAAACACATAAGACTCAAGGGTGCAAGCGGGAAGGAGGGGGGGGCTGGATGAAAGTAATATAAATGTAATAAATAAAAGAAATTCACAAAATCTAGCATTTCAATACACTACAACTCTAAAAATAAACATTTCTGTAACTTCATGAAGGTGTGGGGCAACACTACTTTTAATTTAAAACATGCACCTAACCTTCAAAATTATCAATCTGATGGTTTCCAGGTGATCGCAGTTAATAGTTTTTGGATCTTGCTATGCCATTTGAAAGCGTTAAACAAGTTATAGGTATATCAAGTTTTAGTCCTAATTGAATCCTAACTTCAACTAAAACAGAAAACAAAGATAGAAACCAGATTAAATGAACTTTGCCTAATCAGTGTTAACAGAAATTTAGTATTATCTCAAAAGAAAGAAATTGCAAGATGTTGTGAAATTCGCTGAGAATCAAAGAAGGCTAAGATTACAGTGAAAAGTTTTTTTTTTTTTTTTTTTTTTTTAACATTTTTATAAGTATAGCAGATCATGATGAGAAAGAATATGGAATGTTACCGGTACTATTTGACAAATTATGGAAACATAACGAACAGTAGGCGATGTAATTGAGCAAAGGAAACTCTTAGTCCTACATGGTATGGACATGTCAGAAGAATGGGAAGTGAACAGATCCCAAAGATTATTCAAAATGGGAAATAAAGGGGCGACAAGGAAGAGGATGACCATTGTCTACATGGAAGGACAAGGGACAGTTCAATGGCCAAGTTTGTCCTAGCACCAGTCCAGAGGATGCGGAAAACAGGATTCAATGGAGAAGGGAAAAAGAATGACGAAACTGAGTAGGCCTATACCGGTATATCTGGACATCACATTTTATCCTTTTCATGTTATGTACTCCTTATAGCCTACAACTTTATAGGCCTATACCCAACACATATATTTCAGTTTCTTGAGTAATACAGCACTGCTAATTAAAAAACTAAGATAATTTTATCAACAACAGGTTAAAAAGAAATAACTGTATGTTTGAGTGTCCATTCTTGATTGCTTTAACAAAAGTTAGTTGTTAAATTTTCACTTGACAAGCAAACTTAGATTTACCTTTGGTAATCCGGACGGCCGTTTCGCACTATTTTAGTGCATCATCAGCGGTTTTCGAACTCCTACTGGTGGGTGCCTGTGTTGTACACCTAGGTGGTGTGGGTGTTGCGTTGGTCTTGAGGTGGGAGTGGGAGTATTTGGCGGTGTTTGAATGTCAGGTAACGTGTCAAAAAGTGTGTGTGATTTGAAGTGTAGTTGGTCATTCGGTATAGATGTGGGGTGATTTTTTGTGTGTTTATATATTTCTAGTTGTTCTATTCTGTTTAGTTTGCGACTTTTGTGGAGTGTGTGGAGAATTTCCATGTTCGTGTCTATGTTAGTGTAATTGTGGTTTGTGTCAAGTAGGTGTTCTGCATAATTTGATTTTCTGCTGGCCAAACTGGCAGATCCTTTAGAACAAGATTCCAAGAACACATAAAAGCACTCAAACACCCCCACAACAGAAAATCAAATTATGCAGAACACCTACTTGACACAAACCACAATTACACTAACATAGACACGAACATGGAAATTCTCCACACACTCCACAAAAGTCGCAAACTATACACAATAGAACAACTAGAAATATATAAACACACAAAAAATCACCCCACATCTATACTGAATGACCAACTACACTTCAAATCACACACACTTTTTGACACGTTACCTGACATTCAAACACCGCCAAATACTCCCACTCCCACCTCAAGACCAACGCAACACCCACACCACCTAGGTGTACAACACAGGCACCCACCAGTAGCAGTTCGAAAACCGCTGATGATGCACTAAAATAGTGCGAAACGGCCGTCCGGATTACCAAAGGTAAATCTAAGTTTGCTTGTCAAGTGAAAATTTAACAACTAACTTAAAAAGAAAGTAATATTAGAAACTTACAAAAAAATATATTACCAGTATAAAAAATGGCTTTGTTACTCATATCCATAGGAATGACATACCGGTACTGAGAGTTGCAACTATTTTCAAGCTAGAGTTTTTATTGTATTCAGTCCCAGAGAATTGGTGCAAAAATTTCCTTACATAACATATACGATACAAAGAAACTCAACAAAATTCTATCTGTAACATAACCTCGTTACTTTGACACTCTGACTTTAATATGAACCACAGACCGAAGTATGTGAAATAATTGTAAATAATGGGTCTTAAACGCAATCAACAGAATTAATCTTAAGCCTAATAGCAGGGAATGCATCTTGACCATTATTATCTGGAAGCGTTTAAAAGAGAACTTGTGACAAAAATGAATGAGGGTTTCACAAAAGTGAATGCTGAAATATCAACCATGAAAGAAATAATTGAAAAACCGTCACTCAGCAAAAATGAATCAACGAAAACAGGACAGCAGAGTGCAAAACTTGCATCACGGCCTACTGAAAAGCGAAGCAACATTCCAGCAGAAGCAGTAAAAGATGGTAGTTTGGTGGTGGAAACAGGAGTACCAAACCTAGACAGCGAGCAAACGACAAAAAATGACGATACTGTTAGCTGGGCCACTGTCGTAAAAAAACGGGCAATAAAGGAAAATAAGGTACTGCTAACCGGTACCAACAAATCTGATAGCCTTAAAACTGTAGCCAAACCGAAGAGAAAGAAGGCGATATTCGTGTCCAGATTTGATCCTGAAACATCAACTGAGGAAATAGTTCAACATGGTCGTAACAGCAACCTAGAATTCAAAGTTACAAAACTGTGTACAAAATATGACTCTTACTCGTCATTCCACGTAGAAGTCGATGAAGAAATATTTGAAACAATATTCAAAGCTGATCATTGGCCAGATGGTTGTCTAGTAACTGAGTTCTTTGGAAAATTAAGGCCTGAGCAGGAGTGGAAAAATAATGGGGACCGCAAACCACAAAAATGACAAAAAGGGCAAAGTAATGGACTCAGAAAGCTAGAGGTTGGGGAGTGGAAAACACAAAGCAGTTCTAATACAAAGAACTACTATGAAGTAGAAACAATATCTGGTTTGAGTATATTGTACTGGAACGTGCAGAGTTTTGTGAATAAGCTAAGCTACATTTCTCTACTACTTTCTGAGTGGGAAGTTGACGTCTTATGTATAACAGAGCATTGGCTATGCGCCTATGAATTGGCCATACTTGATGTCCCAGGATATGTACTATCTGATTTCTTTTGCCGGAACAGAAGTGGCCAGCATGGTGGTTCAGCTATCTATGTTAAAAATGGTCTTGAGGTCTCTAAATTTGATCTCTCTACTTTATCTTCTATGTTTGAATTTGAAGCCTGTGCTATTATGCTTAATTCATTTAATGTCCTGTGTGTGTGCTTTTACCGAATACCTGACCACAGTAAACATGGCACCGACAATTTTGTGATAAAACTGCATGATCTGTTCAACCTAGTTTACAAACACAGTGTGAACAAACAAATTGTCTTAACTGGTGATTTTAACATAGACCTCTGCATTGATAGCAACGAAGTAAAAGAAATATATAATTGCTTCGACAGCTTTGGTGTCAGGCATTTAATCGATGAACCCACTCGACCTCACAACAATGGGTCTGGAGGAACTTGTATTGACAATGTTATTACGAATATTGATACCAACAAATGCTCAGCCAAAGTAGTTCATACAATTCTATCAGACCATGATGCCATTCACTTCAACACTAATCTAAAGCCCAGCAGAACTCAGCCATCTAACCCTGCATATACATTTAAAAGATCACTTAATGCATCTAATATACCATATTTCATGTATTTATTAAGTTTAGTCAGCTGGTTAACATTGTATGGCTTAACAAATCTAAGTGATAAAGTTGATTATTTTCTGTCAATCTTCTCAAAGATCACTGATGCAGCATTCCCTTTTGTACGATCACGTATTGGACCAAAAAGAGGGAATAACAAAGAGTGGTACAATGATGACCTCCATAAATTAAAAGAAGAATGTACTATGTATTACAAAATGTACATACACAATGGCAAGAAACAATATAAAGATAGATACAGTGAATTACAAAAAAAGTACAAAAAAGCCCTTAAGGCCAGTAAGATAAATTATTATTCTAATAAAATCAATGGTTCAATCAATAAACCTAAGTCCACTTGGTCAATTATTAATGATCTGATAAACAAGAGTGATAGGAGTTCTACTCCAAATATTGACCTAGACGCTGAAAATTTTAATTCTTATTTTATTGACAAAGTACATGACATTGTCAACAACATACCAAGTGATTTAGATCCAATGAATCTCATGAACAACTTATCCAAGCCTCAGATCAGTTTCCTATTTAAACATGTAAGTGTTGAAGATGTTTACTCTGTCATACTAAATTTAAGTAATAGTTCATGTCTTGATATATATGGCTTAAACTCTAAAATCTTGAAATTAGCATCTGTGTATATTTGTGAACCTGTTACCCATATATTTAACAACTGCATTGAGAAGGGGTACTTTCCCAATACTTTTAAAGTTGTCAAAGTTATCCCTGTTCATAAGAAAGGGAGTAAATCCGATTATGGAAACTATAGGCCTATAAGTATAATACCAGTGCTATCAAAGGTCTTTGAAATATTACTAAACAAACAAATAACCATGTATTTTGAAAGCAACTCTATATTTACACCCTCACAATATGGATTTAGAATGGGACATAGTACTATTGAAGCTGTACTTGCATTTATTAAAAAATGTTTTGAAGGCATCGAGAAGGGTGATCATGTTGTAAGCCATTTTTTTGATCTATCCAAGGCTTTTGATACAGTTTCCCATGACATATTAATTCATAAACTTGTTTATTATGGTTTCAGCGAATCTAGCTTAGAACTTATGCGTTCATATTTGAGTAATAGGTATCAATCTGTTCTCTTTAATGATAATGTATCAGATTATAAGCTGGTAGAGTATGGTGTACCTCAAGGCTCTGTCATGGGTCCTGTCCTTTTTATAATATATATTAACGATCTTCCCTCTACAGTACGGGAGAACTGTCTCACTACCTATCTTTTTGCTGATGATATAGCACTTGTATCATGTGACAGAAATGACTCTATCTGTATTGACAATGCTTCTTCTGACATTACTAAATGGTGTGATGCTAATAACCTAAGTCTTAATGCTAGTAAGACTGTTGAATTGACAATTAATCTTCAACGCTCCAATAGCCCACTAAGGCATCCTGTAAGATTTTTAGGATTATATATCCAAACTAATTTGGAGTGGAATTCTCACATTGACTATGTTGCCAAGAAAATAAGTAGAGGTATATTTATGTTGAGAGTACTAACTCATAACATAGATGCTAAGTCACTCCTACTAGTGTATCATGCCCATATACACAGCCATCTCAGTTATGGAGTCCTATTGTGGGGAGGACATCCTTATGCCAACAAAATATTCATCTTGCAAAAAAGAGCAATAAGAATTATCTCTAGAGCATCGCCTACAACATCCTGCAAACCACTCTTTACAGAACTTAATGTACTTACATTACCATCAGTGTTTGTTTTGAGCTGTCTTCTCTATATAAAAAAGAATGCACACTTGTATAATAAATGCTCTACTATCCATAGCTACTCTACCAGAAACAATGAAAACTTATATATAAATAAATGTAAATTCAGCACCACCCAGAAAAGTTTTGAATATGTTGCCCTCAGACTATTTAATTCATTGCCAAACAAAATTAAGGAGTTATCATATGTTCCATTTAAAAGGTCAATTAAATCTAACCTGTTGTCAAATACCCTGTACAGTGTCAAGGACTTCAATGACATTATCTGGTGAAATGTGTACTTGTATATTTTATCTCATTTGTGTTTATTGTTATTGTTATTTTATCTCATTTGTGTTTATTGTTATTGCTAATACATTGTACAATGTCTGTGGCAAATAAATCTAATCTAATCTAATCTATCTGGTTATTCCAGAGCCTTTTATTTTTGTAAGTTTAATTCTAGGTATTATATTCAAAGTTAGCCATGAGAAAAAGTAATAATTTGTTTCACAACCATTAGGTAGGCCTATTCTTAAGTGACTCCATTATGATAAATTTAGCATTTATTCTATGATTTGTGTCTTATGAAAATGCTCTACTTTTTTTCTTAAGCTTCCAGACAGTAGGCCTACCTGTATGTCAATATTTACAAAAATCACTTTTAGAAAGGTTTTACATGATTACCAGAAATGAAATAATGAAGTTTGCATTCAGTTTCATTCCAGTTGAGTCATTATCAAACACTAGGCAAACTAAAATTAGAAATTAGACCTGAACAGCAATTATAGGTCTAAGCGTAAAAATGAGTAACAATACCGTAGCAGACAGGTTATGTTATGAGAAAATAAAAAGCCGTTAGTATCAGGCTTACAAATATTAAATGTTACAAAAACTTAAGCATTTGAAAATGTAAGCCACATTATAAATAGCCCACAATCACTGAGTGACTTCAGGGCAACCCAGCATTTATGTTCGGGTCATTCCATGTCAAGTGAACCAATTTTTTGTCAATTTTGAACATGACCATCTCCGATTTTAGTCATACTTGGTTGTCATGAAGTACCACCTGAGATATGTTAAAGTGCAAAATATCAGATTTTTATGTGTTGTAGTTTTCCAGTTATACCCTTCTGAAATATGGAAAAAAACAAAATTTTCTGCATAAGTGCAATCACAAAATGACGCATAAATCAAGCTGGAATTGACATAGATGAGTGGGAAAAGTATCAAAATGTAGCTTATATTATGAGCTTTAATTTGATACGTCACACGAGTACTTTCGAAAAAAAATATTTTCAAGGTTACCCAAAAAAAATTTGAAAACTGAATTTTTCAAAAACCTATATTTTGAAAATTTTGAAACAATTCTCATAGAAACATACATATTTCAGCATCATGTCCTACAAGTTTTGATAAGGGATCGCAATGGGATCATATTTTTTTACATTTATAACAAATACTATGCACGCTGGGTAAGAATATATGGCACCGTAATCTTGCACTTAATTCTAAAATTTCATTACAATCAAAAAGAAAAACTTACAGAAAACATGTTACCTTCCCTTCTTCAATGACAAAAACGTGAATTTATTGTCTACAGTAATTTTCTAGAGCCATGGTTGCCGCATCCATCTCTTCCTTCGAGAGGTAATAACTACGGCCAGTGGGACATGTAGGTTGCACAAGGGTGAGGATCTGAGAGAGAGGCACAGTCAGTTTATTTGGACAGTCACTTTTGAAAGTAAATGATGGAGAAGGACCTGCAGGGTGCAGAAACATCAGTTCCACTATCTGTGCTGTCTCATTTTTGTCCACAACTACACCAAGCCACCAATGATTGTTGTTCTCACATGTAACATATCCTTTTACTTCTGCTAGCTTCAGCCTCTGTTGCACACGTGGTCCTAACACTGAAAAAGTGGATGACTGTTCACTTCTTGAAAATACCTTTGTCAACAACACTTTATCTGACAATGGGATGAAACTGTGGAACTTCTGTGTGCCTGTTATTGCTTTTGTAGACAGAAATCTGTCTGCAAGTATTTTTTCCTCTTTGTTGTATTGTGCTTCATTGAAGAAGAAGAACTGCATGGAGTCGATGTTTTCCTCACTCCATGTAAACAGCTGTGCTGGTGTCATGATTTGATGCTCGTATGGCCGCTGTAGGCTTGCCTTTCCTGCAAGTCTTTTCACAGTACCACCCAGACCGTCACATACTCCTTTCCCATGGGCTGTTGCATAGAAATGCCACTCTGCCTCAATTCCAAAATCATGAACATGGTGGCATAAGTTTGAAAAGTTTTTTCTGTTTTTAAATTGCGCAGCTGCACCATCTGAGAAGTAGTAAATTTTTTTCAAATCTCTAATTACTTCCAACTTCAAATGAGAGATAAGCCTTTTCTGGAATAAATGAACAGCAGTGGTGTCATGCTGTAGACATTCAGAGATACATACAATACTTTTGTAGTGTATATTATGATCATTGTAGTAGACTG
Organism: Ectobius pallidus; assembly: GCA_964059195.1. Lineage (NCBI taxonomy): Eukaryota > Metazoa > Arthropoda > Insecta > Blattodea > Ectobiidae > Ectobius > Ectobius pallidus. Next base: position 140,461,736 of record CAXKWD010000008.1, read on the forward strand.
CTATAGGAAAAATAGTTGCTTGATCATTGTTCCAATGAAAAGACTGGGCTTCATCCTGTAGTACAAACGAATAATTTTCTGCAAAGTCCATACATACCACAGCTTCATTTACTCCAATATTCTGCTTCAAGTGATTATAATATTCTGCCTGTCTTCTTGCAATAAAAGAATGTCTCTTCAAAATCAACAACTGTTCACACAAAGTTTCTATAAACTCATCTGCAGTTTTGATTAAGGTTACTAAATTACATCTGTCAACAGAAACCCACTGCTTGTATGTAATGTTGTCCACCAGTTCATTATCTAGCAGCAACTGTAACTCATCTTTCAAATTATCTACACCTGGACATGAAGGACATTCATTAAGGTGGCATGCTGTGCCTGGCTCTTCACACATTAACTTCGCTAAACAGGAATTATAATTACTTATATCTGTGCCATCATTCAGTGTAATTTGTTTGGATTTCAACACTTGTAGCATTAATTTAACATTCTGATGCACTGTACAAACGCATACTGTGTGGGTACCACTTCCTCCAGCCAAGACGCAATGTTTAGGTCGTAAATCAGCAAATTTCGAAAATCCAATCTTATCAGTAGGATTTTTGTTTTTGAACAGCTCGTACACTTCCTTCAAGTTGCCCATCACTAGCCTCTTCTGTACATGAATTCTACTACTGTCACCCGTTTTCACAGAAACAAAATCTTTTTTTCCAGGCATAAGACGGCTGACATCATCACTGTTGTAGAACCCTATTACCTTCTCAATCACAGATTCATTTAAAACCTTTCCTGGTTTAGGATTTGGTGTTGCCAGAATACCCTTCGCTTTCACCAATGCTTTAGCTTTTCTTGCCATTCTGTTGCTAACCTGAAATTCATTTTGTATTTCACTGCATGACCAGCTTTTAGGTAGTACTGTTAAAATTTGCAATTTTTCACTAACACTTATATTTTCTTCTTGAAACTTTTCTTTTAGCTGACAAATGACTTCACATGATTCTGATTTATGGTCAACAGTTTTCTCTGTATTTGTACTTGCTGCTGTTAGTACCTTTTCTGTCAAACATTTTTTTATTTTACTGTATTTTTTATCACAGTATGATTTCATTTGCAACTTCCTCTTAGCAACAGGTGACTCCTCTAGAGAGCTTAGAGACTTATTAAGGTACTCTAAGGTAACATCTAAAGCTACAAATGATTCATCAACATTAGTAGGCCTAGTGGTATTGGCTACTGGTACTAAACAGTCATCTGTTGTATCTGTAACCTGTTTCTGCTTTGATAGTTCTTTCCTACAACTGTCACAAATTTTCATACCTACCACAATGGTGTCAAACATGTCACACATCCAGTCAGTAACAGGCCTCACACTTCTTTTCACACCCTGATGTCTGTCTTTCTTGAAAGGGTTGCAGCAGAAAATCTTTGCTGTTTCACTTACTTTTTCAGCCATACTGGGGAAATACACAATGCCTATTTTAATCACTGAACCCACTACTTTACATGCAGCAATACAGTCTTTGTACAGCCTTTGAAGAAAGGAAGCACACTGCATGAGAGTCAAGGCACAACTGAAGCCAGGTCCAACAGGTTACAACTTGCATTCCCTGGCTGACTCACATGCTTGCAGACTGTGTTTACTCATACCCATTTGACCACTTGCACAAGTTGGTATATGCATGTTGGTAAACAACTCCCTGGACAAAGGAATGGATTTTAGAATTAAGTGCAATATTCCTGTGTCATATATTCTTACCCAGCGTGCATAGTATTTGTTATAAATGTAAAAAAATATGATCCCATTGCGATCCCTTATCAAAACTTGTAGGACATGATGCTGAAATATGTATGTTTCTATGAGAATTGTTTCAAAATTTTCAAAATATAGGTTTTTGAAAAATTCAGTTTTCAAATTTTTTTTTGGGTAACCTTGAAAATATTTTTTTTCGAAAGTAGTCGTGTGACGTATCAAATTAAAGCTCATAATATAAGCTACATTTTGATACTTTTCCCACTCATCTATGTCAATTCCAGCTTGATTTATGCGTCATTTTGTGATTGCACTTATGCAGAAAATTTGGTTTTTTTCCATATTTCAGAAGGGTATAACTGGAAAACTACAACACATAAAAATCTGATATTTTGTACTTCAACATATCTCAGGTGGTACTTCATGACAACCAAGTATGACTAAAATCGGAGGTGGTCACGTTTTTCCATTGGTTCACTTGACATGGAATGACCCGTTCTTCTTAAAAAGTATACTTAGCAATTCAATGAGCATGTTTCTCAACAATAGAAACTTGGAGTAATGTCTTCCCTTTATTATTGCGTGCATTTTTTACAGCAAGCAGATCATTGGGTTTTACAGCCGTTAACTTTCCAACAATATCAGAATTTCCTTTGCTTACATCTTCAAACAGCTCATTAATCAATTTTAACAAATTAGTAACTCTTTTATCTGTAGCTACGTCAAGTGGCTTTTTGCCTTTCTTATTAACAATGTCATACATCGCTCCATGTTCTAGCAGAGACTTAACAATTTTTAAAGAGCCATTTTCAGCAGCAATGTGGAGGGATGTGGTGTCGGTGTTCAATGTTCCAACATTTATAAATTCCTCAATTTTATCATGTTGCAATAAAAGTTTCACAATTTCTACAAAACCTTTTAGAACAGCAACATGTAATGCTGTATTGCCCTTTTTAGTAACCACAGTGGGATCAGCCCTGCTTAATAACAACGCCACAATTTTAGCATTTCCATTATTAACAGCAAGATGAAGGGGTGTACACCCATTAGCATCCCTGGCATCAATAAAAACACCTTCTTTAACCATCTTCTGCACCATCTGAACATCATTATTCTTTACAGCTTCGAACAGTTCTTTAATCAATTTTAGCAAATTAGTAACTTTTTTATCTGTAGAGACATCAAATGGCTTTTTACCTTTCTCATTAACAATGTCATACATCGCTCCATGTTCTAACAGAGACTTGACAATTTCTAAAGAGGCATTTTCAGCAGCAACATGGAGTGATGTGGTGTTGGTGTTGGTAGTTCCAACATTTATAAATTCCTTGGCTTTATCATGTTGCAATAAAAGTTGCACAATTTCTACAAAACCTTTTAGAACAGCAACGTGTAATGCTGTATTGCCCTTTTTAGTAACCACAGTGGGATCAGCCCTACTTAATAACAAAGCCACAATTTCAGTAATTCCAATATTAACAGCAAGATGAAGGGGGGTCCGCCCATTAGCATCCCTGGCATCAATAAAAACATCTTGTTTTACTAACTTCTGCACCAACTTAACGTCATTACTCTTTACAGCTTCGAACAGTTCTTTAATGAATTTTAACAAATTAGTAACTCTTTCATCTGTAGAGACATCAAATGGCTTTTTACCTTTTTTATTAACAACGTCATATATGGCTCCATGTTCTAACAGAGACTTGACAATTTCTAAAGAGCCATTCTCAGCAGCAATGTAGAGGGATGTGGTGTTGGTTTTGGTAGTTCCAACATTTATAAATTCCTTGACTTTATCATGTTGCAATAAAAGTTGAACAATTTCTCCAAAACCTTTTAGAACAGCAACGTGTAATGCTGTATTGCCCTTCTTAGTAACCACAGTGGGATCAGCCCTCCTTAATAACAAAGCCACAATTTCAGTATTTCCATTATTAACAGCAAGATGAAGTAGTGTACACCCATTAACATCCCTGGCATCAATAAAAACACCTTCTTTTACTAACTTCTGCACCAACTTAACATCATTACTCTTTACAGCTTTGAACAATTTTGCAATTTGAGTTAAATAGTTAACAACTCTAACCCTTACCTCTGTTGAATGCAAAACAGGCAGATCCTTCAGTGTGGTTTCAAAACATGCTCCATAGGAGAGTAGTATTGGAACTATGTCTAAATTGCCAAACATTGTAGCTATATCCAATGGTGTAACATGATTACCATCCCTTTCATTAACATCTGCTCCGTTTGCTGCAAGAAGTTTAATTATATCAGGGTGAGAATGCAAAACTGCAAGATGTAGAGCTGTTTGATTATTCAGATGCTCTCTGACAGTCACATCAGCACCATACTTGAGCAGAACAGAGACTGCGTGATCAGATCCATTAAATGCGGCAAAATGCAAAGGAGTCCAGTTCTTGTGGTCAACAACGTTAACATCTGCTCCTTTTTCTAGAAGTAATTTCGTCAGCTTCAAGTTACCAGTGAGAATTGAAGTATGCAGAGGAGTTAAAGTTTTTAATGTTCCAATATTTGGGTCCGCACCTGAATCAAGCAAAGATTTAGCCATTTCTAGGTAGCCATCAAGTGCTGCACAATGCAACGGTGTATGACTTTTGATCTTTTCATCTACCACAGCTGTTCTGTTTTCCCAACGCCCTATTTCTAAGAATCACAAGAAGCTAACCAACCTCAACTCACTGTACGCGACAGGTTAACCAACAGTTCATTTGGACGTTAAGGTCAGGAAGAAGCACAGTGTGACTTCAATACACACCTGATTAATCAAGCTAAATAAACCGGGCCAATAGTAACAAAACTCCACAACTATTAAGGTGGTCCAGTAGATACACCATATCCATATCATATCTACTATAACTAGTAGTTCTGACAAGTGAACAGTAGACCTTGCGTCCAAAAAATCTAAAGACTGATCTTCATCAGTAAAAAACAGCCATCATATCGACACAGAATAAAAGATAAAAACAAAAAAAGTGTGCGTGGAACGCCACGCGACAGAAGTGAAACTTGTTTTAATTCCTATTTTTTCAATTTTCTCTATTGAATTTTTTCAATTTTGCATTATTGGGCGTTTTAATATTGGGTTTCTTAACTTTTTAAATTTTGGATTTTTAAATTTTGGATCTTTGAATTTTGGATTTTTTAAATTAACGATCTTTGAACTTTTTTATATTTTGGATTACTTAAATTTTGGATTTTAAAATTTTTGTTTTAATTTTGGAAATTTGGATTATCTAATTTTTTATTTTTAAATTTTAAATTATTTATTTTTTAAATTTTGGATCTATAATTTTTTTAATTTTGGATTTATTAAATTTTGGATCTTTGAAATTTTTATTTTTTGGATTTTTAAATTTTGGATCTTTGAATTTTGGATTTTTTAAATTTTGGATCTTTGAATTTTGGATTTTTTAAATTAACGATCTTTGAACTTTTTTATATTTTGGATTACTTAAATTTTGGATTTTAAAATTTTTGTTTTAATTTTGGAAATTTGGATTATCTAATTTTTTATTTTTAAATTTTAAATTATTTATTTTTTAAATTTTGGATCTATAATTTTTTTAATTTTGGATTTATTAAATTTTGGATCTTTGAAATTTTAATTTTTTGGATTTTAAAATTTTGGATTATCGATTTTTTAATTTTGGATTTTTAGATTTTTCCAATTTTGGATTTTGGATTTTTTTATTTTTCAATTTTGGATCTTTGATTTCTTTTAATTTTTTAATTTTGTATTTTTTTAATTTTGATTCTTTGATTTTTTTATTATTTGGATTTTTTAATTTTGTATTTTCGTTTTTTTAATTTTGTAATTTTAGATTTCTTCAATTTTGTATTTTCGATTTTTAATTTTTTTATTTTTAAATATTGGATTATGGATTTTTTAATTTTTCATGTTGGTTTTTTTAAATATTGGATTTCTGGATTTTTCAATTTTTTTTAATTTTGGATATTTGGATTTTTTATTTTTTAAATTTTTGGACTTTTTAATTTTGGATCTCTGATTTTTAAATTTTGGATATTTTAATATTGGAACTTTGATTTTTTTTATTGTTTGGATTTTTTAAGCGTGGTAATGAACCTCCGGGTTCCATAAAATAAATAATATTCCTTTAGCTTGCTTCCCCCCCCAGGCGGCACACTTTAATCATGAAAGGCACCTTGAAGCCAGGTTTTTAGCTTTTTAATTATCAATCATTTTAATTGTTTATGCATGATTTTGGTAAGGTCATGAATCTGCAATACGTTTAAATCATTTCATTTTGAATCTGTCTGGCCATATGTCAAATATTAGTTCAGTGTTAAGTTTAAGGTCAAAATTTCAGTTTAGCGTCAAGCATAACATAATGACTTTATTGTTAGATAAATTTATGACACATTGAATCCACATTAAATCTGCATGAATACACTTTGAATCCACTAGATGTAGGCGTACTAGATCTGTAAGACGAAAGCTTGCTAATTTTCAAGCCCATAATATATCTGGTTGAAGAGAATTTGATACTATATGCTGACCATACAAGGCCACGATTCTTGTCCAAATGGTTGTAATGCATCTCTACTTCCTGTTTAATTTATGGCTTGGTTGTCTGTCCTGTCAGGCTTGACGAGAGGGAGGGGCAGCAGCCCCGGGGCCCGGCCGAACAGGTTTTTATACTTTCTAAATTTACTCTAAAATAAAATTGGTTATAAACAATAAACAATAAACAGCTTAAATTATGTTTCATGTGTTTATTTTATCTGCATTGTCCTGTCATATAATGGTGGAAGGGAATTTATCAGTTAATCTCAAAACGGATTATTCTTGAAGAAAAACTGTTATTTTTTAAAAGTAGAAGCAGAAATCATTTTGGACTCAAGAGTAGACCTCACTCTACGTTTGGCATTTAAATAATAATTTTTAAAAGATTAAACTAGTATATACAGATAAAATTGTTCCTAATTAGGACATTTTAATGTATTTTTCCATTTCGTCCCCGGCATCAGTTAACCGATTTGGTCCAATATCAATAGGCTTAATCCCGTGGGCGGGCGTTATAAATGGCATACCAAGTTTTATGAAAATCCGATAAAGGCATATGAGTTATTGCGCTTACAGACACACGGACAGACAGACAGTCCTGTATACCAGACAGAGTCATAAAGTACCGGTACCATTTTGGCACTTAATAATTATGTAATATTATTATATAATCTTTTTGTTGCATACATTATAAAGGACGAGGTGGGTAGTGAATTTAACATTTGACGGGGGCCCGAGAAAATTTGTCCCTGGGGCCCTTGCTTTCTTTCCAATGCCTTGTGTCCTGTTTGTATCCTATTTGATTATTAGTGGTATTTATTTTGCATATATAAACTGTAGTGCAGTGTTAATTATTCTGTATTCAGCAGAATATTAAAAACTGAAAAGTTTTGAATTCAAATAAAAAAGTATCCACTAAGCCTATTATCATTTGACTTTTATGTTAAGCACATACACTAATAAAAATTCTTATGGAGCGCAGTGATATTAAGCTGTCCATGTCTGACCAAAATTACTTCCATAACATTTTTCAATGTATCCCATGATTTGTTGAAAAAATCTGGTAACCTTAATCTACGGGTGATGAAGTCAATTTACTGCGGCTAGGCTAATGTTCCATTAGTCCCTCTTCCCATTGCAACTCATCTCCATGTGCCCTCAAAGAGGAAGCGGTTATAAGCTCAGAATCCTACTCAATGAGGCTGATCTCTCCCAATAATTTAATTAAATTAAATTAAATTAATAATAATAATAATAATAATAATAATGTTTATTAGCCAATGTGTGGCTAGGCCACTTTATGTGTGGCTTTAATAGTGTGGTAGGTAGGCCTACTCATTATTTCTACTGGGTTTTGAGAATTTATTATTTGCCATTGATTGCATGTGAAAATGGGATTCACAGGGTGGTTTCAATCACCAAATTTAATTGAAATTATTTACGGCACCAAATCAGTTGCCATGGAAGAACCTACATGAACAGGAAAGCATTCATTGCAATAATAACTACTGTTAAGAATGAAAACAAAACTTTTATTGAAATAAAAGAAGAAATATAAGCCAGTTTTTGTGATCTGTCTTTTACAGAATCCAGTAGAATTTTTCCAGAATTGCGCTAAATGTCACACATAATTTATAACATTCTGCTCAAAGTACTTTACTCTAAGCATTTTGTGTGATTTTAAATGATTTGACATAAAAAATTACATTATTTTATCAGAAAATCTTGAAATTTGCATTACAAACTGTAGCAAAACACATCACAAAATATTGTTCTGATTAACTGATACAGATTCAGTGATATAATTATAAGAAATATGTAAAGTTTAGTCATAACATCTTGGCAACAGTTAAATATCTTGCCACTTTCCAAGCCCTAGGACAGTCAAAAAAACAATAACCTAAAAGAAGCTCTCTTTTAATTTAGCATATCTGCACAGCTTCTTTTTTAGTTGCTCTTTAATAATTACATGAAAAACATAAAAGAAATTAAAACATTTAACATTTGTATTGAATTATAACAGATTAAAAAAATGATAAAGCAGAATAAAACTTGATGCAGTAATGCATAACTTCACTCCACTGGAAACAACTAAAATGAAATACTCGTCTTATAATTTATAGAAATTACGGTATTATACAATGGGTTTTACCTTTTCTAAGATCTGTTAGGTTTAGGCTACATCATGAAAAATCCAATCACATTCTATCATGTAAATAAATTTATAGCCTTTCCTCTCTTGCTATGCGACTTGAGGCTTTCCCGGTGTTGAGAATGAATAATGGTTTCTTGGACTTCCAACCGGCAGTATGCTCTACTGCCATCTTCTGGGATAAGTAAGGTAACTGGGGAAAGGTCTGTATTATATAGAAAAGAAAGAAAGGGCTAGGTAGAGTGAGAAGCAATCTATCTCTTCCACTTCTCCACTGCCTCCTACTCCACTTAGCTTTTTCTTCATAATTCTTTTCTATGTAATACTGACCTTCTCCCATTAGATCAATTTATTCTTCCCGAAGATGGCATCATAGGAACTGGCAAAAACTCGGAATTATTCCTCCAGGTTGGAATTCCAAAACACAATTATTCTTCCTTTACTTGTTAAAGAGGTCACTCACACTTCTACTGGTAAAATATGTGATTTTAGGTCAATAGCATTCCTTCACTTCCCTAATTCTTAATCTCATGAAACTTTACAAGCAATACGTTTCTTAAGCAAAACTTGCTCTTCAATCTAAAAAGAAAACTTTATCATACATTACTGACATTTTGAATTTTCAAAGTTTTCATTGTGAGATTTGTACTAAGCAGTAGTTTTAAGTTTTTATTCCCAAGATCTTTAAAATACAGTATTTTAATTTTTTCTTCATAAAAGTAATTTTCATTTTAACAAGCTGTAGCAAAATTGTGAAAATATCTACACTGCAAGAGGGAAAAGGTAATTTTTTTTTTTATTTCCTTATAACATTTCTTGGTAATATCTTTTAAATTGTGGATGTTATGATTATAAAAGTTCTAATAAAATAAGCAAAAAATCTTCAAAATTACTTCACAGATACACAGCTAAAACTGAATACAAAACATATTGAAATTTTAAAACACAATATTTTTATCTGTCAAGGCATAAGTGACCCTATTAACTTTCTGAAATACAATTTTGTGATAAAAAAATATAAAACCACTGGATTGTAAACTTCATTAAACTTTTAAATGAACATGATGTGGATTTAATAACAATAGCACCTACCCAACATATCAAATGCAATAAACAAGCCTTCATTGTTGGTCAGTGTCAGCTTCATTACCATCACAGAAAAAAAGTTAATGTAGGCCTATCATTCAAGATCACTGAGAAAATTCCTCTGATTCTGAATACACATAAGAAACTATGAAATCAGGTTCTGTTGCCAAATTGGTGGCAGTGCAGCTTGTTTTAACCAGAAGAAAACATCAAAATAAAGTTTGCTAACACATAAGACTCAAGAGTGCAAGCGGGAAGGTGGGGGGGGGGGCTGGATGAAAGTAATAAAAATGTGTTAAATAAAAGAATTTCACAAAATTTACCATTGCAATACACTACAACTCTAAAAATAATGATTTCTGTAACCTTGTGAAGGTGTGGGGCAACACTATTTTAAATTCAAAACATGTACCTAACCGTCAAAGTTATCAATATGATGGTTTTTAGTTGATTGCAGTTAATAGTTTTTGGATCTTGCTATGTCTTTTGAAAGCGTTAAACGAGTTTAAAAAATCTCAAGATTTAATTGAATCATAACTTCAAATAAAACAGAAAATGAAGATATAAAACAGAAAATGAAGATAGAAACCAGAAGAAATGAACTTTGCTTAATTAGTGTTCACATAAATTTAGTATTATTTCAAAAGAACGAAGTTGCATGAAGTTGTGAAATTCACTGAGAATCCAAGAAAGCTAAGATTTACATTGAAAAGTTTTTTTTTTAACATTCTTTATGAATACAGCAGATCACAACTAGAAAGAATATGGAATGTTACGATTTGACAAACGATAGAAACAGAACAAACGGTAGCCAATGTAATTCAGCAGAGGAGACTCTTAGGCCTACATGGTAAGGACATGTCAGAAGAATGGGAAGTGAATAGATCCCAAAAATTATTCAAGAATGGTAAATACAGGGATGATGAAGAAGAGGACAACCATTGACTACATGGAAGGATAATGTCTACAGTTCAATGGACAAGTATGTCCGAGCACCAGAAGATGCAGAAAACAGGACTCAATGGAGAAGGGAAATAGACAGACGAAACTGGACTGTATGGTTGCAGTGAAAACCTCTTTAATAAATAAAAGAAATAAATACAATTAAAACACCTATTTACCACTGTCCAATTTACCGTGGATTCGGATTTAATGTAATGCAAATCATGTTCCACAAAAGACAAAATTGTGAAAATAGAAATGTTAATGAATTTTTTCATGAAGCTGCATAAAAGTCTTCTGCAGGATGAATAACTATTGCACTTGGTTTTCCTTGTCCTTGCAGTGTTATGTCTCATTTCCGTTTCTGAAACTGGCCTTTGAGTAGAAGCATGATTTTCAAGCATGGTAAATCAGCATCTCCTCATCAATAAGGTTTTTGAAGGTTTTAACCTATTTTTTCCCCCCAGCTTCCTAATTAGAACATTTTAAAGTACTTTTCCGTTTCATGCTCCTTGCTTCCAAATATATGAATCTTATAGAACCTAAAAAGGCTAAATCGAACTGAAGGGTCTAAAAGAGGCAAAGGAGAGTACTTTTGCTGAAAAACTAGGGGCTAAAGAGGACTTTTGCAGAAAAACAAGATTTTAAATAGATTTTGCAATTAATGCAAAGGAAAATAAATATGTGAATTTTAAGAAAAGACATAATCAAAATAAATTTATTTCTTTGTAACTAGAAAATGTGCTGCCTCGCCGTCACAGGAAATGAAACTTGAGCCGTCTGCAATACTTCAAAATCTGCAACTAATTCACTGTCGATTCAACTTTAAAATAACAAGTTGCAACCAACGAAAGACAAGTACATTAAAGGAAGAAATTTGTGACCCTCGAGTTTACTTATTTTTGTAGATCAGAAGAGAATTGAGTGGTGTATTCAATAATTGAGGCATCAGGATCCAAAAAGCTTCTTATTCATTTTGTATGATTTTTCACAAACCACGAAAAACGTTTATATAAGGTTTTCTTAAATATTCTGCTTAAACCTAAAGTTCAAACAATAGCTAACAACACAAAGAATCAGACTGCAAAGTTTAATCCTTCAAACTTTAAGGGTTATGTCAAAATAAGGAATAATATTTTGGATAAGAAGTTATTTGGAACTGTACACTCAACAAGGCGGGTTCTGGAACTGCAACGCAGGGATTAGAGGGTATTTGGCACCAAAACCTACCTTCTATCTTCAAGAAAACCTATTTAATTTTCATAAAAGATGTCATGGTGTGGTTATAATTTATATTATTAAAATATTCATACGTTCTTAACTGCTGACATAAAAAGCCAGAATGAAAAAATAACTCCAAGAAACAAACATTTCAATTGAATATAATGTCCAGTATGTAACAAAGGAACGGATGGTTATGTTCTAATATTCATCGTTGATATAGCAAGGCCATAAGTGCACTTTAGCTAAGTTTACGATTTATAATGAGGGAGATACGACGTAGTTTGGAACATTATTTTTAACAGGATGATGGACAAGATGGAGTAGATTCAGAAACCATTGCTAACTCAATTTCGATCAAAAGTGGATAAGACGGGTTTTGGAACCTGGTGCCTCAATTGTATAATTAAAGGGTAAATATCTCAATTGTTCATGCTATTTTTCAAGTGCCATTATAAGCAATAGTTACTTGTTTATTTTGTAAAAAAAAAAAAAAAAAAAATAGAATAACTGTGTCAAAATTAAAATACTATTTTTGGTGTTAATATTAGTGTTCATTATATATTTTATTAAGATGGCTAAAATTGTTTGTTTAAAACCTAAAAAAGGGCTTTTTCATGAAAATAAAAGGTTAAAATACCTTTTATAAAAGCCTAAAAATCCGGGCCCTAATAATAAGGTAGCTTTAATTGAAAGTGTCAACTCTCTTAAAATAATTGTAAAATGCAATTAGTGCCTTGGTAACTGATAAGCGTTTTATATATGGAGATGTATTATAGAATAATGGTAGAAAAGGTGTAAAGTTGCAGCTTGTTTTAATTTAAACAAAAAAAAAGTTGACAATACCTAAAACATTTTGCTGCATATTGTATTCGTAAATAAATTATAAAATATGGAGCTTAAAATCATCATAAATCGACTCCCGGTACATGCATATTTCAATGTAGGCTACTCTCTCGGTTTCTTTCCATGTTATTTACTCCTTATACTACTTTATATACCCAACATATATATTTGAGTTTCTTGAGTAATACAGTACTGCTAAATATTGATTAAAAAACTAAGATAATTTTATCCAACAGGTTAAAAAGAAAGCAATATTACAAACATACAAAAAATATATGATAAAGAAAGGCTTAGTTACTCATATTCATAGGAATGGCACACTGCGAGTTGTGACTATTTTCAAGCTAGATTTTTTATTGTATTCAGACCCAGAGAATTGGTACAAAAATCCATATATAACAAAATTCAATCTGTAACATAACCTCGTTACTTTCAAACTTTCATTTTCATATGAACCACAGACCTAAGTATGTGAAATAATTGTAAATAATGGATCTTAAACACAATCTACAGAATTAATCATTATACGAGGGGTGTTTTTTAAGTAAGGTCCGTTTGAACATAAGTACACAACGAAAGGATATTTCAAAAAATAAATTTATGTTCATAAAGTACATACTTTACTCTATTTTTCGACATAGTTGCCAAGTGTGTTCAAACACTTATCATACCTATCAATCAATTTTAAAATACCCTCGTCATAAAAACTTGCCGCCTGCTACGATAACCAAGAGTTCACTGCCGTTTTCACATCATCGTCATCATTGTAACGGTTGCCACCGAGGTGTTGTTTGAGGTGGAGGAACAGATGGTAATCGCTCGGCGCAAGATCAGGACTGTAGGGTGGGTGGTCTAAAACTTCCCAGCCAAAACTGTCCAACAAATCGTGGGTCCCACCTGCAGTGTGAGGTCGGGCATTGTCATGGAGAAGGACAATTCCCTTTGTCAGCATGCCGCGTCTTTTGTTTTGAATCGCTCTGCGTAGCTTTCTCAGGGTTTGGCAGTATGCTTCTGCATTGATAGTGGTTCCTCGTTGCATGAAGTCGACCAACAAAACACCATGCCTGTCCCAAAACACCGTCGCCATGATTTTGCGCCGGGACAGAGTCTGTTTGGCCTTCACCTTAACAGGCGAGTGTGTGTGTCTCCATTCCATGCTCTGTTGCTTCGATTCGGGCGTGATATGCGAAACCCATGTTTCGTCTCCAGTCACGATCTGACTCAAGAAGCCGTCACCTTCTTCGCGATAACGAGTCAAGAACTTCATCGCACACTCAAATCTTTGGGTTTTGTGGTCCTCTGTTAGGAGTTTCGGGACCCAACGGGAGCAAAGTTTCCTAAACTTTAGGTGTTCAGAAACAATTTTGTAAAGCACTGATCTCGACACGTCAGGAAATTCGTTTGAGAGACCTGTTATTGTGAAGCGCCTGTTCTCACGAATCCTCGCTTCAACTGAAGCCACCAAATCGTCTGTAATCGAAGAAGGACGACCGGAGCGGTCCTCATCATGGACGTTGTCACGGCCATCTTTGAATTGTCGTACCCACTTACGCACTTTGCTCCCACTCATAACAGTATCACCATACACTTCGCAAATCTGTCGATGAATTTCTGCAGCAGACATGTTCCTTGCTGACAAAAACCGTATCACTGAGCGAACCTCACACACGGCGGGCGAGTTGATAGTCTTAAACATTTTGAAAGCTCAGAACAGAACCGTACAGGTTAGCTACAGAGCTGAAACTGAGCACAGTTGTTCCTGAGGCATGGGAGTATACGACGCATGCGCTCGTTGCTGTATGCGTGCGAACTACTAGTGTCTACAACAAAACGGACCTTACTTAAAAAACACCCCTCGTAGTAGGGAATGCATGTTGTCCATTATAAGCTGGTTAGTCCAGTGTCTTTTATTTTTTAAGTTTCAATGGAGGTAGGCCTATTGTATTGAAAGTTAGCCATGAGAAAAAGTAATAATCTACAACCATTATGTAGGCCTACTCTTAAATGACTCCATGATGATAAATTTAACATTTATTCTACAATGTGTATCTTATGACAAATCCTCTACTTTATTTATATATAAGTATCCGGGCAGTACTGTATGTCAGTGTTTACAAAAATCACTTTTAGAAAGGCTTTGCATGATTACCAGATTAAATAATGAACTGTGATACAGTTTCCTTTTGAGTTGAGTCATTATCAAACATTTGGCAAACTAAAATAAGAAATTAGACATGAACAGCAATTATAGTCTAAGCCTAAAAACAAGTAACACTCTAGCAGATGGGTTATGTTATGAAAGAATAAAAAATCTTATTAGTATCAGGCTTACAAATATTAAACGTAACAAAAACTTAAGAATTTGAATATTTAAGCCACTGTAGTAGTAGTAGTGCATAGATCGCGAGCGATCCTTAGCGATCCGTGGATATTCTCGGCAGAAGGGTGCCAGCCACTGTATAGACTTTATAAATAGCCCGCAATCACTGAGTAACTTTAGGGCAGACTGCATTTATGTTCTTCTTGAAAATTATACGTAGCAATTCACTTGTAATATAAGCATGTTTCTCAACAATAGAAATTTGGAGTAATGTCTTCCCTTTATTATTGCGTGCATTTTTTACAGCAAGCAGATCATCGGGTTTTACAGCCGTTAACTTTCCGACAATACCAGAATTTCCTTTGCTTACATCTTCAAACAGTTCATTAATCAATTTTAACAAATTAGTCACTCTTTTATCTGTAGAGACATCAAGTGGCTTTTTGCCTTTCTTATTAACAATGTCATACATTGCTCCATGTTCTAATAGAGACTTGACAATTTCTAAAGAGCCATTCTCAGCAGCGATGTGGAGTGATGTGGAGTTGGTATTGGTAGTTCCAACATTTATAAATTCCTTAACTTTATCATGTTGCAATAAAAGCTGCACAATTTCTCCAAAACCCTTTAGAACAGCAACATGTAATGCTGTATGCCCCTTTTTAGTAACTATAGTGGGGTCAGCCTTACTTAATAAAGTCAACATTTCAGTATTTCTATTATTAACAGCAAGATGAAGGGGTGTACACCCATTAACATCCCTGGCATCAATAAAAACACCTTCTTTTACCAACTTCTGCACCACCTGAACATTATTACTCTTTACAGCCATAAATAGTTTTTCAATTTGAGTTAAATAATTAACAATCCTAAAATTTCCCCATATTTTTGCTGCATGCAAAACAGGCACACCCTGCAATCTGGATTCAAAACATGCTCCATAAGAGAGTAGAATTCGAACTATGTCGAAATTGCCGTTCATCGCACCTAAAGGCCATGATGTCATTGCAGCTAAATGCAATGGGATCATTGCAGCTAAATGCAATGGTGGCATTATAGCTATATACAATGGTGTAGCATCAAAGCCATCCCTTTCATTAACATCTGCTCCGTTTGCTGCAAGAAGTTTAACTATATCAGGGTGAGATTTCCAAATCGCAACATGTAGAGCTGTATGTTTACACTGATGATCTCTTACAGTCACATCCGCACCATAGTTAAGCAGAACAGAGGCTATTTGAACAGATCCATTAAGTGCAGCATGATGCAAAGGAGTATGATTTTTTTGGTCTACAACATTAACGGCTGCCCCTTTTTCTAACAGCAATTCAGTCAGCTTCAAGTAACCATGAAGAGATGAACTATGCAGGGGAGTTGCATTTTCTAAGGTTCTAATATTTGGGTCCGCACCTGAATCAAGTAAGAATTTAGCAATTTCTAGGTTGCCATTAATTGCTGCACAATGCAACGGTGTCACATTGTTATTATTTTTAGCATTAACAAGTGCTCCATGTTGAGTTAGAACACCTACTAATTCTAAACGATTTTGTTTTGCAGCTAAGTGTAGAGCTGTTTTACCATCACTTGTTTTAGCATTTATATTTGCTCCTTTTGTAACAAACATCTCTACCAGTGTTAATGGACAGCCATTATTTATTGCAAGGAGTAAAGGTGTCCAATTCTCACTATTTGTGGCATCAATGTTAGCTCCAGTTTCAATTAATAAAACACACACTTCAAAATGATTTTCCTGAGTTCCTAGATGTAAAGGAATGAGACCTTTATCTGTTATAGCATCGACATCAGTTTGTTCTACAAATAGGATCTCGAGCATCTCTTGATTATCGGAATAATCCCCTTTCTCTAAAGCAATTGCCACATATTCTCTAGCAATGATTTCACCATCTCTACTTGGAAGAAGTGAAATCGTTTCTTCTAATTTATCGTTCATTACTGCCAAATGCAAAGGTGTATTGTTTAGGAAGTCCTTTGCGTCAACATCAGCTTTTGCTTTCAGTAAAACATCAACTATTTCCACCAAGCCACGTGCACAGGAGAACCCCAAGGGTGTAATGCCTGTTTTTGTTTTTGCATTCACATTAGCACCTGCTTCAAGTAGAACTTTAATTATGCCTGCTTTTCCCTGATCTGCTGCTAAATGTAAGGGTGCAATATTTGCCTTCAAACTTTTGTCTGTACATCCAGCGTTAAGATGGGAGCCATGAGCAATCAGAATTATTACCAAGTCGAGGTTACCGTTTTCTACTGCATAATGCAAAGGAGTAGCTTCATTTTCATTCACAGCGTTAACATTTAACCCTTTTGAAATAAGTGCATTCACTACATTAAGGTAACCTCTTCCTGCAGCTATGTGCAATGGTGTATTTAACATAGATGTGCTAGTAGTAATATCTGCTCCTTCTGCAAGTAACAATTTCACAATTTCTGAGTAACCAAAATAAGATGCAAAACTTAAGGGAGTAAAACTATGAATGGCCTTATGATTCACATCAGCTCCATTGGCAAGGAGGAACTGAACTATTTTCAATTCATTTCTTGCAATTGCGAAGAATAGGGGTGTGAACTGTCCCCTGGAGGTTGGCGAATTGATGTTCAAACCCTGGATTAACAGAATTTTAACTAAACCCAAGTCTCCACAATCTGCTGCACGATGAAGTGGAGTAACACCACAACTGAATTCCGGAAAGGACATATTTACCCAAACACCAGCAATTCCTATTAACTGTTTACCGTTCTGAATTTTGACCTTTTCGTCCACCACAGCTGTTCTGTTTTCCCAACGCCCTATTTCTAAGAATCACAAAAGGCTGACCAACCTCAACTCACTGTACGCGACAGGTTAACCAACAGTCCATTTGGACGTTAAGGTCAGGAAGAAGCACAGTGTGACTTCAATACACACCTGATTAATCAAGCGAAATAAACCGGGCCAATAGTAACAAAACTCCACAATGTATTAAGGTGGTCCAGTAGATACACCATATCCATATCATATCTACTATAACTAGTAGTTCTGATAGTTCTGTCAAATGAACAGTAGACCTTGCGTCCAAAAAATCTAAAGACTGATCTTGATCAGTTAAAAACAGCCATCATATTGAACAAGATTAAAAAATAATAATCCTTAAACATATGGCGTTTTTTATGTCTTCAAGGAACAGTTATGCCACACTGGAAGAAAAACGAATCGTGCGTTTGGTCGCAACTGCGAAACAAACAAATTTACTGATAAATAAACGAAATGCCGAACGGTCGGGCTAAAACAAGACCTCACTTCGCTCTGCCAATAATATTGTATTACTCCACGTCCCTAAGACTTATCATGATGAAATTTTATATGTAATGGTTAAGATTTGCTTTTGACGCTCAAAGAAAACATAATAAATTAACTATTTTTAAAATTGAAAACAATTAATTCTGAGATTTTAACTAAACTTCAGTTAAAAAATTACTCACCGGAATTTCAATATATATATATATTAATCGCTGCGCTACAAACCGGAAGGTCGCGGGTTCGATCCCCGATGAGGTCGTTGGAGTTTTTCAATTGGCCTAATCCTTCTGGTGGCACTATGGCCCTGGGGTCGACTCAGCCTCTAACAGAAATGAGTACCAAGAGCAATCCTGGGGGTAAAGGCGGCCGGTGCGTAAGGCTGACAACCTTACCACCTTCATGTGCCGATGTCTAAAAATCTGGGGGCCTCAACCTCCTGGAACCCTCTGGGCCTCCATGGCCTGTAATAGGGAACACTTTACTTTTATATATATTAATAATTAATTGCTCTCATAAACCAAAAAGATAATAATCAGATAAACAAGCTATAGCAGATTTTTAAAAAATATCTGCAATGTAAGAAAACGGGAAACATTATTTTTTGACGTGAAATCATCTTTATAATCAATCTTATGGGGGGGGGGCCTTGCTAAAACCGCCTATAACGGAAATACCCGAGACGTAAGGGAAATTCAATCCTGAAAAAATTAATGTGGAAACCACATTCCATTCATCATAATGAATAGAGAAGGTCTTGACTACAATGCAATTAGGTATTTGTAAATTCACATCTTGCTTCAGATTTACAATTTTAACAGGAAATGTTTTCTACTGTGGTTTGTTTTTCCCTGTTTGTTTAATTGAATGGTATTCTTTGTGTTTTGCAATCTGTGGTGACAGAAAGAAAATAATAAAAAATATAGCTTTAATAAGTTTAGAATATTAACTAAATGGTAGGGTATAACATACGAGAAGCGAATATACATTCTGTCTCGACAATTTTAACCGAAAAAAGGTATCGGTATGTTAAACTATAGCTATATTAATTTTCATATATTAAACATACGGTGCGCGCTAGTTCTAGGCAGCAGACACCAGATGTTTCACGTACTCTGTAAATGCGTCCCCGATACAGCCTACCCGACTCTGTTTTTAAGATATCGGTATTTGAATTTTGAGAATTCCTCGCGAACTATTTTTCTTACATTTTTAAAGATACAAACGGAGGTACAGTTGATTGATTTCTCAATAAGGAAGAATCACGAGAAATTCCATTATCTTTTAAAGTATATTTTAAATTATGGAAGCAATGAATTAAAGTTTTTTAAAAAATGAGTGATAACTTAAAAGTTCGTTTCATTGTGGTTGCATCCTAAAATAAGTTTTATTACATAATTTGGTCAGTTTTATGGATATTTTTTCACAGTTATAAAACTATAGGTTGTCATGAAAATAAAAGTTAATTTTTTCACCCTGGAAAGTGACTGTAGACTATCCCCTTAATAAATGCATTTTTTTTCGGAAGTCTTGTTATTTGCAGTTTTTGTGCGGAGAATATGAGTTGCTTCTTGCAGCGTTGAAAGGGGTATTGAAAAAAACATAGGACAAAGTATGTTACATAATAATAATAATAATAATAATAATAATAATAATAATAATAATAATAATAATAATAATGTTTATTGAGATCAAATAATCTACAAAACGAAAAGAAAAACATGTGCCTTTTTCTACGCCAGACATAAACAGTGCGATTCTTCGCTTCACATTCTGATCCAGAGTATGTGATCCAATTTCGGAAGTAGCTCTACCGTTCAGTTTCAATTTAGATTAGATGTAGAGCTATAATGGACAAGGAAAGTTGAGGGGGTTAAACTTTTTAAAGCATTTGGTACTCATCTAAAATTTTAAAACCTTCACGGATGATCGTATTTTGTTGACTCCTTGACCAATTTTCCGTTGCTTCAATGTTTTGCACTCCACAAGCACTTTTATCTAATATCTCATCGCCCTATACTGAACAACTATTTTTTTTATCAATAAGCAATTTTAGTAATATCATTTTTTAAAAAGATACTTAAGTTCAATCACTCACTGAAAATGGTAATAAACAAGCCACACTTTTCATGGAATGTATCGCTATGTACGTTCATGACATTATGCAGACCAAGGGGAATCTCATACGACGGTACAACTCCAATTTGGAACCAGACCCGGTCCGGAAAATCAAATATCCGGATGGTTAGATAAATAATGGAAAAAGGTAATTTCTTTAAAAAAAAAACTAAATTAGTACAGTACTTAACTTACATAAAGTGTCTCATCGTGAACATATCGATCAGAGTCAGTTGTTTTGCTGACAAATTGTAGATTGTATTGGCTAAAAGGCCCCCCCCCCAAATAATCGGCCCTGAAGGAGGTTTCCAATGCTGGCTGCTGCAAAAACCACTTGAATACAGCCTCAAAGCGATCCGGATAGTAGGAGTTCCGATAATTGGAGTTCTACTGTATTAACAAAATACAGCAATGACCTTCGGACGCACAGGCACTCCAACTGCTTGAAAGAAACGCAGGGTGTTCTGAATCGCCACAAAATACGATGTTTTGTTGCAGCATTCTTAATAAATAATGTTGCAGTGTTCTCCGTTACGGTACTAAAAATGTGACTAAAGAAAAGTTCCGGTTCAATTTTCCCATAGTTTCTGAAAGAGATTGTTAGCTTATAACTTCCCTTCAGGTGGGAAAAATGTTTTTAAATAAAATCTTTACAAACAATTAACAAAAATTTATATAAAATCGTTAGAGCCATTTCCAGTAAATTGTGGAAAGGCCCCACTCACCAAAGAATAATTTTATGTAGGCCTAAAGTGACAGTACGATAAATAGAGAGTAATCGACATGCTTCCTATCACATCACCGGCATGTGCATATACAGTATCATTTAATTCTGATAAATTTTTGTTTTCGAGTTCACATATGGGCACGACACACGCACATACAAGAAGACGTTTTCTGGAAACTGCTGTTTGGTTTAAGGAAGCCTCGATATGTGTGTAAATGTTGGAAACACAACCAAATTTCAAAGTCACTCAGAAATTTATATTTCCTCTACCCATAATAGGCTACCTATAGTGTGGGTAGGCGAACGACATAATAAGTAAATATTTCATAAAATGTCATTTATGCAAATAATGTTCTTAGTCCAGTCATTGAATAGTTTAATAAAACAAATTTTGGAAGAGTTATGATTTTTTCCTCCTTTATGTTTATTAGGGTGCTTATTATAAATCTTACGTTTGCCAACAAATTCTTTTTGGGGGGAATTTTAGTCATAACAAAAAAAATCCCCAGGTTTTTAGACT
The DNA here is from genome assembly GCA_964059195.1 of Ectobius pallidus. NCBI lineage: Eukaryota > Metazoa > Arthropoda > Insecta > Blattodea > Ectobiidae > Ectobius > Ectobius pallidus. The sequence goes on from CAXKWD010000008.1 coordinate 140,483,259, forward strand.
ATAGCTCAAGAATTATCGACTTTGGATAGAACAGCACTATATCCTAAAATAATCGGCATAAAAATGCCTAAAAGTTATGTCGTTATAACTTTTTTCGCCATGAGCACCGTTTAGGCGCAATTGTTAATTTAGGTTTGACGAATGTTTTAGTTATAGCAAAAAAGTGAAAAAAGTATTTTCCCCGGTTTTCTGTAATAACTCAAAAACTATTGACTTTGGGTGAAACAAAACTATAAACTAATTTGCACAAAATTTCATAAAAACTTTGGTCTTTACAATTTTTTTCGGCATGCGTAGGCCTACCGTTTAGGCGCAATTGCTTGTTTAATCTGACGAATGTTCTGTTTCAGCTATCTATAAGCGATGCTTGAACAATCTGTGTATGCACAAAAGTTATTTGTCTTTCTAATAAATTTCTGTTTTAGTTACTAAACACTTTCTACCGTAAAGACTTTGTGCAAATAAAGTTTTCGTCTTTATGATATAAAGCTACATGGCTAACTCACTCACTGACACTACTGTTTGCCCACATCCAGATGAACTAGAAACTTGAAATTTTGCAAATTTATAGCTTTTAGCCTGTAACCGATGGGGAAAATCCAAAAAGCAAAAAACCAGCGGAAAAACTTTTTCGGCTATAACTAAAATTCCAATTAAATTTTTTGTTGTTGGCAAATCTCAGATTCGTAATCAACATTCCACAAAACATGAAGGATCGAAAAATCAGTAGCCTACTATTCTGGGGAAAACCACTTTTTTCACGTTTTTGGGCTATAACTAAAATATTTGTCAGACTTAAACTAGCAATTGCGCCTAAACGGTACGCATGGCGAAAAAGTTAAAAGAACTAAATTATAGTAATTTTTGGCCAATTATGTTAGTATATAGTGCTTTTCTGCCCGAAGTCGATAGTTCTTGAGTTATATGAAAAAAACCGGGGGAAAATCTTTTTCACGTTTTATGGCTATAACTAAAATTCCAGTGAAAATATTTGTTGACAAACCTCAGATTCGTAATCAGTATAAAACATAATAGTAACAATAAAAAACATGAATGAACAAAAAAAAGCAGAACTATTCTGGGGAAAACCATTTTTTTTCTACGTTTTAGCAATAACTAAAACATTCGTCAAAATTAAACTAGCAATTGCGCGTAAACGGTACGCATGGCGAAAAAAGATATAAGGACCTAACTTTCAGGAAATGTTATGCCGATTATTTCAGTATACGGTTGAGTTCAACCCCAAATACAATAGTTCTTGAGTTATAAGCAAGAAACCGTGGGAAAAACGTATCCATTTTTATTGTTGCTATAACTAAAATTTCAACAATATATATACTTTTTTTGGGGAGGGGAAGGCAAGCTTCAGATTCGTAATCAGCACCCCAAGAAACATAGAGGAGCAAAAAATCAAAACTCCTCCACAATTTGTTTTGACGCATCTTTTCAACACCTAATAACTGGACTAACTGTGCAGGTTATGTTGTAATAATTACTTTTGTTAAAAAATGGGGCACGTTTAAAAATTATATATATTATATTCCTCAAAACAGAAGTATCGGACTATTGTAGCGCTTTCCTGCGGCAGACCATATGAACTACAAGAGTGTTCAGACCAGCGCCGTCTGGTTCAGACTTCCATTCTTTTCTCCCGTTGTCTGCTGCTTCCTGTTCCTGTCTAACTCTAAAGGAGTCGAAAAGGTTAAAATGGCCGTTTCATCGAAAGGTCCCCAGTTTTCAGGTAATTGTGATATATTTTGACAATTCAACAAGCTTTATACGTAATTCTCAACTACAGTTTAAAATATTGGTTATTGTAGTAGCAGTATCGCACAGCAGGGAGGACCTAAGCTATGTTCCTTGTTTTCTGTAATAATAAGCATCGTATGTTTACCAGGCTAAAACTTGTATATTTTTTATTTACAGCTGCTCTAAGAAAATGGGCTTACAACCTCTCAGGATTCAACAAATATGGTAGGTTTTTATGTTAACATTGATGTTGAGGGACATTCATATTACCTTCCCAGGTATCTAAAAGCTTGTAGGCCTAGGGGTTTAAGAGGTTAGATTTTTGGTAGGCACTGTGGGAGCCCGGTCACAAAAATCACTAATTAGTGTGCCTCACAGTACTGCATATGACATAACTTGTCTGTCTGTGAGGTAGACCATTAGGGCAATCAGTCATAGGAGAGAGGTTCCATCTGGCGCTGTGAATTTAACTCCGGCTTAGCTCAGTTGGTAGAGCATTGGCGCGAATAGCCAAAGGTCCTGGGTTCAAGTCCCAATGTTGGAGGAATTTTTCTCCTATAATATTCTCATGTAATGTCCAACAGATCCAATAATCTGTGGTTCATGAATACTTATATAGGCTAATCTATATTTTATCTATTTTTCAATATTTTAGGTCTTTCTATATTTATTGGCTATTGTTCTTCAACACCACTGACATCATGAAAGCATTTTGACAGCTTCACATATGATTTATTGATTTTTCCATCGAAAATACTTACAGTCGGATTAAATAAACAAGTCCATTCTGACAGCTGTCGCTAGCTTTGTGCTGTGTTGCCGCGTCCTCCCTCAGCTGAGCTTTGAGCCGCGCCGCGCCCACACGAATACAATACACAAAACATGATTCGCAAATCCGAAGTGTTTAATCTGTAATCGTGCTGTTTTCAGTAAGGAATAACTACACTCTCTCTCAACTGAAAAACTATTACATAAAAATCACGCAATACAAATTATTTGCACTATAACTTAGCACTACAATTCAGTGAAAACAATAGCCTAAACTTCGACATTTGTATTCGCTCAGGCGTAAGTAAGAAATTTAAATATAATTGGTTTTAAACACCATTCTGGCATTATTTGCAATAAGAAAGGATCATAAGCACAACTGCAACAAGTGTGATTTTCATAACTTACATTTAAGGGGACAGTGGAGCCACTCCCATTGAAGAATCGGAACTGCTTCCTTCATCGGAGCTGGAATTCAGCGAGATGACCAATTCTTCTACGTAACTCTCTATATTGCCCTCAGCATCCCAAGTATCCGTTGTCACACCCTTTGTATGTTCAACCACTTTTGCCCAGTCCGCTGCAGTCACTGCTTCGATTCCCTCCGTAGTGAGACGCTGCACTTCCTTAATTGTGAACTTTGTATTGTTCCTCGCTACGTAACCTTTTACCTGTGCCCATATAAGCTCAATGGGATTTAAATGTGCATGGTAAGGGGGGAGGCGGATCACTTTGTGACCATTTTTCTTCGCCAGTTCGTCTATCACAAATGTGGGGAATCTTGGCTTATACATTCCCACCAATTCCATCAATTCTGCTTTTTTCAGAGTCAGGTCAATTTCAATATTGCGCTTTAGCACAACATTTTTTTTAAGCCACTCTATGATGTCTCCTTTTCTCCATGACATTGTAGGCGCCTTTTCTAGCTGCTCAGAGTGATAGGGGGCATTGTCTATAACAATGGTGGACTTGGGAGCTATATTCCTCAGAAGTGACTCTGTGAACCATTTCTTAAAGCTTTCGTCGTTCATCTCTTCGTGGTAGTCCCCAGTTTTCTTGGACTGGAACATTAAAAAACAATTTGGGACAAACCCACGAGAAGTGCCAGCGTGAAGAACAATGACCCTTCCCTCCTTACCCAACGGGGATTTCATTGTCCCTTCTGGTGTGAGGTCAGTCCACCCTTTGTTTAAAGTATGGCCGGCGTTCACCCAAGTTTCATCCAGCCACACGATGTCCTCATAATTCTCCTTCATCACTGTTCGCAAGTAGCGACATCGCCAGGCTACAATGTCACTCCTCTCCATTAGTGCCAGGCGTTTATTAAGCGTCTGGAATTTGAAACCCATTGCTATTAATGAATTACGAAGAGAGGACTTACTGCCGGAAAATAATCCTGCTTCTCGGAGAGTAACAGTAAGCTTTTGCAGGGTTGGATGCTCTCTTCGTTCATAGTATGCATATATATGCCGGCGAATAGCATCTTTCTGAAAAGGGTCCAAGTTTGTAACCCTTTTCGTATGTCCCCGTCTCTTTCCTGGGGTTTCTAACAGTAATTGGGAAGGATTGACTACTGCTTCTTCCTCTGGAAACTCAGTTTGTTTCTTCTCTTTCTCTTTCCCAATTCTTACCACTGTCTTAACACTAATTTTTAATGCAGCGGCAGTTCTCTCAAGAACTTTATTCACATCTATGAGCGGTCCCTGGTTTTGCCTTTCTTGCTCAAAATATTCGCGTAAAGCGCACACCATTTCTCGAGCTTGGCTATGGAGTACAGATCCATTTCCATACTTTCCTTTCCTCTTAGGAGGAGGAGCTGGATGAATGGAGGGTCGTCCCCGTGATCTTTTCACATTCGTTTGTGCCATAATTTATCACTATTCGCTGCCACTCACTGGTGATAAACACTAAAACAAGCTACAATAACACAATACACAACAATACACGTAAAGACTTAAAGCACGTGCAGCTGATAGTGCAGTTTGGCAACTAAGGATGAGTTCTGGGCGAGGGAATGCGAGGGGTTCAGCCCGACGGCGACTGCTGATTGGCGGAAGCGTTCGTTGCCATGGCAACACTTTTAAAGCGCTCCTTCTGCTAGCTGTTACACGTACTGGCGGGAGCTGTCAGAATGGACTCGTTTATTTAATCCTACTGTAATTAAAATCAATCACGCAAGTAAATGAAAACTGAAGTTACAGTATGAAATAATATAATTATTCTGATGGTGTAATATATCTTGATACAGGTCTTCACCATGATGATCTCTATGACGAATTTGAGCCTGCGGTAAAAGAAGCTTTGAGACGAATTCCTGAGAACATCAGAGATGAACGTAATTTCCGTATTACACGAGCGATCCAGCTGTCAGTTCAGAAGACCATCTTACCCAAAAATGAATGGGTCAAATTTGAGGAGGTAAGTAGGCCTACTGCAGATCTCCTTGTCAGGAAAAATATTTGCTATTTACAGAATGGATATCAAAATACTGGGTAAGTCTTGGGGCCTCCCCTGGGTAAAACCCCTTAAAGGATCATGTGCAGAAACTCATGGATTTCAAAGGTTAGAAATTGGCAAAGAATCATCTAAAACTGTCTAGTTATTCTACTTTTCTAGCTAGGTTTCTTTCATTAAAGTCTTCTATTAACTTATTTGCTTCAACTGATCGCTATCAGTGAGACTTTTATCACTGTTCTTCTGCACCTAGGCTGTAGGCCCCCATCATGAAGTTCAATGTTTAATATCTGAATATTAGCTCAAAGATGTCTTTATGGACATATAGGAATACTCACTTTTACCGCTATATATCTCAGGGTCTACCACTTACATTTAGGATGTCATTTAGTAATTAATCAAACTTAGGTACGGTATCAAGCAAGGGATACTAAAAATCAAGGGAAATGGAAATTTCTTCAATACCAGTCTCTCATCAGAGGATGCAACTGCTCAATGTAAGCAACACCCACCAGACTAATGACTTTTATTGTCAGTGAAGAACTGGTGTCCATGTGAATAATATCACTATATTAAAAGTAACTGTGTCACTGTATGTTAAAAGTTATGACGTATTCCATGCAAAACAGCAGATCAGAAAACCTTTTGGTTACAATTTTTTCTTTCATTTGAATATAGGTTACTTTCATCTTATAGAAATTTGTAGAGCTTTAGAAGTAGGGCTAAAAGTTTTCATGATATGGGGTTCGAAATATTTGGCTATTTGCATTAACCCCTTCTTGTATATATTTTTCCTGACTTCACCATAGTTGAAATTACGTTTTCAAAAGTTATGAATGCAAAGGAAAAAATACTATTTTTTAAGTCTTCTTTACAAAGTTTGTATGAAGAAATATGTTCATTCAGAAGACACATTGAATATAGGCCTACCTAAAATAATGATGAGAACAAAACTGACTTCTTAATGGTTTGAAACTTTTAAAGGAATAGTCACATTTCAAAATAAAATCTATTGATGAAAAAAGGCATTAAATTAAAGTTGAATAGTAGTATCAATAAGTTTAATTCAGTATTTCTTAAACCTGACCAGAAACTAAGCATTTTGAAACAATATATTTGGCCCAGCTTAATAGATCCTTTGCAGTGTGCTCCGCTTCATAAACTTAGAAAGGCTTTCTTGAAAATATTGACAAATTATTAAGAAGCAGTTTAAAAGAAATAATTGGTTTGCCCATGGATGTCCCCGACTCAAAGTTATATTCTCCAAGCAGGCTGCATGGTCTAGGATTAATTAAAGCTTCTTGGGAGGAATACATACAACACACAAACATCTGCTGTCGAGTGCGATCGACAAGGAACTTTACAGAAGAAATAGAACCAAGCTTGTCTAATCTCAGTTTACCTACCGACAAAGAACCAAAAGCATGTGGACTCAGTAAAAAGCTCCAAAAACCACTATTTGAAATTTGGAAATCATTACCTCACCGTGGCAGAGGAGTGTGTGAATTTGAAGACTGGCCTAAAGCAAATGCTTGGATTTCTACAAAACAAGGCCTCTCTTCCACAATGGACAAATGCCATAAAAATGAACTGCAACTCCATTGCAGTGCACAGTCTCCCCGGCAGAAGTAAGGAAATCCGTTGCCGTCATTGAAACGAGACAAACCTTACCTCATATTCTTTGTTACTGTCGTAGGGGAGAGCTACTCAGAAATGATAGACAACCATGAAGTAAGATCTAACAGTGCAGAGCTCTTCAGAAAGAGAGGGGAATGTGAAGTGTTTGAGGAGGTGGTATGCCAATCGATGGAGGGCTCCAAACATGTAGATATATTATTGTGATCAACAGAGAGAAGAACTGTGGATTGGCTATTGACCAGCGGTGCATTTTGAGAGAGACGTAGACCATGCCCAAAGGAGGTAGACATGGAAAAGGAACTTCATTATCATCTGTGCTGCCAATACTTGAAGGAGAAATATGAGATAAGAGATTGGGAAGTGGTTGGGTTGCTATTTGGGGGAGAGGGACAATTTCGAAATTTCGTGTCAATTTTTTCTGCTTTGGAATACTGTCTTCAGCCACATTACAGGAATTGCCCTTAAACATTCTTCAAGAGTCGCCTCCATATTGTCCACAAACATTCATATATATTCACACATTCACAAATTTTTAATAAGTAGAAAGGAAGTCCTTTATTATATCTGCTTTAAAATGTAATGTAAAAAAAACAGTTCTTAGATTAAAGGCCCTGTTAACTTAAAAAATGCATTTTTAGGTGAAAGCTGGTTTAAACAGAGGATATTTAGAGATTAGTTTGTGCGAAAACCCGAGCTTTCTATGTTTAACCGTTCGCCTGCAATCTAAGTACAGAAGTTCCGCCTATAGTGCAGTATGACGTCACCGTGCCAAGCCAGCACTGTGAGGAAGCATTGGAATGCCAGCCATATGTAGCCGACACATCAGTCTGTGTTTGCTAATTCATTGCTGGTGTCATAGGCGTAACGAGGGGGGGGGGGTTGGGGGTTTGAACCCCCCCCCCCATTGATTTAAAAAAGGAAAATTGTATAATTTTTAAGTCTGCCCATAAATTACTAAATAAAAGTATAAAGCGTGGGAAGCTTGAAACTCGTTATTGTGCGTCTTAATTTTTAAAATTTTCCGGGGGAGGACCCCCGGAAGCTTAAAACTCGTTATTGTGCATCTTATTTTTTAAATTTTCCGGGGGAGGATCCCCGGACCCCCAGACCCCGCGGATGTTATAACCCCCCATACAGTATGGTCGGCCTGGTTACACCTATGGCTGGTGTCATCTCGTGTGTTGAAATTATTATAAATTTAAAGTTTCTCGTGTCATGTCTGGAATCAGGCCACATCAATTCGAGCCGAAATTATAAGGTCAGATGAAGAAAATACTGGGAATGCTGACCGTGTAAATAGTACTGATCAATGCAACTGTGGTGAATGTGTTTTTTCAGCGATTCATAATGAATGTTTCTGCTGTTCTGAAAGTGTTCTGAAAGTGTTATGATAAGGGAAGTGCTGACTGCATTACATTCTCATAATTCCCTTCGTTCTGTTGTATTAAATAGGGACACATTGAACACTGCTAGGCCCCTTATGATGGTGAGAGCTGAATCCAATTTTGAAAGGGAACAGTTACGAGTAGCGAACAATAGGAACATGCGTTATGTAGCTTACAGACAATTCGTCTACTGGATTAATTCTTGGAAGCCCTTCGGAAAAGGCAATAGAAAAATCATACCTTCATGCATAGTTAAACAGATTAGGGACGAATACCCTGAGCCTAACAAAGAGTACAGACAATTTCAACCTGCTGACGGAAGAGATATTTCGTATTTTGATTAATTGAAATTTTAACCCTGAATCCACAACTACGGTGAGGTTAAAACATGTTATACAGAGTTTTTAAAGTCAACTCAATCTTCTTTTTACAGTACTAGGCTTATGTCTGTAAAATATTTACTTTGGTCATTTATTTTCATGCAAGTGAAAGAAAAATTAAATCCTAGAAAAAAAAGTATTTAATTTAAATTTTGCTGTAAATAAGATCAAAGTTGTATACTAAATTTAAACTAATAATTAAATACCGGTACTGTAAATATATATCGAAAGTTACTACTGGACAAAGTTGTTACTGCGGTATCTTTAAAGTTCTTGGAATCTCGAAAGAGAATCTCTCCAAAGCTTCCAGCGATTCAGGATGGGGCGATACATCGTGGAACATCTTTAGCCAGGTAGGGATCTTCCACAAATTCAATGTTTGAATTATTCACGTAATGTAATACAGTGCGCCCGAGAATAGTCTCTGCAGCGGCTACTTCTTGGAGAGTTAGCTAGCTGCAGCAGTTAAGTTGGCACTCACCACAGCCGATCATTGCAGGTGCTGGAAGTGCTGTCACAATATTCAATCTAAATGCTTGCACACTGCAATATGTACTGATTAGTAATTAGACAATGCACCCATTGATAAAGTGACAATGACCTCTGCCTGCCTGCATACACAGCTGGCGGTTTGTTTTTATAAAAGCTCGTGTTGCCAACGTAACTGCTGCAGCTAGCCCTCTCTCCAGCAAATAGCAACTGCGGAGACTGTTCTCGGGCGCACTGTACCCTGTTCACTATGTCATTACGCCACTCGTTACTTTTACTTTCATAAACTGAAACCATTACCCACTTTTTTTTGTTGTATTTCAGTTTTTCACTTGTAACGTTTCTGTTTACATTATAGTTATAATCCATAGTCGCCAACATCGATTGTAGTACCATTCCGTCGTAACTAAAGTGAATCTTTTTCGGCTTGTATTTTAGTGCTACATTATGATAAGACTCTAAATGTCCTGTATGACTATAGTTCTTTGCGTGCTTCAAATCTTGAATGAAATTCCTGTTTTTATAACAGATGACAGTAACATGAAATCGTTTGACTCCGGTCTGATCCATTCACTTGCTTCATCTTCAATAATTTTTTCATGTTCGCACTGATTAATTACGTTATTTCCAGTCCAGCTATGTACATTGGAAATATGAAATAACACCGATTGAAATTTTTAAACCAACACGGTTTGTCCCCTCCACAAATCTGACATGACCACCATAGGTGGTTAACAATGCTGTCTTTCCAATAATAATAACTAGCATGTGCCCGCGGCTTCGCCCGCGATAAAAAAGAGCATAAAGTTAGAGCATAATAGGTAAATCATTATATTTATTAACACCTAAATCACGTGGACTACATGTCACGATTAGATAGCGTCGCCTGGTAAAAGCGATCTCAGATTCGAGTTCCTTGGCCCAGAAAATCCCTGTATAGTGAGTTTCGTCCAAATCGAACGATGTTTAACCATATTTAGGTCTATGTTGATTATCCCTCTTCCGTGTAGGTTGAAAAATTTCATATGTCTACGGGCCTTGACATTCTAAACAATGAATCGACCAGCGTGGGCTTACAACATTCTAACGATCGCGATGCTTTTATTACCACGGTATGACAAAAATAGCCAAAGCCAACTGCAATTGATTTGACATTGAAATGTATTACTGAAATCTGATGCTTCGACACCGCTAAAATCACGTTTTCTGCCAGTTTTTCACTCACAACTCGCGAACGAAAGCTAAAATTAAAAATCCGGCTTCGATGCGCATTCGCCCACCTTTCAGCCCATCTATGTTTAAAATTTCAGATCTCTGCGTTCAGTAGATTTCGCTGGGCATCGTGGACAGACAGAAATTAAAAATTAAGAGCATAATAGTTAAATCATTATATTAACACCTAAATCATGTGGACCACATATCACGATTAGATAGCGTCACCTGGTAAAAGCGACCTCAGATTCGAGTTCCTTGGCCCAGAAAACCCCTGTATAGTGAGTTTCGTCCAAATCGAACAACGTTTGACCATATTTAGGCTAATATTGATTACCCCTATAATAATAATAATAATAATAATAATAATAATAATAATAATCCTCTTCGGTGTAGGTTGAAAATTTCATATTATGTTTGCGTGCCTTGACATTAAAAACAAATGAATTGACCAGCGTGAGCTACTACATTCAAGAGATCGCGATGCTTTTATGTCGAAGGAATGACAAAAATAGCCAAAGCCTAGTGTAATTGATTTGTATTACTGAAAACTCATGCTTCGAAAACGCAATAAATGCACGTTTTTTGCTCATTTTTCACTCATAACTCACGAACGAAAGCGAAAATTAAAATTCCGGCTTCGAGGTGCATTTTCCGACCCTTCAGTCCGCCTATGTATAAAATTTCAGATCTCTGCGTTGAGTAGATTTTGCTGGGCATCGTGGACAGACAGACGGAGGACAGACACTTCCTTTTATTAATATAGATAATGGTGAATTTTTTCCGATCTCTTTGAGCTTTTTAGCAAGAGACTTAGACAGTTGCCACACATCACACTACAGCAACGGCGCGCAGGCTGTGAACAGCTAGTGCTCTCTGACGTCACTCCGCTGGAAGGTCACATCAGTTTTTCTTCGATTTCGCGAGAACGAAGCATCGTAGAAACATGGGGTTTTCACTGCTGTATTTTACTAAACAAACTCTTTATTCTGAGAGTCACTTGATTTTAAGTTAACAGGGCCTTTAATTTAAGGTAGCTATCCTAAAAGGATTCCCTCCTCTGTATATTATGCATTCTGTAAAAGTATAATAATATAATCTACAACATTAATAATAAATTAAAATGTACTCACTCTGTCATGATAATCCTGCCTGCAATGTACACTGGTCACTGTGACGTGCAGTAGCTGGCCTCCTCTATCACAAGAAAGTGCTGCGATGCAACTCCTGAACAAGCTTCACCTCCCAATGTCACACACGAATTTGAACCTTAAAAACAAAACTTGTAGTTAATAACTTGTATGTTTTCAAGATTCTGTTATGAAATTTAAATGACAGTTTAAGCAGTAAACAGCGCATTTCCCATATACAGTAGACTCCCTCTAATCCGGCCACCCCAGGACCAGACCCTCGACCGAATTAAAAAATGGCCGGACCATCTGGCGGTCTTTTAAACATCCGCCGCCAGAGGGCCAGTCGGAATCAGCTGATGATGGCGGGAAGACCCGTTGAAATGATCATTCTGGGTAAATATACCTTTTTAGTGAAGTTTTGTGTGTATATTTCCGATCTCAATCTTGCTACAGATTTGAACACTTCACTGTAAATTTCCATCTAATATTTATATTGATGTAAAGTATAACCTATTAAAGCAAAAATCAACTTTTAAGATGGTTTTGTCGATTTTTAAAGCGTACTTACCCAAAAATTAAAATACAGCAGTGTGCAGAACTTCTGAAATGACCCTCGTATATACGTAATCAGAGATGTTGCCGAACTATCTAATGTTCACCCCAATTTTGAATGCTACAAATGGACAGAAAAGGTACAGATTAGATTCAAGTAAATATGGTAATATGCATTTTTGTTTTTTATAGCTATTGTTTATTATATAATTATTTTCATTATATTTATATAATTTGTTATATTTTATCATGGTAAATTAATGAATTATTTTTTAATTCTAAATCATACCAAATTTAACAAGGTATAAAAATAATGTCAAAAATATTGTGTGATGTTGAAGACAAAATTTAATTTAGGATGGCACCAGCAATCCATTTTATCAGTTTTCAGTAATCTGGTGTAGCCTCTATTTACCTATACATCAGCTTGAATGAGTTAAAAGAGTTTTACTGTACTAACAAAATGTAGCATGAACTCCCCCCATATTCTATATGTGATTATAAAACTTTGAATTTGATCTATTTTTTACTTTTCAGGATCAGAAATATCTACAACCATATATTGAAGAGGTAGAAAGGGAACAGGCAGAAAAAGATGCATGGAATGCAAAGTAAATTCTACCTTCCAATTTAGTTTTACTATTTAGCTGTAATCAGAAATTCAATGAAACTATTCATTATTTGTAAATAATAAATTATATCATCTCTACACAGTATAGCTTTGTGATTTGCCTTTATTTCCTCCCTTTACACTGTACGAAGTAAGCTCGAGGGAACATTATCAGATTTTTGTCATTGTTTGGCTTCATAGGTAATCCCATGAGATTATGAGTTTATTGATAGATTCATGACTGTGCAGCAGGAGCAAATTTATCTGATGAAACTCGTAATCTTGTGTAGGATTTATTAAGACTATTCCATGAATTTAATGTAACGGATTATATAGGTAATAATTACTTTCTTGCTTTAATGTTTAATCAATACTCTATCAGCTGTGAGATTACAGCGTACTGTGAAAGAACAATCAGTGTACTGAATGAGTCAACTGATTGTGACCAATGCTGCCAGTGATAATTATGTACATGAAAAATAGTTAACCTGATTCAGACAAGATAACATAACAGAATAAACGCACACCGGCTTGCACCGAATCAAAATTGTTTTTGTAATCAATGCACATTTATATTATTTCAATTTCCAAACAAGTTTTGTTGCATGAATAATGTGTTTTTATTCCATTCATTGGCAACATGTGACGTATTATGCAAATTGATACCCTCACTTGTCCAGTAATGAGTTGACGTGTAATCCAATAAAATCGCATCCTTGTGTTCTTACCAAGCATATTATAAGGTATACAACCATGATTGGTCAATATCCAGGGCATTGCTAATTATTGGTCAATATCAAATAGAGGTTGTAATATCACAGCTCATAGTTATACCATAATAATACCCTTTCTTCTGTGGAGAATTGTTTAATGCTAAAACTATGGATGTTTAGACCTGATGATCAGAAATATGATTGGTTGTGGGAAGTTCTTTGTAGGTTTTGTATTTCTTATGTGCATTTGAATCTTTTAACTTTTTTGTTCTCAGATCCTAAGACTAATCAGAGAGGTCTTTTTATTGGTGGACATAGTGATTAGGTGTTCTACTGAGCAATAAAACTGTTTGGCTTCTCTTCCATATTTATTCTCATAGCAGCTCTAGACCCCATCACATTAAATAGAATTAACTAAATTCACACGGCTGAACAAAGTTGACAGACTTATTAAATTGGATTGCCTTTTCCAGTATTATTCAGAGTTTAAGTTAGCACAAGCCAAACTGTGGCTAAAAAAGTGATATTCAGAGATGCTTACCAACCAGGGGCTAAGCTAACGATCGATTGTTAATGCATGATTCAATTATGAAGGAATGGAATAAAGTATACCAGTAATACAACAGAGTATATTTTTTTGTTCATGAATGCTTGTATATCTATAAGTAATACAACAACCTTCACTTCAAGTACAAGTGAAAGTCATCCGTTGTAATTTTGTTGCAGTACACTGATTATATCTTGCATGATAGCATTTGGACGATCAGTGACACTGTAAATTGCATCTTTTATTATAAATTCTTCAAGAGATTTTGAACACTTGCATTTACAATATATTTTCTGACATCGGTCTTGTTTTGAATCTCATAAATTGTGTATTGGCAGACAATTTCTTCAAATTTCCATCATGTCTCCTCAATTGTTCAGCATGTTGATTATACTAGCCTTTTAATTAAACTGGCTGTGTAAATTCTGATCTTGTACTGTTCAGCTATGTCCTCTAATCATTAAATCACATCTAGTTTCTGTGCAATAGCAGCCTCTGTATCTTACACCTTATGGTGTTAGAGGTACTTTCATTTACGTAAGGAAGGTCAACACATACAGCACAATATATATCTGCACTTTTTGTTTAATATTTTGTGGGTTGGCTGTACCGCTTTGTGCTCATGCACATCGACATGTTCATTTATCTCCGATTGTGGAATGTTTTGACTGTTATGATTCCACTGAATGTTGTGCTGTTGCACATTAAGCATGGCTGCACTGCTCAGCATTTGCACCAAAGAACAGCTTGCTGAACTGGAGGAAGTGGCTTGCAACTCAGCCAAAAAACTTTTTCTCTGAGGGCATCAGGAAGTGTGTGGAACGACGGATCAAGTACATTGAGAAGCAAGGGGACTATATTGAAAAATGAGGTAACTGAAAGTTTTGTATTTAAATTTCCACATGTACGAGGTCTGTTAGATAAGTATCCGACCTTATTTTTTTCTCGGAAACCTGACGGATTTGAATCAAGCCCGCTTGCATGAGCCGACCTTAAACCTTCGTGCGCATGTGTGAATTTTTTCCCGTCTGTAGATAGGGTCTGTTGCTGGCAAGCAGCATTTGAGTGAGGTAGTGTATAGTGCTCTCGTCGTTGCAAGGAAAATAACGGAATGACTGGAGCAGCGCTATTTGTCTGAAACTGGGCAACAGCCAGGTGGAAACCGTTCGGAAAATTCAGACGGCTTTCGGCGATGATGCTATGGTCATCACACAGATTAAGGAGTGGTACAACCGGTTTAAAGACGGCCGAACATCGGTGGTGAGCGAGCCACGCTCCGGTCGCCCATCAACATGCCGAAATGACCCAGGTCATTGCCAAAGTGAACGCTGTGGTGATGCGGGACTGTCGTGTGAGTATCCGAGAAATTGCGGAAGAGGTGGGCATCATCACTTTTTCGGCCCATTTAACTATGACCGAAGATTTGGCCATGAAGAGAGTGGCGGCGAAATTCAATGCCGATGCTGCTGACGGCAGAGCAAAAGCAACTTCGTGTTGAAGTCTCACATGACATGCTTGAGTCCACAAACAGTGACCCCGACATTATGAACACCTTAATGAGTGGTGACGAGTCCTGGTATACGGGTACGACCCGGAAACCAAATTCCAGTCGTCACAGTCGTTATTTTCTCTGCAACGACGAGAGCACTATACACTACCTCACTCAAATGCTGCTTGCCAGCAACAGACGCTATCTACAGGCGGGAAAAAATTCACATATGCGCATGAAGGTTCAAGGTAGGCTCATGCAAGCGGGCTTGATTCAAATCCGTCAGGTTTCCGAGAAAAAAAATAAGGTCGGATACTTATCTAACAGACCTCGTATGCTAGTATGTAAGAAAATTACTGAAAAAAATTTGAATACAAATTTTCATTAGACATAAAAATACAGAATAAGGTATAAGAAATAAATTATGGGCCTAATCATTGCATTAACTATTTACTTTAAAGTCCTGCACAAGGTTTATAAGTTGTGTGAGAAATTGAGTCTTGTACAATTTAGGGGATGAAGAAGAGAATAGATATTCATATAGTTATAATCAGGGCCCAGATTCTAATGACATGTCATCTTTTTATTGATGCTGCATAGACATTGCCAACTTGTGGATAAATCCTAATCATGGCCTCTAGATTATAGAAATGAATTTTTATTAGGTCATTTTATGCAATTTTATACTTTTAGGGCATTTATTTCAATTTTAGGTTATTATTTTGTCATTTTCATGTCATTTGTTTCCTTACTTAGCCATTTTCATGTATTCACATTGAGTGTATTAACTTTTTTCGTCGCTGGCGGTGCTGTCTTTGAAGTGTTGTTTGTTTAATGCAGGAAGGAAAAATTCGGTGTTAAAATGTTGACATGTCTCAGTCGGAAGTGAGAATCAAAGAAACGCCAAAATTTTGTATTATATTACTATTGTTATTAGATTGACTTGGCACCAGAGTCTGCCACCTGCTTGGATTTTGACTCACCAGTGCCTTAGTGGCAGTAATAATTTCCGTGAGAAAAGAACATTCGCAACATTACAGTTATTTACAGTTTTTACGGTACAAACTAGTCTATAACTTTGTGTGTACAATAATAATTTTTTATAAATAAAATATCAGTTTTTAGGTCATTTTTTATAATTATTAAGTCATTTTATAGGTAATTTTTCAAACAATTTTAAGTCATCAGCATCCGGGCCCTGGTTATAATACACCTCTTGCTTTTCTATTAGCAATATAGCAACTCTTAGTTTTTAACTTCTCTAGAATACAGTGTTGGAACTATTGAACTAAAGGTTGTAAGTCTCAAATACAGACAGTTAAGAGTTTATTAGGCACTTTCGAGATAACTGCTATAGGAAAATGTTTCAATTATTTGTTTGTCATTGTTATTTAATCATGGCTAAGTTGACTAACTTCAGTACAAAATTTAGTTGTGTTGATGCTACGATAACACACACACACGCACACAAAAGGGTAAAGAATAAAAAAAATTTTATAGCTTAGCATTCTTTATCTTCAATATGTATATCATAATACAATATCATATAAAATATTGTAAAATTGGCACCTTATTTGTTCTACTGTATGGACCATCCACAAATGATTTTAATGTGCTTATTCAAACAACATACTGCCATGTACAATACAGAATGTGAACACAAGGTTTTTTATACATACATATGAATTTTGCAATTTACACAACTATATTTAGATCTAAGATACACATTATAGGGTGGAATCTTCTCATGGTATATGTATAGTGTTTTGTGAAATATATTATACCTTGGTATATAGGATATTCTTCACAACCTGACAAGAAAATTGTGCAGATTGTCATGTCGAAACCTACTCTCAAATTTGGCACATTGGTAGGTTTTCGTTACAGATGGACATATGCAAGAGAATAGCTGCTCATTTTAAGTGCTTAAATATCAACCATCTCATTTAATTGACTTGACTTACTTCCTGTTGTCCCTCGTGGAATATAGGGCATCAACAAAGCATCTCATCTGGTTCTGCTGACAGCCAGTCTCTTTACCTCACTCCAGGTCATCTCAATTAATTAACATACCTATTTAAGTGTTTAGGATTAGCAATGTGAATCTTGTACGCTGTTCAATTAAATTTTTTTACTTTGGCCTATTATGATGGGCCCCCCAATCCTGCAGTCTGCCTATGGTAGATGCCGCAGCGGTCAGGTGGTAGGCCTAGTCCCTTCTGGGATGTTAGCGCCACGCAGATGATGGGCACAGTACATAGTAGGTTAGTCTGAGCTTTGAACATCTAAAGAGTTTTATCTGGACAAGAAATGTCAGCATTGAGAACAGGTTGACTGAAGCACTAGTGTTTTGGTTCGGTGAGTGCAGCAAAAATTTGTTTTAATCGTGCAACTTCCTTAACACAACACAGGCTAACAATAGTAACCTAACCTTTAATATCTGAGAAAATTAAATAGATTCAAAATGTGGAAAAGATTAGTGTTTATTTAAAAACGAATTAATGAATTACATTCAGTGAGTGAAAAAGTAGGTCCACCCTCCACTGCACTCCCTGCTGTCGTTTCTGTTCTCAGCATGCGGGCTACTCAAGCGAGATGTAAAAGTGTCCACTGTTGTTTCTTAATGCAACAATACAAACACTTTTCACCCACTTACAGCTACTATGAGCAGCTAATTTTTTTATTTGTCATGAAACATCAAAATAATGCACCACAAATTAATAGAATAGCCAGTAAATCACTGGAACAAGTTGAGAAATTCAAATACCTTGGAGCATTAATTACAGATACAAATGATATTAAGGTAAAAATTAAGTGTCAACTGAAATCAGGAAATGCTTATTTTATGCGGTTCGGAAACTTTTATATTCTCGTCTAAAATAAACATTTATGACAATTATCCTGCCGGTTGTATTATATGAATGTGAGACGTGGTCTCTTATTCTTCAGGATGAACATAATCTGAGAATGTTCAAAATTAGGGTGTGTAGGAAAATATTTGGACCTAAGAGAGATGAAAATGGGGTCTGGAGAAAACTGCATAACGATGAGCTTCATAACCTGTACTCGTCACCGGATATAGTAAGGGTAATTAAAGCACAGAGAATGAAATGGGCTGGACATGTTGTGGGTATGGGGGGGAAGAATGTGAGATCCAAAGGGAAGAGACCACTTGGAAGACCTAGACGTAGGTGGGAGAACAACATTAGGTTAGATTTAAGGGAAGTAGGATTTGTGAGGGTTGGGTGGATGGGGTTAGCACAGAATAGGGTTGAATGGCGGGCTCAGGTAAGTATGGCAATGAACCTTCAGGTTCCATAAAATAGATAATAACTTGCTTAGAAATTGTCTATTGCCAATGAGTAAGTATCTGTAAAGAAGACTTATCGATATGCTAAATTTGACATGGCAACCTGTACAATTCCCTTACTCGATCACTTTCCCATAAAATAAAAAAAATTTCAAGCCATGTTCTTTAGCGATGTTACTTTGAGTTTACAATATTCAAGATTAATAATGCCACAGACTCCTGATGGAAAATACTAGCTCATACAACTGCCCAAAGAAGTTAGGCAGCTAGGGGCATGCTTGTGATGTGTTGCATTCCTTATTTTATTTGCATTTTAAATCATTTTGTGTGAAGTAGACTAATAATTACGACATATATAAATTTATTGCTTTCTAGAAACAAAAAATGTGAAACACTTCCACAGTACAATTTTCACGTTAGTAAGTTTCAGCATTGAGAGATGTAATAAATAGCTTTAAACCATTGATTTTCAAACTCAGCTAATAGCAAGCAGGTGGAGGCCAATGAACCCTAAGCAGCTGAGCTTAAGTGAAAATCTGCATTGTGTTTGGTTCTTGCTGGACAGTCCAGATTTTAATGACATTGTCCTCCATCCGGCATTAACTCATACTGGACAATGTGCCCTTTTTGTGGTTAAATTGTAAATAATTACATTGAATGCATGTATAATGAGTAGTGTTCTGCCCGGAGTCACCCCCAATGACTCATCAAGCTCTTTCAGATAAGAGTGATACCGCCGAGATTTTCCATTGCCTCTCAAGGAATAAGGATGAATGGACAACACAATACCAGTTCTGAACCCAGAAAGGGAATTTCCTACTAAACAAAAATCTCCAACCTGGCCAACAATCGAATCCAGGCTAACAGGATGGAAGACAACCATGCTACCAACGCATCTATAATAAAAATAATATCCCAACTCTAAACATGAGCCCTCAGCAAGGTAGGCCTACAATAAATCCTTAGCCACCAGATGACTTGTAAACACTGCTAGTAAAAAGAAATACAAAAAAGTAGACGTTCGTATTTGTCATTTCTTTAAAACTATTAAGAAATCTGTATGATTTTTAGACTAATAACTTTATACTTAATAAACGCTTTCTACAATAAATTTAGTCAAGTCTTCTGCTGATTTCAAATTAAGGGAAGAAAATATTTATACCCACAAAAAATTGGGAATAAAATAGGCATTTACTTTACACAAGCTGTTTTAGGACTTTAAAAGTTAAATATATTTTAAGGATAACATTTGTGCATAAAGACTATAGTAAAACTTAGACTGAAACCCGCACTATTTTGATTCGACAGTAAAATCTTCAAGATTTGGTTCATGGCATTTAATAATAAATAAAAAAACTCCACACAGCCTCTTTTTGTTGTGCCACTAGAACTTTTTGTAAATTCTCTTGATTGGTCTCTAAAGTCAACGGCAGAATTTTCAAATACGTAAATATAAAATAAACAGGCAAACCAGACAAATATCCTAAGCTTTATACCCTCGACTACACCACCAGGAGTCATGCAATTTTATTGTAAGTTCTCACTACAAATGCTTGGTTTATGAATATAAGTCCCCCATTTTCAGAGTTTAGATGTTGTCATCCTATTGTTTGTAGTATTAAAAAATGTCTTCGATTTTCACATAAAAATAACTTTGTTCACAAACACAGTATTAGCAGCAAACCTGAACATGATCAAAAAAATACGAACTATGGTTTGTGCTACAGGAACTGAACTGACTGCCAGTCCAGTTAAAGTTCAGTCACAATTAATTGTTATTTCTGCAACCAGCTATAAAATTTCACTTGGGTCACAACCTTCATGTGATGTGTATATGTGCAAATTTACAGCACTTAGAAATAAATTCACATTCTTTGAGGAAAAGTAAATCCTTTAGCTGCCATAAATGTTGTCATTAGAATTATTTACACAGCATAACATTGCAAAGCTTAGGTACAAAGCTGTTTAAAAGAAGTACAGCAAAAATAACAAGTCTTGATCACTTATGGATGGTCCTTTTGTAAAATATTTAAATAGATACATTTCTCCCTTTCAAAAATATATTTAAATAATCCTGCAGTTATAAAATTAACTTGTTTAGTCCAACAGAATTTGGTTTTCACAATTAGAATTCATTAACAATTTCAGAGCTGAATACTAATTTAAGCAGTCAACTGAAATTACCAGTGGATTGTAAGCTTGAAATCAACACAAAAAGTTCAGTGGAAAACATAGTTTCCACTTATAATAGCCATAACTCATGAATAAAAATTCTGATATTTTAACATGGTAATTACTCTATTAATATAATATTTCTGCTTAAATGACATTTTTTTGTGGTGGCAAATTTATATACAAGTAGGAGTGAAAAGGTTAAAAACACTGTCCAAGTCATCAATACTGGAATACTTGCTCTATACTGTTTACTTTGAAGCCTATATTAGGTAATACATCTCAAAATGCTGAACCAGTACCAGTATTAAACCAGCATCAACTCAAATGATTCACATTGTGATTTTATAATGGTTAAGTTATCCAGAGTAGTATTTTTATTAAAGCAACTTAGTATCTGCATACCAACTTCATAAGAGATCTATTTGAAAAACTCCGTGATACCCTGAAGGGACTTGGCTGTGTTATCTACCATAGGCAGATGGCAGGATTGGGGGGCATGTGATCAGCATGCCAACACCCAGGGCCGTTAATGGTGGTTTCCGTGACCGGAGCCGCTACTTCTCTATCAAGTAGCTCCTCATTTTGCATCATGAGGCTGAGTGCACCCCGCTCCAGACATCCCTACCTCAGAAAAATCTAAGGATGTACCAGGGATCGAACCCGGACCTGCGGATCTGTAGCCAGCGATGCTAACCACAAGACCACGCAGGCGGCAAGAGATCTATTTATTTTTCTTTTTTTCCAGTCAGTAGTGAGATATGGATTATTATTTTGAGAGAGTTCAAGTCGAACTGGGGATATCCTGATATTGCAAAAGAGAATTCTTAGAATCATTAAAAAATGTCTCAATAGGTCTCATTGTAAACCTCATCTCATTGAGTATGAAAATTTAACAATTATTGTAAACCATTATTTATTAGATCTCTTAGTATAAAGTCCAAACAGACATTAAAGATTATAATTTTCGAAAAGAAGTACTTGGATACAACACTACAAGCAATTCTTGTTCAACAACGGTACTTCATCCCAACTTACTTCTGTTTACTGTATATGAGGGGTCTACTAGCAAACCCGGTAATCTCCATTTTGAAGAAAGATAAAGATGCTAACTTCTAATGAAAGTTTAATGCATTTCCTGGTACATATTTAGTGTGTGTGTTCCATATCCAACTGCCCACATAAGGGAGGAACCTAGATTTACAACACATGTACTAAATATGTACCCAGAAATGTATTAAACTTTCATTAGAAGTTAGCATCTCTATCTCTTATCAAAATGGAGATTGCTGGGTTTGCTAATAGACCCCTCATATATCCTTTCAAACAGCCAGAGCTACTACTTCCAAATACCTCTGTAAGAATGAGAAAGCCCTTTGAAAATCACACTCAGAAATTGGGGGGCCCCTGGGATTTGAATCACTTACCACCTTAATGTTATTCATCATCATTACTGCTTGGCCAACCCATTCATTGACTCAATGTCCTATACTGGTGCTGTATTTTTTGTAGCGTTGTTTCATCATGTTTACATTCTTTATTAATGCCTTTGTTTAAATTAAGCTTGTTTCTGCAGTGATTTTAAACAGTGACAAAAAGTCACGTGTGAGTGCACAAATAATTTAATGACATGAAATCAGCTGTGTGCATGTGTGACTCCTTCTAACTGCTGGAAATTACCGCAGAAACATACTTAATATCCAGTTACCATTATTCAAGATGTCTCAGGCAAAATCAAACAGTACCTATCAGGATGACTTGGCAGCACAGATTTACCAACATTCTGTATTGGACTAAACTAGTCATTATTAAACTACGTACAGTATTAGCAATATTGCAAAGCGTTTTAGCAATATGCAAATTCAATTTTTTTTTTTATACAGTCATATAATAATCATCAGCAAGAGAATACGAAGTAAAGAGAAGCAGCATATTTAAAAATAATTTGTAATTCAAAAATAAATTACACAATTTATGCTTTTTCATAGTTAAAAAAATTGAATATGGTAATACAGTTATGTCATGTTCTCACATTAATTTTTATAGTACCTGCAAATGTCCTGTACAAGTTGTAATACTTTCATATTCTGTTGTGTCTTGACTCTATGTAAGGAAATAAAAACCTTAAGCCAAAATAATATCTCAATCCATTGCTACTGAATATTTTACAGTGTCAATGTCCATCATATTATACAATATCCTTAACACGTGATCAAACCATAAGGACTGGTTTACATGTCAAAGTTCTTTGATCAAATTTTAGTGAAAGAACCAAAAGATTTGAGGTAATGTTTCAATCAAGGATATATTTTACCAAAACCAGTTTTCTGTATAGAGAGGACTACTACTTCTGCTGTTATTGGAAATGTGCTTGGTTGGTTGGTTGCTTTTATGGTTATTTAATGATGGGGATGTATTGTAACTTAGGCCTGTAACTGTTGCCGATGTAGCAAAATTTTTACCCACAGTTCTTTTACATGCCTGAAAAATCTACGCACACATAAATGCCATCAACCTGACTGGGATTGAACCTGCAACCTTGGGCACAGAAAACCAGCGCGATATTGACTGCACCATCCAGGAAGTGTGCTTCCAATATTTCCATCCTTCAACTGGTTTGGCACCATTCGCTACTTTTAATTTTGATGTTGTCAATATGTCATTCAAACAGCTGATGATCATCTGCAATCTTTAACTTGTTGCTGTGGTAACCAGGAAATCTTCTAACATATAAAGTTGAAAATGTATCCATGAATCCATGTTTATTAAATAAACAAATTTTGTTCCCTATGCAAATCTACATGCTTTGAGCAAATTGACCGAAATTTAGCACACATACTCTTCTCAACCAGGAAAGAAATGCAGACAACATTAAAATTCGAACAAACCACCCCTTTCCTTGAAAAATTATATCATTTCTGAAAATATTACGCTGAATTCACCAAATGCCTTTCACACTGCATGTGCAGTTCTCATGACAACAGTATTGTTTCCAGTGTTCATAGGTGGCTTTGGAAGTTGCATGATACTGGGCTTTGACAAATAATGAGAGGCTAGCAATAGAAATCATTTATGTAAATCAATAATAGAGAATGAAATCCACACAAATAAATATTGGATGTGTGATGCATCACACACCGTGGGCATGGAAAATATAATTTTTTCACATCACATTATGATTTACAATAAGAGATTGCACTGCGAGGAGAGCATTTTCAATTGATGCAGCCTGAGTCTGTGCCAATGCTGGGTAGAGAGTATGCTATGTCCGAAGTCTGTAAAAATTATATGCATCGATACGTTATTCAATGCTGTAGGCTTTGTATTAGTTGAGAAAGAGGGATGTTTATTGTAAGCCCTAACCATGCAACATAAAACAAAATAGGATGCAACATTTTTAGTCCTATGTGTGCAGTCAATTATTATGTCCCGGGTGTTTGGAAAGGAAAGTCTGAAGGTGATATTAATTTTCTTTAGACTTGCACCCTGTAACAGTTGAATGGGAACATGAGAGTGGAAAATACAATATCACGTAAAGACAGTAACATTTTATGATATTGGATTTCTGTTTCTTCATTTTTCAACCCCTAGCAGATATCGTGTGTAGAAGCAATGGTCATGTATGGCGATAAAAGTCTACATCTAGCATTTCTGAGGGAATATTTTGAATGATAGTTAATTTCGAACAACAAGCAAAATACCTAACTTGGGTGTCGCCAGGCCTTTTAAGTTAGTCTTTGATAAAATGGAACAACATGCAGAATACTTGGCAAAGAATCAACCAAGTTGTCATCCAAATTAAATAGAAAATTGTCATATATGTTTGAACAAAGAACTCTGACAGTGTAATAACAGCCTAAGTGATACCAGTAATCTACAGCCTTTTTTAAGACTTTATATTTTTTATTTGTAGTTTTTCTGTCATCAAAGTTTATCAGAATCTGAACCAAGTCTTGGCAGATAGTAGGCATAAATTATGAATCACTGATTTGTTATAACAAAGTCACTACAATTACAAATGTAACTTACACAAAAATAGTTATTACATTTATAAAGACATTTAGGCTTTAAATAGATTTCAAGAATCTTAAAATTATAGTCAGCACAACACCAATGACTTCTTTTTTAGAGGTTCATTCAAATTGACATGATGAGTAAAGAAATTACATTAGAACCCTGCTAGTCCAACTTCTGATGGTTTGCCTCCCCACTGAAACTAACCATCCACCATCAATGCCATGAACATCAACAATGTGCTATCCAGATAGTTTTGCGATAATAATGCATGTTTATGGTTACGTGTTGATGTCTATGTGTTTTGAAAATAGTTATCAATGCTGTTTAGAATTATTTACTACAACTAAACATATTGTATGCATTGGCATAATGACCATTAAAGACTGGAGAAAAAATAGGAAAGATTTAGTTAGACATTCGTACAGTGACCACTGATGATGAAAAAATACCAGAAATTTGCAAAACTTTGAAAAAGCCAAAATGTGGCATTGTGGGTATGGTTTGAGCAGGAAAGAGTTTGAGTACAGGTAAAGTATTGAGTACTGAATTGAGATTCCTAGTATAATATGAAATACTATCAATGTTTTCAATTATGTAAAACATTCTCTTTGTATCACATTTTTTACATAAATAAAAGCATTCCTCTGATAACGCCGTACAACAAATTTAAACTTTTTTCTGTCCTTTATATGAAACTATGTGATTCTGTATAAACAAAAAGTTCTTGATTCATACATCAAAACCAAAATGGTCTATCACGTACCATTTTTGTAGGAGACAACACTTCTCACATTTACGTAAAAAGAAAAAATGTGGATTTTGGGGGAAATGGTGCACGGTAAACAAAAAATAATTACAGATCCGTAATTTTCAGCCAAAAATATACGAGAAACATATTTTCATCTAAAAGACATTTTTCATGTTGTACAGTGTAATTAAGCCTAACTTTTTGTGTTCCAACCATGCTCCTAGTCACGTTGGGTCCAGACTAGCAAGGTTCTACTGTAACTTAACTTTAGTTAAGCTTTTTTCTTTACCTTTAGTGAATTATTACTTTGAACATAAACACTTGAGAAGTATTAAACCACAAACTTTTTTACACAATTCTTTGTTTAGATTATCAATATATGGTAATGCATTTAGATCTATATCGGATAAAGCCAAAAGAAAAGTTCATATTAATTATCACAGGAAAATTACTTTGTACAAAAATAACAATAGTTAGCTGAGCATGATGCAGGTAATTGTGAAATTGCTGAGCACCGAACAATGGCAAAGACAAAGTCAGTCCTCACAGAGAAATGATTTCAAGTGCTGGGATTAATTTAAGATGTAATACTTGATCCAACCATTCGAATTGAACAGGCAAAGAAGTAAAAGAAGAAGATTTATGAGCCATATAATCCTAACCTCAGTGCAAAATACAACATCAGCCCCGAAAACTCGGAAGTGGTTGGATTATTGTTTGAATGATTTTTACACTTCACCAGTAGTTTTCAACCTATGGCCTATGACTTAATTTTGGCGCCTCGCAAACAAATGCCTTTATTGACAATTTAGTGGCAAAGAAACATTGTCATGTCTCGCATTGAATTCAAGAATGTTACTGTCCTTTGTGTTATTTATTTATTTATTTATCCTTGGATCATATACATGATATCGGACAGGTAACACAATTCAAGACAAATAAGTAAATCAACACACAAAAGGTTGATTCATTAACATTTCCAAGTGGAAGACAAATGGAAGAAAATATAAAACACACACATGTATAATGTTAAGTAATCCCTACAGTTATTCTAATATAATTGATATATTTGTGTTATGTAACTATCATATTATTAATAATCATTAAATCAATTCGGCCCACTAGTCTTTCACCAAAAAGAAAATGACCCTTTAGCTAAAAAAAGGTTGAAGACCACTGCATTACACCATTACACCTTTGTATGAATTATTATAGCTTTCAGGATAAGCATTGCACAATTGAATATTTTTCCCCCTGAAAAACACAAGTTAATAGACAGTGCCCTTCTAGGCCCTTCGCGTTGCAGGGTTTGTGAGGGTGTAAGTTATGCCACTGCCTGTATTATATCTGACAAAAACAAAAGACATAGGTAGTAGGCAATGATAATGTACTACAATCAGGGCCATGGAAAGAAAGCAAGGGCCCCAGGGATAAATTTTCCCAGGCTCCTGTCAAATATTAAAATCACTACCCAACTTGCCCTTTATAATGTATGTAAAAAAGATTATGCAATGATATTACATAATTATTAAGTGCCAAAATGGTACCGGTAGCCTAGTTTATGAGATTGTCTGGGGCCTACTGTCTGTCTGTCTGTAAGCGCGATAACTCAAATACACTTTATTGGAGTTTCATAAAACTTGGTATACCATTTATAACGCCCATGGGACAAAGCCTATTGATTTTGGACCAAATCGGTTAACTGATGCCGGACACGAAACGGAAAAATATATTAAAATGTTCTAATTAGGAACAATTTTATCTGTGTGTATCAGTTTAATCTTTTGAAAATTATGATTTTACATGCCGAACGTTAGTTGAGTCCAAAAGGATTTCTGCTTCTCCTTTTCAAATACAGCAATTTTTCTTCAAGAATAATCCGTTTCAGATTAACTGATTAATTCCGTGACACTGTTATATGACAGGACAATGCAGATTAAATAAACACAAAAAACATAACTTAAACTTTTTATTGACTTATACCAAATTTTATTTTAGAGTAAATTTAGAAATTTACCACCTGGTCGGCTTGGGGACTAGGCCCCAGGGCTGAAGCCCCAGCTCCCCCTCTCTCTCGTTGGGCCTGACTACCATATGCACAATGTTTCATTCTGAACTTTGGGTACTCTATAAGAGTAAGCAAAATACACTGCATGTTAAAGGCAAATAAGATATAGGAAAATGATAGTGAGTTGTAAGGATGCAGAAAAAGCTTGTCCTTTCTCTACTGTCCAATATAATCTCTAAATATCCGTATAATAAAATTAATAAGAACGCTGTCTCTACCCATGAGAAAACGGTTTTATGGCTATAGGAATTAATTTTCATTAATCTTGTAAAAATACCGAGTGGCGCACGAAATGTCATACCATTTAATTATCTCATAAATATTGTAATATAGCAGTTTCGCTGTTTCTAACAGTGCTAGTGTAAGCCGAATTTCGTGGAAATTTCGATAGGTGTCATCACATGTAGGATTTCACCATGACAACGAACACAGACATTAGTTTGTAAAATGGCGCACAACTGGCGTTTGAATGGTGAACAAAAGGTGAAAGTTGTTCTGTTTTTCGCCGAAACGAAGAGTGTATTTTTGACTCAGAGACGTTTTCGTGCTCTCTTTAATACAAGATGGGCTCCTATCAAACAGGTAATTTACAGACTAACCGAGCAGTTTGTGTTGGAAAAAAAAGCGGTCGCGACGGGCTAGTGTTCGTACACCTGAAAATATTGAAGCGGATTTCGTTGCTTTGACTCGAAGTCCGTCTAAAGGACTTCTGCAGAGTTGGGAATCAGCTCAGAGCGCATGTAATGGAGTTGTGCCATGCGTTATCTGAAGACTTGTGTCGAAAAGTGGTGACGAATGTAAGGGTTCGTTTGCAAGAGATTGTGAGGCAAAACGGCGGTCATATTGAACACACTCTGCATTAAAGACAAATTTCCATGTCCTAATGATCAATTCTATGTATTTTATATAAAGCTATAATAAAAATTAATATGTGTTATGTGTAAAATAAATGGTATGACATTTCATGCGCCACCCTGTATCTGAACCATTTGGCTTTATCCAATTCATAATGTTAACTGTAAAAATGATGATAACAAAGCTGCTCTGTGTTTGCTTGTATTTCTAGCATAATGGCAATAACCAAAAAGTTAATTACCACAGATTTGTTAATTGTGTGCCTTGTACACCATCAATTATGGAAGTGCATCGATTACGCACACACATATGGGTAAAATTACAATGAAGAAAAACTACAGTATTACAGACACAATGTAATAAAGTGAAATATATTTAGAGAAAATTAAAAGATTCACTTATAGCTGGAGGTACAAATTGGAGTTAATTATACTAAGAGTAAATCATTCAAACTTTAATAATTGAAATATATGTGTAAACGTAACCTTCATAAAAATAAATGTGAATTAACTTTTAATATTTATTTCACTATTGGAATAATAAAACATAAGAATGGTATTAATGAAGCATTCTATGGTATGATAGAACAGTTACAGTACTTATAAAAAGTTATAAATGCAGTCCCTATATTCTTATCACTAGGGTTTGGATGTTTATGACATGTCATATTTTTATCCTGACTTCCATTCTCACCACAAACACAAATTAAACATGAATTGCACATTTTTTATCCTAATCCGACAAATTTTATTTTGCTTATAAAGTCATATTTTGGTCAATTTCATGGTCTTAGTTATATTTCGATCATGTCTGTAATTTAACGACATATTTCAATTATAAATTCAGTAAAAGAGCATAATTATGCAGTATGTGCACTAAATTGTCAACTTCATTTCCCCCTCCCCCCCACAAATAAGTCAAGAATATTTTGGTTTTACTGTAACTGAAATGTGGAGGGACAATAACAAGTAATAATACAATTACCTCTTCTTCCTTGTTGCTAACAGCTTCAAGTAGACATTTTTTAAATAATATTTTCAGTTCACATTTAAAGTGGTGTCTGGAAACTAAACGGACTGAAGTTCTTTACAAGTAAAAATGTAAATCACCTGTGAAATTGTTAAAAAGTGATTATCTGATTGAAATAATGTGATGTAATAATTTAGTGTCATTAAACACTTTAAATCGGAATTTTTATTTTTAGAAAATATGTTATTATACGAGGTAATATTTACAATTTCTGGGTCATATTTAGTCATTTTTAAGGTCATATTTGCCGTCATATTTTCCACTTTTTAGGTCATAAACATCTGAACCCTACTTAATACATATACCAGCTGGTCTGTTCTTTAACATTGAGCTATTTGACTTTCCCTTTTCAGGCAATTTTGTAATAATGCTTAACTTCAGCAAAATCCTGAAAATGTTTTATTAATAGGAATAAGTAGGTTGCATTTCATTAATGTCAATCTTCAGTGTTCAGTTATGCACATTTCCGAAGTATGACAAAAATTTAACAGCTATTTTTGCACTTCTATCATTCAGAGACTGTTTTTAGAATATTAAAAAAATTCTGTTAACACATAACTTCCTCTGCCCAAATAAAGTTTGCCTCAGCATAATATTTTATGCATGAATTCTCTTAATGTAAATTGGTTATAAAAATGAAGAGAATGTCATTCGCACATTGTATTGCATCCCTGAAAGATACAAAACCCAAATAAAATGTGATTAATACACTCAAGTATCTTTTTTTACTCTAAGCATGGCCAACAATACACCTTTCTTGCTTCACATTCTGATATAGAATAAGAGGCTGTAAAGAGCGTGTATTCAGTTGTTTCAACCTGATGCAAAGCTTTAATGTTCACCAGGCAAAACAGAGTTCCTATAAACAGTGAATTTTTACGAAAAAATGTTTCAAATAAAAGTTTTAGCTCTTGGTATAAGCATCCCATGTACAAAATTTAAAAAAGACTATTAGAGCATTCTCAAGAAAATCGCAAAAACATTTTCTTGAAAGTCCCCTTAAAAATAAGAGAAAGTTGTTGCCAAATTTCCTGTCACTTCCTCAAAAGGTACCTAACCCAAATAGGTTTTGTTTTCATACAATTTTTCATTCTGGAGCCAGGCCGTTCACAGACACACACAGACATGTTTCCAAAAATAGTATTTTTTGGATTCAGGGTACCTCAAAACATGTATTTATGTTAAAAACTCAACTTCGAATTTGGGGGTTAAAAAAATACTTCTACCTATAGTACCTATAGCGCTCTCAACAATGAAGTGCAGGATGAATAGCATGACAGACCTATATTAAAGAACTACCCTTTAATATAATTTATAATTTAAATGTTGATTTTAAAGGAAAAATACTAGGCCTAGATATAGTCCTTATAGTAGCCTATTTACGTATTGTTTACCTGTTCTTAACTAGAAAATAATACCTGTTTTATTATTTCTTTAATTTAAAATTCAGATTTGCAATAAAGAAGAATATTATTACGTATTTTTCTCTCTTAATACAACATATTTTGTAATGCGTTCATGTATTTTCCCAAGTAATTTGATATGATGAGAATGTAGCACTAGTGTTGTCCAGTTAACATGTTGTCATAGGACTTTTAACACACAGTTTCTTTACTGTATTAATATTTAGACTGTGGTAACATTAACAACTAGAACATGAAAGTGGTTCAATACTGTCATTCAAGACTGAGAAAAAATATTCTGAACTTATGTCTACTTTTACAGCGAAAAAAGCTAAGTCTCTATTTAATTGTTTTAGTATGAAAAGGTATAGGAAATAAAACATTCTTTTTATCACTACATGGAATGCAAACTGCTCCAATTCAGTGCTGGAAGTTAAACAAAGGGATTTTTGTTTTAAATTCAAGGCTAATTACTTAATTATTAAACATACAAAGGGTTACTATTTGCGTAAACCCCTTAATGAAAGAAAACATACACACAAATTTAGGCTAAAATTTAAGACTGCTTTGACAGAAGTGCAAAAATTAAACTGTAAACCTCTTAAACAGATTCAGAGGCAAAAATATGCTGAAATGAATAAACTAACATTGCTTGAATATAACCTTCCTATTGTCTTGCATTACCTATCCCATAAAAATATTCCCAATATTACTTTTGATGTACCACTTCATTTGGCCATTTATAGCATAGTTTTATAAACAACACTAATATTGCAATACTTCTTGCAACATAAATTCCAAAACAAATTCTTAGCATATTTACAAGGAAAACAGATAACATACAAACTAAAACATCTTTCATCAATTCCTCAATAAATTGCAAGCAAAGAATCATTCTTCACTATTTAAAGCTCTTGTATCTTGTTTTAATTTGCACATACCTAGAACCAAGGTGGTGCTTGATATCAAACAGATTAGTTATGAATACAAACCGCACTGTACTGTACTCATCAAAATATGGCATCATTGAAATATAAAATAATGATACACCCTTTCAACCAAAATTTCGGAAAAAGTAATTTCCTATTTGGAGAAAAATTAACTTGTGGTTGGAATGTCCACATTTTCTGATATTCCCAGCAACTGGCATTATTTATGAAAATATGAAAAATAAAATTATCTGATTATATTAATCGGATAAATATTGTGAAGTGTCAATATTATATATTAAACTTTAAAACATTCAACTTCACATAATTACTGTAAGTTAAAACTTACCATATTAGAGTGTACAGGTAAGGAAAAAAGAAGCGGACCTACTAAAATATTTAAGTTGCTGATATGAGCCACTGTGCATGCCTAGAACCCACTAGGCAAGCGCAGTGGCTCATATCGGCAACTAAGATATTTTAGTAGGTCCACTTTTTTTTCCCCCTACCTGTACATTTCAATGGGTTCCCCATCATCATCAGTTGATCTCTACTGACAAGTTTGCTTTTCTGTCCACCAGATATCCTCCAGGTTTTGTGAATTTGGAAATTAAAAATTGAAAAATGAAGAGAAATTTAAATCTAAGGTACAAAAAGCACATAAGAAATATTAAATACCAACAAACAGAATAATCTGCAGTGACTCATCATTTCTTGTCTACAGGTCATGATTTCAAAGTGAGGCAAAATTACTGAAATGTGAGTCTGTAGGCTTCCGTGGCTATGTCCTTTCAACACTCGACGCTGCGCTACCCGGACAGCCTGTTCTGTTACTGAAATGTGTTCAGAATCCACTTCATTTAAATGTATAGGAAAAAGTATACACCCAAAAAAGAAGACAGACTTATAAATTTTGACATCCCTAAGGACAATGACCTCATTTTCAAATTCATACAACCTGGAGAACACCTGGTGAACAGAGAAGCAAACCTGTTAGTAGAGATCAGCTGATGATGACAGGAAACCATAGCAAAACGGACGTTCTAATTTGGTAAGTTTTAACTAACAACAATTATGTGAAGTTTAATACATAAAATATTATTTTTCCAAAATTAATTTTTCGAATTCAAAATCTACATATACTTTATTCTTTCAGTACCCAAATATTACTCTTCTTTGCTCCTTCTTCTCATAAGCAAAGAAATACAATTTTAGTTACAACTTCCACGACAACAGCTTTAATTTGTCACCTGTCCTTTCATATCTATAATTTTCACTAACACAAAAGCATTTCCGACATTATTACTATGTTTCAAAGAAACTAAATTTCCCTTTTATGAGATTTCTTTACTTCTTTGAAATTCATATATTTATTTATCATACTGAAATTACTTGAGAGAAAAATTAGCAGTTTTAACTGTGATTTGTGCTCATCTGGCTATTTCCCAAGAATGGAAATTGCTTTCTAAAAAGAATGTTGCACTTTACTTAATCAATGATATTAGAGAGCATACTTAATTTTAATAAGCAAACATTTATATATTTCCGTGAAATAATGTTGATATTTATTTATTGCTACACTGCTTATTAAGAACTTAATATGTATTAACCCTTACATTCTTACTAATCACACGAACTCAAAATTGTAGTCTGAAATTGTAAATATATTTTTCTTATTTTTGAAGTTACATCTTTTCCGAAATTGAGGTTGCACAGGTATGAATATTATTAAACTTAAAGTTTGTATTTAAAAAAAAAAAAAGAGAGAGAGAAAAAAATTGCGACACGATGCTATAATAATTGCAATGTCACATGATAAAACAACAGACAAATATCAGAATTTAACAAGACTGAAACCCAAGTGATGCTTCAGTACAAAGTTTATGGTCAGAAACACATACACATTGTCAAATTGCATCATGTTCCAAACAATCTAAAGCCATGGCAATACGATGGTAATGGACTCGGAATGTTTTATGTAAAGGTAGAAACCTGCACTGTAAAGAATACTTCCAGCACAAAAACGTATCTTAAGTTACAATATTTTTCCTCTGCACGTATTCAGATTGCCATGAGCCTTTTATTGCAATTTGATATGAACATTCGACTTTACAAATGTATACACTCTCATCACATGGCATTAAAACATGTGACTTGAATTGAGCTTGTTCAGCACCTGACCTTAACTCAGAGGTCGTCATCACCAATACCTTCGAAAGCATCGTTCTCAACAAATGGATGTGGTGCTTGTTTACTGGAAGACTTCAAACTCACACCCGACAACTTCTCTGATAATCTCCTCATGGATGATGATGAAAATTCAGTCTTGCTGGGAGATTTAACATCTCCATTCTGCAAAAGAAAAAGAGCTTTGAACTTCAAGTCTGTTGAGCTAATATTATACGACTCAAGAGTTTAAATCAAATCCATCACTTACCGTTGAATTGGTTTTGGAACAAATTCCATCGCTGGAAGCTGACTGGCTGACACTAATCAACTGACTACTTCCATCTCTCTTCATGTAAGACCAACTTCCTTTTCGCACTCTGTCACCAGGCTGTTTAATTGTAATTTCAAGTTAAATTTGTAACAAGACGGATTCTTCTTTTCGTTAATGTACACTAATAAGCAGGAGTGTAACGGTATAGGAGGCGGGCTGATGTAAAACCAAGCAAGGAAAAATATGCTAACAGGAACTTTTGTTAGTGTATATGCCAATGAAGAGAAACGCAAGAAGGTGGTAGGTAGGAATCTTGTAGTTGGACCAGTATGCCATACCAGCATTAATAAAAGCCCTTTTACATACTGGTAAAAAATTATGAAATCCAAAAACTTTTGGCTTTATTCAATGTTCAATGAAAAACACTACCTCTATGTGCTAACAATCTGTTTCAGAACAAATAAATTGTACTTGAATAATTTATTTTTAGTTTGTAAATAATCATGTTCCACAGAATATTGCTTCTCTCAATTATTTAGCTAATGGAACAGTGATCAATCTGGCGTAACAGTGAACTGAAGCTCCTTTGACCTAAACGATTAATCGTAAACATAATCGCAGCATTGATTCAAGAATTTCCATACAAGAGGAACTTCCACCAACATTCATCAATTTCGATAATAGTGTTTTAATAATTGTTCATTCAATTAGATGGCCATATCCAACCTATTACTGATAGTAGCAAAGAAATTTTGACCGCCGGCATGGTCTTTGGGTTAGTGTCGCTGACCACAGATCCATTGGCCCGAGTTCGATTCTCGGTAGCTCCTCAAATTTTACTGAGGTAGGGAGGCCTGGAAGGGGTGGCACTCAGCTTCGTGATTCAAATTGAGGAGCTACTTCATATAGAAGTAGCGGCTCCAATCATGGACCACTAACAGCCATGGGTGTCGGCATGCTGACCACATACATATTCCCAAATCCTGCCATCTGCCTATGGTATCTGGCAGAATTTAATCTAAACAACCGATTTCTACAATGAAGTGTCTTTAATAGCAGCAAGCATAGGGACCATCGCTAAAATACATTGATTGTCAGCTAAATAGTCAAAATAAATATAACTCGAGGTCCATATTCCCTCAACATAAATTCCAGACCTCTTGTTATAGTACCTATGATAATGGAATATTTATGATACAAAATCCACTACATCTTATATGGTACTGTACAAGCCTTATAGTTCTGGATATACGACGCAAATGTTTTTCAGTGAGACCGACCATTAAGAACAATCATATGAGAACAATTCTATCTGCTGCCATGTCCCAAAGCATTTTGAAGTTCATTAAACTGCTGCTGTTGTTGGTGATGAAGATCTTCTCCCAAGTATTCAATTTTACCGGTGTCGTGGCATGTTTTAATAACTTGATATCTTTTTTGATGTAATGGTTTTGTGCCCAGAAGTGGTGTACAACGGCTGATTTTTCGGTTTGCATAAATTTCACCGCCAGTAGATGACATCATCAAACTTAAAGTCAGGAAGGGAGAGGGCAGAACAGGGCAGACTATAAATACCACCAGACAGGATCACCAAACGCCAATTGACCAACAGCCGAAGATGGGAGAGAACTCCTGAAACTAGTCCTTTTTTACACATTGACGTAAGTGTAGCATTAAGTGTTTTTATAATTTTATCAAGTTGAGTGATTTACATGCTCCACTGTATATATTACTTCATGTTAATTTACTTTAAAAATAGATATTACATATATTTTTTATTTCTTTAAGGAACAAACGCCAATGTGATTACTTAATGGGTGCATGAGGCAATTTGTTACAAAGATTTGTTTGTGGGTGATTTACACTGCCCCCTCTCAAAAAAAAAAAATATATATATATATATATTCCAACTACAACACTGGTAAGTAGGTAGGTAGGTAGGTAGGCAGTTAGACACATCTGTACACAGATAGGTATGCAGGTAGTCATAAAAACAATAAAAGTCAAGAAGCACTTCCAGATTTCCAAAAATCTTCAAAATTTGTATCCCAGAAGAGGACACCATAAAAATCAACTCAAATAGATTCTTACAATAAAATACTATAATTATATATGATTAAATGTGAGCTTTGAATTGAAAACACTGCTTTCCACAGTTCAAAGAGACAAAAATACTTTTGTCCAGACCTATGAGATATATCAGTGATATAAAAATATTACACATACAATGCTTTCTGCTTGCCAGCCTTTTTTTTCTGCTTATATTGTACCGATCATTTATAAATTAATGATTTGTAAGAAATGACATTGTCTAGTAGTATCATACAAACCTCAAGATTGGGCAGTACATTTTACCCAGATATTAAGTCTGAAAAGTTTTAGTGCATGTTATGAACCTTACAAAAATTAACCTTTATGATAACTGTGACATGGATACTGCTGTTGAAAAACAGGAAAGTTAGAATCTAAACTACGGTGAAACATGTGAAGAAGTACCTACTTCTCATTTGGAGAAATTATACCAAAATTGTTGTAAGGTTGCAAGAAATGTGAAACAATAGGAGTAACAGAATTCACAGGGTCTGAAGTATGCGGTTCTTTCTATATTATAGCAGTTCATCCTATAACGTAACAGAAGTATCATAATAAATTCCTGATGTACATGTAAAATATGAGGATAAAGTCCCAACTAAGATGGCCCCACATTTTAAAACAAGATTCTCTTCGTAAAGCTCCTAAAATCACACATATTCCGTTCTGTAGAGAGATGCTGTCATGACGAGTGATTTAGCGAAAACAATTTCATTCCCCTTGATTTGTGTTGAAAAAAGGTTTTGCTATAATCAATCTAATTTGTATTCATGGAATAAGACATTTTAATTTTAATTTATGTATCTATGTAACTAGTTAAAAACATACCTGCTTCCTTTTCATGCCTGTCTTTTTGAGTAGCAGTTCATCCACCATCGCTTGCAGGCAGACTGACATGAGAATTGCTTGTTCACTTGCTATCGTGATCCACTGTAATTTGTCTTTGGACATCAGGTATTCGAATGAGAGCTCAAGTTGTGGTGCTGTGTTACTGCTACTACTACCAGCATTATTTTCAACATTCTGCAATCAAGTGGTGAACAATTTAGATTGATGCAGAATTATTATTCTATTAATATGAGTTGATTAACACACTTGAACTTCACTTACCAATCGCTTGGTAGGATGCATTTCACAGGCCATTCGCCTGTATCTTCAACTACATGTCAACTGCGGGATCTTCGATGTTTGGAGGTTCTCCCTGTTCCCCTGGTTTCAGTTTAATGTACTTGGCTATTAGGTTGTCTTCTTTCAGAATATCAAAATTCATGAGTCTGTTTTTGTATTTTCCCATGTAAATCCTTACCCAATTCCAGAGTTCTTTAGGTGTTCTTACAGACTTTAATAATTGTGCATCTCTATTATTTTCATGCACAATTATTAAAGTCTGTAAGAACACCTAAAGAACTCTGGATTTGGGAAAGGATTTACATGAGAAAATACGAAAACAGACTCATGAATTTTGATATTCCGAAAGAACACAACCTAATAGCCAAGTACATTAAACCGACACCAGGGGAACAGGGAGAACCTCCAAACATCGAAGATCCCGCAGTTGACATGTAGTTGAAGATACAGGCGAATGGCCTGTGAAACGCGTCCTACCAAATGAATGGTAAGTGAAGTTCAAGTGTGTTAATCAACTCGTATTAATAAAATATTGATTCACTTCACTGTGTTAAGTTCCAAACTCTTTATAATATTTATAAAATTGATGCAGAAATTATTAAATAATTTTAATGACACATTTCAAATTTATGCTGTAAAAATGTACATATGATCACTTTGACGCTAATAATTTTATTTTGGCATTCACCAACAAGAGTAGTTAATGGAACTAATGTATCCAACAACCACCCTCCGAGAAACTGTATTAAAGCTTTGATACTGTTAAGATATGAAGTGTTTTGGATATGGCATACAGTGCTCTATTCTGCTGATTGACCACAACAGTGTCATGGGTTGTATATAGTAGGGGTTTTCAATACATACTTAGGCAGCTTCAAAGAAATAAACCACTAAGTCTGTGTTTTTTTATGTTAATTGATCTGAACAAGTTGGTCTTGATTTTCGCTTTCCAAAACAAAAGTAATGTTGCAATATTCTTTCATTGTTATCACTGACCTGAGTTCTTCCCTCGCTTTGATCAATTCACACATGTTATTGTTTACTGTAACTAGATCTTGCAACTCTGTGTTTTGTATGCATTTCAGCATACAAAATGCCATCTTCAGTTCTTTTTTAGAGTTAAAAAACCTCCTGTCAACACAACACATTAACTTATAGTAATGCATGCCGAAATACATCTGCAACTCAACACATCTGGACTACACTTTAGAGAAAAATGGATTTCACACCAATTTTAATCAATTACCGGTACTTTTTTAAAAATCAACAAACATTGGTTTAATGTACACTTTATATTTTATGTGTTGTGTTCTAGTTGTGAATGTGAGGTTTGGTTCCAGATAAGACAGCTTTATCAAGATTTTATACTAACAATAGTTTTGGAAATGCCCAAAACACACAGAAATTAAAATATTACATCACTTGTAAATAAAAAGGAAAACATTGTCGTTTTATTAATTAATATAACTACATACAGAAGTGTTCTGAATGAATAGCACAAAGAAGAGAAAAGGAACTATGAACAAAATGAAATGATAGAATAAAATGACAGTACAGAAGAAACTTGGAGAAAAAATTTGAGGAAATAAAAAGCAATGGTGTTTATAATGCAGCAAATGGTCACAAATAGACCAAACAAAACAAGTTCTGTACAATTTATCAAATTCTAACATCAAAATTATGTTTATTTAATTCTACGTATCAGTACTTACATTGTGTAATGTTGTAATTCTCCAACACCTCATTCTCGTCACTTTAAAACTGCCTTCCCTCATATCTTGACCTTCTGCTAATCTCACACGTAGATTTAACTCTCTATTGCCCGCGCTCACTAACACACGAGAACCTGGACGAGGATAATCACACACACATGGCCGGAATTGTAGGAATCCATAGTATTTTAAAGTCCTAGCCAACTCAAGGTACTGAAAAAAAAAAATCACATTTAATTATTTATTTATTTAGCAATCCTGTAGACCAGCAGTACTGGCATAGGATAACAATAACAATAATAATAATTTTTTTTAAATGTTATACAATAAATAAAGAACTAGGAAAACAAAAACCAATTTTATTTATAATGAATTTATATTAGACGCTTAACAAGATTATCATGGAATATTCTTGTACAGTAACACAGGAGTTTATTTCAGTTGTATAACACTGAATAGGGTTAGCAATGAAATTCACTACCATAAGTTTTCTCTTACACAGAACATGTTTCACATGCATTCTTATCTGCATCATTAGCTGAGATTACTTGCCACGTTTGTTGGGAGACTGGCAGATGTCTCTGTTGAGCATATCAACTTAGCGATATATATGTAAAAGTTCTTCACGGGCTAACAGCCGAGTCGAGGTTTTAAAAAACTCAGAGCTTTCGGACTCCATCTCTGAGTCCTCTTCTGGGAAACTGGTAGAGAGAGAAGGCGGAAGGGCCTATATATATAGCCTGTCCTTTTTTTCCATTCTTTTATGAAGGCATCCCCCCCCCCAACAGTCTACTCTTTTGGTTTTTGCAAAGCTTTTAATAATTTTGTGTCAACTTCAAATTCATGGTCTGGGGTCGACCAATAATCATCATTTTTTGATAGCATATCATGATTTTGAAAACGACATAAAATTATTAAAAAGCTCTGCAAAACTGAAAGAATTTATTAATTAAAAGTTAAAAAAAAAATTAATGTCAGCTAACTATAGGTACCATAACATCCCTTTTTTTAAAAGTAAGGGTTACGCCATTTGGCCTGGACACCAATGAATAGTGAAGTTGAGTGGTAACTCTATTCAGTATTTCATTACTTCACTGTGTTTTCATAAACGCAATCAAGCTGCTGAATATGCTTACCTCTTTTTTGGCCCCTCTTGCTTGCAGTGATGCTAACTGTTGTTGAATTTCCCTGCTACAAAGTACCCAACCCCTCTCCACATCAGCTACTGTCTGTACATACAACATATTGAGTGCCACTTGATTTGACATAAGCTCTAAGTCATAACCTGGGTCCCAATAGCTGAAACCAAAAAAATTAACAATATTAATAATTGAATAAGCGTAGACTTTCAAAGCAGGAGTCTATATTTAAATTGAAAGGTATTTTCCAAGCTGATATTTTATGGTCTGCTGGAAGTAAAATGCCCAAACATTTTGTCCATCCTCAGTGAAGCAAAGGGTTGTACCATCTAATCCTCCATTATTTCCTTTAATGTCTCTATGTTCGCCTCTGCTTAAACATCCCTACAATTTAGTTGATCAATATGTTGAGCAGGGCCACCCATAGATTTCAGGATTCCCTAAACTTTCTCAGTCCATAGGAGTTTTTTAATTATCAGAAATACTTACTCCAATTGAAGAGCGCTTTTTCAAAAGCCGATATCTACATAAAGTATAGTTTTGAGATATCGGATTTTGATAGAACGCCTTAACCGTAGATATCGGATTTTGCAAAACCTACCGTTTTTCTACCATTTCTGAGTGGAACAGATGTCGGAATATGAAAGAACCAGTATAACCATTGGAAAGGCAGCTACTTAAATTATATATGAAACAATATACAGGGTCTTTATTATAAGTTGTGACCGGGCGACGGAAGGCGCGCGCAGCCGGTCTGACCTTGATGCAACATCGGCACGTGCAGTTATTGTTAAAGTGTCAACATGGTGAGACCCATTTCGCTGCAGCATCGTATTTTTGTGTGTAAACATTATTTTAAGTACGAGTCTGCTGGACGTGTACGTGATGAAGATAAGGTTTATCGAACAAATCCTCACACATTGGAGGAGCTGAAAGAAAACATTACGAATGAAATTAGGGGCATTACAGTGGAAGAACTCACTCGCGTCAGCCAGAATGTGGTTTCCAGATACAATGCCTGTATAACACAGGAAGGACGACACTCCCAACATATGTTATAAGGTAAGATATGTAATACTTTATATAGCCTACACTTTAAGCAGGGAAGCCACGCGCGCGTCACCGGCGGTTAATGCGGACTCTGTAGCGGAGAGTGAAAACACTGGTCGCCCGGCCTCAACTTATAATAAAGACCCTGTATATCTCAATTTCGTCAAAACCTGCAGTTATCGGCTTTGAAAAACGCTCTTCAATTACAATGCTCTGCACTGTTGTTAACTTCGTTTTCATGAAAGTAGCTAATAACTATTCAAAAGAAGCTAAATTTGTGTATTATTAATGGACTAAAGTTTATTCTTGTCACCAAAGAAGATTAAAAAGAGACGTTTGATTTGGCTAGAAAAGTTAAGAATATTTTGTCATTGACAAACTTGGAAAAAATCTAAATGTAATAACTTATTGTTGAAGTTGGTGATACTGGTGGTCATTCACCGCAATCGATAACGGATAATTGTTGTAAAATTAATGTCAAAAAGTTATTACAAATTTCTGTTTTACCATTATCACTTGCACTTAAAGTCAAAGTGTCTTTCTCCTTTGGACCTGTAATTCTTTGCTCCTACACAATGCATCTCCAGTATTTCGATCAATATTCCAGATGAGACAACACCCACAAAGAATAACTCTGATGTAATGGGCAGGTAGAAAAATATGATTATTTAAGTGGATAAATCTGACAAATAGTAGTTCTTACAAAATAATTAAGTATCAAAGTTCTCTTTTCTTACAAAAGGAACAGTGCGCAGTAAAACCATATAATAAAGTTTCGATTAATTTCATTAATTCCACTATTTAGTAGTTACCAATATAAATTTTTGTTCATATTTTGCCAGTTACTGCTAATTTTTATGTAAATTTTTATACTATATAAAGTTCGGGTTCTAGTGAATATCCATCCTCTCCCCCCAGAACCCCTTCCCCTTCCAGATCTGTAGTTTGCAACAGGAATTAGTAAAATCAGAAATCGTTTTTATTTGGTACAAAATTAAACCTACCTTTTCCTGAGAACAACACGATGGACACCTTGGATGGATTTCTGTGATATGTATGGAGATTCAAAGTCCTGAAGTTTTCTCAAAACTGGTAACAAAAAAAATCAATACAATTATTACACTTGTAAGTAACTAAAAACAAAATATTT
Organism: Ectobius pallidus; assembly: GCA_964059195.1. Lineage (NCBI taxonomy): Eukaryota > Metazoa > Arthropoda > Insecta > Blattodea > Ectobiidae > Ectobius > Ectobius pallidus. Next base: position 140,525,619 of record CAXKWD010000008.1, read on the forward strand.
CAATAGGGACTCTTGAAAAGTAATCACTAGTTGCCTGTGAAAAATATTTTTATTTTTAAGGAAAATAAGTTTTAAAATTTCAGTGTTTTGTTATTATTAAGGTACTAATTTGGCAGTGTTATTTTTAAAATATGACCTATACATGCAAGTTTTATAATTCACTCAATATCATTATTAAGAGTTCCTAAAATCCAAGTGTTTTTATTTATTTTAAATATGATATAGCCTCAAGCAGCACATTGTTAGCATAGTTCAAATTTCCCGCAGCTTGTGCTTTCATTTATTGTAGGAAATATCCACTTAAAATTATTCGTAATGTCATAATAAATGCCTGTAATTGTGTATTTACATCTCCAAGAATTTAGGAAATAAACATTTTGTTAAAAATAAAATAAAATAATATTATTCCCCACACCAAAAACAAGAGTTTGGGAAGCCATAGAACTTAAAATTTAAGGAGCAGACTATGCTCCATGTGCCAGAAAATGAATCGCATTGCATAACAAAAGGTTCTTCCTCCTCGGTACACTGAGCAGTGAGCAATTCATTTTGGAGCAAAAATTAACATCTTTCTATGGCATCATTGTCATTGAATTTATTTCTTGATAAAATCACGAGGTAATACTGGATTATGTTACCTGAAAGTGTGTCCAGTTCCATTAGAAATTTTAAACCAAAAGCATTATCATATATTTTTAAATGTGTACTTTAGTCAGTAGGATAGTTATAATATATTTCTGTGAAGTAGTGCAAAAAATGCATATTTCAAAATTGATTAGTATATTTCAAGTTTTTTGTGGTTTGTAGTATGTTTGTCACTAGTGAATTTGTTATAGCCTCAAGATAATTGTAGTATGTATTATAACTAGCAGGTGCCTGCGGCTTCGCCCACGATAATTAATTGAAAAATTAAAAATTAAGAGTATAATAATTATTAAAGCATTCTATTTATTAACACTTGCATGCGAATCATTCATAAACTAAACCATTAATAATTAATGAAACAGCCAAAATTCCAGCTTTAGAGTACATTCCACGATTAGAAAGCACCGCCTGGGAAAACTATCTCAGTTTCGATTATGCAGTTCCATAGCTACCTGTGAACACATAATACGTGTTATTTCTCAACTGTTTGTTGACAGATGAATATGATGTGAATTTGATTTGATCAATTCAGTGTAATTTTCATAAATTATATAATTTATTAAGGGAAGGAGTGGTTTGTTTGGATTTTTATTGTCCGCAATACTTCCAGGGTTAAACTATCAATATATTATAGCTGGTGCCCGCGACTTCACCCGCCATTATTAATTGACTCCAGGATTTTAAAGAAAATTACACCGGCAGTTTACTAAAAATGTTTGTGGATCAGAGCTATGAAAATTGTAAGTAAAAATAAAATTAGAATATTTGTTCATTGTGTTCATTTCACTTAGGCCTTATATAATAAAGAAACAGTATTCCTAATTTTGTACTCTTCGAGAAAGTTTACACAGCGAGAGACGAACATCGCCGAGTATACCTGATGTCTCACGAAGGGAGAGAGCAAGCATGCTATTTAGGGCCGTTGAATTGTATAAGAGTACATTTTTTCCTTTGAACCAATATATGTATGTCACCCCTCACATGAGCTTTGCTCTTTGGGGTTGTATTATATATTAAATATTATTAAAGGGAAAAAAACAGAGAAGTGCTACAAGTAGACATTCCCAGTCACTAATTCCACATAGAAATTTTATTTTCGAGCAATCTGCATTTATTTTAAGGAATCTGATATACAGTATAAAGAACTACTTCTCTGAGAGTTTAAAATATCTTCAATAATAACTAACTTACAACATAAAATATATTCTTACTTGTGATATCTCCATCTTCTTCTCGTTTAATCAGAAAAAGAGAAAAGTAATACACATATTCACTTGGAAGGCTAAGCTGATGACAAGCTTTCTGAAAACAGAAGAAAATAACAAATGAATAAATCACAAAGAATTTTTATATAACAATTTAGTATTTTGTAATCATAAAAACAAACTACGTATAGAGAAACTAGGAAAATTCTCCTATATATATTACCAATTCCTCAAGCCGGATATATAGGTATATAATAGCTAGAGCCCAGATTTTAGGTAGATTTCGAAGAAAAATCTACCTATTGCAATGGATACCACTTTATGATTTTCGAAAAATTCTTTCATATCTTTACGTTTCATGCTCCCCTAAGTACGAAACCACCGCCCGTTAAAAAAAAAAATTTGCGATATTTATATATATATATATATATATATATTTATATATATCTTTACACGATAGCGGCCGTAATTTTGAAGATATTTGAACCAAATTTTATTATGTTATTTCTAGGCCCAATAGTTCGGACAAGTTCGTTAATGGGCAAAATTGGCCCAAGGGGGTGGTCGGGGGAGGGGGTTGAAATTTTTAAAAATGTATATCTCGGCCCCTATGAAGTATAGAGGGAAACTTTGTTTGAATAAATTAGAGTACTCCCTATGGAGTTCACAGTGACACCAACGATTCGGGGGTTCGAGTGAGGGTGGGGGTGGAGGTGGGAGTGGGGGATGAAAATTCGAAACTTTTGAAACCACGTCTTGTGGGGTATCGTTGAAAAGCTCTTGATGAGTACTCTACAAATCAATAAATAGTTTCTTGATAGCTCTCATATTACGCGAGATTTTAATGTTTGAAAATAATAACACTTAAAAGAATTATTATAATATCATAATTTTGTCTTGTTTAGCGGCTTTGCTAATTTTATTCATTGCTGATCTTGCGCACGGCCTCCCAGAATATTATATCCTATTCTTGTTGTCAAAACAAATTATTGTAGGCTCTTCCTCTTTACCGAATTCAGTTCTTATTACTGCAGGTTTACCATACCAAGGCTAAAGAAGAAGAGTGCTATGCAGCGACAATAAATTAAACCAAAAGCACTTCGAAATCTACCTCCGCCTGTAGGCCTGCCTAAAGGGATTTTTTAAGTTTTAACCTATTTCTTTCTTGCTAATTAATTATAGTAGAACTCCAAGTATTTGGATTGCCAATTATCCGGATTACTTTGAGATTGTATTCAAGTGGTTTTTGCAGCTGCAAGCGTTGGAAATAGCATTGCCACCTGTCCCGAATTGGGTGGGACATCCCGCATTTTAAGAACATTTTCAGCGTCCCGAAGAGGTATGCATTATATATATATTTTTTTTTATTATTTTGCCTTTTCTTTTCTAATGTTAGTGTAACTGTTACATAGCCTATTCAGTTTTGGCTTTGTAACGAATAAATTATTAATACGAATTATTAATAAATTGTTCCATGTACAAATTTAGGTATGAAGATTGGCGATATGCATATATTCGATAAGTGTCCCTCCTTAGCCTTACGAAAAGGTGGCAACCCTAGTTGGAAAACTCTCTTTCAGAGCCAATTACTTGTGAAAAAGCAAAACTTTTAGCCGACAAAATTGATAGTTTGTCAGCAAAACAACTGACTCATACCAGTATGTTCAAGATCTGACACTTGATGTAAGTGCAGCACTGTACAATTTAGTTTTTTTTAAAGAAATTACCTTTTTAATTATTTATCCAATCATCCGGGTATTTATCCGGATTTGGTCAATCCCAATTAATCCGGATAATTGGAGTTCTACTGTAATGAGTTTTAAGATACATAAGTGTTTCACACGTCCTGAAACAAAATATGTGGAACAAAATGAACCTAAAAATGCCTAAATGAGGTGTTATGACCTAAAATGTCCTAAGTCATTGTTTTGACTTTTCTACAATAACAAACAATTGTTTCGTAAGTCGAAAGCTACACAATATACTCCCAATTAATGTGGATTATTCGGTTTGCTGATTATTTGTCCTTGCTTTCAGCCTATAAAAAATTTGAAAACAATTAGTTCACTTTATCACACGGCACAGCATTTGCTTCTTGCATTATCATTGCCAAGAAATCACTCAAGGTTCCTCCCATTGTTGCTTCCCTTGCATTTTATACAAAAGCAAATTTTGGACATTTACCAGAAGCTGTCCTTTGCATGGAAAGTGCTACCATCCCTCAAGGATGCTCTGAATATCTTGGAAGTGTTTCCACCAATCGGAGCTGCATGTGCTTCAAACTGTTCAACACAATCCTGGCTTCAAGCAGGGCCGTATTTCTAAATAGACTAAGTAGGCTGCAGCCTAGAGCGGCAAATTTTCAGGGGCGGCAGTTTGGCAATTTATTCAAAAGTTAAAATGAAGTATTTCAGACGTTAGTAATATTTTCCGTACGAATTAAGAATACTTGTTACTTAAAAATATGTTTTAGTCCTTCTACATAGCATGCTTTCTAAAACTATAACATAATACAAATTCACAGCACGTAATCTTGTATTATAACGTTCTTGTAGTGCAATCTCGTAAGAAAGCTATGCAAATTTGAACATGAAGATTACGTGGGATGAGTTGTTTTAGAAAAGTTTGTATATTTTTGAACAGATAAACCAGTAATGAACTACATTTTGTGTAGTTTCATTTCACCATGTAGGACAACTTAATTCAATTACGCAAAAAACAGTCATTAGCATTAAAATATAAAAATATGTTTAAAATAGTGATCTCTAATCTCCAAGAACAAATTAATTTATTAATTTCGAAACGCATTAAATTTTTTAACGAATCTTAAAAGAAGTAAGTAAAAAAAGAACAAGTAGATAACTAATTTGATTATATAATTTATTATGTAAACCATTAAAATTGTAGTTTTATCTAAACTAAATGAACTTAATGTTTAAAAAAGATGAAAACACCAATGAACTCTATCCTTTTGTTGTAAGTTATAAAACAAATGTATTAAAGTAAATATGAATATAGAGGGGGCGGCAAATGGACTTTAGCCTATAGGCGGCATAGTCTTAAATCCGGCCCTGGCTTCAAGGACATGAAGAACATCTGTTCAGTATAGGGAGATGCACTTACAGACAAAATAACCCTAGAAACTGCAGCATTAGTTTCAATGAAGTATGCTCCAATGATGTCATATTGTGTTAAGCAAACTCTTTCATCATACAAAAATGTACAATATTAAACTGTATTGGAAGTTAACACAGTGAAGTTAAATAACATGATAATTATATAAGAGCTGAATTTTACACAAAAACTTCACTTTTGGTATAGTTTGCCTATACTAGTTTCGGTACCTTCGCTACCATTGTCAACGGCTATACTTCAACTTCAAATGGTGCTAAACAAATAGTGAAGTTTTTGTGTAAAATTCAACTCTTATATAATTATCACATACAAAAATGTATTCAAGGACAATAGAAAATCATTCACACCAGACAATTTGGGAATGTACTGAGTTGTCTAATGCAGTTGCAATGAAAAGTTCAAGTAAAATGTGTCAATAAACCTTGTTAAAATAGGGCAAATTAAAATTTTAGTGATTTAAATATTGTCGCAACATCATACAACAAATAAACCTAAAATACCTATTTTAAGCATTTAGAAAACATAAAATGAAGGAACAGAGATCCTGAACTTCCGGGGCCTAGTAATGCTAACCTACAAGTTGATACCCTACCTTTTTAACCCTTTGTGAGAAGAATATGGATATTATCAGATGCAAGATTTTAAATTTCCTGCACTTAATTTTGAATTTCATGCACTTTGTTTCATCGTATTGTGTAAACAGAATGTTACATGGCTTATTCCTGTTATGTCCACATTTCATTCACAAAAGGTTAACAATTAAACTAACTTACATATTATTACTGCTACCGGTAATGAAAATGAGTATATAATGAGCATTATGACAAATTTAGTAGCTTTTACAGCCTATTATAATCACATTTGAATCATGTTTTGATTATCCATGGTTTTTTTTATTATTCGTGCATGTCACGGTCTTAATTAACACGGGTATTCATATTATTGAGTACCCTTTCCTTTAGTGACCAATTAGTGAAAATTAAAAAGGAGAAAAAGTGAAGTTAAAGACAAGTTTTAAGAAAAACATTACCTCTAGAACTTGGTCCGATCTCTCTGTCGTCATAATACTAAGTGAGATCTTATAGCCGTTCATGAGAAAGACATCTAGCGGGACTTCCTGGCTTTTCTCACAACTAGTTTCTTGCTGCGCTGAGAGCAAGAAGCCATTAAATAGATCTGTATTCACCAACTGAGGGTCCTGACCAACTGTAAAACACAATGACAATCATTATTTTACTCATATTAAGAATCCTTCAGAACAAAGCTTTTTTTCATCCAACAAAAGAACAAACCACCATCACAATTTAACTACTTCACCAGCAGCTATCAAATATTTCACACTGTTTATCTTTCCACACCATATCTAGACATCTGCTACTCAGAGGTGTGCACTTTTATTTTAGGTGAGGGAAGCGCTAATATAACTTTTTACAGACTTATAGTCCAAATTTATTTTAAGCCTAAATTTACTCTCTTGTGCAAAATGTCACTAACTGGCTACATGCATTACTTTGTTATTAAGACAATAGGCAACATAATAATATACACAATATTAAACAGAACACTGGTACTCTGTTTTGGTATAATGTCCAAAATTAAACTTTCTAATGCACGATTTTGCACCTGGGGTTCTGTTATTTAACACAATGGTCATGCTGAAACAGTAAAAAATATTGATTTTTATTTTCATAATATCTGCACAATTTCATTTTTAAAAAACTTTTCAATTTTACAACTACACCAGGAAAGTTTAGATTAATAATACATTTCCTGTTTTGGATTGTTATGGCTTTTTTGTGACTATTTACCCATTTTCAAAAGCACACAAAGAATCTGCATCAATTGCAGAAATCAAAACCGATACTTGGAAGAACTACTGACATATTATACGAGGGTAATTTAACTCGAAGTGGCAACATAGTTGTGAAATGGAATGTAGTGAAGCACTCGCCACAAGAAGCTTACAGTCCTTCGATGTAGTCTCTGCCTGTCCGTTGAACCCTTCGCCAGATGTCTGGTAACCATTGAATACCTGTCAAAGCCCCACTTTGGGAGAGGGTGTTGACAGTGTGCCCTAAGGCACAAACAATGCTGGGAATGTCTCTGAAACGTTTGCCCCTGAGAGGTTCTTTCATTTTTGGGAAAAGATCAAAATCGCAGTGGCTCATATCCGGGGAAACATCCCCACCTCCTGGCGTCTGGACCAATTCTCCTACACGGCAATACCAGATGTAATACAGCCCATCCAGTACAGACTCTGTTACGACGGTGTGGTGTGGTCAATGACTGTGTGATTGTAGCCATTGGTAACAGCAATTACTGTACTTTAATTTCTTGATACATCATGTATACAAGCTATTTTACATTTGGATGTTTTTTCATTCTTTTATAATCATGATAGTAGTTAACCTTGTATCAAAAAATTTCTGTAATTTAATATACTTTGTGGTATAAGGTGGATATTATTTATTATATTATGGTAATAGATATAAATGCGGTACATAGGCAATGCCATAATAGGCTACATAAGTGCTTACCTGACTGAATATATTTCTCAAGCATTGACCTTCTCTCTTCCAACTGACTGGACGAAAGTGGAAGAAGCTTTTTTGGTGGGAAGACCGGTAAATTATTGGCACCATATTCTTTCTTCAGTTGCTCATGGAGGTTGTGCAGTTGCCTGTATCGGACTGTGCAGTGAAACACTCCATTTATATGGATATTGTAACCCTGAAAGAGTGAAATAACAACCGATGTCAAGCTGGCACACTGGTGCACACAACTACAGTATGGATTTGCACTCAAATTTGATGCCCCATTAATCTCCTAATGGCAAAAACCAATTACTTGTGGAGCCTGGCTCTCACTCCACTCTCCACTCCACGTTGCCATGATACATTTGTAATACTAGCCATTTACAGGGCACCATCAGGTAATTTCAATTATTTTGTAAATCAGTTAGAAAGGGTTCTTAATTCACTGTATAGTACTAATGTAAATATTATACTGTGTGGGGACTTTAATGTAGATTTCTCAATTGATAGTGAGAAGAAGATCAGACTGATATCTTTATTGGGTAGCTATAATCTAGATTTCATAGTAAACTTTCCAACGAGAATTCAGAACGACTCCCAAACAACAATAGATAATATATTCATAGATATAGAAAAACATTTTAATTTTAAAGTACTTCCAATATTAAATGGATTATCAGATCATGATGCATAAATGTTAGTGCTGAACAATATTAAAGTAAATTCGAACAGTAAACATGCTCATAGTAATATGACTAGAGTAATGAATGACGATTCAATTTTAAATTTCAAACAAGATCTTGCGAATGAAAACTGGGAATCTATGTTATCCTATGACAAAGTAGATAGTAAATTAAGTGAATTCCTAAACATAGTGTCATGACATTTTGAGGCAAATTTTCCAAAAAAGAAAACTGCTAATTTACCTAATTCAAGGAATAACACATGGTTAACTGCTGGTATTAAAATATCATGTGCAAACAAAAGAGAGCTCTACCTAAAATATAGAACCAGTAACAACCAAGCTCATAAGGAATACTATAAAAAGTATTGCAACATACTGAAGAAAGTAATCAAAGAAGCAAAAAGTAGGCATTTTTCACAAGTAATTAATAAATCAAATAATAAAGTTAAGACTGTATGGAATATAATAAAAAACGAAACGGGGAGAACAAAGGGAAACAATGATTGTACATCATTAATATACCAAAACATAAAACTAGACAATTTATCAGACATTACAAATGCTTTTAATAGTCACTTTATAAATATTGCAGAGAAATGTATTCCTATAAATAATATTAACATTAAGGCAGTAGACCTACTAACAAAATCTACAGTTTGGAACCATAGATTTCAATTGAACCTGACTTCCCACATAGAAATTGAAAATATAATCAAGTCTCTCAAAAGTAAAAGCTCGTCTGGATGGAATGAGATAAGTAATAAGTTATTAAAAAGCTGCTCATCGGAACTCAGTAAACCTCTTAGTCACATATGCAATTGTTCATTAGAAAATGGAATATTTGCAGAAAGACTGAAGTATGCTATTGTTAAGCCCCTCTTTAAAATAGGTGACAAAAATCTACCATCAAATTACAGACCTATATCACTCTTAACCTCATTTTCAAAAGTTTTTGAAAAAGTCATGTACAACCGCATAATACACTATCTTAATTTGAATGACATTCTTACTTCATCTCAATTTGGATTTAGAAGTGGCATGTCCACTGAGAATGCTACATTTCAACTTACTACAGAAATATTGGAAGCGTTAGATAAAAAGAAATATGCTCTGGGAATTTTCTGCGACTTAGCTAAAGCATTTGACTGTATAAATCATGAAATATTACTTCAAAAATTGGATCATTATGGGTTCGATAATTTAACACTTAAGTGGTTCAAATCATATCTTTCTGATAGAACTCAAAAGGTAATAATAAATGGAAATGAATCTAACCTAGGGATTGTTAAGAATGGGGTACCTCAGGGATCAATACTGGGACCTTTGCTCTTTTAATTTTCATTAATGACTTGCCCTATAACTTAAGTGACGAATCAAAGGTATTGCTCTTCGCAGATGATACTAGTGTACTTGTAACAGGAACGTCACAAGAACATTTATCAAGAATAGCTACAAAGGCTTTTCACGAGTTAAACACATGGTTTCTGGCTAATAAAATGACACTTAATATTGATAAGACCCATTTTATACAATTTAGGACAAAAAACAGATGTATCTCAAATCTTGAAATTAATTATGGAACACAAATCATACAAGAAATTAGCAATGTAAAATTTTTAGGACTGCAAATTGACCAAAATCTTGACTGGAAGACACACATAGAAATGATAAGTCCAAAACTGAGTTCAGCATGCTTTGCTTTAAGAATTTTGAATAATATATTAAAACAGGATGCATTACTTATGGTATATTTTGCATATTTTCACTCGGTAATGAGGTACGGGATCATTTTCTGGGGCAACTCTACCCATAGGGAGAAAATATTTAGATTTCAAAAGCGGGCAATAAGAATAATATGTGGAAAGAAAAAAAGGGAATCTTGTAAACCACTGTTTGAAAAATTAAGAGTCCTCACTCTTACAGGGGAGTATATATACTCTGTTATGTGTTTTGTAGTGAATAATATTGATAAATTTCAAACTAATTTTAGTGTACATGGACGTACTACCAGAAACATGAATGATCTACACAGACCAAATAACTCGTTAAAACTCTTTCAGAAGGGTGCGTATTATTCTGCAGTACAGATATATAACAAGCTTCCAAACAACATTAAATTATTATGTATTCAAAGAAAGATCAAACCTTTCAAAACAGCTGTCAAGGAATTTTTAATAACTCACACCTTCTACAATTTGGAGGAATATTTCCAGCTTGGATAAATTTGGCAGCTTGCAGTTTCTGTAGACCTATATTATTGTTATAACATGCATGTATTTTTTGATCTGACGTGTTCTATATCCTTGAGCCCCGCTCAACACAGGATCTACAGGACGAGATATCTACATCTACATCTACATCAATTAATGTACAATCACCCTTGCACCAAAACAGCTATTTTCAGAGCCAACATATTTCATGATTATAATGCACCAAAATGGATATTTCTTAATCAATCAATCAATCAATCAAATTTATTGTCATTAAACAACGTGTACATGTTGTAATAGACATTGTCAACATAATATACAATAATAAGATAATATCTGATATACAATTTATATAGAAAGAATATAATGAAAGTGCTAAAATTAAAACCTTAAGTCATTCATATCACATATTTCATATTCGTCTACACTGTAAAAACATTTAGTTATAAACCATTTCTTTAAGACTTCCTTAAAACGTCTAAGTGTAACTGTTCTAGCATTCAAAGGCAGCTTATTAAAAAACTTAGCACCTAGGTAATTAAAACTTTTCTGGGTTTTGCTTAGTCTTATGTACCAGTATTAAAACTCTCTAAACTTATATGGATGAATTTTCCCTTCACTGCACAGCAATCACTCGTGGCGTAGTGGTTAAGACTGCTAGCTATGATGGTAGTGGTCCCGGGTTCGAATACCGGTCGATCCGAAATTTACTGAACATATTAGGAATAGTCCCAAATAGGTCAGTAGGGTGAAGAGGAGGTGAGAAAAAGAGAGGAAGGAGGAGGATAAGCAAGAAAAGAAAGGAGAAAATAATTATTTAATTTGGGAAAAAGGAGTCGGGCCCCCACTCCTACTCCCTAACGGGACCCACCTGGAAAGTAGAGGTTTTAGGTGGGGGAGACATCTAGCAGCAGCATTTGAACTACCAGCGGCGACGTTAGCGCCATCTCCGTGTAAACTGGTGAAACTGGAAAAAATTAAACAATTTTGTTTCTCCTTTCCCGTCTCCTTCCTCTCTTCTTCTCACCTCCTCTTCACCCTACCTATCTATTTGAGACCAATTCTTAACCGTAAATTTTGGATCGACTGGGATTCAAACTCGGGACCCCTAGCACCGCAGTTAGGATCCTTAACCATTACGCCAAGAGTGGACGTTGAGCAATGAAGTCCAAGCTTTCGTATATTTGAGTTATGATAGGTTTGATGAGCTTTAATGCAAGAATCAGTTTTTATAATTTTGAGAACAGTATTTTGTTAGATATGAAAAGAGCAGTGTTGGTGCAAGGGAATTTTCATGCATCAATTAAGCCATATTTTATGTTATAATTGCAAAATATTATGTATGGTGCAAGGGTCTTTTTTTATTATGAAATATTATTTTGTTTTTTATAATTGTGAAATGTTCTGTAGTCACATATACAGCGTTTTTTTATAATTGTGAAATATTATGTTTGGTACAAGGGTCTATTTTTTATTGTGGAATATTATTACCGCGTTGACCAGCAGCCGACGGATGCGTAGGAGAAGCACTCAGGTGGGGAAGCGACCGGCCAGGCGGGTAGTGAGTGGAAGGGGGACCTGTGCACAGCACAAAGTTCCAATTCGCCTTTAATTTTTTCCCCGTTTTACCTTCTGCCTACTAGATGGCGTTGCAGCCTGGCATTCCTAGTAGTTCAAATTGCGGGAAAAAATAGTTTTATGCTGCACCCTAGGCTCCTCTCTAATGAGGCCCGCGTTAGTGAGTAGGAGTGGGAGGCTAGGGTGCCACAAGTATTTGTTTTTTGGGTATTTAACCTTCCTACGTGGACTGAAATCCAGTCAGGCCTATCGGATATTTGATCAAGACAGTGTCTATACTATCTGCAGTATAAAGACAGTTTCTATACTATCTGCAGTATACAGTAGTTAATAAGCATGGGTCGACAACAGTCATGGGGGAGTTGGATTCTAAGTTGTAATGTATTATAACTGGTTAATCAAAACTTAAATCTAATGAATGTGACAATGCCAAAGAATTATATCACCGTATCAAATATAGGACCTAAGCTAAAATATTTCAAAATATAGGCCTACCTACCCCTTATTATCAGCTATCGATTCGAATGATGGCCTGGTTTAGTATAGACCTGCCTCCTGGATTTTCACTCCTGAATTATGGTTACCCTACCCGCATGTCATATTTTTCTAATCAGAAAAGACCCGAACCAAGACCAGTTTTTTTTATTATTAACCTACTATGAGAGATAAATACTAGTCCAGGTAGGCCTAGTGATGAACCAGTTTTTGTGCTAATTGCGTAATCTGATCTGCATGAGAAGCTGAGTTTCGCAAATAAGCTGTAATCTATAATCCGAAAGAATCATTAAAAAATTATAATAAATTATTTTCATAATATGACACCTGTTCAAGGATTTTCATGACAGTCGTTCTTACCATATACGTAGAACCACTATCGTCGCTAAATTCTTCCGTATCAGGTATAGAAAAATGCATGTTTGCAGCTGTTCGTGTCTCTTTTTACATGAGTATATAAAAACTATTTCTTGAAAACTTCAAAGGCGTCTCTGAACACTTTGCAAAACTTAAAATAATTCAATCATCTTTCTACCATTTTCCTTCCTGGTTTTTTACTTTCCGTGCGTTTCTTTTTAAAGCGGAGGTAAAGCGCTTTACGAGTGATGCATCAAAACCCGTTTCTTTTTACATTTTGCTGCAGCTCCGCTTTACCCCCACTCTACCTCCCGTGCAGCGAACTCAAATCTCGCTTTACGACTGATGCATGGTTTTCGCTGCAAACTGTCATGGCGGACTATGTGATCATCGAAAATTTCCTTGATGGATTTAACATCATTGTTCAAATTCCCAAGTACGAACGCCTTCTTCAGCACAGTTAGTATCATGTGATTTTACCTGTACATCATATAGTACAATAATTATTCATTGCCATCCCGGCAAAACTGTTATTTGCACGTGTTTTAACCACGTTAGAGGAATGTAAACATTGCCGGTCTCATTGAGCAAGCTGTCAGCTGATCAACTTTGCCGTTCTTTTTTGTCTGCAGCGGTCGTCAATCACTCGTGCATCACTCGTAAAGCGCTTTACAGGTTTGCTTTAAAAAGAAACGCACTATTTGCGATTTGCGAGTTTACTGTAGGATTTCTCGATTATCGAATTTCGATGTCAATTAACAATCGATTTAATTCTCTAGCGCATTTTCATTGGTTAAACCGGATACCATGTTGCCGTTTAGCCAAAAATAACCCTGGCAACAATGTTCTCATCATTTCAATGGCATTCATTGGCTGAATAGCACGTGACGAACCTTGAGCTTGACGCTGCTGACCTACAGCGTGTAGCGTCAATTTTGGCGCCTTCTTCCAGAACAACCAACCTAAACTGATTATAGTTCCTTCCGTTAGGAATTTATGTTTGTTTATTGTTGAGATGTATACTATAATAATTGCAGCAATATGGCAAAATATTTTTTGTAAAATAATTCTTAACTCTTTTTATTGATAAATTATTATTAGAATAGTTTTTACATTATTGCGGTGATATTGCTGACGTTGGTATAGCTGAAAACGGAGACGCCTCCGACCATGCGTTACGGTTTTTGTTTTGCTTTTCAAGAAGGTAAATACAAAATAGGTAAAGTCTTAGTAATGTGCGAAGGTGTTTAAATTATTGTGGAGGAAGTGGTTTGTGTGGTTGTCTCGTATAATTGTGTTGTTTGGTCTAAATAACAATTATCGAGTAATTACTGACAGACTTTTCTGAAGGTTCTATGCAGGCCCAGAGAGGCACAAGATTCAAGAAATTTTATGGAAGCAATTAAACTTTTAGCTTGTGCCAGAAGATCGGTATCGGTAAGCAGATATGGGGATATTGTAAAAAGAGGCCCCTAATAATTGCTTTAAGAAATGTATCCTACAGAAGGATAAATTTTTAAAATTGTATTTTTGAGAGAATGCTTCATTTGTTTAATGTACTGATTGTTACTGCATTGTTAAGTTGTATATTGTATTTAAGTTCTGATGGAAGGAATTCTCTGTTATTGAAAGTCCATGTAGCCTTCTTTTAGCTAAGTATTAAAGTGAGTTTGCATATCTTCATTGCATAATTCATTCCCAATTTATATTTTAGAGGTTTTTTTCTTTCTTTTTAAATTAACTTATATCGGTGTTTAAATGTGTGTTGTATCTGTGGATTATAAGTGAAGTTAAAGTGAAGCAAAACCGCGAATAAGGATTAAGAGCATATTTTTGTGGAATAGGCTATTAAATTTCTATCCACAATGTGCAGTTGGTAGTTGGCAATTGCAGTTGTCCACTTGGGAGGAGCACTCGAGCTGCCCACAATATGCAGCGACATTTGAGGTTAGGGAAATATTATACAATAACAAAAATTTGGAGGAATTTATTTATAATGCATAATATAATAAAGACAGCTTGCTTTTTCGGAGTAAGCTAGTCTATTTATTTACGCTAGTAAATGACAATTTTGTAGTCTAATAAGCCTGTGTAACTTGCAGTTGTGCGGTTAGTAGTCGATGAATTTTCCAACTGCAGGTTGTGAGTGGCATCCATTGCTGACCAGATGTCATACTTGACTACCAACTACAAACTGCCGACTGCACTTTGTGGATAGAGCTTAATTGTAGCAATACGCTAAAAGTAAAGGTTTGCAGTCTAATCCAAGTTTCTTGTCTAAGAACAGAATGTAACTTTGAAATGGTTTTGTTTGTTGGTTTCAGAGAACTTGAACACTAAACTAATGCGTGCAGCCTTTCTGATGTGAATTTCTTTTAACAGAGTAATTCAGCAACTTCAGATTCTACTTTGAAGGACGTTGAACAGAAAATGAATAACTGGTGAATTACAGGTGTGTTATGTGGTAACTTATGTTTTCCTTGTGGCCTTGAGCAAACCACAGCCTACTGGTTCAGATCTTAGGGATTTTAATTACCGTATATGCAGACCCTGTAGGCCTATCTAGGTAATTGAGAGCTAAAGTATAACCCAATCTATGAGACATGAATCATGATCTAAGTTAATAAATTCTAAATCAGTGATTCTCAAAGTGGGGCCCGCGACCCCCGGGGGTCCACGATGGTGTTTCAGGGGGTCTGCAAGCGGTGTAAGAAGAAATAGGATATCTCGTAATTTTCTCAAATTACATATCTTCTAAAGCAGCTTCACTGTTCACATTAAGGAGTAAACTCTGTTTGTTACCATTGATATTGCTATTTTGTCTATTGAATTTAATACATTTGAATCAAAGTAGGCTATTTATTTCGTTTTTTTTTTTTTTTTCAAAACCCACAGGGGGTCTGCGAAATTTTAATTTTTTTCAAGGGGTCCGCGGACTGAAAAGTTTGGGAACCACTGTTCTAAATCCATTACACTTCTCTGCCAAAATAGTTAGTTAATATTAAATCTCCAATACAAATTGCTGCTTCAAAGCCATTCCACAAGCTTATATTGCTACTGCACATCTTGAATCAAAGTTTCTGGTCTCATTGTCCCAGTTGTAAGTAGTTTAATCTGGTAATCAGCAAATCTAGTGGGATAGATTTCATTTTGATAACCCTTGTAAAAATAAGTACCGGTAAGCATACAACAATAAAACCTGCCCTATAATTACTCTTTATTTGATGGAAATTTGTCTTAAATCAAAATATTTTTTGGTTCCGTGAATGTAGGGTAGATTAACATGCTAAATTCCGAAATGAAATGGGAACTGTCTAATGTGGAAACAGCAGTAATCCTCTGTACGGAAAATTTCAAATCTTCCATAGTTCATTGTTAGAGAAATTTTAGACATTCTGTATATGCTATAGAAATTTTTCTTTCCTAATAAGAAGGGTCGAAATCTTAAGCCTGGTTGTCCTATAATTAGTTTCTCTTTGTTACGGAATGTTGTAGTGTAGGTACATAGGCTACTACAAGGTTTTTTAATTGTTGTTTATATTCTTCTCATTCTGCACGGAATGACTGAACTTACTCTCTCATGCCCATTGGGCGCATTCTCTTTATTATTATATTCTTCTCATTACACACCAAAGGCCTGTCATTCACCTTTGGAATTCAGCTTTACCTGAAGAGTCAACATAAATTCTGAAGTTCTAATAACCAACAACTCTCCAATCCCTCTTAAAACATTTTTATTTCTAATCTTTTTCTACGCTCATGGACTGTCAGTTGCCTTTGGAATTCGGCTTCTATTGCTAGGCTATTTCTCTACCTGACCTTAACTGCAGTTCTTTATCCTTTTCGGCCCTACATTGTACTTTCCGCCATAATTTTGTCTTCAGAGATAATAGTTGTGCTTGATTTTAACATGAGAGTGAATGAGATAAGCTGTTAAGCAGATTTTTAATACGTTCATTATCAGTTACATTGAGTTGTACATGATTCATCCGTGAAGGTTAAAGATTGTTAGCTATGATCACTGTGATATAAAGATCTTACTCAAAGGTGTTTAGAAACTTAGGTTCACAAGTTACCGTATGACATCACCAACAGAGTTAAAAAAAATTAATGGTATTGCAGATTAATGTTTCAGTTTAACAGTTACCGGTAATAGCTAAAAAGAAATAATTCAGACTATTTATGCATCTTCTTGCATACTGCCTTAAATGGTTCTTAATTATAGTGTCTTCTGGGTATTTTTTAGTTTATCCACGACAGTTTCTGTTGTTTGAGTTCTCATAGAACCAAATGAGAGGACTGAGTTGATATAATTTTCAGGAGGCCTCAGGTTGAAATCTTGGGACTAGCTAATCTTTATGTGGGATTTTATGAGGTTTTTGCTAACCATTATGAAAAATTCCATGTTAAAATTTATTTAACACCTACCTTTGCCCCAAACACTCCCTGTCCATTGTCTGTGCATGCATGTAATGACCGAGGAATAGGACTAGTCCCTTCCATGTTCTATCTACATGGACGTGATCCCTATCCTACTACAAGTTTCAGCTTGACAGTTCCATGGAAAGGAAAGTTAAATAGTGAAAGAAAAAGAAAAAGTTGCAGTAAGAAAGAGATTGGAGTGATTGTTTTATAGTGGCATTATTCGCAGTCAATTTAAGAATTTTCATTTTCATACTGTTTTCATTTCCTCTGTTGAATGCACCTATTTTCACTATAAACTTCCAGACACATGGCTTGTCACATACCAGCTCTATAGGCTACATCTACGGAATTTTAATTTTTTTTTTTTTTTTTTAGAGAAACACTTAACAGTGATTATTTGGCTCAAAAATCAGTGACCAATCCACTATAAATATATGTTGAATTGCAAACAAATACAGAGTGCCTATTATCACAATTTTACTGTTTTATTTTATTTTGCACGTACTTGTAATTTTCTTTTAAATGTAAATTCACGAGAACAGAACACTAACAATTTCATACGGTCTATAGCTTTTTTGATTCAAAATAATAATTGAACACAGTGATCGGGTATAAATAAGCTCCATGTGAACAAAATAAGATATGACAATAACGTATATGTATTTTAGATCTTCTAAAGACTGATACAGTTGATGAAAAGACACGTTAATTCTGACTATCACTCATGGCGAAATTGATTGTCCTGCCATATGCTATCTTGCTTACAATGACACAAAAAAGCCATGTTTTATTCATTTTCGTGGTTTTAATAATATTTGTTACATTCTTAATTCTTTGAGTATCCGCTAAATAGTCACAATAAATTTAACTAGAGGTCCAGATTCTCTCAAGATAAATTCCAGACCTCTCATTACCAGTACACATGGGCGTAATTTCAGCTTTTTAACTGGGGTGGCAAGGTCTGGGGGTATGGAAATTGTTTAAAATTTGGCATTAAATTGATGTAGGCCTAGTTTAAGCATTTTTAAAACTTTTTTGGGGTGGCAAAAAGAGGGGTTTGGGAATTCTGGGGTGGCAACTGCCACTCCTTGCCACCCCGTAATTTCGCCGCTGCCGGTACATTACCTATGATAAATTTTGACAGAACTTACAATCTAACATATTATTAACAAGGAATGGAATAAAAATGGATTGCTTTTGAAAGAAATATTGCATTAGATTGTGCATAACTTTATAAACATAAGGTAAACTATCTTGTATCTGCCAACCATTTTTCCAATATTGTAATGGATTGTGAATTTTTAAACTAATTTTGTTTTTCTAAAATTGGAGGGACTGTTGAAATTGGGATTAAACAGATAAATCAGGGTACGAAGTTCTATTTACATGCCATAGGAATGGAAAAATTGGTAAAATTAGGAGTGCATAGGCAATTTAGTTATACCTAATATACTCTGGAAGAACACTGGAAAGAAAATTGTGAATATTGATATTATAGAAGGAATATTGAGATGGGGACTGAATATGTAAAATACTTTCTAGAGGAGAAATGGAAAGACTTGTGAATCAGGAAATGTTACGCACAGGTAGCTATCTCAGTTTTATTTAAACATGTCCTAAAGGATCGGGGGAAAAGTTTTTGAGACAGGTAATGAGAAACCACTTTCTGAAATACTTAAACATATACTTTACAGTCTTATTACAAACATATTAAAATAAATAGATATTCACAAGTAATTTCATTCGTCAATAAATGGTATTCGTGTATATAACTAAGTATGAAACCCTATCTAATATTATTGTTGCGATATAAAAGATCACTTCTAAACAAGGATGTTGTAGTGTAAAATATACTGAAATTTGACAGCCCTCTCTTAGAAGATGGCATGTAACCATATCAGTGGTTCTGCTCATAAATCATTTTAAGGCATTCAACCTTTTTGGGGAAGGAAATTATTAAAGTCCCCTTTGTCGTTAAAAATAAAAGGAATGCTATAAAACCCTACACTTATGTTGATGTAATCTCCACAGTCTCTTTTTAGTTTTTGTGTAGTATTTTACAGGTCTAGCCTATTATAATATTTACAGAAGTCTGAAAGTACAGTATTAAAATTATTAACATCATTCAATTTTGATATGCTAATTGCTTTCTTATTATCAAATTAATACTTAATACAGTAAAGAAATGCATTTTGCAAACTTCCCTACATACTGTGACCAATTATCAGACTGTTTCTCTAATTGTACTTAAACGGATTCACAAAAATTGTCCTGCAATTGATACTATAAAGTCAGTGAAACTACATTGTAACGAACTTGTCATAATGATTGTGTTCTCTATATCACTTCCAAAAGATTTGTCAGTTTGTAAGTTTGTGATATTTGTTACATGCATTACTTCATCTTGTACTACATACTATATTGTTGCATTACTTAATGTCTTACCCAAATTATATTTAGTCGTTTGATTTATTTTCATCTTTTGCAAGTGGAACAATGGGCCTCTGAGGCAGCCTGTACTTATATGAATTATTTCCTCCTCTTCTGTAACGTATTTCTGTATCAGGATTGACACCCCGGCGGCGTATTATAGGCACAGGAGAACAGCTGGAAAAGAAAATGGAAATTGAAATTAGGTGACAGTTTCTACCACTACCTATTTTACAACAACATATTACTATATTATGGTTTAAAAAAAAAACTTCACTTCTCCCTTCTGTTATAACTAAAACAGGAATAATATCAACCAAGCCTCTAATAATCTTAAGCTTATTTATGTGTGGACCAAGTTATTCTCAGTTACTATCTTACAACCCTACTAAATCTTGTGGTGTTAAGGTATTACTGGACTATGAAACATGCCAGTATCAGTTCATCAGTTAAAGTTCTTTAACAACTGTACACCACCACCTCTCTTAAATCCAGCCCTCGGTTCAGATTAATAAATCTTTCCGTACCGGGAATCGAACCCAGAATTGTTGTGAAGACTTTTTAAATATTTTTTCAGTCTACCTAAAATCTTAACAACATTGTATATTATAAAGTATCTGCAGCATATTCACACCATTTATTCCTAGTTGTGTATTGGAAATTACTGATTTCTTGCACAAATCTACAAAGAGTTCAGGGATTAGGGATTATATTTAATTAAAATTTCAAAATAATTATTATACAAATTAATGAGTCACAGTATTTAATTTTTACTCAATCAGAGTAACAGAGTCTGTGATTTTGTTTGCAAATTCCCTCAGAACGTCATCAAACTCACAAGCGGTGTTCAGTGCTTCTCAAAGGATAAAAGGATTTAAAAGATTATTGAACCAAATCATGAGCAATGCTTGTGAAGAAACATATACTATAAAACAACTTACCCACATGTTTTGTGATCAAAATAATACCCTGTACTGCATTCTTTTGTCTGGCGACAAGCACAGATACATTCGTTTGGATCCCACAGTTTTGTATCATTTTCCCGTATACATTTCTGTTCTTCATCCACGTTCAGACAAACACAGCGACACTCTGATTTTTCATATTCTTGCAGTGAGTTACAGTCCTGTGGAAATGAATTTTATTGTATACATTATTTTAGGGATAAATAAAACTGAAGTGGATAATCAAAACTATGTACTGGCATTATCTGTGATACAGGTTTTAAACTAAAACATTGCAAGGAAAACTGTGTAATCTAGAAAGGAAAATTTTTCCTGGAATCAAACCTGGATTTTAAGCTTTGAACTCTGATGCCTAGACTACTTGGTAAAATCATTATACCAGTAGCATTAACAGCACATATTTACAGACAACAAAATTCAAAATCTAAAGGGCAAAAAAAATGAAGAAAATTAGTTATGCAGTGGTCACTTGGAATCCGGTGTCATTGGAATACAAAATATATTATCCTTGTAATGCAAAAACTTTGCATTGAAGAGAGTATGGGAAACTCATTGCTTTTTACCTCCATTTCTGATGTTTATCAGTGGAGAATGAACAGTGCATTTCTGTTTTTTAATCCCTATAACAATAAATTGTACTGTTTAATAATGCAGTGGACACCTTAATTGCTTCCTCAGGATCCCTAGCTAGAAGAGAGAATGGCTGGATAACACCTCCTACCCCCCAAAAGAAAATTATGAACATGTTACAGACTATGTTCCCATATTTAAAGTAAGCATATAGTGTTTATTAATAACTAGTAGATTCCCGCGGCTTTGCCCACGATAATTAATTGGAAGATTAAAAATTAAGAGCAAAATAATTAAAACATATTTATTAACACTTGCATGCGAAACATTCATAGGGCTAAACAAAACGATTAATAATTTAACAAAACAGCTAAAAATCCAGTTTTGAAGTTAATTCCACAATTAGAAGCGCCACCTGGGAAAAACTACCTCAGATTAGAGTTCTATGGCACAGAAAACCCCTGCATAGTGAGTTCCATCCAAATCAATCAATGTTTGTCCATTTAGGCCTATATTTATTGTCCCTCTTCCGACTATGTTGGAAATTTCAGATGTCTGCAGGCCTTGGCATTATAAACAAATGAATCAACCAGGGTGGGCTTATAAAATGAAGCGATTCTTTTATTTCCTAATCACGACAAAAAAACAGCAAAGCCACCCGCAATTGTTTTGACAAATGACATGTATTACTGAAAACTGATGCTTGGATAGCGAAAAAAAATGCACGTTTTCTGACAGTTTTTTACTTATAACTCACAAACAACAGCAAAAATAAAAAATACTGCTTCGAGGTGATTCCGCCCACCCTTCAGTCCATCTACATTTAAAATTTCAGATCTCTGCGTTCAGTAGATTTTGCTGGGCATCACGCACTGACAGTCAGAAAGACAAACACTTCCTTTTATTATTATAGATAAAGACTGGGTGCTGTTGACCTGAGATTGATCTGTAGGCACGGATGGATTGAGGATAAAAATCATATACCATATTGTTTAAAAAGCAGCCAATAATAACAGCAATAATGATAATATTAAATAAAAGTAGTAGTAATAGTAGAAATTCATCCTTCAAGTGCAATGACTTTGTTTTTTGTCTCTCTGCTTGTATGGACGAGTCATTTATCTGATTCACATAGTTTTCTATAATTTATACAATAGGTACAGGGTGGCACACGAAATGTCATACCATTTATTTTACACATACCACATATTAATTTTTATTGTAGCTTTACTTAGAATACATAGAATTGATCATTAGGACATGGAATTTTGTCTTTAATGCAGAATGTGTTCAATATGACCGCTATTTTGCCTCACAATCTCTTGTAAACGAACCCTTACATTCGTCACCACTTTTCGACACAAGTCTTCAGATAATGCATAGCACAGCTCCATTACATGCGCTCTTAGCTGCACAACATTTTCTGGCCTCCGGTGGTAAACTTTGTCTTTTAAGAATCCCTATAAATAGTAATCACATGGATCCCAACTCTGCAGAAGCCCTTCTTGTTGATTTAGATGGACTTCAAGTCAAAGCAACTTGAACCGCTTCAATATTTTCAGGCATACGAACACTAGCCCATCGCAACCGCTTTTTTTCCAGCACAGAATAGTTACTTTCAAACTGCTCAGTTAGTCTGTAAATTGTCTGCTTGCTAGGAGCCCATCTTGTATTAAAGTGAGCATGAAAACGTCTCTGAGTCAAAACTACACTCTTCATTTCGGCGAAAAACAGAACAACTTTCACCTTATGTTCACCATTCAAATACCCACTGTGCACCATTTTACAAACTAATGTTTGTGTTCATTGTCATGGTGAAATCCGACATGTTATGACACCTATCGGATTTTCCACGAACTTCAGCTTTACAGTAGCACTGTTCAAAACAGCTATATTGCAATATTTATGAGATAATTAAATGGTATGACATTTCGTGCGCCACCCTGTATATTGTTTGCTTAGGTTTCATTCCTTTTCAGTATTATATTTTGTCTTACCGATTCCTTGAGTTTGCAGTCACATTTACATTTCACATGTTGTTCGACTGTTACAATTTCCTTTCCTTTGTAATTAAGCTTAGCACCACCCTCAAATTTTGTCACAATGACCTGAAAAAAAAATGATTTTATCATAACTCGGCATGTTTCAAGAATAAATCATGTTGCCATTACAATTAAAAACTTATTAAAGAACATACTGTACCTGGTAGTTTACCATCTCTGTTGCTACTGGTTGACAACTTAACAGTTCATGAGAACAGCATCCTCCGCAGCGCTCCACCCGAGTACATGCAGGATAATAAAATACAGATTTATCTTCAGCGTTGTGCAGTGGAACGGTCACAAGTTCTGGCTTACAACCTGCTGGTTTTGGCATAACTGCTCCTTCTGTCATAACACAAAAATTTCATTTTATTTATTTTATCTTTGTATACAACGAAAGGGATTGTCTGTCTTAATATAAGATGTAAGGGATTACTTAACTGTTCCTTTAACCTTCTTTAAAAACTGTTAAATGATTATTATCATTCCTTTCTAAATCGATAATTATCGATGTAGAAAGGAATGATTCAGTAATTTCTGTTGTATTCTACTTTCGATAATTATCGATGTAGAAAGGAATGATTCAGTAATTTCTGTTGTATTCTACTTTCATGTTTGTCTGCCAGTCGATAATGAACTCTATCATGCACAGATGTCATGGGTAATGCAAGAAACTTTGTATTCTGAAATAAGAACACTCCTCGAAAGATTTTAGGATATAATTACTTTGTATAGCGTAACACTAATTGAAAGGGGGCTTTTATAAGAGCTTGGAATATGTATAATTTTAAATGTTAATTTTAACTTAATATTGATTTTATTTTAAAATGATATACTATATCTTTCGGACCATAAGATGCACTTTTTTACTTAAAAACAGTGCCTTAAAAGGTGAGTGCGCCTAAATGTCTGAAGTCAACTAAAAAAATAAACAAAGTAACATTACGGTAAATAAGCCTATTGCCGGTAATATATTCATAAACAAGGTGTTGTACAACAATAGGTCAGTTGCAAATTGTGGCACAGACTGTACATCAGTATACTTGTGACAATCATAAAATGAGAGTAGGCGGAAGCCAGGTATACAACACAAAAAGAAAGAACTGTTGGGTTCTTTCCTTCAAAAGGATGTCTGTGTGGGGTGTTCTTAATTAAGGTAATGACCTCTAAACAGCCTTGTTCCGTTACATTTACCATAATATGCTGTATTGATTGTGAAAGGGTGTAAAAGTATTTTCAGTCTTTCACAAATTTTTGTTTAGAATCACATTACACTTTTCCCATAAATTTCCATGCTAAAATCAAGGTATGCACTTTTTCCATTAAATTTCCATGCTAAAATCAAGGTGTGTCTTATAGTCTGAAAAATTCGGTAGGCTTACTGGTAAGACAAAATAATATTTCTGACATTTTTTCTTTGCTAAATTCCAATAGAATGAATTCTAAAATATACCAAATTTTATATTATGATCTTTACAGATTAGAAGTCTTGCTTTCATAGCATGCTATTGTTTTTCTCTGAACTTTCTTCCTTATGATATTCTAAAACATCCACTGGCAAATATCTGCACAATGTTATTATTGAAATGCTGAAGAGATTCTTTGAGATATTCATGATGAAATGTTAATTTTTTTGGTCTAAACCAAGAAAACCTTTCCAACACAATCAGTAATCGTATGCAAAGGGCAGACTCTTTCTATTTATTATGTATATATACTGAACATAAAAAACTGTTAATGTAGTCTGTAAAGATTGTAAGTTTAACTGAACCCTACATTGACATTTCATAAGAACTACTTTTTTATTTAATTTCTTTTTTTGACATTTTTATGTTTGCTATAAACTAAATACTATAGCTTTTCTGTTTCTAAGGCTTATTACAGCACTGTCATTACTTTTTAAATGGCTGTGCAGGTCAATAATTGAGAATTAACTACCAGACTTTTCTCTCTAAAAATTTACTATCAATTAGTTCCACAACTCTAGAGTCTATTCATTTATAGGTGCAGTTGTACAGTAAGAATAAAGTTGTTATACATAGTCAACAGGCTTTCATAATACAGTGGATTCTTAGTAAATCGAACCCCAAGGGGAACTAGAAAAAAACCGAATTATCCAAATTTCGAATTAACCAAAACTTTGACTTTTAAACGAAAATGCCGTAAAGATGTTAAAAATAAACTCATTGCAATAAATAATTATTATTGTATAGTGAATCTTACCTTAATGACTGCCATCCTGTTGTTAGGATGTTAAATGAAACACTTTTTTTCACACTAACCCTAAATTTAATAAAAGGAACTGGTGTATCCTCCACGCTTTGACATTTTCAAACACGTCACACTTTGAGGATAGAATGAACACTAAAATTTTCACAGAAGTGTTGAATCCCCCCAAGACAGAAGCGGAGGGGGTGAACTTCGCATTCCATTAAACATCTATTCAGCAGGAGGAAGATGACGGTGGTTAAAAATACACTTTAAGTACAGTACCTGCTGACTGCTAGCGACTAGGGTTCTTCAGCGAAATAGAGAATTCTTGTGGAATTCCTGGAAGCAATGAACTCTTGGAATCCTTACAACATTAACATGAGATGAAATTTTGGCTTCGATTTTTCCAAACTAAGCTTAAATAATTCGAATTAATTGCAATTTTTTAACATACATTTATATAGGAATTTCAAGGGGAATGAGTATTTATTCGAATTAACCAAATTCGACTATAATCTCCTGTGATTTTTTAATACGAGGTTCATCCAGAAAGTAAGTTCCAATCGCATCCAGAGATGGCATGACTAGTTGGACGTGCATGCACATGCATAGCAGCAGCGAGGGGGGTATATGTGGGAATGCTGCAGTGCAGTTTCAGTCTTGTGATGCCAGTAGTTGTTGTACAGCTTTAGTAGAAAATGGTTGCATTGATCTTGTATCCCCCCAGAGGCATTTTGCTTTTGCCTGACAGTGCATGGCCCCATACAGCCAATGCTACACGGAATCAGTTTGTTCAGTTTGGATTGGAGATCTTCGACCATCCACCCTGTAGATCCTACCTTGCACCAAGTACTTTCTGGGGGGAAAATGTTTCCACAACGATGCTCATGTACAGAAGACAGCGATTTCATTGCTCCAGACGTTTGCGGTAGAGTCCTATGACATGGGCTTACAATCTTTGGTACACTCCTACAATAAATGCCTCAACAATGGTGGTGACTATGTAGAAAAATAGACAATGAATCTCTAAATATTGCAATAAATATTTCTTACTTTTTGTTTTCTTTATCGGCAGTCGGAACTTACTTTCTGAATGAACCTTGTAACATGTCAACCAGTGCTGTTACTTACTTTTCTCTATGCTGTCAAGTTCATCATTGCCAAATCGATCTGAAAAAAAAAAATTACTTATAATGCAGCAGAAATGGTTATTTGTTTGAAAAGTAATTTTTGTTTTAATTACCGGTAATTTCAGTTTCATACTGTGTGTAGATTAACCATTCCAAATGCACCAAGTGCCAAATTATTTAAGAATAATAACAGAGCATCAAAACTATAACCCTAAAGCAATCTGTAGGTCACTATCTTGGATTGCTGTAGCACTGATACAAAACACTTTTAGGAGAACATGTTTTATATAGCTGCATACGGGTGTCTCATTTATCTTGTGCACCTCAAGTAATTTTGTTTACACTTGTTTTAAAAATATTTTCCTGGAAGTTATTTTACAAGAATGGTTAACATAAACTTAATAAAGTTTAAAGGTCATACATGAATACACACTGTAATATTTTCATTTTTAGTTAATGAGTTCTCTGTTTGTTACAGGAGTTTTCTGAACATAAACTGGCAGCAATGGCATGTACCGATGAGAAGCAGGCTGCTGTTAACTTTGCTAATGTGTTTTGTACTTTATTAGACAAACACAGAGCTAAGCTTGGACTATACTTAGCTGATGATGCTGTGTTAGATTGGTTTGGCCGTACTGTGTACGGCAAGGAATCCATTTGCGGATTTATGAGTTTAGAAGTTCCAGAAACAGTGCACTCTTTCACTTCAGTTGAGCCATCTGGCCCCATAACACATCGCAAGAAGACATCTTCAGCTGAACATATGGATGATGATAGCAGCTATGAAATCTCATCACAGGGGAAACAAGAACATGGTGATTCTTTTTCTGATGATGATCTTGCAAAACCCTTAGGATATCCAGAAAACAGTTACATTAAGGAGGATGATATACTTTCCAAGCTTGACCTGGAAAATCTTTCTTTTGATGATACAAAAACAGATGATTCCAAAGCTAAGGCAGCAGAGCCATGGGAGTCTCGTCTCTCAACTCCGGTGAACTCTGAGGTACAGTACAAAAATGCTCAATGTGAACAAGGTCAGGGTGACTGCTTTCCAAAAGTAAATATTACTACTTTTACCAAAGCCAATAAGTTTCTGGAGGCTCGTGGGAGCATTCAGTTTCAGCGTACTAAGCAATCCAATATGAAGCCTAAGAATATGAAACTACTGTCTGATACCATGAAATGGGGTCGCTTCTGCAAGCTTCAAGTTGCATATAGTGTTTCAGAAACAGGATTTGCAAACAATTCTCATGGAAATGGATTGGAGAATGATTTCAAGATCTGGCTCCTCATCTACCAAGACAATACGAGGTGCAGAAGGAATTTGTCAGAGGCATTTGAACAAATCAAGTAAGAAAACCATATAATCTTATACTTGAATTAATCAAAACACACCTAATATGAGAAATAATCCAAAATAGCTAATTTTTTTATTTGAAGTACAGTAAAATAACTCTTTAAGGATCGAACGCTGCTGATTGTAGATACAAGATTTTTATATATTATAATTTTCAAATCCGTCTCTTTATAGGAATTCCATTCTTCAGAGTTTAGTGGTCATGTTTTTCGGTGTGCCAATGAATTATAACTAAGAATCATCTGTGTTTGTTATGAACAGAAACAAATCACACAAGGCAATTTTTTTTAATGTGTTTAGAATATCTGCATACTTATTGATGAAAGATCCTTAACTTTATTATTTACGCAACTGAGTTCATAATTTTTCATATGCTGACAAAAATAACATTGCAGGGGAAACGTCCTCAGTTTCCTTTCTTAATGCAAGACTGCCTGCTCATTACTTAGAGCATTATATGAAACAGACCACATAATCTCTCTTTGCTTTTTAGGCTATTCTCCTTCCTTCCTTCCTTCCTTCCTTCCTTCCTTCCTTCCCTCCCTCCTATCTTAACCAAATTCAGGAGTCATATATTATGCAACATGTAAATTTGAACGCATTACCAAAATGCAGATTTGCAGAATAGTAGATACATGCTCTAAAGTGTGCTATTTCGACACTGCCAATCAATTGGGTGCCTGTTAGGAGAGATTTTACTGTACTAAGTTATAATCTATGAAAACATATGGGAAATATTATTACAAGACAAAGTAGATGAAAAACTTTTATATTTTTACATTATTCCATAAAAAGGAATACTGTTTATAATGCAATGAACTAATGTTTGTTTAATGAAAGTAGGTCTCTAAGGCTATTTCTAAATTCTAATTTATATTATTTTAAAATGGTAACAGACTCTAAAAACTATAGGCGCATACTTAAATATTATTTAAAAAGTTACCAAAATATCTATGCTTAATGAAAAATATTTAATGTCCTTTTTTTTTTTTAATTTAATTTCTGGCTGTTCATTTTTATGATAATTTCATTTATCAGCAGAAAACACTGCCAAATAAATGCAAGGAGTAGAATACCTTATGTTCATGTGTGTTTGTTATGAAACCGTGATTAATAATCTCTTTACTATAAAAAGTGACAATCTACTGTCAAGGTTATTTGGTTATTGCAGTAGATGTTTGTGTGTTCCCTTTTTGAATTAAGTCCTTGAAAAGGTGTCTTAAATGAATTTTCTTTACACTTGTGTTTTATAGGCCTACCTAACAATAGGTAACTTATTGTTTTCAAACTAAATAACGTTGTTCTTGCTATCGAGCATAAAGTTCTGTCATAGTAATATCTTTTTATATCTATTCCGAGAGCCTGGTCAGTTACACATATGTAAATTACCTTGTATAGAATAT
Organism: Ectobius pallidus; assembly: GCA_964059195.1. Lineage (NCBI taxonomy): Eukaryota > Metazoa > Arthropoda > Insecta > Blattodea > Ectobiidae > Ectobius > Ectobius pallidus. Next base: position 140,554,999 of record CAXKWD010000008.1, read on the forward strand.
TCTATAAATTATTCTTATGAGTGAAAGTATAATATGCAGATGTATAAGGAGATATTGTTTTATATTGTGTATTGTAACTATTATATAAAAAAGGTAGAGCCTTTGTGTAGTGGAAGAATATGTGTTCAGAAAAGAGCTGAATCTGTGTACGACTATGTCTATGTGGAGTTCTTGCAGGTATGATTTGAACAAGAGTGTTCTTATGTTGTTAAAACATCACTGTTCTGTTTTTGACGTCTATTAATTTAATTTTGCAGTATTTGTAAAGCAGTTCTTCTACTGTTACACTGCTTCTGTGTGTTTTATTCTTGTTTTTCTTTCTCAGAAATCACGTTCTATAGAAAAACAGGCATTTAAGTGAACAGAGGATATTAGTTTATAGCCGGGTGTGTGAAACTGATTCAAAATGAAATGTTAGATGCATATAAGAGTTCATTACTTGTCAATTGAGCATCTGCAAATCTTTGTGTGCAATTTTTAAGAATTATCTTTTCAGGAAAGCAATCTACTTACTGTGGCATTTTAATTTAATACTGTATTTGCTGTTTAGCAGCTTCATGTATTTGTATTTTTTTGTAATTAGTACTGGAAATTAATTTTTCATTAGTCTTGTCAATAATATCTTGGTATGAGCTGATGTATGCCTAAATTGAGAAACTTTGTATCATATTTTCTTTCAATGAATGTAAAGTCCAACATTGTATGGTGTATTGAGTATGTATTTCTAAAACTTCTGTATGGACCAGTTTTTTCTTCTAAATGATTGAACATTGTAATTCTATCAATAGAATACTATTTTTGCTAAATTTTGTCATGTTAGACACTGATTCACGGGGGACCAAGTGAATAGTTTTCAGTTTAATTTAAAGAAAAGTTTTTCAGAGTAGAATTTTGAATTAGTCACATTATTGTTCCATACCTTTTTCTACTTAGTAAACTGTATTGATGACTTAGAAATGAAAAAAAAAATTATTATCTATCTTAATAATGAGAGTACCTGAGTTAATAGTGTTTATGTATGAAAAGTTAATATTAGTGTTCTTGTAGAAGATTCAAATGTTTAAAATATTTTGTAATACATAAGTTTTGATTTAATAAATTAAAAAGGATATGAATTTGTTTATTTTTAGGATTTCTAAGTTTATATTTTATATAACTTAGGTAATTGGCATTTGACAACTTAAAACAATACGGACCATCTACTGAGAATTTTGGCAAAATTTGTCTCAGTAATTCAGAAATATATTTACTTGAATATAAGCAGTACTTTTTTCCCTAGATTAAGCTGGAGAAATACATCCGCTGCTTAAAATTGCATACAAATGTTTTTAGGCTATAATAGTAAAAATGTGCACAACATAACCGGCTGATCTATTGTAGCTGGTCCCTCCTCTTCCAAGCATTGCCACTTATCGATTATCTCAAACCCCCAAAACAATTCAACATCGAAAATACATCAATTCCAATTGAAGCATCATTGAAAATGCATAAGCAAGTGATGTTCATTTTATGATATGTGTTCTGCGTCCTTTGTGATTTGTGATAGCATGTTACAGAATATTCCTGTACTGCTCAAATGCAAATAACGATAATTTTAAACAGATAGTTCAGAATTACAAGAAATAGAAAAACTGTGCAAAATTCAACAATGATAGTCATATGAAATGTACAGTACTGAATTCTGTTTTCTTTTCCTTCAGTTTATTTAATGTTTGATGAAATAAAGTTGGAATTTCATAATTTAAATCATATTATGTTAATGTAGTTTATATTTTCAAAATAAAAATAGTATTCATACATTTTGGGCAGTTTTTAGGTAGATTTTCGAAGAAAAATCTACCTATTGCAATGGATACCACTTTATGATTTTCGAAAAATTCTTTCATATCTTTACGTTTCATGCTCCCCTAAGTACGAAACCACCGCCCGTTCAAAAAAAAAAATTGTGATATTTATATATATATATATATATATATATATATATATATTTATATCTTTACACGATAGCGGCCGTAATTTTGAAGATATTTGAACCAAATTTTATTATGTTATTTCTAGGCCCAATAGTTCGGACAAGTTCGTTAATGGGCAAAATTGGCCCAAGGGGGTGGTCGGGGGAGGGGGTTGAAATTTTTAAAAATGTATATCTCGGCCCCTATGAAGTATAGAGGGAAACTTTGTTTGAATAAATTAGAGTACTCCCTATGGAGTTCACAGTGACACCAACGATTCGGGGGTTCGAGTGGGGGTGGGGGATGAAAATTCGAAACTTTTGAAACCACGTCTTGTGGGGTATCGTTGAAAAGCTCTTGATGAGTACTCTACAAATCAATAAATAGTTTCTTGATAGCTCTCATATGACGCGAGATTTTAATGTTTGAAAATAATAACACTTGAAAGAATTATTATAATATCATAATTTTGTCTTGTTTAGCGGCTTTGCTAATTTTATTCATTGCTGATCTTGCGCACGGCCTCCCAGAATATTATATCCTATTATTGTTGTCAAAACAATTGATTGTAGGCTCTTCCTCTTTACTGCAGGTTTGCCATGCCAAGGCTAAAGAAGAAGAGTGCTATGCAGCGACAATAAATTAAACCAAAAGCACTTCGAAATCTACCTCCGCCTGTAGGCCTGCCTAAAGGGATTTTTAAAATTGCAATCATAGATTATTTTAAAGAAAAAATCTAGGCTTTTTACTGGTAACATAATATTAACCGGTGGTGCTGAATTAATTAGCAATTTTCGTTTGTATACATAAATGGACAAACAATTCAAATAATATTTTAGACTGATTTACACAACCCTGGGGATGCATGCTGCCAAAACACAGCAGTGATACTGATAATGCATTTCAGTGCATGGTGAAATATTTAGCTACAGACGGCAGCGCAAGGCAGAGAACAGGAAACTGATGGTGTCAGAAATTAGACAACAAATGACACTTTACCTGACTCACTTTGAATCACTCTCTCAGTGATTTTTTTTCGTCTATAGGCATACAAAGTGTATATACATGTCAATAACATAGCCAGCAGTGATGCGTGCTGATACATATATACAGCTGTAGCAGTGAAAGGGTTAAGGGGCAACGTTTTGAAGACTTGAATCGCTTTGGGGAAATCTACGCACGGCCCTGTTATGTTAAGAGAATATTCTATCAAAACAAAAATCTGTTTCGTATCACTTCAGAAAATACTCCATTATTGGCGGTAGAACTTCTTGAATCACTGCTGCTTTTATTTTATCTATGAAGCATGAAAATAGAAAACTGACCATTCTTTTTACAATAGGCTAATTGATTCTTCTACTCACTTCCAATCTCAATGTCACCATAGTTTAAAAGGCTCTGAAGTTCTGTGATGTTTTCGATGCTGTTTATCCTTTGAATGAGATTCAGTGGTATCTGAAACACAAACAGACAATCAAATTTTAAAACGTTAGTTTCTTCCTTCTTGTCACTTTTTTTTTTCTTTTTATTATTATTTCTTTATTTATTATTTTTCATTCATTTTCTGCCTTAAGCACTTCGTCCTTTGAAGTGCATCTATATGTCTATCCAACTCATGGATGTTCATTTCATGATTATGTCTGTCCAAGGGCAAGTCCAGATCCAGAACAAAGCCATGGGATGATGACTAAAGACTCATCCAAGGCCCTTGCAGGTAATGGTGATGCCATTGACTCTCACAGGATGGGGATGAAGGTACAACACAACACCCATTCCTATTCCCAGGAAGAAAATTTTCACTAAGTCTGTATTTGCAATAATTTGGACGGCTCAACTCGTGGTAAAACATAAAATATTCTAATGGACTTCGCTTTTCAGTACTGTATTTATACAAGGGCCATCCATAAAGTAAGTTTCTCTGGGGCTGTTTACAGAAACAAAACAATTTCAAGGAAATGTTTATTGCAACAGATACAGCAAGTGTTCAGCTATTTTTCAACATATTCGCCACCAGAATTGAGACATTTTCATACCATGGGACCAACGTTGAATATCTGTGTCGGAGAAGTATGCCACCTGGGATTTTAACCATTGTGTGGCAACCATATCCACCTCTTTGTCGTTTCTTGAGATATAGGAAAAGATTGAAATCACTGGGAGTGAGGACCGAGGTGAATGTTTAAACACCTCCCGGTCGAACTTCTGCAGGAGACTTGCTGGAAGGTGTTTAAAAATCCACCCTACAGCCCTGGATCTCACTCTCATTGATTTTCATATTTTCCTACACCTCAAGAAATGACAAAGAGGTAGACATGGTTGTAACACATTGGCAGCAGAATTCTCCGACACAGGTATTCAAACGTTGGTCCCACAGGAAAAAAAAGTCTTAATTCCGGTGGCGAATATATTGAAAAATAGCTGAACACTTGCTGTATCTGTTGCAATAAACATTTCCTTCAAATTTTGTTTTGTTTTTGTAAACGACCCCAGGGAAACTTCCTTTTGGATGGCCCTAATATTACAGTCAAACCTAAATGTAGTGATATTTGTGGGGCCTACCAGTATGTATTGTAATAAGAGGATTATTGTTGTATTGAGGAGATGTAATGCACTACTTACTAGGAAGATTGCAAGCAAAAATCCATGTGATATATAAGATCCTTCAAGTCATTAAAAACAAAGAATTTGTAAGAATTAGTAGTTTTTTATTCTGTTCCAAGATGGTTGCCGATGAAGCACGCTAATTAGTGATTTTTTGCCCGCGTTTCCACTGTTATTGTACAGTAACATTTAACAGTAGCAATAACGTATACCCTATTCTCAAGATGTAGGCCTAAATGTTTGAACTAACCGAGACATGCACAATATTTAAAATCTGTCAGAAATATGCCGTTAAAAAGGTGAAAAATTTATAAAAAATGCACCAATATTTTAATATCAAATTATTGCAAAACTAACACAATATGCAAAATGAAACCATTAAATTTCTGTTATATCTTTCATATTTTAACACTAGCATGTCATGGAGTGCATAATTAAAAAATATGATTTTTCATAAACTTCTGGGCCCTATTATGGTAGTGCACCCCACTTACCTGGACGAAGTAAAATACGGGTAATGCATTGCGGAAATAAAACGGCCAACAGGAAGATTAACAGTCATACCCCATTTTATCCGTTCAGGAAGAAATAAAGATACAAAAGCAATAAAACGTAATCAGGAATTCAATTCATGTTCCAAAGAGAGAGCTTTTAAGTCTCTGATAGGAACACAATATGGTGAGTCAGCTGTTATAAATATCCTGTACACGTATTTAAAAGCCTCAAGTAACAGACAGGACATCAGCCTGACTATAAGTTTTCTTATTTTACGAGTTCGTTTGGTACTCAATATTTTACTTGATATGTAGTGAAAATTAATTTTGGATATTTTTTAGTTACCGAATTTCTCTTTTCTAAGGGTATAGCCTATACCACTGCACTTAGGGGAGTAACGAAGCTTTAAATCAACACTAGACAGAAAATGGAGGGACTTCCTGGCGACTTGAGTGATTAGCTTTTTCTTTTTTGTGGACGAGGAAAAGTCCCGCAAATTCCCAATTTATCAGTACCGGTTTGTTATGATCATTTAACCATGGTTGTGTACTGCTATTTAGACCCATAGCCGTCGCCAGTGTGCCGGAATTTTGTCCAGTAGGAGTTCTTTGACATATCTTTAAATCTACAGGCATGGGAATGTCACGTTTATTCATAAAGGGACCCAAATAATTAGTATTAGTATTTATTTCTCTCTCTTTATCTTAGTTTCACCTCTCCCTTTTAGGATTTAAGCGATCCAAGCCGCCCGGGCCTTACAGGGCCGTGACCTGTCGGGAGAGGGATTATCTTTGGATCACATACATACTTTTTTTTTGACCACACAAGGACATGGAGGGCCTCCCAGGATGAGTGATCAGCTCCTCTCACGCAGCGGGCCGGTTCGATCCCGGGTCGGGACAAGTTTCCTAGGTGAGGGTTTTCCTCACCTGTGAGACAAATGTCGGGTAACTTTAGGCCCTTGTGGTCCCCAGGTTTCATCTGACCGTCATTATCATCTTCATCCCATCCTCGCCTTGTTTGGTGTGTGTGTGTTTGAATGGTGTGTCTCGTCCTGTGTGTTCGTGTTGTCTCGGAGTTGGCCCTGGTATATTGGGCTGATCACTTATCCGGGGAGGCCCTCCATGACCTTGTCTGGTCAAAAAAGTATGTATGTGATCCAAAGATAATCCCTCTCCCGACAGGTTGCGGCCCTGTAAGGCCCGAGTGGCTTGGGTCGCTTAAATCCTAAAAGGGAGAGGTAAAACTACGATTAAGATAAAGAAACAAAGAAAGAAAGAAAGAATGCGGAAGTGAACATCTGCTCTTTTACCAATGAAGCTGGACTACTTATTTTCATCTAATATATAAAATCGAAAGTGTGTATGTATGTATGTATGTATGTATGTTTGTTCCTTATACAAATCTACATTTCTTTACCAATTTACACGACATTTTGCACACATACCCAGTTAAGCCCGGGAAGTATAGCTGTCGACATTAAAATTCAAACAAAATACTCCTTCCCTTGAAAATTATATAATTTCTGAGAATTTTATACTGAAAAAATGAATTGCTGTTTAGTTCACATGGCAACAGTAAATTGTTTACTATGATTACATAGGGCCTTGGCAAGTATATAGCCTAATGCTTTAACGAATTATGATTCCATCGATGTAATATATTGGCGAAAATAATTACTGAAAATGAAATCCACGAAAATAAAGCACAGTGTGATGTAGTCACATAACTTTCTCTACCCTCGACATAAGAAATATTTACTCACTTCACATTTTGATGTAGAATACGAGGGACAACTTAAGTGTGTGAGTATGCTATATCAAAAGTCTGTAAATAATCCTTTCCGCTGATAAGTTATCCATACCTGTAGGCTTTGTATTAGTTGAGAAATAGGGATGTTTATCATAGGCCCTAAGCATGGGATGGAACATTTTGAGTCCTATGCTCGCAGTATATTATGTCCCGGGTTCTAGGGGAGGAAAGTATGAAAGTGATACTGCATTTCTCTTTTATTTCAGCTCCGAAACGATTGTATAGTAACATGAGAATGAGAAATAAAATTTTCCGTCAAGTCAGTACAATCTTATGTAATTTGTGTTTCTTCTTATTTCAACCCCTCCCAAGCATGATGTGTAGAAGCAACGGAATGCAGCATTCCACATCCTCTATGAGCCATAAAAAGCTATATCCAGCGTTTTCTGATGGAATAGTTTGAGTGTGATAAATCTTTTTCTTTATTTCAAGTTCTACATACATAAAGTCCTTCATAAGTTAATTTCAAATTAAAAAATACAAAGCCCGGGCGACGCCGGGCCTTTTCAGCTAGTACTTATATAAAAATTCCTTTATTGAAACCAATGGTCATACTTTGATGTATGGAGCATGGATCCCTTATGCACAGTATGGCCTAAAAATGTTTATATCATATACCTCTGGCTCCTTCGATGGACAAATAAAATCATTTATCAGTTCATGACAAAAATTAATAAATATAATATAGCAACGTTTTTTGTAGATGTATGCATGCAGTTGTCCAATTTTGACATGAATTCAGTGTGCGATAAATAAAATAACGATTAATATTTATCTACAAGAATTGTTAAAAACTGCTTCTAAGCTGAATGGCACAACCGTGGCCTTTTCAAGTACAGGTGCCAATGAAGGAAGGCGTAAGTAGGTAAGTGACAACTTTGGATGACCTTCGCTGGAAAGTATGACGAAATATGATGCTGTTAAATGCATGATTGTCATTTAAATTAACTGCTCTCCCGTAAAGGTCACTTCAGAAGATTTATTTAGCCCTAGTTATTGCTCAATTTTATTGAACTAGTTTCCTCCTGCAAATAGATGTGTTGCGGATAAAACAGATGTTGGGTCTTTGTGGTTGATACAGGAAATTTGTATGATAAGAGGACCACCTATACCACAAATATAACACAATTATCCCGAAAGTTCAGTTGGTAGAACGTTCACTGTGTTGTAACAGATATATTACTTATTATTATGTCATCACTAGGGGGCCGATTTCTATGGCATGTCATATTTTTCCCTTTTGCATTATTTCAGGTTTCCGACTAATTTAAACCTGATTCCAAGCATCATGTTGAAAATGGAACGGCTTTTATTGTGCATATAACTGTATATTTACTAAATTTTCAACTACTGTAGCATATTTGGTATGGATATGCATATTTAGGTCATATTTTTGCATATTTGTGTGCATATTAAATACATTTTGAAGTTTCATATCATATTTTGTAAATTTTGCATTATAATGATACTTTCTGAGAATTTACAGATATTTAAAATAATTAACATTATATTTTAATTTAATGAATTATAATGAAACTTAAAAAAATATACACAATGTGTAAGTGGTAAAGTCATATTTTAAATTTTATTGGTCATATTTTAATGTTTTTTTAGGTCATAAATGCATGCATACATCCTACTTTTTGGGTCATAGAAATCCGCCCCCTAGTCATCATCTACATATAATATATCTTTGTAAAATTATCGTGTATCATAGTATTTTCCATCAATGCACTAGTTTCACCAGTGTTAATAAATCATATCATCAATCATATTTTATGTTATTATTCATACACATTAACTATTTTCAACTATCACAAATCAGTACCGTCACTCATAAAATATATAGTATAGTAGTAACTGCTAGCAGAAGAATTTATACCATTATCTGTTTATTAGTTCATTATTTTAGTAGGCCTCTCCAGTCACTTCGGGTGAATTAAAACATGGTCCAAGTCCTCCGAAGGGAACTAAAGTTGACAATTGCCAGTCTATGACACTTAGGCTTACAAACAATAGTCTACAGTCTACCAGTAGTGGATCCAGGGGTCCGTAAGGGCCGGCCCTCACCTTGGTTTTTCTTTTACGTTGATTTCATTTTGTTTTATCCGTCAAAAATACTTAATAAAATAAAGTCTAATTTTAATTAAATAAAAAATATAAAAATTATGTACTCTCCCTATTTCAACCTGAGACATGTAAAAAAGATGGCAGTGGAGCAAGCTGCCGAAATGTCGGAATGAATCCTCATCACCCGCTTGGAAATCCGAGAAACCATTCTAAAACTATTGTGAGGGAGCTGAAAGTTACTGAATGAACGAGTAATTGAATGGTAATGGTTGATAATGAATCAACAAGCAAAGGAGTTAGAGATAAGGAGAACAATGTCCTGCTAAATGTTTAGGCAGATATTTACTGCTGATGACTTCAGACTCTGGGAATATTGCACGGGTGACGTTACTGGATGTTTACTGACGACAACAATACAACGTGATAAACTGCTTCATTCCAGAAGTCAATTCAGCAAGCTCAAGGTGACAACATGGTCAGTTCCTCACCTGCAGCAATTTCACTTTACACAAAAGTTACATAACTACTGTGTAAGAGTCATACGTTACAGAATGCATCTGGCCATCCTTCTGACGTATTAATGAAAACTTATTGTGTAGACTGGTCAGATGTCTTGCTTTTTTGCAGAAATACTCATTTTTTTTACCTTTTATCCTGTGCTGTTGTCCCAAAATTTGCCCAGGGTACACTCTAAAGTTTCGAGAAAATTGCTTATATTTTAAATAGATTTTCAGACTGCATAAAAATACGATATATTATTAATAAAATTATTTAACTTCTACCAAAAAAGGCAAAATAATTCACTGACTTCAAAATAAGACAATTTCAATGCACTTCCATCCTTGGCATAAAAAATAGGCATATTAGATTAGATAAAGAGTTTTAAAATTTCAAAAGATTAAATACATTTTATCAATCACATTTCTACACAAAGGCTTATAATAAAAATTAGTTTAAAAACTACACCATTTTGATTCGAAGATAAAATCTCATGATTTGGTTCCGCCTACGCAATAATGATAATGATAATAATAATAATAATAATAATAATAATAATAATAATAATAATAATAATAATAATAATAGTAAACTTGACATAACTTATTTTAATGGGTCACCAGGACCTTTCTACGCAGGCTACTCAAGCATTGGTCTGTAAAAACAATGGCAGAATTATAACATATCAAATACGCAAACAAACAAATAAATAAAACGCAGCCAAAGCAGAAGATGTATTCAGTAAAACAGAAGTTAGATAAATATCGGAGATACCGGGGATCGAACCCGGGTATGCAGATCCATAGCCAGCGACACTAACGACGAGACCAAGAAGGTAAATATGCATTTACCTAAATAATAATTCACTTTACTTTTACTACCATCCAACAAGGCTGATTCTTTTCTCTGTGACACTTCTATCACTTCCCTATGACATCCCTCCCTAGGGCTGCCTATCGCAGCCAAGTCGTTCAAAGTAATTGTGGAAGTTGTGCGTCCCTTTTTTAAATCCATATAATCTGGAATAACTTGTGGGGTGCTTTCCTTCTGGGACATTGTCAGTGGTGCCGTATAAGTGTGTCACATCATATTTAGTATGCTAGACATTACACACTGATCATCAAACAAAAAGTGGATGTACCGGTACTGTACAGACAACATTCGACCTCTCGCAGGAAGCAACTTAACTCTTCGGGAGACTATGGTCTACTGCGAAGTAAAAGCATCAATAGCAACTATAGATTTCTAGATTGCAATTAATGTTCAGTACGTTTCACCTTATTCCATCAAATATCATGGTTTGAATGACAAAGCAAGGCAAACTTCAGTCAACAAACTTGACAACATTAGCGCATTGGGTTTTTTTCCCCCTTCTTGAGAAAGATTACAGACTACTTAAATTATAATTATACTTTAACTATAACCACTGAAGAATGCCGGATGATGCCGGTCTCCTTAGTCACGGTAGCTAAGGCCTTGGAGCAGTGGTGAAGGAGGCTGTGGGTTCGAGTCCCTCCTTGGGCATTGTGTAATAAATAAAATAATAAAGAAAACAAAACGGTAAACAAGATAAATAATTCAGAAAAATTGGCCTGAGGTCGGCAAAATTAATTTAAACAATTCTTTAAAAAAAAAAAAAAAAAAAAAAAGCTACTGAGATAACATAGTAAAAACAGAGATTTTAACAAAAAATTTTACTGACTTGCCTTATCAAGTTCGATGTTTTTATTTATATTAATGTAATAATATTATACATGTGATAAAAATAATGGTTATAAGTAAACATTTAAGTAGTTTCCAGTTTATATTATATTGTGTATTATAAAATAAACGATCGCGATTGGTCAATATTAGAGGCATTGCTAAACGTTATTGGTCAATGTTAAGCACGCGTCTTATGAATGAAATAGTCAGATCAAAACTGCATCCTTGCGATCCTTGCAAGCGTATTATAAGATAATGTATGAACCTTGAATTACTAAACTTATTGGCCAACATCAAATACGTGTCTATGAATGGAATAATCATTATAAACTTTTATTCAAGTTTCTACCTGCATCGAATTAAATAGTATTCAGTTAAAATCTGAATCAAGTTATTATAAGGTTTACTGATCATAGAAGAACTGCTCCAGTACAACTGTAAACAAAAAGCACGGAGGAACGACCTATTTAACTGTTTTTGCATGTTTTATGTTGGCATTTCCATCAAGTTCACTTTGCGTCACCAGTATGTAATTACGTCCTTAACTTAGATAATACGTGGCAACGCTTATTCATTAATAATGGAGTAAGTGTAAGAAGGAGAGCTATTTTAACACTGTTTCACAATATTTATTACGTAAATCACCTGTTAGCGTCATCATATCACATACTGTTTACAAAATAATTCTTTAAAGACTGTCGTTTGATATAATGTGGTTTCCTCCTATCCGGGAAGCTGTTACCAGGATAATCTGCTCACATTAAGTTACCATGCATCATTAAGTTACTAGATCCATTCAATACGAACTTTAAACATTTTTCGCTGTTGTCCCATCTCATCCCATGCAATCTTTTTCTGGCAAAGAATAAAATAAACGGTGCAAAATACGTTGCACAAATTTTCTCACATAGGCTATACTTGTTAAGATTTGAATTGTCGAGGATTTCGGGAAAGTAAATAAATCCTATAGTCCGGCGATTGCCTTTGCTAATGAAGAAACCAATGAAAAACCCAAGTCAAATTGGCTGGTCATAAGGTTTGAGATTTGAACCCAGGACTTCTTATCGCGGCTCCCCGAGGCCACAGCAATCGAAGTGGCAAAATCTGCTGCAAAATCCACTCGTCCACTTTCTTATACTCTGTGCCGTACCTCATGTAAGTTACTAATTTAAGGGAATCTCGAAGAGTCATTACGAGTATTTCATTATTTTATAATGGATCTATTTTTAGATGAACTGCTAGAACAATAGTAAATACGAGGGGAAAAGATAAAGCTAAGATCTTCTCTTCACCAGTCAAAACAGCCCCATCTTCAATCGGCAGACGGAATAACAAATAAAAATCCTTACACTTACGTCGTGTTTGACTTCAAGGAACATCATGACTAGGGTTAGGATGTTAATGACATGTCATATTTTTATCCTGACCTCAATTCTCGCCTCAAACACAGATTAAACATGAGTTGTACAGAAGAAATATTATTTGATCTATCCGTTGCGAATAAAGAAAACAAAAGTGTAAGACTGTTGGGTATATACATTGATCAAAAATTAAGTTGGGAGAAGCATACATCCTCGATATGCTCCAAATTAGCACGAGTCATCTTTCTGCTACATAAACTAAGGAAAAGTGTAAGTAAGAACCTGCTGCTCTATGCATATTATGCTTTCTTCCACTCCCATCTACAATATGGCACACTACTTTGGGGCAACTCTATAGGAGCCAAAACTGTATTTAAATGGCAAAAAAAGGCCATTAGATGCATAATTGGATTAGGTCCCAGGGAATCATGTAGAGATTCTTTTAAAGAATTGAATATCACCACATTACCCGGATTGTACATTTACCAATGTCTGAATAATATGAAAGAAAATTTGGATGAAACCCGTCTTAGACAGACAGTGCACTCTTATAACACTAGACATAGACACAATATAGATATGCCATATTACAGACTCTCTAAAGTGCATAACAGTTATAAATATATAGGCCCAGAGTTATTTAACAAACTACCTAAAGAAGCTTTCACTGTATCTGTAATTAAATTTAAAAAATCATTAGACACATGGATCAGGGATAAAGTATTTTACAGCATAGAAGAATTCAAAGACTGTAATGTGGTTGGTCTGTCATTTTAACCTTTTTTAATTCCTTTGTAATTTTAATTTTAATTTCTATTTGTAATTTTTAATTTTAAGTTTTATTTGTAAGTAAATATGAGGACGAAACCAAGACATGTAATATAAATGTAAATGGTGAATAAACATCTTGTATCTTGTATCTTGTATTATGCTAATCCTATTTTGCATATAAATCTAATTTTGGTCATTTTCAAGGTCTTTGTCATATTTCGGTCATATTTGTAATTTAACATCATATTTCAATTATAAATTCGCTAAAAGAGCACAATTATGCAGTGTGTACACTAAATTGTAGACTTCAATTTTTTCTTCCGAGTAAGAGTCATGATTATTTTGGTTTTACTATAACTGAAATATGAAGGGACAAGTAACAGCACAATTCCCTCTTCCTAATTGTTGTTAACAACTTCCTATAGGCATGTTTTAAACATATTTTCAGTTCACATTTGCAGTGGTGGGGGTCTGGAAACATTAACAGATTAGAAGCTCTTTACAAAGGGTTCACCTGTAAAATTGTTAAAAAGTAATCTGATTACATTAATGTGATGTAATAATTTACAGTCACTGAACGTTTTAATTTGGAACATTTATTTTTAGAAAAGCAATTCCTTTATGAGGTCATGTTTAGGATTTTTGGGTTATATTTTGTAATTTTTAAGGTCATAAACATCCGAACTCTAATCATGACAAACTGCAAGAAAATCTAACAACGCATTTGGTTGTGACAACGTAAAAACAAATTTAAGAAAAGCAGACAGAAATGTCGGTAAACCACTAGTTACGTCAAAAAGTCGTTCGTTATATAGACAAAACCGTTTCCAGGGGAAATCGTACCAAAAAATTCTAATTTCTGCTCTTCATTAGATAAAAGTGCCATCATCTTGAAACGGAATCAGAAAATAAAAATCCTTATACATACGTAGTATTTAATGATTTCTAGGAACAACATATGGCAAATTGGAAGAAAATTGAACAAAACGCGTTTGGTCTATCTGATTATCACACAAATGTACAAACAGAAGAAATTCCAAACAGTCGAGTTGAAACGGGACCTCGCTTCGATCGGTCAATTATTATTTTGATAAAGCGGAAATTTTAGGAAACTTGCAAAATGGAAATATCACTTGTTGAGACATAAAAAAATGTTGTCAAGGATAATGCATTTTGCTAAAGCAAAGCATGAAAATCTGCAATTGAAGCATTTAGTTTTATAAGGGCCTAAGAGCCAAAATCATGATTGTGTAGGAAACAAGACACAGACCCACAGAAAGAGGTACCGAGATAGACCAGCGCTTTATCTTGGAATTTACTGCTACTAACGTGGCTTTTCCTGGACCTTTGGCCCTGGGTACATAGGTCTATTTAAAATTATCGGCTGAAAAAATTTGGCACTTAGACCCTTATAAAACTAAACGCTTCACTTATTGTTAGAAAAGAAACCAACATTACACAAGTATAATTTCTCCTTTACATTTAATAAGCTAGAAATTTCACAGCGTAAAAATAGCTTTGATTACGCAATTAAGATGTTTACTTACTTCAGGAAAATTATTTGCAGAACTTTCTTCGATATGTTTGTCTTCGCGATCCTTATCACCGGGGTAAGGATAGCGATCATACTCGTGATCGTGTTCATGATCGTGATCATGCAGAAAAATTATAGGATCATGTTCTTCGGGAGGTATCCTCGCCAACACAACTTGGGGCACAGATCGTTTTTCATCGTTTACAGGATACTTGACCGATTTAAAGTTATCGTCGGCCAATGACGACCAAATGCAGACATGTGCAAGGACGAATGCAATACTAAGAACACAGTATATGTTATTCACGTGTTCACCCATTTCCACTTTCACTTGTTCTGACGACCTTCCAATGACACAACCTATCACCTCAATCACCGGCACAATACTGGACGTATAAATACTTCTTCTGCTGGAGTGTTTTGGAGAAATGCAACTGACACCGCTGCCTAGCGAGAAAACAACTTAACTATGTACCTATGAGCGCCAATTCTCGCGAATTAATCATTTCTCGCTGGAATAAGTGGTTTTTACTACGTCAAGGATATCCGCTCGCCAAGCCATGGATAAACGTGTTCCAACTAAGCAAGGAGCTCTAATAATCCGGATGAAGGTTATTTTGTCTTGTTGAAGAGCAGGTGTCATGAATTAATTTAATTCAAATTAAAGCAAACAAGAATCTTCTTTTTTTTCTTCTTTCCCTAAGTTTTACATACATACATATCAAATCAAATCAAATCAAATCAAATCTCTTTATTCCCAAAAAACAATACTTAACAGAAGTAATGATTGTATAGGCGTCGTCAATTGAAACTTAAAATTAAAACATACATACATACATACATACATAAAGTACTTTTTTGACCAGACAAGGACATAGTGGGCCTCTCAGGATGAGTGATCAGCTCAATTCCGGGGCCACCTTCGAGAAAATACAAACAAATAATAATAATACAACGTTATTGTCATTAAAAGTCTACGTAATAGACAAAGTCAAAATATAATACAATTTAGTGAATATAATAAAACCTACAACATAAATCAAGATCAAAACCGAACTTAAAATAGACAAGAAGAGGATAATCTGCATACATTAAAAAGATATAATTAACCAATGTTTCATTAAAAAAACTCTTGTATTGAATAAAAAGGATTTAAATTTAACCAGTTAAACAATGTATTCCTAAATTTCTTAAATGGTGCAATTGCTAGTTCCTGAGGGGGTTATAAAATGTTAATAAAAGGGGATGATACACTCATTCCGAACAAGGCGCAGATGGGATGAAGGTGATAATGGCGGTCAGATGATATCCTGGACCACTAGGGCCTAAAGTTTCCCGACATTCGTCTCACAGGTGAGGAAAAATCCCAGAACAAACCCACATAGGAAACTTGTGCCGACCAGGAATCGAACCCTCTGCATGAAGAGAGCGAACGTATCCCCTAACGCCAAACGGTGGACCGAACAAGAATCATTATTACAATTCGCCATTATGGCCCAGTTTATTCCATAATGACATCTGCTGACTCTGGACTCAGAAGTAATGGCTTCAAATCCGGACAAGGGCGACATATTTTACGCGATGAAAAAAAATCTTCAGCTCGAATATTTCGGGAGGAACTTCAAGCAGTGGGTCTCAAGTATGAGAGTTCAGGCTCGCTACAGAACCTCAAAGTTTATCATATTTCTCGCTCCAGTAATGTCTTAGTTCGTTAGTGGTGGCAGTAATATGTTGGACTAAATCCAATATGTATCCAATATGTATCCAATATATATCCAATCTTGATATATATGACTGGATATATATGAAGTCATGAACCACAGATTATTGTCTCTGTTGAACATTACATGAGAATATTATAGGAGAAACATTCCTCTGACATTGAGATTTGAACCTAGGACCTTTGGTTATCCGAGCCACTGCTCTAGCAACTGATTTAAGCCAGATGGCCTTAATGCCCTTAAGGGCAATCAGTCATAGGAGAGAGGTTCCATCTGGCGCTGTGAAGTGGATTCTGGCTTAGCTAAGTTGGTATAGCAGTGGCACGGATAGCCGAAGGTCCTGGGTTCAAATTCCAGTGTCAGAGGAATTTTTCTCCTATAATATTATAATTTAAGATTACTTTTTGGTACTCGACCTTTTAATACCCAAAAATACAGTCTAAATGGAGAAACGTTCAACTGGGGGCACAAGAAGCATCAGCGTGCCTGACCTTCACGATAGGTTGTAAGGTGCTATGGTTATTTAATGACATAGTATTACTGCTTCTTAGGCATGTCACCGTAATCCTTGGGGCGGAATTTCGACCGCATGAGTTCTTTGACATGCCTATAAATCTAAAACCACGAGCCTGTCGCATTTTATGCACATATAAATGCTATCGACCTTCGCCGGAGTCAAACCTTCGACCTTCACGACATGGTTGCGATTCAGCTGTAGCTCCTCACTTTCCTGACAAACGTGGGTGGACCATATAAATTTGGTATCAAGTGAGAATTGAATATTGCAGTCATTTCTAATTTTCTCTGGCCTGGACATCTCAGCAACTTGATAAAACTATTTTGCTTGACTATCTCCAAAGAAAAATTAATTTTTTAAATTTTGATATACTTAACATGTCCGAAAATGAATTTAAAAATGCTTTAGCCGAAGTTAATTTAATACTGAATTGAAATTATTAAACGTAGTTACAATAAAATCAGGTAAACTGATGTAAAAAAGTGCCAGTATGTTTTTTTAATCAGTTATGACTGCAATTATGATATGCAGAATATGTTTTTTAATTGATTTACAAGTTAAGCTCTAGATTTATTCATTAAGCAGGGCTTAGGGAAGAACAAAGGTCTAGTTTTCTTTTTAATCAGATTAAAATCTTCCAGCATCAGCTGAACTGTACAGATTTTTGATATCTTGACAATCGCACACTCACATAAAAATACGAAAAAGAAAGTGAAATTGGCTGGTTTCGGGATTTGAACCATGGAACTCCATAACGTGAGGCCAAAACGTTACCATCTCGGTCACCTGGGTCAGTTTAACGGTCTAGTTGTAAGTTATAAGCGCATGTAAAACAATAGTGTTTTTGGTCATAGCTATCTCTATTTTAATTTCCAAAGCCGTAAAATATCACAGTAAAACAATTGACTATGTTGTCATGATAAATGATTTGCTTTTTTTTTATATAAATTCTTTCGAATACGTATATTATCATAAAATAGGCACCAAATTGAGCATTACTCCGAAACAGGTGAACCGATTTCATCCAGTATCAGTAGACCTCTTCCCATGAACACTATAAATGTGTATACCAAATTCCATAAAAATCCGGTAAAGCGTATTTGAGTTACCGCGTTTTTAAAATAGACACTAAATTGGGTTTTACTCCGGTACCGGACAACCGATTTGGTCCAATATCGGTAGACGTCTTCCCATGTACATTATAAATGGGTATACAAAGTTTCAGGAAAATCCAATAAAGCATATTTGAGTTATCGCGACTTCTCATATATTAACATAAAAGGCAATAAATTGGGCATTATTCCGGTACTGGCCAACCGATTTGGTTGAACATCAACAGACGTCTTTCCATGGATAGTATAAATGCGTATACGAAGTTTCATAAATATCCGATAAGGCGTATTTGAGCTATTGCGCCTTTAAAATATACACTAAATTGGGTTTTACTCCGGTACCGGTCAACAGATTAGGTTCAAATTTAACAGAGTACTTTTCATGGATGTCATAAATGCGTATACCAAGTTTAATGGAAATCCGATACAGCGTATTTGAATTATGGCGCCTTTCTATTAGAAAGGCGCCATAATCTATTAAAATAGGCACTAAATTGGGCATTACTCCGGTACCGGTGAACCGATTTGGTTCAATATCAATAGGGTTCTTCCCATTGACATTATAAATGTGTTTTCCAAGTTTCATGAAAATCCGAAAAAGCGTATTTGAGTTAGAGCGCGTACAGACACACACGGACGGACGGACGGACGGACGGACAGACAGACAGACAGACGGACAGACATTTTTCGTCCCCCCACACAATCTCATAAAGTACCATACTGGCACTTAATAAATTGTAGTTAGTATATTGGTTTAATGTATCGTGCCAAACATTCTCCTCACTCCTTCTTTCTTATCCTAAATGCTTTTTATTCACAAAGGAATTATGTACTGTGTTTAGAGAAGAAACCTGGTGACTGCTGGAACCCAGAAGTGGCTAGAAATTTATTTTTACTTTTATTAAACTACAGCAATGTAGGAATTTTTGGCTCTTTGAAATGTTTAAATTATAAGGGAGAATGGTTATTTATGTATTTGTAATGAAAAACAGACCGTAGAACATATACTTTTTTGACTGTCCACTCTTTGAAAGGAAAAGATTTTCGTTAACAGGACACTTAAACTATTGTGGTGTTAAATATGATAAACCACTCTTAAAAATTTTAGCAAGGATTTTTGTTGTAAAGAATTCCACTGTTTCATATGTTCTATATTTAAGAGTTTACAATTATTTTATTTAAACTTTAGCAAAACAGGCTACTCTAGTATACAAGAAAACAGGTACATTATCAATTGTAATTGACATAAAACTACAGCCCTAATTACCTTATGGTGAAATAGGGCTAAAAGAAATTGTATATTAAATAAATAAATAAATAATACAGTAATGCATCTTTTGTGTACATTCTTATCTTTTGTTTTTATTATTTTGTATGTATGAATTGTATTTTTGTCATGGACATTTGGATTTTCTACCTGTATTGTTCATTATGATTACTAAATAAATAAATAAATAAATAAATAAATAAATAAAAAGAAAAAACTGCAAATCAGCCTTTGAGCCGTGGGTTGGTATCTTTATAAGTAGGTCTCACTCTGTAAGAAGAGAGAAGACTGGATTTTCATGATGAGATGCTGAATATTCCACATGATTAGCACCCATACGAGAGCATTCCTAACAGGTAGGAATGCGTCACAGAGTACTTCCTAGTGTCAGGTACTTGAACCTGAATGTACTGTATGACACATCAACCACAATCATTACAGATCCTGCTCCTATTCAGGACACGTCATCTCTTAATTGCATTTCAGCAACCTCATGTCGAACTCTAAAGGACGTTCAGAAATCGTAGGAGGAAGAATTCCCGGCTTTCAGTTTTTTTTAACCTTTATTTCCTGTGTTCGCGGGTTCGATTCCCGATGAGGTCGTTGAGATTTTTCGATTGGCCTAATCCTTCTGGTGGTACTATGGCCCTGGGGTCGACTCAACCCCTAACAGAAATGAGTACCAGGAGCAATCCTGGGGGTAGAAGCGGCAGATGCGTAAGGCTGACAACCTTACCACCTTCATGTACCTTCAGCTCCAAAAGCTGGGAGCCTCAACCTCCTGGAACCATCTGGGCCTCCATGGCCTGTATAGGGATCACTTTTATTTCATGTGTTATTGCTATTAATGGTGAAACCTAAGTTAGTAGGATATGATTGAACGAAATCTTTTCGTAATCTCCTCATTATTTCCAAGTTTAATATTAGCTTTAATATTCATGTCCTGAATTCCAGAGCAACCACAAAGTATTAAAAGATCTAAAAGTGTAAAAAAAATTTCCACATAGATTTATTGCAAAATATTTAGGCTAATTGAAACCCGGTATACATAATCATCTGCCCTTTTTCATGCACAAAAACCCTTATAACTTCTAAACTAGTGATCATATCTACTTGTTTCAGGGTTTATTCGATTCAACGTAAAAATGAATAGAAAACGACACCACACTTGCTTAGATACCGAGTTGAAGTAACCCCGCCAAAAAGAGGGAAGAGTAAAGCAGAAAGTCGGGTACTTTTCAGATATCAATTAGAATGACACGACAAAGCTAAAATTATTCCGAAGAAAAACGCTAAAGTTACTGAACTGAGTATACATAAAGCTGAATTGATTGAGAGTACCACCATAATGAGATAATTCCATTCATACGTCACTGAACAATGGAGTTTCAGAACTCGCATGTGTCGGAATTCTGTCCTGCAGGAGTTCTTTTATATGTCTGTAAATGTGCAGACATGGAACTGTCGTATTTACGCACCCACAAATGCCATCGACTTGGGCCAGGATCAAACCAGTGGCTTTGGGAAAACAAAGCCAGCGCCTAACAACTGATCTGTTCTTCAATACGGTATTATAGGGTGGAGAAGTTCTTATAACAGCACTATTACACCCTTAATATTATTATTACACAAAAAGATTTTAAAAATATGTCTCTAAAATGATTATTAGATCTATTGCATTCTGAATAAAGTGTATTCAAAATCCACCAACTTTACTTCTAAAAAATCGTAATAAATTTCCCTTTTTTCCCATCGTTTTATTAAAAGACTAAACATTCTGATGTAAAGTGGTTAGTTGCAACTATAAGAGTTTAACAACTACGCCTCTAATCATAGAAGATTTCTTGATCCTAGGTTATATAACAGTATTATTACAAAGTTCCCAGATTTACAGCGGTTCAATATTTACAAATTCAGAAATACAATTAAAAACAGTATCAAGAAATAATTCCTGTAACTATAACTATATTAAATTTAAATTAAACCTTTGGATTATGTGGTATTTAGGCCTATATGTATTTTTCTTTCAAAACTAGTACTAGTTTGATTTTATTATTATTATTATTATTATTATTATTATTATTATTATTATTATTATTATTATTATTATTATTATTATTAGAATAAGGGAAATAATGCAAGTTGAAAAGAATATCTTGGAAAATGTAGAAGAAGACAGAGAATAGAATACCCAAGAAAATTTTGGATTGGAAAGTAGAAGGAAAAAGAAGAAGAGGGAAGCCCAAAGAGTGCTAGATGGAAGGGGTAAAAAGTAGTATGGAGAGAAGAGGGTTAAGTGAAGAAGATGCTATGGACAGGGATTTATGGAGGCAGAAGATTGTTGTGGGATGAAGAAAAAACCATTGTATTGTGGAATATTTCTTAATAAAAAAAAGTATTATTATTAGTTGGCGAGCTTATTAAGTATGGTGCTTTATGAGATTGTGTGGGAGACGGGAAAATGTCTGTCTGTCTGTGTGTCTGTAAGCGCGACAACTCAAATAAGCTTAACCCATTTAATCCCGCTGTTCCCAAATGGGAACACGATTTTATTGATTTTTATTTGCTATTTATATTATATGTAGAAGTAATCATTTTCTGCAGTCTCTTTCTGTTGGCAACAATGCTTAAGTTGGCAGATCTCATATATGTTTTAGTCCATTGTTACAGATGTTATTAGTGTGTTTATTGAAGCTGTAACTGGTTCTGATGGCTTATCGTAAACCGTAAGTAATTATACTTTTATTATCTGGTTGTAATTTATAATTTCTATACAACATTGCTGCTAATTGATTATGTGACTTGAGTATATATGTTAGAAATGCATATGTTTTCAAACATTGTGACCATATGCTTCTAAAGTCTGATGTTCCCATTTGGGAACAGCGGGCACGAATGCCTAGGTGTAAATTTATTTCATTTTATTTTATTTCAGACTCAGTTCGCAAGAAATCCTTGATCTTCTGGAATTAGATGATGATGTTCTGGAAGCCCAGATATCTGTTCTACCACCTGATGGGTCAGATGAAGACAGTGGTGATGAGGATGATAATAATTTAGACCGACTTTCTGGTAATCAACTTCTGTCTCAAGCTGAAGCTTCAATAAAGAAGGTTACTGATGATGGCATTATTGTAAGTAATCTAGGGCGTCTACCTATAATAAGCAGCAATGGTGGATCTAAATCAGAAAGTTCTCCCACAACTTCTTCCAGCCACCCAAGCAATAGTAACATGCATAGTACCACATGTTCAGAAGAAGGCATCACTGTTCACAAATTGTCCACGAAAAAGAAAAAAGCATATCACTGGGTCAAAGAAGATATTGCACTGCAAAAAGAGGGTGAGTTTCAATTGCCGAAGTGGCTTCTGGATACTGATGGTGATCCTGTAAAGCTTTTTGAATTATTCTATGATGATGAGGTTGTAGACGTTATCACTACATCCTCAAATCTGTATGCATTTCAGAAGGGTTATCACAATTCTAACTTCACACAGGACGAGATTAGACTATTCCTAGCAGTCTTGTTAGTCAGTGGATACAGTCAAGTACCACGCTATAGAATGTATTGGGAACAAAGCCCTGACTGTAACAATAAGGCCATCAGTGAGGCCATGCCAAGAAACAGGTTTTCACAGTTTATGTCCTACCTTCATGTTTGTGATAACCAAAACTTAGATAAGAATGATCGCTTTGCGAAGATTTCTCCATTATGGAGATTACTAAATGAAAGGTGGCTACAGTATTTCCCAGGAGAAATGAATCTCTGTGTAGATGAATCAATGATACCATACTTTGGCCGGCATGGTGCTAAGCAACACATGCATGGGAAACCGATTCGTTTTGGATATAAAGCCTGGTGTTTATGTACACGGTTAGGTTACCTTATTCAGGCCAGTCTCTACCAAGGAGCTAACACAGGAAATACTCATCCAGAAGTAGGTGTTGGAGGGTCTGTTGTGTTGAATCTGATTCAAAACCTTCCAGAAAAGAGGTACAGTCTTTATTTTGACAACTTCTTCACCAGTGTATGCTTGCTGGAAAAGTTGAAGGAGAAAAGAGTAAATGGTACCGGGACTATAAGATCCAATAGAGTTGAAGGTGCACCTCTCATCGCTCCCACTGAACTAAGAAAGAAGAGTAGGGGGTCTTATGACCAGCTTACAGAAGCTGGGTCCAGGATTACACTTGTACGTTATCATGATAACAATATTGTGACCGTTGCCTCCACGCAAGCTGGTGTAGCCCCAGTGACAAAAGCCAAACGGTACAGTCAGGCAAAAAAAAGTCACATTCAGATTGATCAACCGTCCTGTGTAGTGCTGTATAACACATACATGGGGGGCGTTGATAGAATGGACGAAAATATTGCAAAGATGAGAGTAAACATACGAGGGAAGAAATGGTACTGGCAACTACTGACATTTCCACTCAACGCATCTGTGAACAATGCCTGGCAGTTGCATAGATGGTGTAAAAGAAGCAAACCAGACCAGCTTGACTTACTTGCATTCACACGACACATCTGTCAAACGTACTTGCAGAAATATTCACGACGACTTTCACTTGGAAGACCTATACGAGTTGTAACCGCAGTGGACAAGAGAGTAATGGAGAATGTACGGTTTGATGGTGTGAATCATTTGATTGTAAGCAATTCAAAGCAGTCCCGGTGTGGGCAATGCAAAAAAAATGCAAGGTTAAAATGCAACAAATGTCAAGTTGCTTTACACATGCAGTGTTTTGAAAATTTTCACAAAAAGTAATAAAAAGTTAATGACGTTTCTGGAAAAATAACTTTCATAATACCAGTATTCATATGGTTTCCAAGTCAAATGTCAATAGATGTTCAGAATTAGTCATACTATGCTCTGTGTTGTTAATAAAGAATTTAATTTTTTTTTTTTGCAAATTATTTCTAGAAATTACTCCCACCCATTCGATCCCACTGTTCCCATTTGGGAACATCCAATATTTTGGGCCTAAAGTTTATTTCTGTACTAAAACTCACACGAATGTGTTCTATTATGGTTAATGGACTAGAATAAATGAAAAACGTTATTATTCTCAACAAAAAAATAATTTGGGATTAAATGGGTTAACCGGATTTTCATGAAACTTGGTATACACGTTTATAACGTCCATGGGACGAAGCCTATTTATTTTGGATCAAATCGGTTGACTGGTACCGGCGTAATGCCCAATTTAGTGCCTATTTTATGTGCCTATTTATTAGAAAGAATTTATCAAATGCAAATCAGTTCTCATGACAATATATTCTTTTCACAGTGTTCAAATACGCTTTGAAAGTTTCAATGGTTAGCTTTGCCAAATAATACTACCTACATATTCCTTCACATATTCTTACCACACTAGGCCTTTATTCTTCCGTAAGCCCTGCTTAATTAATCGATCTGGAGCTTAACTCGGAAATCGATTTAAAAAATAACTTATTTTCTGCATATCATAATTGCAATTACCACTGATTAAACATTCTGGCATTCTGGCATTTTGTTACAGTTGACCTGATTTTATTAGTTATTGTAATTTTCATGTATAATTACACCTTGAATCTGCCCCTGAATACGAAAATCTGTCTTTCAGGGGTGCTGCTAGAATTTAAGTATTATTGTTTTACTATGTAACTTAGTAATAAACCATTGTCATTCTGACCGACGCGATGACTATGTGTTAAGTGTTATTTTTAGATAATATAGAGATACGTAATGATTGCTTGCATCCGTTTAATGTTTATAGGACACGATTTCCGATTTATATGCGTTTGTTCTACTTGGGTATTCCCTTTCAGACAAATGTGAATATTTTGTAATTTATTTTGCAAAGAGGAATGAGCTTATCAATTTCGCCACTGTGTTTCCTTTTCAGTCGTTTCCTCAACTAAGCAACTTGTTTAAAACATAATTTTCCCGACGATTCATTTCGAGATTCCTTCATCTGAATGTTGGCTAATGTCTTGTTCGTAAGAAAGCTAAGTTCTATGGCGCGGTTCACAAGCCTAAACGAACCTACAATCCTGGTGTGGTTTTTGTTCGTAGGAGTCGACCATCTACAACGTATAATATTAAACTTTATGAGATGTGTCTGACGCAAAGGTAGGGTCTCTGCCTTATGTACTGAGGAGTTTGTTTTCCGATACAGTAACTTTTAAAAAAATTATTTTAAGTGTCCCATAACATTCGTTATTATACAATGTTACGCCAATCTTTTAAAAACACTGTGGGCTATTAATTCTTATCTTATCTTCTCGTCTTCTGTCCAGAAATCTAAAAATAAAGATTTATGAAGACAATTATCCTGCCGGTTGTATTATATGGATGTGAGGCATGGTCGCTTACTCTTCAGAAAGAATTTGAGAGTGTTCGAAAATACGATGCTTAGGAAAATATTTGGGCCTAAGAGAGATGAAAATGGGGACTAGAGAAAACTGCATAACGATGAGCTTCATGACCTGTACGCTTCACTGGATATAGTAAGGGTAATTAAATCACAGACGTTGAAATGGGCTGGACATGTTGCACGTATGGGGGAGGAAAGACATATCTCAAAAGTATTGACTGGGAGACCCGAAGGTAAAAGACCACTTGGAAGACCTAGACATACGTTAAAAGACAATATTAGGGTAGATTTAAGAGAAGTAGGATTTGAGAGGGAGGGTTGGATGGAGTTAGTACAGAATAGGGTTGAATGGCGGGCTCAGGTAAGCGCGGCAATGAACCTTCGGGTTAAATAAAATAGATAATATTCATTTAGCTTGCTTAGGAATTGTCTGTTGCCGTTGAGTAAGTAAGTAAGTGGGCTATTAATATGCTTGTAAAAAGTGAACTTACACATTCCTACATTCGCCATATAAATCCTACCCCTCTAGACGGCGCGCAAATGTTTTAGACAGTGGGATGGATAGATGTTGTCCGCTCTAGAACCGGTCTTGAAGTAAACAAATATGTCAATCTCACTCTAGCGCATTAAAAGTACCTACTTAAGAGCGAGAAGGACATACTTGCTTACTTAGGGCCGGTTCTAGACCGGACATCTACCCATCCCACTATCTAAAACATTTGTGCGATGACTGTATGTAGGCCTACCATCAGATGAGTTCAAAATTTGACATACTATGTATTTGAGCTTTAGTTGGTTTGAATCGGATTCTTAGACATTATTCTTGTTAAGTTGCCTCATAACCTGTCGGCCGTTCCCGAAAGGGTATACCAGTCTGCGTGAGAACAGTCATAGTTGCGGAATGTAAATTATTCTGGCTGTGACCACTATATGCGTCGTCTGCTGCTGTAAACTGATACTTAGGAAATACGCAATTATTAAGAGCAGTCACCTAACTTGTTAATTACAGACGAAACGCAGCGAGTCATCACCAGGGCCCGGATTTTGATGACCTAAAATGCTTAAAATGAGCTATAAACGAAACTGCAAAGATTCCAAAAGTGGCCGAAAAAATTATGTCGTTGACCCAGTTATAGGCTTGTAATTGGTTATTTACATACGGTTAAATGCAATCAGCAAACACCGTCTTTCAGTATACAAATTAAAATTATAGCAAGTTCTATTTATTTAAGCTCATTTAAAGTTCTGATAATATTCAATGTAAGTAAGTGCATAAAAACTCTATATATTACAAGAAACAACATAAAATAAGAAAATAATGACTATATATATTTTTTCAAAACCTAATAATATGAAAAAAAAGACCCAGACACGGGTAGACGGACAGACATTTTCCCGTCCCCCACACAATTTCATAAAGTACCATTCTGGCACTTAATAATTTGACGAAAGAAGGAACAACATCGAATAAATTTCAAAGTTGTATTGTTCGATGTTTTTTGGTTTTACAATCTGGTCACTCTGTAGAATAAAGAATAGAGCAATAAATTAATGTTTAAAACACCTATAGATTACCCACCGGAATTGCGAATTCCTAAATTCTATGCTATGACTTTTGACCCGATACATACGGTAAAATAATATATATTTAATATTGTATATAATATGCATACACTCTTATGCTTAATTATTATTATTATTATTATTTATTTTTACTTATTTTTATTTTATTTATTTATGTTATTATTATTATTATTATTATTATTATTATTATATATATATATATATATATATATATATATATATATATATATATATATATATTGCAGTTCAAAATACCGCTTTTCTGGCAAAAGCTTGAAAAGTAAAGTTTGATCCTACAGCTTCACCCTTGTATAATTTTTTCAGCGTTAAACATTCTAAATAAGAATAATAACAACATTGTCTTAAGCTACTGCAACTGCAATCTACTGGTGAAATAAAGCATCCAGTCAAGAACTGAAGTGTACTCCCATCTTCTGGCGAGATGATGAAGTGAAAGCGATTCTTTCACATTGATGTACAATATAATTGAACAACATTCTCAATTTATTACTACGAAGAGAAATGATAACTCTTTAGAATTAGTGTGCATTGTGTTTAAGTGGAGTGTTATTGATAACTGTTAACAGTATTCTTAATTTTAAAATACATTATGACTGGTCTGTTGTGTCGATGATAAGATCTGGAACATTAAAGATGCAGAATACCCCACTTAGACTCGAATTCGGGAGGTCCCAGATTCAAATCCCGCGGCCGGCCAATTTGACATGGTTTTTTTTTTTTTCATGGTTTCCCCAGTCGTAAAGGCAAATGCCGAATTGGATATTTACGTACCATGAATCATCCTCACCCTTTCATCCTGTACCATATCCACTTATATTAATATCAGTTGAAATTTACTCCATAAAATATTCTAACAATAGAAATAATTGACAGTCAATAGTTCCATGGCCTACCCTACTGTATAGACACAGATCCCGAACTCTTGATATGGCCTCGTATCTAAAAGGAATATTAACACAGCTGAACTAAAAAAAATCTACTTCAGAATATAAAAAGATCCATGGCGTATAGTCAACATCAGACAAGGTTACCGTTCCAAGTATGTAAATGTGGCGCGACCAACTGCTAAATAGAGATCACCCGCGAAACTGGGTCCATTAGTGTGGAGAGCCATAAAGAGCACAAAGACCTACCCCTTAAAGCAATAAGGCATCGGCGGGTGTACATAAAGCTCCCCTTATCTAAAAGAAAGTGAGGAGGTATCTTGAGGAGTTGAATTTCTTAATTTCTTTCTTTCTCGTAGTTTAACCTCTCCCTTTTAGGATTTAAGCGACCCAAGCCGCCCGGGCCTTACAGGGCCGCGACCTGTCGGGAGAGGGATTATCTTTGGATCACATACATACTTTTTTGACCAGACAAGGACATGGAGGGCCTCCCCGGATGAGTGATCAGCCCAATGCCGGGGCCACCTCCGAGACAACACGAACACATAGGACGAGACACACCATTCACACTCACTCCAAACAAGGCGAGGATGGGATGAAGATGATAATGACGGCCAGATGATATCTGGGGACCACAAGGGCCTAAAGTTACCCGACATTTGTCTCAAAGGTGAGGAAAAACCCCAGAAAAAACCCCACCTAGGTAACTTGTCCCGACCAGGAATCGAACCCGGGCCCGCTGCGTGAGGAGATTGAACGCATCCCCTGAGCCACAGCGGTGGACGAATTTCTTAATTTAAGAGATTAGATTAGTATTCGATTAGGTCCTTCAACCATTCCTCCTAGATAACAGCATCCTCCCAAGCTAGCATAAGATGAAGTGTGACGAGTTTGATAAGACGGCAAAATCTCAGACGATAATCTGTCTCATCGTGCATGACCCAAAAGTCATCACTTCATAAATACCTCCCTCCTCTCTTTCTAAGTGAACACTACTCCGGCGGCCCGGGTTCGATTCTCGGCCGGGTGGGGGATTTTTCAGTAGTGAAAGATCCCCTCCCCGGGTTCAGGACTGGGTAGGTTAAGATAATGCACATTGTGCGCGATTACTTAATTATTTAATCACTACCCCACCCCATCACCATTTGTATAGGAGGCTAGTAGATGAAATGGTAGATTGGAAATGGAATTAGGTAAGAGTGGACTGTAAAGTTCTGAAACCTTCGCCTTGCCTATACATGAAAGAACAAGAATTTGTAACCTTCTGGTGAATAAATGATATTTATTTTAACACTAAAAACTGAGATTATAATATACACTGAAAGATTGTTGAAGTTGATACTTGAAGAATGGAAGATCTTGAAGAGATGAAATTTCTTGATGCTGATGATGATAATTAAACTGTAGCAGTTTGTACTGAAGTTGAAGTTAAAGTTCCAAAATATTGTTTATAAATTGATTATGATGAAATATTTCTTAAGTAATAAATTACACTTAATATGTGTAATGTGTAATGTATTGATTGTCTATAAATCCTGAAGTTAGATATATAAGTAAAACACTTTGAAAATGTGTTTGGAAAATGTTCACAAAAGAAAAACGGATATGTTGAAATTGCAGGCGTCTATATGACGTCACCTTGGCGTGCCTATGCTGAGCGTCACCAAGCGAAACAAAGAAAGTTTGTGAAGTTCCTTCTTCACTGTAGAAATTAGTTTTTAATTAATTGAAATTAGTTTCAATTAAAAGTAGATGTGAAATTGAAGATTTTCTTCAATTAGTAGATATAAGAAGTAACTTAACAAGATATACTAAGCGTGCCCACGCAACGCTATTGTTTGAGTGATGTTAGTAATCAAATTTCTTATCTGAAATTGATGAGTTAAAGTTGAAAATTAAATCCTTGCTGGATTGAAGATTGTAGTAGTAGTTCAAGCTTCCAGTTCCTTGGATACTGAAGGCTGATGATGATTGATGTTATTGAGAAATAATTTCCCAAAACAGGAGTGAATGAGAACCAACGTCTGCTTTCTTGAGACACGACGTGTGAACTAAACTAACTGAATGCTTTGAACATTGTACTGACTTTAAAAGGGAAATCCCCAATAAACTTAGCAAAATTATATTTGTAAGAAAATGCGTCACAAGTAAATTTGACGTGAAAAAATACTAACAAATGCAATGGACAATAACACCATGGATTTAAAGTATAAATCAAATATAAAAACTATACAAAAAATCTATATAATAATAAAAACTTGCATATTTGTATGAGAAAACTATATGAGTTTTTTGTTGGAAATTGGCAGCATTGAAAATCGAAGCGAGTCAGTATCGATATATTGTCAGATCGAAGTACTCTCGCAAAGATTTCACCATAATAGATGAGGATCGCCATGCGAAACAAACATGTAATAACTATTTATTTCTTTTAATAAACAAATAATGGTTTTAACGGAATAATATTAAGTATGTGTAGCTGTGAGTATGATGCCAGACACTTTAACATTATTCTGAAGTCCGTGGAACGTAAATATCAAACATGAATATGCACGTTTAAAAGTGGGGTTATGTTTCTTACAAACTATCTTATTTAGATCGAGTAATATTAAATTATGATAGATTATACAAAACTAAGTTCAGAATCGCAATCTACGTGTCAAATATTAAGTTTGAACATAAATGTGGAAATATCTACAATAAAATGACTTTAATATGATGTCGTAATTTAGGCCTATGTTTTGGTTACGAAAAATCATAGTTTTACTTCAAAGTTTTGTGTAATTATACATATTGCCCGCAATAATTATGCAAATAATTATTCAAACAAAGAGAATGTATAATGGAACAAAACTATAATTATTTAAAGTTTCTACAAAAAACAATTTTAGGTTATATACAATTTATTAAGTATAATTAATCTTCTCCATTTATGGGAAGAGGGGCGAGTTTCACTATTGGTCTTTTATATTGACCTGAAGAAGTTCTGACAGTAGCTACTCTTACGAGACCGTCAGATCCAGGGTGAATTTGATCAACTATGCCTAAAATCCATTTAAAGGGTGGCACATTATCTTCAATGAGAAGTACTGGTGTACCAATGGATACATTGTGAGATTTAGAGGTCCATTTTGAACGCCTTTGGAGTGTGTGAAGATAGTCAGAAGACCATTTCTTCCACAAATCAACAGTAAAATTATGCAGTGTTTTCCACTGAGAGCGTAATGTGTAACTTCCAGACAAGTCTGGAGATGGCAATGAAATAAGTGGTTTGCCTACAAGAAAATGTCCTGGAGACAAATATTGGAAATCATCGATCTCTTCATGAAGTGAGAGCAATGGTCGTGAATTAAGGATAGCTTCGATTTGGATCAACAAAGTCGATAGCTCTTCGTAGGTGAGAGTGAGATCTGAAGCCATTCTCTTCAGGTGATGTTTGACTGAGCGTACTGCAGCTTCATGCAGTCCACCCATATGAGGAGAATAAGGCGGTAAAAAATGCCAGTTAAGGCTGAGATGTGAGGTAGCATCTTTA
Organism: Ectobius pallidus; assembly: GCA_964059195.1. Classification (NCBI taxonomy): domain Eukaryota; kingdom Metazoa; phylum Arthropoda; class Insecta; order Blattodea; family Ectobiidae; genus Ectobius; species Ectobius pallidus. The sequence continues at coordinate 140,586,795 of CAXKWD010000008.1, forward strand.
ACAGTATTTTGAAATTCAGACGAGGACAATAAGTCACTCAACTGTCTCAAATCATTACAAGCTCCAACGAAAGTTGTTCCGTTGTCGGATGTAATCGAATGGGGAATGCTTCTGCGGCTAGTAAATCTAGACAGAGCAGCTAGAAATGCTTTAGAAGTAAGTGTGGTTACTAACTCTAAGTGTATTGCCTTTGTGGACATGCACACAAAGAGAGCAATATATGACTTGGTAGTAATTTTAGATCTTGGACCACCATACTTTATTGTAAATGGGCCTGCATAATCTAAACTAACATTTGTAAATGGTGGTATTGGAGTTATTCTGGCAGCAGGCAAGTCAGCCATTTTTTGTTGAAAGGGCTGTGCTTTAAAGCGGAAACATGTGTTACATTTTCCTATCACAGATCTTATTATTCTTCTGATTGAAGGAATCCAGAATCTTTCTCTAAGATGAGCAATAATAAGTTGTGGTCCTGCATGATGCAGTTGAAAATGTGTATAGTGAATTAAATGCTTTGTGAAATCATGATCACATGGCAATAGCATTTGATGTTTTGATTCAAATGGAAGATTAGATCTTTCTAATCGTCCGCCAACACGTAGGATGTTGTCAGAATCTAAGAATGGGCATAAATTAAGAATTTTACTGGAGGTTGGAATTTCCTTTCCTGCTGACAATAGTCCTATTTCTTCAGCGTATACCTGACGCTGGACATTTTTTACACAGCAGTGCATTGAACTTGTTATCTCATCAGGAGATAAAGATCCACTAAGGCGTTTGTTATTAGGTTTTGCATTATGTATGAATCTTAATACATAACCCATAATGCGGAGAGATTTTAAGTAAGAAAACTTGGAAAACCAAGATTGAAAGGTACTATCAACAGTAGTGATATGAGCTACTACCTTGACTTCTGGCAGTGGTTCTGAGATAGCTTGTGCGTTATTGGTTGGCCAGTATGAGGTGTCCTTGGACAGCCATTCTGGGCCAATCCACCACAAATCGTTATGAATTAAATCCTCGGGTGTCGAACCTCGAGATATCAAATCTGCGGGATTATCACTTGATGATACATGTCTCCAAATAAAGTCTGCAGTATACTCTTGTATATCCGCAACTCTATTTGCAACGAATGTCTTGAGTGTGGTTGGAGAGCGACTCAACCAACTCAAAACTATATTTGAATCACTCCACAAATTTACTGAATTAATGTCGAGCTGTAGTGTAGGCAAAACATTGTGGGTGAGTTTAGATAATAAATGGGCAGCTAGCAATTCTAATCTGGGAATTGTAACCGCTTTGATAGGTGCAATTTTAGACTTTGCACATAGTAAAGATACTTGAGTTTCGCCCTCTTGATTGGTAGAGCATAGATAGATGCAAGCGCCATAAGCTTGCTCGCTAGCGTCGCAAAATCCATGCAAATCTATTGAAATTGCGTTTGGAATTAATGCAAACCGAGGAATAGCAATTTGAGAAATTGAATGTAGTTGATTGTGAACCGTCAGCCATTTTTTGGCGATCGATTCAGGTATAAGTTGATCCCAGGAGGTAGTTTCCTTCCATAAGGATTTAAATATGATTTTGCAATGTGCAACTATGGGAGAGATGAGGCCTAAGGGGTCAAATATTGACGCAATACAAGAAAGTAGTGTTCTTCTTGTGCATTTAACAAAAGGTTTAGAAGAATCTATGGATGTTTCTACTCGCAATAAATCATTAGATGGTTGCCATATTAAGCCTAATGCTTTAATAGAGCTGGCATCTGAGTTACCAAATGTGCGATTATCAAGAGTTTCTCTTGACTCGACTGGTATGTTTTCTAGAAGTTGTGGCAGATTTGAACTCCACTTTCTAGGTTGGAATCCACCCATGGGAAGCAAAGTGTTTAATTCAGAAATCATTTGCTGTGCTTCTTCAATATTAGAGGCGGTTGCCACTATGTCGTCGACATATGTAGAATTATTTATTAGATGTGAAGCTAGTGGAAAATCTTTACCCTCGTCAATTGTAAGTTGTTTAAGGGCTCGAGTTGCTAGAAATGCGGCTGGCGCTGTGCCATAAGTCACAGTCTTAAGATTGAAAATCTTGTTCCCTCCAAAGTATTTGTTGGAAATGCTGTTGTTCAGGAGATATGAGTACTTGTCTGTACATCTTAGCGATGTCAGAAGTAAAAGCAATAGGATTCAGTCTGAATCGTAATAGTATGGAAAATAGATCTGGTTGGACTGTGGGGCCTACATAAAGTATGTCATTTAATGACTTTTTATTTGTTGATTTAGCAGAGGCATCAAATACTACTCTTAGTTTAGTAGTACTGCTTGACGGTTTCATCACCAGGTGATGAGGGATTATATAATCAAAGGTTTCAGGCTGTTCAGATTCCGCAGGCTCCATGTGGCCTAGGGTCTGATACTCAGTCATGAAATCACCATATTGCTGGCGAAGTTCAGCATCATTTGCCAAACGTTTTTCGAGTGAGTTGAATCGTTGATAGGCTTGCTGCTTGGTGCTGCCTATTGATTCTGGTGGGGCATTGAAGGGAAGCTTGACGACATATCTTCCGTCAAGATCTCTTGTGGTAGTTTCTGTGAAGTATGATTCACAGTGTGTGTCTTGAGGGAAAGGTGCACTATTGGCTACACTTTCGAGTTCCCAAAACTTAGATAGTTGATTGTTTATTGATTGATCAACATTTAAGAATGCAGAATATTGTTTATCATTATTGGCATTGTCATTTACAGTTTGATTTGTGCGATTTCCTTTGACTCGCCTTGGAGAAGAAGAATTGACAAGTCGTCTGACATTGTCATTGCTAGATTGATAGAAATTGTCATCTTGATGACTTGAGGTTAAATGCATTTGCCTAGAAATGTTAAGTGATGGTAACCTTCCAGAAAAAGTCCATCCTAATTGAGAATTCTGAATTGTGGGATGATCAGGAGCACTGATTATGCCATCCTGCATTATTTGTGAATAAACTTCTACTCCTAAGAGTAAGTCAACACACTGTGGTGTGTTGAAATTTGGGTTAGCTAGGGGGAGATTGGCTGGAATTTGCCAATTTCTAATATCAATGTAATTATCTGGCAGTTGGCTGGCAGAAATTTCTGGAATTACAATAGCCTGTGTATCATAATTCCATAACGTAGTTCTTGACTTGATTTTGATGTTTGTAGTCTTGTGCATATGAGCTTGAGACTCTAAGATGCCTTGAAGTGGCACTCTTTTGGGTAAAGCTTTCAACTTTAATTTGTTGAATAAGCGATTAGTTATTAAGTTGCAACTAGAACCAGTGTCTAACAGGGCTGTTGCTTCTACAGGTTGACCATTTATGTCTTCCACAATGATTAATGCAGTGGGATGCAGACATTTTGGGGGGTCTGGTATTGAAGGAAGGTGCAGCATGCGTGTTATATTATTTGGTTGTGCGTTTGACCGCTGATTAGAATTGTGAAGCATTGTACTATGTCTTTCACCACAAATGTGGCATTTGAATACGCCGCATACGCTACTATGACCTTTAGTTTGAAGGCATACTTGACATGCTTTATGAGTATTGACGAATCGCATTCTTTGCTCATTGGACATCATTTTGAAGCTGTCACATTGATACAATTCATGGATAACATTTTGCCTGCAGCAAATACAAAGAGGACGTGAATTATACGTTCTGGAGTTGTTGTGATTGTTCTGATTGCTGTTGTTTGAAACAACATTATTATTAGTAGCAGGTTTTTGAGGGGGGCGATTGTGTGTAGAATTAGTGTTGTTTGTAGAATTAGCTTTAGCTTGAGATCCTATCGCTAAATTTGTCATCTGAAGGACTCTCACTTTCGACTCTAGGAAACCAAATAGTTCACTTAATGTGGGTAATTGATTGGGTTTAATAGAACTTTCCCATTCTTTAATGAAGGCTGGAGGTAATCTATCTAAGATTAACTTGGAGACAATTAAGTCTGTTAGGTTGACGTCAGTCTTTAAGGACTGGAGAGCGTGCATTGTACTTACAAAATGGTCAAGAAATTTTTGGAGAGAATTTGCTGAGTCTCGTTCAATAGTAGGCGCAGTAAACAAATGATCCAAATGCGTGTTCATGATTAATCTATCATTGTCAAAACGTTCCGTAAGTGTTTTCCATGCAACTTCAAATGTGGCATCTGACACTGGAATATTCTGAATTATACAGAGTGTTTCTGTGGTGAGGCATGATTTCAAATATTGAAATTTATCAATATTAGTAATATGTTTATTACTTAGAATAAGTGATGTGAAAGTATCCCTAAATTCTACCCAAGCTATTGGATTGCCATCAAATTGAGGGAGTTTTATTTCTGGGAGTTTCGGAAGAATTGTTTGAGGCTCTGCATGATGAGAACCTTTGCTTGAAGAGTGCCTTGAAAGTGATTTTTCTGGCTGATAGTTTGGCTTATTTTGTGAGATTAAAGAATCAAGAAAACCTAATGCTCGATGATAAGCTATTTCAATTTCTCGCCTCTGCACATCTATGTCTTGAAAATCATCAGGGGTGACTTGCAACGCTGAGTCTTCATATGCATCAAATAAATGGAGAAACATGGTTCTCATACTGATTGCTTCATGAAAATTTGCTTCATTTTGAATTTCAAACTCATGAATAGATTGAGCATAGGACATGAACTGGCGATTTAGCCTGTTGATATGATTGATTTTTTGCTGTATAGCTTTTTGTGCTGCAACTTCTGCAGCTTCTACTTCGATACGAGCTTGTCTTTCTTTAGCTTCTGCCTCGATACGAGCTTGTCTTTCTTTAAACTCGGCTTCCGCATCAGCCTTAGATTTAAGATAACTAGCTTCTAGTTTATTTATGTGTGAAGTGGCTTTAAGAATAGAACCTTCTACTTCCTCTCTATATGCCTGCTCTACGTCTGAAAAATCTAACTCTTCTATGTTAGTCTGAACATCTTCAAATCTAGCAACGAGTTGTGTTAGGTTAGCTTTCCTATCTAAGAGATCATTATAGGTCGCTTCATCATTTACAAGTAGTTGAGGTATGAGGTTGCAAAGACGTGTGATTCTTGCCTTTACTGGAGCGCGCTTCGCTCTGAAAGCTGCAAGGGTTTGCTCTAAAGTAGTCATTTTGATGATTCAAGTTGAGCTTATTTGATGAAATTGAAATTAAATTAATTGTGCAATTTTGCCCGCGGTTTAAGATTGAATTGAGAAAAGAAACTTCAAGATTTTTAGTACAAAATAATGTGTGGTATGTTGTGTTACACTTTTTCACTGTGTTTGTGTTTGTGTTCATGCAACATAAAAAATGAGTAGGTGTTGTGAAACCCTTTTTCACTGTGTCTACTGTATTTCTCAAATACTGGTCGTGCCAGGAGAATGGTTTTGACTTACCTTACGTTACAAATTCTTGCCCGCAGGTTTCAGAAAAATTAGGAAATATTTATCGGAGGACCACTTATAAGAAGATAGATAGATTTTAAAGTTCATAGGTCACTATGGGACAGATCCGGCCCGGAGGACCAAATGTATAGGAGGCTAGTAGATGAAATGGTAGATTGGAAATGGAATTAGGTAAGAGTGGACTGTAAAGTTCTGAAACCTTCGCCTTGCCTATACATGAAAGAACAAGAATTTGTAACCTTCTGGTGAATAAATGATATTTATTTTAACACTAAAAACTGAGATTATAATATACACTGAAAGATTGTTGAAGTTGATACTTGAAGAATGGAAGATCTTGAAGAGATGAAATTTCTTGATGCTGATGATGATAATTAAACTGTAGCAGTTTGTACTGAAGTTGAAGTTAAAGTTCCAAAATATTGTTTATAAATTGATTATGATGAAATATTTCTTAAGTAATAAATTACACTTAATATGTGTAATGTGTAATGTATTGATTGTCTATAAATCCTGAAGTTAGATATATAAGTAAAACACTTTGAAAATGTGTTTGGAAAATGTTCACAAAAGAAAAACGGATATGTTGAAATTGCAGGCGTCTATATGACGTCACCTTGGCGTGCCTATGCTGAGCGTCACCAAGCGAAACAAAGAAAGTTTGTGAAGTTCCTTCTTCACTGTAGAAATTAGTTTTTAATTAATTGAAATTAGTTTCAATTAAAAGTAGATGTGAAATTGAAGATTTTCTTCAATTAGTAGATATAAGAAGTAACTTAACAAGATATACTAAGCGTGCCCACGCAACGCTATTGTTTGAGTGATGTTAGTAATCAAATTTCTTATCTGAAATTGATGAGTTAAAGTTGAAAATTAAATCCTTGCTGGATTGAAGATTGTAGTAGTAGTTCAAGCTTCCAGTTCCTTGGATACTGAAGGCTGATGATGATTGATGTTATTGAGAAATAATTTCCCAAAACAGGAGTGAATGAGAACCAACGTCTGCTTTCTTGAGACACGACGTGTGAACTAAACTAACTGAATGCTTTGAACATTGTACTGACTTTAAAAGGGAAATCCCCAATAAACTTAGCAAAATTATATTTGTAAGAAAATGCGTCACAAGTAAATTTGACGTGAAAAAATACTAACAAATGCAATGGACAATAACACCATGGATTTAAAGTATAAATCAAATATAAAAACTATACAAAAAATCTATATAATAATAAAAACTTGCATATTTGTATGAGAAAACTATATGAGTTTTTTGTTGGAAATTGGCAGCATTGAAAATCGAAGCGAGTCAGTATCGATATATTGTCAGATCGAAGTACTCTCGCAAAGATTTCACCATAATAGATGAGGATCGCCATGCGAAACAAACATGTAATAACTATTTATTTCTTTTAATAAACAAATAATGGTTTTAACGGAATAATATTAAGTATGTGTAGCTGTGAGTATGATGCCAGACACTTTAACATTATTCTGAAGTCCGTGGAACGTAAATATCAAACATGAATATGCACGTTTAAAAGTGGGGTTATGTTTCTTACAAACTATCTTATTTAGATCGAGTAATATTAAATTATGATAGATTATACAAAACTAAGTTCAGAATCGCAATCTACGTGTCAAATATTAAGTTTGAACATAAATGTGGAAATATCTACAATAAAATGACTTTAATATGATGTCGTAATTTAGGCCTATGTTTTGGTTACGAAAAATCATAGTTTTACTTCAAAGTTTTGTGTAATTATACACCATTTATTTAAAAGACCATAAGCTAGCATGAGAACGGCGAAGTGAAACTGCAATAGGCATATAAGAAGGGGAAAAAGAAAAAAACCAGTAAGAAGTATACAGGAAAGATCTCATGAATACTAAACAGTAGTCTATTGTCGTGGAATGCGTTAACTACCCGCATTTCAGCCTGCAGGGTGAGACATAGACTATCCGCACTACGTGGTTGCCAGAGAAGTTGCCGCTTTTATATTAGCAAGGCGATTCGATTAAATATTGATGTAAAAACGTTGCCCTAGCGTCCGAATTGTTACTTAGTTATTCACACGGTTCGATGCTTTACGGTATTTTACGAAGGTCACAGAATTCGTACAGCTAACATTTTAATAAAGTAATATAGAGTTGAACAAAAAAAATTAATGGATTATGTATTAACTCGAAAATATTAATATTAGACAAACAGAGGAAAAAAGAAAAAATTGATATATTATTGTGAAAATGTGTACGCAGAAAGGTGTTCGTTAGAAAGAAAAAATTTTGTTCAATGGCAGAATATCTCCGCCTTCTATTATGAAGTTTGTGAGTTCGCTTCCCGTTAATTTGTTAATGCTAGACTTTAAAAAAATAATGTGGGCAGTTAAAAGGCATGTAAAAAACGAACTTCTGAAAAAAGATGTAACTACTACATTTTATTTTATTAACTAAAAATAACAAAAAGCCATGAGCAACACGAAAACAGGACTGCCGTTGGGGTAAGTATTTTGTTCGTGAGCTAGAGATATGACCAGAAGCGTGTAGTTAAAATAATTAAGGATGATTTGAGATTCTAATGTAAGCCAGTATTAACCATTCGTTTCGCAGGTCAGCTATTTAACGACTATAGCCACTTTGTTTACTGATATAAGACGTGGATGTGCAATTTAACATTGGCTCCAACGGATTTTATGTTGCTCAACTATAGTCTTATTTAACAGTTCAGATAAGCCAGTGTATCTAGAATCAACACTCCATTCGATTCAAATCAAATAACAGATTATTAAATAAAATACAGCCAGTTCCAAAGGTATAATTATGTGTGGGGGCGGATTTCTATGACCTAAAAAATAGGATATATGCATGCATTTATGACCTACAAAACATTAAGACATGACCAGTTCTGGAGTTCTGGATCTTTGTCTATACAGTAGGCAATGGAATTATTGATTGTCAATTTTTTTTATTGTTAGAGTATTTTATGGAGTAAATTTCAACTGATATTAATTTAAATGGTTATGATAAGAATGAATTAAAATTATTTAAATGGATAAGATAAGAATGAAATGGTGAGGATGATTCGTGGTATATCAATATCCTATTCGGCATTTGCCTTTACGACTAGGGAAACCATGAAAAAACCCATGTAAAATTGGCCGACCACGGGATTTGAACCCGAATGCGAGTCCAAGAAATGCAATTGTTGTTTTTGCAAAAGCCGTGTCATTTTCACTGTCGCGACAACGACCACACGGCAGAAAAAGGGAGGCCAAGAAATGCAGAAGCGAAACATAATATCAGTATAGTACGATCAGTTATGGTAGTAAGACCTTGGGATATCGTAAGATATTACATATACATGAATGATCCTAAAAACAAAACAAAAACTAAGTAACTATGCCGCAACTCGATCTCAGCGCCAGTCTTGTAAGAGAATGAACTTTTAAGTTCAACGGTTCGCATGACACGTATCGGTAATACAACTTGCGCAGTTACCCACAAGGGATAGTGATCAAGAGTGGATAATGTATGTCGGTTCAATATTACGTCAGACATTGTCCGAGGCAGACGTTGAAACAAAGAGCGTGTACGTCGCCCGCGAACATACGAAACATATATATTGAAAAATGAGTTCGTGTGCTTTCAGTAATGGGTAAGTGAACTATTTTTATTTATTTACTTACCCGAAAAATAATAGTTAACAAAAAACTCAGATTTTTTAAAATTCAGCTGTGTTTATACTCCTTTTAGCTGCGAGGCCATATCAGGAATTCGGGATGTGTGTCTGTACAGTAGGGTAGGCCATGGAACTATTGACTGTCAATTGTTTCTATTATAGGTGTATTTTTATGGGGTAAATTTCAACTGATATTAATTTAAACGTTTATGATAAGACTGAAATCTATGTAAATATCCTATTCGGCATTTGCCTTTACGACTGCTGAAACCATGAAAAAACCTATGTCAAATTGGCCGGCCACGGGATTTGAACCTGAATGCGAGTCCAAAACGTTACCATCTCGGCCACCTCGCAACTCAGATTTGTTACACAGGAAAATGAAGTGCAGGCCTAAATGTGCATACAAAACATATGCGTATATTACACACCAAAAAATCTAATGTGAAATACACTTAGGTCCCTTGAGCCACTAGAAAATTTGTGATCGGGCGCGGCCTCTTATTGAACTTCCCTTTTTAAATATTTATTGAACTTACACATTTCATAATATTATTTCAAATATATTATATTTAATTTGTATTCAGCACATCACCAATATTACATGACTGAAACAGTTTCTTGTCTCTCGAAATTTTGTACATTAATTTTACAGATTGCACTTTTGGTTGCTGAAAATCGGAGATGTTTAAGTTTAGTATTTTGAATTTTTGACCTACATAAAGAGCCTTCACATGATGAAATAGAAGGCGAACTTGAATTTGTATATTGATGATTATGGCTAGAGAATCTACTTTTTATTTATATTATTTTTGTACATTTTTTTAAAGTATCTAACCACAATGGTTTTTATAATGAAGCTATCTATATCTGTATCCATTTAAATCCTATTTCTTTTTTAAATATTTGTAGATTGGACCCCGCTCAAGAGGGGGAGCAACTAGACGGTCAGGCTGGGATGCTGTATGGAGAATATCTACAACTGGATAAAATTCTCAGTGCCCAGCGCATGCTCAGTGATCGGAGCAAAAATCCGGTCCACGACGAACACCTCTTCATTGTTACTCATCAAGGTAAGAATGGACGATATTTAAATTATGTAAATTCTAATAAAACGTTCGGCTCAAAGCACAGCCCATTATTTCTCAAATCTCAAATAACATTTATTTTCTTTTAACACATTCAATCTCAAAATAGTTTTAGACAGTTTAGGATCAAAGTAATCTATTCCTAAAGTTTACAGATTTATTTCTATAATTTCTTCAATGTAAAATAATAATATTTTCCATATTTCCATATTTATATCAGGGTGTCCACATAAATTTCCCTGATTTTCCATGACCTGACATTTCCCTGATTTCAAGAATCAATGTTTTCAAGGCTATTTTTATTTTAAAAAATTCAACCTTATCCATTCCCATAACAAAAATAAAAAGATTAGCTTGAGTACTGAAAATAAAAATGTTTACACAGTCTGGGTTGCAACAGAAATTTTCCTGACCTTTTCCTTTACTTTACAAAATTCCCTGACTTTCCCTGACCGATTTCAGTTTCCCTGATTTTCAATGACTTTCCAGAATGTGAACTATCTGTATATGGTATAATATTCTGGAGTAATTCTTATGAAAGCAGAAAGGTATTCATTTTTAAAAAATGGTTCTGGAAATAACATTGAAGAAGCCCCCCCCCCCAAAAAAAAACACACACAACAGATTCGTCAGTGAATACATATCTCATTTTCTATGACCTAAAAAATAGGATATATGCATGCATTTACGACCTAAAAAATATTAAAATATGACCAATAAAATTTAAAATATGACTTTACCACTTACACATTGTGTATATTTTTTTAAAGTTTCATTACAATTCATTTTATTAAAATATAATGTTAATTATTTAAAATATCTGTAAATTCTCAAAAAGCATCATTATAATGCAAAATTTACAAAATATGTTATGAAACTTCAAAATTTCTTTAATATGGACACTAATATGCCAAAAATATTACCTAAATATGCATATTCGTACTAAATATGCTAGAATAGTTGAAAATTTCCTAAATATGCAGTTATATGCACAATAAAAGCCGTTCCATTTTCACCGGGATGCTTGGAATCGGGTTTAAATTAGTCTGAAACCTAAAATAATGCAAAGGGGAAGAATATGACATGTCATAGAAATCCACCTCCTACTCATAATATACTGCACTTAGCATATGAGTACATCCTGAAAGGGAGAGATACAACTATGACAAAGAAAAATATTTATGGTTAATTAATAGTATCTGTGCTGAGACGATTTGTCACTAGTGCTCCACTATAGGGACGGTAAAGAGTACTTTTTTTGTTAACGGCAAGAGTAATTGTTACCTGGAAGCAATTTTAGGTTGACTGATTTTTTTCAAAATTTGTAACATGAAAACAGAACCACGAATTTTCGACCTGTACATGTTTTTACACTACAAAACGGCGTTTGTCCATGAAGATAGGCTACTGTGAAATTAAAAAATAACTAATCTATTTTGTGCAAGATTTGCAGAAAATCAACGAATTAATTATAAGTGACGAGGAAAACATGCTTAGTAATTTGGACTGGTCATTGCCACTTATTAAGTCACCACTTCATTGCAAAAAATCTTCAAAACTTGTTTCACAAGGCTAAATTCCTTTTACAAGTATGTTATCTAATTATTATCGACAGCAATATTTCCTGTAGTTGAAAACACCACCGTTAGTAGCTGAAGGATACAATATACTACGCAATTAGTTCTGAATCGGCTAAAGTTGACATAACCAGGGTAGAACGAAGAAGGATTATGGTGGACAGATATTGAAATATTCCAGAGACTGGTAAAGCCAATGGTATCCATTGAAACATTAACTAAGCCCGCCACACCTTGATACATTTCTACGGACTTTCAATTGACGAGTTGGATGCAATAACCTAGTAGGCCTACTCAGCCATTTCATAAAATATGGGAACTTTTCCCTCAAAGAGAGAAGTTATAAAATTATCGTAATTGGGTGGTCAAAAATAAGTTTCTAAAATTCTCTGAATTTTAAGGACTTAGGTGTATCTGAAGTGGTTTCATGTGTAAAATCTGTCGATTTACTTATTTATTGCGTTGAGTTACTTTTTTTTGCCATTTTTAGCATGATTTGAACACTCTTTAATACCAAGTAGTCAAGAGTAATCAGCTATGTCCATTTTCATTTGAGAAAATATACATCTTAAGGTACAATTTGGTATAAGATTAACTTCAAAAAATATGTGTGGTTAATTACTATGTAAAATAACAAACAAGGGAATTTTTGTCCCACCCGTAACAGTGATAGTTTTGTTAAATTATTATTGATGAGTTAAATAAATGATCTGACAACCTGGAAACAGTTTATAATTTGTTTTTAATGCCTCATACCTTCATTAATAACAACATTAAGACCCGAAAATGAGGTTTTGTTTTGCATCATTAAAATCAGTGTCCAAATTATGTCCCACCCGTAACAGATTTTGAAAAACAAATTTAAAATATTTAAAATAAATTCTAAATAATGCTTTGCATGTAGTGTGGAAGAGAAGGCATTGTAAATTTTACAGAATGTGAAGAACCAATTCTAGTTTATTATTCATGATATGTAATAAACAAAAATAGTTTTTATAATTTGCTAGAATGTCCCACCCGTAATTATGAAATGGCTGTACTATAGTTCCATTTTTACTAATTTTACAGGAAGGAAACAAAAGTTTTACAACAAAATAATGGTGAATTTCAATTAAATAAAACATACACTGGGTATTCATTTTTAAGGTTAATATTACGATTCTAATTAAGTTATTTTTTAAATTCAGCTTTATACTACTTTGAGAAACGAGACCTTATCATAAGTTCAGGTTCTGTGGGTATACCAGTAAGGCCATGCAACTATTGATGCTCAACTTTTTCTATTGTTGGTGTGTTTTCTGTGTTTTATGACGTCAGTAAAATTCAACTAACATTAATTTCAATGAATATGATACAAGATAAAATAGCAAGGATGAGTCATGGTAAGTAAATATCCAATTCGACATTTTCCTTTACGACTGCGGAATAAAAAAGTAGTCAAATTGACTGGCAACGGGATTTGAACTTGGGACCTCCCAAATGCGAGTCTATCGGCCACCTCGTTCGGTAACAACGACATTGTAAAGATTATATTGTACTTACTTTTCTTTAAAGGGGAAAATAAATTGGAGTTATAAATTTCGTACTTATGAAAATTCTCTTTGTAAGGAAACAATTATAGATTTAATTTGTTCAGCATAATTTTCTGAATCAATTATTCACTTGAAATTTTAAAAAAATAATTGAACAAATTATTAATAAAAAAAACTAGTACAGTATTTACCGGTTACTTCAGTGGTTCCCAAACTTTTCAGTCCGCGGACCCCTTAAAAAAAAATTAAAATTTCGCGGACCCCTCTGGGTTTTGAAAAAAAAACTAAATAAATTCTTTGATTCAAATTATTAAATTCAATAGACAAAATAACAACATCAATGGTAACAAACAGAGTTTACTCCTTAATGTGAACACTGAAGCTGCTTTAGAAGATATGTAATTTGAGAAAATTACGAGATATCCTATTTCTTCTTAAACCGCCTGCGGACCCCTTGAAACACCATCGCGGACCCCACTTTGGGAATCACTGGGTTACTTGAAGATGTTAACAACTTTCTGGTTATTGTGCTATCATTTGTTACGACTATCTCACCAAATAATAGTTCCTAAAACCACATATCCTTTGTGGCTCTTGGAGCTGACTTGTCATTGCACCAAACCAAATTTCACAGCTTCATTTCATTTATTGGTTGGAGCTGCACGATTCTTGCAACAAAATCTGCGATGATTTCTTTCCCCTATTGTTCGAAGGCAATATCTCATTTTCGAAAACCACGGAGCTACATCTATGAAAAATTTGAAAGTAGGCTTCAATTAATGACATGTGATTTCTTCATTTCACTGCTACTGCTTCTAATGTATACATTCGTCAGCATAAAACATTGCATAAAAATAATTATTAGATTAATAAGATAACTATTTTTTATAATCGTATTAAAACGTGAGTAGACCTACATTTTCCTCGTGCCGGCTTTCCTCTGGAATGTTTCGTATTGAATTCAAACTTGAAAACCCGCTTTATTTACTAGTTCATATCATTCCTTTGGATTACTTTTATAACATTAATCAGACTATTTTCAGTAACAATATCAATATTCTTTTCAGCATATGAATTATGGTTTAAGCAGATCATTTTCGAGCTGGATTCTGTGCGCACCAAGTTTAGTGAGGTAAGTTATAAAACTTTTGTTTAAATCACCGTACAGAGAGAGAGAGAGAGAGAGAGAGAGAGAGAGAGAGAGAGAGAGAGAGAGAGAGAGAGTGAGTGAGTCCATGTGTACATTTTAAATAACTTGCACAATCTAAAAACACAGCAAAGATACGTTTTTATGTTAAAGTTATATTATTCTTGGAAGTTGTTTAAATTTATAATTTTCTTTCAGGATCTGGTTTTGGACGAATCTCAGTCTCTGGAAATCTTGAAACGTATGCACCGAATTGTGTTAATCTTAAAGGTAAGTATTGAGTTCTTTCACAGTAGCTAAAATAGTTATTTGCAATGTGAGACCGTTATATAGAACTTAACAGGCAAGCAAGAAGTTAACAAAACGAGCGCTAGCTAGCGGTCGAACATCGTACTACATTTTATGTTATTTTGAATCGTAAATTTGAAAAGAAAAGTAATTTCAGTTTGCTTGTGCTTAGAATAGTAATCAAATTTTTTTTTTTGGGGGGGGGCGGGGGGTAACATCGTATGTGACCGCCGGCGTGGTGGTGTGGTTAGCATCGCTGATAGCAAATCCGTCGGCCCGGGTTCGATCCCCAGTACCTCCTCGGATTTTTCTGAGGTAGGGAGGTCTGGAACGGGGTGCACTCAGCCTCGTGATTCAAACTGAAGAGCTACTTGATAGAGAAGTGGCGGCTCCGGTCATGGAAACCACCATTAACGGCAACATGCTGACCATATGCTCCCCAATCCTGTCATCTGCCTATGGTAGGTGACGCAGCGGTTGGGTGGTAGGCCTTGTCCCTTCGGGGATGTAGGGCCGCGGAGTTTAGTTTAGTTTTTAGTACCTGAAAATGTGTATTTGTGTTAAAAACTCAACTTCGAATTTCGGGGTCGAACAAAATACTTGCTCTAGTACGTGCAAGTTGCATGTGAATTGAGCAGTGTTTTGTTATCCTGATCTCTAACATATTATTTATATTCCTTAACGGCGATGGGCCATAGTACTACAGTTATTTACGAGGAACATCTTCAATCTGATTGGTTCATAGAACTTACTGACCCTTCATACGTCACTAAAGCTTATCAAGAAACGCAACTTCTTTCTGAAAAATATACAGCTGGAATAATAAACTTGTTTAGCAATTTGTAAGCAATACATTGATCAATTTGTTATTTTCGCGAGAAAGATTATAAGTGGGGTGATAACTGTGATAGCGTACCCATCTTTACGTCTTATATAACAGAAACAACTTAACAGTTGGTTAAAGATCAATCCAAACAATGGATGCACACAAACTCCCTGAACAAACCCAAAATCTGGCTGAAGAAATACATATTTTATTAAGTGCCAGAATGGTACTTTATAAGATTGTGTGGGAGATGGGAAAATGTCTGTCCGTCCGTGTGTTTGTACGCGCGATAACTCAAATACGCTTTATCGGATTTTCATGAAACTTGGTATATGCATTTTTAACGTCCATGATATTGGACCAAATCGGTTGACCGGTACCGGAGTAATACTCAATTTAATGCCTATTTCATGGTAATATATTAGAAAGAATTTATCAAATGCAAATCAGTTCTCATGACAACATATTGTTTTAGAGTGTTCATATACTGCTTTGGAAGTTGCAATACATTTAGCTTTGACAAATAACACTATTCTTTCACATATGCTTATCAAACTATACCGTTAAACTGAGCAAGATGGCCGTCTTGGACTCACACATTCTAGAGGTCTTTGGTTCAAATCCCGTAGCCGGCCAATTTGATATGGCTTTTATTTTGTGCTTTTGTGTGAGTGTGCGATTTTCAACATATCATAAATCTGTATAGTTCTGCTGATGCTGGACCATGTTATCTGATTTTTTTTTAAACTAGACCTTTTTTCTTCCGTAGGCCCTGCTTAATGAATCAATCTGGAGCTTATCTCAGAAATCGATTTAAAAGAAAACTTAATTTTCTGTATATCATAATTGAAATTATAACTGATTAAAGAAAGCATTCTGGAACCGTGTTACACCAGTTTACCTGATCTTATTATGTAATATAATTATAGGCGTACTGTATCGATGTCAGAAGATTTTCTACTAATTCTCATATCTTTATAATTTTTTGTTTCACTAATAATTATCTTTTGAATAACAGCCTACTATTCTAGAAAATATCCCATCGGATACTATCTGTCCAGATTTGTTATAAATAGGGGGCGGATTTCTATGACCTAAAAAATAGGATATATGCATGCATTAAAAAAACATTAAAATATGACCAATAAAATTTAAAATATGACTTTACCACTTACACATTATGTATATTTTTTTAAGTTTCATTACAATTCATTTTATTAAAATATAATGTTAATTATTTAAAATATCTGTAAATTCTCAAAAAGTATCAGTATAATGCAAAATTTACCAAATATGATATGAAACTTCAAAATGTCTTTAATATGCACACAAATATGCCACAAATATGACCTAAATATGCATGTTCATACTAAATATGATAAAATAGTTGAAAATTTCCTAAATATGCAGTTATATGCACAATAAAAGCCGTTCCATTTTCACCAGGATGCTTGGAAACGGATTTAAATTAGTCGGAAACCTGAAATAATGCAAAGGGGGAAAATATGACATGTCATAAAAATCCGCCCCCTAGTTATAAATGCCTTATATTTTGTTTTATGTTCACTTAATCACTAATGTAAAGACGTAAAGCATTTATGCAATAGTGGTTAGTGCGAATAAAAAGCCTCTGACTAAAGTGACATGTTTATGTAAAGGGTCACGTTATTCTTGTGCAAAGGCCTCCAAGAGCGAGGACAAATATTGTAAATAATGATCGGTATCGTAGAGTTGTTAACATTCTTGAAATTACATCCAAGATATCGGGGTTCGAACTCAGCTGATGGCAATGACGTCCAAAACTCGCAGCACGCTTTCTTTCAGAAAGGAAGTAAAGCTGCTCGTCCCTTGTAGACGTACGAACGGCTAAAGAACCGGGTCGCATGCTGCCCGCGGGGTTTTCCTTGCGGACCGCATAGTTTGATGATCTAATATATTATTTTATTTATTTCAATAAGCAGTCGGCTGCGGTGGTCTAGAGGTAGCGTGCCCGCCTCTAGATCCGAAGGTCGCGGGATCAATCCCTGCCGATGGGGTTTTCAGGGCGTAAAAATCCTGGCACGGAGTCCTCCGGGAGGGACTTTAAGCGGGGGGGGGGGGGGTGTCGTGTCGTGGATTTACCGCAAAAAAAAAAAAAAACCTCCAAACCTAATTGAGAGCCTCTAGACAAAATTCCTCGGCCCTTTCACGTCCAAGTAATACCTCAGTTTCAGGAGGGGGGTTGAAAGGCGATGGGCTTACCACCTGTCCCTCTGCCCTAAAACTAAACTAAACTCCGTGGCGCTACATCCCTGGAGGGACTTGGCCTACCACCCGACCGCTGCGTCATCTCCCGTAGGCAGATGGCAGGATTGGGGGGCATGTGGTCAGCATGCAAACACCCACGGCCGTTATTGGTGGTTTTCATGACCGGAGCCGCTACTTCTCTATCAAGTAGCTCCTCAATTTGGAATCACGAGGCTGAGTGCACCCCTACCAGACCTCCCTACTTCAGAAAAATCCGAGGAGGTACCGGGAATCGAACCCGGGCCGACGAATCTGTAGTCAGCGACGCTAACCACAAGACCACGCCGGCGGACGTCCCTCTGCCCTAAGCGTAACAAAATTCTCATAGGTAAACAGAAACCTCCACTTGGAGTCCCTTCGCCCCAACATGGGGGCATAGGATGAGAGAGAGAGAGAGAGAGAGAGAGAGAGAGAGAGAGAGAGAGAGAGAGAGAGAGAGAGAGAGAGAGAGAGAGAGAGAGAGAGAGATTTCAATAAGTACGGTAAGTTAAAGTAGGTAAATAAGAACGTTTATGTAAATAGTGGTGCATAATTATAAGCAAAAATAAGATTGCTTACTTTTGAAGTATTTAAAAAAGCAAATCTATATATCAATTTTTCTTCTAGAATTTCCCTAATTTATCTTTCGAAAATTGTACGGACCGCCAGTCAACCCTTGGACGGCTTGAAATTGGAAAGGAAATCAGCAAAATTCATCATTATTTCTGCTAATAATTTACTTTCAAATGCAATGGGCTGACCTTTCAGCATTTCAGACTTTGAGAAATTGAAAGAAGTGTTTTGAAGGGTTGTCAGGATGTGCTTCATCGGGGTGTGCTTGGGCATTCCCGGCATGATTTTTTTATAAAAATTTTAACTTTTATTGTTTGTTTACGGAACATATTTGGAAGGAGATGAACATTTTATTATTATTAGGCTATTATTATTATTATTATTATTATTATTAATTTTATTATTATTATCATCATTATTATAAGACCTGGTAGCTCTGCTCGCTGATTTTTTGGTATCTACACTGCTGCCAAGCTGTCATAACACTCATATAACATTCTTGTATGGTGCTACAGTTCGTGTTAACATGTCTTAAAGCTCAGAGCTGACATCGATACGTGCTAATAACTGGTTCCAACAAGTTCCTGTAACGTTGGGAGGTCTATGGCCGGTTTCTGGTACATCGCAGTTATCATAGAGTTAGCTACACGGACTTTCAATTTTAACAGCACAGATAACTTTCATGAGTTTCTGAAACATAAATTGCCCAGTTATCAGTGCTTGTTACTAACAGCGTGATTTACCTCTGCCCGTCTTCTTCACAACGTCCACAGATGTCACTGCTGTAGACTTTCTAGTTATTTTTTTAGTTTATTTTGCTCGCAAAGGTTTCTCACTAAACAAAACAGCTGACTGTTGGCTGGTTCCTAGCTTTATCCACAGTTGTCGCTACCAATGCATTATTTATGCAGACTTCCTTCAGCTTGCTTGTAGCCTACTTTCTTCGTGCTGATTTTTTAAAAGAATGGATACCTGCGATAAAAGGTCGAAAAACTTCACTAGCTTTGAGAAGAGTCTTCTGGTGGATTTAGTGCTTCAGAGGAAAGGAATTCTAGAAAATAAACGGACTGATGGGGCAACATTGGCAGACAAGAAGCATGCTTGGGAAGATTTGTGCGAGGCCTTCAATGCCTCTAATCAGTCAGGGAAAAGAACCCCCAAGCAGCTAAAAGAGCTGTATTTCGTCATGAAGAGGAAGGCCAGGAAAAATAATAATGAAGACAGGGTAAGTACTCATAATAATTATAGGAATAATGTACAAAAAATATTGAGCTTTTAGTATTCAATTCTAGCTTATATTTATTATGTTTATGCCTATTGTATCCCCAAAATTTAATTAGTTATTTTTTCCTTCCAGATTGGGTGCCTGCAGACAGGTGGAGGTACCTACAATCCCAAATCTGATGTGATTGACGAGAAAATTGTCGCAGGCTTGAAAAGTCAATTTGAGTGCGATAGGAACCCTTTTGACTCTAGTGCTTCATTATTCAATGACATCCCTATTATTGTGACTTGCGAAAGTGATATTTTGGATGCTGGGCTTGCCACACCATCTACAAGTAATGGGGGACAAGCCGTAGAAATAGTTACACCAGGTGAGAGTAACATTGATTTAGAGCTGAATGCAGGGAATGTCAGCGAGCATGAGGGCTGTACGCCGCTTCCATCAAAAAAGCTAAAGAGGAAGACAAATTATTTAGACTCCATTACTGAATCGATAATAACCTCAAAAAGAGTAAGGAACTCTATGCAAGAGGAGGTGAGTTTGAAGAAATCAAGTTTGATGGAGGAAGAACTCAACATAAAGAAAAGAGAACTGGAAATGAAAGAAGAGCAGCACAATAAAAAGTGTGAAATTTTAGACATTGAAAAGCAGATCAAAATTACAGAACTAAAACTGAAAGAACTAGAGTATAAAATTAAAGTCAAAGAATATGAATCAATGTAAAGTTTTGTTTCAAGCTAGTAGGCCTAGTTTCCAGTAAAATTTGAGGTAGGCTAGTTTGACATCTGCAGGCCTATCTTTATTTTTTGTAGTCATAAGTTAATTCATATCTATTTTTTAATAAATCAATTGTTAGCGTTACTTTTAAACCTTTTGTATTAGATTAAATTAACCTAAAACTAACCATTTTTGAGACTAGCTATCTGAATGCAGTATTCTCATTTTCTGTTTCATGCAAGTGTTTCAGGATAGATAATATTCTTTCTTTAATATTATGGTGTAGTACAGTCGGTCAAATAAAAAACGTCGGGCGGTATTTGATTAAGTATCACGAACGAGCATATGCGCATGTACAGGAAGACTTAAGGTTAGGTTCACACGTGCCTCTTGTCTATCCATGTATTTTCTTGATTATTTAGTCGTTTTGTCCCAAAACGAACATGTATAGAAGGCTGTGGCTATATGTCTCACATCCGCCATATTCTTTGTTGTAAATTCTTATAATATTAATAATTAATAAATTCTCATGGAATATGATTATCCAAGGAGAGGTTTTTAAAGATTTTGGCATATTTTATAATACCGGTACTTGTAGTGCAAAATCAATAACTTTGGCTTAATTGTATGTTCAAGCTTGGATAATACAATCTCATCAGAATTATGAAGGCTATTCTCATCTGTTCACGATAGCGTAATGGTCAAAACATCGGAATTGAACGTGTGCAACCAGGGTTCGATCCTTAGTGGATTTTATTTATGTGTATTTTTTCAAACGCGGCAATGACTAGAATAACATAATAATTAATTCTAATGAATTATCATTGTTTGTGTCGAATTTTGGACACACACAAAACAAAAAGCAAGGAAGAAAGTATGATTTTACAACAAATGCGTATCTGTGGCATCAAATAATAAGAAACGTACTGAAAATAGAAGATAACATATCGAAACATAACAACGAACTTAAATAAGAATAAGCGAAAAATGAGCCACACACTCAGTAGGAAGTCCATCCACCATCCATTTCTATAACTTCCCTCACTCTATTGGGCATTGACTCTACAAGGTTTAGAAAATAATTATCCTTGTCTGCCACAGCGTCCCAAGCAGTTTGAATTAGTTCCCACATTTCTGCTTCAGAAGCTGGAGGTGGGTTCGCCAATTCCTTCTCATATGCTTCTTTACTTCCGCCCACACATTCTCAATAGGATTTAAATCTGGGGAGCGCGCTGGAAAGTCTATCATCTCTATATATGGTCTTTCAGCGAACCAGGTTTGAACCGATCGAGCAGTGTGGATTGGGCTGTTATCCTGTAGGAACTGGAGGTTTCCATCAGGAAAACGAAGCCTGGCGTAAAGAAGCATATACCTCTCAAGAAACCGACTGTATTTCCACTGGTTAAACCGCCCACTAATTCGGTGGAGCGTGCCAGCCCCAGCATGTCACACTTACCCTGCCACTCCTTGCACGAGTTGCAGTGTATTTGGGATCGTACCGGGTACCGAATGGTCGATACACTAGAACTGGCCCCGAAGATGCACTCGAAAAACTAACTTCATCTGAAAATATCACTCTACTCCAGTCAAAGCCAGTTTTTTCAACTGCAAATACGAGACGTGCGTCCTTGTGTTCTTCCTTCAGGACTTCTCTAGAGAGTGCTCGCCTAGAACGTATACCAGCGGATCTTACCCGGTTCCTAATGGTTTGAAGATGGCCAGGGAATTGAGCAGTAGCTTTCATGGATGCAGCAGTATGAAACGGATTACGTTCAACTTCAGCGACCAATCTAGCATCTTGCTCCAGCGTCGAAATACGCGGCCGGCCGGATCCAAGCTTCCTATGAAAACTTCCGGTCGCGTTATAGTTAAGTACCCACCTCTGAGCTGCTCTTTCAGAAATATGGAACCTTCTCGCTGCTTGAGACGCCGAAAAATGCAGGTCAATTACAGCCCTAACATCACTTTCTCTCAAGCTAGCATTTGTATGCGGTGCCATGACGCAAAGCAAAATGAATTAAGTTATGACAATATATTAAGTTGAATATCGTGTGTTGTGCTTTCCGTATTGTTCATTTTTTCCCTCCTATCGCATGGCCTCATATGTTCCGAGAATTACCTGTATGTTATGTCTTTTATAGGAAACTTGTGAACTAATGCGTGAAAACTTTAATTTTAACTGCATACGAGTCCCGACGTTTTTTATTTGACCGACTGTACTTCCTGAAATCATGGGTAGTTAGAAATTGTGTGCTACAGGTTAGGTTAAAATTAGAAATTCATGTAATTACTTTTATTACCTTCTGTAATTTCTATAACATTTTCCATATTGAATTTTAAGATATAGATATAATTGATTTGTCTTATCTTAAAATCTGTTTAACACAAAAAATTATGTATTATTGTATTTATTAGTATATTTCCATTGTTGTAAATATAACATGTTCTTTCCTTATGGTAAACTCAAACTTTTCAATGTTTTGAAAGCCAATTTTTTAAAATAGTGTAAATAGTTATTTTAGTCTAAGTCACTTTATTGTATTGAAATGAACAGCCCCCGATCACAAGCGTTTGCTTCTTCGGGTAACATTTCACATTTGTTCATGATTCTATGGAATTTTTCAACCGTGAAGCACTAGAAACTTTTGTGGATATTGGTTTGAAAGGAAGCTGACTGAGAATGTACATTAACAATTTAATAGTAAAATAGTTATTTGTTTATACCATGAAGAGTGAACATTTTCTAGTATCTTATTTTCTTTCTATATACCTAGGTACGTGATCTTCTCCCTCTTATACATCATATATTACAATTCTTCATCTACTCTACATACATAAAAACAAATAAATATTGCACTATGCAGTTTTAAAATTAAAAGTACTATAATTCTTTTATTTTATTTTTTCCCAAAAAAGTTATAATTCTGTTAAAATACCAGTGTTCATAAGAGTCAAACAGCTGTAATTTATGACAATAAATATAATTTTGTCTTTCATATGAAAGGCGTCGAGTAGGCCTGATCCAATCCCCAATTAATTTAATGCTACATTTGGCGAAAAATGTTGTAAAGCAGCTTACATAGATGAATCCTTTGTTACGCAACACAGTATGAGAGCAACTAGAATTCCAAGGCCTACATTAGCCTCTGACGCAATAAGCCTTTCTGACGTAACAGAGCCGGACAATGTGTAATTTCAGGGCAGTACAAGACTTTCACCATTTATTATAACAGGGGTAAACAATATCTTCTCCATAAAAAATTCCTTCCCCAAATTTAATATTAATAAATTCCTGTGTGACAGTAGTGATCCAAAACAACAGAAAAATAAAATATTGTCACAACCCTTGTATCGATACCATTGAAAAATATGAAAGTACCAATTTCACGATTAAATGAAGCATGCTATTGTTAAGCCCCTCTTTAAAAAAGGGGACAAAAATCTACCATCAAATTACAGACCTATATCGCTCTTAACCTCATTTTCAAAAGTTTTTGAAAAAGTCATGTACAACCGCATAATACACTATCTTAATTTGAATGACATTCTTACTTCATCTCAGTTTGGATTTAGAAGTGGCATGTCCACTGAGAATGCTACATTTCAACTTACTACAGAAATACTGGAAGCGTTAGATAAAAAGAAATACCGGTATGCTCTGGGAATTTTCTGCGATTTAGCTAAAGCGTTTGACTGTATAAATCATGAAATATTACTTCAAAAATTGGATCATTATGGGTTCGATAATTTAACACTTAAGTGGTTCAAATCATATCTTTCTGATAGAACTCAAAAGGTAATAATAAATGGAAATGAATCTAACTTAGGGGTTGTTAAGAATGGGGTACTTCAGGGATCAATACTAGGACCTTTGCTCTTTTTAATTTTCATTAATGACTTGCCCTCTAACTTAAGTGACGAATCAAAGGTATTGCTCTTCGCAGATGATACTAGTGTACTTGTAACAGGAACGTCACAAGAACATTTACCAAGAATAGCTACAAAGGCTTTTCACGAGTTAAACACATGGTTTCTAGCTAATAAAATGACACTTAATATTGATAAGACCCATTTTATACAATTTAGGACAAAAAACAGATGTATCTCAAATCTTGAAATTAATTATGGAACACAACTCATACAAGAAATTAGCAATGTAAAATTTTTAGGACTGCAAATTGACCAAAATCTTGATTGGAAGACACACATAGAAATGATAAGTCCAAAACTGAGTTCAGCGTGCTTTGCTTTAAGAATTTTGAATAATATATTAAAAAATGATGCATTACTTATGGTATATTTTGCATATTTTCACTCAGTAATGAGGTACGGGATCATATTCTGGGGCAACTCTTCCCATAGGGAGAAAATATTTAGATTACGAAAGCGGGCAATAAGAATAATATGTGGAAAGAAAAAAAGGGAATCTTGTAAACCGCTATTTGAAAAATTAAAGGTCCTCACTCTTACAGGGGAGTATAATATATACTCTGTTATGTGTTATGTAGTGAATAATATTGATAAATTTCAAACTAATTTTAGTGTACATGGACGTAGGCCTACTACCAGAAACATGAATGATCTACACAGACCAAATAACTCGTTAAAACTCTTTCAGAAGGGTGCTTATTATTCTGCAGTACAGATATATAACAAGCTTCCAAACAACATTAAATTATTATGTATTCAAAGAAAGAGCAAACCTTTCAAAACAGCTGTCAAGGAATTTTTAATAACTCACACCTTCTACAATTTGGAGGAATATTTCCAGCTTGGATAAATTTGGCAGCTTCCAGCTTCTGTAGGCCTATATTACTGTTATAACATGCATGTATTTTTTGATCTGACGTGTTCTATATCCTTGAGCCCTCCTCAACACAGGATCTACAGGACGAGATATCTACATCTACATAAAATAAAATACAGTTAAAATAGGGTTATATTAATGAGCAAAATATGTCATTTGCTAACATCACTTCACTTTCCCTTAGGCCCCTGTTTTGGCTCTTAAAAGAGCCTTTTAGGGTTGCTAGCAACTTGCATCTGTTCAACAGATCCCAATTTGACTTTAGCGTTAAACTGGAAAAAACAACTACTGCAGAGACTCTGCTGGGCCGCACCATTTGGAACCAAGAGTGCATGTCCCCACTCATCTAAATACACTATCAACAACTGCAGCTCTTACAGCATTCCCATGATTATCTGGTAGATCTTGCGTTGGCACTGGATCATCGTAGTTAGCCTCTACTTCCATCTCAGGTGCATCCTCCTTTTCTTCCAGAGCCAGGTTATGTAGCACAGCAGCAGCAACTATTGCTGCTAATGTTGTTTGCTGCTTGGTTCGAAACCCCAAAGCGAGCACCGGGAATCTCCTCTTGAGAACGCCAAAGCACCGTTCAATGCAGTTTCTCGTGCTTATGTGAGATCTGTTGTATCTTTCCTCTGCATTATTCTGAGGATTTAATATTGGCGTGAGGATAAACTTCTTCTGTTGGTATGCACTATCAGCCAGCAGGAAACAGTTAGGAAATTCTCCCTGCACAAATCTTAAGTTCAGTGTAGAGGCATTGAACACTGTGCTGTCATGTGTAGATCCTGGCCAACGGGCATCGATACTCATGATGCGCAAGTTCTTGTCACATACAGCCTGAACATTATAGGAAAAGTAGTGTTTTCTGTTCCTATACCTTTCTGCATTTTCTCCTCCCGGAGACTGGATCTTGATGTGGGTTCCATCAATGCATCCTATTACAGATGGAAACCCTGCAATGAGATGGAAGGATGCTTTTGCTTCTGCAATTTCTATTGCATTTCGTGGCATGTATATGTAAGTGTCATGAAGAGCAGCAATCTGTGGGATGACTTTTTTAATAATGCGACATGTCGTCGACTTGTGTATGTTCATGTCATCGCCCACCAAAATCTGAAAAGCACCAGTAGCCAGAAATCGAAGTGTAATTAATATCTGATTTATGCTGCTTATTGACTGATTTCTATGGGTTACTGGTGCAATGTTCTGACCAATGTGATCCAATAATCTTGCCACTGTGTCCTTCCTTAACCTGTAGCGCACCTGAAATTCTCCGTCGTCATAAACCTCAAAAGGATGTTTCGGCGCTCGGAACACCTTAGGCCTAGCTACAGCTCCTAAAAGATCCAAATCTTCTTCATCGGAAGACGAAGAATCTGAGGTATGAGATGACGAAGACGATGATGATGAAGATGTAAGTTCCATTTCAGTTCTTTACACCACACGGAACTCGCCAATCCCTGGACTTATCTTGAAGACTGGTCACTGCACGAACGGAGAATAAAAAAGCACGCTAAACTACTAAACTATTTAAAATTAAACTAAACTATTTAAAATTACTGAAAAATACTGCATGTGAACACAAAAACGTAAACACAGCCAAACAAGCGGACCATATACTAGCGCCACAGGTGACGTTCATGTGAATCACAGCTAACAGCCAGGGGCGGTATTCTGTAACTTTCGTCACCAACGCATTGGTGTTGTTGAGAGCTCAACAACCGACAGCAAGATACCAATGGCCAGAGCGTGAGCGATTCTGTAACTCCCTGTTGGTATCTGGAGAACCGTTGTTGAGGCCCACCAATAACTTTGTGAATTTTCGTGAATGTTGGCAATGAAAGTAGCTATGAGAAATCTGTCTTAACAAACTGCAATGAATATCATTGGCTGATGGAGTGCGGGAATGTGATTTCATAATTTCCAAACTGGGCGGGAGTTTAATTTCATGTATATATTTTGAAAGTGGGCGTTTATATTACACGTACTGTCATGTTGCAAGACGCTTATAGGGGGAAAAGGCGGATTTATAATAATAGGAGAAATTCGCAAAATGCCAATGGTTTTTAGTAATGTTTACTGTCATATATATATTACACAGAGACTACACTACACTTTAGAGATTTTCTTCGAAAAAATATTTCAAATAAAACTTTTAGCACGTATTCAGAGTGGGTGGCTTATAACTACCCTAAAGAGAATTTCTTCGAAAAAAGTTTCAAATAAAGTTTTAAGTCCAAGTAACTTATAAGCAACCCATGTGCAAAATTTAAACAAATCGATAAAATCGCGAAAAACTAACATTTTTTCATGTAAAGTCCCTTTAAAAATAAGAGAAACTTGTCGCCAATCCTTGTGTCACATCTTCAGAAGGTACCCAACCCAAATACAAAAAAAAATTCTTACGATTTTCCATTCTGGAGCTAGGCTGTTGACACACTACCACACAGACATGTTTCCGAAAATAGTATTTGGGGATTCAGAATACCTCAAAATGTGTATTTGGGCTAAAAACTCAACTTCAAAGTTGGGGTCGAAAACAATACTTCCTTTATCTGTATTACCTATGGTACAGGCAGAGAAAGTAAAAAAAAAAATTCAGTAGGAGTTTTTACTTAATTTATAGAACACAAGCCAATTATAAAATTATTTTTATATAGATAAAGCAAATAGTAAAGTTTAAGCAAATAAGAGTATCTTATCTTGCCTACTGCTTTTATGACATTTATAAAACCCTTGAAATAAATTAATTGCGTTTTAGGTTAACTTAAAATGAATTCATTAGTATTTAATTTACACAGTACTTTGAAACATTACAATTGGCCTCATAGTTGTTCATAATTATATATTAATTTAAATAACACCATAATATCACTGAAAAAGTGTCTTAAGGGGCTCATACACCAAGAGACCATGCCCAAGCAGGCATTGCAGTAACTGTTCGATATCTTCAACACTATTTGCAATAATAAAATGAAATTTTGGACATTAGAAGTATACATTTGGCGGTTGAAATGAGCACAAAAATTATTACAGTGTCACAAATATGAAGGTTGATATTAGAAAATTATTTTATTTTTCAGCATGCGATTAAGCCTAAGTAACATGATTTCATGCAAAAGTCAATCTGATTGGTGTAATATTTTTTTTATTCACAGCTGACACTATAATCTCGAGGATAAACCATCAATTTATACTGTGGTATGCCTGATACAATTTTCAGGCATTTTAAAATTTCAATATAAAATTATTACGAATTTTTTCACATCATGTTCACAAGTGAAATAATCTTGTGTTGCAAATACATCAGATTATTTAGGTTTATCCTCTAGAACACACAAAAAACTATGGGTGTGCAAAGTTTCATGCAATTTGGACCATTACTTTAAGAGATATTGTGCCTTTTGTGTTGAAAATATCAAGTTATGGGAAAATGGCTCTGAAAATTCAACATGCATTTCAACTTACATAGTATAAGCCACACCCACTTGACGGAAAATCACGAGATACAATATAGCTCATATTATTATAAAAGGAATTAGAGGGAATAAAATAGATGGTTTAAATTAGACAAAAAATTGGTAAAGCCAATATTGTAGCTAGATTTAAATAATATTTTCAATTACAATAGGCTACATTGGCAGGGAGGCATATTTTTTGTGCAGTTAAAAACAGATGCTTCTCTAAGTGTGAAAAGTTTTATAAACTAGTAAACGCTATATAGGCTACCAGTATATTTAAAAGTAAGGACAATGTACATCATATTTTGCTGAGTGATATAGTACACACACACTTACAAAGTAAACTTTGGTACAAAAAAACTATTATATGTATCATGAGTTCATGGCACTTTGCTCAGTTCTAATAAGCACAGTCTTCGTCATTATTTCCTGAAAATTACAAAAAGCCAACAACATCTCACTACTTGAAGCATTGCTTGAGTGGGATGTTTTTCTCAATTGCAAATGACCTACTTGTGCACTGTTGTTTCGAATGAACTGAACAAAATTTTACACTACATTAAAAAATTTAGGCCTACATAGAGGTGACACCCATAAGTGTTCGTTAAGCTTATTATTGGTGCATATTATGTTGTCCACTCTTTAATGCAGATCACATGGATTACAATTCCAAATCTGAAACAAGATAAAGTAAAATAATTAATATTATGTGCAATTATGCAAACATAACCTCAAACATGCTTGTTGCAAAATAAAATTATGTATTTAGTTTTTATATTGATAAAAACATATTAACAAATACTAAGAATCTATTCATTAATGGATATATACTGTACCTTCTCTGTTATTACGAAAATATAGCTATTGACACCATCACGAAGTCGCCCAATTAGGATATAAGCGGCCATTGTATCACAAATATGTCGATATTTCTGCAAATTTTGCGATATTTTGGTACTTTCGAGTTGTTGTTGAGCTCACCGAGGGGTTTGGAGCCGTCGGTGTGTCACCAATATTTCCAGCAATATATTGGTGTGATTTCAAGATCGATACTTGACACCAATAGTTACAGAATAACTTTTTCTAGTTACATTGGTGTAATCGTAGTTGAGAGCGTTGGTGGAGTTACAGAATACGGCCCCAGGTAACCACGCGTGTTGGCGCAGTTATCAGCTCGAGCGCTGGTAACTGTAACTGTAACGATAAATATGGTTTCAGAAACCGCTTTTGCACATACCAGCGTGTTATACCACAGGTAACTCTGCGAAAGCAGATAAAAGTCGTACCAGAAACCGGCCACTATAGAGTTACAAGTAAAAGCTGTGACAGTAGACATTCTTCATTTTTGTTTTGTAATTAACATTAATGAGAGTCTGCTATGAAAAAACTAAACAGTTTAGTTGGAAAATTTGCAATTTTGTTTTCAGCCTATATTTATAACATCACTGAATTTTCTCGGAAAGGTAATAGCGCTGAATTTTAAAAATATCTCTAGTATGAAGTTAATTGTACTTAGTGAGAGAAAACTGTACAAAATTCATAGTTATTAATGATATTTAAAAATATATATTAAATATTATTATAGCAACTAAAAGAACGAACTTTCTATGCTCAGTAAGCCCTTTTTAATATTCTCATCAAATATTATTTCCGTTTTGTAGGACTTAAGTACAAACAATGTCAAAAACTCAAGCTACATTAATGAAAATTCTACCAAGTTTATTTTCATTTATTCATAACTGTAAGTGCCGCGGCTTAGGGCGCGTCACTAGATGCTTTATTTAAATAATTTATTTAACATAAAAAATAATTAGAATATTATATTTATTACTACTGACAAAGCTTTTACATAAATTGCATAAACTAGACGATTTTATTTTTAATTATGCTGTTACACGTGCTAAATATATAATTAAAATGACTAAAACGAGCCTTTTGATTTTGTGAATATAAAATCCACCTATGCTCAGTATGTAAGAAAATTTTTATACATCTAACCTTTTTTAAAAAACATAATTTTTCCTATGACAATTTACCTCGTTTAAAAGCTGCATAAGCTACTAGTCTATAAATCCCGTATATAAAAAACTTATGTACATATGATACAATATTAATCCACTAATAACTATTCCTATGTGAGCTACAGAAGAATAAGCAATTAATGCAATTAATACTATTGTATCATATGTACATAATTTTTTTATATATTTATAGACTAGTACTTTATGCCGCTTTTAAACGAGGTAAAATGTCATAGGATAAATTATGGTTTTTTTTTTTTTTTTTTTTTTTTTTTTTTTTTTTTTTTTTTTTTTTTTTTAATAGGTTAGATGTCTAAAAATTTTCTTACATACTGAGCATAGGTGGATTTTATATTCACAAAATCAAATTATACAGCTCAGTAGGAAGATGAAAATAATTGAAAAACGAGCCTTGTGCTGTCATACGGACGTACAGATTCAAAATGAAACGCTTAAAACGAACCATAGATTCATGAATTTTTACCCTTAAAAGCAAATTATACAAACAATTAAAACGATTGGTAATTAAAACCCCGGCTTCGACGTACATTTCACGATTAAAGTGCACCGCCTGGGGAAAACTACCTCAGATTCGAGTTCCCTAACCCAAAATGTCCCTCCTCACCCTAGAGAATTTTTTCCCAAATCATTCAATGCTTTCCCATTTAGGCATGCATTCATGGTCCCTTCTGTCCATCTACGTAAAAGAAATAAGATCTCTGCGAGTCGTGAGAAAACCGCGCAAGGCCATCTTCAATAAATTTCACATTGAATACTTCTTGTTAATAGGTGGCGTTGGATGTACACAGAAACACGAGTTCAAATATTATATTAAATTGGCTTTATGATTTATGCCCGGTTTCTATAAACTCGTGAAATACCTATGGGTAAATTATTCATGGGCAAATTAGTTCCTAATCACCCACAATGATATAATGAGCAAGGCCTTGGAGTTGTACAGTTAATTTAATTCAGAAGGCGTTGATTCTCATTGTTTAAATTATTATTGATCTTACAAGAGGTTAAATTTTATCCAGCCATCCATGAAAGGATAAATTAACTCGACGATTTACCCTTGGAAAGATCTAGCCCGAGTTTGTAGGAACATTTATTCTGTCATTTTCATATTTACCCAGAGGACATTTATCTAGAAACTCGCCACAAGTGTATGTGATTGCTATCTTTAAATTATTTGTGTTTGTATGGTGTTATTCTTGTGTAAATTTTGTCCATTGGATAATTTACCCATAGGTATTTCGCGAGTTTATAGAAACCGGGCATTAAAAAATTAACCATTCAACAAGAATAATTATTTGCCTACATAATATATGGCTCAATATGGCCAGCATCTTTCCTCACCACTTCCTCTACACACCAAGTCATGTACTTCTGCAATATTTTTTCCGGTTCGTTGAATTAGCCTATGTGGTCTTCCACTTCCAGTTTCCTTCCGAAGTTTTCAGTAGTACGAATCTTTGTTATGAAGTCTTGTACACTTGAGAGACCTGTCTCCGAGGTTTTTCCCCCCTATAGATCATGCCGATAATAGTTATTTACGGTACAAGTGGAAAAAGAGGGGTTTTATTTTGCGAGGACGTATATTTGCGTTAACGACCGCCTAAGGACGAGTGAAGTAATCCTACGAGCAAAATAAAAGTGCTTTACCATGTGTAACATACACCAACTTTAGATAATCGTTAATATTTGTGAAATCACAATAAATGTTAGATATTTTTATAGTTAATTCAAATTTATTTATACTCATTTAAACACTGAGATTATAATCATGCTATGTGTGAATATCAGTAGACCGTGTTCATGCTAATATTGATGTTCCATTTTTCTATTGTTGATGTGTTTATGGCGTGTGTTAATTTCAACTGATGTTAAATTTTTATTTTAATCTCTATATGCATAAAAGGCTTTGTCCTGACTGACTGACTGACTGACTGACAGAGAATCAACGTAGAGCCTAAACTATAATAGGTAGAGACTTGGAATTTTGACAGTACCTTCCTTTCATAATGTAGGTGCTCACTAAGAAAGGATTTTGAAAAAAAAATTTAAATGCCAAAAATTAAATATTTTTGAGAATACTTAATCCCTTTTTACACAGAATTATCAAATCCAAACCACAGTTCACATGACAACAGTAGTTGGCAGTCTTCACATAAGGGTTTGGAAATAAATGAAACGGGACTTGACAAATTAGAGAAGCTATTAAAATTTATATTTCAGTAAATGATGTATCTCAAAATTTTGTAGATTATGTCAAATAATCAGTAAATTCAAACTTTTAATCGAAATGTTAGAATTAATCGATATGTTCCTTACAGCTTACAAGTTCCGCGGGAAAAGCCTTAGCCTAATGGGAAAACATTGAATGTTTTGAACGAAACACATTATGCGGGGTTTTTTTTTGGGCTAGGGAACTCTAATTTGAGGCCTTTTTTCCCCGGGTGGCGCACTTTGATCGTGAAATGCGCCTCGAAGCCGGGTTTTTAGTTTTTTAAATTATCAATAATAAAATTGTTTATGCATGATTTTGGTAAGGTTCATGAATCTATAGTTCATTTTAATCGTTTCATTTCGACTTTGTATGCTCATATGGCAGCATAAGATTCGATTTGTTCGCTTGTTTATTTATATTTTTTAACGTTAAACAATATAATTAAGAGTAAAATTATGTAATTCCTGCAATTTCGTAAAAACATTGTCAGTGTTAATAAATACAATGTTTTAATTATTTTTCTGTTAAATAAATGATTTAAACACAATATCTAGCAGTTGAGTGGGGTACGCCGTAGCGTAGTGGTTGAGGCGCTGCGCTACAAACCGGAAGGTCGCGGGTTCGTTTCTTGGAGTTTTTCAATTGGCCTAATCCTTCTGGTGGCTCTATGGCCCTGAGGTCGACTCAGCCTCTAACAGAAATGACCAGGAGCAATCCTGGGGGTAAAGGCGGCCGGTGCGTAAGGCTGACCACCTTCATATGCCGAATGTCTAAAAATCTGGGAGCCTCAATCTCCTGGAACCCTCTGGGCCTCCATGGCCAGTAATAGGGAACACTTTACTTTAAGAGGCTGCTCTACAAACCGGAAGGTCGCGGGTTCGATTCCCGATGAGGTCGTTGGAGTTTTTCAATTGGCCTAATCCTTCTGGTGGCACTATGGCCCTGGGGTCGACTCAGCCTCTAACAGAAATGACCAGGAGCAATCCTGGGGGTAAAGGCAGCCGGTGCTGGCTGACAACCTTACCACTTTCATATGCCGAATGTCTAAAAATCTCGGAGCCTCAACCTCCTGGAACACTCTGGGCCTCCATGGCCTGTAATAGGGAACACTTTACTTTTTACTTTATCTAGCAGTTGAGTAAGTAATCGCGGGCGAAGCCGCGGGCACCTGCTAGTATCCTTATAAATTAAAAAGCGAAATTTCATCACCCATTAATGTTTAAAAAAAATCTTGATTAATATCTTATCTCTAAACCACAACCTACACTAGAACTGGGGGTCAACTGTTCTTGGGCAAATATTATTGGTGATAGAGTTAAATGCGTAACTTCGAAGCACGTGGGCCCCTCATGTAACAGTCATTAGGATCAATACACAGTGTAATCATTAACACTTCATATAAACAAAATATACAAGATTTCAGCAGTGTCTAGAGATTATTCATTGCATCACGGAAACAAAACGTCAATTATATAAGACGTCAAATCAATGATTTACAATCAACTCAAGTTCATAAAATACAAGGACAAAATATGATACTCTACGACGGAGATTTCCTATTAGAAACAATAGAAAAATAATAAAAGTAACATGCATTAAGGGTCTAACATAGACCAATGTTTGAGCCTGTGTTTCCATGTAGATCCAAAGCCACCTATTAACAAGACCGTATTGAATTGTGAAATTAATTGAAGGTGGTCTTGCTCGGTTGACATGCCAATCGGGGGAAAAAAAGAGCATAGCTGAAATCGACTTTTTTTTTTTTTAATATAAGAAAATGTTATTATACAAATGCATATTTCAATTGTGCTCATAAATATAATGATAAATCGACTTTTTGCAATGTAACAGATCAATTCGTCGATTGATTTTGTTAACCCGTTCTACTTGATTCATTTGTTTACGACTCGTAGAGATTTTATTTTTTAAGTGAAACTTCTTTAGCCGCGCTAGGAGTAAATCGAGAACTAACCCAAAGATGCGTTAGGCTCTAGCGTTACGAACAAAATCGTCACTGCAAGAGACGGACTACACAGAAAACAATCAACTCAATGATTAGGCTTATCCAAAATTTAAAAAATAAAAAAATCCTAATTAAAAAATCTAAAAATCCAAAATAAAAAATCCAAAATTAAAAAATACAACAATAAAAAATCCAAAAATTACAAAATCTAAGTTTCACTTCTGTCGCGTGACATTCCACGCACCCGATTTTTTTTACATAGGTGGACAGAAGGGGATCATGAATGCATGCCTAAATGGGAAAACATTGAATGATTTGGACGAAACTCTTTATGCATTTTTTTAAAACTAAGGAACTCGAATCTGAACTTTTTTTTTCCTCCGAGTGGCGCACTTTAATCGTGAAATAAACCTCGAAGCCGGGTTTTGTAGCCTTTTAATTATTATCAATAGTTTTATTTGTTTATGCATGATTTGGGTAAGGTCCATGAATCTGTGGTACGTTTTACTCTTTCCTTTTCAAATCTGTATGCTCATATGGCATATTGAACATTTTGAAAATTCCTCCCTGCACTTACTGTTTCATCGAAAATATTAACAATAAATTTATATAATAAATCAATCCCCTTTGTCTACACAAAAATAACAGGGTAACTTAAAGATATTTTAATAAAAAATTCTGAAAACTAGTATTTTACACTTACATTACTTAAAAATTAGGAATGCTTAAAAATATAAAAGTTTTAAAAAGAAAACTTCAAAGATGTTTTAATCCTTAAATGAATAATGTTTCCTACATGATACAATAGTTTGCCTTAAATTTGTAATAAAATAACGGAAAATGACTCAAAATGAAATTTAAAATCGTTGTCAAGTTTACAGAATAGAGCGCAATTATAAGCCTAATCATTTTGTTAACTGTTTTCCGTTCAGTCCGACATGGATTTATAATTTGCGTGATAATCTGAATTCCGCCCATTTAAGGGTTAATCTGTTCTGGCTTGGTCTGTTCTGTGTGCTAATTGTACTGTACTTAAATAAATTACTTTTTTCGTGATGTATCCAATATTACTGTATTTGATTATTCGGAATGGGTCTAGTCCTAAATAACCCGGATAACTGAGTTCTACTATATCTTTCTTAATTTTAATTAGCTACCGGTATGTGAGTCGGCCGCGGTGAGGTAGCGTGCCTGCCTTTAGATCCGAAGGACGCGGGATCAAACCCGGCCGCAGTCGATGGAGGGACTTCAAGCTGGGGGGCCCATGTCGTAGATTTACGGCATGTAAAAGAACTCCAAGCCTAAATTACAGCCTCTGGGCAAAATTTCTCGGCCCTTTCACGTCCAAGTCACGTCTTAGTTTCCTGAGGGGGGTTGAGAGGCGATGGGATTACCACCTGCCCCCTCTAGGAAAATAAGCGTAACAAAAAAATCATATACGTAACAGAAACCTCCACTTGGGGGCCCCTTCGCCCCAACATAGGGACACTATAGGGTTCTAGACAGACAGACCGGTATGTGAGATACTAGGAGGTGCCCGTGGCTTCGCCACGATAATTCTTTTAAAAATTAAAAATTAAGAGTATAATAATTATTAAAGCATTATATTTATTAACACTTGCACGCGAATCATTCATAAACTAAGCCATTAATAATTAATGAAACAGCTAAAATTCCTGCTTTAGAGTACATTCCACGACATGAAAGCGCCCCCTGGGAAAACTATATCAGAATCGATTATGCAGTTCCAAAGAACCTGTGAACAAATAATACGTATTGTTTCTCAGCTGTTTATTGACATGAATATCATGTGAATTTTATTTTCTCAATTCAGTGTAATTTTCAGAAATTATATAATGTTTCAAGGGAAAGAATGGTTTGTTTGGATTATTATTATCAGCTATATTTCAAGAGATAAAACCATCAATATTTTACAGCTGTTGGCCCCGGCTTCGCCCGCCATTATTCATTGTATCCAGGATTTTTAAGAAAATTACACTGGTAGATTATTAAAAATGTTTGTGGTTCAGAGCTATGAAAATTGTAAGTAAAAATAAAATTAGAATATTTGTTCATTGTGTTCATTTCACTTAGGCCTTATATAATAAAGAAACGGTCTTCCTTCCTAATTTTGTAGTCGTCATGAAAGTTTAGACTGCGAGAGACGAACATCGCCGAGTATACCCGATGTCCCACGAAGCGGGCGAGCAAGCACGCTATTTAGGGCCGTTGAATTGTATAAGAGTAGATTCGTATATAAGCTCACCGTTTGCAAGCAAAATTACTAAACTATCCTCCATGGTGCTACATCCCATAGCGGGACAGGACCTATCATTCGACCGCTGCATCATCTAGGCCTACCTCTGTCTTTCGAGATCGGCAGATGGCAGGATTGGGGCCATCAGTGACCATCCGACTACTTTATCAACAAGCTCCACAGTTGTCCTCACGAGAACAATGCGATGAGGTGTCAGAGATAAAAATCCGGACCTGCGGATCTGTAGACATTTAAGCTAACCACTAGCCCATGCAGGCGGTCGTTTGCACACAAACTCACATAAAAAGTACCAGTACGCACGTTATTGGATTATAATATTTGTATTAAGACTTATTTCTAGTGGAATAGTCTCAGTAAATAACACTGTGTTATCTGTTGCATCAGTTATAAGCCGGACCAAAGAAGCCGGATAGTAACTTGTGAATGTAGATCCAGTAAATCGCTCATTTCTTGCTTTCCTTTCACTTTCAATGAAGAGCTTGCTTCCAAACTCCCGTAAGGCATTTTGTTATGATTTTCAGGAGGAACGAAAACTTATAACCAGGGCCCGGATTCTGATGACATATCTTTTTATTGATGCTGCATAGACATTGCCAATTCCTAGATAAATCCTAATCAAGGCCTCTAGATTATAAAAATTCATTTTTACTAGGTAATTTTTTGTCATTTTATGCAATTTTATATTTTTAGGGCAATTATTTCAAATTTACGTCATTAATTTGTAATTTTCGTGTCATTTTCTTCCTTATTTAGTCATTTTTATGCATTTACATTGAGTATATTAATTTTTTTGTCTTCTTTGAAAAGTTGCTTGTTTAATGCAAGAAGGACACACTCGGTGTTCAAGTGTTGCCATGTCTCAGTCGGAAAGGAGAATCAAAGAAACGCTAAAGTATTTAGACCTACACCATCCTTTCTGCATTTACAGTTTTTTTTACCAATATGTACTAATTACTCTATAACTTTGCGTTTACAATAATAATTGTTTATAAATAAAATATAGGGGTGGGCCAGCATTTTTTGGACCGCTTAGTTCCTCTCTGGAATATGTTTGTTTTTACAAAGTATTATTCATTTAAAGACGCTGCGCTACAAACCGGAAGGTCGCGGGTTCGATCCCCGATGAGGTCGTTGGAGTTCTTCAATTCGCCTAATCCTTCTGTTGGCACTATGGCCCTAGGGTCGACTCAGCCTCTAACAGAAATGAGTACCAGGAGCGATCCTGGGGGTAAAGGCGGCCGGTGCGTATGGCTGACAACCTTACCACATTCATAAGCCGATGTCTAAAAAATATGGGAGCCTCAACATCCTGGAACCCTCTGGGCCTCCATGGCCTGTATAGGGAACAGTTTACTTTTTAATTATTCATCTAAAAATGTGTAAACTCGGAAGTACCGGTAGTCGATCTAATTTCTTTGATTGGCTTTTACGAGGGAGAATCAAATGAAAACCACAATTAATGTTTTACCACTATTTTGCTGCAGGAAGAATATTTGTTTGTACATTATTTTTCTACTTAGTCCCCTCCTAGTTCAACGCACTTAAGCCATCGGATAGGAAATGCTTCGATACCGTGTGAGAAAAATTATTTTGGTTGATGCTGTAGGCATTCATGCACCGCCGATTGGACGTCTTCATCAGACTTGAACTTCTGCCCTCCAAGGTGCTCCTTTAATGGACCAAAGATGTGGAAATCCGATAGTGCCAAAGTGAAGGGGATTGCTGAGTGCAGGTGTTTTGCTTCAACGCCCGTCCTCATGCTCCTCGTGCAACAATGAAAACCGTCGACATTCGCCATAATCGCCAGATTAGGGACCATCAGATTTCCACATCTTTAGTTCATTAAAGGAACACATTGGAGGGCAGAAGTTGAAGTCTGATGAAGACGTCCAATCGGCGGTGCACGAGTGGCTAAAGTGTCAAACAAAAGAATTTTTCTCACGCGGTATCGTAGCACTTCCTATCCGATGGCGCAAGTGCATTGAACTGGGAGGGGACTATGTAGAAAAATAATGTACAAGCAAACATTCTTCCTGCAGTAAAATAGTGGGGGAAAAAACTGATTACGGTTTTCATTTGATTCTTCCTCGTGCAATAGAGAATGTCACGAGAAAAGCACCTAGTCCTTGAGGTGAGAAGTCAGTAGCCTCTTCCACCACAAGTAGGCCGATCCCTGCTTGTTCGTCTAGCCGTGCGTCTCGTGTTTCCATTTATTGGCGCAACTGAAACC
The DNA here is from genome assembly GCA_964059195.1 of Ectobius pallidus. Lineage (NCBI taxonomy): Eukaryota > Metazoa > Arthropoda > Insecta > Blattodea > Ectobiidae > Ectobius > Ectobius pallidus. Next base: position 140,626,099 of record CAXKWD010000008.1, read on the forward strand.
TTACAAAAGTTCTCAGTTCACGAGAGGATTGACCAACAAACACTACAATCCTACTATAGGCCTACACGTTTGCCGGTAAATACCAGTCTGAGTGCGTAAATCTCCACCCTCGTAAGATAATTAGACGTCGACCTATTTCTACAAGCATTTTGTTTCTTTGCTATTTCTTACGTAAACTGTACATCAGACGATCCACGATTTATTTGACTAATTAAACTGTGATGTAGCCTAAATATATATATATATATATATATATATATATATATATATATATATATATATATATTAAATTCCGAGTGAGGCGTTTGAGGCAGTAGGGTCAATCTGAGTGTGGGTTTTTCTTACTCTCATAACTCTCCAGGCCCTGGTTTATAAATGGAGATTTATAAATGAACCTGGGCATTTTCCTAAGGCGGCAAACCTAGAAAGGGCGGAAATTTTTTATGGGAATTTTTTATAATATTAAAAAAATGATTATGTAATAACATATTGTGTCTCAAGACTTAATGGACCTGTAGTTTTACAATGATCACGAAAAAGCCCTTCGATAGAAATATAAAATTTATGATTCTTTTTTTAAATAAACTTTACGCCAATGGAATTTAAAAGAATTTAACTTGAAATATTGAAAAAAAGTAGAAATAGGGCTATTTTTTTTGCTCTAAAAATATTGATTTGTATATTCTTTTAATGCATATTTTTTACGAACATCATTATTAAATATCATTATTTAATATATTTAATATAATATTCTTATTGTAAAATTTCAAAGACTGGCTATATTATACATTATAAATATTTATTAGAGTTTTAGGCAATTTTTTTGTAAATGAAATTACAATAGCAATCATATATTTTTTCTCACAACGTAATTACTTTTATTTTACAGAAAATACTATTCGGAACACTATTGGTTGATTCTTGGGCAAAACGCAAACTTAACACTAAAACAATAACTTTGAGGTGGGGGTGGGTGGGGTAATAATAAAAAAATGAAAGGGTCAGTTATACAAAGCTTTGCCTAGGGTGCAAAGTGCCTGAAATCGGGGCCTGTAAATGCCAAGCTGTAATTTGCTTTCCATCTACCCTGAGTTCCTCCATGCCCTTTTCTAGTATTGACCTAGTTCTGATGTCCCCTCTCGTTCTGTATAAAATGCGTTGCCAATTTAGTGACCACCAAGTTTAGTGTCCATTATTTTGTGGTTCAAAATAAAATATATTTCTTCCTTCTGTATCTAGCAGAATTGTTGATCGGGACTTGTAATCGATTTTTTTGTGGATTTTATTTGAAATTGTTGTTTAAAAATTCAGTTTTCATAGTACAAAATCTCTACTCCCAGGGAAATATGTTTATAATCATAATGTTCAGTCAAATTATTCTCAGGCAAATTCTTATATGGAAGAGTATTTTTGTGAAAAAAATAGATGTGTGAAACTGGTTAAAAATAGCATTTTTAAATTTGAAATATCTGTCCCTTTTTTAAAGATTAGTCTAATAACATATCAAGAAATATGTTTGAATTTTTCAAACATTTATCCCGTGTGTGTGTGAATTGTTTCAATAATTTACTAACTTAAAATATGAGTGTTAGTTTTTTATTAGCAATTTCAGCAAAATAAGATCAGCATTTTATACTTAAACTTCCCTCAGAGGTTGGCACCAAAATGGCTAAGTAAAAACCATTTTGAGTCAGGTCTATTTCAGAGTTGTTCAAAAAAATATGCATAGGCCTAACATAACTAAATGAGCGCTTTAAAAAAAAATATGGACGTTATTCTTTTATTTCTATTTTTGTCCGCAAATGTCGCTGTCCAGCTGCACAAATAAAATGCTGACATTAAAATATGTGAATATCCATCGGTGTCAAATTGAACCTACAAACCAAAGAAAATGGGTCGGATTACGTATTCATTTGGTAGTAGCCTGAGGACAGGGGGCATTCTTGTGGTTTCAGTATAGTATGACTTTACGAGTGTCAAAACATAACTGAGACCGTTCTTTATGCTTGTGGGTCACTGTATCCCATTATTGAGTACAACATTTCGTTCCTTCACATTTTAAGATTGATTTTAACTTGACGCATTCTGGGATTGTAAACAGGGATTTAAGGAAATATAATCAATTAGAATAATTAATAACAATGTCCGTTTTTCTTGCCGGTGCTGGAGCAGTTTAAGATTTAAAAAAAATCCCTTTAGGCAAGCCTACAGGTTGAGGTGGATTTCGAAGTACTTTTGGTTTAATTTATTGTCCCTCTTCTCCTTTAGCCTTGGCATAACAAACCCGCAATAATAATTGCAAAAAAGAGTATCCTCTTTCAAACTTTCAAATCTCGCCTTATATGAGGGCTATCGAGAAACTAGTTAATGATTTGTAGAGTACTCATCAAGAGCTTTTCAATGATACTCCACATGACGTGGTTTCAAAAATTTCGTATTTCCATCCCCCACTCGTACCTCCAAAACTCCCGAATCGTTCGTGTCACTGTGAACTCCATAGGGAGTACTCTAATTTGCCAAACCAAGTTTCCCTCTATACTTCATAGGGGCCGAGATATGATTTTTCTTCTTCAAAACTTCAACCCCCGACTCCCCTTGGGCCAATTTTGCTCATTAACGAACTTGTCCGAACTATCTTCAAAATTACGGCCGCTAGCGTGTAAATATACATATATATATATATATATATATATATATATATATATAATAAATAAATTGAACTGGCGGCTGTTTCGTACTTAGGGAGGCATGAAACGTAAATATGAAAGAATTTTTCAAAAGTCATGACATGGTATCGATTGCAATAGGTAGATTTTTCTTCAAAATCTACCTAAAAAATTGTGGTTGCAAATTACTGGATTTTTTTAAAGGAAATCCGGATCTTGAATTATATTTTATTGTGTATATTTAGGGAATGGATTCAATTGTTTCCGGTAAAAAATAACAGAGTACATAACATCTAAAAGATGTTATGCTTTATTTTTTTCCTTTAAATGCTTTCTATTCTGCAGTCTGCGGTACGCCGTTGCATAGTGGTCGAGGTACTGGACTACAAACCGGAAGGTCGTGGGTTCAATTCCCGATTAGGTCGGTGAGATTTTTCCATTGCTGTAATCCCTCTGGTGGCACTATGACCCTGGAGTCAACTCAGCCTCTAACAGAAATGAGTAGGCCTACTAGGAGTATTCCTGGGGGGTAATAAACGGCCGGTGCATATGGCTGACAACCTTACCACCTTCCTGTGCCGATGTCTTAATCTGGGTGCCTCAACCTCCCGGGAACCCTACGGGAGCACCTTTATCGGCGGACGACTTGCTTCCAGGACGCCGGACCGTGCATTCTCGGCAAATCGCAAAAATAATCTCTCTATACATAACTAATCGTTGTGTTCAATGGTTAATATTGTTTCATTTTATGATGTTTCAGTGTTCAGTCCTTACAGTTCTTAAGAATTTACGTTATGTATATACTGAAAATCCAATTCATGTCCCCCAAATATATTTTCAAGTTGGGGCCTTCCCCACATTATATATATATATATATATATATATATATATTTTACATCGGCCTTATATGAAGAAGCTTAAATATTCGGGGGGTGGGGGGAGAAAGTACCTTGCTCCCACCCAAAGCCAGCGCCTGTGTGTATGTATTACGTTTGTTCTCTATACAAATGTACATGCTTTGGCCGATTTGTATAAAATTTTGCACATATATCCTCTTGAACCATGAGAAAACACAAGCAACATTAAAATTCAGACAAATTACAACTTCCCTTATTATCAAGCCCTATGAGTAATATTTCCTCTATACAAACCTATATGCTTTAACCAATAATTACCAAACTTTACACACGTGCCCTGTAGAACCATGATAAAATTCTATGACATATTAATACTCGAACAAATCACCCCTTATTTGTTTCAGCCCTATTATGTGATCTCTATACAAATCTACATTTCTTAACCAAATTTTACGAAACTTTACATACAGACCCTATAAAACCACGAGTATATTTTCACCAAAACTAATCTTGAAAGAAATCATTTCTTAATTGTTTCAAACCGTAACATATGATCTAGATTTAAATCCACTTTCTTTGGCCAATTTTGTTCATACTTGACACACAGACCCTACAGATTCAGGAAAAAATGTTAGGCAACATTAATTTTAAAAGAAAGGATCCCTTAAATGTTCAACCTATATTATATGACTATTATTTAAATCTACATGAGTTTGAAAATTGAAAGCCTCTACAATGTCTTTGGAAAATAAAAACAATAAAGGTGCAAACAAAGACCATGAATCTTCACTAAAATACAAGAAATTGTAGTTAGAGACTGGCAAAGCTGGTGTGTGAAGAGTATAGGTGTAAGTGAAGTAAAACTTTAGCTTACGAACATGGTTGCAGAGTCACTTTTTACACACCCTTACAATCTAAGTTATACAGATTAAGAAATACTAAATGTTCATGCTTCAAAACTTGATACTATGTAGTACAGTGCATGTCGCTTATTGTGATCACTTCAGGATGCAGCTAATCTGATAATATTAACCAACTGATAACAATATCTGAAAGAATTAAATGATGGATATTTATTCACATATAAGATAGTACATGGATATTAACAATATTAACCTACAAAACAGAATTAAAAGCTATTTATCCATAAAATAATATGTATCACTGAACGACTTGCAATACAGTAATAGACTGCAAGCAACTACTCTTTCAACCAACAACAAAGTTTTTAATTGTTTTTAATTAACCAATACTCCATACTCAGTTACAAGTTATGAGTGTTTTTGGAAGTCTACACTGATCTGCGGTGAACTCCGTATAGCAAAACATCTAACGCCTGTCCGTTCAAGTCTTTTCAATTTATACTAGCCATCACTGCATGTCAATGCTGTTATTTTCATAAATAAAAACTGCAGCTTAACTGTGGGTGAAACATGTTTTTCTGCTTAAAACAGAAAGTTAGGCAACGCCACTCCCTTCGAACTGGTGAGCTGGGAACAGTATTGCAACCTCTGGTTCAACACAATACAGTTGAGTTAGAAACGAAACGCTTAAAAACAAAATTTTGAATGATATACAGTACTTGGAAATAAAGCCAAAAAAAAGGAAAATGTGATGACATAAACCGAATCTTTGATTACAATAAACAGCATTTTTTCAATGTATCAGTATTAATCCATACGGGACTTCATAAAACTGATAGCATAACCTGATTGATAACATTATCTGCGATTACATTAAGCGACGTCCACTGTACTACAAAATCAGTATTACTTTCTACTGAAAAATGTCTTCATTTACAATATGCACAGATGTCTTCATTTACAATATTTTTGGTAACTAGCATTAGCTACACTCAAAATTATTACTGGCTGTACTCACCAGGTTTTAAGTCTTAGCAGGTCACAGCCAGTCAATCACATCCATTACATGTCATCACTGCATGGCCGAGAAGCTTAATATTATCCTGTTGAAAATCGTATTGTCTCTCACCACTGTAACAATTAAACATTTCAATAAGCATTTCACATTATATTCTACAGGACAAGCTTTTAATTAGAAGTCAGAACATAAGGTACAATCTGCTCTAATAATTCTGTCTTTACAATTTTAAAATGCTTTAGAACAGCTTTTCTCAACCTTTTTGAACCTGAGGACCTCTAAAATGTCTAAAAAAATTTACGGACCCCTAATTTTACATCCCATTTTTAAAAGAACGCCTATATTCTTAATATTTGGGGTATCAATTATAGGTCATTATAAAGAAATATGTGAAAAAATTTTACTTCTTTACTTTCCAATTGCTTTATGATATTTTTAAATTATGTCTGCGGACCATCCGCACCAGTGGTCCACGGACCATAGGTTGAGAAACGCTGCCTTAGAAGGACAGAGGAATACAATAATTAAATCTTGGTAACATCTTGGATTCGTATTTGGGAGGTCCCTGGTTTAAATCCGATGGCCAATTTGACATGGGGTTTTTAACATGGACATTTACTACCATGATTCATCCTCGCTATTTCATCTTATATCATATCTATTTAAATTAATATCAGTTGAAATTTAATCCATAAAATACAATAACAATAGAAAATAATTAACTATCAATAGTTTCATGGCCTATTGTATAGACACAGATCCTGAACTTCTGATATGGCCTCCTAGCTGAAAGGAGTATAAATACAGCTGAATTTTTAAAAAAAATTGATTAAATCAATTTTCTTCTTCTTACTTTCAACAGCTACTTGTAGACCAAGTGATGATCCTGGAAACTATGACACCACTGGACTTTATGGATTTCCGAGATTACCTCTCTCCGGCATCAGGTTTCCAAAGTCTTCAATTTCGATTATTAGAAAACAAATTAGGAGTCAAACAGGTATGTCCTGTATGTTTAATATTGCTTCTTGCATTACATTCTGGTTTTAAGACATGATAAACAATTAGCTGGCACATTTTGTACATGCACATCATTTTATCAGAACCATACTGGAACAGCAGTACCATACTGATCAAACTTCCAAAATCAGTACAATTGGTGTACAGTATACTCAGACATCTTTTGGGCTGTAGGCCTATTCATGGGCATATGTACGACTAGACATTTCATATCGTGTTGCAGAAAACTTCTTCAGTGGCTGTTTTTTTTTTCTCACTTTGAAATCTGAAAATGGTGCATGCCTTTTTTTTATCTCAATTAGAAGTCAAATGCCATTTTCAGACTTTGGACCGAGATAAAAAAGCAGCCACTGGAGAAGATCCTTGCAGCTGAGAACAAAACATTTGGAGATGAGTACTCAGTGCAGTAGTCCCAAAAGTTTCACAAAGTATATCTGTTTCAGGGAAATTTTAGTGGAAGATGTATATCTTATCTGGATATTACAGGACAGTATGAAAGCACTTAATACGAGACTTTATTAATAAAATTATTTATTTTATACAAAAAATGCAAAATATTTAACTGGATTCAACATGTGCCAGGGAGCAATGCACTTACATCCATAATCTGGCATAAAATGGGCATATCAGTACATTTCTGAGATTTCAAAAGATGAACTTCATCTTATTATCACAAGGGCTACAGTAAAAATTAGTTTGAAACCAGACTACTTTGATTTGAAGATAAAATCTTCATGATTTGGTTCCCGGCTATGTAATCAAAAATACTCCACAGAACCTCTTTCGATGGGTCACCAAAATGTTTCGTTCTCGTTGGCTACTCTCGCATTGCTCGCTCTAGTCAATGGCAGAATTGACAAATTTTCAAACAAATAAATATAAAAATAAATGAAACCTAATCACAGCAAATGATATACTCAATAAAACACAGGATATACAGTACACTAATGAGTAAGATTATGCTCAGGGTATACGGCATATACCCAAGTATACTCTCCACTTCACCACTGAAAATACTTCCTTCAATATAGCCTACAACTCGAAAGATATCTAGCTTTCAAGACTCTAGCCGTGAAAGCCTCAGATTAATTGGCGTAACAGCTGAACTCTGCATGAATAAAACTGATAAATTCCATGTTTTGGGTAAAACCATACATCTGGCAACTCTAATGGTAAGTGTGGTTTAAAACTACTTTTTCAGGAACATCGTGTGAAATATAATCAGAAGTATTCAAATGTGTTTGGAAATGATCCAGAGGCAATTAAAGCCATAGAGAGATCTGAGAATGAACCCGCATTAGCACAGCTGGTTCAAAGATGGCTAGAGCGAACTCCAGGCCTTGAAGCAGAGGGATTTAACTTCTGGGGAAAGTACAAGCAGGCTGTTGAAACACTGCTATCCAAGCAACAAAAAGCTGCTGAGGTAAGTAATAAAACAAGTATTGCACAGCAGGACAGTTTGAAGGCAAACAGTACTTTACACTTACAGCAATTATTCAGCTGTACTAAGGAAAAAGGCAATAACTGCATGAGCTTGAAAACTGAGAAAATTTATATCAATGTTAAATCAAATTCTCTTTACCTATTAGTTTATGGATGACATTGAAATTGATATAGTAATTATAAAATGAGCATGAAAGTTTATATCTGGCATCAAAATTATTTTTGCCATAAATTATTTAATTGTGACAGATATTCCCTTTTTACAAAGCGTATGTGGATTTGGCTTTGATTGCAAAAGCAGTAAGTGGAAGTTACTGCTTTTCCTTATGTTGTAGCGAGTATTTACACCTTTCTGGCATTGCTGAGTTATTACAGTGTTACCACCAAGAATTATTATCTTGATGAAAGTCCAATCTTAAACAGCAGTACTTTTGCAGTTGCTTTCGATTTCCTTGCAATTTGGCATGAATTTTCCTCGTAGTCATTAAAAATTATGTTATGTGAAAGAATTGTTATCTTTTGATTCCATTTTAAGATGGTGGCCATTTTAGCAGTTCAATTTCATGTAATGTTCAGCTTCTTTCAACGATTCTGGCCAGACAGTTAATGCTATAAAAATTTGAAGACTATTTTCACTCTTGAGTGTAAAATTTTGTATTCCTTTGTTCCAGTACATTTTTATGTAACTCTAATGGTTTACTGGCATTTCGTCTCTTTGTCTGATAATTGTTTCTTATGTGTCATGACCAAACATATTGTTTGAATCGATTTTCTTCCAATTTGGCTTAAATGTTCCCTTAAGTCATTAAAAAAGATGTAAGGACTTTTATCCTTTGATTTCATTTCAAGACAGTGGCCATTTTAATTGGTGGAGACCAGAACTTTGATTTTTTGGACACCAGGTCTACTGTTCACAGAACTACTAGTTTAGTATTAAAGAATCTGACAAAATGCATTGTACTTTTAATACTTTAACTTTATGTAAACAAAATTAACATACCGTACCATGTTGTATTAAAAATTACTATATGTAAATATATTTAAGATAATATGTACTCTTGCTTAAAGAACTCCAAGCTTAAATTAGAACCTCTGGACAAATTGAATTATTTATCACCCCTTTCACGTCCTTATGATACCTTAATTTCCTCTAGAGGGTTGTGAAGCAATGGGTTTATCACCTGTCCCTCTGCCCTCTCTCAGAAAATAAGCATAACTAAATTAGCCCTAGATAATGAACTTCCACAAGAGTCCAATTGTTTAGACTGACCATACATATAGTTTTGAATGGGACAGTTTGTGACCGTTATTTTTTTTTTTTTATTTATCAGTAAACTGAACAACCATTGTTTGATACTAAATATCAATATCTGTAGCAATTTATTCAGAGAAAATAACATATCGCATGGTGTAGTGAACAGTGTTGACTTAATTTATTATGCCAATTCATTTATGGTGTAACAAAATAATATGAACAAAATTAATATTTTTACATTTCTATTTGCAGGCAGAAGAAAATGAAACAATTCGCCTTCACAGATTTGCAGATTATGAGAAACGGAAAGAAATATTTGATTCCATATTTGATCCAGCAATACATGGAAAACTAGTATCAAGAGGAGAAAGGAGGTTCTCTCACAAAGCAATGCAAGGAGCTATAATGATCACATTCTACCGAGATGAGCCCAGGTTTAGCCAGCCTCATCAGTTGCTTATGCTGCTTATGGACATTGACTCACTTATAACAAAATGGAGGTGTAAGTTACTTTGCATTACAAACTACATGGAGTTTACTCAGTGCAGAATTTAACACAATCTGTACAATAAGAGCAAGTGTTTGTCTGTCTGTCTACCTGTGGGCAATGCCTAGCCAAATGTACTGCATGCAGAGATCGGAAATTTTTAACATAGATGGACTGATAGGTAGCCAAATGCACCTCGAAGCCAGATTTTTAATTTCCGATTTTGTTTGTGAGTTATGAATGAAAAACTGGCAAAAAAAAGTATGCGTGGAATGCCATGCGACAGAAGAGCCCCTCCGAGCCGCAGGGAACAAAAAGAGAAACGATCAGTGCAAGGGTAAAATTTCCCATCGCAGAAAAGATTCAGTGTGAGACATAATAAACCCTGCGCTGTTCAGTATATTGCTCCTAAACTAATACAAATGTTCCTAACCTAACATAACCTGTTATGGACCTAGAATTCTTAATGCAGAAGCTTTTTTACCTCTCCACATCTTTCAAAAAACATTGCTACAACAGTCGTTTATCTGCAGAATTCAATCGGCATGTAATAATGTTCGTAATATTGGCGACATTGTAGACTTGGTCTCACTCGCTATAGCCCGGTTGTGACAGCGGTCACCTTATTCTCAAGTTTAGCAAAAACTACTATAGATAACATGACTGGCAGATACTAAAAAAGTGTCAAGTTAGATTTGAAGGTGGCAAACTAAGCTTGAAGAGATTGTTACGTGTGGCAAACATCTATTATTTCTAATTAAATAGTCTGCCTCTATGGACTAACAACAATTAAAAAGAACACTGTATGTTACTAACCACTCTATAGGCCTACATACTTGAAATTTTTTGCAACAAATAAAAAAGTATAATGTTTTTCTTGAATCCCTAACAGATAATCATGTACTTATGGTGCAACGCATGATCGGCTCTGCTCAACTGGGTACAGGTGGTTCTTCAGGTTACCAATATCTTCGCTCCACACTCAGGTAAACTAATTTAATTTGAATTACTACAATTTTGTCCAAAATTATCAGTTTGAAATTATTATAACATCTAATATGGTCAAATTCTTTTTTTAGTCACAGGCCTTTCCTACAGATAATGAGGGTCAATATTATATTATTTTAGACTTCAGTAAGGTAGCCACTTCCTAGCTCGAGAAATGGAGGATGTATGTACGTAGAACACAAGAAGTTAACTGTAAGATAAACTTGTGACTCTATCACCTACCCTCACTTGTAAATTGCTTCAAAGAAGACTGCAAAGATTTATACAGTAAGTCCCACTCAAGAGTTGGCCAATGATGCGGGTTTCTGCATCACGGCAGGCACTGCTCAAACTCCCGAGCGATCGGGTGAAATATCTACGCAAATAAAGCCGCGATCGGTGTAATGATTCAGGTTCTCACATTTACAATTACGTACCTCATCACAAGAGATTTTGGAAATGTTCTCCTCTCATCCACACATTACTGACATTTGTTTAGGAAATTTTCTTTCACTCGCATAAGTTCAGCTTCCGAGACAGAGTTAATTTATGTTGTGATCTTGTCTTTAAGTTCTTCTAATGTATGGGAAATTGATGTATACACTTTATTTTTCAAGTTTCCCCATAAATAATATTCACATACTGTTAGAAGAACTTAAAGACATCACAAGAGAAATTAACTCTGTCTCGGAAGCTGAACTTATGCGTGTGAAAGAAAATTTCCTAAAAAGGTGCCAGTATTGTGTAGATGCAAGAGGAGAACATTTACAACATCTCTTGTGATGAGGTACGTGGTTATTTTCATTGTAATTTTAATTGTAAATGTGATAACCTGAATCATTACACCTATCGCGGCTTTATTTGCGTAGATATTTCACCCGATCGCTCAGGAGTTGGAGCTGTGCTTGCCGCGATGCAGAAACCCGCGTCATTGGCCAACTCTTGCGTGGGACTCACTGTAGAATTATAAAACTAAAAGTAACATACAACTTTCTTAATAATTATTAAAAACAAGTCAGCCTGGGTGAGGTAGCCAACAAGGCACTGGATTTTTGTTCCAATATTCAAGGGCTCAATCCCAGCTCAGATCTGTACCAGTTAATTAATGCTCCTACCAACTGAAATAGCCTGAGTTTGATTCCCAGCATCAAACGGAAACTCAAAAGCCAGAGGTTAGGGGTTTGAATCACAGTATCAAAGAAATTTTTCTCCCAAAATATTCTATAGAAAAAGATGTTGAGGGCTGCTTGTTGAACCATACTGTATTAAATTACTGGAAACAAGTCTATAATCATTCATGTTTTATTTCAGTGACCGTTATAAAGTGTTCTTGGATCTGTTCAATTTGTCAACGTTCCTGATTCCTCGGGAATATATACCTCCACTATCCAAGGATATGAAAAACAAATTAGCAATGGGAAGAGACTACATGCCCTGGGATGATACAGAAGAAAGTGATATTGAGAAACCTCTAGAAAGTTCAGTGGAAGGATCTATGTGACACATTATGAATGGATCAATGACAGGAACAGAAAAGAAATTCTGTTTTGATGGAAAATATGCAATCAGTCTTCTTGATCAAGTGTTTCGATGACTTGTGTTAACCAATAAAAGAATGTGAAGACACTTCTACAAGGTCTCATTGTATAGTACAGCAATATAAGTAATATCTCGTTGAGATATACAGTATGTGTTATTCTGGTTATGGACAGGGTTAATATAAGAAAGGATAAAAGGGGGATAAAGAATATATTATCGCGAGATGAAAGTGAGCAATGACATAGCACTGGTACAAAATTTAATTGTATCTGAGAAAGAACATGTTTAATAATAATAATTTTGCTTCTAAACCGCATTTATGTTTTCAAAAATCACAATAGTCATTCTGGTAGAAGTCAGCAACTCAAAAAATGGCCATTTTGAGTTATATATACTACTGCACTGATGAACGGATGCTTTATAAGCAGGTAGAACTCGCTGATTAATTTCCTGACCCATTTCCATGTAAGTAATAGACATACCTCTACTTTGACACAGCTGTACCGGTATCTCAATACTAAGATATTGGACTTAGTGATTTCTGCCAGAATGATGATGTCCATCTCTTTAAGATGACTATCTTATATATATATATATATAAGCATTAATGAACCACATTGTTGGACATTACATGAGAATATTATAGGAGAAAAATTCCTCAGACACTGGGATTTGAACACAGGATCTTTGGCTATTTGCATCAATGATCTACAAACTGAGCTAAACCGGAGGTTCCATCTGGCAATGTGAATTGAACTCCGGCTTAGCTCAGTTGGTAGAGCATTGGTGCGAATAGCCAAAGGTCCTGGGTTCAAGTCCCAGTGTCGGAGGAATTTTTCTCCTATAACATTCTCATACCTTTGACATCTTTCAGTACAGTGCACGCCGCTTAATGTGACCACTTCGGGATGCAGCTAATCTGATAACATTAACCGACTGATAACAGTAGCCGAAATATCTAATTGAAGGATATTTATTCATACATACAAAATATTACGTAACTGTAAATCATTCAGCCATTCATAATAGCCTGCAAACAATTTTCCCAATCAGTAAAAAGTTTTTATTGTTTCTGTTTTCCCTTTGCAGTCTATTAACCAATATTTCACACTCATACAGTAGTGCTTTTTGAAAATTTACAGACCTGTGGTGACCACCGCTTAGCAAAACATCTAACGCCTGTGGGGTCAAGTATTTTCATTTTACACTAACTATCACTGCATGTCATCACTCTGACATTTACAAATCAAAAGCAACAGCTAAACTGAGGGGTGAAACATGTTTTACTGCTTCAAAGAGATAATTACGGAATGCCACCCCATCGAACAGGTCATCCTATGAGCTGGGAACACTACTCTTACTTCTAATACAACTCAGTACATTTAAGTTAGAAATGAAATCCTTAAAGACAAAATTCTGAATAACGTACGAAATCTTTGATCACAATAAACAGAATTTTTTTATGTATGAGTATTAATCCATATGGGACTTCATAAAAGAGATAACATTACCAGACTGGTAACATTATCCGTGATTACTAGAGACGAGACTTTCATGCAAATGCATGTTTTTATGAGAACTTAGGACATAGCTCAAACTGAGTACTTACACATGTCATTACTTTCTGGTTCCAAATATGCATACTTTTTCCGTGCATTTGCATGTTTTGACCTTTTTGGAGGAAAAAACATGCATAATAAAGCATATTTAGGGCATTTTTGGCTAAATCATGTATATAATATACATTATATTCAGTTTAAATGCATGTTTAATGGGTTTTCAAGAAAGTGACATCGTGGCAAATTTTCCCTATCTTCGATTTTTACTACCCATTTTTACAGACGTTTGTGAAGTGGCGCGAGATGTGCGAAAAGGAATTTGACCTTGCCTTTGTCCACCCGCACCTATTTCCGGCCCACACTTGGGGTGCATTGTACTTTGTCAGGGCTCAGGAAACCTGCAGTATCTTTACAGTGTGTGCAGTGGTTAGTGTGATTGTCTGTTCTGTGATTTTACTATGCCTCCAGCTAAATGTTCCAAAAGCGATCTATTATAATTTCAGATAAAGTGTACTAAAAAATTTCATATTGGGCCATAAATGTTAGTGCATATTTTAGTGTATTTTTCCCTTGATAGTGCATGTTTCATGGTTTGATAATGCATGAATGCATGCATATTTCGCAATTTTATAGTGCATGAAAGTCTCGTCTCTAGTGATTACATTAAGCAGTGTTCACTGTATATATAAACTGGAAAATTCCTTATAGAGAATGGCAGAAGAAATGTGTACAGATTAAAAGAAGCAGTAGACAACAATAAAACAAATGTAAAATCTATTTTGCAATTTTTGATTAGGCCCATGGTTTATGAGATAATTAAGTTAATAGTCTCTACAGAATGACAACAGCTCACAGTCAGATTGCTTTGAGGCAATTACCTGCCTGTCACTAATATTGAAAAACCACAAAGGGAAAATTTATTCTTATTCTTTCCTCGGCTGATGTGAAAGAAAATTAGAAAGGTGTGGATAATACCTGTGGATGGTTTATATATTTTTTCCATGTTGTGGACATAATAAAAATGCAATTTTTGTATGGTTATACTTATCATTATGGGATTTCCAGAAACAGAATAGAAACCCATCACTAAACATATTTCTATCTGATTCCTATAAGTTTTTCTTTATGACTGCATTGCTTTTATTCACAACTAAGTTAAATTCAATCTTTGAAAAATGTAACATTTATTTTGGTGCTGCACTCCATAAGCTGAACTATATTTACAATTTTTCTTTTTGTTTCCATGTACCGATAGTTTAGAAATAATTCTTATAAAGTAAATAAATTTATTATTCTGCTAATTATTTATTTCATCACAGACCAGCTAAAATATGAAACACATTGCAAAATGAGGAAGGTAAGATGTCACTTTTAATAACTTTGTATTTTGCTTTTTCATAAAAAAAAAAAAAAAAAAAAACAGTAAGACATTTGTTTTTGTTTGTTTGTTTGTTTTTGAGGGGGGGGGGCTTTTAATGCATCAAAACTACTAAAGTTATAGGTAGGGTATGGATATTTATTACATAAATTTTTATCCTGACCTCCATTTTCGCCGCAAACACAAATCAAACATGAATTGCACATTTGTTATCCTAATTGGGCCGTTCTTATTTTGCCTATAAAGTCTTATTTTGGTCATTTTCACAGACTTGGTCATGTTTGTAATTTAATATCATATTTCAGTTACAAATTCGGTAAAAGAGCACAATTATGCAGTATGTGCACTAAATTTTTCCGAAAAAGTCAGGAATATTTTGGTTTTACTGTAACTGAAATGTGAAGGGACAGTAACAAGTAATAGCACAATTATCTATTCCTCCTTGTTGTTAACAACCTCCAATAGACATGTTTTAAAAATATTTTCAGTTCACATTTGCAGTGGTATCTGGAAACATTATCAGGTCATAAGTTATTTACAACTAAAACTGTAAATCACCTGTAAAATTGTTAAAAAGTGATTACCTGATTGAATTAATATGATGTAATAATTTATTGTCATTAAATGTTTCAAATTGGAACTTTTATTTTTAGAAAATATGTACTTTTATGAGGTTATATTTGGGATTTTTGGGTCATATTTAGTCATATTTGCAGTCATATTTTCCACTTTTTTAGGTCATAAACATCCGAACCCTAGCCATAAGACCAAAACCTGGATTTCTATTTATTGTACCTTCTCTTTGTGCCAGTGCAAAATATTTAACACACGTAAGGGTGACACAAATTTAATTCAATCATTTATCAACTTGAAGGCAATTTGGTTAGAAATACAGAAACTCATGGCTAACTTCACATTCTTCTGCCCCACCTGAAGAAAAAATTCTGGCACCGTTACTATGTGGACATGAAGGCCTACATACAGTAAGATAAATTTACCATATTCAGTATATTCATGAAGAAGGAGATTCAATATTATTTGACTTTTGGTCCAGTCTCAAATTCAATGGAATGTGGGATTGATCGTACTTACAAAGGAACTGTATGAGTTGTCAAGTCAAAACCTACTCTCAAATTGCAGACACACACATGCAAAAAAATTAGCTGCTCATGTACATTTTAAGTGGGTGAAAATTAATCGCAAATCTTGTATATTCGAAATATAGAGTAGTCTCTCACAGTGTCAATATGGGAGGGTAGTGGGTCTTCCCTACCTAAAGCGCACCATTGCATTGGCTGTCACAGTCTTGCAAAGCACGATTTCCACTCCTCATATAGGACTATGAGTTGTATGCCTTATCTCTCCCTTTCTTTAGAACGATGGGATGGAATAATTATCTTCTGATACAGATGTTTGTATTCCAGTAGGTCTCATGAAGTTACTAGTACCTAATAATTAGGCCTATACGGGGAGATTTTATCAAGCATGAGTGATATTAAAGTTGTTAAGACATTTGTATGTGCATTACCTCTTTATTTCAAACCCGTATTCAGTCTTTTGTCTATCTATATCCATGTAACATAATACTTTAAACTAAAACAAAGGGCAAAGTTTGTCCGAAAATTATCGTTTTTATTGTTCTTTCTTTTTATGTGTTTCTATGATACCAGAGCCAGCACCAATTGAAGACCAGCTTCTCCTGCCAATTGGTAAGTTCTCTGGCACCTTCCTCTCCTTTTTATATCTTTTTCATGCTTAATGGCCTAGAGCCACCTAACCTAAACCAATTTAAACTAAAACTAAATTCCTCGGTGCTAGATCCTTTGTGGGACAGGGCCTACCATATAACTGCATCATCTACCATAGATGGCAGGATTCGGGGCAAGGTCAGACTGGGAATAAAATTTGGTTTTGGCATCCAGACAATACAGACACCTCCATTACTCCTACAAATAATCCCTCTCCCATTGCATTCTACCACTACTGGTACCCTACTTCTTTTCTCTCATCATAAAATGATAAAATAAGTGCTTTTAAATGAATTTATGTTTTCAACCATGTTAACTGGTAATTGCAAGAAAAAATGTATGTGACATTTACAGATAGACGCAGACAATAACTTTTTTTTTGCTTCTATGCATCATATAACATGTTTTCCTGGTGTTATCTTGATTTTAATTTTTACACAGTCTCTATATTTTCTCTATACTACAGTGTGTTTCATGTACGAGTTGGCCAATCATGCGAGTTTATGCATCACGGCGGCCACAGCTCTAATTCGCGAATGATCGAGTGGGATAGCTACGCAAATAAAGCCGATAACGGTGTAATGATTCAGGTTCTCACAATTGCAGTTAAAATTACAATGAAAATAACCACGTACCTTATCATAAGAGATGTTGGAAATGTCTTCCTCTTGCATAGAGTTAATTTCTCTTGTGATTTTGTCTTTAAGTTCTTCTAATGTATTTGGGGTTTGACTTATACACTTTATTTTTCAAGTTCAAGTTGGGGTGAAATATCTACATAACTGAAAGAGAAATTAACTGTATCAGAAGCTGAACTTATGCACGTGAAAGAAAATTTCCTAAAACGTGCCAGTGTTGTGTGGATGCAAGAGGAGGACATTTCCTGCATTGCTTGTGATAAGATATGTGGTTATTTTCATTTTAATTTTAACTGTAATTGTGAGAACCTGAATCATTACATTGTTAGCAGCTTTATTTGTGTAGATGTTTCATCCAATCGCTTGGGAATTAGAGCTGTGGCTGTGGCGATGCACAAACCTGTATGATTAGTCAACTCGTGTGTGAAACATACTGTATATATATGCCAGAAATTGAAAAGGAAAACACTTTAATTGTTTGCGCTCAACTCAGCAAGTTCACATACTATATTAGCCACTCAGCAAGGGGAATCAATGTTATTATATCTCTATATATATAAAAGGCTTTGTCCTGACTGTCAGGAATCAACGTAGAGCCTAAACTATAACAGGTAGAGACTTGGAATTTTGTCAGTACCTTCGTTTCATAATGTAGGTGCTCACTAAGAAAGGATTTTGAAAAATTCTGATTTTAAATGCCAAAAATCAAATGTTTTTGAGAATACTTAATCCCTTCTTACACAGAATTATCGAATCTGAATCACATTTGACATTAAAACATATTGTTGCCAGTGGGTTTCAGATGGGTTTGGAATTAAATTAAATGGAAGTTTGACAATTACAGTTGGCCTTGTCTATTTTTGTCATACCTTGGAAATTAGACTTTCGCGATCGCTTGAATGTTGTAAGCCCTAATATGGTCAAACATTGTTTTATTTGGACGAAACTCACTATACAGGGGTTTTCTGGACCAAGGAACTAGAATCTGAGGTCGCTTTTACCAGGCGATGCTATCTAATCGTGGTATGTAGTCCACGTGATTTAGGTGTTAATAAATATAATGATTTAACTATTATGCTCTTAATTTTTAATTTTTGAAATAATTATCGCGGGCGAAGCCGCGGGCACATCCTAGTGTTACTATAAATGAATCAACAACTACTGATAAGTAACCTCACGAACGCTACCTACATACAACAATAAAAGAAAAAAAAGATTACCGACTACCATATTCTTTCAGTGCTACATAAACTAGAAAACTTAGTCTAAAGTATTAATTTATATAGGAAGTAGAAGAAAGTGAAGAAAACCGCAAGAGGCCACATAAGAACTGAAAAATTGGGAAAAATCTTCATCCTTATAAACCAAGGAAAAGTAATGAATTTTGAAACTCTCTCTTCCAATGACTTGATAAAGAAATTCAACATACAAAAATCAGAAGGCACCAGTGAAGCAACAGGAACGGGAAACAGCAGTTGGCCATTAGCTGAGGATGGGAAAGAATGCTATCCCAAAACTGGTCCAATAAAACAAATTTTAGTGAAGATTTGTAACACTTACTTCAAGAATGTTTGCCTTAGTCACAAAAAAATAGGCCGTTTGAGCATCCTCAAATACATTCTGGGACAATAGGAAATTTGCTGAAAAAGAAAAAAATTGGATCGTCCAAAGGAATAACAGGATGAATGAAGTGGAAGTAACATGAATTCGTTATCGCTTACTGACCTTCTTTGGAGGCATTTATTTCTAATATCAGCTTCTAAGGTGTAGATTGGGTGATGAGAAAAAATGAGGTATAACTTGAAGAAGGGACAAAAGGACTTCAGAAGACTTGGAAGTATGAACCAGAAAGGAGAGTAAGTATCCCAAAATAAATCTATTAATTTCTTCCAACAAACTTTACATAATATACAAAATTTTCACAAAAAATACAATACAATCTGTAATACATTTCATTTTATAAACATTCCTAAAGGATCAATGTATAATTACATAAATGATTCCATAAAAAATACACTTCATAGGAAGATATTTACAGTGCATTTTTATAATCCAGGCTGTTTAAGTTAAGAAGATAAGTGACAAATCATACTGGCCAGCTAAATACTTTTCAACGGAATAGTAGATTGTCTTTCTGAAATACATCAATCACTAAATGATCCAGCCTCTTTCCCCTAAAACATGAATGTGTATGAAAAAGAAGCATATGAAAGTACAAGTAAATAATCTAGAATAGTGATGACATGAAACAATTTCCATATATCTTCCAAAAGGAATCTTAATTTAAAGACCTTCTCTACAAATGAAGACTTCCTGCAAATAAGAATGTAACCAACAACATGAAAACTTTTCAAGACGAAGGAAAAAGTTTCATTCTCTCATAACTCCATATATCTAATGAATGTTTATTCAAAATCACCTGCAATAATTTAGAAGAAGATAACTGTTCTCAACAATGTCACGAAATTGAGACATCAGCTCATCTTCTTGGCTCCTGTCATCATGATAGGCTGATAGCACACTTTACAATGCGAGGACGGCCATTTTAGTCTTAACCTGTTCATAAGTATGTGTGTAATGTGTATGAATGTATTTGTGTGTTAACCTGTTTCTACAGTGTTGTTTGTTTTGACGTGTCTTATATCATGTATATTGATCAATGGACGAATAAAATTATTATTATTATTATTGCAAATGGTCTCCGAGAAGTCAGCTATATAATCAATGAAGAAATTCATGGTTAACCGAAGCAAGGAAGCATTCAACGTTTTGATCGCATTGTCTACAGAGAAAACTAGCTACTGCTTACATCCTCGACCCAATCATTAGAATGAAATCTCATTCAAGGTACATGAAGAGAAGCTAGTCTCAGATCAACCAACTACACAACTTACTACAGGGTCTTTATTATAAGTTGAGACCGGGCGACCGGTGTTTTCACTCTCCGCTACGGAGTCCGCATTAGCCGCCGGTGACGCGCGCGCGGCTTCCATGCTTAAAGTGTAGGCTATATAGGCTTACCTTATAACATATGTTGGAAGTGTCGTCCTTCCTGTGTTATACAGGCATTGTATCTGGAAACCACATTCTGGCTGACGCGAGTGAGTTCTTCCACTGTAATGGCCCTAATTTCATTCGTAATGTTTTCTTTCAGCTGAAACTGAAACCCCTACTTGTTGGGCTAATTTTGAGAGTGATTTATTTGGTGAATGTTCAAGATAAGCGCCAATCTAGTCTAGATTTTCTTCTGTTAACACTGTTCGTGTGCGCACATGCTTTTTGTTTTGCACTGAGCCAGTATTTACAAATTTATTAACAATTCTGTGAATTTGTGCTCTCGAAGGTGGCACATCAGCAGGAAATGTCCGAATAAATTCATCACGTACACGTCTAGCAGACTCGTGCTTAAAATAATGTTTACACACAAAAATACGATGCTGCAGCGAAATGGGTCTCACCATGTTGACACTTTAACAATAACTGCACGTGCCGCTGTTGCATCAAGGTCAGACCGGCTGCGCGCGCCTTCCGTCGCCCGGTCTCACCTTATAATAAAGACCCTGTATATGGCTACATACAAACTTTAACAACAACAAAAAAAACTGAATATGTGCTCTTTGTAATATGGCTTCTTATTCTATATCAGAATGTGAAGTGAGAAAGATGTGACTTAATGGCCATGGTTAGAGTAGAGAATGTTAAGTGTGTGCACTAATCAAATTTTATTTGGGTTGTGTATCCTTTGGGATGCAATACCATGTGGTAACGAGATTCTCTTTAAATTTATAACCAATCTCCATTAATAGAATGTAATTTTATACTAAGAGGCAAACTTTCATTTGGTTACAAGAAGTAATCACAGCAGATTTTTTAGTTTACAATACGAAATGTGAGAAAATTAGGAAAAGATACCAGATTTTTCTTGAAAATCTTATTTTCTTGTTCCTAAACAGCGTAGATCTAATAATTGTGGACGGTTAATATTGCACAAACCAGGTCACACCAGGCTTTACTTGTGACATTGTTATTAATGAGTCAAGCCCATTTATCTTTCTTTTTAAAAACTAATGATATGCATTAGTCTAAAATAGAACTCATAAACTATCTAAAAATTAAAGCCAACTTTTTTTTAGAATTATTGCACCTATTTACAACAAATATTATACAACCACAAAACTATCTTCAAGTTACCAGATCCAGTTCATTACATGTGAAACTTCTTAATTCATATTGTTTCAAATTTTAAATGTACTCGATCTAAACTTAAAGATTTATGTCTAAGGATGTAAAAGCAGTGGTGTAGTGGAAGGGGAATGAGTCCACCAGTTTTTTGGTAAATATTTAAATAATGTATAATTTTGAATTTTCTGAAAAGTGTTTTACTGAATTCTTGTAAATATTGTTGAAAAGAAAGTGTACTAAGAAACTAGTAACTAAAATATATTTTTTTCTTTAAAAAAATGCATAGCATAAAATTATGCCATATAGTCTGAAATATGTTCATAGCACTTTTACAGGTTAATTTTAAATAAATTAGAAGATATATATACATATATATATATATATATATATATATATATATATATATATATATTGCAATTCCACACAAGAAAATTTGCCACTGCACCACTGTGTAAAAGATTAAATGATATTAGGTCTGGGTCTGCAGTAGTTTCACACGTCATTAGAAGTCAAACGCATGCGCACAGCTCAATTTTGTATCACAAAGCACCAATTATACTACTGAAAGCTGATTCTAGTGAAAGTGATGGTGGTAAAAAAGAGGGTGAATCTTCAGATAACGATCTTAGTTATGTTCAAAAATTTTTTTCAGAAAGTTCAGGTTTGCAATTTGTGCATTTCCACTAAACAAGATACCAGTGCTAATTTTGGGTTAGTCCTACATTGTCATCAATACGATATACGGTATTCACTAAAAAGTGTTATTAGATTTCAATATTTGTGATATTGTAATGTTATGTTAGGACTGCAGTGTTACAAATTGTATTTCTTACATATAATATCAAAATATACTTCTCATCTAGAATTTGATTTTAGTTTGACTCTTCAACTTTTTATATGACTAATTTGCCAAGGTTCTATATTATGGAGGTAAAGATTCCGTTCATGCATTTAATACCATAAAAGAAAAGAGTTCAAACTTTCAAATCTTATCAGCAGGGCCCGGATTCTGATGACATGTCATTTTTTTATTGATGCTGCATAGACATTGCCAATTCGTAGATAAATGAAGTAGTAAATATTTTTTGGGATATTTCTCTTAATATAAGATTCCATCTCACGTGTTTTCCCACCACTATTAGATTAAGTAAAAATATTAATATGACCTAATTTTGCTTGTGTTTCTTTTGGGCACTGAAGATAAGTAGATAATATTATGGAGAATAAACAGCCTAATACAGAGTAATTACAAATATCATAAAATTACACCATTAAAACTAATACTACTGCTTTGGTAAAATGTTGGTATTAAATTAGATTATGTCTGTACCAGTTCATTTATATTATAAAACACAGTATAATTCAGAAAAAGTGGCAAATTCAGACTTTTTTAACAGAAAAAGTTTAATGTTAAATGAAGCAGATGTGAAATTTTTCACCCAAAATGTTACATCTGTCATGAACCTGAAATCTGTCACTAATTTTACCCATCGGAATCTTAAATGAAGATGTTCAACATCATAAACTAAGTTAAAAGGATAATAAGTTGTCAATTTACCTGAAGTATTATGTTCACTAGTAGTTATGGCACTTATATCACAGAATGTTGGCATTTAATCTTCAAAGGATATCAAGAGCAGAGACTTCGGTAGCCAAACCTGAAATAAAATTTTTAACAATTATTTATTATGCTATTCTAAACACAAAATTAATACTGTTTTATTAATGATATTTCCACAATTAAGAATAAAAATGTTTCATACTAGTATAAAAGGGTCTCTGAATTTTATTCCCTTATTTACTAAATTAAAGGAAAATGTAACTTAAGTTATTGCATGTTAAAAAGTTACATAGTTTGAAAGATACCGCCTGCGTTCGTTAATAAACTGGCCTCCAAACTCCTAACCCTTATTTTCTTTTGTCTGCTCTACAATGAAGCTCGAGTGTAAAGATGCTAATTTCTTTCCATTTGCTGCCATAACATTCAAGACAGGTCCTGGGTTCGAGTCCCAGCTTCGGAGGAATTTTTCTCCTATAATATTCTCAGGAAGGGACCAACTGAGACAATAACCTGTGGTTCATGAATGCATATATCCATCTTCAATGCTACTATACAGTAACAGTGGAAGCCCGGTCGCAAAATCAGTAATTAATGTGCCTCAGAGTACTGCATATGACATAACTTGTCTGTCAGTGAGAAAGAACATTATGGGCAATTAATCATAGGAGAGGGATGCCATCTGGTGCTATGAACCAAACTGCAGCTAGCTCAGTTGACAGATGGGTGGCATGGATAGCCGAAGGTCCTGGGTTCGAGTCCCAGTGTCGAAGGAATTTTTCTCCTATAATATTCTCACAAAATGTCCAACTGAGTCAATAATAATAATCTGTATTTCATGAATGCATGTATCCACCTAGGACTTTAGAAGTCTATATGTGAATGTATTTCCGCCAAGCACTAGTAGTTTTGCGGGACTAGTAAGGACAGATTGTTGCTGAATACGAAAAGTTACATATGATGTTACCAGTTACAAATTTATTTGTAAACATAAAAAATACATTCGATTACACAAGCAAACAGTACTGTTTCAGTTATAAATTTGTGGTATGAAAGTGCATTTTAAAAATGAAAAGAAAAATTGAAATCAAATCAAGCTGTTACTTACCACAAACATTACTGCCTATAGCTATATACAAGTATCCATTATCTCCAAACTCAGGTCCCCATGAGTTGCGCACAATATAATGAGGTACAGGAGGATTTTTGTCATAACCAACAATCTGTACAGCATGGTTGATATGATCAATGTGACCATCACAATGAAACTGTATAATCCCGCCAAGGTAGTTTTGCCAATTTATTGCATTTACAGATGCTACAACTGGACCATGATAAGCTAGTAACTTCAGCATCTCCTCTTCAAGTCCAACCAAACTACAAGAGTAAAAATTAAAAACATAAGAAAATCTTATTTTCAACATATCAGGTACTTCACAACCCAGGTCCAACTCTTTCCACCGGTTATGGATATAAAATTGATTAAAACAGTTATTAAAACTTATATACAGTGGATAAAATTTTACCTTTAAAACGGTGAGTTCACCTGAGGAAGGCCTGGAGGTCAGGCTGAAACGTAGTGACCGTTTTAAAGGTAAAATTTTATCCACTGTATATAAGTTTTAATAACTGTTTTAATCAATTTTATAATCTTATTTTCATATTGAACGAGTAGAGGTACATATTTTTGACAGATTTCAGAATTCTTTAATACCCATTTTGTTATGTTTTTGGCTATTTTAACATATTTCCGCTATTTTTGCTAGAATTTTTTTCCTGCACTAATTTTTATTTATGCAGCTTGATCCTAGGAAAATAGTACGGTGAAGTTTTAAAATCTGTAGCAAGATTCCGGTCGGAATCAGCTGATAATGATGGGGATATTCATTGAAACAAACGTTCTGGGTAATTATACCTAATGGTGAGGTTAGAGTGCATATTTCTGTACTCAGTTTTGCTACAGATTATACAGCTGTATTGTTTTCAAAAGAAAATTAAATTTCGCTTTCAGTATAACACATATAGGCTATCTGTCATGAAACTGATTGAAACATCAACTACCAAATTCTAACGCCACAGTTCACCTTTACAAACTGAATAACATAATGTAGGCTTACAATACATCATAAGTTTAGTTTTAACGATAAACCATAATTTTTTTTTTTAATACACACAATAAATACCGTATACCCTATATTTATATTGAAATTTTTAAAAGTTTAAAATATACATGCATCTGAAACGTGAAACTTACATCAAGTGAATATTTCTTTAGATGCTCCATTCTCATATCAGTAGAACCATAAATAAGAGAAACATGCAATGATTGACAGGGCACAACACGCAACCGCTAGTGTTCCAAAAACAGATGTAACTGCTTGAGGGTTAAAAACGCAATAATTAACAATGCTGAAATATAAAGCTAAGCATGGTGTTCAAATACTGGTGCAGGTAAACCCATAAGAAGCACCTCAGCATTTAAATATCTGGCTTGAGGGGTTAATGTCACTGTTGTAAATCTATTCTAAGAGCAAATATTTTTAAAGAGTAATGAGTTGAGATATTTTGAAACAAAGCATCATATAGAATTACGGTATACAAAAAATTCACTGTAGAATGGGAGCTTGAAAATACTTACTATTCACACGTAAAATTCGAGGCTATCTGGATACCCTTCTCTTTCCTGAAACAAGAAATAAAACAAAACTTATTGAAAGTGTATGATAATGTATGTCACTAAACATTTACAACAAATGTATTGACATTGTCAAATAAATCTGTACATAAAATATTGAAATAAATATTATATTACAAATAATTAACTAAGGACTACTGTCACTTGGCTTATACAGTTGCTTATACACTACCACATCACAAAATATTAAATTAGTATAAATAAAAATTCCATTTATAGACTTTATATACCACAATTTACTAACCAGTATTCTGTATTTTACAGGTATTTTTCCCAATTGATATTAAAAAATTCGTCAAGTGAATAAAAACATTCAATGCCTTTAATGGCATTTTTAAACTGAACTGATGACAATGATTTAAATGTTATCGGTAAAGCATTATATAACCTTATAGATATATATTTAGAATTCTTTTGTGAGCTGCTATGTTTAAATTGTATTATTCTTAAGTTGTTTTTAGCTCTTGTGTTGTGATTATGGAAATCACTGTTAATTGAATAACAATCTACATCTATTGTAGGAGAAGTGTAGAGAAAATTTTCTGCTTTTCATTTTTTACATCTCGTAACACTATGAATGAACTATCACATTATCTTTATGAATATTTTCATCCAGACTTTTTTTAGTAATTGTATTTCATATCTTATTTCATGGTCTTCTTAATATTTCTAAACAAACAGAAAAGTAGCTTTGGCAACTCATTTCTGGGAAGAAGGTCATGAAATCTGGAACAAACTAGAATACTAAAAACAAGTCAAGAACTACAGTGAGTCCCACGCAAGAGTTGGCCAATGACACGGGTTTCTGCGTCGCGGCAGGCACAGCTCCAACTCCCGAGCGATCGGGTGAAATATCTACGCTAATAAAGTCGTGATCGGTGTAATGATTCAGGTTCTCACATTTACAGTTAGAATTACAATGAAAATAACCACGTACCTAATCACAAGAGATGTTGGAAATGCCCTCCTCTTGCATCCACACAACAATGGCACCTTTTTAGGAAATTTTCTTTCACGCGTATTAGTTCAGCTTCCGAGATAGAGTTATTTTCTCTTGTGATACTGTCTTTAAGTTCTTCTAACAATAGCCTATGTGACTATTATTTATGGGGGAACTTGAAAAATAAAGTGTATAGGTCAATTCCCCATACATTAGAAGAACTTAAAGATAGTATCACAAGATAAATTAAAAGATAAATTAAATCTATCTCGGAAGCTGAACTTATGCGCGTGAAATAAAATTTCCTAAAAAGGTGCCAGTATTGTGTGGATGCAAGAGGAGAACATTTCCAACATATCTTGTGATTAGGTACGTGGTTATTTTCATTGCAATTCCAACTGTAAATGTGATAACCTGAATCATTACACCAATCGCGGCTTTATTTGCCTAGATATTTCACCCGATCGCTCGGGAGTTGGAGCTATCCCCGCTGCACCGCAGGAACCCGCGTCATTGGCCAACTCGCGTGGGACTCACTGTAGCAGACCTCATGGTCTGGGGAAAAATATTTATTCAAAAGAATGGTCAAAAACAGCTAAGCTCTGACACCTCAGTAGGAATCTAGGGAACTTTGATCAAGAAATTCATCCACCAGATGGCCAGTCGGAATCGGCTGATGATGATGGGGATACTCATTGAAACAACTGTTTTGGGTAAACATACCAAATAGTGCAGTTAGTGTGTATATTCCTGTTCTCAATCTTGCTACACAGAACCCTTTGCAAGTGTATGAGCAGATGAAATTAACTAAGCAATAACAATATTATTCCATAATATATAGTGTATATATAACACATAACTTGGACGAGAAACCTGCATGGCAAGTGAGGACTAATAAAATGATAAAAGCTCAAAAATTAACATGGTCTACATACAATAAAAAATGTCTATCGATCCAAACAAAATTAAAACATTACAAGACGGTGGTTCAACCAGAGGTGACATATGGAAGCGAAACTCTTTTTAAAATCGCCCAGAAAAATAGAATAGACAAAATCCTGAAAGTAGAGAGAAGAATAGCTAGAACATGCATAAATAAAAAATACCAAAAAGATGGACAGTGGCGGATAATACCAAATGAAATCAGGGTTGATAAAAAACATGTTTTTTTTAAAAAGAACAAAAAAAACGTTTTTTTTGTTTAAAACATTTTATATGTGAACAATAATGTTGGTTGTTTTAAACTGTTTTTTTTGTTTAAAACATGTTTTTTTTGTTTAAAACGTTTTATATGTGAACAACAATGTTGGTTGTTTTTAACGTTTTTTATGTTTACAACAATGTTGTTTGTTTAAAAAAAGTTTAAATTGTTAATTTTGTTTAAATCAACCAATTTAATGTATAGGGCCTATTATATAATATATATACACACAGTTGAAATGTTTAAAACATTTTAAACAATTTGTTTTAAACATTTTTAGCATATGTTTATAACACTTTTTAATTGAGTGTTAAATTTAATTATGCAGACAATTTACATTTTGTCAATCCAATGACACCCTGTGCTAAGATGTTCAAGATTTACGAGTCGTAGACTTAATAGTATTTGAAAATACATTTTGTGCCAGTATTATTTGTTTATGATTTAATAGTTCATTATTAATAAAAAAATAATACAAACTACTGTTTAATTACTGCCTTTACTGCTCAACTGATGATTGACTTTCACCATGTTTTACGTGGTCTTAGCCGCCTTACATTATCGAACTTACAAGGGCCTACTACAGTGTTGCCAAATTGACACACTCAATATTTAATATTAATAATCTCTTTCTTTAAAAAGGAAGACCACAAAATAGATGGTAGGATGCAGTCAGAAAAAATTCAAATCAATTACTCGAAATCAGAAACTGGAAGCTGGCGGCAGAGGATAGAGAAGTCTGGAGGAAAAGGATACAAAAGACATCACCTCACATGATTTTCTGGTATTCTGGCCCTAGTTTTTTTGTTGTTTTCTGTTTACAACACTAACAGGGTGTCACTGACTTGAAAAAATGTAAATTGTCTTCATAATTAAATATAACACACAATTAAAAAATTATTTAAACACATGCTAAAAAAAAACATGTTTAAAACAGATTGTTTAAAACGTTTTAAACAAACTTAAAAAAAAACACAAGCCCTTGTTTTAAACACTTGTTTTAAACGTTTTGTTTTAAACATTCCAACCCTGAATGAATTGGTGTACAGAGAACTAGAACCTATCACAGATACTATACGGAAGAAAAGGATCTCTTTTTTTGGTCACATTATGAGGACACCAGAAACTCGACTGACAAGAAAAATTATAGAGAAACTCTGGAATATGAAGCAACAAGTAGGATGGATTACAGAAATTAGAGAGGATATGAGATAATTAGAAATAACTTTGGATGACTTGAAAAACAAAACAGGAAATTCAAGGAAACTTAAAAATATTAAAATAAGATTTAAGCCAAAAATAGACAGACGCCAGACAATAAAGAGGGTATTTACAGATGAAGAGCGACAGAGAAGATCGGAACGCATGAAAAACTACTGGGCAAATCGGAAAGGAAGACCGAGAAATGATTGACTGAAGTGGTCCAATGAGGCCGTAAAAGCAGAAGAAGAAGAAGAATATAGTGTATGTACAGAATCCTAAAATGTTACCCTCAGACGGTCCAGCAATGGGATTTGGATCCATTACCTCTCAAATGTGAATCCTTGACATTAACATTTTTACTCCCACCTGCCTAGTAACCTACCAGTGCACTACGTAGTTTAGCTGCCAAATAAGAAAAGGGGTAGGCACTGCGTTACTTTACACTGTGTATATATATGGGTTAGGTTATATAAGAGTATACTAATAGTTATCAATCAATTCCTTAACTTCTTTCATAAACTACGGGGAAGTATACTCTGGGCATAGATACCATAAAATTCAGTGCACAAGAAAATAAATTTAAATAATTATAAACAGCAAGAATCTTACTAAAAATCTGATCTAATAGTATAATATTTCAAATCTGCTACCTATAAGCTCTGGAAGCGCACAATACTGGGTTAGGAACCCGGAGGAGTAGATCGAACCAATAATGCCAGGTGAGGTAGGATACCAAAATAAGAAAAGATCTAGGCACAATTGTAATAAGAGTAACAATTATATATTTTCACCAAAGAATGAATGAAAACTATATATACAAATCTGTCAATAATTTACTTGTAATTAATAATTTAATAAGATAATGTCCTACAAGATAATTAATTATTTTAAGAAGGACAAGAAGAATTTTGGTACTGCAATTAATAATTGCTATGCAGACAGCACCTAACCAAGATCAAATACAATAATGTCTAAATCTGGCAAAGGCAAAATGGTAATCAAAATAGACATGAATCAGAATTAGCAAATGCCCCGAACCTGACGCATGATACAGCCTAAATACCCAACCTACTACAAATAATGTGAATAGGAGATGAATAGCAGAACTACGATAAAAGAAAATCCCTATATATATATAACTACCGCAAAATGCAGAGGAAAACTAGTAATAAATTTTCCCCAAGAAAAAGATATAATGACCAAAATTGTATTTAGAATTAATTTATGTAATATGAACAATATAACCCAAATAATCTCTTAGGGAGAAAGCAGGAAATATCAAATAGCAAACGATAATAAGCACGCACTGGGTTACTGTACTCATCAGATGGCAAACATATTATAAATAGTACCACGAACAGCAATTAAGAATGCAAGGTAAGCTACATGACTCACCCACATATTCAAAGAACAACATTAATAGGGCCGCAGAATACCATAATCTGATATTTAAACCTTTAAGGTAGTTACTATCTCAGAAAACTGTAATAAATTTTGATATCAATGTCAAGGAATTTACCCCCAGTAAATTGAAACATTAAGAAAAGGAGCATAACTAACCACAATAATTTCTATCCGCAGACTTTAACCAGAAATTTAACTACATCGGGAATTAATGATGGCATATAATGCAGACAGGAATGTGAATATTAACGCATAGAATAGACTCCCTAAAACATCGCGATACTGAATAAATCACAGAGGCAACGCATGACCAAATAATAGAAACCCAGTAATGTGGAACATTGACCTAACTACCACGCATAATAACAGACCTTGGCACGCGCCCAGACTGGAATATTAACCTTAACATAGCCACGCTAACAGTACAGGCATAAGCGAATAACTATAATAAGAAGGCACACCATATTCTGTCAAGTTTATTCCTGAAGGTAATATACTTCGGAAATATACAGTGATATTTAATTAAGTTTCTATGACAATCTGACTGGGTGAACTCCCACAATTACAACGCGCGAGCATCTCTGGATTCTGGAAATACTGTCTAATATGGCTAGCTCGGTGCTGAAGGCACTTATACCCAGACGGGGCTTAAGAATTTTTATGAAGTAATTTCATATTTCTCACTCACCAACCAAACGAAGAAACCTGCGCTGCTAGGACAACCTTTCAACCATTCTCAAGAGCAGCTGGGTGACACACTGAGGTCGGCAAGCCGCGGAACCGCCCAGCTAAACAAAGCCACGAACCTACGCGCATGCGCGAACAAAATGAGCATCGGCTCACGGGAAATTCATAAAGAAGCGAACAAAAGGTCTGTTTACTTTTTAAAACGCTTCACCAGCTGGCTCAGCCCATCCATTTTTACGGAGTTACCGAAGTTTCACATCATTATGGTTATGTTTAATTTTCTCCATAACTATGAAAGATAGGATTATTAATTTTTTACATACCTTTAGGAAGGAGCCCAAGAGCAGAAGAAAGGTGATTTTGCAAATCAGCACAAAATTCATCAATGTTTGTAACATTTACGTCTTCTGGTAATATGAACATTTTCACTTTCACAATCATTTTCACTTCTGATGGAATCAGTTTATCCCTCAAATCTTTGTTGAATAGGTCTATTATTTCAAAAACTTCATCACTAGGGACCGGATTTTTAGGTTTTTAAAAACACTGTTTTAGGTTTTCCATTAGGTGAAATAGTTTTTTTTAGGTTTTTGTCCAAAATATCATTTTCGAGTAGAATAATTGGATTAATGAATTTGAATGTGCTACATAGGATTCAATACATAATACTTGTAAAGTTTAACTTAACAAAATTGACTTAAATTTGTGTAAACTTGCTTTAGGACAATATTATACAATTGAAAAAAAGAAAGCATAAACAATCAAAAGAAGCAGTGAAAATAAGATTGTCTCACATTTCCTGGTTACAATCTATCACTAAATATCTTTCAAGATTCTCAACTGTGAAGTTCTTCCTGTTATCTTTTAGAATACATTTGAAGGCAGAAAATGTACTTTCAACCTCACATGACGTCATCAATGGTTGTTCGTACGAATATTTTAAAAGGAATACGCCGGTACTCTTACACTTCCTCTCTTGATACTGTCATCTAGACGACATTGGATTCAACGAAACGCTGGTGCTATTAATTTCAACTCGACAAAAATTGTCTCTCCGCAAAATATCGATTTATCAACTGACAAACAAAAAAAGACAAATAAGTAGCCTAAATTAGATATTTTAGGTTTTATATCCCGTTTAGGTACATTTAGGTTTTTGTACCCCATTTAGGTATTTTTAGGTGCCACAGAATTAATGTGGGTGAATCCTATGGACATGATTCGAAAAAGTGTATAATCGTTTTTTGTTTTGGAAGTAAGGAAAAAAATAGGTAAAAACCTAAGAATCCGGTCCCTATTCATCACTCAATGCAGTTTTTATAACAAAACTTACTTTTATTTATACTACAAGAACTGACAATATCACTTACACCTGCACTGAATATGGCTTGGGTAACATGGATTTCATTGATTTTCCAAACACAAAACAAAGCTTGTTTCTATCTGGGAAGAAGGGAATATATGCACGCAAGCACCATCTATCGTCTGAAGAAAGACTTACATTCCTGTTCAGTTCTGGTCGTGAGATATACAGCAAAATGTTAACACCCGCCCTTGAGCAAATTACATTGCCTTTGTATGTTGGACCTGAGAATTCTTGGGCAAATTATATCACCCAAGGAAATAAATGTGTTAAAGTTTCAGGCTTCCTGCTCAGCAGGGTTGCCAGGTGTCCCAGATTTCAAGGGACAGTCTCCCTTATTTGAGCAAAATGTCCCTTGTCTCTTTAACATTTTTTCATAGGATGTCAATTGTCCCTAATTTCAAAACTACATTTTTCTTCCAACTGTATCCTTGTTTCAACGAAGTTGTCAATCCGAGGAAATGAGTAGTGCTTCCCATTGATCTACATATTACCGAAAAAATATTTTTTATAGTTTTAAACAATGGAAATTTATGTATTCATACATACCCTTTCAATTTACAGAACTGTGTTTGCCATCTTAATGGATATTCACTGTCTAATTCAATATTTATCTTCTTGTGTACCAGCCATTCAAGTAAACTGCAAGTATCCCCACCTTCACAACCCAGGTTGCCATTTCCTGCACAGTCTATAAGCTAGAACAAAACAAATAACTTAACTAATAACATAACACAATGAAAATTACACACAAAATTACATTCTTAATTAAACAGCACTAGATGAAATACATATCAGTAAAAGTAAAAGAACTCTAATGTAACTCCACTAAGTATAAAAACCATGGTAGAAATGTTTGGTTGTCTATTATACAGTTTAACAAGAAGAAAATGTGCACATTTTAATATTGTACAGTGAAAATATTTTAAATACGAACAAAAGACTTACATGAAATGACAACCAAGTACTATAATTATACCATTTTTAAACTCTCTTCTCATAAGTAGGTCTATTCTACTATGGCTGACTTCAAAGCTATTAATAAATATTATATCTGACAAATATGTCCTGTTAAATTTTGTGTAATAATTTACAATGTGCAGTAATTAATTAATTGTTTAATGTTTAATGTTTAATAATCACACCTTACAGCAATATAACATGCAATAGGCTTAGTCAAAATATAATAAAATAACATACAAATTCAAATAAAACTTTCATCCAAATATTCTTGCACAGTGTACCAATTCTTATTTAGTAGTAATACTTTTAGTCTTTTCCTGAAAGTGTCAATGCTTCCAATTCTTTTTAATTCGTCAGGTAACTTATTAAAAAATTTGGTACTTAGGACTATATGACTCTCTGTAGTTTTCTTCAGTCGATACCTGGGAATCTCTAGAAGATTGTTTCCTCTGGTATAATGAAAGTGAATATCCTTCCTAGTAGTTTGCACATCCACAGCACATGAACCCATATAATACAAGAATATACATAAATTGAAGAAAGAGTCAAAACATTCAGATTCTTAAAAATTGGTTTACAGTGCTCCGTAGGGCCAGATCCAGTGATAATCCTTACTGCCTTCTTTTGAAGAAGAAATACATTTTTTGCACCCGTACTATTTCCCCACAGAATTACCCCATAATTTAGATGAGAGTGAAAAAAAGCAAAGTAAGCATGTAATAATGTGATTATCAATTGTAGGTGTTAAGCTGTTTATAAGACAATTATCCCGCCAGTTGTATTATATGGATGTGAGACATGGCCCTTACTCTTCAGGAAGAACATAATCTGAGGCTTGTTCGAAAACAGGGTGCCTAGGAAAATATTGGGACCCAAGAGAGATGAAAACGGGGATTAGAGAAAAACTGCATAATGACGAGCTTCGTAACCTGTACTCTTCACCGGATATAATAAGGGTAATTAAATCATGGAGGATGAAATGGGCTGGAAAAATTTTGACTGGGAGACCCACAGGGAAAAGATCACTTGGAAGACCTATATGTAGCTGGGAAGACAATATTAGAATAGATTTAAGGGAAGTAGGATTTGCAAGAGATGGCTGGAAGGAGTTGGCGCAGAATAGGGTTGAATGCCGAGCTCATGTAAGCACAGTAATGAATCTCCAGGTTCTATAAAATAGATATTCCTTTAGCTTGCCTAGGAATTGTCTATTGCCATTGAGAAAGTAAGTAAGATGTTAAGCTGTTCTTACCTCTTGAACACTAAGTTTAGAAAGTATACCAGTCCTTATGGCATACATAGATTCTACAGTTTCAGCCGTACTGAAGGCCCAGCAAGCTCCACATGTTTTCTGATTTATAACTTCTGTTATCACTTTCTTTTCTCTCCTATAAAAAGATTAGAAGATCTGGATCATTAAAACTAAAGAAATTGCAATTAAACAAATGTAATCCAGAGTGATACACATAAATTTGTCACTACAATTTAACTAAAAGAAATATAAATATATTACCAGTCAACATGCATAGGAAGAACTTCTGGCAGAGCTCTCTTTTCATATCTATAATAGTTGTGTGAACGATGAATATTCTTTAATTTCTTGAGTTGAATATGTTCTGACAGTGTTGGCTGTAGGTTAAGTTCCATAAACTCTTCTTTAGAAAGATCAGAATATTTTGTCAGTCCATAATGTGCACTTTCATTTGAAGATCTTGCTTGGTTCAGTTCCTCTATCTGTTTAAGAGATTCCTGTACAAGTAAGAGTATACAAATAAATTAATCAGGAAAATATTGTGAAGTGCCAATGTTACGCATTTAACTTTGACAAACTCATCATTAGATCTCAGCTGATGATGGAGGCAAAGAAGGATTCTTTGAAACATATGCTGTAATTTTTTGTAA
Source organism: Ectobius pallidus (assembly GCA_964059195.1). NCBI lineage: Eukaryota > Metazoa > Arthropoda > Insecta > Blattodea > Ectobiidae > Ectobius > Ectobius pallidus. Next base: position 140,661,655 of record CAXKWD010000008.1, read on the forward strand.
GATTTTACTTATAATAATTATGCTAAGTTGAATGCCGTAAAGTTTAATGTACAGGGACATTTATCCACAGCGCCTAGTGCCATGGGAATCAGCACATTCTACTTCTCATGATGCACTAAACAATACTCGGGGTGTTTTTTCAGCAGCTGGGAGAGCTGTGTGTCTTGTTATTCTTATTTGGTATGACTCTATGATGAAGTTAAGTACAGAGTTTGTCTGTGTCTGTGATATTTCATTGTGTATTGTGTTTTACTGTACATGTTATTGACATAATTGCTTTGTCTACATCAGTGGTTCCCAACCCGTAGAAGTGTGCAGACCACTTAGCCTGAAACTGAATCACGTAGGACCCTTATCAGTTGTGACCCTTCCTCAGCTCTTACCCCATAACCAAATTCAAAGGTGATTAAGTAAAACATATTTTAGAACACATTACTCCATGGTGCTACATCCCTGGAGGGACTTGGGCTACCACCCGACCGCTGCAGATGGCTGGAATGGGGGGCATGTGGTCAGCATGCCGACACCCACAGCCATTAATGGTGGTTTTCATGACCGGAGCCGCTCAGCCATTTCATAATTACGGGTGGGACATTCTAGCAAATTATAAAAACTATTTTTGTTTATTACATATCATAAATAATAAACTAGAATTGGTTCTTCACATTTTGTAAAATTTACAATGCCTTCTCCTCCACACTACATGCAAAGCATTATTTATAATTTATTTCAATATTTTAAATTTGTTTTTCAAAATCTGTTACGGGTGGGACATAATTTGGACACTGATTTTAATGATGCAAAACAAAAGCTCATTTTCTGTTCTGCTGTTACTGTTAGGGTCTTGATGTTGTTATTAATGATGGTATGAAATACAAATTATAAACTGTTTCCAGGTTGTCAGAAAATTTATTTTCCTCATCAATAATAATTTAACAAAAGTATCACTGTTACGAGTGGGGCAAAAATTCCCTTGTTTATTATTTTACATATTAATTAACCACACATATTTTTTTAAGTTAATCTTATATCAAATTGTACCTTAAGATGTATATTTCCTCAAATGAAAATGGACATAGCTGATTACTCTTGACTACTTGGTATTGAAGAGTGTTAAAAATCATGCTAAAAATGGCAAAAAAAAGTAACTCAACGTAATAAATAAGTAAATCGACATATTTTACACATGAAACCACTTCAGATACACCTAAGTCCTTAAAATCCAGAGAATTTGAGGTTTTAAACTTATTTTTGTCCACCCAATTACAATAATTTTATAACTTCTCTCTTTGAGGGAAACATTCCCATATTTTATGAAATGGCTGCGTTACTTCTCGATCAAATAGCTCCTCAATTTGAGTCACAAGGCTGAGTGAACCCCTACCAGACCTCCCTCCCTCAGAAAAATCTGAGGAGGTACCGGGGATCGAACCCGAGCCGATGGATCTGTAGTTAGCGATGCTAACCACAAGACAACGCCGGCGGTCTTAGAACACATTATTGATTAATAATTTTAATTAGTGTAGAGTACAACTTAATTACAAAGTATTTAATAAATAAAAATTACTTTTTATAATGTATAGCCACTAAGTTTAATGCCATAATTGCTTAGAGAAAGGATAGTAATTCTTACAGGGTATTATTTCTTAATTTTATTAAAATTGTGTTGTGTTATATTTAATTTATATTGTTTATTGTATTTATTTATTTAAAGACACAAATACGGCAGTAACTTCTTGGTTAACATAAATTCATGTTCTATATGTATTACCTCATGTTCTTTATTGATGTATTCTATGACGATGCCACCTGTATTGTATAATAAAAAACTAAACTCCGTGGCGCTACATCCCTGGAGGGACTTGGCCTACCACCCGACCGCTGCGTCATCTCCCGTAGGCAGATGGCAGGATTGGGGGACATGTGGTCAGAATGCCGACACCCACGGCCGTTAATGGTGGTTTTCTTGACCGGGTATTGTATAATACTTTGGGCAAATACAGAAAGAAAAAGAGGAAGAGAAAGTCTCAATTATAAATTTTATGTTGAAATAACAATTTTTTTTAAAATGATGCTGAATTTTCTTTATTTTAAATCCCGATCATTTGAGGTTTCAACATAATTTTTATTTTTCTGACTGTATTAGTCATGAATTCAGTTGGGGATCTTCAGTAATATTTACACTTAACTTAGTATTACTGGGCTGGATTTGCTAACCCTTAAAGTATGTTTTCCATTTTCATCAGTGTTCTAGGGCGTGTAGCATATCTAGTAACTTCTGTGATGGTGCGAGTTAATTTGACACACGTTCAGAATTCTATGATTTCTTAAAGGGATGCAAACATCACCTTGATCAATTTCAGAGGACAGAAGTAAGGGGAGAACTGATACGAGTGTTAAAACTGTATGTAGATACCTAAGAAAGTACTGTGCCATGTGTAGAAATTGCATTATATTATCATTAACTTAATTTTTGTCTCTTATTCAATTCATCGTGAGAAGTTATTCAGTTTGTCCCAGAACTATGGACACCTTACTTAAAATTACTTTGGCATTAGACAATTTGTATTTGTGTGGTTCTTTTTCACTGTTTGAAACCCCCCTAAATTGGAGGGCAGATTTGACATATCCCATATTGCAGAATTATTTTGATTTATAAATACTTAAATATGCAAAAATGTCCAATTCGATTTTACCCTATGTGATGTTAAGATAAACAGAACAATAGTCAAAATCTGCATAATATTTAACAAACAAAAAATTGTAAAAGTAATAATATGTTAACTACTGTTAAAAGTTTTGATTGCTGAATTTGTCATACTCTCCATACCTTGAAGTTAGTAAAACGTTTCAAATATTCTTCGCTATTAACTTCGTAAGTTTTATTAAATTTGTTAATAAAGTCTTTGAATTGTTCTTCTAATCCATGTCTTTCTACTTTTATTGGAACTACAAAGAAGCACAATCCAACTAAACCGAGAACTGTGAAAACTCTTTTCCAGTCCACCGCCATGATGCGACTGGGGACAGAGAGGGTAGGCTCCGGCGGGAAGCCAGGAAGAAACAAAAATATTCCTCTATGCATGCCTTCACTCCTTGACCAAGATGTCATACATTTCCTGTTCCGGCGGGGAAATCAAAGGGTAGGAGGAGAGCCGGAGAGGTCTTTCGCGTGGATTAGGAAAGATGGCGACCGCAATTTCAAAGAAAAGGAAGGTTTGTTGATTAAATTTAACACTTGTACAAATTAAACTACTTTACTTTTCATAATTCAAAACACACTTTAAGGTGTGCAGATTATTTTATCTTCTCAGATTTTTAAAAATTGTTTCCGATTCAATAGGATTGAAGGGATGTATTGACGTGTGCTCTTGTTGATGAAATGCAACGTGTTTTATTTCCTAGCAGGTTATGTAGACAGAAGTTATGTCTTACTAGGATATTTTGTACTTCCAGTTTCTTGTACACCTTTTTGTATGTTAGGGCCTGTTACGGTATTATATTCATATTTTTCGTTTTAATGTGGCTAGATCTGTTAACCCTGATTCGCTCCCTCCCTGTTAATGAAGCAGTAGGACTATGTTTTTTTTTCTTTCCTTTCCTTTCCTTTCTTTCTTTTAGGCAATAATGTGCCGTCTCTTGTTTTATTGGGGATTGGGGTATAGCTGATTGCTATGTGTGATTTTTATTTTATTATGAAATTAAAATGTTTTGTTCTTCCTAGTTTGTAGGTGACGGAGTCTTTAAGGCTGAATTGAACGAGTTCTTAACTCGTGAATTAGCTGAAGATGGCTATTCTGGAGTGGAAGTGCGTGTCACCCCAACACGTACAGAGATAATCATCATGGCTACCCGAACACAAAATGTTCTGGGTGAAAAGGGTCGTCGAATCAGAGAGCTCACGTCAGTTGTGCAGAAGAGGTTTAGCTTTCCAGCAAATTCTGTTGAGCTGTATGCAGAGAAAGTAGCCACAAGGGGATTGTGTGCTATAGCACAGGCAGAGTCTCTACGATACAAATTGATTGGTGGACTTGCTGTTAGAAGGTAATCTCTATTAATACAGTAGTGTAGAACTACTTCACAGGTCCCTAAGGACCTAATTATAATCCTTGCACCTAGGGACACATTTATAATGTTGTTTCACTAAATTTAAAACTGTATGGATAAGACTTTGGTGCTCTACCTGTATGCAGTAAATATCCTCAGGTCACTTACATGGGCAAGGATATAGTTTCCGACTCACCCTGCTCCCCTTTCCATCGGCCGCTTCCCCTCACCGCCTACCGCGCATCTTCCCGCGCGCAGCTATGGCTCATGCCGGCCGCTACCGCAGCTTGCTCTAATAATTGCAATTACCATTATAAAAAACAAAATAAAATTTCACGAATTATAGAAAATGTCGAACAATTAAAAAAATACCCTTGTACCATGTAGATGTAGATGTAGATATCTCGTCCTGTAGATCCTGTGTAGAGCGGGGCTCAAGGATATAGGACACGTCAGATCAAAAAATACATGCATGTTATAACAATAATATAGGTCTACAGAAACTGCAAGCTGCCAAATTTATCAAAGCTGGAAATATTCCTCCAAATTGTAGAAGGTGTGAGTCCAAATTGTAGAAGGTGTGAGTTATTAAAAATTCCTTGACAGCTGTTTTGAAATGTTTGCTTTTTCTTTGAATACATAATAATTTAATGTTGTTTGGGAGCTTGTTATATATCTGTACTGCAGAATAATACGCACCCTTCTGAAAGAGTTTTAACGAGTTATTTGGTCTGTGTAGATCATTCATGTTTCTGGTAGTACGTCCGTGTACACTAAAATTAGTTTGAAATTTATCAATATTATTCACTACATAACACATAACAGAGTACAGTAAAACCCCTTTTTTACACTTTTCAGGGGACTGATGCAAAAAAGTGTAAATGGCAGGAAAGTGTAAATTGCAGGAAGTGTGAAATCTGTAATGCTATATAGTGCAAAATTTAATACATGAAGGGGAAAGAAAAAGGTAGCTATGTACACTTACATTATCTATTTAAAAAAGTCAGAAATGGTTGATTGTCTTTGCTTTTTTCTTATCTGTATCAGTTCGACCTGTCTCTCCACAGCATATAGGGCATCAAAAGCCCCATCCTCTCCCGAGGCACTCGCAATGTACTGCCTCAAAACAGCTATTGCTTCCATGGCTTCTTTGCTAGTAGGTATTTTAGGTTCCTGGTCAGAGTCTTCCTCACCTACTTCTTTTTCTTCAAGGTGGCTAGATACAATGTCTTCTACTGTGGGCACCACTGATGTTATTACATCAGCATCAACATTGACATAATCTTCGAATGAAGAAGGCTCGTCCACCACAGCCCAGTTGCTGGGCTCTGACATCTCTTCCTCGGGCAGATAGTCCTCTTCTTCCACAAACTCAAACCCTGCCTTCCGGAAACAGTTAGATATGGTCACAGGACTGATACTTGACCATGCTCTGGATACATAATGCATGGCATCAAGGACTGTTATGGTCATTTTCTTAATGTCCATATCATTATCGTGCATGAAGACAGCCTTCTCCACTAGCATCTTCCTGTACTTGAATTTAAGGGCATGAATGATGCCCAGATCCAGTGGTTGGAGCTCGCTTGTGCAGTTTGGTGGGAGAAACACAAGCTTAATGTTTCTTAGCTGCAGATCATCGGGATGGGCAGCACATCTGTCCAAGAACAATAATATTTTTCGATGATTTGCTCCCATTTTAGCATCCAAAGCATGAAGCGTAGATGTGAAGATGCTGCTAGTCATCCATGCTGTGGCATTTGCATCATACTTTGTGGGCAGATTTTTCAAATTCTTGAAACACCTGGGCTTCTTGAATTTACCGATCACTAGGGGGGGTAATTTTTCTGATCCGTCAGCATTGACCATTAGCAGAACAGTTACCCGCTGCTTGCTGAGTTTTCCACCATGACACTTTTCCCCCTTAAAGCACAAAGTTTTGCTTGGCAAAATGTTATAAAACAAACCAGTTTCGTCAGCATTAAAAATATTCCTTGGTTCGTAACCCTGAATAATAGCTGGCAGGTTTTGCTTCCACTCTTGTACAGTTTCCACACTGACGCTTTTACTTTCTCCACAAAGTTGATTGTAGACGATATTATGGCGATTCTTGAACCGATCTATCCATCCAGTAAAATCGGCGATTCCCAATTTTGCAGCAAACTGAAGCGCTTTCGATCGAAGTATGGTGCCATCAACTGGAATTCCTGCCGCTCTCGTAGAAACAAACCATTCTGCCACAAGTTTGTCCATCTCATCATACGCTGATGTGCGTATATATTTGCACTTTTTGGACATTGCACCACTTTGTTTGGCATTAAGTTCAATTGTCGATCTATTTTTTATGATTGTATTCAAAGTTGAAACAGAGAGTCCAAGCTCTTTCGCCAACTGAACACGTGTTCCCACGTGTGAATCCACACGGCGTAGAATTTCCATTTTTTCTTGCAAAGAAATGCATTTTCTATTGTTTTTATTAACTTCCATCATACCGCCAAAAATCACGCAACAAAAGTGTTACTACAAATCACGATGAATTAGGCCTACGCTATGTGAATATCAAATATCTACACGCACAAAAGAAACCAACTTCCTCTCAACTAACGCAAATAGCCACTGTCGCCGCTTGTAAGAGAGTTGGCAACATAGCGGAAATGAGACCTTGCGTTCATTTTTAAAGCGCTTCAGAACCGCTGGACTGTCTTGACCATTCTTTCTTCGCTGCAGCAAAACTGAAGCGCTTCACGGGTTCGCTTTGAAAGAGAACGCGTGGAAAGCAGTTCTTCATCGAAAATCAACGCTACCAACGGAAAAAATACGTAAATGGCGGGAAATACAACTGTGTAGAAGTTGTTAATGGCGGGAATTCTATGTATTGTCAGCATAGGTTAAAAAGTGGGACCAGCTGAAAATGACGTAAATGGCAGGAAAACGTAAATGGCGGGAACGTAAAAACGGGGTTTTACTGTATATATACTCCCCTGTAAGAGTGAGGACTTTTAATTTTTCAAATAGCGGTTTACAAGATTCCCTTTTTTTCTTTCCACATATTATTCTTATTGCCCGCTTTTGTAATCTAAATATTTTCTCCCTATGGGTAGAGTTGCCCCAGAAAATGATCCCGTACCTCATTACCGAGTGAAAATATGCAAAATATACCATAAGTAATGCATCCTGTTTTAATATATTATTCAAAATTCTTAAAGCAAAGCACGCTGAACTCAGTTTTGGACTTATCATTTCTATGTGTGTCTTCCAGTCAAGATTTTGGTCAATTTGTAATCCTAAAAATTTTACATTGCTAATTTCTTGTATGATTTGTGTTCCATAATTAATTTCAAGATTTGAGATACATCTGTTTTTTGTCCTAAATTGTATAAAATGGGTCTTATCAATATTAAGTGTCATTTTATTAGCTAGAAACCATGTGTTTAACTCGTGAAAAGCCTTTGTAGCTATTCGTGATAAATGTTCTTGTGACGTTCCTGTTACAAGTACACTAGTATCATCTGCAAAGAGCAATACCTTTGATTCGTCACTTAAGTTATAGGGCAAGTCATTAATGAAAATTAAAAAGAGCAAAGGTCCCAGTATTGATCCCTGAGGTACCCCATTCTTAACAATCCCTAGGTTAGATTCATTTCCATTTATTATTACCTTTTGAGTTCTATCAGAAAGATATGATTTGAACCACTTAAGTGTTAAATTATCGAACCCATAATGATCCAATTTTTGAAGTAATATTTCATGATTTATACAGTCAAATGCTTTAGCTAAGTCGCAGAAAATTCCCAGAGCATATTTCTTTTTATCTAACGCTTCCAATATTTCTGTAGTAAGTTGAAATGTAGCATTCTCAGTGGACATGCCACTTCTAAATCCAAACTGAGATGAAGTAAGAATGTCATTCAAATTAAGATAGTGTATTATGCGGTTGTACATGACTTTTTCAAAAACTTTTGAAAATGAGGTTAAGAGTGATATAGGTCTGTAATTTGATGGTAGATTTTTGTCACCTTTTTTAAAGAGGGGCTTAACAATAGCATGCTTCAGTCTTTCTGGAAATATTCCATTTTCTAATGAACAATTGCATATGTGACTAAGAGGTTTACTGAGTTCCGATGAGCAGCTTTTTAATAACTTATTACTTATCTCATCCCATCCAGACGAGCTTTTACTTTTGAGAGACTTGATTATATTTTCAATTTCTATGTGGGAAGTCAGGTTCAATTGAAATCTATGGTTCCAAACTGTAGATTTTGTTAGTAGGTCTACTGCCTTAATGTTAATATTATTTATAGGAATACATTTCTCTGCAATATTTATAAAGTGACTATTAAAAGCATTTGTAATGTCTGATAAATTATCTAGTTTTATGTTTTGGTATATTAATGATGTACAATCATTGTTTCCCTTTGTTCTCCCCGTTTCTTTTTTTATTATATTCCATACAGTCTTAACTTTATTATTTGATTTATTAATTACTTGTGAAAAATGCCTACTTTTTGCTTCTTTGATTACTTTCTTCAGTATGTTGCAATACTTTTTATAGTATTCCTTATGAGTTTGGTTGTTACTGGTTCTATATTTTAGGTAGAGCTCTCTTTTGTTTGCACATGATATTTTAATACCAGCAGTTAACCATGTGTTATTCCTTGAATTAGGTAAATTAGCAGTTTTCTTTTTTGGAAAATTTGCCTCAAAATGTCATGACACTATGTTTAGGAATTCACTTAATTTACTATCTACTTTGTCATAGGATAACATAGATTCCCAGTTTTCATTCGCAAGATCTTGTTTGAAATTTAAAATTGAATCGTCATTCATTACTCTAGTCATATTACTATGAGCATGTTTACTGTTCGAATTTACTTTAATATTGTTCAGCACTAACATTTGTGCATCATGATCTGATAATCCATTTAATATTGGAAGTACTTTAAAATTAAAATGTTTTTCTATATCTATGAATATATTATCTATTGTTGTTTGGGAGTCGTTCTGAATTCTCGTTGGAAAGTTTACTATGAAATCTAGATTATAGCTACCCAATAATGATATCAGTCTGATCTTCTTCTCACTATCAATTGAGAAATCTACATTAAAGTCCCCACACAGTATAATATTTACGTTAGTACTATACAGTGAATTAAGAACCCTTTCTAACTGATTTACAAAATAATTGAAATTACCTGATGGTGCCCTGTAAATAGCTAGTATTACAAATGTATCATTGTCAAAATTCAATCTGGCTGAACAACATTCAAAATCCTGTTCTTTACAGAAGGAACTTGTGTCTATATCACTGAAATGTAAGTTTCTTTTGATAAATATACTCACACCTCCACATTTAATGGAATGTCTACAAAATTTTGAACATAGTGAAAAATTATCAATTTTTAATTGTTCAAGATCTGTTTCTGCACAGTGGTGTTCCGTTAGACAAATAACTTGAATTTCCTGTTTATTAGAATTAATTGTATCCTGAATGGCTAAGTTAAATTCTTCAATTTTATTTTCAAGCCACCTTATGTTTTGATCAAATAGTGCAAATGATTTATTAGTTCTAGCTATAGGCTTAAGTGTATTACTATTAATGACTTGAGATATGCATATAGGCCTAAGCTGTTGGATTCTTTCACTTAGATTCCCCCTAAAAAACGAGTCGAGCCACCATCTATGACAGGAATAGGCCTGTTACAATCTAGTACATTACACTTCAACTCCTCTGCAACCAGCTCTGCCAGTCATATTTCACGATCTTTAAACACCGAATTGATAATATAAAAAATAGAAATGTACATAATATTTCCCAATTTTTAAAAACGCCGTGTTATGATATAAAACATGGCTTAATTGATACAGAAAAATTCCCTTGCACCAACAGTACTCTTTTCGTAACAAACAAAACATTTCAAAATTTGAAAAAGCTATTCTTGTGTTGACACTCGCGAATGCATGAAGTCACTCTTAGTAACTATATATGAAATCTTTCTTTCTTCACTGCTCAACTGTCATTCGTGGCATAGTGGGTTAAGACTCCTAGCTATAACGCTAGGGGTTCCGATAGATAGGTAGGGTGACGAGGAGGTGAGAGGAAGAGAGGAAGGAGACGGGAAAGAAAGAGAAGAAGAGAAGAAAGGAAAAATAAATTATTTTTCTCCCCACCCAAAACCCCCTACTTTCCACGCGGTAGTGGTGGGGGACTCGGGTGAGTCGCAATATATATTTTTCCTCTTACATGACCAAAGAGATCCGAGGCTGATACGAAATTACCTTCTCAGTGAAGGAGGTCTGGTGAAACCTGGAAGGGGATCCAGGGCAAAGCCCCCAATACAGAAAAATTGGAGGGAAATCCAGGACATATGAAGTTTTGGCATAATGGAACTTGCGCCCCATGCTGCTCCCCTTTCCACTCGCCTTGCTGCTTCCTGCGTGCATGCCACCATGCCTGTAGCCGCTGTTCAACCTCAACGCCAGTAATGAATAATTGCAATTGACATGTCACCTAATATTTCACAATAAAAAACCCCTTGCACCTCCACATAATATTTCTCAATTATAAAAACGACCCTTGCAACAAAATAGGCTATTACACAATACAAAAAATACCCTTGTACCATACATAATATTTCGTAATCATAAAAAACGCCGTGTTATAACATAAGATGTTGCTTAATTGACGCAGGAAAATCTCCTTGCACCAATACTACTCTTTTCATAACTAACAAAATATCTCAAAATTATAAAAGCCGATTATAGCGTTAAAACTCATGAAACCCCCCTATCATAACTCAAATATACGAAAGCTTCCTTCACAGCTCAACATTCACTCGTGGTGTAGTGGTTAAGACTCCTGGCTATAATGCTAGGGGTCCCGAGTTCGAATCCCGGTCGATCCAAAATTTACTATTAGGAATAGGTCTCAAATAGGTAGGAAGGGTGAAGAGGAGGTGAGAGGAAGAAAGGAAGAGAATAAAGAAGAAATAAATTATTTTTTCTGTTTCATCAGTTCATTAAGAGATGGCGCCACCGTCACTACTAGTAATTCAAATGCCGCCGCTAGGGGAGGGAGTTAGAGGGTTGGAGTGACTGACTCGCATGGGGTATAAAGTTCGGTTTTCCCGAAGTTTTATATGTGATAGATACCTCGGCCTCGATACCAACTGAACCACTGAGACGAGGTTTTTACCATTAGGTTTCCAGTATTGGATTAGCACCATGTGACAGTTTGTGTGGCAATAGAACATCGGCCAGTGCACGGAAATTCGTGTTTTGACAGCAGGTCCCAGTGCCATTTTAGGGTAATATTGTTTCTACTTCACAATTTTACTTATATTTAGGACCTTCGAACAAATAGCCTATATGATGCTTATAAATGGAATCTATAGGTTTTAAAGGATAATATAACATCAAATTTGGCAGTTTTCTGTGTTCTTAAAATTAAAATATCATTATCTCAAGCTAACAGTGAGGTATGCTTCGTCATTAGCAACCATGTCCCTCTAGGCTATGGAGAACAAAAGAGAAATGACTGGTGCAGTGGTAACATTTCCCATCATAGAAGATATTCAGTATGGGACATACTAAACCCCACGCTATTCGATATATTGCTGCTAAACGTATATAGCCTATCTGTTCCTTACCTAACATAACCTGTCACTGACCTAGAATCCCCTAGCTATCACTATTTAGCTTAATGTAGAAGTTTTTTACCCTTCCACGCCTTTTGTAAAATAGTGGGCATCCCAAACATCGTTACATGGCACATAACGAATGCTGCACTATTCAGAATACTGTACTACTGCTAAACTAATACAACTGTTTCTAACGTAACATAACCTGTCACTGACCTAGAATTTACCTCAATATTTATCTTAATGTGATGTGCAGTTTGCTGTTAAATACTGACTGTGTGTTATCTTATATTATCACACAGGGAAGGTATCATTTACATCCTAATTGATTTTTAAGTAATATCTCCATTAAGTATAACAGAACCTACATTCAGAACAAAGTTATCCTTTGCAGTGTATAGGCTACAGTGCCATTTTTAGAAATTTGTGTAATTGGAATTAACAAGTGTAATCTGTACATAGTCTAACTAGGCTATATTGATCTTTTTGTTGCAGGGCCTGTTATGGTGTACTGCGTTTCATCATGGAGAGTGGAGCTAAGGGCTGTGAAGTAGTAGTATCTGGAAAACTGAGAGGACAGCGAGCCAAATCCATGAAATTCGTTGATGGCTTGATGATTCACAGTGGAGAACCTACAAATGATTATGTTGATACAGCTACTCGTCATGTACTTCTCCGACAAGGTATGTTTATAGTAATTTTAAGTTTCTAAAATAGGCTATGTTTCAGTTAATTGATGATTTTTTCACTGGTTATCGATCAAGTTAAAGTTTTATAAGAGTACATCTTCGGGAATCTGATGATTTTGTCATCTTAAATTTAAAGTTGCTAGATACATTGAGCTTAGATGTTTATGTAATTTTTAAATTTGTGGTAAAACTTTTCTCTCTCCAAATCGTTGATGCTCAGCATTAAATTAATGTTACATGACAACAAGATCAAATTGAATCTGCCAGATCTAAGCAGTAGGCGTCACTTTTTAGGACTGAAAAGAAGAGTCTGACATATCTTTGAGGTTTGGTGAGGTTTGGCCTCATGGTCTGGGGCACTATTCACTTCTGGCCAGGGTGAGTAGCAACCAGAACATTGCAGGTTTGGATCTTCGACCAGTGCAATGCTAATAAGTAATGAAAAGGAAATAGAGCCAAGAAACACTAATTCCTGCTCCTCACAATCCAGTAGTTTTTTCTGTTCAATTTATGGAACAACTAATTTTACCAAAATGTAATCCAACATGTATGTTACTAGTGGTCAAATGATTTGTCAAATTCATACCAGCAAGAGTAGGTCTTTCTGTTACGTAAATTTCACACCATCATGCGTCTACCCTCCACCTATTGAACCATACTTATGCTTCTTCGGATGTGTAATATCTTGGCTTTCAGGGATTTAAAACTGACATTTCAGTCATCTTGTTTTGACCTTCTTCTGGGTTGGTTTTTAGAAGACTGAGCTGGTGATGTGTTGTCCCTATTTTTATATGATTTTTGCTGTGGAATCTGCTATCTGTGGTTGATTTTTTGCTGTGAAATCTGCTATCTTTGGTTGGGTGGCCTCTGGATCAAGCATTGTGGTTGCTGCAGATTTGGCTGGCTTTGATTATTCGAGCGCTGGATCACATCTTCTAGGTAGGGGTGGCTTGTTGAAGGTGGCCTAGGAGGATGGGAGAATGCCAGACCACCCAGTAATATAAACAGGGATAAAGGAATTCAAATAAACCCTGCCTGAAACATTTTGCTTACAGTCAACAGGCCCCCTCCACCTATATAAACTATCATTATCTATATTAATAAAAGGAAGTGTCTGTCCTCCGTCTGTCTGTCTGTCCTCCGTCTGTCTGTCCGCGATGCCCAGCGAAATCTACTCAACACAGAGATCTGAAATTTTATAAGTAGGCGGACTAAAGGGTCGGAATGTGCACCTCTAAGCCGGAATTTTAATTTTCGCCTCCATTCGTGAGTTATGAGTGAAAAACTGGCAGAAAACGTGCATTTTTTTGCGTTTTAGAAGCATCAGTTTCAGTAATAAATTTCAATATCAAATCACTTACAGATGGCTTTGGCTATTTTTGTCAGCATACCTCATAGCCTACCTTGAAAATAAAAGCAACGCGATCGCTTGATTTTGTTAGTCCATCCTAGACGATTCATTTGTTTAGAGTGTCAAGGCCCACAGACATATGACATTTTCAACCTACACGGAAGAAGGATAATCAACCCTAAATATGGTCAAACATTGTTCGATTTGAACGAAACTCACTATACAGGGGTTTTCTGGGCCAAGGAACTCGAATCTGAGGTAGCTTTTACCAGGGGACGCTACCTAATCGTGGAATGCACTCCACGTGATTTAGGTGTTAATAATTATAATTTGAAATAATTATCGCGGGGGAAGCCGCGGGCACATGCTGTTTGTCTGTCTGTCCACGATGCCCATCGAAATCTACTGAACGCAAAGATCTGAAAATTTAAAGATAGATGGACTGAAAGGTGGGCGAATGCACCTCGAAGCCGAATTTTTAATTTTAGCTTACGTTCGCGAGTTATGAGTGGAAAACTGGCAGAAAACGTGATTTTAGCGCTGTCGAAGCATCAGATTTCAGTAATACATTTCAATGTCAAATCAATTGCAGTTGGCTTTGGCTATTTTTGTCATACCGTGGAATTAAAAGCATCGCGATGGCTTGAATGTTGTAAGCCCACGTTGGTCGATTCATTTGTTTAGAATGTCAAGGCCCGTAGACATATGAAATTTTCAACCTACACGGAAGAGGGATAATCAACATAGACCTAAATATGGTTAAACATAGTTCGATTTGGACGAAACTCACTATACAGGGATTTTCTGGGCCAAGGAACTCGAATCTGAGATAGCTTTTACCAGGCAACGATATCTAATCGTGGTATGTAATTCACGTGATTTAGGTGTTAATAAAATAATGATTTAACTATTATGCTCTTAATTTTTAATTCTTGAAATAATTATCGCGGGCGATCGCTTGATTTTGTAAGTCCATCCTGGACGATTCATTTGTTTAGAATATCAAGGCCCGAAGACATATGAAATTTTCAACCTACACGGAAGAGGGATAATCAATATAGGCCTAAATATGGTCAAACATTGTTCGATTTGGACGAAACTCACTGTACAGGGGTTTTTTGGGCCAAGGAACTCGAATCTGAGGTCGCTTTTACCAGGCGACGCTATCTAATCGTGGTATGTAGTCCACGTGATTTAGGTGTTAATAAATATAATGATTTAACTTTTATGCTCTTAATTTTTAATTTTTGAAATAATTATCGCGGGCGAAGCCGCGGGCACATGCTAGTATTATAATAAATTAAAATTAAGATTTACGGTACACACTTGGTTTAACTCGACTGTTTAAAAAAAATGCAGAGAGATAAGATTATGAAAGCAATACTGGTACCAAAAAAAATCCACGCCCTCTAGATTTGGACTTGTGGCCTTTGGACTTACAAGCACATGTACTACCTCCGAGCTAAATGAACGAAGTTCTGTTTTCCATTTTACTAGTTGCTACGTTACAAAGCTACAAAAGAAAACACCTAACAAGCAAAGGAATAATTTAGAATCACGGAAGACAGAAAGGGAAAGGCAAAAGGGCAAGGTTTTCATTGCCTTCTATTCGATCTCTCAACATGCTTTGCTCAAGTTTTATAGAAAAATAGCATTTCGCACCATGTATAATTTGGGTACAGGATCTCTCAATACTTGAGCGGATTATCAGCCGAGGAACTGCTTGAGACAGGACTATTGAACTGAACTTGACTGAAGAAGAGGAAGCTGTCTTGAGAGCTACTCAGGTGTTACGATCTTGAGAAGAAATGCAATGAACAACTATTAATATGAGCCTTAGAGAAAATCTTTACATAATCCCTTAGAAACCCCAATTTTTTTAATTTCCTTCTTTTCGTTAACACGTTTTCCCATCTATGATGCTAATTTTTTCTGATCTGTAGGAAAAAAAAAAAACATTAACAAGAGTCTGCTGTAATCGATGTTAGGGTTATAGAGTTGAGGAAAGTAATAATGTGAACCGTATAAGTTACTTTGTATCGTGCTTTAAAACCTCATCCATTTTTGTTCTTACCCTCCAAGCTAATGTGGCGTAAAGACAATGTTAAACTAAAAACTGAAATAAGGATTTTGTTTTCATTCTCAGTCTGAACGTTGTTGACTGAATTATTTCTGCATTGTTTTATAGGAGTGTTGGGCATAAAAGTGAAGATCATGTTGCCATGGGATCCCAATGGCAAGACTGGCCCTAAGAAGCCACTTCCTGATAATGTATCTGTTGTGGAACCAAAAGAAGAAACCATGCCTACAGCTCCAATGAGTGATGTCAAAGCGGCGAAACCTGATGCTCCTCCTATTGCTGTTGCCAGTACAATTTGAGCACATGGTGTAAATAACAATGGCGTTTAATAAATAATTCATAAATCATAATTCTTCTGTTTTAAAAGTTCTATCATTCCGTTCCCTAGCAAGGCCCAAGATTCTTTCCTTGTTCATTAGCCTATTCTGAGCCTCCTCAGTCCAATCTCAATCGCTGTACGCCTTTCTTGCAAATCCTTCCTAATATTATTTCCTTATTGTTGTGATTGTTCTTCCCAGTGAATGTCTTCCTTATGGTTGTCTGCTCACATACCTCTGTCCAAGCTGTGACCCACCAGTACATTATCCTAGACCAGACCACCACTCTTATCTCGTTCTGAGAAGAATGGATTGTATGTATTTCTATGTTGTGCAATCTTGTTGCTTTCAGAATTTTACCTCAACATTGTCAACATGAACCTTTGCTTCTTAGTTACTTAAGACCTTTTCCATTAGACCTCACTTTGCTTCTTGTTCTACCATCTGTTCTGCAGTCCACATCCCTCTAAAGCAGGCATCATCAACTGGCCATGTCTCTTGTTATGTGTAGGGTCATGACTGCTGTGTAGCGCTGTGTGTGCACGAGCATGTAACTAATTCATTCTCGGCAGTACACAGTGGCAGACCAAACATGTTAAAAGAAGGAACGTCCGTCAGATCACCAATACCAATGCATTTATTATGGCAAGTCATTTCTGTTTATTGAAAGGGTGGAAGGACCACGTGTTTGGATTGTTGTCAAGTTCTGAACAAATGAGTACCAGTAATTTCAACCTACAACTGCATTAATATTCCCATCTTTCAAAGTATGACAAACATAAAGAACAACAACAATCTATTCTAATCCTATGCAATATTACATATCGTTAATACTACATAGTAGTTGTTAACTTTGGTTGCTTTGTATTTTATCTGAAAGTAAGTGTAATAAGTAGGGACCGGGTTTTTAGGTTTTTAAAAACACTGTTTTAGGTTTTCCATTAGGTGAAATAGTTTTTTTTAGGTTTTTTGTCCAAAATATCGTTTTTTGGTAGAATAATTGGTTTAATGAATTTGAATGTGCTCCATAGTATTCAATACATAATACTTGTAAAGTTTAACTTAACAAAATTGAATTAAATTTGTGTAAACTTGCTTTAGGACAATATTAAAGAATCGAAGGAAGAAAGCATAGGGCCTAAACAATCAAAAGAAGCAGTGAAAATAAGATTGCCTCACATATTCTGGTTACAGTATATCACTAAATATCTTTCAAGATTCTCAACTGAGAAGTTCTTCCTGTTATCTCTTAGAATACATTTGAAAGCAGAAAATGTCCTTTCAACCTCACATGACATCAACAATGGTTGTTCGTACGAATATTTTAAAAGGAATACGCCAGTACTCTTACACTTTCTCTCTAGATACTGTCCATCCTAGATGACAATGGGTTGAAGGAAACGCTGGTGGTATTAATTTCAACCCGACAAAAATTGTCTCTCCGCAAAATATCGATTTCTCAACTGACAAACAAAAAAGTAGCCTAAATTAGATATTTTAGGTTTTTTTATCCCGTATAGGTACATTTAGGTATTTTTAGGTGCCACAGAATTAATGTGGGTGAATCCTATGGACATGATTCGAAAAAGTGTGTGATCGCTTTTTGTTTTGGAAGTAAGGAAAAAAATAGGTAAAAACCTAAGAATCCGGTCCCTAGTAATAAGCTCATGGTCAGTTAATATGGTTTCTAGAACAACAAAAATCTAACTTGAAACGTAACATAACTTCCTCCGCCCAAATAAAGTTTTGCCTCTTTGTATATTATGTATAGACCTGGGATTTTAGGCTCTAAAAAAATTAGTTTTAGGCACCTAAAATAGGCTTTTAAAACAAGTAAATATTCTTTTAAAAGAGAAAATAGGCACTTAAAATATGCTTTAAAAATGTGTAAATAGACCTTAAAATATTACAATATGTACACTTAAACCATAACGAGTAGAAGGAAAAGTGTGATCTCTTCGCTCCTTTACCGTTAGTCGGGATGGAGGTTTATGGTTCTGCCAGCAGGGAGTAGCACCATCGTTAGTTGAGCACTGTTGAGCCTTGCCTGTTATGTTATTTGTATAGATATTAGGGAGAAGAAATAAAATCAGAAGGATTTGAAGGCAGTGACCCTACCGAGACATTTACAAGAGATGTAAATAATTTAACAGACATATTAAATTCTTGTACTCCAGCAGCGGCACTTTATAAAGAACCGATTGGTCACCAAACCCTCTATAAGTGGAGGGAAAATCATAACGACAGATCTTCTGACAGAACTCTTGGATCCCTAAGGGTAACAATTGAGAGCACTATACAGGTCTCTGACCATTTATGGAGAAAGGGGTTTACCTATGTCCTCACAAAGAAATTTATTCAAGACCCTCTAGAACGTCATTTTGGTATAATACGCTCTCACAGCTGTGATGACCATCCATCAACTGTAGATTTTCTTAATCTTCATATGCTGCAGTCAGTTTTATCTTCAGGTACTAATTGTGACTATAAGGCGGAAATGCCATTAACATCATTCTTAAATCAAATGAGGACCCTTGCAAAACGAACAGAACAGAAGAATAAGGAAATAGTAAGGGTGACAGAGGGTAAAATAAAACAAGCATTGGATATGAGGGTTCCTGAAAACACGTCTGTCTGCATAACAGATTGGGAAAATAATTTGCTTCTTATTGAAAGTCTAGATCTTGCAAAAGAATGCTTGGTTTACTACGTAGGGGGTTATATTGTACGCCAGGCATCCAAAGTGACAAAATGTCGACCTGCTTCATGGAAAGTGCCCAGAACAAGTTCCTGCCGCAGCTCTAACCTTAATTAAAGATTACAGTGACAATGCCGACATCGACAGTTCATTCTTAACACACCCATCGGCAGGTTGAAAATATTATTTCAGAAAAACTTTCATTGTAAACACAGTCTATGGGGGGGGGGGATATATTTTACGAGTGTTTAGATAACTTGGACCACACTGTTATTCCATCCTCCAAAGTGGGCTGTAGTGAAGATCATGTTATGGAAATTATTCCTAAACTCCTATTACACTATATGAAGTGCAGATTCTTTTTTGTGTCCAAACAAATGAGGAAAGAACTAAATTTTTCTAAAACTGCAAAGTCTACCCGGAAGCTGTCTAAAGTATCTGACAACTGATCTTTGACAAGGGTGATTGAGAATATAATTTATTACTGGTATGCATGCAAATAAAGAGTTTCTCTCAGCTTGCTCTCTTGAATTTCTGCCGCCTCTAGCAGACGCGGATCCATCTTGCGGAGGAACAGTGAACTTCTTCAGTGATCACTAGACCTGGGATTTTAGGCTCTAAAAAAATTAGTTTTAGGCACCTAAAATAGGCTTTTAAAACAAGTAAAATAGGCTTTTAAAATAGAAAATAGGCACTCAAAATAGGCTTTTAAAAGAGAAAATAGGCACTCAAAATATGCTTTAAAATGTGTAAATACAAAGAAAATAGACTTCAAAATATCACAATATACACTTAAACTGTAACGTGATCTTTTTTTACCGTAAGAAATGTGGTATACCTATTCTTAACAGAAATAACGGCAAAATTAAGACAGAATTAAAAAGGAATTTATTAAAAATAGTTATGGATTATATGAAAAATCATCAGTAGTAAACTAAAACCTTAATACTAAATTCACTGAACATAATTACAGCTCTGTAGGCATCTCCTAACGAAGTATTTGCGAAGAACATTCACTTTCATTTGTAATTTGCTTTGCAGTACATAATGATGATCTTCTCCAAATTTTCCACAGTCAGGCTGTGTCTTTTGTCTGTTAAAATCATTTTGAAGGCAGAAAAAGAGCGCTCCACACTCACAGACGTTAGAGGGGCATAGGAAAATTTACCTACATATTCAGTTCAATTTCACTAGGTAACTCTACTTTTTCCCCGTCCATTACCTGGTGTACTCTTTTCAGCACTGAATAACCTGGATTTTTCTGCAGTACATTAGCCCACTTGTCTCATTTTATCCCCTACCTTGCCCCTAGCACTCTGTATATAGTTCTCAGCTTCCTCAATTACAGAAAATTGCTGATTGAGACTTTCCTTTTTCCTCCATTTTTGTAATGGTGACTGGAAGAAATGAAAAATTTGCCTGAATATATGCAATGTCTCTCTGAACACTGGAATAATCCTTTAGCAGCTCTTTGACAGATACAGAGTTGTCCGTTAAAGGCAAATCGTCTATCACAGTCATGATTTTCTCAAGATGTTCTGCTTAATAGAGGGCCGCTTCCATCCAGGAACCCCAATGGGTGATGATTGGCTGTGGTGGAAGGGGAGTAGAGGGGAGTTTCTCTCGAAAGATGGCTATTCTTGATGGAGCCTTACAGAACACTTTCTTCATTGTTGAAACGAGGGTATTTACTGCAGGAAACTCGGCCCTAACTGTTTCTGCGGGTCTATGCAAGGCGTGTGCCATGCAAGTAACACGAATTAAAGAAGGGTAGAAAGTTTTTAGGAGAGGTGCAGTAGCCATCATGTAGGAAGCAGCATCGGAGACAAGAAGGACTTTAGAATCATCAACACTCCCAGGACACAACAATTGCAACCCCTTGTTGATGAAGTATGCAATGCTTTGACTACTGACTTTCTCTACCTGCTTAGAGCAAAGAAGGTGAGCAGTAGATGCCTGATTGGGTTCCAGTTTTCCTACTATAAGATTAGCAATGTACCTGCCCACAGAGTCTGTGGTTTCGTCCACACACAACCATATGCAAGACTCCCCATTATCCTCCCTGATTGACAAAATGACCTCATTGTAGCAAATATCTAAGTAGTTTTTCTTTAATGTAGATGCTGATGGTATGTGCTGCTTGGTGTATTTCTGTAAAAAATCTCTGAAAACCGGATTGTGCACAGCATTCCAGGGAATATTTGCTGCAACTAGGGCTCTACACATATCAGCATAGAAACCATTTTGGGTTGTGGAAGATATAGTTTGTGTGAGCAGAGTCTGTCTAATGTTACTTTTCATGGCTGATTTCGCTTTATGACTGGCACTATCTGCATGCTGCTGAAGGTGGCATTTTTTCTCATGTGAAATCTAAAACACAATAAAGGTGATGCAAATTTGAGACTAAAATGAGGAATAGAAAAGGTGAATAGCTATTCAATAAAATTTGTAATTTTGAACTATTTCATTTAAGCCACTATTACTCTGAAGTTAATTAAGAACAACAAAGTTTATTTTGTCAGTTAAGAAAGTTGGCTTTCAATAACGGCTGCTGCCCAGCTCATGGCCTACAGATATTGGGTGGTCGTGTGGTCAGCACGACACATCCCTCAGCCGTATTGTGTTGCCTCCATAACCACTGCTCACTGTAGCTTCCCAACTGTCCTCATGACGCTGAGTCAGCGCCGTTCCAGACCTCATAGCTGTCTAAATTACTACCGGTTCTGGAAATCGAACACATCCCACCTGGACGAGGTCTCTAAAATTAATTAGAGGAGCCAATATCGACAAAACCTTGGTCTTAGATTAATATGAAAAATACACATACCTGTTTATTGCAGTACTGGCAGAAAATAATCTTGCCATCAAAAACCATCCCTGGATATTGTGTAAGCCATTGCTGTATAAGCAAGCTCTTAGTTGATTTTGTTTTAGGCATCACGAACGAACTTAAACACTTCACTTGTTCTTTCACTGGCGAATTGACACAGTGTGCTCTGTCTTACTACCTGCTACTTGTTCTTTTGAGCTAATCCTCCCCCTTCCCCCGTCAGTCAGCATTTCTTTGGTGAAAGTTGTCTGGGAAAATAAAGTTTGTGTGAAAAACCCACCCCCTGCTGTTTTGCCGTTCTGCTCTTCATTCAGGGATGTCCATTATATGTTTGTAAAAATTACAGAAGTAGAATTTTATTTTAAATGTACAAAATAGGCATTTTTAGGCACTAAAACAGTGAAATAGGCTCTAAAGGACCAAATAGGCATTTTAGGGCACTATAAAACTCTATAAATGTAAGTGAATTATCATGAAACGTCGACATATTAAAAAAATTTCATGTTTTTTCTTAAGGAACAAAATAGGCATTTGCCCTAAAATCCCAGGTCTAGTGATCACACTTTTCCTTCTACTCATTATGCTTAAACTGTAACATGGTCTTGTTTTTTACTGCAAGAAACGTGGTATACCTATTCTTAACAGAATTAACTGCAAAATTAGGCATCACGAACTATACTCACTTAAACAGATGTTCTTTCACTGGTGACTTGACACAGTAGTCCTTCCTCCTTAATCCTCCCCGTCAGTCAGCATTCCTTTAGCGACAATTGTTTGGAATAATAATGTTTCTGTGAAAAACCCACCTCTGCTGTTCTGCTTTTCATTGAGGATGTCCATTATAAGATTGTAAAAATTACAGAAATGAATTTTATTTTAAATTTACAAAATAGGCATTTTAGACACTAAAATAGGCTCTAAAGGTCCGAATAGGCATTTTAGGGCACTATAAAACACTATAAATGTAAGTGATTTATCATGAAACATCCACACATTTAAAAAATTTCATGTTATTTCATAAGGAACAAAATAGGTATTTGCCTTAAAATCCCAGGTCTAATTAATCTTCATGTAAAAATGAAGAGAGTTCTTTCGTTATGGGCAGGTAATAAATTTTGTCAAATGCATGCTTTACTTAGACAAAGAAAATTTATTGACTATTGTGTACATCCACTCAAAATATCCACCCTCCACCATTGATTATTACTATTGTTATCATTATTATTATACAAGTAAGAATCAGCTTGAAAAATTTTATGTCATAACCAGGATTAGAGCACGGATCTTCGGCCCAACGCGCCGATGCTCTACCATTGAGCTACCATGACAACATGCCAGTCTGACATCAAATTCCTCAACTGATTCAGAAGACAAGGCAAACTACGGGAGGTTTCTCTCTGTCGAGAACACACATCCAAATGGCGTCCTACACCTTGTAGGTACTTTGAAGCCTAGTTATTATTTATATACTATTAATTAAGTGGCATGTTGTCATGGTAGCTCAATGGTAGAGCATCGGCGCGTTGGGCCGAAGATCCGTGTTCAAATCCCGGTTATGACATAAAATTTTTCAAGCTGATTCTTACTTGTATTAATATCCCAGACATGGATTTAATGTCTATTTCCTTTCCTTCCACTTAATTAATAGTATATAAATAATAACTAGGCTTCAAAGTACCTACAAGGTGTAGGACGCCATTTGGATGTGTGTTCTCGACGGAGAGAAACCTCCCGTGGTTTGCCTTGTCTTCTGAATCAGTTGGGGAATTTGATGTCAGACTGGCATGTTGTCATGGTAGCTCAATGGTAGAGCATCGGCGCGTTGGGCCGAAGATCCGTGTTCAAATCCCGGTTATGACATAAAATTTTTCAAGCTGATTCTTACTTGTATTAATATCCCACACATGGATTTAATGTCTATTTCCTTTCCTTCCACTTAATTATTATTACTACTACTACTACTACTACTACTACTATAAAGCATTGGACATAAAGATCGGTCTTGATGCCTTCCGTTTTAGATACCTGTTAGTGTACAGTCAATCCTTCATATAATGCCACCATCCGTTCTCTTTAACATTTAGTGGCAGTAAAATGGAATTTAATTTTTAAAATAAAAATGGCATATTACAGTGCAGTATTAATTTACTGCACTGTATTATGAAAGAAAAATTAAATAAAAGGCAAATAGAGAATTTGAGCTCAAAATAAAATACTGGACAGTAACTCAATTTATTACAGTATATGTCCAGGGCTACACAAAGGGGTTGAATATCATGTGGGTCCATGTAAGTGATTAACTGTAACTGAGTAATTGTAGTGTTTAACAGCTGAATGGACACTGGACTAAAAGAAGTGAAACTTTGGGATGTGTCATTGTATGAAGGGCTCTTTCTACCTGCTCCACCCTCACACAGGCTGTCTCTCCGACTTCTTAACATAGCTGTCTCATTTTACCGCACTACATTTACAGTTAGTGGCAGGGGAAGAGACACTGCTTGGAAATACAGTATAGTATGTTTCTTAAATAATCTTCCTAACATTCAAGCCAGTTTTAAAAGAATTCTGCAACTAAAAAAAAAAAAAAAGATGCAAGCTATATTTTGTAAAAATCTTGTCTTATATTAACTGGCACTGTAAAGAGAGGCATTATATTGAGGGTTGACTGTATTTTTAAAAAAATATATAATTTACTTTTTTCTGTGCTAGGTGTAACACATATTTGCCAGAAAGTTTGTGCAACATATTTTGCACCATTTATTTGTATGTGATCGATTTCTAAAGCAAGGAACTCGTTCTTTAATGTTTCTCTTCACATGACCAGCATCAGCTGATCTACAAAATAATAGCCTAGTTCATTGGTGTGAATACTTAAAAATATAATAAGGCCTATCTTTGTCACTCTCTTCTGCTCTATTGAATTTTAAGTTCTGGTTTCATGCTATTTTTCTTTAACGAATGCTTTCCATATCATCTATCCTTTTATCCTCCACACTTTTATTTACAATTAAATGAAAATTTTTATTTCTTCTAGCTACTTTTTTAAATATAATTATATCATTTCTTAGATTTGCTATTTGAATGATTTCTGTTGGCTTAAAATAATGCCAGATACCAAAACAAATATTATGGGAATGATATGATTTATTACATAAGATAAAACACAAATATGTGAGTAATTTCTTACAATATTTAACAACATAAATTCATGTCAAAAGATACCCCAGATTAGTAATAATAGAAAAACAAAAATATCATGCTTTCGTTAATTATTTTTTCGTTGTCTTTGCGGTGGAGAGCATGGGTTCATGGTGCAAAGATGCCTCAGCACTTGTTGCTAACATTGGCAGAAGGCTGTGTTCACTAACCGGGGAACCTTGTTAAACTGAGTTTTTGAGGCAGCGAATTGGTATTGCCCTGCAGCATGGAAATGCTGCCAGCATCAAGGGCACCTTCACTAATCTTCTGGCCTGGAGAAAGTGTATTTTCTTTGACCTCTCTTATTACCGTATTTTTGGGGATTATAATTGCTCAAAATAAATACTTTGTAATATTCCTAATTTTTACTAGTCATTAACTAAGTATTCCTAAAAAATAGGGTGGATTTTAAACTTTTGTGACATGAAAATTAAATCATATTCCTATCTTCCTAAACTTCATGAAAAATCACAAGATATCACACATAGGGTCCTGATTGACTTGGTGGCAGTACTTAAGTTTTTCTCCATAAACCTACAATCAGAATCTATGGATTTATTTAGATTGATTTTTTTATTAACGTTTTTTATAATATTGATGCCTGCAGAGATTGTTTTATACTCTTGGCAGCACTTAATGGAAATCACAGAAAATACAGGGTCTCAGAGAATGAGTGGTGGGGTTTCATAGGGTACCTGCGAAGTATGTGATGAATTGAAAAGTAATTGTAATTAATTCAGTAGTTCAAACACTTCAAATAAAGTTAGCACATTTCAACAAGACCACCATTAACACCTTGACAGATGCCAAAGTGAAATTCAGTTTTAGCCAACACTGGTTCTTGGGTTTAGATTATCTAGATTCTCAATTCTTTCACTGTAGATGTAGTTTCAATCTCTTTCGCATGATGTACACTGTAGCCTTGTGTTTATGTGATATGAAATTTATAATATATGCTTTGAAGGCTGTTCTGGAATTTATCTCAATTACAAGTTTGTTTTATCAAGCAAAATAAACAGCTTCTTACAGAACAATCTAAGCTTAATACAGGGGTGCCCACCCCCCCCAAACTTCATGACGCACCCCCCCAAACTTCATTGCTCCCCCCCCCCCAACCTGAGTGATTGTCGACAAGGGCGCCCATATGATATTTTCTAGGGGGGGGGGGGCAAATTTTTAAATAATTTATTTTTTGTCGCTTTAACTTCTTGGGCCACTTTTGTAACATTATATTAATAATATAAAAATGTAAGTGCAACAATGATTTAGCCAGAAAATAATTGCGAAGAGGGTAGAAAGTGCCGGGTGGGTTGGATTACCCCCCGAAAAGGGGGTCGGGGGCCCATCCCCAGAAAATTTTTAAATATTTAACTAATGAAATCACATTTTACGCTATTTTCCCACAGAAAAACTAGTTAGGAAATTTGTTTACCATACTAAGACATGCCAATGTAAACAAGAAATTCTTACCTAAGTCGGGTGTCCACCCATAGGCGTAACCAAGCCGACCATATGGGGGGGTTATAACATCCGCGGGGTCTGGAATACCCCCAGGGAGAGGGGGGTCCGGGGGTCCTCCCCCGGAAAATTTTAAAAACTAAGTTGCAAAAAGACGAGTTTTAAGCTTCCGGGGGTCTTCCCCCGGAAAATTTTAAAAATTAAGATGCAAAATAACGAGTTTTAAGCTTCCCACGCTTTGTACTTGTATTAAGTAATTTATGGGCAGACTTAAACAAATTATACAATTTTCCTTTTTTTTAATCAAACCCCCCCCCCCCTCGGTACGCCTATGTGTCCACCCCCGGGAAATTTTTAAATATTGAACTAATGAAAATCACATTTTACTCTATTTTAGCACTGAAAAACTAGTTAGGAAATTTGTTTACCATACTCTAAGACATGCCATTGCAAATAAGAAATCATTACATAAATCCGGTCCACCCCCGGAAATTTTTTAAATATTGAACTAATGAAAATCACATTTTACGCTATTTTAGCACTCAAAAACTAGTTAGGAAATCTGTTTACCATACTCTAAGACATGCCAATGTAAACAAGAAAATGTTACCTAAGTCGGGTGTCCACCCCGGGAAATTTTTAAATGTTGAACTAATGAAAATCACATTTTACGTTAGCAAATTCGTTTACTATACTCTAAGACATGGCAACTTAAAAAGAAATTGTTACCTAAGTTGTAATACTTATTATCATTTATAAGAAAAGTTGAATAACACATGGAACAGTGGACATAATAGGCCTACTCATTATGTTATGAAAAGAAAATAACTGCTATATAATATTTGACACACCAACAAATCTTGTTTAATTAAATAAATATTTCTTTTAAATCCAAATATAGAATTTTAGGTTTTGATTTTTGGGGGTCCAAACCCCCTGGACCCCCCTTTCCTAATACACTGTGGATTCTGCTTCCATGTTGTCGATTTGGTAAAACTTCTGCAAACTTTTTATGTCTTAACTGACTTTAAAATAATTGTCATAAAAGAAAAACACCTGACTATAATAACGATTAATATACGTTTTTTTTCCTTGCGCTTCCCCCCCACCCCCGGGTATGGGAGCCCATGGCTGTCGAAATTCTTCATCTTTATCTTGAAGAATCTGCTTGGGATTTACATCAATATACGGTTTCCATTTATCTTCGCCACTGCTTTTACTTTCAGTAAACTTGTATTTTATATCTAAATTATGTTTCAGTGTATACGGATGTTTCTTTCTGCAGTGATCTTGCCATATTTTCTCATGCCTAATAATGGCATTGCACAATAATTCTAAACACTTATGTTTAAATTGCTGTTGTTTTATAGGCATTTTCGGGATGCCGACATGGACTGAAACCAGTAGCAGCATTGGTTATATTATAGACAGATTTTCTTCTTATTAGGTGGCACGTGCTTTTGAGTGCAGTAAAATCACTTCCGAGAATAATATTATTCTTGCAGGCGGCATTGTACAAAGACTGTAATAACCCAGTAAGAATCCAATCCAACAAGCGAAGGAAGAACTGAGGTCAGCGATAACAATGAGAGAATATTGCAACGTTGCTTTTGTTTTGGAAAGCGGAAGCCGGGACCGATTTAGTCAGATCAATTAACATAAAGAAACACCGACCTAATGGTTTATTTCTTTAAAGCCTCCTGGCCACGCAATGAATACCTCCGCTATACTAACAATGGTTCAGTTTGCAGTCGCTGCTATCGGCACAGAGTGATCGATTTCGTTTGCGCGGCAGTTGGTTACAAGGAAATGCGTTTCGCTAATTTGTTGACTATTCACTTCTAGATAATTAGAAGAGACCTTTTCAAGTTATCAAACTTGACCGTTTTTATTTTTAACATATAAAACGCTAATTGTGCAACAATTTTTAACCCCCCCCCCCAGAAAATTCATAAAACGATAATATTTTGCCCCCCCCCCAGAAATTTCAATGACGCAGTCTGCGTCTTAACCCCCCCCCCTGTGGGCACCCCTGCTTAATACCTATTGTGATCAAGACTGGCTGGCCCTAAATGGTACAGCATGATAGTGTAATTCTGGTGGATGACCCAACATAAAAATTTCCTCATCAAGTATCTGTTTACATAATTACTACATTAAACTACTATTTATTGTACAGTATATCCAATTACATTACTACAATGAAGAATGATAAAATTAAATGTTAAATTAATTTAAATACTTTATTCACAAATTCCAAACTCTACTACATCAGAAGTGAATAAACAAAAGAAAATGCACAAACTTGTATACAAAAAACTTCACAAAATGTATTTATGTGAAGAGGTAACACTTTTACATAAATGCACTGTGTCTTTAGAAAAATGCTCACTTTAGTTGCACTGTTCATCACATAACAAATAACTCATGACGTGTGACAATATTGAAAACAAAATGTCAATTGGTCCTGGTTAGTCATAAAGCCATTAACTATTCCATTTTACTGACATTTTCAGCACAATACTTGATACAATCAGCACAAATCAGACTGCTGACAACATTCAGTTCATCTTACTTCTATTACGTATGTTTTAATAATAATTCTGCTTTTCGAGGAAATGGTATAGGATGAAGGTGGTGGTTCAATCAGTGCGGCTTTTTTAGAAGTTCACATTTATTATTTATCATGAAGTACAAACTTCAAAATAAAATATGCAACTATAACATCTTTATTTTAAATGGAAATGAAAAATAATCAGAATTCCTTGTCTTTATAAAACAAACTTAGTAATTATTTTTAATACTAAAAAAGTGAAAAATCTAATCAGGAAATAGTTTCCTGAATGCCCTCAAGGATATGTTGAGGTGTAACCAACATAAATTGGATTCTTATTACTTCTCTGCTTAATAAATGACAACAATGATATAAAGAAAATAAGTAATGCAATCAAAATAACAAAATGCAGAGAAATAATCTCAGTGTTCATTAAAAACACAACAAAGGGATGGGATTTTCAAAAAAACGTTTATGCGTATGAGAATATTCTTTTAAAAAATGAGGAGCACCCATAATGACAACCCACAAGTGGATTCTCAAAATAGGGATGCTTAACATCAAGGATCCTTGAACTGAAATTTCATTCCACCGTACTCAAATTTACCACCATTTCGTGACACATTTCATATTAATGATATGTCCAAAAATCATACAAGAGCATTCATTCATTTCATTGGTGTGGGTATCAAAACTGAAACAAAAATACTTACATATTTACGTTGCACAACTGAACTTTTTACAATACAGCAGTCCTTTAAATATATTTCCTTACGGGAGGGGATTATATTATCAAAAATAGGAAAGGGGTATGGTCATTGATAAACCACTTGGAAACCAAAGGCCAGAAATATGGGAATTTGCACTTTAGAATCCCTGAATTGACTAAAATCAGTAATTGTGCAAAATACATTTCAGAAAGTGATTAACATTAAAGATCATACAAGCACATTCATTCATTATATCCATGTGGATTTTAAAATTGCAACAAAAGGATGGGAATACTTCACAAAAATAATTTGTACAGAATAACTATTTCTTTTTACAATACAGAACCCCCAGAAGGGAGTTAATATTATAAAGCAGAGATGGTACATCCTTAATGAAAACCACTGGGTGAATGTACTTAAAACATAAGGCCAAAATGGGGGAACTCCTAAACTCAGGCATCACTGTACATAAATCTGCAACTCACCAGTTTGATACATTCCGTATGAATGATATTGGTCAGATATCGTAACAAGAACGTTAGATTCCCATCCCTGTGGCTATAGGCATGACTGAAGGCCTCCACCATATCTTGTAGTTTGTTAAAGTGTCTTATAAGATACAAAATGTTTACTGCTGTTGAGGTGGCTCTGGTGGAGCAAGTCGAGATGCTAAACTTATCACGGAATACAGGAGATTTCTTAAGAATGCAGGTGTCCTTGGTTTGTCTGCAGTAGCTTGCAACATTAGACGGAGCTCATAAAACATGTTTCGGGTATATGGGTTGCGGCGTGAGTTGTATCGCAGCGTCAGAAAATGATAGTAGATGAAAGGTGTTAATAATCCTGCTCGTCCCCTGTAAAAAAAAAAGTCAAAATTATACCTACTTGCTAGTGAACTATGCTCTTCCAGCTCTCTGGAAACCAATCTCAAAAGACCCATATTTACAATCTCTCAAGCCTCCAACTATAACTTTCGCCTGAAGAAGACACATCTGACTTCAGCTATTTTGCCCACCTGTCATAACGCACCACTACTCATAACTTCTACTTGGAATGTACTTATGCTTATTTAATAAAGCAGCATGAGGTTGTAAAGTTAATATGCAATTTGGCATTTGCTTTTATAACTGCAGGAACCATAAAAAAAAAAAAAAATTAAAAAAAAAACCCCAAGTCGAATTGGCCAGCCCTGGGGTTTGAACCCAGGTTATCTTGAATGCAAGTCCATGATGTTACAGTCTCGACCACCTTGCTCGGTGCAATATATATATATATATATATATTTTTTTTTTAAATATATATTAGCAAGGAACATGACTAAATTCTTTTGTTCACCGGAAGTAATTAAAACTGTCTTCTTTTAATAACTGTAATGGTTTTATGTAGAAAAATTGTTTTTAAAAACTGAAAGTCCTTTCCAAATTTGATTTGATTAACAGTTAAGCCATAGTGCAGTTGAATATCAGGAAGGAATACAATCCAGTTATTACTGCAAGCTTTTAAAACAGCCATCATCTTGAAACGCTTAATCATTTTAAAACAGTGATAGCCGTATGTTCTTTCCAGGCATAAAAAGGCGTTCATGAAAAATCTCAGCTCTATTACTTGAGTCATTTTTGTAACAAAAATAAACAAAACACAAAATACCAAGATTCACATGTGAAAATAATGTTAATTCATTTTGTAAGTGTAATTTATTATTACATTATTTTATATTTTATCATTATTCTAAAATATATTTAAACATTTCATCACAAAATTAAGTAAATTTAAAATAAATAGGCACTCAATACAACACAAGAAATAATTTTGGCCAGGAAATAGAGAAGATTTCTCTTTATGTGGTGGTAGCAAAATCAATTGGTTAAAAAACTAAACCAAAAATCCACTAGGGTTAAAAGAAAAAGTAAATAAAACACTGAACTGTGCATCTATCAAGGGAGATCTACCCTTATCAACAACTACTCTCGAGAGGTTATACGTCATAACCAAGGTATCCTACCATGTCCAGATGATGTCACTATTCATGAGGATATCACAGTTCATCACACTTTGGTATTTAAAGAGAAAAATTCATCTCATATTCTGCAAGAATTCTAAAGTATTAAATGAAAAATTATATAGTATTAACTTACAGGAATATCAAGATGATAGAAAATGGCATCAGAAATATTTCTGTGAAGGCTACAAGACGTAAGATATTGCGAGACTGGAATTCAACCAATGATATCAGTAGCCTGGCTCCCCACCAACTATTCTGTCCGAGAGTCTGAAACAGAAATAATTCCAGTGTTATTTAAAAATAGAAACACAAAAAATATATTGAGTTTACATTGTTTATGGGTATACACATGCACAATTCATTATTAAAGTTATTTTTTAATACATGTTAAAGTGATATGTAGGATGCGGATTTATATGCTTTACAAATCATTGAAATTGATAGGAAAATATGCAAAGAACATTTATTCTGCACCAGTAATCTTTATTTGTATTTTGGAAGGATGTACATTCCTTTCAATTCTTATTATTACAATATATAGTATGCACCAAAATATATGGTATTGGATCTATTATTTATTAATTAATGGGACACATATAATACGTTCAAAAGGTGCGCCATTCACTGCAGGCAGTATTCACAACAGCCATGCAGGTTGTTTTGAAACACATCCTGGAATACAGGTTGCTGCAAATTCTTGAAAAACGAGATAATCTTCTCACGTAAGGCAGGCACAGTTCTGGGCGGATCTGTACACTTTAATACTTTCTCCCTTAATATTCCCCACAGGTTGGTGTCAGTTGGTTTAAGATCAGGGAATGTGATAGGTTGTTGAACTCAGTCTCACAGGAAATGATTCATGGTCATAGACCATTGAGCGGTCCTGTTGAAACCACTGTCCATCTGAAGGTTCCTGGCACAACAAAATCTTCTTACATCCCGAATAAATGGACTCACTACCATGTTCCTATAACATTCCTGGGTAACAGTAAGAGGTATACCATTATCATCCTCAATTGTTCGCGATGTTCTTCCATCACTAACTTCAAACTTGGCCTGCCTTGATAGCCATTTCCGGACGAGCGAAGATAATACTCCACTATGAAAACTTTTCCCTCTATTGTGAGACCCATTTTCAACTCCCATCTCAAAGCATAATGTTCTTTGCACTACTAGGAACAAATTATGCTGATATGCAACAATGCGCCTATGAACGGACATGCACATGAGAGCTGCACAAAATCCAGTACTGTATATTTTGGCGCATACCGTATTTCTGTAAATTTTTGCAGGTAAATCTTTTTTGTTTGCCAGGAAGAACTGTACTTTCTACTTTACATGGGTTTAGTGGACAGACCTTTAAAGCTGCTGTTTCTCCAGCTGTGAAATTCAAACTCTCCAGGAAAAATTGCATTTCACTCTATCCAAATACGGATTTCTTTGCTCTATGAAAAATCACAACTGAACTGAATAAAGGCTTGAATTTAGTTAACAATTAAATCACTTCAATTGTTGTACTGACACACAGGCAGCATGCGATACATTAAGGCAGATGAGAAGCACCCAAAAAATAGTAAAATAAATAAATAAATAAATGAAAGTGTACATAACAAACAAAAACTATGATTTTGTTTACTAGTAAAGATATTAGAAGAGAACAAGGTAGTCAAAATTGAAATATGGTAATTTGATCTTTCAGTTTATATTTCAGCAGTGACCATCTTATTGGTCTGTAGGTCAAGAGGGGCGACAGCTGTGAAAGCTAATGCTCGCAATTTAAAAAGAAAAAACCCACACACAAAAAATTACAGGTTTAATGTCTTTTTGCTATAAATAAGCAAATAAATGCTCTTAAGGTATAAATATGCTATATCATTGCAAACATGCTCAAATATGCACAAGTAAAATCTTAAACAACAAGAAAGGAGTTTGTGTGCTCCTTATGCATACCCTCACGGTTAAGGGGGGAAACATGCAAAATCCACACCCTGGTGATATAATATGAAAAGTTATATACTCACATCCAGTAGGGTTAAGGAGTAACTTGCAGAATGGAGAACTGCAAAAAGAAAAACTGGTAACAAGACCACTGATAACCAATTAAGGAAAATTTGTATTAAACAGAATTCATAAGAAATGAATACATTAGTATTTAAAATTTCACAACTTCATGAAAGTGCTATATCCAGAGGAAGTTCTAGATCTTGGACCTAATAACAAGTGCGGGGGGATAAAACTTTGATATAGGCCTATGAGTAACACCTCAAACTTTTTATTCTAAATTATTTTAAAATATCTTAGATTTATTATATTTATTCACACATTAAAATCAGTAAAAAAAAACATGACTGTGCTTATTAAAAACTGAGTTTAAAACAGAGGTCAGTTGATTTTGTTGCTGAATAGAATAACATCTTGACAGATATATTACATCCTGCTCAATAAACACATCCTCTTGTTTTTCCACTTACCCTTAGGGCAAATTACCTTATTTGCTGGATACACATAAAAGCATTTTATATACCTAGTGATGTAAAAAACGCATTACACTCAGAATTTATATTACACAATGATAAGTTCTGTTCTTGCTGAGATGATATCGCAATAATTTTTCCATTTTGTTCAACATTTCATGTACTAATATTACACTCAATTTCATTAATGAAAATGTTTCGAGAACAGGGATTCTATAGGTTAATGTTTTTAAATGGGTAGATTGTAGATAATATGCTGTTGCTGTTGAGTATTTAATGGCTGACTTACTGACTTGTTCCTGTAACCCCTACGGTGGGGCATAGGGCCTCCAAGTAGATGTTTCATGACCTATACTAATTTTGTTACGCTTATTTTCTGAGCGAGGGCAGAGGGACAGGTGGTAAGCACATCGCCTCTCAACCCCCCTCCAGAAACTAAGGTATTACCTGGCCGTGAACTTTTGCCCAGAGGATCTAATTTAGGCTTGGAGTTCTTTTACGTGCTGTAAATCTATAACATGGGCCCCCCAGCTTAAAGTCCCTCCCGGAAGTTTCCGTGCCCAGGATTTTTACGTCCTGAAAAATCCATTGACCGAGGCCAGGTTTGATCCCACAACCTTCGGATCTAGAGGCAGGCACGCTACCCCTAGACCACCATGGATGACTGATTATTTAATATGGTTTGTTATTTACAAGCAACAATCTATTGCAAATTAGAAAGAATATAGAATAAGATAATTTTAAGACATAGTCAAGCTTTAGTTATTATGTTTACTTACTGTAGAAATCCCAAGCGTTCTTGGACAAGCCAGGTATCATATGAAGAATGCTGGAAGATAATTGTTTGTGATGGCTGTTGGTCAATCTTCTCACTTTAGTAAGAAGATCTCTATAGCTTTAGACGCTATCAGCAGTCCGACATAATGAGTTTAAAATTACGATGGGAAAATATTTTCCCTTTCATATTATTTTTCATTTTTTTTTCCTTCAAATTTTCTCTTGAAAGCTGTCACATACCCCCTACAATTCACGGGTGTATCTCTGAGATGATTTTACTACTTGTACTAAGATTCTGAAACATTTTACTGTAGAAATTGTATGAAGGATGGCTATAAACTACCAGTCTCTTCTACAAACTTAGCCTTGCAAACACAGCTTTGCATGCAGATGTGACAGCTGAGAGTACACACACACAATGCAATCAACTTATCTGATCAGAATGAAAAGACTTCAAAATCCTAACTTAGTTTAGAAGAAATAGTATTTTTCAAATAATATTTTTAGAAAATGAGAAATATAGAATCTCTTAAAGTTATGAAAAATTCTTAATGCAGGATTAAAGAAAGACTGTGAAGCTACACTGCAGTACATAAACTTATTATACTGGCTATCCGGGTTGGGCCGCGTTGTGTTTTTAGTGTCTAACGTTTCGGACATCCTGTCGTGTCCTTCTTCGGAGATATATTAGCATTAAAATGAAGTGCCTTTGAAGAATAAACAGTCGTAATTGTCATGACGTCAGTGGGTGCATTCTTTAAAGTTTTAATTGTTTCCTGCCAGATGTTACAGATCTTGTACCCCTCTTCCCTGTTTATGTTATGGGGATGTTTAATAATCTCTATGGCTTCTGTAACAAGTCTAGGGAATCTTCTGTTTTCATGTTTTAGTAGAGTGATATCATCAAAACCTATTTTTAATGTGAATATTTCTCCGAAGAAGGACACGATAGGATGTCCGAAATGTTACACTAAAGACACAATGCGGCCCAACCCGGATAGCCAGTATAATCAGTTTATGTATGACACTGGCCGTGGAAGCCTACAAACTAATTTAATACACTACAGTAGTTAGGCTGTTCCCAGCTGTATGCACTTAATATCAAAGCATGAGTCAGATTGAGCAACAGCAATATCACATGACAAACATAATTAATAAAGGTGAGCTGTTCACAACCAGATGCTTGTGACTCAAGTAAACAGAATAAAATTATGAATGTGTATAACTTTCTCTTTTATCATTTCACTGTATCTATAATGTTTCATAATTGCCTTAGTTACGATACCTCTGGCTGTAAAATGCAGTGTTTAGATAACAAACACAAAACAGAACTTTAACGAAGTAACATTAATGTATGAAAGACTTAACTAAGACTCACATAACCTTCTCCCCTAAGCATGAGCAATTCAACCTTCTCACTTCAAATTATAATAAGAGGCCATATTACAGAGAGTGCATATTCAGCTGTCTCAGCCTCATGCAAAAGGTGTACTGTACAAAGTCTGAGTTGGTTATAAATAAAAGCTGGCTTGTGACAACTTTTCAGAGAATTTTTACTAAAAAATGTTTTTGAAATAAAAGGCACCATTACAGCTCTTTTCTCAAAAACAGCAAAAAATGACATTTTCTTCATGTAAAGTGCTAGTATAAATATAAGAGAAAGATGTCACTGATCTTAATGTCACATCCCCAGAAGATAATATGTAACCCAAATATAAAATTTTACACAGTGCTATTCATAAGTCCCTGAAACACTTTAAAATTCAATAGGAAATAAAATGTGCAACAGATCTTGGTGATTGGGAACCGTTTTGACAAAACGCACCTCCATTTTTTGCCAAATTTGTTTTTAGATGCTTTGAAATGACATCTTTAAGATTGTGAAAAAAGAACATAAGAAAAGTCAACATAACCAATTCATTTTGAAGCCTCAATATGCAAGGTTTCTGTCTTTTATCTATATTAATAAAAGGAAGTGTCTGTCTTCCTTCTGTCTGTCTGTCTGTCTGTCCGCGATGCCCAGCGAAATCTACTGAACGCAGAAAACTGAAATTTTAAACATAGGTGTAGTGAAGGGTCGGAAAATGCACCTCGAAGCCGGAGTTTTAATTTTTGCTTTCGTCCGTGAGTTATGAGTGAAAAATGGGCAGAAAACTTGTATTTTTTGCGTTTTTGAAGCATCAGTTTTCAGTAATACATTTCAATGTCAAATCAATTACAGTAGGCTGTGGCTATTTTTGTCATACCTTGGACATAAAACCATCGCGATCGCTTGAATGTTGTAGCTCACGCTGGTCGATTCATTTGTTTATAATGTCAAGGCACGCAGACATATGAAATTTTCAACCTACACCAAAGAGGATGAGGATTATTATTATTATAATAAGAGTGATAATCAATATAGGCCTAAATATGGTCAAACATTGTTCGATTTGGACGAAACTCACTATACAAGGGTTTTCTGGGCCAAGGTCCTCGAATCTGAGGTCGCTTTTACTAGGCGACACTATCTAATCATGGTATGTAATTCACGTGATTTAGATGTTAATAAATATAATGATTAACTATTACGCTCTTAATTTTTAATTTTTCAAATAATTATCGCGGGCACATGCTAGTATGTTAATAAAAACTAAAATAACCTTCTCCTGAACAATTTATGTTTTGGCACATGTTGAGTTTTGTCAAAATGGTACTCAATTGATATGCCAATAGAGGAACACTCCAAGTTTTCTTAATAAGAAGAAATTGTGCTTACTTGCCGTGATTAATCGCTAGATAGCACTATTTATCAACAACGGCAATATGGTGTTCACTAAGCATGAGCGATCTTTTGTATATTGGAAAATGAAAGTACCACATCTATTGCAACTGGTCAGTGATGATTTTGAGCAGAATTCCCACCAGTTTTCAACAGTATCAAGAACTGAAATGTGCAAGTCTGTGACAAGCAATGTTGGCCTACCACTCCTCACCATGGACATCTGGGTCCCAACGAATAAAGAGTGAACTGTGTTAGGCAAGCTTATGAACCCCCAGCAAGTGTTGAGCTTGGATCTCACAACCAATAGTACAACAAATTCTTTGTTAGAAACTTAAGTATAAACCCTACTAACAGGATTCACCTACATTGGCTCTTGAAGATAATGATAGAGACATGTCTCCGAAACTATCCTAAGATGAACATCTTCTGTGTCTTCTGAGAGAGGTGTATGGACTAATTTTCTTTGTTCAGTCCACCATCAAAGGGATGATTTACTAGAATATGTTACAAAACTGGCTAATGGCTCAGCTGAATGAAGAAGACAGCTATGATTTCAGCAAGATGGATTTTTTCCCCCCTCTCACTACCACAACATCATATGGGAATACCTCGATCTAAATTTACCATGAAGATGGAGGTTGATCAGATTATATGCTAACGAAGTTGCACCATGATCACCAGATTTAATCCTTGTAACTTTTTCTTGTAGGGGTTTGTGAAGGATGTTGCCTATGTGCTCCCACTCTCTGTTGATCATCAGGAACTTCAATGGATTACAGCTACTGTGGCTCTAATCAACAGTGACACACTAACACATGTATGGAGTGAGATGGAATACTACATGGATGTCTGCCCTATCAGCAAAGATGGAGACACTGAAGATCAGTGAGGTATGTAAAACACTTGGAGACTTCATTTTTATTTTGATGTAAAAAGTTTTTTCCATTATGTATTTTAGTATAGCCCAGTAGTTGTATGATTTTTTGTTATCAAGCTATTGTTTACTTACTAACTTACTCAATGGCGATATACAATCCTAAGCAAGCTAAATGAATATTATTTATTTTATGGAACCTGGAGGTTCAATGCCATTCTTACATGACCCCGCCATTCAACCCTATTCTGTGCTAACTCCATCCAACCATCTCTCGCAAATCCTACTTCCCTTAAATTTATTCTAATATTGTCCTCCCACCTTTGTCTAGGTCTTTCAAGTGGTCTCTTCCCTTTGGGCCTCCCAGTCAATATTTTTAAAATACGTCTTTCCTCCCCATCGGGCAACATGTCCAGCCCATTTCATCCTCCATGATTGAATCATCCTTATGAAATCCATCAAAAACTGGCTAAATAAGATATTAAAAACCAGAAATGACTAAAACTTTTTAAAAAATATCTGGGTTTATAAAAACCTAAAATCTGGGCC
The DNA here is from genome assembly GCA_964059195.1 of Ectobius pallidus. Taxonomy (NCBI): domain Eukaryota; kingdom Metazoa; phylum Arthropoda; class Insecta; order Blattodea; family Ectobiidae; genus Ectobius; species Ectobius pallidus. The sequence continues at coordinate 140,700,664 of CAXKWD010000008.1, forward strand.
CTGGTTACGACTCTATAGGGAATTTCTATAAGCATCGAATAAAATTTTTATGGCTTCATATATGCAGTAATTAAACAAATTTTAAACAAACCATGAACCATTTCAGAAAAAAGGAAAAGCAATCGTTCATGACAAATCCTTAGTGCCACATTCACGTAAAATTCTTAACCCAAATATAAAATCACATTTGCACACAACAAATCTTTCAATTAAATCTTGATTAATAACCATCTGAATATTTTACTTAAAGCTATTATACATGAAACATCTCCCGAGCATAAAAAATAAGGGGAAAAAATATACGGGGAAGATAGTCACATATCCCACCTTTAAACAAATAAAACCTGAACAAATATTAGAACTCTTTTTAGTATAAGAAAAACAGTAACACGCTACTTGGTTGAAGGCTGAACAAATTTCTAATGGATCCAGGAACTAGTTAAGATATCTAGGCGCTAGATTAATTAAGTCTTTTTTGTCCATATGCTCATCTTATAGTTTTGCTGGTGGTGTACCACTGCTGCAATTCTTTCATTAGATTGAAGTATTTCAGGGATGGTCCATTCATGTTCCAAATCATAAGGTAATTATCTATAACAAATTTTAGCTGCCGACAAAAATTTTTTAGGCGCCAATGCAACATGGTATCTGTTCTACCCTGGCTTAGTTTACTGCAAAATATTCTTATAGCTATCAGGCACAGAACCTGTATAAAGGATACATGTAACAGGTGTGACGTATAGGAATATGAGTGAGTAAAACAGATAATGGCAGCTGTCTTCCAGTACCAGGTGAGACACAAACTCTCTGCTAAGTGTCACTCTTGGAATGCGCTGATGAAGTCGTAATGCACTCGTGGCAGCATTGGCCATGAGTGCTTTGTAGTATGCATTGTTTGGGTTTCTGAAAAAAAAAAAATAGACAATAGTTGAAATAAAGTGAAGAAATAGACCAAAAAAAAACACACAATCATATATACTACAGTAGAACTTTGTTATAGTGACATCCAAGGCACCAGGAAAATTATGTCATTATAAGCAAATAAATAAATAATAATATCAAAGGTGAAAATTAACAAAGAAATAAACTGACATTCTGATGCATATTTTACCCACTACTATAATGTAATTTTGAATTTTATCTTACAGTCCTACAACTATCCTTAGCAGGGGCGTATTCAAGATTTATTTTCGGGAGGGGCTGTGATAAACCTAACACTATTATCACTAGGGCTCAGAAGTTGATGACCTAAAAACGTCTAAAAATGACCTATAAATGACCTTAATATTTCTAAATACATATATATATATAGTATTGTATTAATAATAAAAAAGGGCAATATTTAAGTTCGTTATACAACTACTTTAGTATTATGTTTTCTATTATTATTGTTATGTTTACTACATTGTAGTCTAATGAATGTCTTATAGATAACAAATTACGAGATTGCTTTGTCTACAATGTTGGAAAAGTTCATTCTGAAGACAAAATAGGGGAAAAAATGCAACGAAAGAATGAAAATTAATAAGATTAAAACTTTAAAACACTTAAGCACCACTTACGTAAGTGGTGCTTAAGTGTTTTAAAGTTTTAATCTGATTATTCAGTTGTGCCACGGTTTTTAACAACTTCTTTGTAATTTTTTACAATTTTACAATTTTGAAAGAATGAAAATTTAATAAAAATGACTGGTAGAGAATAAATTGCTGAAAAATGCAAAAAAAAATATGAGTAAGGTATTTTTGTTTGTTTTGAGGTGATGTCTCAAAAAAAGATGATATTTAATCAACTTCCAAGCCCTAATTATCACTCACAATTATACTGAACACGTTAGAATAACGCTTTTCATCTTTTATAAGTCAAGATGTGCAATTGAACTGTCTACTATCTGAGAAATTAAAGTACCCTTATGTGCAACATATTAGCATGACTCAACGTTTCGGGGGGGCTGCAGCCCCATCAGCCCCCCTCTGAATACGCCCCTGATCCTTAGAAATAAAAATACCGGTAAGTTTACTGTGTACTGCAATAAAAAGTCACTACTCTCAAAATAATGTTCAATAATTGAAACAAACACAGTACTCAAAATTAAGAACAAGGACTGAGGAAATGTGTAATTTTTCCCTGCTTATATTTGTGAAATGCACACTCGTAAATCATCTCAAATTTTTCTATGTTATACACCATTTGCACAATTTTTTATGTACCAGTACTTTCCTAAAAATGATTAAGCACTTTAATCGCTTGAGGAGCTTCACTTAATGCCGATACATTCACTTCAATTTTCACTTTTTCTTTGTGGACCCTTTAATAATCCTTTATCTACAACATTGTATTTATGGAGGCTCTTAGGTCCCAGGAGATTGATAGATATTCAAAACAAGAACATACGTAGTAAGGTTGTCACAAGTAAAATCTTTAACAATCTGCATGCATCTGCTGTCTTTACCCCCAGGACTCATTTGTATTAAGGTTAATGAAGTAAAGTGGTCCCTATACAGGCCATGAAGGCCCCAAAGGGGTTCAGGAGGTTGAGGATCCCAGATTTTAGACATTGGGCATGTGAAGGTGGTAAGGTTGTCAGCCTTATGCACCGGCTGCCTTTACCTTCATTTCTGTTGGAGGCTGAGTAGACCCCAGGGCCATAGTGCCACCAGAAGGATTAGGCCAATTGAAAAATCCCAACGACCTCATTGGGAATCGAACCCGCGACCTTTAGATTTGTAGGGCAGTCCTTCAACCACCACGCCAAAGCGTACCGGTGAACGAAGCACATCCGAAAAATGGAGGGAACAATATATAGCCTACATATTACCGGTACAACATGCTCCCATGCCTAATGCATGAGAGACAGTGGTGATGAATATAAGTGGGGAAGAATATTAATGATACCTTCACAGTACTACAGAACTTGTGTTATCAGTTACTACAAAACCTTAAACTAACTATGTATGTAAATAATCTTTTTCACTTTTATATAAGGCACTAGCAAATCTTACAATTAATTTAACATCTAAGAGATATTTTAAAATGAATTGAAGAGTTCAATAATTCTTCCTTGTTATATGTACCTATCATTTATTTCAAATACCCTTGCTACACATACAAATAGTTAGCCTACTTATAATAGTAATAATTCTAACAATTAAAAGAGCCTAATTCCAATAATAATAATAATAATAATAATAATAATAATAAATTCATTTTCATTTATTTAATTTATTTATTTAAAGACGCTACAAACAATTTTTTACAAATTTTAAATATGCATCTAATAATAATAATAATAATAATAAACAGTAGTGGGAGGAATAGCTTCCAAGGACATTCCCTCAGATAAAAACTCTTCTTATGGAGATCATACACTAAAGTAGAATGTATGAGGAACTTTCACACAACTTTCACTCTCTTGTCGGTTGACTCCTTTCTTCAGGTTTAAAGCTAGTTTTACCAGTATAAACTGTACGTTAAAATGTAGCAACAACAAAAAAAACCTCATAGGTCTACTTTACTGAATTTTCAATATTCCACATTATTAATTTGTTAATGGTGATGATGGTGGAACATGATGATGATAATAACAATAACAACAACGGCAACTAGTATACCCATGTAAAGCCCCCATATAAAAATAGGATGTTTGACTTTTAATAATGAGATTTTGATATGATCTATACATTACATTTTTCCGATGACCACAAGATTATGAAGATATTGAATTCATGACAAGGAAATTAATTTCAGAATATGAGAAGGGTGATTTGACAATCAACCAGGAAAAAACAAAGTATTTGTGCACAGGAGGTATTCAACAAGATTTAACGTTAAAAAATAACGTTGAAAGAAATTCAGAATAGAAACACTCAGGGCAAAAAAGTGTTCTCCCTATTAAATGAATACTGAGAGACAGACGTATCATGAGAAGAAAAAAAAACAGTATATTTATGTTTCTATAGTTAAGAAAATAGTACAATACGGTTCAGAAATTTGGACAGTTAAAAATAGAGAGGAAAGAAAATAATGCAACAGAAACGGATTTTTGGAGAAGAGCAAATAGAACTTCTAGGATGGAAAAAATTGGAAATGAAGAAATTCGGGAACAAATGGAAGTACAACACACTATAATAGATGAAATTAAGGAAAAGCAACTTGTATGGTATGGTCATGTGAGAAGGATGGGAGAGGAGAGATTACCAAAGAAGATCTTCAGATGGAATCTTCTGGGCAGAAAGAAGAGAGACAGACCAAAGAAGATGTGGTTTAATGGGATACAAGAAAACTTAGAAGGAGAAAACATTCCTCTGAATCTATGGAGGATAGAGAGGCTTGGGGATTGAGAATACAGAAGGTGTAGACATACATCAAAAAACCGTAATGATGATGATAAAATTAAAAGCTTCTATACATTTTGATAAGTAATTATAAAGAAATTATCTTATGTGACTCTCCTCATAAAACAGGAATACGTAACTCAAGGTATATATTAACGTTTGGAATAACATTTTCTAGTCAAAAGTTTTGTTTTTTCTTTTTGATTGCATAAAGAAGCCATAGTTGTCTGCTTCAAAATGATATGTAGTTTAAATAGTTTAAATATGAAAATTCCAACAGGAAGTCATTAAAAATAATTTTAATATAATAATATGTTCATGTCTTACCATTTGTGTGCAACTTTGTCCTTTTTCTCTCTCTCTCTAAAACTCTAAAACCCTTCAATTGAACAAAACTATACTAAAAATAGAGCTAGAGAGTTCAATCACACATCAAATTGAAGCTTGTGAATGGAGGAATGTTCTGAACTGCGGGTTTCCTGTTACTGTGAAGGCACAAAATGTAAAAGTTTTCAAGATCGTGTCATTTTTGGCAATTCTATGATATTTTGAAAATTTGCATATTTTTCTAGTAAAGCTCAGAACATTCTAGGCACAAAAAGTAAAAGTTTTCAAGATCGTGTCATTTTTGGCAATTCTATGATATTTTGAAAATTAGCATATTTTTAAATATAAAAAATAACTTTAAGGAACCAAATTCTGAGAACTAGGTTTCAGATTACAGCATTATGTTAGTCTTATGTCACAGGTTGCATGGTAAAAATCTTAATAAATTGCCTCAAATGTAAATAAATATCTCAAGACATATCATACATTCTACTATTCCCTACCAACATCTTTTACTTAAATATAAAAATTTAAGTTATCAATGAATCTTAATTCAGAAGCAACATTAAAAAAATGTTGCTTTATAAAACCTCCACAAACTCAAAAGGAAAGTTCTGTTAATTGATTTCCTTGAGAATTTTCTTTCTCTAACTATTAATTTGATGAACAAATTACTGTTATGTAAGGCTGCTGCACAGCAAGGCCGCAGATCTCAAGGTTAACTACCATCTTTATTTTCATGAAGCAACAAGTTTTACTACCACAAAAACAACAGTAGTTGAAACTTATACATTAGCCTATATATCACATTACGAATAATAATTATTCCACTAACAATATGTAGGCTACGTAGAGAAATCATGATTCTTGAAGACCTAGCACATTTTATAATGGATTATTACAGGGTTTATTCAGGAAAGACATGGAATTAACTGCAATATAGTAAAAAGCAGAAAATGGACATACTAAAGTCACTGCTGATTCTTGTTCTCCTTCAGACAATAATAAATAATGCAATACAGCCATTTCATAAAATATGGGAATTTTTCCCTCAAAGAGAGAAGTTATAAAGTTATTGTAAATGGGTGGTCAAAAATATGTTTAAAACCTCAAATTCTCTGAATTTTAAGGACTTAGGTGTATCTGAAGTGGTTTCATGTGTAAAATCAGTCGATTTACTTATTTATTGCATTGAGTTACTTTTTTTTTGCCATTTCTAGCATGATTTTAACACTCTTTAATACCAAGTAGTCAAGAGTAATCAGCTATGTCCATTTTCATTTGAGAAAATATACATCTTAAGGTACAATTTGGTATAAGATTAACTTCAAAAAATATGTGTGGTTAATTACTATGTAAAATAACAAAGAAGGGAATTTTTGTCCCACCCGTAACAGTGATAGTTTTGTTAAATTATTATTGATGAGTTAAATAAATGTTCTGACAACCTGGAAACAGTTTATAATTTGTATTTAATCCCTCATATCTTCATTAATAACAACATTAAGTCCCTAACAGTAATAGCAGAACAGAAAATGAGCTTTTGTTTTGCATCATTAAAATCAGTGTCCAAATTATGTCCCACCCCTAACAGATTTTGAAAAACAAAATTAAAATATTTAAAATAAATTTTAAATAATGCTTCGCATGTAGTGTGGAGGAGAAGGCATTGTAAATTTTACAGAATGTGAAGAACCAATTCTAGTTTATTATTTATTATTTATGATATGTAATAAACAAAAATATTATTTATAATTTGCTAGAATGTCCCACCTGTAATTATGAATTGGCTGAATAACTATTGTATAAGTATTGCTCTACTGTCACATGTCCTGAGTAATAATAAAATATAAAATGCTTGGTCTAAACTTTCCACTAAAAACTCAATTAAAACTGTATGTAAAATGTATATCACAACTCTATTTATTTAGTGGTTAAAACATTAATAAAAATGGTTAAAAACTTTACACTGTGCGACGTTTCAGCCTGTCTCCTCCAGGCCTTTTTCAAGTAGACTCTACTACTACTTGAGTCTACTTGAAAAAGGCCTGGAGGAGACAGGCTGAAACGTCGTACAGTGTAAAGTTTTTAACCATTTTTATTAATGTTTTAACCACTAAATAAATAGTGTTGTGATATACATTTTACATACAGTCCTGAGTAATGTCAGAGGCTCTGGTGTTTGAAATTTTATTTTGATACGGTATAAGGGTCAGGTTTCCTATTGGTACAATTGATATCGCACAGTGCAATGCAGTGAGCTGCATTACCAGCATTGAGCAGCTTGCAAGGGGAAAGGTTGAAGGCTAAGGGAAGTGAAGCTCGGCAACGGAAGCAGGCCTTTGCCATGGCAACGCATTGTGCAGAGTACAGTGAGAGTCAAGGTGCCACAAGTATCTCTCTTTCTTGCCAAAATTACAATAAAAACAGAAGCATAACGCTAACAATAATGGGCTAAATTAAAAAACAGGTCGCCCCTTAAGCTCCGTCCACTGGATATTCACATTTGCATGGACTGTGTGATGTATTTTGTTTCTGAGCGAAGCTGCTGCACAGTTACTGTCCTTGTATACTGTCGCAAGTGCCTTGCACCCGCTGTCCTTGTATATTGTCGCAAGTGTCTTCTACCCACTGTCCTTGTATATTGTTGCAAGTGCCTTGTACCCACCTCTCCATATACTGTAAATAATGCATAACACTAACCACATAGTTAAGTGTGCGAAGCGGAGGCGGCAGCTGTAGCGAAGCGCCCTTGCATTTTCGAATAATGTACGATACTCTGTTTGTAGGTTTTGAAAATGTGTTATATTATATCTCGTCTAGCGATATGACATCACATCTCCGTCCAATCATGAGTTTCTTCATAATATGAGGACAGAAGAATTCGCTAGATCATGGTATAAAAGAAAGTACACCATTTAGGATGGGTTGGGCGGGATACAATCATCCGAAGGTGTGACCTGTTTTTGGATTTTCCCCAACAATGCATTGGAAATCAGACTGAATAAGATGCTAATTCCCTTAATGTAACTTAGGCCTAATAGATCTTCCTTAGACCTATCCCAAATGGTGTTCCACTGCATTCCCTACATTCCCTGAATGGGTCTCAACTTAACTCTAAAACTTACCCTAAAATAGGTATGAAGTATCCGAGAGTGAAGAGAATTGTGAAAACTCTTGTAGCCCACAACGCAACTTCAACTTTGTGTTCAATTACATGTTGTTTCAATGCCTCCCAGCCTTTAGCCTGCTGTTGTCCGGCGTTTTGCGTTTCGCTTTGACTATCACTCATTTCTGAGGTACAATAAAATCTAAAAGACAGCACTGTGGAAGAAAAAACACTATTGTAGAGAAATTTAAAACTTATTTTATTAATACAAAATGCCTAGACACTTGGAATGTAGGTTAACCTATTTCACGAACTTTCAATATGCATGCATATTAATTTTAAATGTATGCATATTGTGCATGACCCTAATGTAATACACAAAGATTTACCTCAACCTCCTCTACCTTCATCCAATTATTAAACCTTAATAATATGATTGTTGTCTGATACTTTAATTATTATTGCAGCACTTCCTGACAATAAAATTCAACAAAATATGAAAATCACTTTTCGAGTACAAAACTTTCCCAATAGGTGGAAATGATTCTGTTCCAAAAGTGCCATCTGGTGGTTTGTTTATGAAGTAACTACTTCGATTAATGTTTCGATAACTCGAAAAGTTGTGATGACAAATTATGATTTATTGCGCGGGAACTAAGAACTTGTACAGTCGGTCAAATAAAAAACGTCGGGACTCGTATGCTGTTAAAATTAAAGTTTTTACGCATTAGTTCACAAGTTTCCTATAAAAAACACAAAATACAGGTGATTTTCGGTACATATGAGGCCATGGGGCAGGAGGGAAAATATGAACGAGGAGGGAAAAAATGAAAATCGCGGAAAGCGCAACACACGATATTCAACTTAATGCATTGTCATAATTCATTTTGCTTTGTGTCATCGCCACATACAAATGCTAACGTGAGAGAAAGTGTAGTTAGGGCTGTAATTGACCTGCATTTTTCGGTCTCTGAAGCAGCGAGAAGGTTCCATATTTATGAAAGAGCAGCTCAGAGAAGGGAACTTGACTATAATGCGACCGGAAGTTTTCATAGCAAACGTTGATCTGGCCGGACGCGTATTTCGATGCTAGGATTGGTTGCAGAAGTTGAGCGTAAGTTATTGATTTTGCACTAGAAGTACCGGTATTATAAAATAAAATCTTAAAAAAATGCTCCTTGAATAAACATATTCCTCGCGAATCAAATTATTAATATTATAGAAATTTGCAACCAAGAATATGGCGGATTTGAGGCATATAGCCACAGCCTTCTATACATGTTTGTTTTGGAACAAAACTGACTAAATAATCAAGAAAATACATGGATAGACAAGAGGCGTGTGTGAACCTAACCTTAAGTCTTCCTGTACATGCGCATATGCTCGTTCGTGATACTTAATCAAATACCGCCCGACGTTTTTTATTTGACCGACTGTACATCAAACTATGCAAAGGTAAAATTAATTATTTTCATTCGTTTTTCAGCTGACATAAGGCCTCTAAACTTAATTAAGTAATAATTTGAAGTGAGTTAAGGAAAATGATGGGACAAGATCGGTTTAAATAACCTTATTTTAATGAACATTGAATGTAATTTAATTTTAAAAATTGATTTGTCTAGTGTTGTCTCTAAATTTACTCACATTAAATTAAGAAAAGTTTGCTTTTAAAGTTGTGTTTTATTTTATTATCATACAAAACCTAGGGCCTCTTGGTAACATCTGCTACAGGCCCCAAACTGGCTTAATCCGGCACTGGCCTTAATTCATCTTTAAGTAGGCTAAAAAGATACCGTCATACATAATAGTGATCAATAAACTAATTTTAACATACGGTGCTTCAGTTACTTTTCGTTCCGGAATTTCATAGAACTTCAATTCATCTGAAAATTCTTGAAGGAATAATGAATAGTACTACCCAAGAAAAATTCCAGTCATTCATATAACACAGTAGTTATTACATTGTTCGCCTTCCCATTCCTTAGAAATTCAGATCTTCAATTATACAGGGAATCCATTTTATGCGGAAACTTTTTAACAGCGTTGCCCCTGCTCACACTTTCCCCGCTGTTGTGCTTGCAACGGCGGGGACCGTGCTCCGTTACTACCGGCAAATCAAGACTTTAACATAACATAGGCCTACATGTAGAGGCTTATTACTCACCATTTATTTGAGATACTGTTGAAAATGACCCCCGTCAGCAGTAAGACATGCCTCACATCGTTTAAACAAATTATTTGCTACTTTCTGTAATTCCACTTCGTTAATACACTGCACTGCGGCAATGCGAGGTTTCCTCATAAAATGGACTCACTGTATTTCTATGGGTATGTGCACCACCAACAATGCTAGAATATTAGTAAAGGGGAATTTCAGAATGGGCTAGTATTAAGACACTTCCATTGTTACTTTTGTTTCAGTTTAAAAGCATAATAAAAATAATAATAATAATAATAATAATAATAAGTAATTTTATTATCATTAGACAATAATTGCAATAGACGTCAATACAAGAAATACGTTATACAGGTACAGAATTGCATATTGCAAGAGTAGATTTTTACTTTACCAGAACAACACTCCGGCCTAACTTCAGTACTGCATGCTTCTTAGAATGAATTATGAAGAAATACCTGTATCTGGATGAAAAATTTATTTCAATGAAATTTATGCATTTTACTAACAGATATATATATACAACTGTTAATAGATATTCGGAAGTCACTAACTTAATGCTTATAAACCACTCACTTTGTTAAAAGATTAGCCCTTCTACAGACGACTAAAATAAATTATATGATGCTTTCAAAATTTGAAAGTTTTTCACAAATTTATACTCAGTAGATGGTGTACTGCATAAAAAACATTTGCACTATCCTACCGAATTTCCTAATATTCATTAAACCCATCTGGTTTACCTCCGCATTAACTCTTCTTAAAAGATGGGGCATCAAAACAATTATTGTTTTATTGAGAAATTTGAATGCTTATATAAGAGCATGTGGTTGCAAATACAGGGTGCGGCATTTATCGTTTCCCATTTTCAAAACCGTGTAACACATTTATTTAACAAATAAATAAGCTACATTGAACATTTTTAAATGCATTATAGTCTTGGATTTGCAATTCTGGTATTACTTTTTGAATATTATGTCCTTGAGATGCCCTCCATTAACTTCAACACATTGCTGCAATCTCCCTCGTACACTGGTCATTACGCATTGTGTGGTGTCTTGCGTAACGTTTGCATTTTCCTGCAAATCCACGCATAGTCCACAAGCGGCCACTTCACAGTCCTAAGGTCGTGGTGTGGTGTGTCATTGCAGCACAGGGTATTAGTGGCCATTATTTCTTTGAGAGCGATAATGGTGCTTCGGTTTCTGTCAACTCTGAACGTTGCAATCACATGCTGCAAACTTTCTTCCTACCAGAATTGACACATCGTAACTGGGATATTGAGAGATTGTGGTTTCAACAGGATGGTGTTGTAGGGTAGTACATACTGCACATCTTTCAATGAACACCCTTCATGCTGCTTTCCCCGACCGAATTCTTTCCAATTTCTTTCCCTCCAAATCTCCCGACTTAACTGCACCAGATTTTTGTTTCTGTGGGACTATCTGAAGTCTAAAGTTTTTGCTCATGCCCTCCCTGACATTAACAGTTTTAACAATGCAATTCAGCAGGAAAGTGCAAATGTTACGCAAGACACCACACACCGCGTAATGGCCAGTGTACAAGGGAGATTGCAGCAATGTGTTAAAGCTAATAGAGGGTATCTCAAGGAAATCATATTGAAAAAGTAAGAACAGAATTGTAAATCCAAGACTGTAAGACATTTAAAAATGTTCAATGTAACTTATTTCTTTGTAAAATAAATGTGTTGCATGGTATTGAAAATGGGAAACTTTAAATTCTGAGAATTACTTATATTTGCCATCCAATTCAAATGATTACAATTTGCTTTAGTATGGGTCAAACATTGGCAGTAGTGGGTTGGATTTAACCGAACACGTTTTTCACATGGTCAACTTACGTAGTTTTGTTCAGAGAAACCACACATGCAAGAAAATGAATATAATACTGGTAGCTTTGATGGACAAACTAGTGAAACTACTAATATGGAGTAAAAAAGAAACATTCATTTACACAATATTAATTTCAAAAAGGCTACAATAACTTATGCTGGTATAAGTAATTAATTTTTATGTAATGTAGGTTTATTGATTATGACTTTTTATAGTTTTATGTTAACATAAAACATTAAAAATAATATATTGTTTATTAATAGGCTATACTTTTTAAAGCTTAAAAATGTTCATATAACAGAATGAATTTTAAATCCTAATTTCTAATTAAACTAATTAAAGTAAATTTCATGGTGCTACATCCCTTGTGGGACTGACTATCGTTCGACCATAGACAGACATCAGAATTGGGGGAGCATGTGGTTCATTATGCTGACTCCCTCGGCAATTTTTAAATTAAACTTTTTAAATCTTCATTTATTGAAAATATGTTAAAATCAATTCAATTAATACCCAGGGAAGCTGGGTGGGCAACTAGTATGTTATAAGTTAATGAATGTCTGATTGAGATTTATAAAATGCTCATCTTTTAATACAGTAGAACTCCAATTATCTGGATCTCTTTGAGGCCGTATTCAAGTGGTTTTTGCAGCAGTGAGCATTGGTAAACCTTCTTTTAGGTCCAATTATTTCTGAAAAAGCAAAACTTTTAGCCAACAAAATCAACAGCTTATTAGCAAAGCAACTGACTCAGACTGATATGTTCAAGATGTGACACCTATACACTGTAGCTAATTTAATAAATGTACATATTCTAAAATAAGGTTGTTTGCAAATTATAATGTATGTTTTGATCATTATTGTATCTAGGTTAAGGCTTAGGTTAAGATCTGACTGACGAAGCCATGTATTCTTGTAATACTTAAGGTGGATAATAAATTACAATTACAATTACAATTATGTAAATACAGTATGGTAAAGTACAATTTAGATTTTTGCTTTCTTTCTTTTTAAAGAAATAATATTTTTTCCTGATTCATCCAGTTATCCGGATATCTGATTATCCAAATCGGGTCTGGTCCCATTAATTCTGGTAATTGGAGTTCCACTGTAGGTGTATATATACTTCTCTGACATTGCTGGTCCCAGTGTTTTATCAGAGCCTAAACATCCAGATTAATTTTCAACAGTAACTCTTGTTACCATTTGTTTGAAAAATTACCCTATAGTTACATTGTTGGGCTGCTGCTGTTATTGTTATTATTAGTATTTCCAGTTTGAATAAGTTTACAGTGTTCTCCGCCACTGTAGGTGAGTCGGTAGCGTGCCCGCCTTCCACTCCGGCAGCCTCGGTTCGATTCCTGTCCGGGTTGGGGATTTTTCAGTAGTAAAAAATTCCTTTCCGGGGTTCAGGACTGGGTGTGTGTATCCTTAGGTTTAAGTAGTAGGGGACTGGCGCACCCCGGTAACAAATCCACTGTGAATATCCCCTTACAGGATCACCAGGGGTCGCTCGCATACCTGAGGATTACCTTATTTATGTTATAAATTATTATTTGCTTGTATATTGTAATCTGACGTGTTCTATACCCTTGAGTCCCACACAACACAGGATCTACAGAACGAGATACCTACATCTACATCTCTCTCTCTCGAATCCTGTGCCGCCCTTGTTGGGGCGAAGGGCCTCCAAGTGGAGGTTTCTGTACCTATGTGAATTTTGTTACACTTATTTTCCTAGAGAGGGCAGAGGGACAGGTGGTAAGCCCATCGCCCCTTAACCCCCCTCTGGAAACGTTGGTATTACTTGGACGTGAAAGGGCTGAGAAATTTTGTCCAGAGGCTCTAATTTAGGCTTGGAGTTCTTTTACGTGCCGTAAATCTACGACACGGGCCCCCCAGCTCAAAATCCCTCCCGGAGGACTCCATGCCCAGGATTTTTACGTCCTGAAAAACCCATCAACTGCGGCCAGGTTTGATCCCGCGACATTCGGATCTAGAGGCACATCTGCATCTACATCTACACATTGTTGTTGTTATTATTATTATTATTATTATTATTATTATTATTATTATTATTATTATTATTATTATTATTATTATTACAATTATTAATTATTATTTTGTTATTATTATTACTATTATTATTGTTATTTTTCTTCTTATTATTATTATTATTATTTTTCTTATTATTATTATCATCATCATCATGATCCGATGATGATTATGATCATAATGATGATGATGATTATTATTATTATTATTATTATCATCATCATCATTATCATCATCGTGCGTTTTGCCCTTTTGCAAATACCTTGTTCCTCATACTGGCATACTGCCATTGTAATCTCGTTACTTTTTAAGATCTTTGGAACAGCTGACGAGTAAAGTGTTTATGTTTTTATTGTAGCACCTGTCACTCTGTTGCACCGTCATCGTTATTGGTAGTTTTGTATACATTTCCTTGACGTACACACTATTTAAATCAAATGTTGGGTCAGAAGAGAAGAGAAATCTGTGTCAAATGGGCTACGGGACTAAATACCGTTATTCCTCAAGGTCCACAGAAATCGTTGAGACAAGACCGCACACATTTCAGACAAGATGTATATAATATTTTGTGGAGTATTTCTCGTGTTAGCGTGTATATTTCATCTTACAAGAGTCAATCCAACAGTAAAGAATGTATTGATGAAAGTGGCATATGAGATATATTACTATATTTTAGGATTTAGAGGAATGGTGGAAGACATCGCCTACTCCGACCAAAATAAAATACGTATGTATTTATACGAATTTTAGCTAGCTAATTTACAGATTTATTTCATGGTTATACTACATGTGAACTAATCACTTTTCTGTTTTTATGAGGATTGTGATTACCAATGACCTATGGCCGTAGTCAATTATTTTGCAAGTACCCCGTAGGCGCCACCCCCTAAAATGCCACCTTCCATTTTTTTATCATTTAATTACACGTTGATTTCACGTTCTCTAGTCTGGTATTGGTAAATGGTTGTGTTTAAGAGGATATTATTGCATATCTAGATAGTATGGGGATTAACTTAAATAGAAAATTCATTTAATTAGTTGAAAAGGTTATATATTTTTAATATTTACATAAAAAAACAATAAATATTATCATAGATAAGTCTTTTTTCTAAATTTTTGCCACCCCTAAATATTTTTAAAAGTTTGCTGCCTAGGTGACTGCCTAGTTGCCCGCAGGTTCACTCATATTTCGTAACATAAAAGTAATTAGGTCGGTGCAGTGCAGTCGTTGTCGAGGATGTGTCAATTCATCAATCTATAGGCCTACAGTACTGTACCAATTGAAAGATGACATAAATTCGCAGGTGCGCAGGCAAACAGATTGGGAAAAAATAGTTTTATGCTGCACCCTAGGCTGCGCCTGGGAAGGTGGGGTTTAGGGTTTCGTCACAGAAGAAATTCAATGTGAGACATAATAAACCTCATGCTAATCAGTATATGCTCCCAAACTAACATAAACGTTCCTAACCTAACAAAACGGCGGAGCTTGGCTGGGGGCAGCATCAATCTATCTTTTGCGAACAGATTTAAGTCCACCATCCTCAAAAATTGAGATATGTCCTTAGAGTTATAGATAAAAATGTTCTCTACATTTGTGTTAAGTCCAGTAAGTCATATTCACAAACGTACGGTAGTTATGGACGTGTGCCTCATGGGTTTATCCATCTCTAAAACGATGTTGGGCGGCTAAAGTGTATTAAGTCAACCTTGTTCTCAGTAACTAAAAAGTGGACTTAACTCTCTTTGCCCGTGCACCCGCGAATTTTTCTTTGAGGAGACCTACCAGTACCCATGTAAAACCGGTTGCCATGTGAACTTTCTGGCTTTTGTTTTATTCAGTACTGTAGCTTCAGAAAATGATGCAGATGTTCATGTACTGTTGCAATTTAAATGTAAGCCTATTGTAATTTTGTAAATAAAGCTTCCTCTTATCCCATTTTGATCCCCGACTGAAAATAATTTGATGAAGTGTTCAGCATGGAGGCCGGTCCTGCCTGGGACAGAGCTGTGGGGGGAGGCCCACGGCCCGACCAAGGGACACTAGGCTGGATGATACCGTGTAGGATGGCCAGTTCCTTTTGCGGGATGGGAATGAGGACACAACACCCAGTCGACCCAGGAAGGAAACATTACATCTCTGTAAAATCCCCGACCCGGCCGGGAATCAAACCCGAACTCCCCAGGTGGCTGGCAGTCACGCTACCCACTCACCCACAGCAGCGGACGAAAATAATTTAGAAGAATTTAAAGTTTTCATTTTTGTCTTAATTAAAATCTGGAAAGAACTAATTCTTTATGGTATAGACAGTATGTACTTATAGAAAGAACCTTTCGTACTGTTTTTCCTCAAGACTTCTTCCAAATTTATTTCCTACATTTACCATATGAAATTCACTAAAAAATAAAACTTCCCTTATATTATCTTAACTAAATAAAGAAGCTGCACTACTGAAATATATCCTATCAACACAATATTATACTCACCTTATTTCTTTCAGTGCCGTGGGTGAGTCGGTAGCACGCCTGCCTTCCACTCCAGCTGCCCGGGTTCGATTCCCAGCCGGGTGGGGGATTTTTCAGTAGTGAAAGATCCCCTCCCCGGGTTCAGGACTGGGTAGGTTAAGTCTTAGGTTAAGATAATGCACATTGTGCGCGATTCCTTAGTTATTATAATTCATTGTCTATGAGATAAACAACATAGACAATCAGCGCTTCTGCAACATCACATTTCAACACTATTAATTTCTCAAAATTTATCATTATCGTCTTTGCCTTCTTACTAGAATGTAGAATGTAGTTATCACTGGTCTTTATGTAAAGTTAAAAGATAGTAGTCTTTTTTTTTTTTCTTCGTAATTCAATCCCTCCTGTACCACTTGTGTTGCCTTTCTCTGCACTAATTGATTCTTCTTAATTCATTTCTTTTAACCATGGTCCGGCCGTTATGTGTAATCCACTGTTTTGAGTAATTGTCCTCACTCCCTTGACACCTGCATATTAGCCTATATAATTTCCTTTGTTTGTTTCAGAATTAACACCCAAAACTGGTGAAGTGGCAGTCATTACTGGAGGAGCAAGGGGAATTGGAAAAGAAGTAGTGCAGAAACTTTTAGAGTGCGACATTCATGTAGTAATTGGTGTGTATTAGTATCGTAATTTTAAAGTGTGTTATAAAGTCATCATACAGCAAAGTAGTTTCTGTGTGGTCTGCTACTTTTATTACATGCCAAGACCTTCCCCTAAGATTTTTCAGTGTTTGTTGCCAGAATGCTTTAGTTTAATCAGTGATAATTGCAATTATGTTATGTAGAAAATAAGTTATTTTTCTAATCGATTTCCGAGGTAAGCTCCAAATTAATTCATATAGCAGGGCTTACGGAAGAATGAAAGTCTAGTTTGATAAGCATATGTGAAGGAATATGTGGGTAGTGTTATTTGTCAAAGCTTTCTGTATTGCAACTTACGAACACTGTAAAACAATATGTTGCCATGACAACTGATTTGTGTTTGTAAATTCTTTATAATACAGTGAGTCCCACGCAAGAGTTTGCCAACGACGTGGGTTTCTGCGGCACGGCAGGCGCAGCTCCAACTCTCGAGTGATCGGGTGAAATATCTATGCTAATAAAGCCGCAGTCGGTGTAATGATTCAGGTTCTCACATTTACAGTTAAAATTACAATGAAAATAACCATGTAACTCATCACAAGAGATGTTGGAAATGTTCTCCTCTTGCATCCACACAATACTGGCACCTTTTAAGGAAATTTTCTTTAACGCGCATAAGTTCAGCTTCCGAGATAAAGTTAATTTCTCTTGTGATATTGTCTTTAAATTCTTCTAATGTATGGGAAATTGACCTATACACTTTATTTTTCAAGTTTCCCCATAAATAATATTCACATACTGTTAGACGAACTTAAAGACAATATCACATAGGCCGATCACAAGAGAAATGAAAATAGGTTCTAAAAATCGTAAAATAGACTCTTATAAAATCATTAAGTTGCTAATTTTCTGAAATATCTCATTTGCAATGCAGAACATTATATTTATTGAAGTCACCATTAATCAATAATCATGATAAAACACAGATATAGGCCCATGGTACACAGAATTATATTACTAAGGCCTATATTACTACTATAACAGTGAAAACCTAATCCCTGCACCCAGAAGCTATGCACGATAGCATATTCAACCCCTTGTATCCCTCAGTGATTCAGAGAACTACTTTTTTTTTTAAATTACTGGATGTGGGAATCGGGAGAAAAACACTACATTTTCTTGGGAATTCCAAGGATTTTTTCTACTGAAGACAAAACATTCCTTACTATTTAACCACGTCACAAATGTACTGCACATTCTGAGCTAAAAATTTAGTACAAACTGAAAATAAATGCTAGAATTTATAACAAAAAAAAACTTATTTTGAACTTTAGAGGAAAAACAAATAAAAAGGCAATATTAGGCTCTAATGCAAAAATAGGCTGTTTTAGGTCCTATAAAAGTATCAGTTTTAGGCATAATCACTTATGAAACATGCATACCGGTATACAAGTTTTCGTCCATATATCACTTAAGGATTAAAATAGGTTTTTACCTAAAATCCGAAGTCTAGTGATGATACTGTCTTATTACTAATTGAAGCGTTTACTTTTATAATGGTCTAAGTGCCAAAATCATGATTATTCAGCTGATCATTTTAAATGAATCTATGTACCCAGACCAATGCATTTCAGGAAGGTCCAAGGTCCAGAGAAAGCCACATTAGTAGCAATAAATTCCAAAATATAGCGCTGGGCCTATCTCCATCATGTTTTTCTGTGAGCCTATGTCTTGCTTTCTACACAATTATGTTTGTGGCACTTAAACCCTTATAAAAATAAATGCTTCAATTATGTTTTTTCTTTAGTAGTTTTAACAGTGAAATTGCAATCAGTTTCCCTGTGATTCAAATTTTGCAGGTTGCCGTAGAGTTGAAGCAGGGGAAGAAGCAGTAAAGAAGATAAGAAGCCATGGAATACATTCAGGGAAAGCAACAGTCATCCCTTTGGATGTTGGAACCCTTAGATCTGTAAAATTGTTTGCTACAAATGTACTGGAAGTAGTTCCTCGAATAGATTACTTAATTAACAATGGTACGTAAAAGTATTTTATTTTAGTTATATTTTTGTTTTTTCATTTCTTCTGATTTGACAAATTAAATTCTTGCTTATATACAAGACTGACACAAGAAATGTATCTCAGTAGGGCTTGAATATACCAGGACTGGCATTCCAGGTTTAATTCAATGGAGTGTCCTGTTACTGCAGGAAGTTCAGGAGACCATTCCCTTTGATAAAGGACAAGTTGATCTCGGGGGTATTTTGTGTAATGAAAAGACCGAACATGAAGTTGATCTCTAGGATTTTGTTTCAGAATTTTTTTTTTTTTTAATATTCAGAACAACCTCAGTCTGCAACAGTAATAGAAGCATATCTGGAACATTGTAGATATGCTGATGTCTGTAGTGTCGTCTTAAGGGGTTTAGAAAAATAATGCTGAAAATCTTTTGAACTAGGGTGCCGTGATCAGTTGATGCTGCTCCGTATTACATCAGCAACTGCAGCAGACATCTTCAGGAGCTGGGGTGTGTATTTTCTACTTGCTCAATATAGTATGAAGTCTGTTTGCTGAATCTCTGCTTATATAGACTGTAGCAGACCTGCACGTGGAGTTGCGCTGTAAACCTGTCATGTTATCCACCACTTATCTCGCTTCTAAAACAGTCCTTGGTGGACATCTAAAGTGGGTAACCAACATTTTTCTATTGAAGTTTGTGAAGTCCTTGTAGGACTATATTTCAGTTGTCTTGCGAAGCAAGCCTATCATAATAATTATTGTCCCCTCCTTCAAAGAGAGAGTGCTGAGCTACAGCAGATGTCTCAGGCTAGTAAAGGTGGTGATGTTGCTTGTGTTTTGAATGAGGGTATTGGTACTCCTGTACACTGTACAGTGTAAGTCCATGCACAAATCCGCCCACTGTCTATGTAATTGGAGATGCAGTGACCAGTCTTCATATTACATCGAGCCGGCGGAGAGTATGCATCTCATCTCCTGAAGATGTCTTCCACAGTTGCAGATCAAACTCGAGTGACAAAGATCTTGGCACCCTAGCTAGGAAAATGTCCAGCATTCAGGCTCCAGTTGTGAAAGCTTGCAGATTTAGAATAAATTTTGAATACCTTGGATAATTCCAGTAGAAAACATATTGCTAGAAAGCAGAAGCCTACATACTAAGGAGAATTTTATGGGTTTGATACCTAGCTCAAAAAATATTTTCCTCTGAAGACTACAATGTTCTAGAATATTTTATTCTATTGAAATAAATATTAACCTTTTTTTTTGTTGGTATTATTGATTATTTCATATAATTTCACAATGTGATTATAATAAACCTTGTATTGTTCCAGCTGGAATAATGTTTCCTCCATATGCGGAGACTGAGGATGGTTTTGAGTCACAATTTGCTGTAAACTACTTAGGGCACTGTTTTCTGACACATATACTACTACCTCGCATGATAGAGACTGCAAATAAAAAGGGTTTGAATACCAGAGTTGTAAATGTTTCATCAGTTGGCCATTTTGCTGGCTCAATTAATTTTGAAGATTTCAACATGAGGTAAGTTGACAGTTTGTGTTGAAAATGAAAAACTGTTAGAATTAAGATAGGATTGCCATCTGTCATTGATTTCATGGAAAAACTGTGCTTAGTCAGGTTATAACATGTCCAGGCCAAAAAGCTAAAAGTCTGCAATTCTGTTTTGTTATGATTTTCAGAATGTTGGCCAACATAATTTGCTGCCAATTAACAGTACTGTTGACATGAATGAAATTGTACTCTTTACTTTCCCTAGTGCATTAGTGACTCTTAGCCTATTGATGGTATCAGTATCGATTATCGATTTGATGAATGGTGTCCTGGTTTTCATGCTCGTGAATGTTGTCAACCATAAATTATTGTGGGAAAAGAAAAGAAATATTACACAAATTTATACAAGAGATCTTAAATGTTATTAGCAAATTCAAAATATCAATGTTTTACATAGGCGTACTATCTTTATCAAGCAAAAGAGTGAAATGATATGCTGAATAAATAAAAGTTAGGCAGCAAATAAACACATTATTGCATAATTTCAAACATAAAACTCACACTAGCTTGTGCCGGTCAAAATGACCTTTAAGGTAAATAATATTAATATTTCTCATCTTGTGGACCATAAAAAGCTGGCTATTTCAGGGATCATTTATCGCTAAAATTAATTAAAAGTCGCAAAATGTAGGTGAGATAAAATGAAACACGTTAATTTTCTTATGTTTGTGCTCTGGTAAAAATTATCAGTATAGTCCTTCTCGTGTTAAATGAAGACTAAAAAATTAAAGAATACTTTTAATAGCAGAACAAAGCGACCAGCAGTACCAGTAATTATTTAAAAATAGTTTGTCTCAATCATCTTCCCAGGAGTCAGCAGTAATCCTAATTGTCCTTCATTATAATGTTATTAAACTGTGGTACTTATGTTTTCATTTTACTCTTTCGTCT
Organism: Ectobius pallidus; assembly: GCA_964059195.1. NCBI lineage: Eukaryota > Metazoa > Arthropoda > Insecta > Blattodea > Ectobiidae > Ectobius > Ectobius pallidus. The sequence goes on from CAXKWD010000008.1 coordinate 140,722,101, forward strand.
TAGGAACATTTGTTTAGATATTAATTTTTTGAATAAAATTACTGTTTAAGAATAATTTAAAAAAAAGGAATTATTAAAAATAAAAATGTAATTCTTATTTTTACATTTTAATGCCTTTTTTTTTTATTTAACGTCACTTTTCCATAAGAATAGAAGAATTTTATTGATCATTTCAAAGTGATTTTCAAGTCATCAACTATCAATATCTGCCCCCCTATTGATGATCCAGTAAGTTACTGCTAAAGCTTACTCCTATAATAAATTTTGTAAGAATGTTGGCAAACAGACTAACAAATATACAGTACTTCGAGTAAGATTGGCAGTAGCTGAGTGGTTACAAATACATTTTCTTTCAAAGAATTACAGAAAAAATTAAAATAAAGGAACTAGGCAGACCGACTTCTGATTTTTAACTTGATGCAGGTGGCCAGTGAACGGAAGAAATGTTTCTTTATTCTAAATTTATGACATTTTTGCAGCTCACCCTTGTTTTAAGTGACAAGCTGCTACTGGCCCAGGCATAAAACATCTATATACAGTAATAGGGAGCGAGAAATTTGCCCCCTACTGAAATGTCAGGGATTTAATCAGTTCATGTTGCTTCCTTTTCAGAGAATTTTACTGTGCTAGTGCTGGTTATGCACAGTCAAAACTGGCACAAGTACTTTTTACAAGAAGCTTGGATTCGAAACTAAAGAAATTGGGTATTCCAGTTCAAGTACATGCTGTTCACCCAGGTCTTGTGAACACAGATTTGTTTAATGGCACAACTTTGAAGATCATTGCACCATATGCTCCTTATCTCTTATTCAAGGTAAGGTCTGTTGAATTTTCTGAGGAATCCATTTAAATCTTAAATAAGTAATAGAAATTTTGCATGCAATCTTTGATTTATAATTTATAATAGAGATATTAATGGTGGATATTTTGTGATTATCTCAAAAATGGATCTATCAATTTTATTTTTGTAATTGTCTGAAGGGTAGCAGCTGGTTAACAATTTTATATGAACACATTTACACCTGAAAGTATAGCAATAGAATTTTGCATGGTCTGTCTGATTTCTGTTATTAGAATGTTTAAGCAGTTGTGTCGATAATAAAGAGAAATCAAGTATTATATATCAGATATACTCAATACCATAATCTTTCCAGGGCCGTATTTCTAAATAGGCTAAGTAGGCTGCAGCCTAAGAGCGGCAAATTTTCAAAGGGCGGCAGTTTGGCAAATTATTCATAAGTTAAAATCAAGTATGTAAGAAATCTCGTAAGAAAGCTATGTCAATTTGAACATGAAGATTACGTGGGGCGAGTTCTTTTAGAGAAGTTTATATATTTTTCAACAAATAAACCAGTAAATAACTACAATTTGTGTAATTTCATTTCACCATGTAGGACAACTTCATTAAAATTGAACACAGTTCTTCAGTTACGCAAAAGATAGTCATTAGCATTAAAATATAAAAATATGTTTAAAATAGTGATCACTGATCTCCAAGAACAAATTAATTAATTAATTAATTAATTTCAAAACTCATTTATTTTTTAATGAATCTTAAAAGAAGTAAATAAAAAAAGTAGATAACTGATTTGATTATATAATTTATTATGTAAAACATTAAAATTGTAGTTTTATGTAAACTTAATGAACTTTATGTTTAAAAAAAGATGAAAACACCAATGAACTCTATCTTTTTGTTGTATAAAACAAATGTATTAAGCAAATGTGAACTATAGAGGGGGCGGCAAATGGACTTTAGCCTATAGGTGGCATACTCTTAAATCCGGCCCTGAATCTTCCTTATAGTGAAAGAAGATAATGTCATAATTTTTCTTGGAGGTATTTTCATTTTGAATATTTCCATTGCCTAGGGGCATTAAATAAGACTGCTTGCCTGTTTAATGGTTAGCATTGCTGACTATGGATCAGGAGGTCTAGGTTTGATCCCAATACCTCCTTTGATTTTTCTTAGTGATCCCATCATAGGTAAGCACACTCTTCCTGATTTTAAAAAAAAGGCAGTTTAAGTTCATTTTTACATATATTTCACTTCATGTTACTTATATTTTAATTTTTTTGTTTCATACTTTTATTTTAACCCTTGTTCTTGATATCTATCATCTGAGCACCCTCTTTACGTGGGCTAACTCTGAGATTGCTTGTTATTTTGTAAGAGGAACACATTTAGAGATCAAAGATAAAACAGAATGCTTCCAGTTATTGAGCTCTTCGATTTTATTATTCTGCTCTGCTTGATTTGTTTATATTTCTATAAAAACTAACTAAACTCCATGGCGCTATATCCCTGAAGGAACTAGGCCTACTATCTGACCGCTGCGTCAGGGGGCATGTGGTCAGCATACCGACACCCATGGTCATTAGTGATGGTTTCCATGACCAGAGCTGCTATTACTCAATTAAGTAGCTCAGTTTGTATCACGAGGCTGATTGCACCCCGTTCCAGACCTCCCTACCTCAGAAAAATTCGAGAAGGTACCGGGTATCGAACCTAGGCCTGCAGATCCATAGCCAGCAATGCTAACCATGATACAAAACAGTGGTCTTATATTGCAATAGAAAGATAAAATTTATTTGTAGAAGGTCAGTTACATTTATTATAGTTGGAAATTATCACAGATATACTTCATGGATGGATTTCCTTGTTTTGCAATAAATATTACAAATATCACCATTTACAATGACTTTTCCATTCATAAGCTGCATGTTTGATATTGACCAATAACGTTCAGCAATTCCTTGGAAATAGACCAATAATTATGATCATTTATCTTATAAAATGCTCCTGGGGCCACAACATACTATTGGTAGCATTGGGAACTCAGGTCGATTCATCGATTCAATTCATGGACTGTTCATTCATTTAGTATGCTGTGATCTTATGGCTGACATAATATTGTCAAGTAAGAAAATAATTATTATTTACAAAAACCATTACATTTTATACATGGAATGGTTGTAATAAATCCTACTCGAATCAATAAACTCGTAATCTCTCATGGGATTACCTATAATAAATGACCTTGTGGCATATATTCTTAACATTATAAGTGGAATTATTTTCATTAGTAGAAAATTTCATTTATTAACCAACCACACAGTTTCCTTCAACTGAAGAAATCTTCTGTTTTCTATCACCCTATCTTTCCACAATCTAGGTATTGATGTCTTTTGTTCTATCAAGAACATCTAAATGTGCCACTATGTTTTTGGAACTTCACCCTGATCAATTCCAGATAATTGCTCCCTCACAAGCAGTTATGTCTTACCTCAGTCAAATACCACGTTCAACTTAATCATGATTGGAGCACTGATATTGAGAATAAACAGGGTAAAATGCTAACTCTGATTAGTAAGATTTTGATTAAGAATAATGCACATGGCCATAAGGTTTACAGTTGACTTAGTTAATGTGAAGAATGTAAAGAATATAAGAAAAAAAAAGAAAGAAACATACTTAGTTTAAAAAAAGTGAGAAGTAATTGATATGTAACTATTAACAACTATAAGTACATGTACTACCTAGCTATTAATCCTAAATACAATACTAATAATATTGATTAAAAAACTATAAATCTCTAGTAGGGCCTCTCTATAAGTCCTTAACTCATCAGCATTTTAACACAATGACACTTGTTTGTTCCCTTTCTCTTTTGATATTCAATTGTTCTTCTGACTCCTTTGTCGGTGAGTAAATATTTCTTGATGAATTCCTGCTGAATATCATGACTTATCTGAGATTATGCGAGTGCTGATTTGGATGTCTTGTGAACATACCTTTCCTTTCACACAATCCTGTGCAATCCCATTTTGAAACGGTCTTGAAACCAATTCTACATGCCATTGAATGTTTCCATGTACAATAAAGCCATGAATTAATTTTCAGACTCCAGAGCAGGGAGCAAGAACTACGGTTCATGCTTGTCTGTCTCCAGCATGGGAAGGTAAAGGAGGCAATTACATCAGTAACTGCCGTGAGTCCCAACCAAGCAAGATTGCTTGTTCTAAGGAAACTGCAGATAAACTGTGGGAAGCAACTCTATCCCTTCTCAAAGTAGATAAATTTGGTGGTGTATTGGAATAGTAGACAGTCTACTTCACTTTCTTTAAATTATTGCTGTGACAAGTGCAGAATATATATATATATTTTTATTAATATCCAGGGTAATTAATTTTTGCTGCATAAGTCACTTTTTGTGTGCAGTAAAACAAAGTGTGATTTACAGAATGACAGTGTGTAAGAAAGATCAAGATGTTAACCATTCCATGATTGTAAAGAGAATGTTAAAAATCCATGTACATTCCTCTTAAGTATCCATTAATTTTTCCCTATTTTCATATGAGCTTTCCATTCTTATCAGCAGTGTCCACTTCCTCTTGTAACCATATTCCACTCCATTCTCACATTCAAGGTTAAAGACGAGGTAGTCCTCTTACCATGTGGTCTGTTGTGTCCATGTTCCATTTCATTCCAATGTCCAAGGTTAAAGATGAGGTAGTCCTCCTACCATGTGGCCTGTTGTGTCCATGTTCCATTTCATTCCCATTGTCAAGGTTAAAGATGAGGTAGTCCTTTTACTGTGTGGCCTGTTGTGTCCATGTTCCATTTCATTCCCATGTCCAAGGTTAAAGATGAGGTAGTCCTCTTACCATGTGGCTGTTGTGTCCATGTTACATTTCATTCCCATGTCCAAGGTTAAAGATGAGGTAGTCTTCTTACCATGTGGCTGTTGTGTCCATGTTACATTTCATTCCCATGTCCAAGGTTAAAGATGAGGTAGTCCTCTTACCATGTGGCTGTTGTGTCCATGTTACATTTCATTCCCATGTCCAAGGTTAAAAAAGAGGTACAGTAGTCCTCCTACCATGTGGCTTGTGTCCGTGATCCATTTCAATCCCATGTCTAAGGTTAAAGATGACTTCCTCTTACCATGTGTACCAGAATTATAGAATAAAATAAAGTAAAAGTATGGATTTTCTTGAAAATATGGGTTATTTAGAAATTCCATGACATTGTCTCATCTCCCAAAAACTATCAAAACATTGCATTATCTATTTTCATCTAAGTATCGGTGTATATATACAGGGTGTTAATGAATAACACCGAAATATTTTACCTGTGTATAGAGGGGACATAGACAAGCAACTTTTACTAGGAGATTTTTGCTCTATGACGTAAAATGTATATGCTATAGAGCATTAAAGTCATTAAAATTTGGTGCTCATAAGTCAATAATTGAGCGAAATAGGGTTAAAATTTTCATTAAATTGACTTCGTGCCTTCTTAGCGATCGATGAAAACCTCATTCTTAATCATTCATCAACAGTTATACCATAATTTAGAATTTTCATAATATGCAAAATTTACTGACTAATCACATGATTGCCCGCCACTGCATTATGTTTTTATTTCTAATTCTAATGTTTCGTTTGTCTTTTTTTCCCTCAGTGTTGCAAGATATTGATCGTCATTTTTTACAATTTTCCCGACCACTACACAATATTCACTGTTCCTTTGTTTCCCATGATTTCAAGTGTTAGAAGTCAGTGGCGTGCATAACCTTGGGAGATTTTATTTTATAACAGGAAGAATTGAATCCATAGAGCAAAAATCCCCTAATAAAAGTTGCTTGTCTATGTCCCCTCTATACACAGGTAAAATATTTCGGTGTTATCCATTAACACCCTGTATATATGTATTGAAAATTCTTTGGCGAAATTTCTCTGACATAAAAGTGTGATCAGAAGGAATCCAAAAGAAGTGTGGGGTATATGGGATTCCTATAATTGTATGAAAAGGTTATATATGGTCTTGGTTAAATTTTTTTATTAATTTATTCTGATATCAGTATTAGGTTCATGTAATTTTCTGGTTGTATCCATGATAGAACAGTGTTTAAACTTACATGATTTTAACATGACAATGAAAAATGACAAAGCTTATTTTAAAGAGTGCTATTTTATTTTTGAAACTTTTATTACACACAAGTTGAAAGAAAACTTTTGTATTATTTTTTGACATAATTTCCATTTACATTCAGACATTTGTTATACCGTTTCACAAGCCTTGAAATCCCTCTGCTTGGAACTCTGCCGCCTGTGGTTGTCCAGCAGTAGATGTCAGAATGATTGTTGTGTCTCGTTCTATGAAGTCCACTTTCCTTATCCCAAAGAACAGTTCCCATGAATTTTCTTGTTGAACGTGTTTGGAGGCTTTTTTGTGGTTTGTAGTGAAGTTGGTGTGACTCCAAGACATTGACTGTCATAATGTTCAACATTCTTGTATGTTTTCAACAAAAAAGCTCATGGCAACTGTTTTTTGGACATATTTTATTGACTTCATGCAAAAAGACACTTCAATCAACTCTGTTGTCCATTGTTGGATAATCATAGGTGGCAGTTCTATGTGGAGGGGATTTTGAAGCTTGATGAGCGGTATGACGAATGTCTGAATGTAAAAGGAAATCATGTCAAAAAATAATGTAATGGTTTTCTTTCCACTTGTGTATAATAAAAGTTTCAAAAATAAAGTAGCATTCCTTAAGCAAATTAATGGAACTTACTTTGTGAATCACTGTCGTAATTTTGCAAGATCACACATTTTAACAAATTACTTACTCAATGCCAATAGACAATTCCTAAGTAAGCTAAAGTAATATCTATTTTATGGAACCCAAAGGTTCATTGCTGCGCTTACCTGAGCCCGCCATTTAATCCTATTCTGTGCTAACTCCAACCATCTCTTGCAAATCCTACTTCCCTTAAATCTATCCTAATATTGTCCTCCCACCTACATCTAGGTCGTCCAAGTAGTCTTCCCTCTTCGGGTCTCCCTGCCAATATTTTTTAGATATGTCTTTCCTCCCCGATGCTCGCAACATGTCCAGCCTCCATGATTTAATTACCTTTACTATATCCTTACTATATTTTAAACAAATTACAATAAATAAATTAAATTGCATAAAAGGCATCTCATTTATTATCATTCTTTCATGCCTAAAATAGGCATGGTAGCATTTATAAGATTATGAAAAGACATTATGTACGAACACAATGCATTGCTATACGGAATTATGCATAAGGAAATATAGCTTTTATATATGCTGAAGTGGTGTTAATAAAAATCAAATGAATCTGTATGATGCTGAATAGAAAAATAAAAGCACTAGTAACATATGAGAAGATCAAGTTACTTCTAGTTAAACAGTAACACCTATTAGAAAATGTACTTTGCTGCTTGCCTTAACACCTCATTAGCAGCCCAAATAATTGTATTACCATATACAGAATTGCTCTGAAGTTCTGTAACTGACTGTGGATTTGATAAAATGTAACTTGCATTTTATTTATAGGACTGATTTATAAAATTTATCTATCTTGTTTGTAAAATATCAAATCAATCCATTCTTCATTATAGGGGACAGTGCTGCATTTACCGTATGTAAGAATAACTAAAAATATACGATGTGATACACTCACTTAACTTTTCTACCCTAAGCATGGGCAAAACAACTTTCTTGCTTCATATTCTGGTATGGATTCAGATGCAAAATAATTTGTATTTTTAGATTCAATTTTTGGCATTGAATTAAACTTTGTTAGCCTTATGGAAAGAGAAGCAATTTGTAATCTAATTTAAGAGCAACCAAAGAATAAGACTTACACTGTCTAAAATATTTTTACTTTCTCTACCCATACCATATATAGGGGCAGTATTGAAATTTGATGTCTAGCTTTCAGCATTAATACAAGTTTTAAGGTTCCCTAAATCCAAAATTACAATCTTCCTAAACATATTTGTGTATATGTCTGTCTTTCTGTCTGTGAACAACATAGCTCGTGTACAAAACATTTTATACCTAAATTTCATTCTTGAGTTACATACCTTTTGTGGATGTGACATGAAGATAGGCGATAATTTTCTCTTACTGTTAGTACAATTTTAAGTAAACTTGTCATGTTTGGTCCTGATTTCCACTGTTTAAAGTATATGCAGTCGAAGTAAAAATAAAATTTGCTTACAGTGGATCACGTATTAATTATAGTGTTCTTCAACACGTGATCGACTGCATAATACCATTTTACATGAAAATTTCATTTTTTGCGATTTTCTATAAATGATGCTAACGATTTTGTTTGTATACGATGTGTTTATACTAAGGGCTAAAACTTATTCTCGTAAAAATTATGTGAAGGGTAGTTATAAGCCAGCCATCATTTGTACAAACTCAGGCTTGCATGATGAACAATACATCTTTGCATCAGGCTGAAACAACTGAAAATGCACTTCCTGCAATATGGCCTCTTATTCTATATCAGACTTTGAAGTGAGAAAGTTGTATTGCCCATTCTTGGGGTAGAGAAAGGTATGTGGTGTATTACTTCAGTTTCTTTTTGTTGTTAGATTTCACTCTCGGTTGTTTTATACCATCTTATATTTTCTCCAAGTCTCCATCCCAGTTTTTCTTCACTGTTTTCATGAGCCTTTAGGTGATTATACGCATCGTTTGCAATAAAGTAGCTATTTTTAATGTTATGTTAGTTATCTCTCCCATGATTAGCAATATGATGGGGAAAATAAGCGAACACTACAGCACCATTGCAATGGTAACTATGACTATGTTGCCGATGTTACTGATTCAACATTAGAGTTTGTTGTATCCTTTTAATCTTGGTTTCAAATTGCATTTATTTGCATTAATGCTGCTACACATGTCACACTGTATTGGCTATTCTGAAGTTGTTTTTCAATTGTTAAACGATACGTTCCCTTGTGGAAATGATTTCGCTTATATATATATGTCAGATGATCAGCAATATCCTGCAGTAGTTCTGAGGTTGGTCCCAAACTTGTCAGGCAGAAACTCTGGAAAATAGAGGTATAGCTACTTTTCATTAAATTTAGCTTCTTCTGGTGAAAGGTGTAAGAAACCTTGTGAGTGTATTATAGACTAAATTGCAGCTTATAGAATTAATGTGTACGAACTGAATCCACTTCAGAGGACTTAAATTTTGTATAACCTTATGCATATTGTGTGATTCCACTTTCATTCTAAATATGTGGGTACCGTAAGTCTGGCAATGTTCCGATGAGTAAAAAGCGAGAGTAAATGTTTTTTAGAAAAAAAATCACGGAAAGGGGAAATAAAGTTGTGAGAGTGAAGGGATTCAGAAACCTGCATTAGTTACCATGAGTTGAACTGCAAACATTAATTTTAATTAATGCATCTTGGCTTCGTTTTAAAAGTGTGATTTATACATATACTGATAGGTCATGAAATCGATTGAAACATTGACTTTCAAATTTTATCACCACATTTCCCTTTGATGATCGAACCACAGTTGCTGCCATCTAGGATTGCCACCTTCAAATTTCTTTCATAATTCACATAATTTTGTTAATTATTTCACAATTTTGCTGAAAAGTGAATAAATTCTGCAGTTTTAGCAGAATTTGAGATTTCTTAGTAACTTACAAAAAATTTTACATTTTTAATTTCTGAAAAACAGGTGAAGGTCGCCCAGAAAGTAATGCACCACATTTTTTTTTTCCTTCAACAATTATTTATTGAACACAATGAAACTTACACACAAGAAAGGATGATGTTTCTTCTACACTCCCTATTTTTCCACGTAATCTACATCCCGTTCTATGGCCTTCCTCCAGCAAGACACAAGGGCGTGTATGCCCTGTCGGTAACACTCCTTGTTCTGGTCACGAAGCCATTTCTGTCACAATCCTGGATAAGAACGCTTCCCCCTCAGCTTCAGAACATTTCAGCAACTCAGAAGAAATGTTTTTCTGAGATATTTGTAGTCCACCATAAGACAGCGCAGAACCCATCATGCACCCACTTTTGAGTAATCAAGAGCATGGATGATTGCATCCACACTTCCTTTGCTGATTGACAGCTTCAGCTGAGGGGGAAGCGTTCTTGTCCAGGCTTGTAACAGAAATGGCTTCATGACCAGAACAAGGAGTGGTACCGACAGGGCATACACGCCCTTGTGTCTCGCTGGAGGAAGGCCACAGAACGGGATGGAGATTACTGGGAAAAATAGGGAGTGTAGAAGAAACATAATTCTTTCTTGTGTGTAAGTTTCATTATGTTCAATAAATGACTGTTGAAGAAAAAAAAATGTGGTGCATTACTTCCTGGACGACCCTCGTAGATATAGGTATAAGGCTTCCAAGAATAACAAATCTGAAGTACTGTGTCAATTTTCTTTAATAAGTTATAACTTAATATAAGTTCTAAGAAGATTGTACATGTTAAATGTAGCACAGTTATAAACCAGATTAAACACACTATTATATTAATTGAATATAAAACCAGACTAGTAACTCATTGCAATGTTAAATCAAATTAAAATGTGCTCTTAATATTGCAGCATAAAAATGCTTAACTTGAGAATGTGTATTGGAGCAAATTTTTAAGCAAACATTTCAAAATAAAAAAATTATCTCCTCTTCACAATTTCTTTCTGTCAATACGGTGCTACTCATAAATTCGTCTAGCAAGATATTGCATTTTCAGAATATGTGGTCAAAATGACTTACTGAGTAAGGTATCCAGATGCTAGGAATTTTTTTTTATATTATAAAATTACAACATCATACTATACTTGAAAAATTGCAAACATGAGATAATTGCTAAAGACTTTGAATATGATTAAACAAGATTTCAGTTTATTACAAAATGATCAAAATGAATGACAAATATTGCATTGAAACATTATAGACAGACAAAATTGGAACTTGTTAAAAAATACATTTCATTGTAATAAATTGTGGATGGATACACAAAAAAACTGCAGCCAAATCTTTACCACTACATACACAGAGAGAAAATGTCATATACCGATACTAATGTCCTTGCTCCTGCATCTTTTTAACATTTTCAAAAACTTGAAATTGAACCTTTTAAAAAAATAAGGAGGTTAGCAAAGCAAATCTCACCGACTGCTAGATAAATCATTCAGAAATGTGTAAATGAACGTGGATTTAAAGTGCAGTATAAGATAAGCATTATACAAATACAGCAAGGCTAACTGAACTATGAACTGGCTGTGCGGTGTTTTTCTGGTTCACGATGGCTGCGTGTGGCTATCATTGATTTCCTTAACTATCCTTAAATGTTTTACTTACCAAAGTTATGAAAGGAGGTGCTAAAATTGGCCACCATTGTTGTCCATACGTTTTTGGCACCTCTTTAAGAAATCATCCATCACTCACCATATTCTCTTTACAAAATGCTGGCAATTTCCTGGCTGGTATTTTGTTTTAATTCTTTCAGGGGTGAGCAGGTTTGTCTTATGTTTTAATTTACTTCCGAGATAAAAGTTGCAAGGGATCAGGTCAGGGGACCAATGGGGCCACAATTCTCTACTAATAATTTTGTCTTCCTCAAACACACTTTCAATTATTGTTCTCATCGAAATATTGGCTGTGGCAGTCTTGTTGAAAAAAGACAAAGGCATGCTTCCTATCTGTTAATTCTTTAAAAAACAGGCAAAATTGTATTCACGTAGCTTGGGCGTCACTGTTGCCTTGTAAAAAAAAATAGGTCCTATAATTTGTTCTCCGCTCATGGTGCACCATACGCCAGTTCTTTAGTGTAATTCTTTCCAATACATGCTGCACAATAGTAAAACAGAGTACAGTATAAAAGACAAACCTACACACCCTGGAGGAATTAAAACAAAATATCCACAGGAAATTGCCAGTATTTCGAAGCATGAACTACTGTGAGTGATTGATGGTTTCTTAAAGAGGTGCCAAAAATGTATGGACAAAAGCAGTGGGTCGTTTCAGCACCTCCTTCCATAACGTTGGTAAGCGAAGCCATTAAACATAGTTAAGGAAACTGTTGTATGGTTGCATCAGCACTATTCTATGATAGCCGCAGGCAGCAACGAGTGCTGCCATCCTAAAACGGAATAACACCATGCAGCCAGTTTGTAGTTCATTGGGTCTTCCTGTATAATGTCACAGTTCTGAATAAAAATACCTAGGTACTATAAGCTGAACTAACAACTTCATACTTACAGTCAGATTTAATATAAAATATTCTATTCAACATTGTTAAGAATAGATATTAGGAAACTTCCCTGTTCTCCATGTGGATTTATTTTAAATTATTGAAAAACAGTTTTAACTTTTATAAAAGAGTAATGTGTAGGCAAAGGCTCACGACATTGTAGGTTATGTTTTCAATTAATACTAATGGTTCAATAAATGATAGCAAAATGCTATTTTATTTTTATGCTTGATTTTTCCTTTTTTCTTTATCAACTTATTTCATTCCATCAAGCTAATAAATAAATTCTTTCAGCAAATACAGGAATGGAAAGTATATTTTGAATTTATTACGACATAAAGCTCACATAAATAAATAAAATTAAAAAAAACTTTAACATGTAAAATTAAAAAGTTTTTTTTTTTCATAGTAAAATATTGATTTCTTCTTTTCTGAAAAATGCTCTTTTAAGAGCTACAATTTGATGAAAAGGTATAAACATTTCTCCATTAAGACAGAAAAATCCAGATAACATGTAAATGAGTGTACACATTCACAAATTTCATTTTATCGCTCTCATGCAGTACACAGTAATTTAATTTTGCACAATACAGTTCAGATAAGTGCTTACCTGAATTCAAGATTTGTCAAATACAATATACATAAATTGCAATTTTTACATGATTAAACATGGTACAAAATAATCGAGTTAAGACTGATTAGATTCCTTCAAAATTCTCAGTACTAGTAACCATAAATAAACAAGACTTAGATAGAGGCTCTGAAGTGGGTAATAATAAGGCTTAGATACTGAGTATTCAAGCAGTGATTGTTCAAATGGTTTACCAGTATGTAAACGTATATATTTTACGGTGGGTTCTTAATCTCCTAACCAACATTATATTTTAATAGACACTGGTTCTGAAATTTTCTCACCCCTTGAATTCTGATAATATATTGCCAGTGATGCAGCCATGAGGGGAAGGCTAAAGGTATAAAGTCTCTCCTCCCAAGTCCCCCAAAATTTTTCTCTTAATTAATGCATAACTTTCTTTGCTGTTCAATTAGTGAAAAGAATGGAAGATAGTTTAAAACATTTCAAATACAATGTTTGCATTGTTGATTAGATTCATAATTAGTTTTTGTCATAAATAACAAAAATTTGACAGTTTAAAATACATTTGTGTGCAGCATTGCTGTATATTTGCTGAATCCAGTCCAAATCCCTCTGCATGAAGTTTGCTGCATGATCCATAATGACATAATATGATAAAACCTTCTGTTAATAATATGATAATTTCAAGTAATCACGGAAGTCGAAATGATTTAATATACAGGGTCCGCCAGAAAAATGTATACACACTTTAAGGAACGAAACTATTTATTAGGTTTGTTTTTTAAATTTAAATACTAATCAAACATCTACCGGTAGTACTTTCTTAGTTCAGTGGTTACATTAGATGTTCAAAATGTTGGCCGTTGGCGGCCAGACACATTATTGAATGATGAGCGGTCGCCGCAGCTACGTCGGTCAATGTTTCAATGGAGATCGCAGCACATGCTGCTGTAATCTCTTGGCGAAGTTCCTCCAACATGCGTGGCTTACGTCGATAGACTTGGTCTTTCACGGTTCCCTATAAGTATAAGTCTATAGGGGTTAAATCTGGCGACCGTGGAAGGAACTCAATGGGCCCTCTTCGTCCAATCACGATCGTCATCATTAATCACATGCAGTAATCGTGGAATGTAAGGTTTCCACTTAGCACCTTTCAGAATTCGTCGTACACTTGTACTGCTAATCCCCACTTCACGTAGCAGAGTTATGTGGAGAAGTAACAAACTTTTCCAACGCGAGATCTGACGAAGCAGGACTTGTAGCTGTACGCGGTCTTCCTGATCTTCCTTTATGAATATCACAAATCGTTCCATGTGCCTCAAACTTGCCAATAATGCGTTTAATTGATAGGCAAGTTGGGGGTTCTGTTTCAAACTCCCGCCTCCACTGACACTGCACTTCAACGGCATTATCAAACCTGATAAACCACTTCAGAATGCATTTTCGCTGCTCGAACGTTAAGCGTTCTCCAGCCATTTTGTTTTGTTACTATCATGTTGAAAGTAACGACATGTGTTGAGCGTAAGATCATACTACAACATACTGCTAATATACTGGTAATATCCCGTTACAATATCCCGATACAGTCTGACAAAGAGTGTATACATTTTTCTGGCGGACTCTGTATTTGGTGGTCATCAAAGAACTGTAGCTCAGAGGTCCTTGACGACTAAACTTTTAGCGGTATTTAGATTTACTGGTATGATAATTATGTAAGTTGTGTCATGAGTAGAATAAGATACTTTATATTGTATATAAAATGCAATATCAAACTTTTTATAAATAATAGATGAGATGGAAAATTGTAATAATGATAATAGTCATGCTATAATATTGGTGAAAGAACAATAAATTCATTGAATGGTAATGAATTGTAAAGAAAATTGGAAATACAGCACTACCAAGAATTCATTCCTCTCAGGTTATAATACATTTTTAAAAATTTTACTAGCCATGTATCTGATAATTTTAGCACCCCCAGATGAAAATCCTGGCTGCACCACTGCATGTTGCAGTCTTGCATAACCTGTATATTCTTACTACATGTATATATAGTGGAATAATTTTCTAGTAGAAATAAAAAGGTTGATCCTATTTTTATATTGCAGTGTCTCAGTCAAAATGAGATATCTATAACCATGTAAAATTGAATTGCACATTAAGAATAGGACAAAAGTCTTTTACCTGCATATTTACGAGGGAGAATCAAATGAAAACAGCAATTAATTTTTTCCCACTATTTTACTGCAGGAAGAATGCTTGCTTGTACATTTCCACATAGTCCCCTCCCAGTTCAATGCACTTATGCCATCTGATAGGAAGTGCTTCGATACTGCGTGAGAAAAAATATTTTGGTCGACACTAGCCACTCGTGCACTGCTGATTGGACGGTCTTCATCAGACTTCAGCTTATGCCACCAATATGCTCCTTTAATGGACCAAAGATGTGGAAGTCTGAAGGTGCCAAAGTGAAGGGGATTGCTGAGTGCAGGTGTTTTGCTTCAACATGATAACGCCCGTCCTCATTCTGCTCGTGCAACCATGAAAACCATCGATGACATTTGCTTCAAGTGCTTCCCACATTCGCCATACTCGCCACATTTGTCACCATCAGATTTCCACATCTTTGGTCCATTAAAGGAGCACCTTGGAGGGCAGAGGTTCAAGTCTGATGAAGACGTCCAATAGGCGGTGCACTAGTGGCTACAGCGTCAACCAAAAGAATTTTTCTCATGCAATATCAAAGCACTTCCTATCCGATGGAGCATGTGCATTGAACTGGGAGGGGACTATGTGGAAAAATATTGTACAAGCAAGCATTCTTCCTGGAATAAAATAGTGGAAAAAAATTAATTGCGGTTTTCATTTGATTCTCCCTTGTATTTTCCATGTATCTTGTTATCATAACATGGCCCAGAAGTTAATACTCTTATCAGAAGATGTAATATGCATGCAAATATTATTTAAAATGTGTAAAATATATTCCAGAACCAATGAAATAAGTCTTGTTTAAATAATTTTAATACTTTTCATTCTCTAGTTACATAAAAAATTGCAGAAAATACATTACATTAAGAAAACGTTATTGAAAATATGCTTAATGTAACAAGTTTCAGAGAATCAAAAGCAAAATGATAAATACAAAATTGAAGTGAAACATCGCTTTAATATTATACAATCATTACCGAGAACTTTAGGCTATGTAGGTTAGGCTACTTATTGTACAGTCAGTTCTTAAAATATTCACATGACAAAATATGATGTAAATATATGAATAACAGATATATGCATAATGTTTAAAAGCTCCTGAAAAAATGACATTAAACAGCTGACAAATTAATAAAATATGAAGAAATATTTTAATATAAAGCAAATATGATGTACTATTTAAAAAATAACAAATTATGCAAAATAAAACCAACAATTTCTGTCCTTTCTTTCATATCTTGTACACATTTTAACTAGGGATGGGTCCTCGATACTTTCGATACCTCGATACTCTCAAATATTTGCATGGTATCGGCATCGAGCGATACTTCAGAAAACTCGCTCTGTACTTTTTCAATATTTTGGTAATTCTGCAATTAAGTGAGAATACTAGTTTTTTAAACAAAAACTTGTAAGTGGACTGTTTCAAAAACTAATTTTAGTTTTAATGTAGAGTTTAAAAATAATTTTGTCTCATTAAATATGCACACTTAACTAATTTAGTTGGTATTACACAGTTCTCTCAACTTTTAATTTTTAAAGTGCCTATTTATTGAAACTGGAAATGTTGACAGTATCGAGTATCGAGGAGAAAATCATGTAACGGTATCGAGTATCGAGAAAATCTGGTATCGACCCATCCCTAATTTTAACATTACCAAGTAATAGAGTGCCTTATTAAAAATATTAATGTTCATAAAATTCTGGGCTCTGATCATAATCATGCCGATCTTTCAACTTTAAATCAGTCATGTAATAACAAATATTGCACATTTGAAATAACCATCAACATGTCAATGATATAAACATACAGTTTTGTTATTGTAAAAGTAGAATCATTGCAAGAAAACAAACAAATAAAAAATATCCTTTAATAACGTTCCACAACAATCCTAATAATTCTTACTTGTACCTAATAATTTAGTTAATTAGTCATGTCTTATATCTAGTTCTCACTACAACCTAAAACCAAATAGGAAGTCTGAAATTATGGTTATATCATATTTAAGTATATGTATGCCTTAAATAATTAAACAATTGAATTGCATTTCACTTTTAACGTTTCAGTGCATATAACCACTGACTGTCCAGATTAAATATATTTAATTAAAATAGCAGGCAGCGGTGTCTTCACCCTGGCTTTGATTTAATATTAAATGCCAATACACAAATATAACTGATGTTGAATGTTGAGATATAAATAAATAAATGTTAACAAATGTGGATTGTACAATCCACTAGTAGTTATAAATGCAAACTTGACAAAATTGTAATAAAATGTATTGAGATCATACTTTTGATGTACAGGAACTTACAATTTTGTACAGTACCTAAGCACAATAATAACTCTGGTCAAGTGAAAATCTCTTTTGTGCACCAAGGGACTCTGGTGTTTCTAAAATTTATTCTTTTTAGTTAATTGACTGCCTTCTTAACAACAACAGAAAAGAATTCCGAGCAAGTGGTGAAGATTTAAAAGTAATGACATTCTCCTGCCAAAACACAGTAGCATTTGAGAATATTTTAGGAGAAAAATTCCTCTGACACCGGGACTTGAACCCAGGACCTTTGGATATTCGCGCCAATGCTCTACCAACTGAGCTAAGCCAGAGTTCAATTCACGGTGCCAGATGGAACCTCTCTCTCCTATGACCGATTGCCCTAATGGTCCACCTTGCAGACAGACAAGCCATAGGAGAGAGGTTACATCAAGCGCCGTGAATTGAACTCCGGCTTAGCCAAAGGTCCTGGGTTCAAGTCCTGGTGTCGGAGGAATTTTTCTCCTAAAATATTCTCATGTAATGTCCAACAGAGACAATAATCCGTGGTTCATGAATGCTTATATATCTACAGTAGCATTTGTTTACAGTGCAACATAAACTAAGGAAGGAATCGGCGTAGAATTTCCATGTACTCCATGTTAAGCACATAACTCCATGTTAAGGCGATTGCAATATTATATTATACATTGCTAAAAAATAATTATACAGAGATCAATGCAATTTCTTTTGTTCAATACCGTAGATAATTCAAATTACACTGTATACATTATAATAGATTTGGGACGGCACTGGAAGTGTGAAGTTGCCCTCCCTTTTGTCTCCACTACTGTCTTGCAACAGCCAGGAACGACAGCTAAACCATTTGATTCTGGGACTAGTTGTGTGGCAGGTAGAAGGAATGGGATGGATGTAGGGGTAGAGTAGTTTGCACTTCCAGTGCCATCCTTTATGGTTTCTTATGTGTATGCTTATCTCCAATCTGCCGCTAAAGATTCTCAACTGCAAAATAAACTTAGTCCCCATGCTTTGTTATAATGTTTGAAAATTAAAAATATTTTTACCAAGAACATAGAAAAGTGACATCTTAGTTTTTCTTAGAGATCTTGAAATTGCTAGTGGTTGGACTCACTACTCAGCCAGCCTGGTGGTTCATAACTAGGGACCGGATTCTTAGGTTTTTACCTATTTTTTTCCTTACTTCCAAAACAAAAAGCGCTCATACACTTTTTCGAATCATGTCCATAGGATTCACCCACATTAATTCTGTGGCACCTAAAAATACCTAAATGGGGTATAGAAAACCTAAATATACCTAAACGGGATATAAAACCTAAACTATCTAATTCAGGCTACTTCTTTGTCTTTTTTGTTTGTCGGTTGAGAAATCGATATTTTGTGGAGATACAATAATTTTTGTCGGGTTGAAATTAATACCACCAGTGTTTCGTTCAACCCATTGTCGTCTAGGATGGGCAGTACCAGGCGAGGAAGTGTAAGAGTACCGGCGTATTCCTTTTAAAATATTCGTACGAACAACCATTGTTGCTGTGTATGAACAAGGATATTGTGACAAAGCCAGAAAAGCCTAGAAGCTGATAGAAGAAGGACTCGGGCCGAAAGAACTAGAGTTAGAAAAATCCAGAAAGGGACGGCCCTCTTATTGCTGATTGGAGCCGCGCGCCAACGGGTGCGGCCTACTCCCTGGCACGGCGGCGCGGTGAGTGACGGTGCACGCCCGTGGGAGGGGCCAGAGGTGGAGCCACGCGCTAGGGCTGTGACTTCGCCCCGCGCGGACATTCTAGACAATGCGCGGGCGGAGAGCTTTCGAGAGACCGGGTCTGGAATATTCGTCGGCCCTATATATAGGGCAGCGAGCGAGCGGCAAGTCAGTTCAGTTCAGTCAGAGACGGCAACGAGGAGTGATGTGTCAGTCAGTCAACGAATGAGAGTAACAGCGACAGTTCAGTGTGAAGAGTCAGTACATTAGAGGAGAGACAGTCCGTGAAGAGTCAGAGGGTCAACGAGGGAACAGTCAGAGAGACAGTCCGTGAGTAGCGGAGAGCGTCAGCGTCAGAGGGTGAGCTGGACGGAGAGGACTGATCAGCGCGGCCTCAAGTGAGTGTGTCTTGGGAAGCTGAGGAGCCAGTGACCGGAGGGACCCGAGAGCGGAATAGCTAGTCAACGGGGAACTAGTGACCGGAGGGAAGGGTGAACGGAAGAGCTGGTGAGCTGATCTGGGCTGAGGCAGTGCCGTCCCGGGGAACTCTGCGCGACGGGTGGATCGCACAGCGGCAGCGAGGACTGTGGAGTTGACCGGCGCGACGTGGGATGATCTGGATTGGACTGGAACAGTGCTGTAATTAGGACTGAGCACAGTGAGAGTGAGCTCTGAACAGGACAGTGAACTGGCGAATAGTCTGGAGTTTTCTGGCTGTATTGTCAATTGTTGTAGGAAATAAAGAAACCTCCATCCTTCAATTATAAACTCGGTGTTCTCATTTTGAACCCCGACGAGCCCTTGTTACAATATTATAGATTTCTGTGTTTTAAAGCGCTTGTTTGCCTTTATTACTGCCCTGTTATTCATACATAGTGGTCACACTGTGAGTTTTAAGAAGGCATGTTAATTATTGAATCTTATACAGGGTGTTAATAGATAACACCGAAATATTTTACCTGTACATAGAGGGGACGTAGACAAGCAACTTTTATTAGGAGATTTTTGCTCTATGACGTAAAATGTGTGTGCTATGGGGCATTAAAGTCATTATAATTTTGTGCTCATAAATCAATAATTACGCGAAATAGGGTTAAAATGTTCATTAAATTGACTTCATGCCTTCCTAGTGATCGATAAAAACCTGATTCTTAATCATTCACCAACAGCTATATTATAATTTAGTGTTCCCATAATCTGCAAAATTTACAGACTAATCACATGACTGGTCGCCACTGCATTAGTCTTCTTTTTATTCATAACTACTGACTACAGTGTTAACAACGAATTTCCTTTGTTTTGAATTTCTTTCTAATGTTAGAAGTCAGTGGCGGCCATCCTTGGGAGATTTTATGTTATAACAGGAAAAATTGAATCCATAGAG
This sequence comes from Ectobius pallidus, assembly GCA_964059195.1. Lineage (NCBI taxonomy): Eukaryota > Metazoa > Arthropoda > Insecta > Blattodea > Ectobiidae > Ectobius > Ectobius pallidus. The sequence continues at coordinate 140,742,346 of CAXKWD010000008.1, forward strand.
CAAAAATCTCCGAATGAAAGTTGCTTGTCTAGGTCCCCTCTATACACAGGTAAAATATTTCGGTGTTATTCATTAACACCCTGTATAGCACATTCAAATTCACTAAACCGATTAATCTATCCGAAAACGATATTTTGGACAAAAAACCTAAAAAAAACTATTTCACCTAATGGAAAACCTAAAACAGTGTTTTTAAAAACCTAAAAATCCGGTCCCTATTCATAACATTTTGCTATATTTCTTTCATTGCTGTGAATTCTTATTCCTTGATAAAGATAATTACCCTACTTAGAATAAATGATTGTTCAATTTAAGCGTGCTTGGCATATCAGCACATAATTTGATTTTACTGCTTTCTTATCAGTCTTAGGCAATAGCTGTTTACTGGGAACAAGAGTGCAATATTTTATAGTAAATTATGTACTGTTTGATGATTAGTTACAAAACACATGAATAGCATATTGGGAAATGTAGCTTACTCACAGCATTAATAGCTGGAGTATTAATATTTGACCACTCAAGAGTAACGGATTGACTTTAGTGCTTTGTTCCGTTTAAGTCTAGCAATGAAACGGCAAAATGACTATGTGAGAAAAAATACTTAACCTTCCATTATGCGTGCACTTTGGTGGAACACCATTGGTTGCACGGGGCCTAGCAGACTCACAATATTTTTTGTGGTTGTATGCTTGTATTTATTTTTCCCCTTTTTCTATGTTTAGCTTTATTTAGGTTAAATATTCATGGTTTTTATTAGTATTATCGTTAGGGTTCGGAAGTTGATGAAATGTCTTTTCCTGAGATATCACAGACAAAACAGGATGCAGTATGAATTTGTCTTGGCTCAAAACGAACAAAACTAGCATACTTTTATTTTGCACTTTTTGGCACTTTGCTCTCTACTGATAATTTTTAGGAAGTTTTCATTCTATTATCACAGGTATAATCCCAGCCCAGGTCGATGGCATTTGTCTGCATAAATGTGACAAGCTCATGTCTAGCTTTACAAAAGAACCCCTGCAGGATAAAATTCCGACACACCGGTGATGATCACAGGCTCTAAAGTTGCGTTACCAATTTACACACATTTAGGGTAAATCGTGAAGTAGTGAATATGGATGGATTTAGCTTCTGTTTACTATTATACATAAAAATAATTGAACTGTTTGTGTACTAATGATCCAAAAAGTTCCTTATCAACAAAACATTGATAATATTTTGTTCCCCCAAATGAGCGTTTGTTTTGACTCACTGTCATATTGCTGCTGATAAATTACATCTTCTCCATTGGATTTGTCCAGGAAGCCCAATCTTACTTTCATTTTGTACTAATATGTCTAAAAGGGCTGCTTATATTTCCTGTGAGTCAGCTGGCTAATCGAAACACCGGGTGCCCCGACTGTAATTTTCATAAAACTAAAAAAAGGCAGTGCTGAGTGCCATATTGTGCCCCTGTAGCTGCCATTCAGTGAAATAAGCTAATTTGGACCTCCCATTTTCATTAATAGCCCTACCTTCCATAACACAAGGTTCTTCTTTCAGTTCAAGATGCATATCAGAAATGGATATTGCACTCTTTTACTTCATATTAAGGATCTTGAGTTCAAACTAGCTTGTTCTTGAGGGATTGTCTTTGGGTGTCTAACTTCAGACAGTGTTTATTATTATTTGTGAGAATCTTGTTTGCATAAAATTAATGCAATGATTGCATCATTTTTTAATAATTAATTTTTTAATAATCAATTCTTGACATTAACTGTGTAAGATCCAAAAGAAGGAATAGAAACAATATCTCGTTTATGAGGTAAACTGAGACAGACTGTTCCCAATTAGATAAAAGCATGGGGACTACTTCAGGGAATCTATGAAAGGGAAAAATGTCAAGTACAGAGACTTAAAGATATAGGCATGGAAATACCTTTATATAGATAAGAGGGCATGTTTGAAGTGATTTTGGAGGAACTACAAGGTGTCCACTGGTCGGGGAAAGCCGGGAATCCGGAATATGGCCGGGAATTTCGTATGGTTGGGAAAATCCGGGAAAAGTCTATGAATTTGTTAAAATATCCGGGAATATTCAAAAAATTGCAAGGCTGAAGATGAGAACTAGACGAGAAGGAAAGGAAACTACTCTTAGAGTCCAAAAAACTTCAGCTGCTCTAGATGAACAAATTAAGTTGCTGAAGAAAAAATAAGTGGGATGAAAAAGACTTCTAGACAGTAATAGGCCTATATGAAGGTATATTTAATTTATTTTACTGTTCCTTACTTTTATATCTGTTATAGCCTAAGTAATTATTGTTTGCAATTACTTTTATTACTAAAAGTTGTTCTTATTTAAAGTAAGTATAATCATGTAATTATTCTTATACAATTATCAGAAAGTGCTTCATTAATAAATTTGGTCGGGAATTTCTGAAATGATCATTGAAAATGAGGAAATAAGTCGGGAATTTCTTCAACATTACTTGGTGGACACCCTGAACTAGGTCGAAGCTGCTTGATGCAAGAAGCTGGGGATAGGCAAGCATCCTGTTGAACTCTCAAGTTATTGTTTGACAATGACTTTTAGTTGTTTGTTTAACCCAATTTCTATTTAGAATTGCTATAAATAAAATCTTTGAGGAAGAATGTTAAATATTTTGCACATCCCCCTCATTATGCTTGATGTTTGTATTTCTTATTTTAAAACATACCTTTTCTGAGTAAGTCATTTAATACGATAAACAAAATATGTATGAAACCAGTATTTATTAGAAGTTTTGTTTTCTCCATTTTCACAGCCTAGAATTTTCTACCATTCAAACATGAACATAAACATACACACAAACATACCATGCGAATACACTATGGAATGTTCAAAATACACACCAGGGCATTCAGAATGTCCAAGCTGACCAACAAAACCAATTAAATATTGCACTAAAATTGTAAATCTCTTCAATGATTGACTCTATTTACCTGCATAATTTCTACATCACAACTACAGTCTATTGTATCGAAACATATCTATCTTAAACTACTAATATTTTTAACAGTCATAACTGAAAACATCTCACCTATAATTAAGACAAAATGTCAATATTATTTCATGCCCTATGTTCCTGCAGCGATTACCATATTTTTCAGACTATAAGACGCTCAGGACCATAAGATGAGCCTTGATTTTTAGATGAAAATTTAAGGGAAAAAATTAATGTGATTGTAAACGAACTTTTTTATATTTTTCATTCCATATTCAAATTATGACTTTCTACAATGGAAACAACGCAAATCACTTTCAGTGCTCACTGTCACGTAAAATTAACGAAACAAGGCTGTTCAGAGGTCACTGCTTTCTTTTAGACTATTGTACAGAGATAACTCTTTTTGTATGAAAAACTCAACAATCATTTCTTTTCACATGGTATACCTGGCTTCCCACTACCCTTATTTACGACTGTGACAAGTGCACTGATGTACAGACTGTGCCACAATTTGCAGCTAACCTGTCGTTACAACACTTGGTTTAAGATTATGGTATTACCGGCAATACTCTTACTTACTCAATGACAGTAGATACTTCCTCAGCAAGCTAAAGGAATATTATCTAGGTTCATTGCCGCTCTTACGTGAGCCCGCCATTCAACCCATTTCTATGCTAACTCTAACCAATCATCCTTCGCAAATCCTACTTCCCTTAAATCTATCCTATTATTGTCCTATTATTACCTACATCTAGGTCTTCCATGTGGTCTTTTCCCTTCGGGTCAATACTTTTGCGATATGTCTTCCCTCCCCCATGTGTTCAACATGTCCAGCCCATTTCATCCTCTGTGATTTTACCCTTGTTATATCTGGTGACGAATACAGGTCATGAAGCTCGTCATTATGTAGTTTCCTTCAGTCCCTATTTTCATCTCTCTTAGGCCCAAATATTTTCCTAAGCACCCTGTTTTCAAACACACTCAGATTATGTTCTTCCTGAAGAGTAAGTGACCATATCTCACATCCATATAATACAACCGGCAGGATAATAGTTTTATAAATCTTTATTTTTAGATTTCTGGACAGAAGACGAGAAGATAAGAGTTTCTGAACTGCATAGAAACAAGCATTTACCGGCAATATCAACATTAATTTTTTTTTTAAGTTTACTTCAAGGCTCTGTTTTCAAGGTAAAAAAGTACCTACATCTTATGGTTCAAAAAATACAGTAATCATCAAAGATTAATTAAAATCAGGGGTTTTACGTGAGATCACATAAATAGCAACATTACTTCCATTGCAAAAGTAACAAAACAACTTTACCTAAAAAGCCCATAGCAATAAATATTTAAATATGAAGAAATGATAGCGATTTCCTAGATTTAAACAATCTAACTGCATCATGATATTTCTATGTACAACACCATTCAACATTAACATTTTTAGTTATAAGCTCTCCCACACAGTTGCAGCATCGAATCTGGGAAGATATGAAATTATATTGTGATTAATGAATAACTTGCAGGAATAATGAAAAGAACAATTATCACATTTTTCAATAGACCAAAATGTTAGGAAGTAACTTTACTATCTTCAGTCATCCTGAACAATTAAATGGAACTTTAAATACAGACATTTTAGCCTACTTGATTTGCATAGTTCTTCTCAACAAATTAATTAAATTTTGCATACTTCATAATTATGTTCAAAAGTACACTAAGGCAAATCCTTAAAATATTCAGTCTCAATATTGAGATTGAATTAGAACTAATTTACAAATTCTTAAAGCCTCATAAGCAATTTTTAAAAAATCATGATACTCTCACAGTGAAGTATAACAACATTGAAATACTGTGAGTTGGCTAACACACTTAAGTATTCCACTTACCAAATATTTTGGTAAAACATGTTTCGCATGCCTTTGCATGCATCCTCAAATACTTGCCAACTGCTGGGCTTTGTGGGCCTTGTATTTCATGAACCTCATAAGCAATGTTTTGTTATACATGATGAACCTCAACAATTGGAACATGTTTCTTGAATTTGATTAAATTAATCGGGAAAACATTGTGAAGTGTATATTATATATAATCAATAAGAATATTCTTCTTCACACATATTTTGTAAGTCAAATTACAAAATATGTGTGAAGAAGAATATTCTTATTGATTATATATGTTTCTTGAAACTATACTCACTGTGGGTGATTGGATCGCCTGAGTGACAAACCAGAGATGCAACACAAGTTTCATAGAATTATTTTCACAAGTTTTTCACGCTTGTGTAACACAGCAATAAAGCATACTGCGCTGTTCTGTATTGGTAATGCATCTGTGTGAGAAAGCATAAAGAGCTAAACAAAACTTTTTTTACAAGAACTGTCACTATCACAGAAACAAAATTTACAAGTCACATACTGCATAATAAATCACTACAGTATATAATATTGTATAAAGATTTACAAATAATATTGGAATGTATTCCTCAAAGAAGTATGGTGTTGAAAACTCGATATAATAATAATTAATTAGTGCACTCATATCTAATATATTTCTTGTGTAAATTCTTTCAACACAGTTAAATACTTAGAAATAGAGGTAGTAAGCCTGGCAAGGTTATTCTTCAACAGCTTGAAGAAAATATCTCATGTATTAAAGAATCAGGCATTCTTACCTCTATTTACCCCTTCCGAATCCCAAACTTCACTTTAGAAGAGTTTATTTCACTCACTGACCTTCTTCTTCTTCTTACAGCTGTGCTTTCAGCACTTCTTCAAATTAATATCTCCATACGAAAATGTTCACAACAGACCACAACACGATTCATACTGGACGTAGCAGCTTCATTGGACTTAACAATATTTACAATTTCTGGCTTTGTGACAGTAGGCAAAAATAACAGTTTGATGACACTGTGTCACCCATAATATCAATTATTAGGTATAAATTAGGTTAATACAACAACAAAGCTGCCTAAATAATTAATATCAAGCAATAAACTTTCTACTTGGATGTTAAAAACCACAATAAATATGTTTAGAATGCTCTGAATAGTTAGTTTTTATGCTTTTAAGTTATGCTTCGAAAAATCAAATAATGTCACAGCAAGCAGCATGTGAATTATAGAATAGATGTCAGTAAACCTCTTAGGTACCCAGGCCAAAACAGAACCTTTCAGATTTGTCACTAGTAGATAAATTAGTATAGTCTATACACTTTATCTTGAGCTGAAAAAATGTGGGGTGTGGGGAGCTGATATTACATGCAGTATAAGAGACTGACTATTGCAGATGGCGGTGAGTTGAAATTTACGTCATTTCTGAAGGGTTGCCAACTACTAGAAAACATAATGTGTGTAGTTTTATGCTGTTACACAATGGAACTAACTGCAATTTCAGCTCTAGCTACCAAACTAAAGGTTTTTTTTTTTAATACAGATATTATAGCAGAATAATTATATTCCTGGAGAAAGGAATTAAGTAATATATTTCTCTAGACAATTTCTCTCCCAGTCTTCAGAATATAGAAAATCTGTTTAAAAGTCGTAGCATTATACATGTACTTGAATACGCACTTTCACATGCCTGAAATAATATAATAGAACTAAATATCTTTCACGAGAGTTTGTAGGTAATTAATATTATTTTCTAGCAAAATAATAAAAACTGACTTGTTCCTTCTTCGACAGATTCAGCTTAAAACACATTAAATTGCTTTTCCTTCCACTTCATTTATTTGGTTTATTGTTTATTCCCTGATGTCCGACACTTCTTGGTTTAAAGAATCCTCAATTTTAACTTCATTGTCACCATTTCCACAACACCTTTCTTCTAATGACCTTAGATTTAATTCTGTCATTTTCAGAATAATATGCTGTAAACAAATAATGCTGCTATGGAAAGTTTTTTGGATATGGCAATACTGGGGCCACAATCTTCATTTTTTCAAGCGAGGCCTTCTTGAAATGGAGCATTTTGGAGTGTTTAGCTCAAGATAAAGTGTGCGACCTTTACTAGTAAATGTCTATTGATTTAGTAAGAGTAGCAATTAAGTTATCAGCAAACCAGGGGATTACCAGAAGGATTTTTTCCCAATATCACTTGGGTTGTTGTGACTTACCTAAGGCCTGTACTTCTCATCATATCCACAATGGACACACCAAGCACACCATGGTAGCCACAAAGGCATCAAAACTGTACTTAGCTAACATAACTGTATGAAGCTAGATTACACTAATGGGCTAATGATTGGCTTGGTATATGGTTATTTTAACGATGGGGATGTACTGCTACTTAGGCCTGTGTCCATTGCCGGTGTGCTGGAATTTTGTCCCGGAGGAGTTCTTTTACATGCCAGTAAATCTACTGACATGGGCTTTTCACATTTATGCACACATAAATGCCGCTGACCTGGGTCGGGTTCGAACCCGTGATCTTGGGCACAGAAAGTCAGCACGATACTAACTGTGCCACCCAGGCCAACTAATGGGCTAATGAGAATCAATATATAATATAATAATAAAGTGTGAACATTACTTTACAGTTTCACAGCTTCAATAGTTTCACGTAATACAAACAAGTTCCCCCATATAGAATGAACTATCTATTTTACAAAAGAAAAGTTATCCAGAAGTCATTTTTTTAAATGCAGAGCAATCTAAACATCTTCCTTGTTAAAAAAGGAACCTTTATTTTAGTTTACAAAAAATCCTGCAACTCACATGAATGCTAAAAAAGTTGTAAAAATATAAAATATTTTGTCAGAAATATACTATAACTTCAGTTATAAAAATTATCATAAATTAAGTAGAATGAAACAAACCAAGATTAATATTACGATTTGCTTTGTACTGTAAAATTAGTCTTGGCAAGAACGTTATATATTTATGTGGCAACTTCATTGTTGTTTTCATGGAACTTATATTTATTATTAAATTAATTTCAGTCAAAACTGCAGCAGTTAGGACATTCTACTGCAGCAACCTCCATCTCCTATGACTGTAGTTCGTCCATTTATTGTTGGTGAATTAGTATCATACCTTGGTAGTTCCTTGCTTCTTGCTTGCTGTAAACACAAAGTAAAAAACAACTGAAAGAGAAAGTACAAAATTCCTCAGACCCTAACAAAGTTGGTGAAATGACGTGATTAACTAATCAAATTAACAAAATTTATTTCATTTAAGTAGATTTTATTTTTTTTAGAAAATCAGAATTTTTGTCTAATTTTTTTTTGCATTACTCAACATTTATCTGGTTCTACATGCTTGTATTTTTTTAAAAATAAATTGATGATTCTGCTTAAAATGCTTATTTATTGTTAAACATGAGAATAATGTGAGAAATTAGAACACTAAAAATGCTCAGTTTATCTAAAAATGAAGTTTATATTATTTAGTAATTCATACCGGTAATTAATAACATTTCATTAATATCAATAACATCTTTAAAAAATAATACCAAGAATTGTTTATTTTTTTTTTATTAGAAATTTATCTACGCATTGAGAGCTTCATACATCTATTTTTTGTATGTTTTTTAATAAATTTAGAATTCTGCTCAAAATGTTTATTTACTATGTTTACATATATATGAAATATCAAATAATAAGAAATTAGAACATGTAAGACATTCAGTTCAACTAAAATTGAAGTTCATTTTGATAACATAAGAACGATTTAAAGTTATATTATACAGCATGCTTAACTTAAAATCTACTTTTTAAATAACATTTATAAAAAATAAAATTAAAAAATGGCAAAACAAGCAACAGGAAATTCAAAATGTTCTAAAACTAAATTGGCATAAGTACGAGGGTCATTCCAAAAGTAATGCCTCCTATTTTTTTACATGGGAACTACAGGAGATACATAAATCACAATAGCACAGCTAAATAGAACAATATTTCAGCTACAGACTGTCATTTTTCCACATAGTCACCACCATTCGTTATGCACTTTTGCCGACGCCTGCTTGCCGCGCATGTAAAACTCAGAACCAGCTGAATCTAACTACTTCCTTACAGCTTTGACAACAGCAGTCTTGAAAATGCTCCTTATAAATTGTAGTTGTGTTATTTATTATTGCTAATTAAATTATTGTTACATTTATTTATTTACTTAAAATAATATTAATTTTTAAGCCCTCAGTGACCCCCTCCCTCCCCATTACACTGCTCCTGACCCCTGGGGGGTGGGGTTGAGAAACTGTTCTAGACCATTCAGGAAGGCTTAAGAAAAAGTACACAATATTCGAAGTAATCAAGTAGTTTGTAGAAAAGGAGGAGCAGGATAAAGCTAATTAATTTCTATGACGTGAAACTTAATTGAAAGTTTTTTTTGTTACCTCCATAAGTTCGGCTGCTATTTCCATAAACAATCTTTCAACATTTTCTGCCTCTTTCGCTGATGTTTCAAGGTAGTACATGCTATGTCTCTGAGCGAAATCCTCTCCTACATGGGTGGGAATTTCTCTATCTTCTCTGTCAATCTTGTTTCCTGAAAAGATAAAACTTCATTAGCTGAGGTCAACTCTGAGTTTGATGGAAGACTTGTAGATACGACTAATAGAGACAACTACTAGTCTTCCAACAAACTCAGGAGTAGACTTTTTGCCTTGTATTCTGAATCAGTTGAGGAATTTGATGTTGTACTGGCATGTTGTCATGGTAGCTCAAAGGTAGAGCATCAGCGCGTTAAGCTGAAGATCCGTGTTCAAATCCCGGTTATGACATAAAATTTTTCAAGCTGATTCTTACTTGTATTAATGTATTATGTTAATTCTCAAGCTTAAACCACGCTTATTTAAAGACGGCGGAGTTCAATACACACCCCCTCACTAACCCCCTAAACCATTATACCGACCTTTATTAATCAGCAATTACAAATACATTGTTGTGTTAAATAAAAAACTAAGATAAAATACCAAATAAAACATCCTACCATAGATGTGCATTACATTCACCAGCAAAGTCTTTTTAGTTTATGATTTGAAGCATTACACTCGAGGGCACATTATATTTGAGTAAATACAATATAAGTTACAGTGAAATCTCGATAGAACAATTTCGCATGGACCACTTCACTTTGTGAAGTTCTGTAGACACTTTCTTATTCACCAACATTGTCTCTTTCAGCACTGAAATACAGTACTAAGTATATACTCTAAGGAACTGTCTATATTTAAACAATCATAGCAGATCCATGTTTACCATGTTTGTTTGTTTGTTAATTGTATTCTTTGTTTTCTTATATTTTGTTACATGGGGCCGCCTCCATTTGAAGGAATTTAAATATATATAAATATACATACATACATAGGCTATTTGCAGTGATGGGAAAAGTACAAAAAGAAGCAATTTGGGTGAATTACAATTACCTGAGAGACAATTTACTTAATTACAATTACAAATTACTTTTTCAAAAAGTAATCAGTAAAATTACAATTACATTTACGATTACTTTACAAAATGGCAGTACCTAAAAATTCCTCGTTTTTGGTTTGTTTTGGGCACAAGCCCAAATTATTAATTAACAACCAAATTATTAATGTACAAACAAAAAAAACATATCAATGAGAATATTTTTGGAAACATTGAGTAACTTTTTGTTAATATTAACTTTAATTTGCATATTAGTTGCAAAAACAGTAGTGATGACGATATAGCAAGCAAGAATGATACTAGTACTAACGTCTACTAAATTGTATCAATTACAATTATATTTCCAGAAGTAAATTACAAGTAGAAATTACATTTGTATTAAAGTATTGATTACGAGTAAATGGGACCAAAAAAGGAAATGTTACTGTAATCCAATTACTTTTACTCAATTACTTCCCATCACTGCATATTTGAATGCTACAAATGGACAAAAAGGTGTGCATTAGATTCGAGTAAATACAACTTATATTTAGTTCATTTTCTAAGATATTTAATTTGCTACTCTTTCTTTGAGTATGTAAGATTTCCACACATTTAGCCATATTATGTAATTTATGACCTGTATTCATTAGAATTTATCATTAGTTGACTTTTTTTTTGTATGAAATGTTAAGTATATTGTTATTATCACAAATCCCATCAAAAAGGTGAAAGTAGATAATCAAATGTTACTCTGTTACTCACCAACTAAAACCCTAAGTACTTTGCTGCTGGCATATTCTTCTATTTCTCTTAGCCAGTCTGGTAGACAATCGAACGTAGGTTGACAACTGATATCATATACTAATATCAATGCATGGGCTGAACGGTAATAACTTTGAGTGATGGATCGGAACCTTTCTTGTCCTGCTGTGTCCCAGATTTGTAGCTGTGAAACAAATTCATAAAATCTGAAAATCTGTTCACAACTAAAGTATATATAAATTATTAATAAGCACACTGTGCATTGGTAGGAGGGGTTTGATTAGGCAAAGTTTTTGTTATCTGTATAAAATGTTAAAAAGTTAGTTCTTGCTTGAGACTCGAGAATTGCTGTCTGCCGAGAGTGCACACACATTGCATTGAAGCTTTGTAATATCCTCTTTGGTTGCAGATTCTATGATGGAATCCATCATAAGTATATACTAATATGCTAAGGATGGAATTCTGTTTAAAAATATGTGATTGCAATTTCGTCACTACGAAGTAATTAAATCTCTTGTTTGTTACCAAGATAATAAAGATACTGTAATACTCATAATAAAGTCAGATCATCTCTATCTTAAACATTATGGGCTAAGTAAGACAATTCCAAGGAAACCATTCGTTAACTTGGAAGTCGTATTTTTCCAGGAAGTGAATGTAGTAAAAAATTTCAATTCTCAGGTTTCATCAGAATCTTCAAATTCTTGAACTCAGGACCTTCAGCTTTCTCAATCAATGCTCTACCAACTAGCTAGCCAGATTTCGAGGCAATGCAGCAGATGGAATCTTTCTCCTACAATTATCCTTAATGGTCTATTGCTTTCGTTAGAAAGTGGAATATTTCCACAAGTCCCTCTTTAAACAATTATAAAAAAAATCTACCATCAAATTATAGACCTATAAGAGCTCTTAACCACATTTTCAATTTTCTTTTTTTAAGTTATATACAACCTTTATACACTATCTTAATTTGAATAAAATTCTTACATCTTATTTTGGATTTAGAAGTGGCATGTCCACTGAGAAATGACACATTTCAATTTACTACAGAAATACTGGAAGTCAGATAAAAAAGAAATATGCTTTGGGAATTTTCTGCAACTTAGCTAAAGCATTTGAATGTACAAATTATGAAATTCTGCTTAGAAAATTGGATCATTATGGGTTGGATAAAATTTAACACTAAAATGGTTCAAATCAAACCTGTCTGATAGAACTCAAAAGATAATAATAAATGGAAATGAATCTAACTTAGGGGTTATTAAAAATGAAGTACCCCAGGGATCAATACTAGGACCTTTACTTTATTTAATTTTCATCAACGACTTGCCACATTACTTAAGTGATGAAACAAAAATAAAGATGATAATACTCATAATAGGAAAGTCAAGAACATTTATCAAGAATAAAGGCTTTTCACGAATTAATTAGCTACTGGTAATAAAATGACATTTAATATTGAAAAGACCCACTTTATTTAAGTTAGAACAAAACAGATGTATCTTAGACCTTATAATTAATTATCAAACACAAATAATAGAAGAAATTAGTAATATAAAATTCTTAGTACTACAAATAGACCAAAATCTTGACTGGAAAACACACACTGAAATGATAACGACCAAAACTGAGTTCAGCGTGTTTTGCTTTAAGAATTCTGAATGTGTTACTCATGATATATTTTGCGTATTTTCACTCTGTAATGAGGTACGGAATCATATTCTGGGACAAATCTTCCCATAGGGAGAAAATATTTAGATTACAAAAACGAGCAATAAGAATAATAACTTATGGTACATGGAAAGGGAGAAAGAAAAAAGAATCTTGTAAACCACTATTTGAAAAATTAAAAGTTCTCACTCTCAGAGGGGAATTTATACTGTGTGATATGTTAAATGGTAAACAGTAGGCCTATTCATAAATTTCAAACTAACTACAGTGTACATGGATATAAGTTATACTAAGAAACACGAATGATTTACTTAGACGGTTAGACCAGATAATTCATTAAAACTCTTTCAGAAGGGTGCTTATTATCCTGCAATATGGATACAGGCTACTATAGGCTTCCAAGAAAGATTAAATTACTATGTATTAAAAGCAAATGCAAATATTTCAAAAGATCTCTCAAGGAATTTTTTATAACTTTCACCTACAATAGGGATGAATATTTTCAGTTTGAATATGCTTGACAGCTTACAGTTCTGACTTAATCTTCTTTGTACTTTTCATGATTTTCTGTTCTTGTAAAAATTGTAACGGACAAGTCTGATGTCTGAGGATACAAATGATACCTGTAATAATAATAATAATAATAATAATAATAATATAATTTTATTGTCGTTAAACAGCATGATAATAGACAACGTCATGGACAAATATACACAAATTTGATATTTAACTATCTTAAAGTAAATTATAAAACATGGATTCAAGATCATATATAAATATCAGTCAAAATATATACAAGTATAATGTTTACCTTATATTAAAATATAAAAACATTGGTCCAAAATCATAGTCATAAAATTTACAGAATTTAGTTTTTACTTAAAATAAAGCTTGGATCCAATATCAGAGTTCTCATATTTTAAAAATAAACAACTTTATTGTAATTTAGCCACTATAACAATAGGCATAGTCAAATTTATATTAACAATAAAACCATAAAACAATAAAATATAGATATCACCTACATAAAACCAACAAAGCCATAGAATACACTATACAGTAATTGATTGCACAAATTGCGTTTATGTTATAGACCTTTAATCACTCATTACTATTATTTATACAATCATAAAATTCCTTCAGTTCATAAAATGGGTGCTTAACTAACCATTCATACAGTGTGTGCTTAAAAGTGGATAAGGATGAATTTTGATTTCGCAACAATGGAGGAAGCTTATTATATAGTTTATGTCCTATAATCTCATAACTATTGAGTGTCTTTGATAATCTGTGATGAGGTATGTGTATTTGCCTATGGTTTCTTGTGTTGTAAGAATGTATGCTGTCTCTGAACTGTAATTTAGGCAGATTATTCCTTGTGTAAATTAATACATAGTAAATATATAAATTTATTACTGTCATTATTTTACTTTGATAGAACAGTGGTTTGCCTTGAGCTATATACGAAGACCCAGTAATAACCCTAATAACCCTCTTTTGTAGCCGCAAAATTTCACCCACATGGCTAGAGTTACCCCACAAGATGATACCATACACTAAAATGCTTTGGAAAAAAGAAAAATAGGATACTCTAACATAATTTTCCGGTACATACTTCCTGAGACACCTGAGCAAGCAAATAACCCTAGACAACCTGCCACTGATATATTTTATGTGTTGATCCCATGACAATTTGCTATCCACGTACACACCCAGAAACTTTACGCTTTGTGGTTCATCTTGGGGTACTTTGTCTTTTAAACTAAAGATTAACTGCTGTGTTTTAGTTTCATTAAGGAGAAATCCATTGCTTCTAAAGGCTAGTTTACACGACGAAATTAGGTTTCGTAACTGAGTTTCGCAACTGTTTTTTAGTTGAATGCGCAAGCGCTAGATGTACTGCCGACAATGAGTTACGACATTACGCAGTTTCGGCTAATTCCAACTTTTCACGAAACTATAATAGTAATTTTGAGATTATACGCTTATTTAGCTTGTTCGCATTTCGTAAAATGAAATGGGGAAGTGAGGAAATTGTGAAATGCCTGTATTAATACGTGTTTCAAACGTTTGTATGAGATTTTAACAACTTGAACTTCAGAAATAACATGAAATTTGCGGTTGCATTGGAAAGAAAATGTGTGTAATTAGTTTCACGAAATCACTTTCATGAAAGTGGTTACGAAACCTAGTGTCATCGTGTAAACTAGCCTTAAACCATAATGATGCTTGTGTGATAGTTTCGTTTACAAGTAATTTTAAAGTACCAATATCTTTACTAGAATGTAGGAAAGTTGTATCATCAGCATATAGCACCGTCTGAGTGCCTAAGAAGGATGGCAGGTCATTTATCATTATAAGAAATAAAAAAGGCCTCAAAACAGATCCCTGCGGGACACCTATGTTAATCAATTTTGGACCAGAATGCTCCCCATTAACACACACAATTTGACTCCTGTTCTCGAGATAGGATTTTATTAATTTTAAACTATTGTCTCTAACACCATAAATCTTTAGTTTATTCAGGAGGGTTTCATGATTCACACAATCGAAGGCAAGACGCAATAAACCACCAACCTTATTGTTGTTATAACATGAACGTATATTTTGAGCCGACGTATTCTACAACCTTGAGCCTCACTCAACACAGAATCTAGAGAACGAGGTTTCTAATCTACCTACCACAAAGATATTTACCACACAGCAAGGACTGGTAGCAAGGATTAGTAGACCTACGATACTGATACCTGCAGTGACTGTTTTTTATGGGTTCAAGTTCTTAATGCAGGTATTGTTTCTTAAACTAAGCTTCCTAAAAATGAATGCAGGAAGCATTTATGTAGCTTGAAACATTTAAAATGGTTCACTTAACCATAAGTTATATGGAGTTAAATGATTTCAAGTAGGACCTGAACAGTATGTTTACATACCTTTATTTTTTCATTGTCAATTTCCACTGTTTTGATCATAAAATCTACCCCAATAGTGGCTCCTTGACCGGGAGGAAACAATCCCTGAAACCAAATAAAGTTTCAGTTACACACTCACAACTATTAAATGCTGAAAATGGCTTAAATTTCGTGGATTATTAACTTAATTTATTACCTGTGTAAACCTTCTAACCAAACATGTTTTCCCAACACCAGCGTTTCCAACAAGCACTACTTTAAATAAAAACTTGTAATCTTCCATTTGCTGTGTTATTATGTCACCTAAAACATTAAAAGGCATGATGTTTTAATAAAATCACATTAATAGTAAAATTATCTTAATAGTGAAAGGCTGCAAGTGAATCAGTGCATTTCAATATTTCACCTTGACAGCTCAACCTTGCTCACATGTCCTACATTACATAGGAAAGCCTAGTAATAAAATAGAACATAAATTGAAGATTATTATAGAACAACTAAAATTAAATTCACATTTTAACTGATGACAACAAAAATTACCTAAATACTATTTTTACAAAATATCTCAACCAGCAGACAGCTTTCTTCCATTGTGCTACCTGTTGGGAAATACAGGAACTATTGCTACAAGGTAAATGCGCATGTTTACTATTTTGTAAGCCACGATGCGATTGGCAGAAAAATCGTTCCATATTCTGTTGTTTGGACAGCTGGCCAATAGAAATGCAGCTTGAATGGACGGTAGAACAACAGGCAACGTAGGTAGCCATTTTAAGGAATTCTGAGAAGCTGGGTGTTATGTGTGAATTTGGAGCGATGAAAACTCGATGAATTTCGGTATTTCTGTGTAATTTAATTGGAAATACATAACTCCAGGATGCTTTGTATCGAATGATACAGGTAATGTGTTATTAATGTGTGTTTGATTAAAGTATTGTCGAAATTATCACAACATTTTAGATCAATCTGTTCGGAATTTCGTCATTCCAGAATGGCTTCGTTTTCTTTTAAAGCCAACGGTTATTCAGTTTTAACTCTCTGCTTTTTCAGTTAAACGTGGTGTGAATGTTACTAAACTACAAAGACAATGATGGCGATGCTGAACAAGATGTCTAACGTGGAGAAGGAGGTCGCTGAAGAATATGCTTCCTCGTTAGCAGATCTCACCGTGAACAGCAAGCCATTGATCAACATGCTGACCATCCTGGCCCATGAAAATATTATGCATGCACCCGTAATCGTCCAGGCTGTGGAAAAGCATCTTCAACAGGTTATATACCCTTTTTTGTTTGATATTGTCGCATCTTGAGGCTTGGAAACCTCGAAATGTAAATTTGTCCTAATAATGGATAGGTCCATCATGATGAGCCAATACCAGAGTTCAAGCTTTGAGTATCATAAATGAGTTAGAAGTACACGATTGCTCTCTTAATTGTACAAAACAGCTTGAACAATGGGTCATAGGATAATGTATGCAGTAAAGACTAAATAATGAATTGTTGATATTGATGTAAATTAAGCAATATGGTCATAAAATTTACATATTCAGAGAACGTAATATGAATACTTAAAATGAGTGCTTCAGGAGATTCGGAAGTAGTTCACTTTCACGTAATGAAGGAATATTCATGCTGATATGATGATTGTAGAATTTGGGTGAAAGCTTATTGCGTAAATCCCGGTCAAGTCCTATTATCCACCTATACTCTGTCCTCTCCCCTCTGCTTTCCAGTTCCATTGCCTGGGCGATGGCATACTTCCCCTAGCCATCAGCCTTCACCCTGGCTATCAAGCTGCTCAATGCCAGTTTTAGGTCATGCACCAGCAAAGCTCCGCCCACTCTGGCCCACTTCCCCTGCTACCCCTGGGTACCGAGCCTATCGCATGCCTCTTCGTGTGCCGCCAACTATTTCCCCTATTTTGACTATGAACATATTCAGTGCTGGGGAATAAGGATAGAATCGGGTGTGTGCTCGTCCCCTTTCCACTCCATACTCGCCTGCTGGCTTCTTCCCCACCTGACCGTTTCCCCTATCCCGCTGGCCGCTCCTAGCCACCCGCCAGCCACTACTCAACGCCGGTAATGCAGCTCACTATGTTATGTGCATGCAAATTATATTCAATGCAATTGCAATCACCAGAGCCTCTTTAGCATTGCTTTTCAGGGCCAACATAATATTTCACAATTAAAATACTCTTGCACCAAAACGGCTCTTTTCAGAGCCAACATAATAGTTCACATTTGAAAAGATTTTCCCTTGCACCAACGCCAACATAATCGGTGCCACATAATCTTTCACAATTACAAAAAAAGATGGCGAATGATTATATGTAAAAAAAAAAAACAAATTATATTCTAAAATAAAAAGACCCTTGCACCAAGCATTATATTTCACTATTATTAAAAACAAGTTATAAAAAGAAATAATATTTTTTAAAAAAATCCTTGCACCAAGCATAATATTTCACGGAATTATAACAACACTTGCAACAAAATAGGATATTTCACAATAAAAAAAGACCCTTGCACCAAATATAATATTTCACAATTATAAAAAACACCGTACATATGCCACCAGAACATTTCAAGAAACAAAATATTTCACAATTAATTGCACCATACATAATATAGGCCTATGACAATTTAAAAAAATGCCGTATTATAACATAAAACATGGCTTAATTGATGCAGAAAAATTCCCTTGCATCAACACTACTCTTTTCAAAACTAACAAAATGTATAGAAATTATAAGAACTGATTCTTCCGTTAACACTCATAAACGCTATAATAACTCAAATATATGAAATCTTCCTTCACTGCTCAACAATCGCTCGTGGTGTATTGCGTTAAGACTCCTAGCTAGAATGCTAGGGGTCCCGAGTTAGAATCCTGGTCGATCCAAAATTTACAGTTAGGAATAGGTCTCTAATAGGTAGGTAGGGTGAAGAGGAGGAGAAAGGAAGAGAGGAGGAGACTGGGAAAGGAAGAGAATAAAGGAGAAATAAACTATTTTTCTGTTAAACCAGTTGCTTAATGGATCGCGCTACCGTCGCTACTCTGCTAGTTGTTCAAATGCCGCCGCTAGATGTGTCTCCACTGTTTTAATAATCTCCCCACCCAAAACCCCTACTTTCCACGCGGGTCCCGTTAGGGAGTGGGAGTGGGGGACTCAGGTGTCCCCGATTCTGCCTTCTTCCCAATGCTGGCCCTGTAGCTCACTATTGTACCCTTCATCATAGACGCATAAAAATATAGAAAGTCACAGCGTTATAAAAATCACCCTTGTACCATATCAAAAGTACAGCATTAATAAATATTTCTGGATGAAGCCTCATATGCATCATACTATGAAATATTATACAGCAAAGCATGGAAAGAAGTAAGAGGTCATTGTCCAGAGAAATTTTAGACTTGAATGGTATGCCACCCACAAGATGACTTATTTAGGCTTAATGCAGCGAAAACGATCCTTGCACCAAAATGGCTCTTTTAGAGCCAACATAATATCTCACAATTATAAAAAATGACACTGCATGAAAGCAGCTGTTTCTCAATTACATTATATCTCTCTAATCTTAAATAGATGAATTTTCCCTTCATCGCTCATCATTGAGGCTGCTAGTTACGGTGCTAGTGGACACATGTTCATTTACTGGTCATTGCGTAAAATTTACGATTAGAAATAGGTAGGTAGGGCTAAGAGAAGGTGAGATAAAGAGAGGAAAAGGAAGAGAAGAAAAGAATAAAGGAAAAATAACTGGAGCTAACATGTCTAACCTAACCTAACATGCCTAACCTAACCTAATGTTTTTTATTTCTTTGGGCTCTTCAATATAGGACAATTGAAAAAAACCCGGGAATTTAAAAGCGCGTGCTTAAAATTGTTGGCAGTACCATATGGAACAGACCAATGACATGCAAGGTCATTGGCAGCCAATGGGAATTTTGGTCTGCAAGCCAGAGACCGCATACCAACGACGAACATTGCGTGTGGAAATCCAGTAGAGTGGGAAACTAAACCCAACATTTCTATTCTATGGACATGTTCATAAGAAAGAGAGAGATCAGCCAAGAACAAATGTCTAAAAAGTTATTCTACGAATTACGGTATTCACATTTGAAATCATAGCAATAAATTACCCTAACAACTCATCCTGCACCACTTGGTCTGACAAAAGAAGAATTTAGATTAACCCGTTTAGCCTACTCCTTGAATAAATAAAAAAAAAAAAAAACACTCATCACCAGGGCCTGGATTCTGTTGACCTAAAATTCTTTGAAAAATGACCTATAAAATGACCCTAAATTTTAAAGAAAATGACTTAATAATCATAAAAAATGACCTAAAAACTGACATTTTCTTCATAAAAAATTATTATTCTACACACAAAGTTATACACAGTGGTGATATTCAAACAGTTCAGCAACCGGTTCTCTTCAGGGTATTTGATGTTGATTCAAAATAGCCTAATATGCTGTTTTGTATTTTCATACTCATACTAAACAACCAGTTCTCATCAGGGTATTTGATGTTTATTCAAAATAGCCCATGTGCTATTTTGTTATTTTTGTCTTTTCATACTCTACTAAACTTACCCAGCTTCCTTAAAACATAACCTTACACAACAAAAGAAGACCACAGTCCGTTTTATAATCGAACATCGAAAGCAAAGGGCGCGAGTGTCGAGACGATCGGCCGTGCGCAAGTAAGAGAGTCTGCCAACTTACCGCACGCCCGCTACCTATGGTGGTAGCCCACCGCTAGCGAACATAAATGGCGTGTTATGGTTCTAGCAAATTCATCTACGTATTATCACTGTTGTGGATTGGCGTGAATCTGATCTTGGAAAAAGGCAATGACTCATTGTGAAGCTACCGGTTCGGAGAACCTACAAGATATTTAACAACCGGTTCTCGCGAACCGGCTGAATATCACCACTGGTTATACACTAATTTGTACATAATTGTAAAAACTGTAAATAACTGTAATGTTGTAAATGTGCTTTTCTCACGGAAATTTATACTGGCACTGAGGCACTGGTTAGTCAAAATTCGGCACATCCTTTTGTGGTCTGCCGGATTATATTGTTGCTTAATTGAGGGTAAACAGTAGTTTGCACTCTCAAATCCAAGCAGGTGGCAGACTCTGGTGCCAAGACAATAACAATAGTAATATAATACAAAATTTTGGCGAGTGAGACATGTCAACACTTTAACGCCGAATTTTTCCTTCTTGCATTAAACAAACAACACTTCAAAGACAGCACTGCTAGCGACGAAAAAAGTTAATACACACAATGTAAATACATGAAAATGACTAAATATAGAAGCAAATGACACGAAAATGACAAAATAATGACCTAAAATTAAAATAAATGCCCTAAAATGATAAAATTGCATAAAATGACCTAATAAAAATGCATTTCTGTAATCTAGAGGCCATGATTAGGATTTATCTACAAGTTGGCAATGTCTATGCAGCATCAATAAAAAGATATGTCATTAGAATCCGGGCCCTGCTCATCACCAATACAATCTATCATAGGTTGCTAGGTGTCCCCTATTGTGTGTGGCGTTCTACATTTAACCCTTTGCTGCTTGCTATTTAAATTCCCCTGCACGACCATAATAGGTTAACCGTAATTTTTAAATGGGATATTTAAATTTCTAAGACAGCTGCCTAAATGCACCTCTTCAAGAAAAATGAAATATCAATAAAACAAAGAATGCTAATCATATAATTCCCTTTACACTTTCATTGCTGTTGGATTCCATTTTCTGTAAGTCTTTATATTTTTAAAGGCTATGTAATTTGTTTACAGCATCCTCCATTACAGTCATATGTAATACTGGTACTACATGCGATAATGTTTTTATAGCCTACAGTCTTTTTATACTTGAATTGAAAACCACATTTCATTGTTCAAATCTTGCTGTTATTGATACTAACTTACATCTTCAATTTGTCAAAATTGATTTTATTCATGATTAGTTGGAATTCTGAAGCGGATATTTTCATAAGTTTGTGAGGAATTCTGAAGTGGATTTTTTTCATAAGTTTGTGATATTTATGGGCCAATGTCCTCGAGATTTTAAGTACATTTTCGGAGTTTTTGCCTCTCGACTTTTTAACATTTCGCATTCCCATAGTAACTTATATGGTCGACTGTTTGAATACAGTTTCGGAGTTTTTGCCTCTCGACTTTTTAACATTTCGCATTCCCATAGTAACTTATATGGTCGACTGTTTGAATACCTTTACAAATACCTATTGGGTGCTGTAAGTCTATTTTCCTATGCCCTTCAGTGGACAGGTTGATGTAATGTAGGTAAATTTTGTTATACTGTACTTATTTTTCCAAGAGAGGGCAGAGTGACAGATGGTAAGTCCATTCCCTCACAAACACCCTCCAGAAACTATGGTATTATAAATACCAATTATGTTCATGTACGTGCAAGTATAATAAATTGATTACATACCCTATATACCGGTACATAGCCCTTCACTGTAAATTAGGCCTAGGCCCACTGGTTTTCCATATTTCATTTATTTGTTGCCTTATTGTTCATAAGAATAAAATGGAATATTATATTGTGTATATAGGCTATCTCTGATTTTTAATTCAAACACCATAGATACTGTACCAATCGTGAAAATGGGTTAGTTACGCCTACTACTGGATGGACTTGGTTTAGTTGGGTTGAGGTAAGAAAGGAAGGTTATGGTCGAGTATCTGCATTTTTCAAATATACCCCACCTGTTTCTTGTTATTCATTTTGTTCAATTAGCTTGTGGCCTAGACATCGAGAATATGATACATTATGCTGATCTCCATCTTGGAAAGAAAACCGCCGTTTTCTCACTTTACAGCTCTTTCACGGCCGGTAAACAATATACGTCGGTAAAGGTCGAAACCGAGCATGGTGCAACAAAAGTATGACTTGACCGGGATAAACTTAGCAACTTTACTGCCCTATTCTGAATACCAAGGTTGGTGCACTCTGGCAAAAGAGTGATCGTTGAATGAGCGTTCTCGAATGTCTAGTACAGCAGTGTGGGTTTACGGCAGAGTGGATTTAAATCTCGAGTGTTCTGGATTGTTAGGGACAGCCAAGGGTTAAATCAAAACCTGACTTACATTAACTCAGTACGTATTACCCAGAATCACTTGCGTGTGTACTGGCTATTTAAAATGGCCATATTTTTACTAACATAGGCCTATTCTCTTGTTTATTTTTTACTGGTATTTTTGTATGTGGAAACATTCATTCTCTAAAAAAAATAAGCCCGGCATATCGCAGGCTAAAATGCTTTTTCTGTAATAAAAGCAACATACAGGAATGAAAGAAATAGATTTTCACAGAAAGTACTCAAAAGCTACAAGTAATGACTTCTTGTTATAGCTGATATCCAGTTCTTGGAGGGGGAAAGGATTAATCAGTAGGATTCAATTCAATTCAATTCAATTTATTCATCATAATTAGCCCCAATGAGCCATGAGGCTCGCGCTTAGGGACTGTTACTATATACATACAATACAATACAAAGGATAAGTATGATAATACATAAAATAAGTAAAAATTCAAAACATTGGTTGTTAGAACTTAAAACATTAGTTGGTAAAACATTATGATAAGCTGGTTTGTAGTATAAATTACCTTAACAGTTTGCATTACATGAATCAATAACTTATCAGTAATAGCACTGAGTTATACCTTAAAGTATTCATCTAAAAAGAACTTTTGAACATTGGTTTTGAATATACTAATGGAATTTGAATTTTTTATATTATCAGGGAGTGCATTATAAACTTTCGTAATTCGTGACATTAGGCTATTTACACCATACTTTGTAGTTTCACTAGCAGAGGTAGTAATATTGAATTGACCTCTAGTGACATAGTTATGTATATCATCAAATTTTCTAAGGGTGATGTTTGAGCGGAACAGGTTATGTAATAATTTATGAGCAAATATTGCTGTGGACATCTTTATACTTACATTTAGTGGGATGATACCAGTATTAGAATAGATATATTTTGTTGGGGTTGTGTACTCTAAATTGTAAATGATCTTTAAAGCCCTGTTTTGTAGTATTTCAAGTTGATGTATGCGATTATTTGTGCCAGATTTCCAAAGAATATCCATATAGTTGAAATGGCAATGTATTAAAGCATAATAGATACCCTTTAGTATTGACCTCGATAGTCCCATATTCCTTAGTCTAAACAGGATGCCAGTGACAATTGAGACTTTATTACTAATATGTTCAATGTGATCATTCCAGCTGAGTGTTTGATCTAATTTTAGTCCAAGGAAAGTGGTGCTGTGAACTTCTTCAACAATCGTATCTTCAATTCTTATTACTTCATGTTCTTTTATTTGATATCCCCTCTTCCTAAAAAACATGTACTTAGTTTTAGAGGGATTTAAGACTAACAGGTTTGTATTAACCCATTTTGAAAGTACATTGAGGTCGGTTTGGATTTGTTTGATTATCTCATTTTCATTATTACCCTGATAGAATATAGACATATCATCAGCAAACATAATGAGTTTACCTTTAAGCGTTAGGTCTGCAACATCATTTATGAATATTAGGAAGAGTATTGGTCCAAGGACTGAGCCTTGGGGTACTCCACAACAGATATCAAGATTGCTTGATCTCTTGTCATCTATAGATACATATTGGTTTCTATTACTAAGATAGTTTTTAAACCATGCCAATGGCATTCCTCTTATCCCTATTTGCTCCATTTTATACAACAGTCTGTCATGATTTACTAAATCAAATGCCTTTTTTAGGTCAATAAAAAGACACGCTGCAATTTGATTCATATCAAGTTCTTTTTGTAATGGAATTATGGCATCTACAGTTGCATTTAGTGTGCTGGATTTTTTTAAGAAGCCATGTTGATATTTACTCAGAATTCTATTTGTGGGATTATTTATAAAAGAGACTAATCTGTCCTTCATAACCTTTTCAATAATTTTTGACAGCGTTGGAAATATGCTGATGGGTCTATAGTTACTAGGTTCTTTTTTATCACCTCCCTTGTATATGGGCGTATATTCTTTTTTCTCACTTTACTGTTCATTGATTTTTGTACAGCAATTTCATCTTTATCATCAATGTTGCTCTCATCTGTTGTAGTTTGAATTGGTTCAAATCTATTTTGCAACGGTACATGGGTTGTTTCGTGTTTCTGCCTTCCTCTGTGTACTGCCTGTTTCAGAGGGTTTTTTGATACAGCCACAGCGTATGTTTCTTCTTCAGTTTTTTCTTTAATTTTAAGTTTTAAATCTTTGTTTTCTACTTTAAGTTTTTGAATTTCCGTTAGAGCTTGCTTTAGATCCTTGTTTAACATTTCAACAACTACCTGAAGCGAAGCAATAGTCTCTTCTTCCCGTGTCGAGGTCAACGATCCCATTCTAGCGGTCACATGACCACCAGTGTTTCTTTCTCGTACATGATCATCATAATCTAAAGGTCCACAAATATTATCCTCTTCTATTTGCTTAGATATGGTATTATTTATACTATTATTGATGTGACTTTTATATAAGTATACTTCTTGCAATGTTGCCGCTGGTACTTTACTTGGCGCCATCTGTCCACTTCCTTTCGTTTACGCACGTTTGGCAGATCCATAGTTCCTTCTTTACCGACCTGATATCTACATTTCCACACCTGAAATGTACGTATGTATCGCACATACTACACAACACCCCATTTTTCACTGTTTTATAACATTTCCCACATTTTTCATCACACATTATTCTTTCTTTCTTAAATAATCCAAAATATTTTTTATATTCCAAAATATTTTTTTGCTAAGGCCAATAGTGTCTTGTCTCAAGCAGCCAAATCTCTTAACCAATTTTTCTTAGGATAATATGTGATGTATTTTAGAATGCTTTGGACAACAATTTTTTTTTTTTTTTTTTAATTAATTTTATAGTGGGAAATAAAATCTTAAGGTTGATGGTTTTAAGTAAGGGATTATGTATTGGAATAAAATTCGAAATTCCAAGCATAAGGATTTTATGCATAACATGTGTTAACTCTTTAGTTTAATTATTGGATCAAAGACCATTAAAAAGTTTCCATTTTTATTTATTTATTAATGAACTTACGATAAATGTAGGTTAATGTGAACAGCTGTTGGTGTCAGCATGCTGACCACATGCCCCCCAATCCTGCCATCTGCCTATGGTAGATGATACAGGAGTCGGGTGGTAGAGCTTGTCCTTTCAGGGATGTAGCACCACGGAGTTAGTTAGGTTATTGTGAAGTGAACAGTAACTTAAATACTTGAACACTTAAATGTGATAATAGTGAGCATGAAAAATCTTTATTAAAAACTGAAGAGTATTCGTTTTCTTACTGAAAGTAACTACCCCATATGCATAGGAATTGGTTTTAATAATAATTATAATAATTATAAAAACAATAGAGACGAAGAGAGAGCACAATGTGCACTTCTTGTTCATTCTTTTATTATTTCCTAATCTCACATCGTGCACAGGTCATTATGTGATACTGCCACACAGTAGTCCACACAACTCGCAAATACATTCAACGCCCAGGTCATGAAGCCTTTTCTTGGCACATGTCTTAAAATGGAAACCATGTAGGGGAGACCGAGGATACTTGGACACATTTTTCAGTTTTATTTTTTTTAATTTTTGAGATGGGCATTTTTACTTACTGGTGGCATACACATCAAGCTTATATATTTGTCTATTATTTTAAAAAAATAACATAATACAAAGCATGTTAATAAGGGTTAAATATTTGTTTCAAAACAATGCTGCAAAGTGTTCAAGTATCCTGTACCATTAAGACACTGGACACTGTGAATAGGATAGACCACTGGTAAGGTGAATAGAATAACCAGTCCAACTTTTGGCAGTAAATAGTTTATTACTATAGAAGATGTGTAAACAGTGCCAGCCTCTAATCAAATACAGGGTGGCGCACGAAACGTCATACCATTTAATTATCTCATAAATATTGTAATATAGCAGTTTCGCTGTTTCTAACAGTGCTAGTGTAAGCCGAAGTTTGTGGAAAATTCGATAGGTGTCATCACATGTCGGATTTCACCATGACAATGAACACAGACATTAGTTTGTAAAATGGGGCACAACGGGCGTTTGAATGGTGAACATAAGGTGAAAGTTGTTCTGTTTTTCGCCGAAACGAAAAGTGTAGTTTTGACTAGAGACGTTTTCGTGCTCACTTTAATACAAGATGGGCTCCTAGCAAACAGATAATTTACAGACTAACCGAGCAGTTTGTGTTGGGAAAAAAGCGGTTGCGATGGGCTAGTGTTCGTACACCTGAAAATATTGAAGCGGTTTGCGTTGCTTTGACTCGAAGTCCGTCTAAAGGGCTTCTGCAGAGTTTGGAATCATCTCAGAGCACATGTAATGGAGTTGTGCCATGCGTTATCTGAAGACTTGTGACGAAAAGTGGTGACGAATGTAATGGTTCGTTTACAAGAGATTGTGAGGCAAAACGGCGATCATATTGAACACACTCTGCATTAAAGACAAATTTCCATATCCTAATGATCAATTCTATGTATTCTATATATAGCTATAATAAAAATTAAAATGTGTTATGTGTAAAATAAATGGTATGACATTTCGTGCGCCACCCTGTACAATTTTTAAAACATTAATAATGTGCACAGTCATCAAATTAAAGGAAAAAAAGAGGCTAGTTTAATACCATTAATAAAGAATGCTCGATATAATAAAACACAGCTGTAATATTACATAGATGGCATAGTGAATTGTAGGGTACTAATCTCTAGCCTATATTTTTATGTTGGGAGTGCTCTTACTATGTTTGTACGTTCTACCGTGCACTTCCAAACATAGTTTACAATCTTATCTTATAGAAGATCCAGGAACTGCATTCCCTCTGCTAACAGGCATGTTTCCAATCACAAAAATAATACTGTATGTATAAGAAATAAAGCCCTGTAGGCTATTAAGCTGACTGAATTAATTTATGAATGAAAGTGAAATAGCACACAGTGTGCAAGCCTATACAACTTAGTCCTCACTACAGAACTGGGTCAGAGAGACTTGTCTGCCTTTGCATTTCAAAGCATATCTGTCGCACTATCCGTCACAAAGTTCGCACACACATTGGGAGCCTGGTTGGTGGAACCTCTTACCTTTACAAATTCTGTGGTGAAAGCCATGCACAGAAAACCTTGTCACTGTGTGCCTTAGCTCATAAGACTTCTGCATCCATTCGTGTGATGTCATCACTTGGAAAGTATTAGCAATAAGGAAAAAGAATTAATTTATTCTACATTGAAATCAAACCTAGTAGAAAATAGAACACTGGTCACTTTGTCATTTTGGAGGGCAGTCTCAGGAGCTGGAAGACTCATGACTATTTGGTCTGAATCTACCTCAGCTTTATCTTCAATAATAGGCCATTGGAATCTGCTCCTGCTGACCCACCTTGCAAATTTCACTACACATCCATCTGTGGTACAGTCATACACTTAGCCTACAAAATTCTTCTTCAATTTTTTGCTCTCATACTTCACTAGCACCCAGTCCTGAGGATCAGGTTCACATTCAGGTTTTTGCAAATCTAACGTATTTCTGGGAGGTGAATCACGTAAGCCTACAGATAAGTCTGATTCAGAATCTGAGGTCTTTACATCAACAGTTTTCCTATACTGGGTTTGGCATTCTTTTCTGTAGGACTAAGTTCCTGCAAATCTCTTATCTTCACTGATTGTCGTTTAGGCCTACACTGCCTCGCAGCAAGTTCTGCCTCAAGCTGCTCCTTTTCTGGCGTGTCTGCTCTTGCCCCTTTACTTCCTCCCAGCTTTGTCTTTCTCTAACCTGCCTTAGGGAAGGGTCGGATTTGTTCAGGTGTTATTACTTTGCGGTAAAGTGACTGACTCACCAAACTACTGAAATGTGTATCCACTGGATAGTCAGGAGCACAAGTCATTCTGGTTACCGATGAATCGGGGGTTGCAGCAGAAACAGAGCGAGAGGTTGAAGGGGCCCCATTGGCTGTCAGATCGGGTGCTGGATGATCAGTGACATATAACGAGAGGTAGTCATCGTCTGTGAATATAGCTGGATTTGCAGGGTAAATTCCACTAACCCTAAACCCACTTATTATATTGCTGGCACTGAACGCTGAAGGAAATGCTATTCTAATAAGTTCACTGATATTATATATCGTCATAGGCTTTCCTCGATTTCCTACGAACCAACTGTCTGCTGCCTTGCTGAAATACTTTTTCAATGGTCCGTACACATTTCGGTCCAGTGGCTGCAATATTGCAGAAAAGTAAGCAATACAATGCCATTGCTCCTTGCAAAATTTATTTCCTCAATCGATACATGGCTGTCATGGTTATCTAAGAGGAGAAGAACTTTGTTTTCACTGCACCTTGAATTTTTTGCAAAATGTTTTAAAAATTTTACAAAATTACCTGCAGGCATCCAATCGCTAGGATTAGCAGCCCCATCGAAGCTAGGTGGTGCTCCTTTTCTGGAGAAAGAAATAACTTACCTCTTAAAACATTACTTCTGCAGGTTAAAAACATATGAGCTGCAACATACACCACTGAACTGCATCTGTATCCACAGGAAGTGGTTTATAGGTTTCCTCTATGCATAAAGCAGTGTCCCTAACAGCAAATAAAAAATCCCCCAAACACCTGAGATATTAGGGTGTGCTTCATTTTGAATCCTGCCTCCGCCCACACATGATACATCCATGATATATCATGACATCCATTGCAAAGAAATGGCTACATATTTTTCTTTCCTTTCTTTCTCTTCCAGTATGGCCTTGAAACTTCCTGTGCAGAAGATGGGATTGTAAATCTTCCAAGAAGAATATTTCTCTGTCCAACTCATATACGAGCCCCGAGGGCATATATTTGTATAGGGAAAGGGCTCTCTTCGATAACCGTGCCTTTACATTCTCTATACTTAGTTGGTTTACTGTCAGGTAATCCAAAATTATTACCATATGTGATGTCATCCAGATTTTTGCCATGAATAGCTTTCGAGCCGAGTCTAGAGACATCTTACACTCCATTTCATTGATGGCATGTAGCCTACAGCTGCCACTAGCCTTTCCTTTACGTGCACTGAGAATGCACGTCTCAATGATCATTTGTTTTTTTCAGTGGCCTCCCCATGGTATAGCCTACCACTTTCTCTTCTCTCGTCAGCCTACCTCCTTTTCAGCAGACCATTAGCTGTCTTATCTTAATTTGTTTGAAGCTCTTTTGTCTTGGCCCACTTTGCCAGCATGTGTACTGTCTTCTGCATTTCTTGTACATTATCACTATTAAAATAACTACATTAGTTTTTATTTTAACATCCTCACTTCTATACTATTTCCAACTAAAGAATAAAGTAGATGTAAACAAACACACTGATATGTATTACTCCGCGACCACGTGTTCGTTGACACATTGCAGACGTCGCAATTTCAATGCAAGAGGAACTCGTTAATATTGATCAAAGTAAACTAGCATCTACAGAAACAAAGCTGGATTTCACAAATATTACATATGCCTACGTTTAAAATGCTAATGCATTGTAATATTTTAATGTCATAATGAAAATCTAAAAAGTAAAGTATTCCCTATTTCAGGCCATGAAGGCCCAGAGGGTTCCAGGAGGTTGAGGCTCCCAGATTTTTAGACATCGGCACATGAAGGTGGTAAGGTTGTCAGCCTTACGCACCGGCCGCCTTTACCCCCAGGATTGCTCCTGGTACTCATTTCTGTTAGAGGCTGAGTCGACCCCAGGGCCATAGTGCCACCAGAAGGATTAGGCCAATTGAAAAATCTCAACGACCTCATCGGGAATCGAACCCGCGACCTTCCGGTTTGTAGCGCAGCGCCTCAACCACTACGCTACGGCGTACCCCATAATGAAAATCTACTTACTGCAAAATGTATTAAAAACATTCAAGATCACAGTTTTTTGGCCACTATTTAACGGCTTTCCCCGTTTGTGCTTAACAATACGAGGTGGTGAGGCCTGATTAGCTTCAGCCATTGAACTGTATTGCTGTCTTTTATTATATAATAGCTGTAGTAAGCTTGTTTCAACCGTATGAATTAAACGTTAACAGTCTCCAAGGAATACAAGACAAGTGACTGTGTTATTTTTTCATACCTTTGTTGTCTTCAGGCATGCGCGTCGCATTACATTCAACCGATAATATCAAATAATAATATTCGTATTGCTTAATTCACATAGAAAGTGTTGCTACAAACTTGAGAAACGTGCAAAATTTAGTCCTACATAAAATACATTACTTACTTTTTATGTTTAGAAGAAACTATATTAATACTCGGAAGAAGACGACAAGCAAGAGACTGAAGGGTTGTGCGTCCAACTGCCAATCAGAACCCATCATGTCACGTGGATTTGTTTACATCTACTTTATTCTTTAGTTGGAACTAGTATAGCATTCTGAACCTCTTCTTGAATTATCTTGATAAATTCTTCAACTTCGTTGTCAAAATCTTCACTAACTGAATCAGTTTCAGTTTTACTCAACATCAGGTTAGCTCAAAGAATATCAAAATTTATATTACCTTGAATCATTAATATTTCATCATCTTTATTAATAGCATTTATTTCAATTGAATCATGGTCAGAGATATCATTGTCAAGTATTTTCCATTTGACATTTCTATTCGTAAATAGGCCTATAATATGATCAATCAAAGTTCTTGAGTATTCCGTTATTCTTGTTGGTACATTTATAATTTGCTCAAGCCCTAAAAGGTTTGTAATATCAAGTAGTCTTTTAACATTAATATTATCGTTATTTAGGAGGTTAATATTTGTATCACCCATTATAGTAATAACTGAATTTTCCATATTAACATTCTTCTCAATGTCATCTATCCATTTAGTAAAATGATAAAAAAACACACTAATAGAGCAGCTAGGGGATCTATAATAGGTTCCAGTAATCTGACTTTTTTTTTTTTTTAATTTTAGTAGAACTGCAGAAGCCCAAAAAGTATAGTTTATTCTTACTTTATTAATTTCTTGTGTTTCAATGCTATTTGATACATATATTGCAACTCCGCCCGTAAATTTAGAATTTGACATAGTTACATATTCAGTAAAATTTGGTAACTCGTATTCACTAACATCGGTCTCATCGGTGATGTGTGTTCTAATTTCTTATTGACATTTAATTAATGGTACCAAAGATAACAATAACAATCAGAATGTGAATGTCAGATGTTAGGGATGTAAAGTACTGTTTGTGTATGCTGATTTTCTAAATAGGCCTATGCCTTATTTGCGTTGAGTACATGTATCTGCTCAAAAGTAATGAAAGTTTCTGAACTAATTATCAAGTGTTGACATTTGCTGAGTAAACTAACAGTAAATAGCATGAAGGACAGGCATTGTGGATTTAGAGATTGTTTGCCTGCACAAACTAGCTTTTTCTCCCACTCTATAAAGATGTGTATCTAGGGTAGATGTAGATCCCATCCATCTGAAATGCAGGCTCACCATATTGTTTTTTAAAATCTTCAATAAGATGTAATCCAGGGCATTCCATAATTTTCATACAAATGACTTTTGTCTCTTATTGAAATATGATTACTGTTTAAGCAATGAATATTCCTTCATACTGTGTTTTTCGTGTGATGGTTGTGTAACAATTCCTACAAGATGGTTGAACAAATTACATACCTCTTAAAATACGGTACAATTGCTATGAGTATCCCTTCATGCTGTGAATGTTATATTGAAAAACGATTTTATGATTTGCTGCAGTTAAATTTAGGCAATACCCGAGATTTCTACTTTAAAGTTGAGTATTTTCACTAAATACTTTGCTTAAAATTAATCTTGAACTAAAAGAAGCGCAGAGCTCTTGCACGCAATTTCAGAACTGTATATTAGTAAATTATGTATAACTTATGTAATTTTTTTTTTCTGTTTCACTTATTT
The DNA here is from genome assembly GCA_964059195.1 of Ectobius pallidus. Classification (NCBI taxonomy): domain Eukaryota; kingdom Metazoa; phylum Arthropoda; class Insecta; order Blattodea; family Ectobiidae; genus Ectobius; species Ectobius pallidus. The sequence continues at coordinate 140,775,019 of CAXKWD010000008.1, forward strand.
TTTGAAGATATTCAATGATGTAAATGTTAAAATTAAATAAGCACTCTTTAACACGTTCATTGCTTAAAACATCAATAGCAAGCAGTAGCATACTCCAGATTAAGGGTGTTGATGTTTGATAAGTTGATAGTTTTTCATATTGAGAAAGTTTGAAATAAATGTGAAATTTGCATACTAATTTGGAATTTATAATTCTTTATTTTGATGAAATAAATGCTTGTTTAATATTGCCATTTTAATCCATTCGTTGAATTTTTGGGGATGTGGGTTTTGCTGTGTTCAAACTGTAAACTCATATTCTATGGGTGCAGATGTTTTGTGTCAAATTAGACATGCTTGTCTTTAACAAGGATTTTTACTTTCAAAGTTTCATTAAATAGATATAAACTGCTACTTAAAGTATTTGTCATTAACCTTCAGAATATGTCAGTGGATTACCTGATAGTCACCTCTCCATATTATTCCGGTTTATTTTAAAAGACTAGCCATACTGTTTAATGCTAAAAAGAAACATTTAAATTTCTTATCCTATCAGTGATTATTTTATAAAGTGCTGGATAGTTTGACAGAAACTATTCATCATTTTATTTGCAAATGACAGCCTTCCTCAGGGAAAATATTAATTGTTCATAACTATGGAGAAGTTTTAGCAGTACTTTGAGAGCTAATAACGCTGTGGCTCATACCATAATATCCTCTCCATTTCTTTCCTTTTGAACCCAAGGTTATTATAGATTTTGGAGTACATCTGAAACATACTCAAAGTTTCAACAGTTTGTGTCCGTCTTGACATGAGAAGTAGTATTAATGTAGGGTTAAGATATCGCTTATCACCTGGTCGAAATCTAGTAGTGTAGTTGCATTGGTGGAGAACCAAGTGAAGAAACCAGCACCTCGACAAGCCCCCAAGTATGTTTGTGCTGTTCGTGTAGGTGCCAGCTGACATGAAGCTTCCTGTGTTATACCTCATCGATTCTATTGTCAAGAATGTGGGAGATACTTACACGTCACTCTTCACGCAAAACATTGTTTCAACATTCTGCAGTGTATTTGAAAAGGTATGGCTCTTCTTATTACATATTTAAGTTATTAGTAGCCTATATCATTTTATGTATTTTTAACCATGTGTTTGAAGATTCTGGGTCTTTGTCAGTATACTAGAATTTTGCATCTCCATTTCTGTTTTACCATTTACTGCGATTAAAATTCAGTCTTCCCATCTCAGTGTTTCTAGTGAGATTACTGTAGATAGTGTAAATTTCAGAGTGATCTTGAGAACCGTAGAAAATAGAATTTTCAATGGTTTTTGGTATTAAGTTCGTAGAACTGGAAGAAAACTAAGTACTGTAGAGATCCATTTTGACATGGAATTTGAACTGAGGAACAGATATAAAGCAGTGAATATTTTCACTGATCACTACATAGATAATTGGAAATGCTATGGACATGAATAAATCAAATAGTGACTAACATTGTGAAGTGTAGTTCTGCCATATTTGCCCATGCGTTAAGGATTGTTAAATATGATTTATGTTTTATTTCCTGTTGCATTGAAATCAAAGTATGTTTTTGAAACATTTTTACATTACTGGTTGTCTTTTTTATGACATTTAAGCCTATAAGACTAGTATTATTTTATGTTAAGACTGTATTGGGTTGAATAAAACTGTGATGTAAAAAAAAAGTCTTAATAATTCAAAAGTTTAAAGGTTTAGTGCTCATTTTGGGGTTAAATGTGTTAAGTTCAAATTTGGAAGATAAAAATTATAGAATTGTACTTAATACATTTATGTGCACTAAGCCATCAGTGTCTTGAAAAGTTAAGTCAGGCCTACATTTACTGTATAGTAAATAATTCAGTATAGAATATCTCTCACATACACCCAATTAGTGTCTGGGTGCATTGGTAGATAGGACAGGAACGTTAACCTTTCATGCGTGTAATTTATTGATATGAATGTAATTAAATTTTTTAAATAGTATTTGGTGTCAGGGAGTTGCAGTGTTAGAAATTGTCTTTTATATTCTCAAGATATTTTCATTTCATTACTTTATAAGGAAGAGAATACTAAAGAACTCAGCTGATTATGAGTCAAGGTTATCAGTCTAAAACTGGAATTTCACAGAATGCTGGCAGATTGCATAATATCCTGCAAAACATAATTTCTACTCTGTTCCTAGCAGCAAAAAGTAATCTTCCTATAGTTAATTTGTCGTAATTATTCAATTTACAGTGATACATTTATAAACAAGACAAGTTACATGAAAATATATGACAATGCATGACATAGACCTATTTTTTTGTGAAAATTAAATAGGTAATCAGAATCTTCAGACAATGTGGAAAAAAGTATTTCTAGTTGAAATAGTAAGCATGGAATTTTTTCCAGTGTAATTTTAAAAATCTGATGTGTAACACATAACTTCTCTACCCTGAGCATGGGCAATACATCTTTCTTGTTTTGCATTCTGATATAGAAAAAAAAAAAGATATTGCATATTCAGTTGTCTCAACTGTACACAAAGTGTATTGGGTGATGTGCACACCTGAATTTGTGCTTATATCTACCCTTCAGAGAATTTTTATGAAAACTTTCAAATAAAACTTTTGCTGGTAGTATTGGCACTTGTGTACAAAATGTAAACAGAATCATCTGGTCGTTGATGAGAAAACTGGAAAACACGACATTTTCTTCTCGTCAGGTCTAGTAAAGTATGAAAATGACATTGCCAATCTTCTGTCATATTCATAGATGATGTCTTACCCAAATATAACATTTTGTTTTATAAGGAGTTCTTTTTTTTTCTATACACATACACAAACATGTTTCTGAAATTGTATTTTTAGATTCAGAGGATCTCAAAACAAGTATGAGTGCTGAAAACTTGGCAATAAAATTTCAGGGTTCAACAATACATTCTTTACCTGAAGTATATACGGTACATATAAAAAAATTTGGATATGAAAATGCCATAAAACTAACGAGGTTCATTGACTTGTTACATAACTTGATGCCTACATCACTATCAGTTGAAACAGTCTATTCACTCAACAGTCAATTATGGTGGTAGTATATACACACAAGGTTTGTTCCAGTAAACTCACCACAATTGTTTGGGAATTTGTTGTGCTGTGCATGTTCAACGTATTAACAGTTCTAATGGACACTGATTTCCTGCTGGAACAAGAAAGAGTTCAGTCAATAGTTTGCGTCATATATTATTGCTGATATAGATTCATATTTAATTCAAAGATGAATTATATGTTTAATTGGTAGTTTATTATTTTCAGTCAAATCTAATGTTGCTAAAATATATTTAGAAACATATTGTCTTAGTTTCTGCTACAAAACACTCCTTTTGATGTACAAACATCTCAAGCTCAATGGAGAATGACCTAATGCAGGAAATTACCATTGCTACGCTCATGCACTCATAAGTAATTCTTCCTGTAGCCTGTGGATTTTTCTGGCAGCACACCACTGCTGGGAAACCTCGCTGGAATCAGAGAGAATCATATATTTGTGCTGATTGATCATCTGTATCAGTGAATTCACAACGTTTGCATGTGTCCGACTTGTGAGTGAATGTTGCTGGAACAACCCTAAAGTAATGAATTCTTAAAAATAAGATGACTACTTTAGTTTCTCTTACGTGAAGTGTACAAAAAAGTTGCAGTTATGAAAAGGATTTTAACTGAAGGATTGTTTTTTAATCAAATCCTAATTATTATTGATCATATTTTTTAGATTCTTGAGCTTTGACTTAAGCTTATCTTTTCAATATTATAGCTCTTTGTAACATCAAATACTACCATTATCAAATCAGATTCTACTTATTTACATATGAAGGAAACTTTATTAATAGGACCGTATTCTTTACTGCCTCTGTGGATTCTAGAGTGATAGGGAAAAAGCGAATCAGTCAAAATTCCAAAGTTTCAGAAATGACAAAACACAATTTATTTCCACAGCATTGTCACACTATTTAGTTCAGTCCACCAGATATTTTTACACAGTATCTTATACTACATAAAAATATCTGAGTGGACTGATCTAAATTTTGTAAAAAACGTTACTTGTCCCTCCTGAAACTTTGGTATTTTGACTTATTCGCTTTTTCCCTAACACTCTAGAATTGGTGAAGTTAATTTTATTCAAATAGTTACATGATCTACAAGTAAATTTGCAGAAGAGTCGGAACCTCTCCTACTCCCTCAACATCATGTGCATCACTTGTCCTTACCTGCCTGCTGTCCAGTCCAGATTCTTATCTCTGTGTGTGAACATCAAAGCTAAAAACGAAATGTTATTTTTAAGTTAATCTTCCAGGTATAAAGCATGGAGCTTGGCAATGACATTCTCTTACTCTTGCTATTTTTATTTTTTCCTTGTTTCCAGTTTCCTTGAAAAGGGCTCTAATGAATTAGTTTAAATTCTCTATATTCACTGCTTGCATAAAGACCTAAAGATGTTATTTGTAACATTTAGGGCCAATTGTATAAACAGTTTGTTCTGAGATCAGAGGTGAAACTGATCTTAGTTCATGCTGAATCGGTGAATTTTTGTTGTATAAACATTAATCTGAGATCAATTCGCACTAAACTAGGATCAATTTTGACTGGAGAAATTTCTCCGATCAATGTCGGTCGTTGGTCTCAGTTCGAGGGCTTGTGTTCTTATTTGAGACACAAGATCAGCTCATTATGAACATAATATTACCCATGGGGTTACGGTAAATATCAAGAAAATACACAAAAGACAACTTCATACATTTCTAGCTATATAGTACTTATGTGTATATAGGCTGTGTTAGGCCCTTCATAATGCAGTGTAACATAACTACTACATAACCTCTATGAATTGCTTGCTTTTTCAGATATCTCGTGACGATAAAAAATATGAATTTTGTCGTGCTTCCGTGTATTTTACCCTGTCTAGAGCAAATGCTTTTGTCTCTCTATTTTTTATGTGACCGATTAATCCTTTCAGAGATGAGACTTACTGAAGTAACAGTGGGTAAATACATCAGTGGGCTCTTAACTTCAAATGGATAGGGAAAATTTCAGTGGAATACCTGGCTTCCATAAATGACATGCATGCTGTAACAGATGAACATAAATCCTCACATTTTACATAAAGCATTACTCTATTAATCTTACAATTCTTGAGATGAAGAATTTAAACGTCAGTAGCAGTGAAAATGTTAAGCCGATTTATATTGCCTGAACTGAAATCTGAGGCAACATTTTTAAACACATTTTCTTTTGCACGGATGTTATTGTATCAGTCTTTTTTTGATTCTATAATATCTTGATATTTTACCAAGACAATTTCAATCAGGACATCCTTGTCCTCCGTGGAAAAATTAGGGGAACAAATTTTTTTCCTGCTTAATTTCGGTCGTATTTTCCCTTTCCCACAACACAGTCTGAATATGAAGGAAAACAATAACAATGCGCTCACTTTGCGATACTCAGCTGTTCCTGAGATGATGCCAAGCACTCATATATGAACTGGGATCAAAATTGAACTTCGATTAAGTTGGCTGATCTTAGATAAGTATTATACAACATGACTCTGCTCTGAACTTAGATCATAATTGATCTCCAGTAAGTGATGTTTATACAATGGGCCCTTAAGAGTACTCCCTCTCTTCTACGTACTTGGAGGCTGTCTTGGTTCACAGACTTGCAGAGAAAGAAGAAAGTATCAAGAGCCAGTGGTTAGGGTAGAGAAAAGTCCTCTGAAATGTGTGTTACACTAGGAAATAGTTTTTCTAATGTCATTTGTTGGGTTCCGAATTTTTGTGTAAACAGATAAAACTATCCATGCTTTCTATTTTGAAAATTGTTTATTGATAAAGGAAATAAGATCTATCAAGTCTGCTGGTTTTGATAGTATTTGAAGGGTACAGGGGAAAAACCCCGTCAGTCAGTTTTTCAAGGAAACGGAATAGTGATGCCATCTAGTGGTTGCTGAAGTATACTTTTCGAATAGTCTATCATCTTTTGTACAAACAAAAGTCTGACTTTGCACAAAACATGATAGACTGTTTGAAAAGTATACCGGTACTTCAGCAACCACTAGATGGCATCATTATTCCGTTTCCTTGAAAAACTGACTGACAGGGTTTTTCCCCTGTACCCTTCATTTGTGTATTATTTTTCCGATGGTACTAAGGACAGCATTTAGTAACACATGTCAGCCATGTGTTTTATACTTTATGTTTGAATTTGTTTGATGGTTGTGGAAAGGAGTGAACAATTGCTGCAAGTTAAGTTTTGCTGAAAATTAATAGGATAGCGATAGAAATTTTCTTTGGTTTTGCATTGGTGATCAATGATCATATCCCTGTTTTGATCCATAAATTTTGTGTCCTATTGTTTTCTGAGTTACAAGAACTAAAGTATAGAGTACATTGTTTTTATTTAATTGTATAGTATACGCTACTTTAGGTTACTTTATATGGGTATTATTAATCATAGTGCCAAATAATTCTGGCCAATCCATCTCAAAAGACTTTTACAGATGTACAGTAGAACCCTGTTTTAACATTTTCCCACATCAAATTTTGAAAATCCCAAATATTATCACATGTAATTAACGTGTTCATATTTTTTATTGAACATATTTCCTATAGCATAAAAACCTCCAATTAATATGAGAAATTTTACTTTTTTAATATTGCGATCTGACAGTGGGAAGTGCTTGTCGCTCCCTTTTTTCACGAACAACTGTTATATAGCATGAACTTAAGTCTTGCTTGTCTGTTTGCGCAATGAGTCCTGCAAAATTAGCAGGCACATTATTATAGCCTTTGAACATATTGCTTTGTGTTTCAACTGGAACCTTAAACTTAGTGACAGTGGCAAAGAGGAAAACACTTTCCTAAATGAAGAAGTGAGTATTGAACATGAAGTATAAATAATCAAACACAGAATATTAGAAATGAGACCACAATTTAGCAAATGCCATAATATTTCAACTAGTTTAATTGTAACTGTAGTCAGTCTTTGCGTAAACTCAGTTTTAATTCTTAAAGATAACAAAACCCACATCTAGTGTAAACCACTATTTAATGTACAATATTCTGTATCCCCAGAAAAACATTTAATCTAGGTTCTACTGCAACATATTGTGTATTGGTATGACTATCCTTTAGTCGACCTACAGAATCCTGACTACATTTTCCCCCTTCTTTCTTATTTAACCTGCATCATATTTTCTATTTCATCATGTCATTTGGATGAAATACATTATGTTCTTTGTTGTTTCACCCCACTTCATTTCCCCTGAATATTTTTGTAAATTACTCTCATGTTAAATTACCCATATTTTTCATATAAAGAATGTACATTAAGTACATACAGGGCACTGTTGGAGTTAAATTGAAAGTTTATGATTATACAACTATCAAAATAAAATGTCATATTTTGAAAATAAAAATTTCATTAAAAAAATTGCACTAAAAACTTCACAAAAGTATGATTTTTATTTAATTAATAAATTTTTTTTAGTGTATGATGGCAATAGGCTATTTTTACTTAGAATTGTTTGAAACAAAAGATTTTCACTTTATTGATGGTAGGCTATTAACATCAATTCGTGAATCCGCCACTCACAAAACTAGATCTCTAGTACTTTCTTTGATTTTGCATGTTATGTCATCGATAAAATGTACCTACCCATCTTGTACATGTTATTTCAAAATCAGAATTAATAAAAGTAAATACAGACTTCGGTGTCTTAACTGTATAGGCTGTGGTCTTTTTAATACAGTTTAAGCACTGAAATCTCTCAGTGTTATTTTGAGAATAACTTGGCACTGAACTTGCCTGTGGAAAGGTTAGCATATTCTTGAGTCAAGGTTTATCCAGGTCATTGATCTCAGAAACACAGACTTCAAATATTTCAGTTAGCTTGTTGAATTATCTATTCAGTAAATTTACATAATGCTGATTAATATAAATATGCCCTTCAAGAGTTTCTGCTTAGCTATTTTTAGAAACAAACATGTGGGAGCGAATTCCCTGTTGGCTTGTCTCCACTAGATGTTGAACCTTAAAGTAAAAAAAAAAAATTACAATTAAAAAATCTACATGATTCAAGAAAAAACAAACCTTTTTTAGATAATAGAATCTTTGGTACTTGCACAGAAATTACTTCAGTCGCAGGTTGTTTCCTGTTTTGGACAATTTTAAATGATAATCTTTAGGTTAACTGAATTTTACAGAAAATAATCTTATTTACTTCCATTCCTATCATGATTAATTCCCAGAATAACAATAAATTAAAATAAATATTGCAGCATACTTGTTACTCCTTTCTGTTTATTAATGGCATAGGAAATATAAACTATTTTGTGTTAATGTATAAATAAGAGTTCGGGTCTCAATGCCACAGGAATTTATAAATTTCATCCATATACAGAGTCATTTTTATCTTCTTGCTACAATCTTGGCTGCCACTTGTTTAGCAGTTGCCATAGCACTGCACATTGTAAACCATTGGCCGTGCAGTTCGAGTTTTCACTATAAAATCTATAAAAATCTACGTAAAAATCCTTAAAGGATACATGCTGTTCACAGCAGCTGCTTGCATCAGCTTCCAAGTATTGTCATATCTATGTATTCGACACCTTTTAAATTATTATTCACAAGCAGTAGTTCCTCAGCTTAATTCATTGAACACCACTGTATGATGGAAGACAAGGTACAGTGAGTCCCACGCAAGAGTTGGCCTGTGACACGGTGGGCACAGCTCCAACTCCCGAGCAATCGGGTGAAATATCTACACTAATAAAGCCACGATCGGTGTAATGATTCAGGTTCTCACATTTATCGTTAAAATTACAATGAAAATAACCACGTACCTCATCATAAGAGATGTTGGAAATGTTCTCCTCTTGCACATGCACTGGCACCTTTTTTTAGAAAACTTTCTTTCATACGCATAAGTTTAGCTTCTGAGATAGTTAATTTCTCTTCTAATGTGTGGGGAATTGACCTATGCACTTTATTTTTCAAGTTCCCCATAAATAATAGTCAAATAGACTACTGTTAGGAGAACTTAAAGGCAGTATCACAAGAGAAATTAACTCTATCTCGGAAGCTGAACTTACGCACGTGAAAGAAAATTTCCTAAAAAGGTGCCAGTATTTGTGGATGCAAGAGGAGAACATTTCCAACATCTCTTGTGATGAGGTATGTGGTTAATTTCATTGTAATTTTAACTGTAAATGTGAGAACCTGAATCATTACACCGATCACGGCTTTATTAGCGTAGATATTTCATCCGATTGCCATGGAGTTGGAGCTGGCTCCACCGCGACACAGAAACCCGCGTCATTGGGCAACTCTTGCGTGGGACACACTGTATATGTTGTGCAATAAATGAGCACTGGTTTATTCAACCCATATTTTTTGTCACTATTAACTGTAGGAGGTACACTCACTTGATTCAACTTTTTTTTAACGAACTAACTTACACTCAGGAAGAGAAATTATAGGTATACCAACTTTTTTGTGAATAATAATCTGAAAATGTGTGACAGCGAATGGAGACCAGTACCAGCAGGATGAGCATTCAAGTTCCATGTGTAAATTTTTACATTTTTTATAATGGAAATTTGAATTGCAAGACTAATGTACTTACCAACTGGACAGATATAACACTAGCATTACCAAGATAATTTTTATAATGTTCATTAGCAAAAGTGAGCAAAAATTATCCATCAAATTAAATTTGTTTACAAAGAGCTTTCATGTTGGAGCTTGTGTAATAGATATGTGGGATCTTCTCTTCTTCAGTGATTCTTCCTCAGTGTTGATCCTTTGGTTCTAGTTTCGAAGCTGCTATCCAAGCATGTTCTCCACTGCTGTTACTCTCAACACATTATAAATCTAAAACCCAGAAAACATTCATATGTACATAATACACATACTAATTTGCAGGAACCACATTGAAGTAATACAATACTAAATGTTGAAAAAGATTTACTACTAAACTATTATAATGGAGTTGAGTAGTAAATCCTTGTCAGCACATTCACATATATGCTTTATTTATCATGCTAGAGACAAATGGACAGAGTATGAAAACTTAGAAATTTCATTCAGGGCACCAAATTTAGACAGAAGGTGCAATTTTGGCCCACCCTTGGTAATGATAGGGTTAAAATGTCCATCACGAGGGCTTCTGTTAGTCATGTGGTTGGCCAGGTTGCAAGAAATAGATAAGAAAAGAGTCTGTTTTGTGAATCTTAATTTGCATGTGTGAATAAATGCTGTTCTTAGTTAATAAGAGATATTCTTAATTTGTTTGCCATGGTAAGTAGATCTTGAACTTGATGTGTAATAAATTCCCAGAGTTATTTATTTTAATTTACATGTTTGTTATGCCTTGTGCTTTATTTCTATTTCAGTTTGCTTCTGCTTAAAACAGTAATCAAAAACTTCTTGGTAATTTCGTATGTAGCGGAATTCAGGCTCATTTGGTTGGCAACAATTTATTTGGAAGAAATGAACATAGCTTCTACATTTGCTGAAAATATTAAAGCGTGATCTATTTGTACAGAATATTTATTTATAATATCTCTCTTCAAGTTACAGAATAGGTAAATAAAGAACTAATCTGGAAAAATCCTTCGCTATGATACGGAATTCCAGACTTTGAATTAATGGGGGAGAAATGTAGGTCGTAAGTAATGTTTTGAGCGATACTATTATCATTATATTGTGTTGGCTTACGATAGTGACATCTGGTGATACCTTTATAATGGACTAGCAGCTACATTTTTACCATAACGGGCTCTTCCCACATAATGAAACTTTACACAGAAAGTTCTGTTAAACAATTTTTACAATTCAGAATAGTATAAATAGTTTTTACTATTGTGTACTGTTTAGTAGTTATTTCTAATTGGTAAAAGTCTAATGGCTTCTAAAATAATAGATAACAAATTCATCAGAAAATTATAATGGTATTCTTTGGTTACTAAGTATGCTTAAGTATAACAATTTTAATGTGTTTTGTTTATTTTTGAAATTTGTGTAGGCACGTAGTTCCAACATGTTTAGGCTAATAATTTGCAAAGAATTACAGTAGTTGATTTATATTTGTTTTATATATTTCAAGATTGTGTTCTTAAAATGCATTCATCATAGATGTAGGCTGTTATTGTGAATCGGTAGAACCTTAGTAGATAATACCAAGGATTTTAGGAGGAATATTCACTGTTCACTGTTTCCTGTGTTTAATATTTCCTTATTTGGATAATGGTATATCAGTGATTTTGACAAAAAGCAATGGTACCGGTACATCATGAAACAGTTTGGTAGGTAAATTATTAGGATGTTTCTGTGATCATTGAAATTGTTTCTTCTTAGGATTAATTTTAGTGTGATATCTTGAATATTAATGTCTATTAAACTTTCAGAAATGAATGTGATAATTGAAGATTTCTTTCCAAGCTAGCTGTTGTGTATGAAGAAGATGAGCAGTTCTAGTGACTTTAGAAGTGTGTTAAAGTGAAGTGAAGAATTTAAACGAACATTATTCAAATAGTGCATCAAGATAGAGATTTGTGCTCGCATTTTGTGTTCCACAAATATGAAATAAAATATACTTTGTCTTCCTAAAATAATATTACTTAACACTATTCACTTTTCCTTTCAAGTACATGGAATTGATCACTGCTCTACAAGAAACATTGCGCAAGACAGTATACTTTAAAGGGGTAGAAATGGAGTGGTTTGGCCATCATACAATTGAACTAATGTCATTTATGTGTGTGCTCATGTTGCAGCACGACACTTTTTTGCTGAGCGGAAAATTGCATAAGATATTTTCAAAATGGAACCCATGAGTAGAATCTATTGTAATTAAATTCCTTTGGTTACAATAAGTATTATAATTGTACCCACAGATTTAAAAAGCATCTTCTTACGGAGTATACGTATGCTTTGCTTTACTAGAATGCAGTACTCTTCTAACTGAAATACTTTGTGTGGAGAAAAAATGTGTCCCTCAGGCATGGCTCTACTTGAGTAAATCAGCCTAGCAAAAGTTAATTTTTACAACATCGCTAAAGTATGATACCCAGAAGTAACAATGATGTCACGGTATATTCCAATAGCTCTTATAGCTAGCTATTTCCTGCTGCTTTGTTACCCACTGAGTTTTAAAAACGAATAGTACTCCATGAAATTATAAGGAGTAATAAATTTACCCAATTCAAATGCATGTTAATAACAAATTACTTTCATTCTTTGTGGAATATTATTTCAAATGAAAACTGATAAATATTCAGAAATGTGTGAGATGAAAATGGCCACCAGTGACCAAACCAAGGCTTGTCAACACTAGAAGCTCATCCTGGATAACCAGTCAGCGCTTGAGTTTGTGTTGCTAGCCCATGGCCAAGAGCATTACCAGATTTGAAGATATGTTATTACAATAATAGGAAATCTGTACAAAATCAAGTTATCACAGTAACATTTATTGTACATCGAAACTGTTTATAATGACATCGCTTGTAACGACATATTAGATATAACAGCAAAACCTAATGGTCCCTCCTCATTTCTATATAAACCCTGTATTTAAAAAATTGCTTTGAACGACCTCGCTTATTATGACATATTGCATAAAACAATGTATTTTTGTAACATTTTTTGAGAAATTAGCTATAAAGTCCAATGTTTTTTCTGCGTATTTTAGGATTGCTAGTAATATAAAGCTAATTTTCAAACTTGTTTTTAGTAGATTGTGAATTTTGAATCAGTATGTCTGTTAAAGTCAAGGAAAGCATCATCAAGATTTCACTAAAGAAAAGGAAAGGATAATATTGAAGAAAAGTCACGTAATATGATATTTTAAAATGGGGAAACTTATCATCACGAATGAATTGGGTATATTACGAGCCAATCCATAGTGACGGGTGTGACATTTGGACAGATTTCATTACACTTATTTCTTTCTACCTCTGAACAATATTGCAGGAATGTCATCAAAGTTTTTTGTGTTAACATACCAACCCATTGGAAGTACAAAATATGATCTAATGTTTTTTTCAAGGCTGTATGCTTGAGCTGGAAAATATATTGTGCATGTGACGGGTGTGACCATAATTGGACAAAGGTTTTTTCTTATGTAGGTTTAATTGAAATTTCTGTGAATTGATTAGCTTCACTATATTTGTTTTATTTTTTCAAGTAAGAGGACTGATAAACATACTGAAATGCATAATTAGATTTTACAAACATATTTATATAGTTATTGAAAATTTACTTCATCAGTGTGACGGGTGTGACGTGACGGGTGTGACATGTCGGATGGGACAACATCAACTTATAACCGAGACTTAAACTAAACTAAACTCCATCCCTGGAGGGACTTGGCCTACCACCCGACCGCTGCATCATCTACCATAGGCAGATGGTAAGATTGGGGGGCATGTGGTCAGCATTCCGACACCCACGGTCATTAATGGTGGTTTTCATGACCGGACACGCTACTTCTCTATCAAGTAGCTCCTCAATTTGAATCACGAGGCTGAATGTATCCCTACCAGACCTCCCTACCTCAGAAAAATTCGAGGTGGTACCGGGGATCGAACCTGGGCCGATGGATTTGTAATCTGCAACGCTAACCACACTTTGCACCTTCTGCCTCTGTACCATTTTGCTTGAATTTCATGAAAGTTTTTTGTGATAATATACCAATCCTGGGGAATCCCAGCACATGATCTCAGCATAAAAAAGAATTCCCTTGTTAGTCTTTTTTCCACTCTGTCCATATTTTTAACAGGTTTGTGTAAAGTTGTGAAGTGAAATGTTCCTCCGGTACTAGTTAGGCAGTTTTCGTTGTCCTCTATTCTAAAATCCTGGACTACTTGGAAGCCTGAGCTCTTCACAAACTTTTACTGAATTGATGTGGATCTGGTTATTCTTGTCACCAGGACATTTTTGTTGTCTCTCATACAAAAATAATATTGTGTAGCTATATTTAGATTGGCTGATTGTTTTTCTATCTGTTCTCCTTCATTTGTTTCCATGTAGGCCTACTCATTTCATCAGCTGTTAGAGGTACTGTCTGTCTGAATTTCTTAGCAGTTCTAAGACACACAGTTACCAGTACAGAAATCAGGCACAAAATTAATTAGGCTATCACTCTCACTTCTTTATTGGGGTACAATGTCATGCTGCTGGTTGAGGCACTGTGCTACAAACCTGAAGGGCACAGGTTCAATTCCTGATGAGGTTTTTGAGATTTTTCAATTGGCCTAATTCTTATGCTGGCACTATGGCCCTGAGGTCAACTCATCTTCTAACAGAAATGGGTACCAGAAGCAATTCTGGGGTAAAGGCAGCCAGTGCATATGACTGACAACCTTACCACCTTCATGTGCTAAAAGTCTAAAATTGTTGGAGGTTTAACGTTTCAATCCTAAAAGCTTTCATGGCCTCTATAGGGATCACTAGATCTTTACCTCACTTCTTTACCACCATTAAAACATTTGTGACATTTCCACCAGTCATCCGTGTCATCCATAGCCAAAGCTGGTAGATCGTAGTTTCTTTGTCTTGCAAACTACGAAGTTCTGTTCTGTACCACGGAAGTCCAAGAGCCATTTAAAAGATAGTAATAATGAAAACATATGATTTATTCAACATCTGCATGAAATGATCACTATACAAAAGCTGCAAAAGGCATTTTCCATAAGTGTCACACCCGTCACGCAACATGTGTCACACCCGTCACATCAAAATTAAGCCAAAATAGTAGGCATTTCAAAATTATATTTTAGGTGTGTCTTCTGTATTGAAATATCTTAACTTTTACCAAGTTTCCATTTTATACAATGATTACTTGGCTTTCTACCCAAACTATTACATGTTTTTTGTGACGGGTGTGACAAGGGTACCTTGAAAATTGATTTGATGAATATCTTCACTGAAACTCATCTTAAAAATTTGTTTTATGATGACAAAATCTTCACTTATTTGTGCTTTAGTGGGTGAAATTAAAAATTGCAGCAAATCTCTGATTCCATGAGTATAATGCAGTACTAGCCAACATGTTAAATTATAAATTTCAGTCAACGAAAAAAATACACATTTCAGCAGTTGTTATTATATAGATACCTTTAATTTAATAGAATTGTGAATCTATTTTCAAATTCTACAGTCTTTTACCTTTACTTTGATATATAACATGTCTATGTCACGTAAAAAAAAGATGTAACCACCTTTGTCCACATTCACAACTCGATTTCTACAATGTGGAAGGACAGAGAGAAAATATATTTTCTTTTTGAACAAAATCTTCTCAACTTGTCAATCAATACTTGGCAAGCGATAGCCAATGAGTTTGCTTTTCAGTTGGACAATCCAACTTATTTGTTTTTCCTCTTGGATAAAACATTGTGTAAGATACAGTGTGAAAAGAGAAACAGGAGAAAGTGTAGGCCTTCATAATTTACAGTATTGCATTTACTGTAGTAGAGTACATACAGCGTTAAAAGGTGCATTTAGACACTTAATACATATAAAACGTCTCCTTGTCACTTAATTTTACTTGATGAGTTATAAATATTGCATTATTAATTAATAGCCCGGGTCTACTACGACACACTACATGCAGTCTGCATGATATTGATGTCCCATAGATTGTTTTCCAACCCACTGATTGGCTGGCTGTGATCATTCCTCTCATTGATTGCCTTCAATGCTGCTGATAGTATTACAGTGAGAAAAACATTACGAGGTTAGTGACGTACGAGGTTTCTGACAGGATAGGTTAAGTTAGGTCAATTTAGTGACAGATAACTATAGCAGTAACATCATAGCCACTGTCAGTATCGTCAAGTTTCCTGCACTGTGTCGTGACAATAGCGATTCTGTGCACCATTATCCCGCCTTCGTCACACCTCATGTCATGACCATCTGTCGAATTTTTTGAGTAACCAGTATAAATCACGCCAGTTTGGGTTATGTAATGTCCATAATTTTCTTTCATTTCACGTATTTTCAGGAACAAACTGAGTTCTATGAATTCAGGTTCTGAAGAACATTACAACCTCAAATATGATCTTTTTTATGTTCATAAAAGAAGAAAAAACAGCGTGCAGTGTGTCATGGCATCCCATTAGCCTATTATACTTTCAAATTCTGTTGTATCTAGTTCTGTAGGAACTTCAAAAAGTTTATTTCTTATATTTTGTTGATTTTTTTTTCTTCTTTACTTACTTTTCCTTGGAGCTTCAGAACTAATATCTTATGATTTTTGGGGAGACAGGATAAGAGTAGTAATAGTAATGAGTTAAAGTACAGCAGTTGAATCTCAGTGCTGATCAGGATTAAATTGAAGTGGAAGCGTAATAGTAAAAGACTGGACAGAAAGTGCCAAATCTTAGAGTTACAATAGAACCTCGTTTTGCTTGGTCAGTTACACTGACATTTAATTGTCGACTAATGGTATTCTTTGCAAAATACATGTTTTCAACTAATTGTGTTCAGATTTGGATGCGGAACATAAGATCCTCCTTTTTTATATTCACTTGACTTCTTAAAGGGAACGGTCTATTATGCTGTTTGCTAAATGAAAAGTAAAGGATTCTTCAGTGAACGGAAAAATAACTGTTGGAAGGGAAATATTAACTGTTTTTGGAGGAGTTATGTAAAGGTATAATTTATAATGTAAACCTATCTGGGTATGAAATATTCTTTGCCGATAACAAGAATTACGCTACAACAACAACAGTGAAATTGCATCGCTATTATTAGTGATAAATTTTGCTTAATTTACGGCCTACGATGATCTTGAACTAACGCTGTAAAGAAATTAATTCGTAATTCATTCATTGTAAACTCACTTTTTTCTCATAAAGTCCAAGATGAGGTAATTGATTTTCAAGCAGTCTCAGACATAATGAATGAGATCAACTAGGCGAGGGTGTGTTCCTGAAGCCCACCATACCTCTAGGTTCTCATAAAATTAAACTTTTTTACATACTTTTAACTGTAGAGTTAACTGTTCTACTGTGCCTAGGTTTAACTTTAATATATTCACATAATTTGTACATGACATAAACAAAAATGGTAGTAGAATTACTTTTCCTTTTATTTTTCAATATATCTACTCTCTAGTGGGTCAGTGGGACAGTCTGTAAGGCACTGGTTTTCTATGCACAAGGTCGTTGGCTCGATCCTGGCCTGGTTCAATGACATTTATTAGATTTACAGGCATGAAAAAAAAAGTCTACTGTTGGACAAAATTCCAGCTCCAGTGAAGACCACATGCCTAAGTTGGAATAGAACCTTGTCATTAAATAGCCATAAAACTAGCCAGTTCCTTAGTGGATGCAAGAGTTTTATAGTTCAATCTGTGGTTTCAATATAGGTCTGCCCACTGTTCTGTTTGAAGTGTAAATAAAAGTAGGCTACAGTTAAAGCTGTATGAAAGATAATTTTTACGATCCGGATTTTTAACAACAAATGTTTGAAGTATGGCAAGTTCTAGAAGTATTAGTACGAGTGAGGTTTATACTTATTCAGCACTGATTCCTAGTTTAGTCTTGACGTGACACATAACTTCATCTGCCCTAAATATAGCCAATATGATTTTCACGCTTCTCATTTTGGGATAAAGTAAATGATCCCATTGCTTCACTTTCAAACATAACTGAATTGTTCGCAACACAGTTGTTAAAACAAGTTCATCATCACAGTTTTGAGAAAAGTCACAAGAAGGCCCAGCAGATACCTTAAGAAGTGAATTTTTGATAAATGAAAATGTTTGGCGTTAAAATGTCAGAACTTTGTATCCCTTGAACAAAGAATGGAAGCTGACATTTCTTGTGACGAAATAGGATGAAAGAACACTGTAGTTCACCGACAGTTCTTCTGAAGAAACAAAAAATGCTCTGTCAAGAGTTTGAAGAAATTTTACAACTGAGAACTTACCTTTGTTATTATCCCCTGTACCCAAGTCGCATGCAGAAGAAGCTTTTTAAATTTTGAAGTTTGTGTAGCTGAAGAGAACTTGGAATCATTGTGTAATACATTGCTGTCTCCATATTGTAGCTGATTGGTTAGTTCCTGTTGTCTCGAGAATATTAACATGTAGTGTTCCATAGGTCTATTATCACGTTATGTTTACATTATTGATCATTGCTCATAACTCAGCAATCACCGGGAAAGCAGAAGAAGAGAGCATGTTACAGGATGGAAAAGAGAGACTGATGATACTGTACTTACTCAATGGCAGTGGACAATTTTATTTCTAAGCAAACTAAAGGAATATTATCTTTTTCATGGAATCCGGAGGTTCATTGCATGAGCCTGCCATTCAACCCTATCCTGTGCTAACTCCAACCATCTCTAGCAAATCCTACTTCCTTAAATCTATTCCAATATTGCCCTCCCACCTAAGTCTAGGTCTTCTAAATGGTCTCTTCTCTTTGGATCTCCCAGTCAGTATTTTTTTAGATACGTTTTTCCTCGCCCATGTCCAACCCCACGTCCAACTCATTTCATCCTCTGTGATTTATTTACCCAGTCAGTATTTTTTTAGATACGTCTTTCCTCGCCCATGTCCAACCCCACGTCCAACTCATTTCATCCTCTGTGATTTAATTACCCTTTTTATATTTGGTAAAGAGCACGGATTATGAAGCTCAACAGCAGTTTTCTCCAGTCCTCATTTTTATCTCTGGTCCAAATATTTTCCTAAGCACCCTGTTTTCGAACAGACTGATAATATTAAACTCCAGTGCTACGTCCCATGGATGGTTCAGACATACCATCCAACTATTGCACCATCCATAGGGCTACATATGTTGTGATTTACTTAGTATATAAGAACCGTTATTTCATGCAATTTTTTATTTCTAACATATATATTTCTCTAGCCTGTATCCAATTTTTTGTTGCCCATAATTGAAAACTTGCATTTTTAAAAATATAGTTTGTACATTCCTAACAATAGTAGTCTGTAGAAGTCCATAATTGGCTTTTTTTGGCTGATCTCTAAAGTATTTGGAGACCAATTTTTTAGAAACTGTCGTACTGAATAACTTATTTTTTAATCCTCTATAGAATATGGATATTTCCAGTAAGAATACATTTGTTTTCAAATGTTGTGCCCCTGCACATGGGCACCTAGTTTTAACAGATTATTCTCTCCCTTCTGTAACAGTTCCGATATTTCTGCCTTGATGTAAATTTTGTATTAATTTATTTTCAGGTAAAAAAATACCTACTTATAGGTCTTCAAAATTCTAGCTCTGGTTATCTATCTCAATCTGACTTCATTTCTAGAATCATTGATGATTTCTGTGATCAGGGCCATTACTTTATTAAGTAGTTCATCGGTTGACCTCGTGATTCAATGTACCCATTTTAGACCCACATCAGAAAAGTCCGAGAATATACTGGAGATTGAGCCTAAGCCTACAGATCCAAACAAATGCCTTCAATGTTCAGTGCTTGACCAGTGGTATGATGATAATTTCAGGGGTATATAAAGTTAGTAAAAAGATTAGGCATGTTATTTATACTACACAAAAACATTTCTAGTCAAAGCCTACTTGTTGTTTAGTTTCTAGCACGGAGTTCCTTTCCTATATTATAATCAAATACTACAACTGTGCTCTCTCATGATACTGTATTGTCTTTTTGTTATCGTAGGTGACATTTAACTTACTTGTGTCAAATGTTAAGAATAATAGCAATATTATAGATCAAATATTCAGTGTGTTTTACATACAAGTTGACCAGTCATGTGGGTCTCTGCATCACAGTGGCCACAGTCTTAACTCCGATCAGGTAAAATGTCTATGCAAAGGAAGCCGCTAAGGATGTAACAATTCAGGTTCTCACAATTACAGTCTCTATAACAATGAAAATAACCACGGACCTCATTATAAGAGATGTTTAAAATGTCCTCCTCTTGCATCCACACAACATTGATGCCTTTTTATGAAATTTTCTTTCATGCTCATAACTTCAGCTTCTGAGATATAGTTAATTTCTCTTGTGATATTGTTTTTTAAGTTCTTGTAATTTACTGGGGGGTATGACCTATACACTTTATTTTTCAAGTTCAAGTTTGGGTGAAATATTTATTTAACTGAAACCCCTAGGTCTATAATTATGTGATCACATCTTTAATTTTTGTGTATCGGTTTGTACAAAGACGGTAAATTTTATAATAAATCTGCAATAACGCTTTAAAATTTACAATTTATTATTCAGAATTGGACACACTTAACAGCATACTCATTCTGTTTTATCATGTTATTCACTGTCCAGTAGTAACTTAAAACAATCTAAAAATTTGTTTGTTAACCTTGCTGTTTCACATCATTTGGAATAGGCATTTTTTCCCTTTCATAACCACTAATTTGGGTGTTACTCGATGTACTAGGTTACCTTAATTTTCTTGTAGAAGAGGGAAACATATCTAATTTCAGTCGTCTTAAAAGCAAGTCACCCTGGGCTAGTTTGCAATACCACAGTAATATTCAATTTATTTGGAAGAGTTCTTTAATGTCATACTGTTCACACTGGGTGAACAGGTAGGGGTAGAATATGGTGATCATGTCTTTCGCCCTTCCCAACTGGTAAGAGAGCAAGTTCATACCAAGATTTGATGACCTTAATGATTACCGCATAGAATCTATGAGAATGATGTTACTAATCTGTTTCATGAGTGGATACAGCTGTGTAAGAATATGCAAACTGAGTGATTGAACTCATACTGCGAAGAGAGAGTGGAAATGGGCATTTTTAACCACCTCTATACATCTGCATGGAATTAAGACCAATTGCATCAATTGTGCAATGATTCAGAAGCAATGATACATTTTGTACTTAAAATACAATTTATTACCATTTATCTGTGACTTTATTTGATGGAGCTGTGAGCTCCAGTTTATGGGTATTGAAGGAAGAATTAACAAGAATTAAGAACAGAACTGTGACCAGTTTACTGCACTAGAGTGTGCGGGGGTTCAACAAAAGTCAAAGACAATGGAAGCTAAATCAGAAGAGTATGTTACCTTATTGAAGAAATAGCAATGTTCCATGGACACTATGCAACACACATAAAGACATAATAATGCAGTTCTGTAACACGATCGATGAGATCCTTCCTTTCCAATAAGTTCCAGCCAGTTTTCCTATTGACGTGTTTTCTTGGTTCACTTCTGCCTGAAGAATGACAAGAGAGAGGACTGCCAAAACCTGAATCCATTCGACATTTTATGCTATTAAATTAATTTAAAACATTTTTAAACTACTACATGTATTTTTACTGCACAGGTGCTTTTTGTTTGTTCTGGAGCATCTTCAGTTTTGGACTGATTCATTGCAGTTAGCTGGGTATTCAATGGTGCATTTGGTTGAGGCACTATGCCACAAATTGGGAGGTCGAGGGTTCTATTCCAACAATGTCGGAATTTTTCAATAGGATTATTCCTTCTGGTGGTTGACTCAGCCACTAACTTAAATGAATACCAGGAGCAATCCTGGAGGTAAGGTGGCTGGCGAGTAAGGCTGACAAACTTACCACCTTCATGTGCCAAATGTCTAAAAGTCTGAGAGCCTCAACCTTCTGCAACTCTAAGGATCTTCACAGCCTATGTGTGGACCACTTTGCCTTTTATCATTGCAGATAACTATAGTGTTAATTCAAATGACCTGTACAGTAAAAGCCAGTGAAGAAGGTTAAAAAATTTAAATTAGTTTAGTTGCAACTTCACAATTCAAACTCCCAAACCTAACTGCAGGCTATGATTATGTATTCCACAAAACTTCCTGTCCTCTGAGAAATTGTATGAACATGCTGAACTGGTTAGTGTATAATATAATGTATATCAAATTACTTTATGCCAGGTTTCCTTTGAAAACATGATAAAGGAAACCTACAGTTCCTTCATTATGTTCTCGTAGATTCTGTTGTTTTAATTTTCACAGTGTTCATACAATTATTATTTCTGAGAATTGTACTGCAGTTCTCGTAGATTCTGTTGTTTTAATGTGTCAGTGTTCACATGATTATTATTTCTAAGAACTGTACTGCAGCTACAAATGTTTTTATTTGTAAACAACTTACCACACCCACTGTTACATTTCCTAAGAAATAATGAGTCATATGCTGCCCTCTGTAGTCTGTGGTTTTTACTGCAGGCGGGCATTTAATTAGCATGTTTATATTTTTAAAGCTATTTTTCCGCCTTTGTTTATTCCTGAATAAACTTGCAATGTGTCTGATGGTGTGATGAGACAATACAATTTGTTCAAAATAAGAATGAAAGGTTTCATACAAGTAATTAAGTTGATGTCATTTTGTTTAGACTTTGAGCTAACAACTCTATTGCCGGTTATCATTTAGTAATCCTGTGATCTTATGATTTATTGGGAACTGTATTTTTTTTTTTTCATTCACATTGCTTTATTCAAATTATTTATTATTTTGTATACTCTGTATTAATATACTCTGGTATACTCTGTCTGCGTGCAAATGTTTTACACAGTGGAATGGGTGGATGCTGTTCGCTCTATAACCGCCCTTGAAGTAAACCAGTATGTCTATCTCACTCTAGCACATTACTTGTATCTACTTAAGAGTGAAACAGACATACTACTTTACTTCAGGCAAGTTCTAGACTGAACAACACCTACCTATCCCACTGTCTAGAACGACTGCACTCTGACTAGACTGTCTTTTTCCTATATTTTGGACATTGAAACAACATTGTATTCTCAGGGATTTTTAATTTTTTGTTACATTTTTAAAAATAATAAACACTTACACTTACTAGAAGAACAAGGAGAGTTTGCACTGTTAGTTTAATTTTTTTTTTTTTTTCACTTTAAAAATAATGAAGGCAACTTAACCTTATTAGAAGAACAGAAATTTGCATTGTAAGTTTACTTACAGTTTGTTTGATATGTTTAAGGGTGAACATTTACTGTGTTTTCATGAAGAATTCAAATCGATCTGAATACAATCCCCATTTTCATGCAAATTTTGAATGCTTTAATGAAGCAATGTTTCCAAGAGAATGAGCAGTGTGCTCTAACTCCACACCCGAGGACCAATGAAATCTTTGCGTCACACATGTGAGGACCAGTGAAATACAAAATTGAATGCTATCTCAATCCAATAAGATCTCACTTTTTTGGTATATTGACCTTGAGACTAAAATCAATCTGAATCCTTGTTTTAGTGTGGAATACAGAACGGTAATCGTATTGAGATCGATTTGGAAACCTCTACATTATTATTACATGTAATTTTTGTAGTCATTAGTTAAAATAACATGTAGGGTAAAAGGAAAAGATTATTTGAACATCTTATTTATCTAAAGTAATACTTGTAGAGGGTATAAGTTGTTAGTGGAAAACACTAAATAATATTGTACAGAACTGTGAAAATTTTGTCCCTCTGAAACTTAATTTCTGTGTATGAGGTGATGAAGAATATATTTCTGCACCTCAAATCCACCGACCTGATTACCTTGAAAAGTAAGAAATATATAAAACTCATTTACAACAATGTGATAACAGATTAGATTGGATGTTAGACCATTATCATTGTTATGGGACTAATTCTTTCCAAAAATTATGTTAAAATTTTGCAGAACTTTCTACAAAACTTAGTGTTGTAACTGTGCAGAAAGTGTATGTAAAAGGGTGTGCAAGAGCTGTTCAAAAAAGAGTGAGACCGATATTTCCAACTACGAACTATTGTGATTCAGTCTGCATATCGTCGATACTGCAATACGTCGTACGAGGGGTGATCAAAAAGTTCCAGGACTGATTTTTTTATGAGTTTATTAAAAATTTGTACAGGCTATTGGACATCGTCCCCTTCAAAGTACTCCCCTTGGGAAGCTATACATTTTTCCCACCGATGTTTCCACTGCGTGAAGGACCCTGAGAACTCATCTTGTGAAATGCTGTTTAGCTGCTCCAGTGATTTTTCTTGAATTTCATCTACTGACTCAAATCTCTTTCCTTTCATGGGTCTCTTGAGTTTTGGAAACAAGAAAAAGTCCGCAGGGGCAAGGTCTGGTGAATATGGAGGCTGGGGGATGACCCGTCATTTCATTTTTGGTGCAGTAGTCGCGAATGAGCAGTGCAGAATGAACAGGCGCATTGTCATGATGCAGCACCCACTCACCACTCCGCCACAGCTCTGGTCTCTTCCTCCTTACTGTTTTGCGCAAATTTCTCAGGGTTTGGAGGTAACGGAAGCGGTTAATGGTCTCACCTCGTGGAAGAAATTCATAGTAAAGAACACCCTTCCAGTCGAAAAAAACAGTGAGCATCACCTTCACGTTTGATTTGACCTGACGAGCTTTTTTGGGTGTTGGAGAGGATTTTGTCTTCCATTGTGATGACTGGACCTTCGTTTCGACGTCGTAGCCATAAACCCAGGTCTCATCTCCAGTAATGACTTGTTTCAAGAAGTTTTCATTGCCATTTGCCATTTCAAGAAGTTCCTGACAAACCTGAGCTCTGTTGTTTTTGCTCCTCTGTCAACAAACTTTTCAGCCACCCTTCTCATCTGCAATTGTTCTGTTAACATCTGTTGACACGAACCAAATGAAATGTTCAATTCTTCAGCCATTTCACGAATGGTTAGTCGACGATCAGAACGCACTAGAATGTTCAATCTTGCAACATGACTGTCATCAGTCGAAGTTGATGGGCACCCTGAACGAGGATCATCTTCACACGATGTCCGGCCTTCTTTAAACCTCTTGTACCATTATTAATGAGTACATCATCAGACATTGTATCTGTTGTGTCTCCTAGCTGAACTGAAGATGATGCAACTTGCATCGAAATGCATTTTCAAGTATTAGACGCATCTGGGACCAAGAAGAAGTTTTATTAATTTGACAACAGTGTTTTTTATTAATTTGACAACAGTGTTTTTAACGTGTGCTTGTGCCTTCTATGGTATTTTATATTTTATAAAAGGCCCCAGATAAGTGAAACGACAAGGGTTCTAAGGTGGACAATCTCTCTATTTTAAAACTCTTGTACCACTCGTGACACCTTGATCGACTCAGACACTCATCACCAAAAGCCACTTGCAACATTTGAAATGTTTCAGTAAAAGTTTTACCAAACTACTCACGAAACTTTATGCAAATGCGTTGCTCTTCCTTAAGATTCATTTCACAAAATTGCCAAAAACAAAAAACTTGTTTTACTAATACTGCTGTAACTTTGCGATAAAGAAGGTCATCAACAATCTGAAAAAACAGCTGTGCTCAGGAAGAGTCTCACTAAACAATGCTGCCAACCGCACTGCTCTACAACGCTCCATTGCCGCGCAATTTCAAAAGTCCTGGAACTTTTTGATCACCCCTCGTATGTAAAAAATTGCCATTTTAATTTTAGTGCTTTTGTGATCAAAATGATCAGACCTACCTTCTTGTAATTTTAATTTTAGTGCTTTTGTGATCATAATGATCAGATCTACCTTCTTACAAGAAGGTAGGTCTGATCATTTTGATCACAAAAGCACTAAAATTAAAATGGCAACTTTTTACATACGACGTATTGCAGTATCAACGACGATATGATCATGTACACAGTATTCCTCACTCACTTCAATGCACTTACAATTTTTCTGCCAGTCCTCAAACACATGGTGCAAGCCAGTCTTTGTAATTTGTCAGAATCACTTCACATTTTTTAAACACAGCTAATGAGATGCAAAAGTGATGACCACATAGCTTCTTTTTCAATGTGGTTAAGAGGGAAAAGTCAAGGGCTGTATTGGGATGTGGGGCACAAATAATGTGAGGAGGCTTGTTGCAGTGAAAGGACCCAAACTTCATTGGAATGGATGGCAGCTGCATCATGATAATACGATACCTCATGAAGCTGAGATTGTGATGGCTAAATTGACATTACTTGTGTCCAACAGCTCTGGCCCCTTGTGACTTTTACCTCTTCTCCACATTGAAAAGGAAGCTATGTGGTCATTGTTTTTCTATCTCATGAACCGTGCTTAAATCTGAAGAGATTCTGAAAGAGATTACAAAGACTAGCTTCCACCATGTGTTTGAGGACTGGCAGAGACGTTATAAGTGCATTGAACTGAGTAGGGAATACCGTGTTGGAGATCATTTGCAGATTGAACCAGAGTAATCAGAAGGTGGAGAAAATATTCTCACATTTTCTTGAACATCCCTCATAAATTCAATATTGTGAACGTATGAGTAAGTGTTGTAACATTCGTTCATTAAGAATTTTTTTTATACTATAATGATGCTTGAAATAAAGTAAAATTAACTGCATTCTGAATGAAATGTATATAAAAAATGTTTATTATTAGTGTTTAGACAGGTTCTTTGAAGTCACTATCTGGTACCAATAACAGCTACTAACAGTACACAATATTATGTAATTCATAAGAATAATTTCATAAAATCAAAATGTATAATTGCTTTGACGTTGACTAAGCTTATTAGTGCTTATTATTACACTAATAAGCTATAAATGCAAAAATCCATCATATACTTCCATTAATATAAAGTGACCATATTTCTGGGAGTCTAAACTGGGACAAAATTGAATAACTGCTCACCAAGAGCAAAACAAAACACGCCAAATGTTGATGTAACAAACATAATTTATAATATAGACACATTCATAATAATTCCTTAACGGTTACTGCACTGCACTGCTTACGCTGGAAACTACAGTGTGTTTTTAACACTCAGTTCTTAATGCCATCAGTTCTGTGGCGAATGAAGCTGATTCAGGAGATAATCTTTACTTTATTGAATCCTAAACAACTGCATTTCAAATTAGCTGTCACCATCGGTATTGCTTTCGCAGTGTTAACTTTCATTTCACCTGTCCATATCTTGTTCATCATCAAGGAAAACGTTCGACTGCTGTATTTATACTGGGAAGACATAAATTTATTTAGTTTATAAAATAAAGTCTAGCATGGATCCAGGTGCACTTGATAAAGGCTAAAATTTACCGTACACTAATCTGCAGGTTAAAATTAAATAATTTAAATTCTATACTTTATTTCACATTTTTAAGGCATATTCTTCTATGCGTGTAATTCAAATAAAAATATATGTACACACTATTTTTATATGGTAATAATTTTTGCAAACTCTATTTGAACTCGCTTGAGATCTTACAATTTTAATGTCAATCTCCTAAAATGATCTTTTATTACCTGGTAACCTTATTCATTCCTAGGCCCAGACTTCTTAGGTTGAACATACGTCTACTAAATTAACGGGGACATAAGGTAGATTTTTGCATTTATAGAGTATGTTAACCCCTCGTTGACCTAGATGAAATTCATTAAATTAAGGCGTTAATACTTTCAGATTAAAAAGATGCATATTATGAAGCACAAGGCATACATAATTATTTTCCTAGCCGAAATATATAAGGTACTAATTAATCAGACAATTAATTTTTATTAGGTGGATGAAAGGACTAGAGCCCAAATGTTCAAGCTACGTCAGACATGGAATGAAGTGTTTCCAGCAAAGAAGTTGTATGCAGTAGATGTTCGGGTTCATTCTATCGATCCAGCTTGGCCCATCACAGCTGTACCTCCTACAATTCATGTAAATCCAAAGTTTTTTCGGGTAAGATATAATCTAACTCTTGTAATTCTCCAGTGTTACAAAAGGTATTATGTATGGGTTTTGCATTGCTTACTTAGAAATTTAACATATTTAGTTTACCCGTTATTTATTTGACATTTATCAGTAATTTCAAAAGTAATTGTTACATTATGTATGATATAAAGTTCATTTTATTGTAACATACACTCCAAGCAGCGCATGGCACAATTGTATTCTTGTTCTGCTGTATGCAGATAAACATTCTGTGTTAATCTTAAAAATGACACCAGCAATTCATACGTACAGTTAGAAGTCATGTGTAGGAACCTGATTTTTTGGTAAAATAAAACTGCTACATTATTTTATAGACCAGGCCCATTACATTTGACTTCGAAAACATTTACTCCTTTATTTACATTAGTATTAAAACATATTGATGAAAAATAGGCTACAGCCAAAATAATTATAAAACAATATTTTGCAATGAAAATAGATTGTAGTTCCAGTGTTGAAAAATAAAACATTAATTACAGTTTTCCATATATAGGGATATATTTTTGAATCATTAAAACTTCTGTATTTCAATGTTCAGTTTAACCTAACAATGAGTTATATTGTTTGAATCACTTGCCCATGTTTCAACCCTCTAATAAGGGAAGTTTTGTTTATAATATAATTGTTTTGTATAAAAATAGCCATTTGTATATAGAAATTTCAACCGATAGTCACAGAGATAGCATAAACAGAGAGAATGCTACTAAGAGAATGAAAATTAAATTAATCAGTATAATTTTAAATAGTATTTTCATACATATTACCCAATATTCATCCTAGAGGGGCATATTTTGCAGTTACTTATACATCTTGTGAAATAAAATAGGCTCGTGATATTTCATGGATATAATTTGCTTAGTAGTGATATTTTAATTTCTGTATCTATGAAGCCCTGCCATGTAAGCAATCTCTGCTAGCTACCTGAAAATGATGTGTAAAGGCCTGCCACATCCCAAGCTTCACCTACAGCTGTCACTTGAAGCAGATCAGTTCCTGCTGGCCACTCCTCCCGTCCTTGGAACACATGGTGTTTCCTGTGATCTTTACCGAAGGCATTCTTAGCAGGGGGAGGTTAGCATAAGATGTTCCGTGCGGCCGTCATAAAATATCACCAACTTCCACTTTCAATAATACAATGTTTTTATGCTTATTACTATTACGATAATCACTTATAATAGTAACACTAGGGGATTTTGTTTAAAAAAGTTTAGTATTCCTCAAAAAATGTTTTTTAAAAAAAACTAGTGAATATTTATATTGACTTTTACCCTATCATTTTGGTCAATATGATGTCAATTTAGTTTGACGTCATATATCTACATGATTGCCATATTGCTGCAAAATCCAGAACCTCTACTGGCAGGGCTTTACAAATAGCATAAGCAAGCAGGCTCCTAGAGGCCTGTCAGCTGGGTGTGAGTATTCTGCCATACCTGGTAGCGATTCATAGTCATGGCCCTAAGCATCTATAAAGCTAAATATAGCTAAGGAAAGCTGTTTTGTTAAATTTTGTGCTTACTGCTGTTACAAAAAAATACGGTCCCTAGACGTGTGACCCATGTATTCTTTTTTAAAACGAACCTGTAAAGCACTTTACGAGTGCTGTCAACAAAAAAAATGGCAAAGTGAATCAGCTGAGAGCTTGCTCAATGAAACTGGCACTGTATACTGCCCTCCAACATGGTTAAGACATGTGCAAGTAACAGTTACGCCGGGATGGAAATAATACTTATTGTATAATATGATATACAGATAAAATCAAATGGTACTAACTGTGCTGAAGAAGGCGTTCATACTCGGGAATTTGAACAATGATGTAAAACCTTGCAGCACTCGTAAAGCAAGATCTGAGATCGCTGCACTGACTGAAGCTGACGTAAAGGGAAGCTGCAGCGAAAAGTAAAAAAGAACGCTTTTGATGCAGCAATTGTAAAGCTCTTTCGCTTCCCTTTAAAAAAGAATGCACTGGACATTAAATGCTACAATAGATACAGCATGTCCAGTGGATAATTTTATTTCCGAACTTAAAGAAATTTCTTTATCTTGCTGTAACAATCTGCCATTGCTAGGGATCTACTAAGCTGCAACAGTGAACACTCCTAGTCACAGATTAACACAGTACATGCTCCATTAGTAGATGACAGAATTGTGTGCTGCTTGGCATCGGGTGTCAGCAACTGTCCACATAATTAATCAAGTTCATTGCAGAAATATAACGTCACGAAACTTATATATAATCTCTTGAATGACCTCTCTGCATTTGCATTTCATAATTATTATTACACATTTCAAAAGCTTTTATTTGAACAGATTTGTAAATATCTTTTTAACACTGGAGAATTGTGTTGGTTTCTGGTAATGGTTTAGATTTGTAGATGCATGAGACGTTAGTGGTAGTTTGAGTAGTTATGTGTTACTGAACAGTGTGAACTACCATATTGTTCTTTAAGGAATTGCTGTTTAGATGCAATTTCAGTTTACTTTCTGATAAAGCCCTCCTTAAAGATTTTATTATGGTGATGTTCAAATTACTTTGTTCTGGCATGTTTGTAATATATTGTAATATTATTAATTGTGTACATTGTTATACGTTTTATCACAGAATATCTAACCCACAGGTAGAATGTTTTTATTAAAACATGTTGATTCTTATTATATTTGTAGATTGTTATTGATGTTGTGACCAGTTGATTATATCCATTATTTATTGAAATATTTCAATTATCGCACTTTTTCTTAATACAGGGTCTTTAATATAAGTTGAGACCGGGCGACCGGTGTTTTCACTCTCCGCTAAGGAATCCGCATTAGCCGCGGGCGGCACGCGCGCGGCTTCCCTGCTTAAAGTGTAGGCTATATAGGCTTACCTTATAACATATGTTGGAAGTGTCGTCCTTCCTGTGTTATACAGGCATTGTATCTGGAAACCACATTCTGGCTGATGCGAGTGAGTTCTTCCACTGTAATGGCCCTAATTTCATTCGTAATGTTTTCTTTCAGCTCCTCCAAAGTGTCAGGATTTGTTCGATAAACCTTATCTTTAAGTTTACCCCACAAGTAAAAATCACACACTGTGAGGTCTGTGTAGCGAGGTGGAAAGAGACCAGCACTGATCACTCTGTCAGCAAACACTTCCGAAATTTTAAGAAGGGAGACTTCCGCTGTATGAGCGGTGGCCGAATCTTGTTGAAACCACCCGTCAACTGCTGAAAGAATGGCACCAAAATGTCATCTTGGTAAATCTCTGAATCTACTGTAGTCTCGTAAAATATAGGCCCAATTATTCGCCTTCCATTAATAGCACACCAAACCCCGATCTTCCTATCGTAATGAGGGATTTCATACACACCATTAGGATTTTCTGCACACCAATGGCGTGAGTTATGACTGTTCACACGACCATTAAGATGGAACCAGGCTTCATCAGAAAAGAACACAAGCTGGGGGTCGATTAAACCATTATCCACTGATGACAGAAACCACTCACAATATCGCAATCTTGCTGCTGGATCGGCAGGTTTTAAACAATGGGCCCATGTAAATCTGTACGGTTTGAGGTGTAACAACTTTGTTGCTTTGTGTGCAGAAGAAACTGAAACCCCTACTTGTTGGGCTAATTTTGAGAGTGATTTATTTGGTGAATGTTCAAGATAAGCGCCAATCTCGTCTAGCTTTTCTTCTGTTAACACTGTTCGTGTGCGCACATGCTTTTTGTTTTGCACTCAGCCAGTATTTACAAATTTATTAACAATTCCGTGAATTTGTGCTCTTGAAGGTGGCACATCAGCAGGAAATGTCCGAATAAATTCATCACGTACACGTCTAGCAGACTTGTACTTAAAATAATGTTTACACACAAAAATACGATGCTGCAGCGAAATGGGTCTCACCATGTTGACACTTTAACAATAACTGCACGTGCCGCTGTTGCATCAAGGTCAGACCGGCTGCGCGCGCCTTCCGTCGCCCGGTCTCAACTTATAATAAAGACCCTGTACTTCCTGATTTTCTATATTGACATCTGAGTAAAAGAATAGCATCATTGCTTCTGTTAGTTCACACCGAATTAGCACAGCAAGTTTCTCTACCTGAGTGCTGGCTGCATATCGTTTATGCAGGCCTTTTATTTCATTAGTGTACAGTTTCCGTAATAGCATAATGCAATCTGCAGTTCAAAGTTTGTTTTTCACTTCACCAGTTTGAGTGGCTGTCATCAGGTTGTTGTAGAGAAGGTTAGGTTATCAGCCTTACGCATCGGCCATTTCTATCCCAGTATTGCTACTGGTACTCATTTCTGTTAGAGGTTAGGTACACCCCAGTACTGTAGTGCCACCAAAGAATTTGACCAATTTAAAAAGAAATTTATGTTAAGGACTTAATATAATATTAGTATAATTATATTTCTCCTCTACCGAACTCTTTAACAGGTTTTTCCTGTTCATTGTGATTTCAATGTTATATCATAAAGCATGGATTTTTTTTACATGGCATGGACAGTATATTAAATTATTCCTTTCGGACAGTTTTGTGCCATCTTTGTTATTTAAATCTACACCAAATTAATTTGCTGAATTTGTTTATAAAGACAGGTAGAAAGGTATTAAATGCTTATGCTTGGTCCCGAGAAAAATAGCCTAAAATCAGTCTGAGCTGTGCTACTGCCATGATGCTTGTCACATTTATATAGAGTGAAGATATTTCTCAGGAGCTTCCAAATTCACATTTAGCAATTTAACTCCAAAATTGTACATAAAGCTGTAGAAATTTTTATTCAAGTAATATTTTCTTGTAATCACTTAGTAGCTTTTTTTTATTGTAAATAGTTTGTGTTCAGAATTGGTTTTGGGTTTTTCAGTATGATATTTCTGTTATCCGTTAAGGACAGTTCTGTATATAGTGTTGGCAATTTCATAAGAATTGATTTTATGAATGTAGATGGGTCATAGTGAAATAAAGTGGTTTAAAAATATGTACTTTCAGTAACTTTTGAACTGTATTGTTTTGAACTTTAATGAATATGGGGAATTAGTCTCCAAATAATTTAAGGGTGGAGATGCAGGTTTGGGTGCTGTTAATAGGTGAAATTCATTATTTTTTTCTCAGCAATGAATTGATTCTGTAATCTTGTAATTTGACATGCTCTTTATTGATGTACTTCTACAAGTACATACTATTTTCAGGTTTATTTATACTGTTACAGTTACTGCTAACTATCATTACAAATTGCTAGCCACATTTCGTTCACTGAAATAACGTTTCCGTGATAATTTCCACAGCTGCTAATATTTGAGTGATTCTTTTTCTGTCTGTTTGTAAATGTAGTAGTAGTAGTAGTAGTAGTAGTAGTAGTAGTAGTAGTAGTAGTAGTAGTAGTAGTAGTAGTAGTAGTAGTAGTAGTAGTAGTAGTAGTAGTAGTAGTAGTAGTATCTAATGCCCAGACACTTGGATGATCTCCATTCGTCTTCTAGCTTCCCAGTATAACTTTGCAGTTGAAGCCAAATCTGTTGAGGTTAAAGCTGTGCACTTGTGCAAGTGGTCCATATCCATGTGTGAATCCTCTTCATTGCAGAGCACACATATTGGTGAAGGGTATATGCCAATTTTGTGTAAGTGAGCAGCCATGCAATCATGTCCAGTTATCAACCGAAAATGTGCTACGGCTTCATGTCTTGGTGATTCTGGGACATCATTTTTGGAGAAAATGGGATACCAGGATTTATTACTGTTTTTAGTTCTGAATATTTCTGCCGTTTGGTTTTTAACAATGCTATTTATGATTAATTTCGTGGAATGATATGTTAGCATGCTGTTTGGTTTTTGTAAGATTTGAGTGTCTTTTTTTGCAAGAGAATCTGCATGTTCATTACCCTGAAGACCACAATGAGCAGGTACCCACTGTAATTTTACTTCTCTATTTAGAGCAGTGAGCATTTGTATGATGTTTTGGGTTTCCCTTATTTTAATACTTGTTATTTGCTTCTGTGATACAATTGCTTGAATGGTTGCAGTTGAGTCACTTGATATTACTGCTTTTTTAAACATTAATTCTATATAGTAATTGTGTTACTGCCATATTTATTGCCAAAATTTCACCATCAAAATGTGTTGTGTTAATTCCAGCTGATATATAGTAGTCAAATAACTCTGAATGTATCCCGGCTCCAGCTCCACTTTCTTTATCGTACAGTGACCCATCAGTATAAATATGGAGCCATTCAGACTTTGGATACAAAGAGTGTATGGTTTCCAAAGCCAAAGCTTTTATGGTATCTATGTTACAATGAGTCTTCTTCACATCTTCCTGAAGTGTCAGTTTATAGTTGATGTGGGAGTATTCTAACGGTGATGTAGGTGGTAGCAATTTTTCTATCTTGGTATTAGCTATTTGCTTGGGACGTATTTCCTGAGTTAGTTGAAAATAGCCATTTTGAGTTTTCAGTTTTCTGGACTTGGTTTGATAATTACACCAATAATTTTCATTAGGTATTCTGATTAATTTCTCGTATTGTATTAGAGCCAATCTTTTTATTTCTTGTTCAATTGGATTGATTTTTGTTAAAATCTGCATAGCAGCTATGGGGGTGGTTTTCACTGCTCCTGTGATGAGCCTCAATGCCTGGTTTTGTACTGTTTCTAATTTCTGTACTACTGATTTCTTGGCAGTGATTAGATTCTCACATCCATAGAGAAGCACTGGTTTTATGTAGGATTTGTAAGTTGTGTTCAGAACAGATCTTTGACATCCCCATTTGGTTCTGGCTAACCTCTTAAGGATGCTCCATCGTTTATTTGCTTTTTCCACTGTTTTATTGACATGTGTACTCCAAGTTAGTTTTTTATAAAAAATCACACCTAAATACATCTGATTTTGTTGATTTTGAATTTGGACATCATCTATTTTTATATTTATATCCGGATAACTATGTGCTAGTGTAAATACCTGGTAAAAGGTTTTTGATGCATTAATTTTCATATTATTTTCTTTACACCATTCCTCTAATGAATGAAGTGGCTTAGCCATTTTCTCTGAAATGAGATCTTGCTTGATTCTTGGAACTGATGTCCAGATTACTAGATCGTCAGCGTAGAGAGCACATCTTATATTATTTTTAGTTAGTTGAGGTGGTAAATCATTGACCATAACATTGAAAAGTGTTGGACTGATAACAGAGCCTTGAGGTAGTCCATTACGTTGCTGTTTGAATTTTGACATCACGTCACCGTACTTGGTAGCGCAGAATCTTTGGTTAATAAAATTATAGATCCACTGTATCATCTTGCCTTTAACTCCAATATTGTGTAATTTATCCATCAATTTAGCTCTCCATACAGATCCATAGGCATCTTGGAACTCTACATATACTGCTAAGGAAGTTTCTCTACTATCCAACGAGTCTTTGATTAGTTGGCTCAGTTTAGTGATCTGTTGCGTGGTTGATCTGTATGTCTGGAAACCAGCCTGTTCAGGAGATAACATGTTTTGTGTCTCCAGATAATGGTATAGTCTGTCATTAACCATCCGTTGAATTGTCTTGGCTAAAATACTTGTTAAACTTATAGGACGATAGCTCTCAAGCTTATCTGCAGGTTTATTATGTTTTAGAATAGGTATTATAATTGCTTTCCGCCATACTGCTGGTACTGTTGTTCTCCATATCTGATTAAATAGTCTCAAACAGATGTTCTTTGAGAATGGTCCTAATTGTTTAAGAAATTCACTTAAGATTTTATCTGGTCCTGGTTGTTTTTTATCTTTTAAAGATCTAATTGCTTGGTTTAGTTCGGGCATAGTGAAGTCAGCATTGAAAATACTTTTTTCGTCTAGATGTTCTGCATGCTGTTTAATTTGAAATTTAATCTGTTTTTCTTTTTTCCTTAAGCCATTAGGAAGTGGTGTATTTTTTGTGAAGTATTTATTAAATTTGTATGCTTTATCCTTGTTTTGAAAAACAAGTTTTCCTGATGATAATAATGGTTGATTTCCTGTTGACCCTGTTTTATTCTCAAGGGAAGATACAAATTTGTGAATTTTGACACCATCTTTCCTATAATCTAAGTTCTCTGCAAATTTCTGGCATGTCTGCTTCTTTGATTGAGATATGATTTTTCTGAATTGTGCTGCTTTTTGTCTCCAGTTATTTACATCTTTAGGGTCTTTTGTTCTTTCAGCTAATTTTCTAGCTTCCTCCCGCTGTGCTTTAAGATTTTCTAACTCTTTGGACCAAAACGGCTTGTACCTCCCCACTCTTCCCCGTGGGATATTATTATTTGCTGCTTGTAGGATTATATCACAGAATTTTTTGCAATTTTTATCAGGTGCTCTTTCCTCATAATCAAAATTAACCTTTTGGAGTTCTCTTTCAATTTCATTGCTGAAGTTTTTCCAATTTGCTTTTTTAAGATTCCAGGATATTTTTGCCTGTCTGAATATTATCTCAGGTTTTGTTTTGACAGTTAGTGAACAGACTATAATTCTATGCCCACTCCCTGGGTCTGCAATTATTTTCCTTGTAATGTTATGCGATATATCTGCAGATGCCAGGGTTAGATCCGGGTTAGTTCCTGTTCCATTATAATGTAGGTAGGTTGGAGGGTCTTCAGTACTATAAATTAATTCCAAACTACTTGAGGCCAGGAGGTCTTTCAATTCTTTACCAGGTTCATTTTGGTCATTATAGCCGACTGTTTCAAAATGGGTGTTAAAGTCTCCAATTATGACTACCTTTGAGTTTGTATCTAATAGCTCCAAGTTGGGTTTGTTATTAGGGGGATTATAAATTCCAAAAATTTTGAAGTGTTGATTATATTTCCAGATATCTATTTTAACTATCTCTGATAAGTCCATAGCTTGCATTTCTTTAACTATAGTAAATTTATGAGTTATTTCCTTATTAATTCCAATAAGGATTCCGCTGGCTATTTGTCTTCCCGTAGGTAGGATATATGAGATGTAATAAATGTCATAGGAACATTATCTACAATCTTTGAATTACCTACAATGTAAGTTTAAAAAAAAAAAATAAACCATTAAATTAATGGTTGTAGATAGTGGTCGTCTTATGATATTAACAAATAGAAAGAAAAAGGGTCGCTCAGAAATATTGATATTGTGGAAATTATCATGGACACGGCATTTCAGTTTACGAAAGGTGGCTGGCATTATGTAATGAAAACTACCCGTAACTGTAACAATTTGATTATTTTTTAAATTAGTTAGCGATTGTAGAAGAAGTCAATAAATAACATGTCAGATTAAGCAGATTCATAGTGTTTCGTGGAATAACTCTTACCACATTATTTATTGAGGATTCACAATGATTTGTTGCTAAATATGAATAACTTGTTTTCCTGATTCACTTTATACTGAGATTTCACTGTATTATCCCAAAATTATTACACTTTTATTCACTGCAAAGCAAAATGTCTTACATATTGCTCCTAAACACATGTACTTTTTAAGAAAAATCTTACTACTTTTTATCATTTGTGTTATATTCTTCAGTCATGGTTCTTGAACCCAGTGGCGTAGCAAGCTTACGTAGTACCCGGTGTGGAAAATTTCTTGTCACGTTTTAAATTATTAAAAGATGGAACAGTTCCAAGTGTTATTTCTTGGATAGCCGAGGTAATCCCACGAGAGTTTAAGAGTTTATCAATAGATGCAGCTGCAACGAATTTATCTGATGTAACTCGTAAACTCAACGGATTATGCAAAATTTGTAATAATTACTTTCTTATACTCTTGTAAAAACAAAACTTATCTACGAAATCATGATATACCATGATTCAACCATCCATAAAGCGATTCGAGTTACCATGTTGCCGCCATGTGCAACCAGTGCTACCAATGGTGCATATAAGACATAATTCAGCCAATTTTATTAGGATTAAGGAAAGACATGCATATCAAGTACATTATGCTGTACATTGTACTGTTAAATGACAATGAATGCTATTATTATTATTATTATTATTATTATTATTATTATTATTATTATTAATCTAAAGTACGTTATATACAGACAGATATACTTCGTTTTCGTGAGCAACAGACTAATAATTTTAATAAAGCTAACATCTAGGCCAAAATACACTCCCGAATTTGTGCAAATTTTTATTTTTTGAGTGATTTTTTTATATTTTTATATTTTGTTTTCCAAGCAAAATCTCAAATTTTAGAAAGATGAATTTTGATAAAAGGGCAAAATTTTGTATTTAAGTCAGATACCTTTCAAGATGTGAACCGAAGATTGGAGACACGTTTTCCTTATTTTTACATAAAGAAAGTTTTATCGAAAACGGCTCTAACGATTTTCTTTAAATTTTGCACGTGGGTTGCTTATACTAAGAGCTAAAACTTTTATTTGAAACACTTTTCGAAATAATTCTCTGAAGGGTACTTATAAGCCACCCACTCTGAATACGCGCTCTTTGCAATACGGCATCCTGCAACGGAAAATCGTACGATAACAAAATTTTGTATTTGGGTTAGGTACCTTTTGGGGATGTGACACGAAGATTGGCGACAACTTTCTCTTCTTTTTAAGGCATAGGCGTAACCAGGCCGACCATATGGGGGGGGGGGTTATAACATCCGCGGGATATGGGGGGTATGGGATACCCCCCAGGGAATTTTAAAAATTAAGACGCAAAACAACGAGTTTTAAGCTTTCCACGCTTTATACTTGTATTAAGAAATTTATGGGCAGACTTAAAAAAATTATACAATTTTCCTATTTTTAATCAATGGGGGGGGGTTCAAACCCCCAAAACCCCCCCCCCTCGGTACGCCTATGTTTTAAGGGGAGGCTAACTTTTATTTGGGCAGAAGAAGTTATGTGAATTATACATCAATTTTTTTATAGGTTGATCCTAAGAAATTTCATAAACAAGTAATGTGACTATTTTACGGAACTGTATTATTAATAACCTATTAAATATGCGCACATCCCAGTTCAAAATCTAGATTGAAGGAGACTTCGGTATCAACTCACATTCGAAGTTTATTTTCGTCAAAGTCATCGACTGCCGCAGCGAGTAGAATTAGTTGCGGCTTGAGTGATATAAAATATCACCGATTGTTGATGTCTCATTTAAATTATTAAAACTGCAGAGACAAGCATCGACAGAAATAAACACCCCTCCCCCTAACCATAATATTATCGTATCAACACAGCGGCCAGTTCAGCCGCGTTTTATTACCTTTGTTGACTGAATTTAAAACTAAAAGAAGTTTCAATACGCATGTTGACTTGTAGAAAGTTAAGCTTATTTAATTGTTTTAAATAATATTATTATTTTCTTTAAATTGCCTTGAGCGATTTTTTACTTACAAAGACACATTTTTATTTTGTCACCCCCCGGGTGATGGCACCCGGGGTGGCCCGCACCCCCCTTCCTACGCCACTGCTTGAACCATGGAATCATTAATTGTTTTAGCTGAACACAACTAATAATGATTAAAACTTTAAAAACTGTAAGTCACTTCAATAAACAGATAGTTTCAGAATATCACTGGATGTAACAGAAGAAATGAAGATTCTGTGAACGAATACATGCCATACAATGCGAATATTACGGTGAATAATGTTTATCCAGGTGTCTATGTTACTGTCTCCTTATATTAGGCTAACCTGTGGTTACAGACACAGCAGACAACTACAGCTTCTCCCACCGCTTCTGTTGCTTCCGTTACTTCAGTCGTGGCTCCCATTCAACCAGTTGTTACTCCGGTAGCAGTTACAACATCCATAAAGCCAACTGTCATACCTACACCAGCTCTTCCAGATGAAGATTCCCACACCTTGAATGAGGCCAAGATGAGGGAAGAATTGCTGAAAAAACAGAAAGAGCTTCTTGAACTTCAACAGAGGAAGTTGGAATTAGAATTAATGCAGACAAAGGCAAGATTGGAGGAACAGCAAAAGCAGCTGGAGAAACAACTACGGCCTGCTGCTCCCATTTCTGAAGCAGTTTCTGTGAGTGGATATTTATATTATTTTTGTTACAGAAGTAGAGCCTGGATTTATTTCACCTTATGGAATGCATGGATGGATATAAGAAAACTGCATTTCTCTATTTCTAAATAGATACTGATTATCTGAGGTATGCAGTGAATTAATCATGTAAAGAAGTAATGTCTAAATGTATAAAGTTCCAGAAATAAATGCAAATTTTATGTTACTTTGTGGCCTTTTTTAAGTTGTAAATGCTTAGTGTGACATACTCAGAAAATATATTGAAAATTAATAAAGATTTTTAAAAATGAAATGTCTATAGTTCCATAGTTCATTAAAGTAATATTTAAAATCATTGCCATAGCTACAATAAATTTATTTCAGACAAAATATATGCAGTAAAATATCGACTAAAAAGGGATTAATTTGTGCTTCACTTATATATCTCATGTAGTTGTCCAAAGCAAAGAACTTCCCTGTGAGGAATACGAGGAATGTGATCATTATGTGCACAAGCAAGCCGGCAACCAATAAGAATCGCCTAGCCATCTGTGATGGTACCCCTCACCACCACCATCACCACCTAAAGGATTTACATCCTTTTGCCCCTCTAAACAGCAGTGCACCCCGCAAGAAAGTTCTCTGCTTACGATATTACAGTCGTCTTCATGCACTTTTAATAAATTTTCTTCGTTCAGTGCTCTCTTTCCATTTTCTTCTACTCATACATCTATCTAACAGAATCCAGTACACTGTTTACATTATGGTTTTCCAGTACATCGGTTATCCTATTACTGTTTTATCAATGGTGAAGAATTATAACCAGAATGCTATCAGTCATTTATACGAGGTGCTGTAAAAAAAAAGTTCTGAGACTAAGGCTGAGAAAAACTACAGGCTTTGTTTGAATTTATCTCCCATCATCTTCAAAATAGTCTCTTTGGGAACATACACATTGATCCCAGCACCTCTGTCTTGCCTTGCACCACAGAAGATCTTTTCAGCACTTCCTGCATTTACATTCAAATTTCTTTTAGGGCCAGTGTGACTTTAACTTTAATTTGATTTTTGGATACAAGAAGGGAAAGACACTTGGGACCAGGTCAAGTGAACGGGAAAGATGTGAAACAACTAACATTATTTTTTAAATTTACATTGACTATACCTTAACGAGGTACTTTTTGTCAGCAAATCCATGATAGTTATTTTTGTAGTTTTGATTACAAATGGTGTTTCTGTTGTTACTTCATACCCCTTGAGGAAATAGGGCCATTGTTGCATAGGTCAGTCAATCCAAATACTAGACCATTTCTAACTTCGTTTGAGACACTGTTATAATTAATAGTTGCTTTGTGTCTCAATATTTCTTAGGAAATATAAATGTTAATCATAATTTGTAATTTGACTGGTAAAAGTATTTAAGATTCTTCTCATTACAAAAATTGGTTATGTAATTATTTGGAATGTCATTACTTTTAAACATGTTTATAACATACTAGCGTGTGCCCGCGGCTTCGCACACGATAATTATTTCAAAAATTAAAAATTAAGAGCATAATAGTTAAATCATTATATTTATTAACACCTAAATCACGTGGACTACATACCACGATTAGATAGTGTCGCCTGGTAAAAGCGACCTCAGATTAGAGTTCCCTGGCCCAGAAAACCCCTGCATAGTGAGTTTCGTCCAAGTCGAACAATGTTTGACCATATTTAGGCCTATATTGAATATCCCTCTTCCGTGTAGGTTGAAAATTTCATACGTCTGCGGGCCTTGATATTCTAAACAAATGAATTGTCAAGGATGGACTTACAAAATCAAGCGATTGCCCGCGATAATTATTTCAAAAATTAAAAATTAAGAGCATAAAAGTTAAATCATTATTTTTATTAACGAGTCATTCCGTGTCAAATCAACACAGTGATTTTACCTGACCATCTCAGATTTTAATGAAATTTAGTACATAGGTGCCCTCTATACAGACTAAGAAAAATACAAAATTTTGTCTTTATATGTCAACCGGTTTTGAAAATATGGCTATGTAAAGTTTCAGAAATCTCCCAAAATCGTAAGATCAGCATATTTTTAAATTGCTATTGCAGCTCTCCTAATTAAGATAGAAAGGTGGGAAAGGTGTCATTTTGCAGCATTTTCTAGGCTCTTTTATTTGATACGCAACTTAATATGGGTTAAAATAAATGAACATTGTCAAATTTGAAATTTAAATTTTGATTTTTGATATTTCAAAATGCGCCATTTTGAAAAAATTGAAAAAATTCTAAAACAACCCTTACGTGTTTATAAACTGACTGTGTAAGTTTAAACTTGGGATTGTAATGGGTTCACATGAAAATCTATATAGATACTCAGCCTTACACAAGGTTTTGATGCTAATACCTGAATTATAAAAACACCAAAACAATAACAACATGTGGCATTGATTTGCTTACTTTTAAATTAACATAAATATTATGTAGCCTAATTCTAAACTTACAGTTAACTGTTTTGAAGTGAAATCACTACTGAAGATCCTTGATATAGTCTTCAAAAGCTTCAGTAGTTTGATGTATTTCTTTTTCAGAGAGATTGTGGACTCTGCCTGTCGGAGTCACTGGATTTACTTTACACAAGACATAAGTTACTGGAAGCCATAGTATGTCTTGACTTCTAGGGTAGGAGAAAAATGTTGATGGACCAGCAGGATATAAAAAAGAAACCTTACTTCATCCTTGCTCTTTTCTTTTGCCACAACATATGCTAGCAACCAGTTGTTTTCATAGATTATGGTAATGTAACCACTAATGTCTGTTATTTCCAGTCTTTACTTTTGAGTTACTTAAGGGGATAGGAATAAAAGCATGAAGTTTCTGAGTACCTTGTACTGTTAGAGACTTGCTTAGGCGATTTTCCAAAAATCTGTCTGTTTCTATGTATTCTTCTTGACTTACATGTATAAAATTTGCCACAAAAATGTTCTGAATTGCCCACTCGTACAACTGAAATGGTGTATGAATTTGGTTCTCGTAAGTGCTTTGTAAGCTGGTTCGGGCAGCTAACCTTTTCACCATTCTGCCAATGCCATCACATGGTCCCTTTCCATGTGCTGTTGCTGAAAAATGCCATTCAGCATCAATGTCAAAGTCATCTTTGCGGTTACACAAGTTTGTAAAAATTTTTCTGTTTTTGTACTGGGTTGCAGACCCATCAGAGAAGTAGTAAATCTTTTTGATCCTGTTACCAAACCTACTTTTCATGAAGCCAATAATTTTTTTTTTTTTTTTTTTTTAACAGTAAAGTGCAATTGTGTTGTGCTCTAAACATTCAGAAATCACTACAAAACTCACATGTTCAGTCTTTTCCCTTTTGTAATAAATGACAAATGGGTGGACTGTGGCTTGCCCACTGGTCCAATGGTAGCTTTGGGCTTCATCTTGAAGAATAAAACTGCAATTTTCTTCAAAATCACATATGACGAGAACTTCTGTGTTTTGAGATTTTCATTAGTATTATTCATGAAAGAGCTTTGCTGCTTGGCAATGAAATCATGTATGACCAAAGCAGAGAGATTTCCACAAATAAATATATGTAAGTCAAGAAGAATACATAGAAGCAGACAGATTTTTGGAAAATCGCCTAAGCAAGTCTCTAACAGTACAAGGTACTCAGAAACTTCATGCTTTTATTCCTATCCCCTTAAGTAACTCAAAAGTAAAGACTGCAAATAACAGACATTAGTGGTTACATTACCGTAATCTATGAAAACAACTGGTTGCTAGCATATGTTGTGGCAAAAGAAAAGAGAAGGATGAAGTAAGGTTTCTTTTTTACATCCAGCTGGTCCATCAACATTTTTCTCCTACCCTAGAAGTCAAGATATACTATGGCTTCCAGTAACTTATGTCTTGTGTAAAGTAAATCCAGTGACTCCGACAGGCAGAGTCCACAATCTCTCTGAAAAAGAAATACATCAAACTACTGAAGCTTTTGAAGACTATATCAAGGATCTTCAGTAGTGATTTCACTTCAAAACAGTTAACTGTAAGTTTAGAATTAGGCTACATAATATTTATGTTAATTTAAAAGTAAGCAAATCAATGCCACATGTTGTTATTGTTTTGGTGTTTTTATAATTCAGGTATTAGCATCAAAACCTTGTGTAAGGCTGAGTATCTATATAGATTTTCATGTGAACCCATTACAATCCGAAGTTTAAACTTACACAGTCAGTTTATAAACACGTAAGGGTTGTTTTAGAATTTTTTCAATTTTTTCAAAATGGCGCATTTTGAAATATCAAAAATCAAAATTTAAATTTCAAATTTGACAATGTTCAT
Organism: Ectobius pallidus; assembly: GCA_964059195.1. Classification (NCBI taxonomy): domain Eukaryota; kingdom Metazoa; phylum Arthropoda; class Insecta; order Blattodea; family Ectobiidae; genus Ectobius; species Ectobius pallidus. The sequence continues at coordinate 140,819,004 of CAXKWD010000008.1, forward strand.
TTATTTTAACCCATATTAAGTTGCATATCAAATAAAAGAGCCTAGAAAATGCTGCAAAATGACACCTTTCCCACCTTTCTATCTTAATTAGGAGAGCTGCAATAGCAATTTAAAAATATGCTGATCTTACTATTTTGGGAGATTTCTGAAACTTTACATAGCCATATTTTCAAAACCGGTTGACATATAAAGACAAAATTTTGTATTTTTCTTAGTCTGTATAGAGGGAACCTATGTACTAAATTTCATTAAAATCTAAGATGGTCAGGTAAAAAAAGTATCAAAATTGTGTTGAGTTGATACGGAATCACTCTAACACCTAAATCACGTGAATTACATACCATGATTAGATAGCGTCGACTGGTAAAAGCGACCTCAGATTCGAGGTCCTTGGCCCAGAAAACCCCTGTATAGTAAGTTTCGTCCAAATCGAACAACGTTTGACCATATTGAGGCCTATATTGATTATCCCTTTTATAATAATAATAATAATAATAATAATAATAATCCTCTTCGGTGTAGGTTGAAAATTTCATATGTCTGCATGCCTTGACATTATAAACAAATGAATCGACCAGCGTGAGCTACAACATTCAAGCGATCGCGATAGTTTTATGTCCAAGGAATGAAAAAAATAGCCAAAGCCTACTGTAATTGATTTGACATTGAATGGTATTACTGAAAATGATGCTTCGAAAACGCAAAAAAATACACTTTTTTGCCCGTTTTTCACTCATAACTCACGAACGAAAGGAAAAATTAAAAATGTAATATGCTAGAAACCTTCCCGGGAATGCACTCAACAACTTCCCAAAGTTTCATGGCGATCGGATGAATGGTGTAGTAATGCATAAAGTACACACACACACACACACACATACATTCATTTTTATATATATAGATTTTGAAATTTAAAAAGCTGCAATTATTTCTTCTATTTCTTCATATATTGTGTGCCATGCAGCAGGTTTTGCTTTTCAACCTGCCATGAAAAAGCCATATGGGTTTAAATTGAGTTTTCCCATATTTTTATAAGCACGTGAATCCAGGCTCTGCTTACAACATTTTTGCTTTTCTATGCTTTGCTTTGCTTTAAAATCCTGAGAGTATTCATTAACCTTTGACATGAGATTTTTCCCTTTTCCCCCCCTCATGTTAGAATCATATTATATGGCTCTTATATTATATGGGTTACACAATTTGCTGCTTCATTTAGGCTACCATTATTTACTAAAGCATGTTTCAAATAACCTCTTTTTCAACTTCGGTACTTTGACTGCCACTATATCAAAATTCGTCAATGAGTTTTCAAATTCTTAATATAAATTTTGTCCCAGATTTCCAGTCTTTTATGTTTTTTGAATGATTTCAGTAATTTTGCTTCTTTACAAACGATCATGAGCAATTAAGAAGCAATAATCTTTTTAATTTTGTGTGCATGTTCACAACAAAATTGTAAACAATTATGTGTTTCCAAGAGTGCAATATCATATTTTATTTTTATAACTTTAATAACTATATATCACACAAATATAGAGATACTGAAACAAGCAAGATATCAAATTTGATGCATCTTAAAATAACATATTTTTACTAACAATTTATTGATAATGTTAACATCACTTTATAAGAAAAGTTTCCCTTAGTAACGGGCTTCTAGTCCTTTTGAAAAATCCTGTCCTACTCCAGGCATATTTTATGGGACAAGATAGCTCAAAAATAAAAAATTGAGTATAAAAATTAAATATTGAGTACATTTGCTCAATCACTATTTTAAAATGATAGGCTGCTTTGCAGTTTGAATGATGCTTTTACAATCACTCATTCCTCTGGTATCTGATAATATAATATTTAAATTTTTTTCCCCTACAGACACCTCTATTGGCAGCTCTTCAGTCTGAGACCGCCAAGCTGCTCGTAACTGCAGCTGCAGCAGTTACTACCAAAACTTTGAAGAATGTGTCCTCTTCAGCAGTTTCCAAAACTGTTGTCACAACTAGTCAGGTAAAATACAGCACCTTCTTTCATAGAACATTTTTGTGCGTGATTCATTATGTTTTAACCCTTTCACTGCTACTGATGTATATATTTGTCAGCCCGCAATATTGCTGGCCATGCTGTTGATGGATATATATGATACTTATTTTATTGTAAGATTGTAAAGCTCAGTTGTATTAATCCTGGTTGAATGGAAGAGAAGGCCTAATGGCCTTAATTCCACCAGGTAAAATAAAACAATTCTAATTCTAATTACTTTCTTTGTATTGCTACATCCACACGAAGAGAAATTCCCCTTGGGAGCCATTCAAGTGTTTCATATTCATATTCATATTCTTTATTCTCCATAAATATACAACAGTATATGTGGATTCGTCAGTATTGTCTTACAAATAAAGTTTGTATAGTGCCACCTGTTATTTACAGTCTGACACTGTCAGTTAGCTGTTCTCTGCTTAGTGTTGCCATCTACAGCAAAATATTTCAGATGTATTTCATCGAACATCATAATATACTATTCACCACTACGTTGTCACATCATGCAGGCTTCCCCAGGGTTGAGTAAAATGGAATTGAGAAGTTCGCAACTTACTGTTGCTCCAGAAGGAATTGACACATTATTTGCACATTGTTTGTCCCTTTTTGAATACAAAGAAATCTATGATTGAATTCAGTACCACCATTTTGCATAGTGAAGCAATAAATTTGCACTCGGAAGGTTATTCTTCAAATCTGTTCATCAGTGATTCCAGATAGTAATGTGTACATTTTTCATACGTGAAATTGATCAAACATAATCTCTCGGTCTATTTATTCTATAAAAATCTTGTAAGTTTAAGATTTACTAAATACAGGGTGTCCACTGGTCGGGAAAATCCGGGAATCCGGGAAAAGGCCGGGAATTTCGTATGGTCGGGAAAATCCGGGAAAAGTCAATGAATTTGTTAAAATATCCGGGAAAATTCGAAAAATTGCAAAGTGTGATCAAAAAGACTTCTAGACAATAATAGGCGTATATGAAAGTATATTTAATTTATTTTATTGTTCCTAATTTTTGTATCTGTTATAGCCTAAATAATTATTGTTACTAAAAGTTTTTCTTATTTAAAGTATGTATAATCCTATAATTTTTCTTATGCAGTTATTAGAAAGTGCTTCATATTATGGTCGGGAATTGCTGAAATGATCAATGAAAATCAGGTAATAAGCCGGGAATTTCTTCAGCATTACTTGGTGGACACCCTGTAAATATGTGTACTCGTATTAAATAAAAACTGCAAGGAAAAAAAAAAAAGGAGTAAATTGGTGATGTCTGTAGAGTGGAGTATCAAGTGAAAAGTATCCTTCACAAGATACTTTTTGAATCGTATTTGATGAGGGAAAATGGAATTAGAAAATACTTCCTGTAGTAAGTGTATTGTGCTAAATCATACCTCTAATAAGTATCTGTAATAGAGTGATGTTTCACTTTAAGTTTGTATTTTAATGGGTGACTTATATTGCCGAGAACTTTTACAGTCGTTTATAATTTTGTACTTGCTGCTCATTCCTACACCAGTTGATAATTGCTACTTATGGACAGTATCATTTACACAAATTTCAGAATTGTCCTTCACCATTGTTGAAACCTTCATCATGAACATATTTTTCCATGGGAGCGTAAGCCTATAGGTCCAGGTTCAAAATTGTCAGTTCACCCCTATTATATACATATTAAGTCTATCTATGAGGCCACATCAGCTACTACAAGGAGGCTTACCACCTCAACAAAATTGAAGAGTTATTGGCGTACTCATCGGTGCCAGAGGAACAATCGCCAGCTTTTTTTCCCTTCTGTTGCAGATTTTAAATTTCTTCTAACACCAGCTCTAGAATTCCTAAAGTCATCCATACATAATTATATTGGGACACCAATTGTATTTTACTTAGTAGCAAGTATACAATCTTGTTATTTTATTGCTTTCCATTCTCATTTTTCAAATTTAAAAAAGAAATCTATTCCAAAAGAGTAAAATTCATGTAAATATTATGTAATAATTATGTATTATTCTTTGTCATAAGGCAACATCACAAGTTGAGGAAGATACAAATATAAAAAAACCTAAGTGATCAACTATAGGTCTACAGGTTGGAAAAGAACCTACACAGACTAAAGATGTGTTTGCTCTTTGCTTCACACAGGTTCTTTTCTAACTTCCAGACCTATGATAACTGTAATAGTCCTTATTGAAATTAAAATACTGATTTTAATAGTTTCATTATTTAATGAAATAAAGCAAATTCTTACCAGTTTTTTATTTTATTTCAGACTACTGTTTCTGAAGCAACTGTTACTACTACTGCAACTTCACCTGCTAAAGGTAGCAGAGCTGCTTCAGCAAACAGCAGATCAAAGAGTGAATCTGTCACAACTGTGGCAGCAGGAAAGACTTCAAGTGTTGCAACAGTTACATCTACCTCTCGGCCAGTGCCGACATCTGCAGTTACTACTACTGCACCCAGCACACGCTCAAGAGATCCTCGTCTTGCATCGCGACAGGTGCAGCAGCCTGCGATAGTTCCTGTAAATAATTCCACAGCTCAATCAGAAGATGAGGATAGCGAGGAACCTGATACTGTATTTGATCAAGTTAAGCTAGAGACTTCAAAACCCAAACCTCAGATCACAATCAATCTTGGTTGTGCCAATAAAGGTACTATCAATAAAGATTCTCGAGGAATCAGTAAAAAAGACCCTCGTTTGCTAAGTAAAAAGGTTCAAGGTATAACTAGTTCTATCAAAGGGCAGACCTTGTCTGCTACTAATAGTGGGGGTAGTGGAAAGGGGGGTAATAAGTTGTCGGGAAGAGGTCCTTCTCCTAAGCCTTCATCCCCATCCCGTACAAGCAGCAGTAGTGGTGGTGGTGGTAAGACATCTGCTTCTTCCTCATCCTCATCCTCAGCAACATCTTCACCTCGTAAACAACAGAGTAAGAGTGGTAACAATAATGCTAGTTCAAAGCAGTCACGAAATAAAGTCCTTCCTAAGTTAATACAGATTGACCTTACAGATAGTCCTCCACCTAAAACTGAAACAAAGGAGGAGAGTATTAGCAATAAGGAAAAAGAGAAGAGTGAATCATCTAGTAAAACATCCTCTTCTTCTTCTAAAACAGAAACTCATAAAAAGAAATCCTCTCCTTCAGGTCCAAGCAGAAGTTTGACATCATCTCCTTCCTCTGATAGAAAAAAAGGGTCGGGCAAATCTAGTAGTGAATCTTTAAGCACAGGTGGGAATTCTTTGTCTAGTAGTAATAATAAGCAGGAAAGAGGGAAAAGCCCCATTAGTGGGGAAAAGAGACGAAGCCGTGAACGTAGCGAACGTGATCGCTTCATTTCTAAGATTGATATGTTTGGGGACTCTGACTCCTTGGAGTCTCCTTCACCACCACCTCCTCCAATCATCAGTTCAGATAGCAAGAAAAGAGATGAATCCTCAGCTTCAAAAAACAGCGCTTTCAAAGATATAAAACAATCTATGAAAGCTCGAAACTATGTGAGAAGAAATCGACCATCCAAATCTCGCAGTCCAGAAATTCCTCCTGTGGCTGCGATTCCACCTGAGTCTACAAAAGATGTTGATCTGCGTGTGGGTGGGCCACCAGAAAAACATCCTCGCCTTAATGTGTTCCAGCCAGAGATTAAGGTTTCACCGGCTTCTGCTGAAGAGGAAATGAAAAGTAAGCTTTCAGAAGTTGTATTTGCATTGTCTCGTTTCTGGGCTACTCTTCTTTGGATGGTTTCTATCTATGGGAGTATATATGATTTTGTTTGTTGTAGGGTTCTGTTGTTTTCTTTTTAATAATTTCCTTTTGTTTTAGGAGACTTTTCTAGTTCCTTGATTTTCTTTTTCTTGGTGGAAGGTTAATTCTTACTATTTTCTCCGACATGAGTTAAGGTATCTATCTATTGTTTCTTATGTACTGTATTTTCTCACAACTGATAAGTGGTTTATCACCAGTAGAGTTTTTATTTATTGAATCATTCTACACTCATTATTGATTTTTTTATATACAGGGTGTTAATAAATAACACCGAAATATTCTACCTGCATATTGAGGGGACTTAGACAAGCAACTTTTATTTGGAGATTTTTGCTCTACGACGTAACATGTGTACGCTACAGGGCATTAAAGTCATTACAATGTGGTGCTCATAACTCAATAATGTGGCGAAATAGGGTTAAAATGTTCATTAAATTGACTTCATGCCTTCCTAGTGATCGATAAAAACCTGACTCTTAATCATTCGTCAATAGCTATATCATAATTTAGTGTTTATATAATCTGCAATATTTACAGTCTAATCACATGACTGGTCGCACTGCATTAGTCTTTTTTTTATTCATAACTACTGACTACAATATTAACAACGAACTTCCTTTGTTTTGTTTTTCTTTCTAATGTTAGAAGACAGTGGCGGCCATGCCCTGGGAGATTTTATGCTGTAACAGGAAAAATTGAATCCATAGAGCAAAAATCTCTTAGTAAAAGTTGCTTGTCTATGTCCCCTCTATATACAGGTAAATTATTTCGATGTTATTCATTAACACCCTGTATAGGTTACTCATTTAAAGACCAGGCCCACATTTATCATGAATGGGAAGATAATATCTAGGCTTTCCAGGAGACTCTGCATCTTGGGTTTTAAAACCCATGATGTGTGGCCTCCCGGAAAGCTAAGATATTATAGAATCCACCCACAGAATCCTATGAGAGCAGAATGGGAGGAGATTAATTCACAATAAACCAGGAATGACAGCAATAAAAAAAAAAGAAAATGGCTTATACTAATTTCATTTTAAGTTCAAAGTAGTTGTAAACAAAGCCACATGACAAGGGAGCGCCTCATTGGCTAGTGGACGAACTGTAACTTTTGCTGCTTGGTGTGCATACTCTTGCTGTTAATAAAATAGTTCGGTTCAAACCGTACTTTTCGTAGCTATTTTCATGCAAAGTTATTTAAAAGCACGTTTCTGAAGCCGATCTGTATATGAAACAAAATTAATTTGGTCAGATTTTCCTGACGCATAATAACTAAGTGAACTAATTAAACCGTTACAACAGATGTAAATTGTAGGCGTTTACGACGACTGAGCGCATGTTCAAGCACACCATCTTGGAATGAATTTGCCACAGACCCCTCCCAAGAATTCTGTATGACCTGCTGAATGTGCGTTCATTTATTTATTTATATCGGCTATACAACACGTACGTGAGGACAAGAAAGTCGTGTGCTAGAATAAGACAAAAATTTCGTCAAAGTTGCATGTAACCTACAGCTCTGAAAGGAATGGGGCGGTTACAAACAGAAATTAATGAATAGTGAACAACATTCAAAAAAGAACGCCTCTGAAGAGGGTAGCCAACATTGCAAAATGAGAGTAATTTTTTATACTCGTTAATATCTTCTTGTTAACTGTCCATGACATTCTTAAATACTAACATTAAGCCTAATTTTGTACAGATGTATCGGTCTTTTCAAAATAAATATCACATTTTTCAACAATGGTGCATGTCATAAAAAATAATTTAAAAGTACTATTGAGAACACTGGAATATACCAAATCCTCATTCCATTTCTTTCCGCGGCGGGTAAATCTCCACGTGGTATTGTCACATGCTCGGCGGAGGGGTATATTAGAGTTTGTTTACATCTACTTTGAACTTAAAGTGAAAATAGTATAGTAGGATGTTTAGGTGAAATTTGAATTTGAAATTCCTTGCATTTCCTGTCATCAGTAATTATTTTTTTAAGACATAATTCGTTATAAAGATCATACTTTAAAAAAAATCCAGTAACCTGTTTTAACTTATTTTACCTAATATTGTACATCATTCTACATTGCTGATTGCTTGTATATAACCATATAAATACAGCTCTGAAAGGGTTAAGGATAAAAGGAGTCATTCCGTGGCCCAAGTGAGTTTCTTGTTTCTTTCTGTTCTTGTAGTGGTTTGGTTATAATATAATGTAATGATGATAAAAATAATAATAATACAGTCATCAAAATTAAATTTTGTATTAATCATACATATTTTTTTTTTTAAAATAAAGCGGTATCTCAGAGATTTAGTTTTATCTTTTAGTGAATCGTTAATAATATCTTCAAGATTATTTCATTATTTAGTTTTTATGATGTATTAAGCCATATTTTCACAATACTTATATTATAAAAATAACGTACCTTTTGTGTGAGAAAATACAGTAAGATATTTAATCTTGCTTATGATTCTTCAGTAGAGTATGGGATTTAATTTTGCTTCGAATAGATAGTTGATTTGTTTTCAGAATGTATTTTCAAAAGGTAATGGGTTGGCCAATATCTTCAAAACTATGTCAGCTACATGAATTCTTTCAAAGTTATTACATCTTAGGTAAAATGCTTTCGGGGTTTCATTGGCATATTATACACACCTTTATTTTTACCAGTTTTTTTTTTTTGCTTTCAGTACATTGTCATTACCTTATCCTTCTCTCCCTGTTCTGTTCATTTATTAAGTGAAAATTTCAGATTTCACATAAACACATACTGATGTATGATGGGTTAATTGTATGGAGTTTTGTGAAGTAATCAGTGTTACAAGCTAAAAAATCATGTTTCACACGAGATAAAAAAAGGTAGAATAATCTACTCTTATACAATTCAACGGCCCTAAATATCGTGCTTGCTCGCCCGCTTCGTGAGACATCGGGTATACTCGGCGATGTTCGTCTCTCGCAGTGTAAACTTTCATGACGACTACAAAATTAGGAAGGAAAACCGTTTCTTTATTATATAAGGCCTAAGTGAAATGAACACAATGAACAAATATTCTAATTTTATTTTTACTTAGCTCTGAACCACAAACAATTTTTAATAATCTACCAGTGTAATTTTCTTAACAATCCTGGAGTCAATGAATAATGGCGGGCAAAGCCGGGGGCAACAGCTGTAAAATATTGGTTTTATCTTGAAATATCGCTGATAATAATAATCCAAACAAACCATTCCATCCCTTGAAGCATTATATAATTTCTGAAAATTGCACTGAATTGATAAAATAAAATTCACATCATATTCATGTCAATAAACAGCTGAGAAACAATACGTATTATGTGTTCACAGGTTCTTTGAAACTGCATAATCGATTCTGATATAGTTTTCCCAGGGGGCGCTTTCATGTCGTGGAATGTACTCTAAAGCAGGAATTTTAGCTGTTTCATTAATTATTAATGGCTTAGTTTATGAATGATTCGCGTGCAAGTGTTAATAAATATAATGCTTTAATAATTATTATACTCTTAATTTTTAATTTTTAAAAGAATTATCGTGGCGAAGCCATGGGCACCTCCTAGTAAATATACATTTCAAACTCTGCTTACCTTTTAATATCTTCAAGCACTTAATGCAATTTATTTTTATACTTAAGTGCAACAGTCCTAAGTCTGTAGATTTACATGCATTTAAATGAACTGCTGGCAAGGGCTAAGTAGCAGTACAGAATAATTACTACAAATAATGACAAACAACCCTTATCACATTGGAATCTTGGGTACTCAATGATATTGACTCATTTAGATTATGATACCGAGAGTGAATTTTTAAAAAGTTAATTCATTTATAGCTTTGGAATCATGTGAAAAGTTGTATACATTAGCATGTGTACTCTGTGTGTGATTCTGCAGATTTGCGTTTGCTGTTCATTTCGTGAAATAGTTTTTTAAACTTCAATGAAATTTAAGTTTTAAAAATTTTTTGGCCTGGGAAAAATTCCTTGTTTTATTGCACCCGGTTGGTGTGTTGTTCTTTGAAGCTCACATAACATCAGGAGTTTTTAGTTAATGCAAAGAATATCACAGGAGGAAAGGTCAATGCTTTTAGGCAGTAATGTCATTAATTTTGATTAAAAATATTCATATTCGAACATGTCTACAAACCCATTGTTAATATAAAAGCTGTTTGAATTTGTGTACACTTTCATTATACGAGTGAATAATTTCTCTTGGTATTAATTTTCTTTGTATACATCTTATATTCAGCTTTCTTCCCTTGGCATTGTAAACACTAAAGTCAGATAACTGTGCATTCAGACAGATCTATCTCACCAACTGTTCTTGGTAGAAAACATTTTTTTATTAAAGTTATGGGATTTACACAGGGAAGGGACTGTAATAAATATATCTATTGTATGAGTTGACTGTACACACTTTGTTGCTTCATTTACCATTATTTTGGTGGGACATGTTTCAAAGATCCTCATCCTGATTTTCATTTAGATTGTCTGCTACATGTCAACTCATGAAAATCCTTGAAACATGCCCTACCAAAATAATGGTAAGTGAAGCAACAAAGTGTGTACAGTCAACTCATAATAGATTTAATCTATGAACGTTTTATGTTCATGCAGCCAATACTGTGATTTCCTTCAGTATTAACTTCTCTTCCTGGAATATGCTGTGTTTTGTATAACCTGCAAGTAATGTAATGCAGTTAGTGAATACTAATCAACCCCTAACCGAGGAAACCATCTACTTCAGTATAATACAAAAAGAGAGCTTGTGATTTATAGAATCTCTCTATCTAAAACTAACACGGGGATTGAGACCCTAGAAATCTGATAACTTTGTGCATAAATTCTACTTCACTTTTGGTATTTTGTAAATTTATTATATTATTAACATCGTGTCAAATGCAAGGTTACTATTTTTTGTCTGAATATATATATATATTTTTTTTTCCTCAAAGTTGACATCTGCCTGACACTTCAGGTAACCATAAAGATCCAGAATTCAAAACATGATAAATTCTTAACATTATTTAAGCATGACTTTTTTTTAAACAAGTTGTATCTAACCTAAGAAAACAAAGATTTTAAACAATAGAACAAGAAAAATCAATACTGGCAATACAAATGAATATGTAGAATACAAAGAGAGTCCTTCAAAATGTGTATAGAGGTATTCTCTATATCCACAAAAGGCCCAAACATTTCACATGATCACTCATATATTTGAAACAGCTTCCACAAGCTCCAAAAAGAAGAACCTTCACTTCCCATGCATTTTCAGAAATTTTATAACTCTCACTAAGGTGAGGGATGCATAGTCTGTAAATGGCTTCCTTTTCATGCTAACTTCTTTAGTTCTTGTTATTTGAAGTTCTATTACATATTAATGCAACACATTACCAAAAACTATTTTGCAATTCTGTTTTATGTCAGTATGCACATACGAGGGGTATCCTGAGAGTTGTGAGCAACATTTTTTCAGAACCTTAATCTTTATTTGTGAGTGAAACCAAGTGTATCATCTCAATCTACAGACGTATCTTTCACTTTTCCTCATAGTCTCCGTTTTTTTGCATAAATGTTTCCCATTGTTCTAAGTTTGAAAATATCCTTGCGATAGAATACCGTTCCAGCTACTACCCTTGCGATAGAATTCCGTTCCAGCTGCAAAACTTGCAGTTGGACATAGTGCGGTGCAAGAAATGATTCACAGCTTAAGTTATCGGAAGGTTTGTGCCCGTTGGGTCCCACGTTTATTGACCGAGGACCACAAACGTCAAGAGACGAACCATTGCCCAAAACCTTCTTCAGAGATTTTGAAATGAAGGTGATGAATTTTTTACGAGTATTGTGACTGGAGATGAAAGCTGGTTCCATCATTATGAACCTGAAACAAAACGACAGAACGATATTCGGCAAGCAGTGCGACAGTGTCTATGGGCAACTGGAACGGAATTCTATCGCAAGGGTATTTTCAAACTTGCTGAATGATGGGAAATGTGTGCAAAAAAAATGGGGACTATGTGGAAAAGTGAAAGAAAGGTCTGTAGATTGAGATGATATATTTGGTTTCACTTACAAATAAAGATTAAGGTTGTGAAAAAGTGTTACAACTTTCAGTATGTCCCTCATATTATCAGAGTGAAAAATAAAAGAAGTGTGCGATTTCTGTGTTATGAAGAACGAGAAGAATATGTAACATCTGAGTAACCATTTTTATAGAAATTGTGGTATATATTATTGTCCATAGGAAGATCATGGGTTAAATTGAATTACGCTGTTCTTTCTTTGTAATACAATGATTCAGACTATCTTGATTTTGTGTGAACCTATAATAAGGAATATAATACTGTAATATATGTATAATAATTATGCTATAAAGACATATTACCGGTAGGTTATCTAAAATATGGTATAATACATTTAATATAAAAATAAGTATTTAATTGTGTGAATTAAAAATTGGAAGATACTGCACCCATGATTATATTTAAGAAGAGTTTGACATATGACATATGTTACCCATATTATGTTTTGAAAATTCTGTACTGGAACCTGGTGCCAAAATATATCTTCGCCCTGAGCCAGCAGAATGTTAGGTTTAAAAAAAATCATATCAGTTACATTTTTTTAGGAAAAAATCTGAAATTTTGTCAAGTGAAAGAACCATTTAGTATTCCTATCATTTGTTCGTCTGTCAGGGGTCTTGAGAAAGGATGTTTATTCAAACACGGTCGCGGCTTACATCATTAGGTCCCGGCACATTCATTCCATAGGAATTATAAACCCGTAACTGATTGAGAGAGATTTTCAAGCTGAATGTGACTCACTTAATGATAAAAGTGCTGACATTGGTTATCGTATATTGTGCACTTGAACTGGCTTTTCCATTATGTGTTTACCATACAACTGAGTTAGTACAGTGCATTCTTGTAGGTGGCACCACACTTCAGCATACATGCGGTTCTCGGCAACACTTACTGTATTATTGGTATTCATTGCTATTTTATCAGGTCACATATTTTCTGTCATTGCCCATTTTCTATGTTCTGTTGCATGAAGCACCACTTCTAACGTCGAGCTCTCACTTGACCCATGTTTACACACAGTGAGCATGCGTGACACTGATCATCGAACCCACTTTGTTAGGGTTACCAGATGTTTGGAAAATCCCCGACATGCCATACATTTTATCCATATGTCAGCTGTCTGGGGGGAATTTCTTATACTTTGAAGAATGTCTACAGTCATTAGTTCGTTAGTTTTAAATGGATTAGCAACTCAGGGTGTATTCATAATGTGATATTAAAAGAAATTTCAAAATATTGATGGTAAAATTGTGGCAAGTTCCTGTATTTCTAAAAATTACTAGTCAGCAGAGAGTGTGTGTACTCTTGACAATGGTTATTTTTATTGATCAATTGTATGTATATCTTTTCAAGAGGGGTAAAAGGATGAAGGATTTAATATGTGAATGTTTCTTTTACTTAAGATGTAATAATCAGAAAGAGTTGCCAAAATGCTTGACAAGCAATTCTATAAACAATGGGGATAAGTTCTGAAATTCAAACAACTGTCTGTTGTTGTTAAAGAGCAGATGTTCATAAATTGACAGTGAGCAAGTTTCAGAGCCTGGCTCATTTTGTTCCTACTATATTCACATTTCTGAAATCCATTTCCTTCTTATTCTGTCTTTTTTGCGGTCCTTTGAATCCACCTAGTTCTATTTCAGTTCTAATTTTGCCAAGTTCTCACATTATTTATGTACGTTCCACCTCATTTTGTTCAAATGTGTGCAATTTACTCACACGATGAATTGGTTGTTAATAGGTGATGATTGATAGAGTAGTAAATTGGTTACTGTCTCTCCAGCCTCAAAGCTGTGAATTTTATGTTGTAATTTTTTGATTTTTGTTGTTGTAATTAACACTTGACAATTACGTTAAATGCTAATTTAACTTTGTGTGATAAGGAAAGATGATGCAAATATTCTGCATGATTAAGGATTGTTCTGTAATAATTTCATTTATATTAATGTTTAATACGTATTTTAAATTTAAAGAGTGGAAGTTCTTGTGAGAGGAAAAAATTAATAGTTTAATAGTGTATTTAAAGCTGGTATATTTTGAAACTAAAGATGAGAAAATCCTATTAGTGTTAACGTTATCAGGGCAAATATGTCTTGCTTTAGAGAAAAGAAGAATGCTCACCTGAAGTGAGGGGAAGTTAAATAGCGGGCAAAATTAATTAATCTTATGTTTCTTTAATGGAAAGCTGTGATATGTATGGGATATTCAATTACTTGACCATGCTATGGAGGAGGACCACGTTCGCTTAGGTGGAATTTAAACAAACAAACAAGATTTCCTTTGGAATTTTCTGGCTAACTTGATCATTCATTAGGGGTGGGAGGTTATAAAGCTCATCAATTACTAAATCAAGTTTCATTTTTTTTCTCATTTGCTTTTTATCATTTCATGGAGACTTCTATGGAGACTATTTTGGATTAGAACTACTATTTTGTAGCTTGTACATATTATAATGTGGCTAGTCTTACTTATGTTCAGGTTTTTTGTGGATAAGTTGCATTTCAGTGTAAAAAATTATCTTTGGGTCAAGTTTTATGAAATATTTAGCCTAGTTGGTTGTTCTGTTAATCTGCTGTGGCAGTAACAGCAGTTGTTAACTAGGTGTCACATATTTTATAAAATTTAACTTGAAGGTTTTTTAAAAATAAAACTCATCTTTCTGAAATACACAAAATTACACTTAAATTTGACTTCAGAATATTCAATTTTATGTAGGTGATTGTAGATCATATAGATGATCCTTAGATATAAATGGTACTTTTTAATGGACAAATTTTTATCCATTGGGGCAGACATATGTTATGTACTGTCTACAGTAATAAAGGAAAATGTAATGTTTTTCTTAACTATTGAGATAACCGATTAAAATAAAATAGTAAGAGTAGTAAGAAGTTTCTATTCCTGTTATGTAGCTTATGTGAGGTGTGAGAGTATGTTGTGGTACTACGTTAATATAGCAGCAGTTTTTTCTGTGGTCACATTTTGTTATAAATAAGTATTCCAAAACACTACTCTGAAAAAAAAATTTACAATATTTTTATATGAGACTTTATGATTGGGTATAGTATGTAAAGTATTTTTGATGTGTTCTGTCAGTTGATCAGAACATGTAAGTGATCAACAGTTTTAATTGCTTGCTTATAAGCTTTTCTGTTTGAGATTTCTGACTATTAACAAACTTGTCCGAATGCATTTAATTTTTATTTTTTTATTATTTCACTATTAATTGATGTAGATAATGGATTTCATAAAAGCAAAGCAAGCATACAGCATTACTTACTGATTTGTTGCCTTCTATGTTCTACATAATGTTTATCATAACTGTAAGACTTAGGTTTCTGAAACTGTTTTTAAATATAATCTTTTTGCACCTAAACAAAGTAATTTTGTAGATCCTACAATTTATATAGGTACTTTGTTTAGCAAACTTATTAAATATACATTGGTGCTTGAGATGGAGATTTAATATACTCAACTTCACTTAAATAGAAAACTAACCTGAACATGCATTGAGCGTGCATCACAACTCATCTTCAGCTGTACTCCATCTGATGGTGTTAACTGAAAATAAGTTGTGATTCACTCTCAATACATGTTCAGGTTAGTGTTTTGTTTAAGTGAAGTGTTGTATATTAAATCTCCATCTCGGACATAACGTACCGTATTTTATGGATTATAAGACGCTCCGGACCATAAGACTTACCTTAATTTTGGGATGGAAATTTAAAGGAAAATAAATTTAATGGGATTCTAAACGAAAAATTTTAAAGGGGATAATATACGCCATTGCATAAACAAATTATAACCTTGTACAATGGAATCAGTGTAAATCACTTCTAACTTAAAACCTGCGGTGTTCAAAAATCTCTTTTGTCAAGGTGACATCAAGTAAATTTTAACAACTGAATTGATTTCTCATGGTGAAAGACTGAAAATACTTTTATACCCTCCAACCCTCCATTCAGCATACGGTAAGTGTAGTGGGACAAGGCAATTTAGTCGTCATTGCCTTCATTTAAACCACCCAGCGGAAACAACTTCTTTCATATAAAGGAACTCAACATTCCTTAATTTTTCCATTGTATCGCTTCCTGCTACCCTCATTTTACGATTGTGACAAGTGCATTGATGTGCAGTCTGTGCCAAAATTTGTAAATATCTTATTGTTTACAACACCTTGTTCATAACTATGGTATTCCGGCAATATTTACCATAAATTTAAATTTTTAGTGTACTTAGACTACTAGACACACCCAACCTTCAAGGCTCTGTTTTGAAGGTAAAAAGTGCATCTTATGGTCTGTAAAATACGGTAAATATTTGTAGATTCCGTTCTCCAATGACTATCAGTTGCGATCGAATGGGATGCCTATCCTTGAAGGGGGCTATTGGTTACACGATAGTTTTTTTGGGAATGGTCCAGTGGTTAGCATTAATGACCATGGATCCGGAGACCCAGTTTCCATCCCATACTTGTATTTTTCTGAGCTAGGAAGGTTAGGAATGAGGACAACTGAGTAGCTACTTGATAAAGAAATAGTAGCTCCTATCAAGAAAGCCATGGGAATCAGCATGCTGATCACAATGTAATCCTACCTTCTACCAGAAGGACCTTCCTTCTAGTAGAAATATGGAGATACAGTACATGACACAGTGGTTGTTGAAGAAAACAAACATGGAAGGCACACTATTATAATCTATGCCATTGTTTTTTAGATGTTTTAAGTTAATTTCAATTAAAAACTTTAACAACAGAAAAAAGTGTCCAAGTTTTACAACATTATTGGATTTTAAATTTTATTAGTGAGAAAACCATTCATCGTTGAAACAGTATGAGGCCTTGACACTGAACATAATTATTAATTATTAGTTTCGAAAAAATATTCTATTAAAACTGAAAAATCAGAATGTGTACATACAATTTTTAATACTAAAACATCAAATTGTGAAGGATTTAAATTAAATGTTAACATCAAGGCATAATAATATTTACAGATAAACACCTTTGTAAGTTACAAATTACAAGGTGGCGCATTTCAAAAAGTTAAGCAAAAATAGGTAGTTTCATTTTAAGTCTTATCAAACTATAAATTCTTGGTCAAACGGAAGTAAGTGAAGTAGAGTGAAAATCAGTCAGTTTTCTTTTTAAAAATCCATTCAATATTACACAAAATATACTCAAAATAAAGTCTATACTAATAATCTAATATGGGAATTTCAGAGTATTCTCACATTTGAGATAAATGTAACAGTATTTATGCAGTGTGTTTTCAGATTAGTCTTAGCAGATTCCAAACTGAAAGATTCACTATTTCTGCCATAGAATTAAATAAATTATAACAAAGGAAGTAAATATTGGTATTGAAGGAACAATAATAACGAACCAAGATTGACATCGTAATGTGTGTGCTATAGTTTGATAAGAAATCTTGAGTAAAACAGTACTCTCACAGAATTCTGTAAATAAATAAAAGATAAATGTGTAATTTATCAACAGCTCGTTCTTTAGAATATTTAATCCTAGTTTTTAGTTTGGGATTTCATTATTGCTTTGTTTCTTAGTTTCATTACTCCTACGTATGTAAACTCTGTTTAAGTCTATTTTCATCATGTTTCACCAAGTAGACAGACAAAATTGTTGTAAATGTTATCTTGCTCTTTGTTGTACATGTTTCATAATACTTAATCTCAACTTTTCAAGCATTTCTCAAAATTGCAATTTATGTAATTTAATCTTGTTTGCATATTGACTCTGTTTTCAAGAATTTTGTCTCTCTGCCCTTTCTTTTTCTCCTTTATCGGAATTTGAATTTTTACATAAAAATGATATTTTTCGGATGAGGGTCCATATGTTTTGTTGGCATCATCAGCAACGAAATCTCCGATGAAGTTTACTGGTAGATGTCTCGTGGGACTGATGAGACATCTACCTGTCAACTTCACCGGAGATCTTGCCGCTGATGATGCCAGTTGTAGATGAGGGTGAAATGTATGGACCCTCATCCAGTGGACCATGGCTACATAGCCTGGAATATCTCAAACATACAATCTTATAATTACATTCTTGGCACACAAATATCTCTAGCCAGTGATTTTGAGCTTCCTTCATAAGAGTTACATTCAACAATAAATGTTTTTTTTTTCTTTCTTTCTTTTAGAGTCAGACTTTCTAAAAAAATAGTAAAATCGATTTCCACAAAGAAGCATTAAAAAGAATGAGGTATATAACTTGATTATGCAAAGTACCTTGCTGTTGTGGCAATAAGAACATGATAATCGCAAATGTAAAACCCTGGAGGTTGAATTCATTATACTGCAGGAAATCTGACATTGGCAAACTTTTTAATATCTGAGAACTGTTCTGAAATAAAGACTTATCATAGCCTGGGTTCAAACCCCAGTTCGCTTAATCATAGCCTAGGTTCAAACACCAGATCGCTTATTCATTATTAATCTCCCACTTTCATTCAGCAAAAGTGTTGTAATGGAAGGAATGTGATGGTACTTACAAAGAGAGATGTACATTTTTCCTTGCTTCTCCATGTCTTTATCTCATATCCATTATTCTTATATAAAGCGCAAAACATTTCTTCTTTCCAGTCACACAAGTAAGTTCCCCAGGAGGTTTCATCTTTCAGATCCTATATTTAGCTAACCGGAGTTTGGGCATACCCTATTCACAGAGGCAAATACCAATTTGAAATTTCTTAGGCTTTAGAATAGATTTATTCAGTAAAAGGAAATCTGACTAAATGGCAAACAGTAACAAACTTTGTTAATAAGCTTTCCATCTTACATTAAACCCTAAACATGTCATGTTTTGTGGTTTAAACATAAATTAAGGAAAGATATACACCAGTATTTGCCATCTTTGCCTTTTTTTAAAAATCATTATTTAAGGGTATTAGTCTTGATTATTATCTGCATTCTTCTGAACATCTGTATTATGAATAATTAAAAAAGAATAATATTACAAATATCGGGTAGAAGCATTAGGAAGAGGGGAGAGAAACGGAGGAAATCTGATTTTGCTAGTGATTTTTGTCAAGTTAATTGAGTTAAGGTCTGGTACCATAGATTTTTATCCAGTGATTTAAAAAAACAAGACGAGTTTCTTCTGTAGTTATAAAAGTTGTCTTCTGTTTCCTGTGTTTCATATACTCCTATCATTTGTTAATTCAGGCCCTCCTCTCTATGAATAATACTTAATTCCAAGGTACAATTTAGCAATCGTAGCAATAAAAACCGAAAGAAAATCTAATTTTGCTTGAGTACATCAGTTTTGAAAATGATGTACCATTGAACTATGTCAACTGACATTCATCAATTCCCACGTTCCTTCAAAAAAACAACTTTTCTTTTCAAGCTCAGTTATGACCCAAAAGTTTTGTTGAATTATTTAGTGTGGGATGTTAGAAAAAATTAAGTCTTTTCTTTCCAGCGATTGGATCATCGTAATGGTACGTGTTAACATTTGCTATACAACACTTTCCATGAATGAATACTTTTTTCACAGTCATAATATATTCATGTTAGTTTTATATGAAAGCTTTAATTACTGTAGTTATTATTCCAGAGCCTCTTGTAGAAGCTGTGTCTAAGGATGTAGATTTACGCCAACTTCCCACAAGTTCTCCTGGCAAGAAACGTCCATCTATGGAGAGGACAGAACAACCCCCACAAAAGAAATCTAAGGCTGAGGTGTATGATGAGTAAGTTAATATCTTTAATAGTACTAGCATGATTTTTGCATGTTTTATAATGGTTTTCTACCACTTCATAGATAGGTACTATCTATAATAATAAGAGGAAGTGTTTGTCTGTCTGTCTCTCTGTGTGTGAAGTCCAGCGAAATTTACTGCATGCAGAGATCTGAAATTTTAAACATAGTTGGACTGAAGGGTGGCTGAATGAACCTAAAAGCTGGATTTTTAATTTTCGCTTTCGTTTGTGAGTTACGAGTGAAAAACTGGCAGAAAACGTGGTTTTTAGTGCTATCAAAGCATCAGTTTTTGGTATTCCATTTCAATTGTCAAATCAACTGTCAGCTCTCCTTTTCTTTGTCATAACTTGAAAATAAGAGCACTGTGATTTTTTCAGCATATCACATAGAATTATCGATCGCTTCAATTTTATAAGCCTACCCTGGTCAGTTCATTTGTTTATCATGTCAAGGCCCGCAGACATCTGAAATTTTTAACATAGATGGAAGAGAAATGATGAATATAGGACTAAATGGGCAAATATTGATCAATTTGGACAGAACTCACTATGCAGGGGTTTTCTGGGCCAGAGAATTTTAATCTGTCGTTTTCCTAGGCAGCACTTTCTAATCGTGGAATGCACTCCAAAGCCGGAGTTTTAGCTTTTTCATTATAATTATTAATCATTTAGTTTATGAATGATTTGTGTGTCAGTGTTAATAAATATGTGTTAATTATTTTGCTCTTAATTTTTAATCTTCAAATTAATTATCATGGGCAAAGCCTCAGGCACCTGTTAGTAGGTACATATATTGAAGGCTAAATGCTTGCAATCTTTTTTCTTTTTTGTACTAAAAACTGTGCTTTTCAATTACATTGATTCCTCATTTTTATGCATATGTTTAAATTGTTAAATTGAGACAATATCTTATTTTAATTTAAAACTGATTTTTAATAGCCTTTCTTTTTCTGGAGATGGGTTCTCGATTCCTTTGATGCCTCAATACCCAAATGATATCAATATTGAACGGTACTACTACAGATGGGCTTGATACTGTAGGATAAAAATGAATTAATATTTTCAACTTGCTACAAGTAGCAGATTTTAGAGTGGTTTATCACATTATATAATCGTCATTTACCCAAAAATTATTCCAGTCTGGTTAAGTTTGCACTTGAACGGCTGTGGAGACTGTAACTGTTAGAGTCATGCCTTATAGCATTAACATTTATTTTTGAATTCTATTTTTACGCCTTTTTTGTTATTATTTCAGATTGTTCGGACGTGAAGATGTTGACCTGCGACAAATGCCTCCTGCTGTTGCAATTGTCAAGCCAACAAATCTGCCTCCCTCTCCACCGCCACCACCAATAATTTCACAGCCTTCACCTGTACCGACATCAGCATCCTCTCAAGATAGTTCAGCAAATGCAGCTAATTCTCCAAAACGTGTATCGCCAGACAGAGAGAAAGGAGTTGAAGCCGTTGGAGAGGACAAATTTGCCATGGAAGATGATTCAAAAGAAAATAGCGATAGTGGATTAAAGCCTCGAGGATGGGCAAAATATAAAGAGACTTACAAAACTCCATTGAGATTGTCTTTTAGTCATGAAGATGCTGAACAGTCAGAGCCCCAAGGCCCAAAGAATTCACCAAGGCCGAATTCACCTTTAAGGGAAAGAGAAACAATGTTTGGGACTCCAAGATCAATGCTCCTCAGGAGGGCAGAGAAATTTGATAAGTTAGGAAGGCGACTTCTCTACAATAGATCATCAGGTATTATACTTTAAAAAAGAAAAACTACTTTCATTTTGGGGGATAGTGTGATGCTGACCAAGAGTCCAATCAAGAATCATTCAGCAATGTAAAAGGTGTTTTATATTCCAGTCCACTACTGAAGAACATTTAAGTAATGCATTGACATGTGTATTGAGTTTGGAATATACACAGTGTCCATACATTTTTGGACAATTTCATAAGAATATATTTTCACTCTAATTAACATAAATATCTTATCACCATTTATTTAAGAGGGATGTTTGAAGTTCTTTTGGTGACTTTAGATTCACTCAGTGTGAGTAATATGCCACATGTCCAGGCAGTGATCCATTCATTTCAACCTCTCTTAAACACATCATGTACGGCGTTCCCGATGGCTGCAGTAATTCACCGCCTCAATTCTGGAGGAGGGATGTAAACACTGTCCTTCCTTTCACTGCTGAGATATTGGCAAGCTGACATACACTCCTTGCTGAGATATTTTCACTGTCA
Organism: Ectobius pallidus; assembly: GCA_964059195.1. NCBI lineage: Eukaryota > Metazoa > Arthropoda > Insecta > Blattodea > Ectobiidae > Ectobius > Ectobius pallidus. The sequence goes on from CAXKWD010000008.1 coordinate 140,840,875, forward strand.
CTCGGCGCTAAATCCGAAAAATAAGAAGGCAGTTTTAAAATACGCCAGAACTTCGTCATCACGTTAGAAATGTTTTTCCTTGCTCGTGAAAGCAATGACTGTGTTGAAATTGAACATACCATGGCCTTGACGTGATTCCCCGCTTGTCATATGACTCGTGAGTTCAATGGCTTCTTCAGACATCACAACATTGTGCAAGGCCTCAGATTTTCGTCTACAGATTGCACCACAGGGCAAGGAAAGCAATGAAAATAATTTCTATCTAACCCCAAGAGATGGCAGGACACTATCCTTTCGTTGAAACCATGTTAAAGAATTCTATTCTACGAGCAATTGTCTTATTCGTAGCACTAACTTCGCGGCAACATTGTGCAAGGCCTCACATTTTCGACTACAAATTGCACCACAGAGCAGGGAAAGCAATGAAATTAAGTTCTATCTAACCCCAATAGATGGCAGGACACTATCCTTTCGTTAAAACCGTGTTAAAAAATTCCATGCCTTGTGGACTCGTCTCGTTCATAGCACCCACTTCGCGGGCGGAACAGTTCCGTCAATAGCACACGTAGGTGCCATTCTCCGCGCCGTCACAGTTCCGTCGTTAGCAGTGAAAGGGTTAAAGTACCCCCACAGAAAGAAATCACACACTGTGAGATCCAATAATAAATAATAAATAAATTTTATTGTTAAGTGTACATAGTTGCAATAGACAAAGTCAAAATCTTACATCTAATAGTTATAAATATCTTTATCATTATATAATACAATAATGAGGTGACCAAGGTGTCTGGCCATTGATCTGCCAGGTATCCTCGCCCATCCGAATGCCATTGTGGAGGGGCCCCATCTTGTTGGAAAATGTATCACCGTACTTGTTCATTTGTGAGTAGCAGCATTAACCAATTTTCCAACATATCCAGGTAAACATTGGTAACACGGTCATTTTACCACTACATGATAAATGAAAATCAAATGTACACTACTAAACTTCAAACTTCCCTCTTTCAAATGGTGATAATATATTTTATTTAGGTTAAGTATTAGTGAAAATATAGCCTTATGAAATTGTCCAAAAATTTATGGACATAGTGTACGAGGGATTGTTTAAAATAACAGCCTTGGTGTAGAGAAAACATGGTTGCTTCTGGATCCAAAGTTTGTAGGTTTAAAAGAACACCAAACCTAAATTAGATCCCTTGGGTAAATTCTTCAGTCCTTTCATGTCTAAGTAATTCCTTAATTTCCCACTAGATGGCATTGGAGATGATAAATGAAATCTCCTTCAGGAGGCTTTATGCTCATCAATGATCAGAGTCACAAGTATACAATCTATTTAAAGCAACAGAAGCAAGAAACACTGCTTTTAAAGAATTTATTTCTATAGTGCCTCACATATTTCCCTTTGTTAAATAAATAGGTCTACTCCAAAAGAACCTTTATAAGATGGTTGCATCACAGCAAATTCCCTTTAACGGAAATGTTGTCACTGCTGTGGGTTCTTTCATTGTATCAGTGTTATTTCGCTGTACCAGGGCATTACAAATTCTATCTTTAACCTCATATGATGAATACAGAAATGAAATTATTAAATTAGCTTCTTTTGCAAATCAGTGTAGTGCATTTGGAAACGTATTGTTAAAATTTTGTATTCCCTTTTATGCTATTTGGCATGAGTATGTCTTTTCAATTATTATACAGTTGTATCTACCTAATCTTATAAACCATGTAATTTTGGGCTCTGAATTTGCATGGGTTTTTTCCTGCATGAGAATTTGGGTTAGTTAGTCAGTTGTACTTTGTAGGCATATGCCTGGAGATCTCATGTTATCCTCTCAAGTACAATGAACTGATATCTCCCAGCTTACTTACTGTAGCCAGTAGGCTTTGTTCGTATCATCTATGTTGCCAGTTAGGTTGACCCAGGCTAGTCATAGACACATTATTTTTCATAACATTAAATTATCAATTGACCGGATAGCTATCTTTGCTGGTATCACTTATGTCTAGACGGCACCTATTTATGGTGAAAATTTTTGCCAGATTTGCAAATTATTTGTAGTCATCTATATTATATTTTCCGATATTGAAGACAGTTAATCGGCAGCAGAGCTGCCACAAACCGATAAATGAAATGCCACTTTTTGTAGTGAATATTGGGTCATTACGTACTTGTAAAGTGTCAATTGAGATTTTTTTGCTCTGGTTTAATTAAGTTGCATTTCGTTGAGTTATAATGTATTGTGGCTAAAATATTAAAATTAAAATGTTATATTTTAAATTCAAACATAATGTAATGTTTTGATATCTCAATCCAAATCACCATGGGCAATTCATTCAATGAACAGTTCATAACAATGAAGATAGATAAGTGCTAGCGATTATGGTCAGCTTTGAAACTAAAATTAATATTAATAAACTTCATTTTGTCTAAAGAGGGTGTTGTTGATATATGCAGATTTGTCCAGCTTATACTCTCATTATAGCCCAGGATATCCAGGGAATGTTGCCAATAATATTTACAATATTTGACTTAATAGATTGGTTTATTTTTTAAAAATCCTATTCACATGAATTATCCTGTAATATTTAAAAATCTTTTATGGAACAATTTTACCAATCTTGTAAAATCTCTTCAAATCAACAATAATCAATTGTAAAACTGTTTATAGGTTCAACATTAAAATGAAGTATGTATAAAGAATTCCGCTAATGTTATAATGTTAGTCTTAAATTTAAAACCAAAATATAGTTGAGACTTTATCACATCTTCACTAAGTATATAGGAGAAAGTACAACCTGAATTGCACTTGTGGTTGTATGCTTGTTTGTACCTCGTGTTTTCTTACAGGCTGTTGACCTCTATGCTCCATATTGCTCTCGTAGTATTTGCAGCGTGTTATATATGTTATTGGCAAATCCCTCAAAGTCCTGTTAACAGGAATTCATTTCGATTCCCCAGGAATCATCTTCAGCCCTTATGGCTAGGAGCGTTTTCTTCAACACGAGAGATTTATAAATCTGTCAGTCCGTCAGTATAAATCCCTCAGATGACAGTGAAACATGTATCTAAATTTATGCTAATAAAATTTGCTGTTAAGTTTTTACTAGAATTACCAGTTACATTACATCTACTTAAAGAGTGCAATGTTTTATTGCAGAAATTCATTGTAAAATGTGATAAATCATGCAATTTAGTTTGCTCAGTGTTAATTAAGTGGTAATTTCTTAGCAGATGATCCAGATGAAAGGCAGCGTTCACTGAATAGTGAGGACACGGACATGAGACAACGGTTTTTGGATGATGATTGTGGTGGCCATGATATAAACGTCTACAACATTATTCTCCAGGCTGATGAGCAGTTGAAGAATGGCACAATTACTTCTCGTCAGTACAATACATTACTCACACAGGTTAGTACAAATTTTAGATTAAACACTTATTACTGTCCAGTCATTCTAAAGACAGTAATGAGCAAACTTTTATTTGGGCAGTCCAAAAGAAACAAAAGTACATGAGGTGGGATAACATAGTTGATTAAAAAAAGCTGTGTTGGAGTATTTTACAAAATGGGTAGTAATATTAAGCTGTGTTGGCTATTACCTGAACAGTGGAGTGTACGATAAATGAGACTACTTGCATCTGGTATGAAGACGATCAGAAGTGAAATTAAAATTCTTTGTTGTACCACTTTTCCTAAGTTTTTATTCTCAGAAACAATTATTGCTCACTTGTAATATACAACATACTCAAATATCCATGTTAATTGGGCCCGTAACATGTTAAGATAAACTCCTTGGCATAAGATGTGAAATTTGAGAAATCCATTTTCTGTAAGGACCTGTAGAAATCAAAGTTACATCTATGCCAGTTCATACTAACCAAATACTAATTAAGTGACTTATAATATCCTACTGTGGCCACTGAAATACAGAAACAGATGAATATGCAACTTTTTCCAATTTTGTAATTACCTGTATACTTTTTTTTTTAATTTGGGTTCCTGCCACATCTTCCTCCTCCTAAAATTCCCTTCAGGCTTCTCTTTATGCCTCAAAAAGGCATTACAACAATACAGATCTGTAATGCTGTTGGTTATAATCTTATTATGTTATTTTTAGGTTATACAATTGAATGAAGTCCAGAAACTACGAGAAGCACAAAGGAAAGACAAGCTAGAAGATAAAGAAAACTGGGAACGAAGCAGGAGGAGACGTGGTCCTCCGCTAGCAATGTCTCCAGATATTGGACAGTTGTCACCAATTAGTGCAGATGAAGACAGTGAAGAAGGTAAACCTTTAACTGTGTAACTTTTGATTTTAGTATATACAGTGTTTTGATGGCTTATAGGAAATCTTAGCTTTAATTGATATTTATTGCATGATTATGAAAACTTCATGACAGATCTGTGTACAGGATTAAATTATAGACTTAGTGAAGTTGACTTTAGACTTTACATTTCTTGCCCTGTGGTAACTTTGAAATGTTATCGATTCTCAATATACCATTTGTGCTTTTCTCCTTAACTTTTTAAATGCTCTTCTTTAAATGCTCTTAAGTATTGATGGTCAACTTATATACACTTTAAGCTCCACTTACGTCACCAACAGCCGAGGATGGGGATGAGTTGTTTCCCCGAAACTAGTCCAGGAAAGAATGTGACGTAAGTGGAGCTTAAAGTGTATATAAGTTGACCATCAATACTTAAGATTCATTAGTTTCACTGTTTATATCACTTCCCACGTTTATCGTTTTATTATATTTTTAAAGGCTATTTATTTACTGCTTCCTGTTTGTGACTAGCATGTGTACCCCTGCATTTTTCTTGTGTGATATCTTCTATCATCTCCGGTTTTCTTATACAATTCCATTGGCATTTTCTCCTTTCAGGTTCTGTTCCTCCAATGGGAGCTAAGTTTGACATTGATGAAAGGTTACTCCTACAACCAAGACTTCCTCCCACCGCATCAGTACCATCTCCTCCCGAACCTTCAATACCACCAAGTGGGAAGTTCCAGCCTGGTCCCGCTCCATGGAGTGACATGGGACATCCTCCAATGGTTAGTGGCAACAACAGATGGGAACACCCAAGACCATGGTTGCAAGGTGCTCCTCCTCCTTTACCTTCAGGACCTATGGGTCCGGGTCATTTACCACCACATGTGCAGCCAGTACACATAGTCAATCAGCCACCACCACCACAAGGTGCTCCTTTTCATCGGCCTCCAGGACCTGAATTTCGACCAGTTGGTAATTTTGGTGGAATGCAACGTTGGGGAGCTCCTCGATTTCAGTCACGTGAATTAGATAGGTAAGTTTCTGTTATTACTTTTTTTCAGAAGTAACATCCACAAAATAAATCTTGCACGTAGATTGGAAATAATTTTACTACTTTACAGCTAACATGAATTTTCTTCATCCATATATGAAATTGGAGGGACGAAACCTCCCTATTTTACAACCATTACCATTATGCAACAAGTCTATAATGGCATTTGTTGAGACATGATTATATTTATGAGACGAGCGAAGCTAGTTTTATAATTTTCATACGAGTATCTTAATTGCATATCACTGTTTTTGTTCGTCCATTAAATGATTAATTTTTGAGATCTTAAATTCATCAAACAGCTGTTAGTAAATTCTCATCATCTCATCTCATCTCTCGAGATAGCAGATGGCCTGCGGTTAAGTTGAAGCTTCTCTTGGCCATTTTAACCTGAAACCAACTGGCTTTAAAACATGTGATTAACTCATATTAGTGTAATATTAAAATTAACATGAAAAGAATTGATTTTATTTTAAATACAGGTTGTTTATTATGCAGTTTCATTTTCTGCTCTCTAGGTTTCAAGATGCGTGTGTGTTCAATATTAATTGATATCACGACAGTGTTAAATGAGAAACACTACTTAAGTGGATGTCATTAAGATATCAACAGTGGCGGTTCATGAAATTTTGAGCTATTGTGCTGCATAATAAAGTGATATATATATAATATTTTCCTAAATGAAAAATTGCATGAAGTAGTAAAAATTCAGTTAAAATACTGGATGTGGCTAGACCAGTGGTTCCCTTCCTTTTTCAGCTGGCGACCCACCTTTCCTTATCGGAATACCTCCACACCCATGGTGGAGTAAAAAACCTTATTTGTATCATATCCCTTCCTTATGTATATATAATCTACCATCAAATATTGCAAATATATATAAGCTTATATATGCTTTTTTGAAGATACAGATTGATTATTGATAAACAATTTGTGTTCTGATTTGAAAATGGTTGACAAAATATAAGCACTTTGTAGCGAAACAGTTATTTATTTAACAATAGATATGTGTTTGCAATATATGCAACAAATGGTTTCATACTCACTAACAAGTGTTTCTAGGTGAAGATAAAAACTACAATTATAAAAGTACACAAAGAACCAAGAAAACAATCAAAACACAATTTGATTTGTTTCGATTTTTCTTATCTTTTCTGATGGTTTCTGATAGTTTTAGGATCGAGTTGCGACCCACCTGTAACCCTTCCGCGACCCACTGGGCTAGACCATATTAGTTCATGCTCTTAGTTTTGATTGCAATTACAGTTTTTAAAGAAAACAGGATTCAGGAAATAAAATCAATTTCTGCATAAACTATATTTTATTGCTTAAAAACATTGAACCCTCCATTTAAAGTAAAAAATTCTATATCCTTAGAAAAATGTTAAATCAAGGTTCTGCTGTACTTACGTAGTTCCCTTACTGCGAGGGACAGAGATCACTTGTCTGCACTATTAGCATTAATTTGTGAGATATTTAACAGCTTAATTACTATTCCTTTTTTAGGCATTTTGAACCTCGTTTAAGCCGTCCAGACAACAGGTTCCGAATGATGGGACCTCGTGAACATCGTCGCTCATCAGCTAGTGGTGAACTCCCTCTAGCAGATCCTATGCTTCTTGATCTTATAGAACAAGACACTATGAGAACTATAAACATTGATGGTGTGCCTAGAGAAATAAGATTTTATGGTGATACAGCTATAGTAATGTTGTCTTGGGACGACCCAAGAGAAATAGGATTCCAGAGTGGAACTAGGAGAATCATATTTGATGAGAGAGAGTCAGTCGTCTGTGCTCTAAATGATACCTACAGGGATTTCATCATAGATGGCAGGTCGCATAGGTGAGTATCAGAGAGATGTTTTAAATCTTAATTACTTTACAGATACTTAGTAAAATCCATTTCTAACGAAACTCGGGGGAGTGGAATCTTTTACTGTTTAAAGAGGGAAGTTTCCTTAAAAAGTGACTTGCCTAAAAAAATACTAAATTATAGAAGTGTGTGTAATTTACTGTATCTTAATACAATAGAGTCCCGCTATTCTGAACCCCGCTGTTCCGAAAATGTGCCTATTCCAAACAGAGTTCAGAAAAAATACCAATTTTTTTAAGTTAAAAATAGGAGAAATTAAAAAGACATTCATGAAAAAACGCACATTTATTGTTATACAAAGAAGTTAAATAGAGATGTACATAGAGCCTAAGCTTGATGAAAACGCCTGAAACCTAATTGGAATGAAAGCTGGTTACTTACAGCACATGTCGGCTCCATTTATGCAATTCCCCGCACTTAACAAGTAAATACATTGATATTATTCATGAAATCCACCTACTCCAAATGGTATTCGGTCCCAATTAGTTCGGAACAGCGGGACTCTACTGTACGTTTTTTGTTAGTAACACTGTTCAACGTTGTTGTGCTTCAACACAATGTAACTAAAGTAATCTTATTTATACATAATGCATAATCCTTTTTATTTTTCAGTATACGACTTGGATCTCCAACTCGCGAACTTTACATCGATGGCAAATGGTATGAATGTTTCTTTGGCGGCCCACCAATTAACATTGAAATTGGTGGAAAGATCCATTCTGTACAATTGGAAGGTCCCCCTCCACCAGTAAAGATTGGTTTTATGAAACGTACGGACTTAGTAGCTGGGAAAATAAACTTGATCATTAATGCTATGACCATGGTTCCAATTTTCTTAGATGCTAAACCACAGAGGTGAGTAATACAAGTCATAGCTAGAGTAGGATTACCAGATTTAAAATATCAAATAACAAATATATATATATATATATATATATATATATATATATATATATATATATATATATATATATATATATATATATATATACATACATACATACTCAGAAACGCATCAGCATGATACAAGAGGAAGCTCAAATCTATCAACAGTTAGTCATAATACTGCATTGTATAAACGCTCTTTTACCTATAATGGTATAAAAATGTATAATAAGCTTCCACTTTATATAAAAGAACAGCACACAGATAAAACTTTTAAAGAAAGTCTTCACAAATTTTTAATTGAAAAATGTTTTTATTCTACAGAAGAGTTTCTAGAAACCTAATTCGCTTCATTTTCTCATATACTGAAATTGTATCTCATGAATAGGCCAAGTATGTTTGTTTGTTTGGTTGTTTGTCATACTACAATATATTATGTTACACTTTGCTTTGTAATTCTGTATTTTGTATTTTAGAATTTCTGTATTTCTATTTCTATTTGTATTGACGTGTCCATTATTGTATGTAAGATAGAAGGATGAAAGTAAACTAAACTAAACATAACATTACATGGGAATCTTTTCAATAGGTATGCATCAAGTGTAAATTGTTCTGTTTTTGCATTTCAGGTTTGATATTGAAGAAAAGCCTCATGTACTTCGCTTTGTAGACGCTTTAACTACTGTTTTAATAAATGGACAACCTATGAAAGTTGAATTCGGTGGACTTCCAAAACCTATTGTTGTTCGTGGCAAGAAACATTTCATTCGTTTCTCAGTCTTGCCAGATGGAATCAAACCAGGATATGTTAAAATTATCAATATGGAGGGAAGACGATTATCATCTCCACCTCGAAAAGAAAATGAAAACAGCAATAGTGGTTTTGCAGCTGGAGATGAAGATTCAAATGATGCAAAATTCCAAATAGGACATGACCCGGTCTTACCTGTCTTAGGTAATATTCTCACCCTTTTTGTTTATAGAATATTCAAGATTAAGAAAGTAGCACCACAGTATAAGTATTAATACAGTACAGAAACTCAGCCCGTTTTTCTGCCAGCCGAGCATGCGCGCGCATTTACTAGCGATCGTAGCGGCCATAAAGTAAGGCTACAGAAACTACTCCGGGAAGTATGTAAATAAATAGGAGTGTTGTATTTATTAGAACACGCTATATTCGAAAGGACCTTATTATTCTGCTGTAAATTTCAGTAATAATAAAAGACAAAATCCTGAATTGCATTTCTTCACTTTCTTGAAACATCCAGAAAGGTAAGAATGAAAATAAGTAATATTTATTGTAGGTCTACTGGCTTACTTGTGATTCTGGTGTGGTTATGTTTCAAGTTACTTTAATGTAATATTTTTATATTTTATTCTGTTGTAATGATTTCTGGTGTATAAAATAGGTCATTAATGGTCGACAAGAAAACCTAGTAACAAAATATGTAAAATATTTGAGTGAAAATTACCGTCTATGCTTGACACACGCCAAAAACAGACAGTTTATGAATTCCTATAAAAACTCGTTAATTAAAACTGCTGTACTGACGGTGTCTTCAATTCCAAATGCTCCTGAATTTTTTGTTTTGTTTAAGATTGACGCTACATAGACCTACAATAAATTGAAGTCGTATATTGCCATATAAGGCAAAGAATCAAAATACACTGTCAACAATGACGTGCAGGATGAACAACGTGACAGACCTATAATATAATTTACGTAATTAATATGTAGGCTATTTATTATCATAATTTGAATTATAAATTATATTCAAGGGCAATGATTTTAAAGGAAAAATACTAGGCCTAGGTACAGTCCTTAACAGTAGCCTATGCAGGTATTGTTTACCTCTTCTTAACTAGAATATAATACATTATCTGTTTTATTATTTCTTAAATTTAAAATTAGATTTGCATTAAATAAAAATATTCTGTATTTTTCTCTTTTAACATAACATATTTTGCGATGTGTTTATGTATTTTCCCAAGCCATTTCATATGATGAGAATGTAGCTTTACTCAATCTCCGCATGGAGCGCTAGTGTCGTCCAGTCAACATGTTGTCATAGGACTTTTAACACACAGTTTCTTTACTGTATTAATACTTATACTGTGGTAGCACTCTTACCTCGTGTAACCAATTATTCAGAAGTAAAGTTTTCCTTAATTTACGCTTAGTATACTGTATTTACCAAATATGAGCTACAATTGAATTTTTAAATAATAGTAATAATAATAATAATAATAACATTATTATTATTATTATTATTATTATTATTATTATTATTATTATTATTTATTCACCATTAGATCTTTACATAAAGATTTTGGTTTCGTCAGTATATATAATTATATACAATCTCAGGTGAAATAAATTTTTGGCTAAAAACTACATGGGGCAAATAAAAAATAAAAAAATGTTATTGATGGTAGAAACAACTTTTAAAAATGTGACTTTTCTTAACATGTGCTACTGCTGGAATAGAGCAAAATGGGTACCGTGAAATTTTTTTAGCCGCACAAGAGTGCGATAGCAAAAAAAGTTGAGAACCGCTACTCTACAGTACATAATAAGACAGAAAATCTATTGATAATGCCACTCAGTTTGCCAAAATTATTTTTAATGAGTTTTTGTGTTTTATCAGGTAATGCTTCAAGAGCTGGAAGAGGGCTTAGAAGAACATTTGGCTCAGAAAAAGGCAGAGATTCTCCTCAAGAATCGGAACATGCCTCAGGTGGTTCACCTGGCCATTTCCATACAGACAATGCTGTAATGGGCCCCGTTGTTCCTGTTCACCAACCAAGACCTAAGCAGCGTAAGTTCACTTTTATATTTATGTGTTTAGAGCAAAAAAAAAAAAAAAAAAAAACATATAGTATAGTTGATAACGACTGTGGAACTTTATACAGTGAAGCAACTATAATAAATTTAATTTACTATATGGGTTAACATAACACACTTTTTGCTTCACCATATTTTGGTATGACGTATTTCAAGGTGCCTCCTGCCCATTTTCAACTCTGTCAACTCAGAGACAGAGTGAAGCAAAAAGTGTGTTTATGTCAACTCATATAGTAAATTAAATTTATTTAGTATAGTTGATTTAAATCTTTAGATTGCTATACATTCTGGAACTAAAGTATTATGCAAAATTCAGTTCATATTGCAGATAGATATTAGTATTGAATTATCAAGGTTGAGATATAATACTGTACTTAAGTATGCTAATGTGTCAGAAAATTATAGACTTAGACTAAAAAATTGGCTTAGCACCTGTCACTGTAATCAGGTTAACAATAGGAGCAACATTCCCTTAAGGGGGCATATTGGTTTCAGTCCAAAAATGGCAAAATATATATTTCTTCTTAGAAAGCAATCACACTTTCATCTTCTAATTGGGGCAAAAAAGTCTAATAAATAAATAAAAAAATATAAATAAATAAATATTAATATTGTAACATTCTAAATGTTGTTGTTGTTGTTGTTTGCTAATGCTCAGGAACTTGGATTTCCTCCATTCTCCTCCGGGCGTTCCAACAGTATTATTTTTAAAGGTCATATAAGCAAAACTACGTACAGTGATTGAAATATCTGCAACATAAATATTTTAATTTCACAAAATTTTCATATATTTTCAATTAACTTTTATTTTTAAAGAAGAAATTAACTATAAATGTTGTTCAGTAATGACTGTACTGTTCACAAGTAAGAAAGACTTTCATGCAGTATCATTCGTCGTTAAAATAGTTTTGAAAAATAAAACGTACAGGAAACGAGCATTAAACATACTTAAATATGGAGAAGTGGCATGGCATGTGCTTACACGTTATTAATTTTATATGTTGTAGTCAAGTGTTGTATTCACATACAACACGAAATACACATATAGTCACAAAATTTTAGGTTTAATCATACATGCAGAATAGTACGTTTTGTCACATAGGCAATCTTGTAAATAACATAATTTTAGTCTATACTGTAATATCATTGTGATTCACATAGGTTAATATTGTTAGTAATATCTAACTTTAGAATTTTAGACAGATTTGAGCTAAAATTATTGTGACTTATTGTGACCTGGAAACAACCTGAAATGTCTTGAAAAGAATTCAAATTCGAAGCAAATTTTACCACTTTGTTTTAGATTATTTAGTCATGTAACTGAAAAAATTGATATTGTGAAAAGCTAAACTATTACAGTCAACTCCCGATTATCCGGGATAATGGGTGGTAGCCACCTCACGGATAAACGAAAACATGGTTAAAAGAAAATTATACCTAAACATACTGTAATTGAAAGATTATTTAAATCATACGTAGGCCTATGTAGAAACGTCTTGCAGTGCTAGAATCATTCACCATCAGAGGTTATAAACTGTTTCAGCACAACAATAAAACACTAAGACTACTGTATTAACAGTTTGGTTTTGGCACTTTCAAGGAATTTTTACACTTAGCTGAAATAATCTGTTAACACTTTTTGTTTTTTGACCGCATTTTCCGTCTTGCAAATATCGAAACGGAGCCTGCGTAGCATCAACTTATCACTAAATGAACTATCCTCCTCCTCTTCTAAATAGTCCAACAAACACCCTAGATGTTCAAGGGCTACTCCATGTAAGTAAAAAAATTAAAGATTTTTTTAAGGAATAGCTCAACGGTTAATCCGCACCCGGATAATCGGGAGTTGACTGTACTCTAATAATGGAATCGAGAATTATAAGGCTTATGGATAATATTTTTTTTAATAACGTGAAATAAAAATGGGCAGTAATAAATTGTCAGTGATGTCATACTAAAGACATTCAAGTGATACTGTTTCGGAAAAGTTTGGCAGATTGGTTTTGGCATCTAAAGTTTTGATAGCTTTGCTTTCACTTGTCTCTTTAACAGTTAATATCCTTTATCTTTGGGATGTTTTAGGAGTTCAGTAATATGTTTCACATTATTAGTTTGCTTTTACTAAAAACATGATTTTATTTCCAACGTTTAGTAGGCCCAATGCCTTTGGAAATGCTAACAAGCTTGATGCCTACGGTGATGGCACCAGCTTCTGGCTGCAGCTATCAGGTAGAGCAAGACTCACAAGATGGGCAACAGAAACCACCAGCGTTGCAGCAGCAAGCACCAGCTCAGACACCTGGTATGTTGTTTGAGAGGGTAGTAATAATTAAAGCTGTTTGAAAAAATTGTTCTTTTTAAAAGATTTTTGTTTTAAAATCCAAACCCCTGTGACTTTCTGCTTACTGTGCTATAAAAGTTTCTATTAAATATGAAGGAATCTATACTTTTCTTGTCCTTGATTCTTAGTGAACATTTGATGGATCTTTGTTAACCTGAAAATAATATGTTTTATTATCAGCGCAGAAATAGTTACTGAAGTGTAAGGGCCTGTATTACCACCTGCCGACAGTTCCTCCCGATACGTGACTTCCAGATAGCTTAACTGGAAGATGCCTTGTAAAACCACTGCTGAACTGCTATTGGCAAGAACGCAGTAAAATTTTGTAAAATGATCCTTAGATCGTTGAGCAAAGAGGTGTTTATTGTAGTTCGATAGTCCTCCGCTAGGTGTGGCAGCTCGTATTTGTATTTGTACAATTAAATTACATAAGAACATATAGTTTTTTAAGTGCATTAGTCGATTTGTGCTATTCTATTTTATTCATATGTGAGCCTAAAATTACATTTTTGTGTAAATTAAATCTTCCAGCATCAATTCTGAAATTCAGGTGGCCAGGAAGCTACAGAGTGCTGCCATCTTTTTTCAGCCAAGCTTCCGTAACTAGCAGTTAGCCACTCCATCCTCCTGCTAGCTTATCAGGGAGTTGTCTTTCCAGACAGATTTTGTCAGGAGTCCATAGTATGCAATTCTTGGCCAACTTCCAGATAGGTTCTCTATCTGGCAGATAAATATGATATCAGGTGGTAGTCATACAGGCCCTAAGTATTTCACTAGAAATTCTAATTTTATACATCACAAAGTACCTCAGTTAAATGTGGTACTGTTGGACTTTGTTATTCTCTTTGCAGGAATTATAATTTTTTACCACAAGAGATTAAGGACATTAGAAATATAAAGACTTGCTTCAAAGGCCAAATTTTATTTCTGTCCACAACTAGCTTTCATGATTCCTTGCTTTCTGTTCTTACTATTACATTTATGACTTTTGTGATAATCTTAGTATTGTACTCCATGTTTCATTAGATTATTTTAATAGTTATACGTTTTCCTAATTCTTAGTAAATATTTTGTTCTCTGTGTATCATACTGTACTGCCCCTAGTTATGAGCATTATTGCTTTTTGGGCTCTGATGAATAAGTAAACAAAACAAAACTGCGCAAATTAACATAATGTAATGTTTCATAATGTTTTAGTAGGTGTTTCGGAGCCTTCAGTGCCTACAACCAGTGCAACCGTCGGCATCCCATTCCTGCCTGTGGAAATAAATGTGGATGAGTTATTTCAGAAGCTTGTAGCCACTGGAATTGTGCCAACATCAGAAAAGGCTGAAGTAGATAGCAAGAAAGAAGAGGAAGTACGCTCCATTAAACATGTGGACTTCAAACAACCAGATACACTCAAAGTGTAAGTTTTTCTGAAGTGGATTTCATTATCTGAGTTCAGAGTGCACAATAAATTGAATAATTAAAAGCATGATGTTATATTGAAATACAGTAGGCTACTGTATATACCCGAATACTACCCGCCCCCGAATAGTACCCGCACCCAAATTTTTCAAAAAGAAGTTTGAAAAAAAAAATCTACAGGCCCATATATACAGTTATTTTGCCAGTTTTATTCTTAATTAAACAGTTATAATTAACGTTTCGTATCATAAAATAATTAAATATGGTAGCTAAAATGCACTTATAAAAATAACGTGCATGGTAACAGCCCGCCGAAATCTCGCAGTCTTATACGCGCAGCGTAATGCCTCAACAACATCACTCTTCATTCTGCGGGAATCACCCGCGATGACGTTCATCCGACTCGGTCCGACCCAAGGTTATAGTCTGGAAATTTGCCGAACTCTACTGAACTTTTTCCCGAATTATTGTACTGCACGTGCGCCGTGACTGCACTGTTTGTTTGGCGTCTCTATGCGGACCACGTGCATAAGAAAGCATCTTCTTTGTTTCATTTTCCTTTCATTACAGCTTCATTATTGTTATACTATTAGCCTACTGTGGTGCTACTACAAAGCATCGTGCTATAATGAGCCGATATGGTACACAATTGTCAAAATTCAGATAAGAGGAGTCCAGTATTCAAATAATACCCGCACCCCAGTTTTTCGTTCACGATTTTTGCAAAAAATATGCGGGTAGTATTCGAGTATATACGATATTTTGCAAAATTAATATCAGTGGGAATTTGTCAGTGAGAAATACAAGAACTTCAGCTAGTGGTATTAAATTGTATTGGAAGTTAACACAGTGAAGTTATATAACATAATAATTATATAATGAGTTGAATTTAACTCTA
Source organism: Ectobius pallidus (assembly GCA_964059195.1). Classification (NCBI taxonomy): domain Eukaryota; kingdom Metazoa; phylum Arthropoda; class Insecta; order Blattodea; family Ectobiidae; genus Ectobius; species Ectobius pallidus. Next base: position 140,856,456 of record CAXKWD010000008.1, read on the forward strand.
AACTTCACTTTTGGTATAGTTTACCTGTCTGTTTCGGTGCCTTCGCTACCATTGTCAACAGCTATACTTGAGTTACCGTGGCACCCTCCTGCGGATGTTGTACAAATTTTGAGATGTGGTCCTCATTGGTTGGGATATCAAAGTTCTTGTGAATAAAAATCCTCTCCCAGACCAAAAGTTCCTTTTGGCCGCAGACACATTTCAATAGTTCTGGATCCCTGTCAACTTCATGACTTGCATCCCAAAAGAGTGCCGCTGATTTGTCTGTATTTTGATATTTGATGTGTCTTACATGTTCTTTAATTCTAACTTCCAATACCCTCTTGGTTTTTCCTACATAGAACTTTTTTACCATCATTACATTTAAATTGGTAGATGCCTGATTTTTTACTGTGGTGGGGGTTCTGTAAATTCGAAGATTTGAGTAGTTTTTTAAAGAGTATCTGTTTGCTGGTGCTGTTGTGATGCCATGATTTTTGAAAACTTTTCTGAATTTGTCAGCCCAAGGGTAGAATGTAATTTTCTTGTATTTCAAAATCATCTCTGTTGGTTTGAAGGTAGTGATCTCTCTGGTTTGTTTGTTTGTTTGTTTGTTTGTTTGTTTGTTTGGTTTGGTTTGGTTTGGTTTTTTTTTTTTTTTTTTTTTTTTTTGCACACTTGTTGATTTTTTTGTCGATTAGTTCTCTGCTGTACCCATTGTATTGTATTCTGCACTGGAGTAAATTGAAGGTGTGTTAAATTCAATTCATTATATGATTATTAAGTTCAGCTAGTAGATTTTTAGGGTTCCTTTTTCCTAAAAGTAAAAATGTGGATCTCTTATGTCTTCGTACATGTAAAATGTGCATTGCAATAAATGGATACAATGGTTATAAACCATGCAAGTGACTGTAAACTGCTCCAGTGAATCTTTCTCCGTGCTCTCAACCACTAGCTACGTAGCTATTAGAGCGAGACCCATGTATGAAGTCGAATATTGCCGATCTCAGCTTCGGTGAGAAGTCGTGTAACAGTTCCGATCTCAGGAAGAGGCACTTTGGTTTCCTTGTTGAAGTGTAGACTTAGAGAGGATTCTTTCAAATTGCAGCAATGTTTTAACACACAAAAGAAGCAATTTGAAAGAGCATAATGTGCCTACAGTGGCTATTTTTTCTTTAGGATAAATATGTGTTCAAGCTGTCTTCTTTGTAGGCCTATTATAATATAGTAATAATGTTCAAAATAATCTGACTTTTTTATGAAAATGAAACCTCTTAAAAAAAAAAATAACACCACTTTTCCAGATAAAATAACCTCACCTTTTGCAGGTCACTACTTATGTCACATACATTTTTTCCCCAACTTTGTAACTTGCACTCATTCCAATAAATGGTATCTCTAATACATATTCTTTCTCGTGATAGAACCAAGTTTCAAGGTCCCAAAAATAAATATTTGCCCACCATGCTCATTGAGGTATCACTGGAAAGATTGAGCCACACTTCAAAACAACATTTTTTAAAATAAAACGGCTAAAAACACACATATTGTATTTAATTTTTGAAATAGGAGATGAGTGCTGTGATGCAACCTGCCCACCCTAAATGATACACTGATAAATCGAAAAGAAACGCATGATTGTCCAGAAATTACAGATGTGCTATGATCACATCCAAAATCCTTGACTCGTGCAGTTTACTGCATTCATATATCCTGGTTGAAACAAAGAAAGAAAAAAAAATTGTTTTGTACTTATAAACATATTCAAAGAAATGCTGTCCAGTGGAAAAATGAGGAGAGAGAGAAATTCGTTTTGAACCGATTTGACGGTGACTTGGGTGATGAGTGGTTGGGGGTTATTAAGAGAACAAAAAAGAATAGACATGTTATACGCTTTCCTCTTCCTCATGTGGATGTTATAGAAGAGTCCCCGTATGAAATACCTGTGGAATGGATTGATAAGCATTTTCGTAATACCAATTTTTTCTCCCTTTCTAATTGTGCGCATTCCACTTACAACGGAAGTGTTTCTTATGACACGGACAATTGAGAGTTTTTCTCTTCTTGTAAACAGTCACCTGAAGAAGGTCTTATGTTTAGACCGAAACGTTGTGTGTTGTAATTTCAAATAAATATCCACTTTAAACAATTTTTGTTTAATTTTATGTCAATATAAAATTTTTTTATTACAGGCGACAACCTGGTGTAGTAGCCATTCTTTACTCAGGAATTCAATGTAGTTCATGTGGTGTTAGATTCCCTCCAGAACAGACAATGAAATATAGCCAGCATCTTGACTGGCATTTCCGACAGAACAGACGAGACAGAGACAACACACGTAAAGCTCAGAGCAGAAAATGGTACTACGATGTGTCTGATTGGATTCAGTTTGAAGAAATTGAGGATCTGGAGGAAAGAGGTGAGTTGATATACTGTATTTTATTGATCAACCTACAGTCATCTGTTTCTCTTTCGTTATTACGAGGAGTATTTCTTATATGCTCAGAGAAGTGGAGGTACTTTTTTATTGAATACTTTTTTTTTAATGTGCATATGTATTTATTTGGCTTACAATAAGCATATGCCATATTGGCCTGAATATAAGACAATGTTTTTTTCCCCTCAAAATGTGCTTATAAAAACTATTCTCATCTTATATACGCAGCCTTAGACTTTCAACAATTCTCCATTCATGAATGCAGCTGAGTAGCGGGAATCCCCACGCAATGACGTGCATCCTACTCATGGTCAAAGTCACGCGGAAATTCATCGAACGTGACTGAACTTTATTTTTCCCGAATTTGTGTTTCTCCTTGTACTGCCATGTACTACACCGCTTGATATCTATTCTCTATGCATAAAGCTTTGCTTCACCATCATCATGGCAGACCACGTGGAAAAGAAAGCATCTTCATTGACTCAGTGCGTAAATAAAGGCGAGAGAAGAAGTTACGACATGAACTTCAGAATTCCATTTTATGTGAAGCAAAATGTACTAATAAGGTATTTTATTTTTTTTGTAACTACCCAACTATTTGTAACTACCCAACTATTTGTAATTTATGGTCGTCTTATATATGAGAACGTCTTATATTTGGGCCAGTACGGTAATTTAAGTCCTTTTATAAAAAGAGGCCTTTCCAAAACTCAAGATTTCCCTTGAAAAATAAAATTTTGTTCAAATTTACTCAAAATTTAAAAATGTTGGTATAAAATTACAATATTTCAGCTAGAAGTGTTTGAAACAAAAGATTTTCACTTTATTAATGGTAATAACCACAATTTGTGAATGCATCACTTATGAAAACTCGGTATCGTAGTGATTACTATCTGTTGTAATCTCATCCTGGTAATATGGTATGTAAAATAACTGGTATCTATTATGCATTCCTTAACTTCTCAGAGTTACAGCAGTTAATGCAAATCATGTGTAAATTCTTTTTTATGGTTATTATTTTAGTTTGTGTATGTAGTATATTGATATCCTTGCTTGATGTTATGTTTTTTCAGCACAAAGTTGGTTTGAAACTCAACAAGCTACAGGAGAAGAAGAAAAAGAAATTCAAGAGGTTCCTAGTGTTTGTGCAGGAGAAAATCCTGAAGACACATTCTGTGATGTTTGCCATGATAAGTTTGAACAGTTTTACAACGAAGAGAGGGAGGAATGGCACCTTCGTGCAGCAGTACGAGTGGATGGAAAAACCTATCATCCACTGTGTTATGAAGATTATAAGGTGAGTTCAGTATTTTTGACAGATGATTAATTTTTATGGGTTCAGAATGAAAATTAAAAAGGCTTACGTGTTCAGGAATGACAAACTCAGGCTCCTCGAGAGACTGTGTAGTTCTTACTTCAGTTGTTACTGAAATGACCTCCTAACAATTGACACGAGCAGTTGAGAAGAAGAATACTGTTTTTCATCATGGAAAGACTTCCTGTTTGTTCTTTTCTACACCAATTAAATACATTCATTGTTTCAATAAACTCATAAAATTCAGGTACAATATTATTTAAACATTAAGGAAAATTTCAGGAATTGTTGTGGTTGTTAACTACACTGTATATAGATATATAAGCATTCATGAACCACAGATTATTGTCTCTGTTGGACATTACATGAGAATATTATAGGAGAAAAATTCAATCAGTCATAGGAGAGAGGTTCCATCTGGCGCTGTGAATTGAACTCCAGCTTGGCTCAGTTGGTAGAGCATTGGCGCGAATAGCCAAAGTCCTGGGTTCAAGTCCCAGTGTCGGAAGAATTTTTCTCCTATAAATTTCTCTTATACTGTATGTACCCTTTAATAATAAAGAGAAAGGGTTACGTATCTTTCCCCTAAGGACAACAAAAATGAAAGTGGGCATGCCATCTGTAGCTAAGTATTTCAGGTGATGTTTTGCACCATGCATTATAACGCTGCTGTGTTGTGATGTCGTGCAGGCTTCTGTAAATCACTCTCTGCTTCAAGGAAGACGTGCTGTGCTCATGTTTTGAAGAAAACTGACGAATTATTTGCCGTTGTTTGTCCATTTATGATTACAAAATAAATTTTTAAAATAATTCACCACCAACCAGTTTGTACAGTGAATAACGTGAACAGTGAAAGGGTTAATGAAGATCTGTTGAGATAAGAAGTTTCCCCTCCAATTTGAGTTTGTCATCCTAGCATTCGTTGTGATATGTATCAGTATATGATATGATTTTATGTTTTAATTCCTTAGGCATCTTTGGAAGAACCTTCAGTTACCGAAGAACATAAGGAAGACGATGCAGAGAAGAAGAAAGAGGGGGAGGATGATGGCAAAAAGGATGAAGTTGAAAGTGAGGTGAAAGAGGAGGAAGGTGTAAAGGAAGAGAAAACTGAGGAAGCTATGGATACATCCGAACCTGTAGAAGTAAAGACTGAAGTGGTGGAAGGTAAGTTACTTTCTTCATTATTTTTATCCATATCAGGAGTGGATCAGTTGAAACTATATAAGATGATTATTTTTGCTCATTTTGGGACAATACAATAACTTTTACAAATCAACCAAGGCAAGAGAAAAGTTGGATTGGAAAACTGAAGAATGAAATGTTTGGGTTGGTATTAAACCTTACTTCCATGTTGGGACTTATTAAGACAATTTTAATATCCAATTATGGGTTCAAAATACATTGAAAATTTTTAAAACATTGCAAAGGATCAGCTAAAAGTATTTACTTAATTTATTGTTTAATTTTGCATTTTTACATACTTTTCTAAATTATGGTCTGCATTTTACTACTTTTTAATGGAATAAATTCTGGTACAGATAAAAAAAAAATAAAAAAATACTGGACCAAGAGAACAAGTGGGTTAAGCTAAATTTAATGAAATTAAATGCAGAGTATTTGAAGTACCTTTACACGTGTTAGTACAAAACAGGATTCCTTAAGGCTGAGATTCATATTGTTCTCTGGCTGTGGGTGATCTTTTTGCCTTTTGCTAAATGGCTTTATAAGTAACTACAGCGATACTCAATTTTACACACTTTGATTTTATATTTTCCCACATTTTAATTAAATTAAATGTCCCAACTTAACATCTTAAAAAAAAAAAATCCCCATGGCATTGCATCCCTGAAGAGACTAGGTCTACCATGTGACTGCTACGTCATCTACCACAAGCAGAAGACAGGATTGGGGGACATGTGGTCAGCATGAAACTATGCACACTGTTTTCACTATTAGGTGTCTTTACAATCCCCATCATCATTAGTTGATCCTACTGGTCAACACCAGATTACCAGTCGGAATCAGCTGATGATGGGAATATCCATTTAAACGATTGTTCTGGGTAAATACACTTCAAAGTGAAGTTAGTGTGCATATTTTCGTACCCATTCTTACTACAGATATTAGCCATATCATAAAAAATATTCAGATTCTTTGTGTCGCATGCTATTTATTTAGAAATGAATATGTCTTACAAACTAATATTGAAATTTATTAAATAAATGACAAACTTTTCTTTTTCTTTATTAATCTGTTGAAGTACCTCAAAACAGTTCGAAGTTGTAGCATGTAATTCTCAGTCAGCAGTAGAAAGATTGTAATTCTAGACATAGGAGAAATGTACTTTGCACTTAACTGCATATTTTATTTGAAAACTCCAAATCGTCTTTGTAAAGCAAGTTAACTGAACCCCATTAAAAAGTATGTAGTTATCGGTTATTTTATTCATTATTACTGGAAATTAATTTATTTTATGACAGTCTTTATCACATGCATACAGTATTGGTAAAAGATTGATTTCTTGACAATGTTACTGATGAAATTTACATGCTGCAACAGCAGAGGTTCAAATCCTATCCAGACAATGCAGATGTTTCCGACTATTAAACACTTCAGTAATATGTTCTTCAATCAGTTTTTATGAATACCTTCTCATTTGTTTCAATGGCGTGTTTCAAATCAAGTAGGAAATTTTATTGGGATGGAAGCTGCCTATCAGTGGAAATGTTAAATAAGAGGTTAAGTTGGTTCAGTTATGAAAACTATTTAATATTCCTCAATCTTGTGCCTTGTAAGAACTTGAAGACAGGTAGTTATAGTAAAATACAACATATTATTACTTGGTAAAAAGGTTCGTTTATCAATTTGGAAGAAACAGCAACGAAAATACCTTGAAAGGATAAAATAAAATTAGAAAAAAAAAATGAGATATGTTTTGTTTCATCAGAACAAGAAAAAATAATGAGTTGATACAGTCTGAATGTTTTAGGCCTTTTATTGCAAAAGTAATAAAAAATTCATTTCCAGTTAAAATACATTTTCAGTTCTTCTGATGCTATAAACTTATGAGGCGTGTTTTTAAAGTAAGTACGGATCATTTTTTAAAAAGTAATGGAACATTATTTTCCAAATACTTTATTACCATTCATTACTTTACACCTTACCCTATTTCTCCACATATTCACCGCTGTTATTCAGGCACTTGTAGTGGGAAACCAGTTTTTGTGTGCCTTCATCAAAGAATGATGCCACCTGTGATGAAAGCCATGTCTGCACTTCTTGTTTCACATCATCATTATCGTTGAAATGTCTTCCATCAAGGAATTTCTTCAGGTGAAGAAACAGTTGAAAATAGCTTGGTACCAAATCCAGACTCTAGGGAAGGTGGTTGAATTGTTCCCAACTAAATGATGAGACCATGACCAGGTATGATCAGGGAACAATTTGACCTCCCTCCCTACAGCCCGGATTTGGCACCAAGCAATTTTTATCTGAAGAAATTCCGTGGTGGGAAACATTTCAACGACGATGATGATGTGAAACAGGAAATGCAGACTTTGCTTTCATCATAGGTGCCATCATTCTTTGAGGAAGGCATACAAAAAATGGATTCCCATTATGACAAGTCCCTGAATAACAGCGGTGACAATGTAGAGAAGCAATGTAGGGTGTAAGATAATGATTGATAATAAAGTATTTTTGGGCAGTAATGTTCTGTTATTAAAAAAAAGAAAATTATTGGTACTTACTTTAAAAACATGCCTCTTTAAATTGGAGACGTGTGGTCATATGCCATTTAATTCCCAAATTAGGGCTGAAACAGACAGTAATATTGACGTGTCTTGAGGCTTCTTTGTATTAGGAATTAATAATGGTTTCTTTGGCTTCCAGCAGGATGATTTAATCCAAGCTTTTGGCAGCTAGCTCTGCTGCCATTTTCTGGGATAAGAACCCAATGACCTGTTTAAAAGCTAGAGAAACCATTATTCTTTCACACAGTGCTATTGTGACTCAAACATAATACAGAGATTTCTAAATAATATACAGTTAACTGATGAAAACGATGAGGCAATTGATATTATAGTCACCCTGGTTGTCACAGTTAGTATGACACCGACTTTCTGTGCTCAAGGTCGCAGATTACATCGTGGCTCAGGTTGATGGCATTTAAGTAACCATAAACCCGATCCCTTTTCATAATTAGGATGCTTCATTTTCTACATGAGATGAGCAAGCTTCAGATTCAATTGTAATATATTTTAACTCTATAAAAATTGCTTCTAGTCAGATAAGAATACAGTGAGCTACAACATACCTTTCCAGCAATGACAAACCTGGTTGTGCTATAAAGGCATTTACAGCAATCTCCCAAGGGTTCTTCCTTATCCATGCAAGGTTCTTCCTTCTTTTTAACCCCTTTGCTAGCAGAATAACTGGGTGTGAGATTTTGAATTTCCTGTGTTTTATGTAATCGTTTCCAGTGAAGCCAAGTAACATTCTCTATGCACAATATGGTGACATAAAATGTGGAAAATTCAAAATCTCATACCCAGTTATATCCATTATCTGCTGGCAAAGATTAATAATGTATATAGCTAAATGTTTTTGTATTAAAAAAATAACAAGCTAATCTTATTGGTAACTTATTTTATTAAGGTATATAATATACTATCCACACAGGCAAGTGTAATGGCACATTTCTGGAAGGATTGGGTTTTTCCCAGTTTGATTTATTCATATTTTACTACAGTGATATTAAACATTAATTTTTCATTAATATTCTTATTATATGACATTTTTATTCGGTTTGCCAACATACTATCATTGTTTTGAACTTACAGTGGAACACAGTTATCTGAATTAATTTGGACTGAAGTTTGTTCGGATTAATGAATATGTACAAAATAAAACATTAAAATTTGGAAAAAAAATTAATAGAAATAGTATAGAATACAATAGGAGCAGTATAGTTAGGTACCTTAACGGTAAATAATCACTGATTTTTCCCTGTACCAATTTCTAGGCTGACCATATAACCTTGGGTCAAAAATGGGACATGGGGATAGTAAAAACGGAGAAGCGGAAAAACTGACATTACAGAGTTCGCCTACCATTTTTGTTTCGTTTCACTGCTTGTTCACTGTAATAAATTTGAGTTATTTCTGGAGATTGTTATTAAAGCTACACTTTCCCCTTTTTGACATTGCCAGCATCTAGTTAAAGCTTTAAAAATAAAACTTAAAACTTCAAAAATGTGTGAAATTAAAACCTCTGACGTTCAGTAACAAAGCTACCAGTTTGTATACACAATAAAAAATTGTTTACTTTACCACACAATGTGATGTTTTCCCTGACAATAGGCCTACTTACTATCGAATAATGCTACTCCATGGTTATAGGCTATGAATAATAAATTACACTTGACCAATATTAAAGTATAATAGAATTTTAATTAAAAAGAAAATTTACATTTTCATTAAAACAATGGGATGACCAGAAAGTATGAAAATAACGGTACTGTCCCGTTCAAAACTGAATGTATGGTCAGCCTACAATCCTGAATTTTATTTCCTAAACCGAACTCAACCACACTTGTCAATTCCTCTGACATTTGACATCCACACCAAGAACAAATGTGAAATGGTCAGTTAGCTGAGGGTTAGATACAATAAAAGGTCTTAACCATTTCAAAAACATATTCACTCATCTATAGCATCTCAAATTTGGAAACATCAGCGAAGGGAAACACATGTTTTGACAGGACGCTGTACAGCAGTAGCCAGAGATGACTGTATTACAGGATCCATCAGAACAAGCTATGCAGCTATTTTTATAGCTTTTCCATCCTGTGCCGCTCATCCTTTTCTGAGTTATGTTGATCTAATCTAGGCATTAAATTGCCATATAGTAAAATGACCCCCTCCCCCAAAAAATCCATTAGCAAAATTTCAAGTGGAAGCCCCATTTGCAACTTGTGACAGTGCTATGTCTATTGTTGTGTGCTTACTGCAGTTGGTTATATTGTCGGGATTGTAGACAAGAGAAAAAAATATTGTAAACCTTGAGAACCGATCACTGTTATTGCAGCAGATTTCATTGATTTAACAGGCAAATTTTACTTGGCATGCTAACTATTGTGATGTACAGTGCCATCAAAAACTCTCTCCGCAGCCCTGGTTATGTTTGCCACTCATGCGAAGGTTGGTATTTCTCCCTACCTCCGTTCAGAGTAGGTCATGTTAACTATTCATGTTCGACTGTTTGCTATTGGTGATGAGTCAAAAACTGGGATAAGTAATTACATTAAATCTTAAAGTTTTTGAAAATAAATTAAAGTGAATGAATGCATTGATGCCAAGAGAGAGGTAAAAAAATTTTCAAAATCTTCTGTTGCTTGATAGCAGAACATTATAACCATATGCTAGTGCTGCCAACCGAATTCCATTTATTGGTGGATTCTTGCCTGTACAAGTGCTGCGGAGTGACTTATTATTGATGGCAATGTAGTAATTAGTAAAACTCTGTTTACATTGATTACTAAGATTACAAGGTATACATAACATTAATTTTTATAAATTCATTATATTGTGGTGTGGCGAGAATTCTGGTGATGCCCCCTGATACCTATGATATAATGGGCTTTCACTTTATTTTTAAAAAGAATTTTCAGTGGCCTTTAGAGGGCATTTTAACTTGTTAAAGGTTTATCCATTGGCGAAATTTGCTGTGATTGTTGATGTACTGAAGGAGAAGAATGTTACTACTTGGGTGAATCAATGCAGTTTAGAAAATATAAAATTTCACCTAACAGGCATGGGTGAACTCCGCTTCTAGGGTGGACATGTTTGTCATAATTTTATTTTCGTTATGCCCAATGTAAATCAGAAACTCGTCCATTTTTAACACACCTCTGATTCAGAATACCATTGACTCGGTTTGCCAAGATCTTATATCATAAGGTGACCATTCATCCTGATTTGGTTGGGACAGTCCTTTTTTTTTTAATATCTGTCCCGGAATTTTATGTATTTTTGTCGGGATGCAAAATGTCCTTTTTATTCTAAAAAAAGTACCGATTTTGTCAAGGTTTGTGAAAATAGCCTATATTATGGTGATAAAACTGTTGCACTTTAAGATGTATTTACTATGAGAAGAAAGTATACTTATGGGATATATGGCAATGAAAGAATGATATATTTTAATGATATTGTGCGCTTTACTAGTTTCTTATTGTAAGACAATGAATTCTGGGAAATAAGGCACTTGTTTCAGTCAGTTGGTCAAGCCAGTAGACCTATGATAGCATTACATGTCCTGATAGTTATTCATGAAAATGTGGTCACATTTTATCAGCAGCTCCTCTTCCCATTTTGTAAACGTGTGGGAGAGGAGAAGGCAGCATGTTACCGTTTTGACCTATGATGTACCATATTTAATACAGTGACCGAGCAAGATGGCAATGTCTTGGACTCGCATTCGGGAGGTCCCAAGTTCAAATCCCGGGGATGACCAATTTGACAGGGTTTTTTTTTCATGGTACAATAATATGAACATAATGATATAGTTACAGATTTAAATGTCTTTGTAAAATTGATATTAGAAAAAATAACATAATAATAATAATAATGAAACCACTGATTCACAAAATGCAGGTTTAGGTCTATTCCTCTGGCGTAATTCTTGAGAACTACACTCACAGCAAACGTTTTGCAGTTAGGCTTTTTACGGTTGTTATTATAGGGTTATTATAATGTTTGAAAGTGAAAAAGAATCAGAAAAAAATATTATTCAAGAGCTTTAGCGTAAACTTACCTTTTGTACACAGGGTATGCAAGTATGTTCAACTTTCCTGCCCCCCCCCATTTCTTCATGGATGTTGATTTCATGTAGCTTTAATTTCGCAGTAGGAAGTGTTAAAGCTCTTATGAACATACAGAACTTGATCAGTTAAGTATTTGGTGATTAATAATATCCACTTGAGAAATTTTAAATTGATACTTGTCATGTTTGGTCCTGATTTCCACCATGGAATATAAATATATGTGTAGCAAGATTGAGTCGGAATCAGCTGATGATGGCGGGAATACCCGTTGAAATGATCATCCTGGGTAAATATACCTTTTAAGTGAAGTTTAGTGTGTATATTTCCAATCTCAATCTTGCTACAGATTTCAACACTTCACTGTAAATTTCCATCTAATATTTATATAAATATATGTATTCAAATCAAAATCTTTAATGTCATATAATATGTGTGTGAGTGTCTTCCACCATACAATGTATAAATATATGTAGTCAAATCAAAATCTTCAATGTTATATAATATGTGTGTGTGTCCAATGCCAACCACGTTGCCCTGATGCATTTGGGATCCACCCTGGCAATAGTGTGGCCCATTTTCCAGGTATGCACCACTTGGGCGGACCACATTATACAAGGTGATGTGTAACTGGCAGAAGTATTAGATGTGTGGGGTATGAGTGATGATGGTAATGTAAGAAAGGATGGAGGGGAAACCTAGTTCCGGGATTAGTCTACTCTTGTCAAAAGACAACAAGGGGACCACCAGGCTTACCATCCCCATCTGACAAATAACTATCAACAGTGACATATGCCTCCATGTCATGAACATTGCAGAGGTGTTTGGGATTGAATCCAGGTATTTGTGGTGCACAGACTAGTGAATATAACTGTACACCACCACCACCACCTAAATCCAGCCCTCGGGGTCAGAATAAAAAATCTGCCCCTACGAGTAATCAGACCCTGGCTGTCAGAGTGGAAGGCAAATGTGCTGCCAACCACATCACTGTGGAATGGGCAAAGACAAGATTCGTATTTTGATTATCAGGGATAGAGATCAGAATTCATTTTACAGAATCAGATTAAATTAATATTGGTTAAGAAAATATTTGAACCGCTCGGGGGAACAAAATGGTAAGTGCCAAATGGGGTGTGTTGAAAAAGAGAACAAATAAATTTCTCATTAAACTAGAAATCTGAATAATTTTATTCTCAGCTCAATTTTGTACTCAATACGTTTGAACATATAGAGATCAATACCTATCACCTACAATTCTGTTACACCAAACAAGCTGGAAAGTAAAAAATTACTTGTTTCATGTCAGTGGCAGTTACCATTTTGTTCCCCCGAGCAGCTCATTTAATGACAAGGTATTCTACTAAAAAGATAATGCAATATGAAAAATCAAGAGTAGCCACAACATTAATACAAATGAGAAGGGTATCTTTAAAGGAGAGAGTAACATGTGGTTGTGTAGATGTTACTCTTTTTTTTAGTGCAGTGTGTTCCAAAGATGTCTTGGAATGGTGGCCTGGGCCAAAAGTAGGCAAGTTTTGTAGTGCTTCTTGAAGCATAGTAAACTACTGAACATATGGTTTTTGTAGGAATTCCCAATTTGGACTTAGACTCTAATTTCACGATTTTGAAAGAATATAACATCGCTTTCATGCTAGTCATTTCAAAGGTTTGGAATGTGGAAGATGAAAATTCCTTTATTTTTATTAAACTAGTGACATCTGCACAAATCAGGGGTCAATTTCTTATTTTACCACCTGTAGTTTTATAGATTTATTTCAGTAACATAACATGGGATATCCAAATCTAAGTGTTCATTTAGAGTGCTAACTGTAGAACCCTCAGTATTTTTTAATTGCTGTTGCGCATAAATTTCCATTTTCTCTCATACATAAATGTGAGCTAAAAGAAAAGTATTTTACAGCATTTTCAATTTGAGCTTCTGAAGAACAAAGTAATTTGAAAATTACACAAAAGTAAAACATCCATGTCCGTCCCAAATTTCTACAGAGTCAAATACAATAAAAAGATGTTTAAAATTATTACAAAATCAGTGGATAAACATTAAAAAATTAGAACACGTTTCGACTCTGCCCTTGAGTCTTCCTCAGGTGACACCTCAAATAGTACTCAAGGGCAGAGTCGAAACAGTTTTAATTTATTAACGTTTATCCACTGATTTTGTAATAATTTAAAACACATCTTTTTATTGTATTACACAAAAGTATATTAATAAGTATCAGAGTGAGATTGTGTGGTGGACGGTAAAAATGTCTGTTCGTCCATGTGTCTGCATGCACGATAACTCAGGGAAGAAGCATATTGATTTTGGACCAAATTGGTTGACCGGTACTGGAATAACTAATTAACGGTCATATCTACTTTAATATAATGTACGTTTTCCAAAGTCCTGAAGCATTTTAATTGGCTCGTGGACAAAGCCAATCAGTGACTGAGCTCTCACAAGCATTAGTATCTGTAACTAAGGTAAACAAGACTAGTTCAGATATATCAGTTTCTGTAAGTAGACATATTAGGTGAAATTTCTTATTAAAGAGCATGCTTTCATTTCCAGAAGTTCTATCAGCTGGTACTTTACATAGTCATTATTCGTCTATTTGACAGCATACAAACACAATATACTAATTTTGTCATGAGTATAACATGCTACAATAATATTGAATGACCCACAATGTCCTAAACATAACGTATCAAATTGTCGCTCGCTTACTGATATTGTTACCCAGCCTTCATGGATTCATTTCTTTATAATGATGCCATAAACGCTACTAACCTAATGAAATTCCTAACAGATTGAATTTAATTCGTTTATAACCTATACTACTGCTTCAAACCTGAAACACACGTAAGTGAACAGTAGGCCTACACTTACATCATTAATATTATTGCCAATGCATTTTTGTGAAACATTGACTTATTTTAAGAATTTCTTATATCAGTGTATAAGAGTATGAATTAATGTTAAGACTAAAACTTTAAGACTTTTGTTCTTCTGCAAACTTTGCTTAATGAATCGATCTTGAGCCTAATGTGGAGATCGATTACAAAAATAAATTGTTTTCTGTATATAATTGCAATTATGACTGATTAAAGAAAAGCATTCTGGCACTTTGTTATATCAGCTTACCTGATTGTATTACTTTTTGTTTTAGAAGAGACCAAAACGGAAGAAAAGGATGCTGCCAAGGTAGAGAATATGGAAGAGGACTCAAAAGAAATAAAGGAGGAACCTACAACAGATGTTGTTATGAAAGAAGAACCAGCAGAATCAGAACAGAAGCCTGACACAGAAAGTCAGGTAAAGACTGAATCTGAAGAAAAGGAAGCAGAAGAGAGTATGGTTGAAGATGACTTACAACCCATGCCAACTGCAGTTGATACAACTACTACTGCAGTGGCAAGTTCTATTGATGGTAATGTTCAGTTTGAAGAGTCCTCTCAAATTGGTCAAACAGGTCCAATCTCAGGTAAGATTAAAATTAACATTTCAAAATCTCTAGCTACTGCATCAAAAGACACACAAGAAGAAGGGGATGCAGATATGTCTACTGCTGTACAGAGCAATGATAATGAATCTGGTCCAATAGCAACAGAGACCAGTAGGGAGTCGGGAGAGGAAGGTGTGTGTCAAGAAGTAGTAAACTCAGGGGAACCACCTCCCCCTGGTGTTGAACCCATACAATTAAAACCCAGGTTAGTGGGAAGAAAACTAACAGAATTACCTCCTGTGATGAAGGGTACAGAGCTATCAGGTCTGTGCTCTATAATGTGAAGTGATTTTAAGTTATCGTGCAAAGCATTACTGAAGCTTCAAATGTACAAACTCGGTGCGAAAATGTGAGTAAGACGGTGATATGTATATAAAGAACAGACTGAATGAACTATCATTTTTATTTAGAAATAGCAAAATACCAGATGGTTTTTGCATTTCAAAAAACATCATGATTTTTTTTATCACTGAACATTTTAGTTAACAAACTGTAATATTTAATTTTACCGTGTAAAGTTGTATGGTTTGTATATATTAGTAATTTTGGAAAAGAAATTATTTTGTTATATAAAAAAGAAAAAAAAATAGAGTTAGTACCCTTAATTGCCTCCTTTCCCACTAGGTATAATATTTAAATTGAGAATCCTTAGGCATAAGTGTTAAGACCATACCATTTCTTGTGGAAATAAATATAAATCCATCATAATGAGATGAATAATCACAGTTCATATTTTTTTTTATCACCATAATACCCAATATTTCCTTCACCACAGT
Organism: Ectobius pallidus; assembly: GCA_964059195.1. Lineage (NCBI taxonomy): Eukaryota > Metazoa > Arthropoda > Insecta > Blattodea > Ectobiidae > Ectobius > Ectobius pallidus. The sequence continues at coordinate 140,872,294 of CAXKWD010000008.1, forward strand.
AGGAATCAAGTATGTGTTAGGGTGACACCTTTGTTCTGTAAAAATTAGTTACGTAATAATAAAGGTTATTCAAAGGCATTTATTGCAATTTTTTTTAGATAATACCTTTATCCTTCACTTCATAATAGGGATTTCAACACCAGAAGGATGCTCAATAAAAAGACAACCATACAGAATTCTTTAATCCAAAAAACAATCCATTTGGAGTTATAGCTTGCAGTTATGTGGCCATCTTGGGAATGGTATTGTATCTCTGATGTTTGGAATACCTAAAAGAAGTTGAAGAAATCTTTCAAACCCCATCCCAAATCCACCAGAAGGAACATTTCCAAATTTCCTCAACTGTAGGTACCAATCTAGTGTTTCCTGTAAATGTAATTTTTTCAGTTTGTTCTGGAGATTTGAAAAATCATCCTCTCGAAGACTACCACCACAAAGTTCTCCTACATGAGGCATTAAAAGATCGACGGCTGAAACCTAGAAAAGAAATACAAAACTGTTACTGTTTACCATATTATAGTTTAGCACAGTAATTTTTAGAGCAAGATTTCTGTTAACTAAATACAAGGGAATAACTAACTTGTATGTTCTAGTTAAATGAAAACATCAGACTACATCTACTGTATATAAAACCGTTGATACAATGCTCAAGTACAGTTTTGTGAAATAATTATACATAATTCTTCACTCGAGAGTAGTACAAATTTTTTTTATGGCTTTCTTGTTAATCTTCTCATTCTCTGACTGTCATACTGTATTTTAATTAAATAATTGCTAATGCAACATATTTTTTGTTCTAATCACATTGTACATGCAACACAACTGACAAGCTACATTGAGATTTAATGATGTCTAGATGAATAAGAAGGGGAAACAGCCTCCCATTCGGAGGCTCACAACAGGAAACATTGTTGACTATGCATGCTTAACGGCAACTTACTTGAGGCTTTCCCAGTGTTGATAAAAATTAGTTTCATGGTCTTCCACTTAGGTGAACGGATATAAGTACAGGCTTTTGGCTGCTTCTTGCTCTGCAGTAGTCTTCTAGGAGGAGGTGAGCTAGTCAGAAAAGGTGAACTATTATTCAGCCGAGAGACCTTCTGGGGGTAGGCCAATATAGAAGCAAGAAACAGCTGTCAGTACGGCCGGCTCTCATTGGCAGGGAAACATCAACAGACACATTGGCTTCCAGCTGAGCCAGGCCTGGAAGAAGACAGTGTTTAGTCTTCTAAACATGTCATCCAACTGCAGACAAGAACACCGAAGTCATTCCAACTAGCCTTTCTTCCTTCCTTATTGGTTCATTCCCAAAAAGTCCCTGCTATATAATAACCCACCTTTTCTGACTAGCTCAATTCCTTGCAAAATAAGGCTGCAGAGCAAGTAGTAGCCAAAAACTCAAAACAATTAAATCCATTCGCCAGACTGGAAGCCTGAGAAACTCGCATTTAATAGTTCCCATTTAGTTACATTTCGCGTATACAAACAAGCTTACATTATAAAGGATATAATATTGAGTTGGGTCCAGCACGTATACTTCACTTTTTGTATAAAGTATAAGTATACGTGCTAGACCCAACTCAATATTATATCCTTTATAATATAGCTTCACTATGTAAACTTCCAATATATATATGAATGAAGCTTACATTATAACTATAGTACTGTTTATACAATCAGAGGTGAGCACTACATGCGTCGCAGGAGAAGGGAGGAGAAATAAGTGGGGATTGCTTCTCATGCACATTCCAACGCCCAGCCACGTGGTCTAGGAAGTCACAATTGTAAGCTATTGTCCGTCTGCACGAGGAAAGATCTGCACCGTGTGAGAGTCTCAGTGAGACTAAACTGTACACCCCATCAAATCGTCCTCCTACATAATGGACCTGGCCCGATCTACTGCACATCATGTTTACAGTGCTCACCTCTGATTGTACGTACTGTATGTGTGTCATAAATACAGTGTGTTATGTAACTTTTAAATTTCTTTATAAAAATTCAGTTACACATTTCAATTAAATCAATTTTTGCTTAACACAGGTTTATTTACCATTAAAGGGTGTTTTACTGTAATATGGTTGGTACTTTGACCCATTTGCATACAAAAAATTTTTTTTTTTTTTTTCAAGTTGAAATTTAAAACAAATTCAGAACACATCTGGGAGAGAAAAAAAAATATATACATATATATTAATAACTCGGTTTCCTAGCGTTATTACTCTGTAGATTTATTTGAATAAAACTGCCAATAAATTCTAGGGTGCGCAGGCAAAGAGAGTTAAGTCCACTTTCTTGTTACCGAGAATTAGTGACTTAACACACTATACCAGTCGAACATAGCTTTAGAGATGGATAAACCTATGAGGCACACATCCATAAATACCGTACAATTTTGAATATGACTTACTGGACTTAATAGAAATGTAGAGAACACTTTTATCTATAACTCTATGGACATATCTCAATTTTTTAGGATGGTGGACTTAACTCTTTGCTCGGGCACCCCGGAATTGTATAAGTCACAGTTGGTCGTCTAGAATAAACTAAATTTTGAGGTCTGACATGTAAGTTCTACAGAAAGAGCAAGAGACAGAAAGACTGAAAACCCAGATTTGCCAGTGGACCATACAGACATCCACTCTCTAGTGAAAGTTTTCTAAAATGTATGCAGAAGTCTTGATGGGTTCCATAAACTTAATATTCAATTATTTTCATTTTCCTACTGAGTTATACAATTTGCTTTTAAATTACAATTTCCAGCTATGCTCAGTATTTAACACATTAAAAATTTAAAAGCAAACCATAAACTTCAATTTACAGTGTAGGTTCATATGGAATTAAGTACTACCATGCATTAACATGTCATTAATGCCTAAAAAGTGAATTTATTACCTTTCTTACACCATAAGACTAATTATCTTAAAGATGTACACGTGAAGAATTAATTACCTTAGTTTTATCATTATGACTATGTTTCATGTAGAACGGTTTGATATCTTCAGGCCAGTCAATGACAAAAACTGGACAGTCGCCAGCATGTTTTACAAGAAAAAGTTCATGTTCTTTTCCGAGGTCCTTCCCTCTTATCACATGTGAAACAAAATTTCCTGAATGTTTTTCTAAGATAGATAAAGCCTCCTCGTATGTTACGACTTGAAATGGCTTTTCTAGGACTTCTAGTACAGAGCCTTTATTTTCATCTGTTGAATGTAAGGCATGTACATCTGTTTCACATTTATCCATTACAGTCTTTATAACATGTTTTATCAAGCTCTCCATAACATTCAGTAACTCTTCAATGGATTCTATAAATGCTATTTCTGCTTCTACCATGTAGAATTCTGCTAAATGCAATCTTGTTCGTGAATTCTCAGCGCGGAATGTAGGTCCGAATGTGTAAACCTTACTCATGCCTCTGAAAATTAAATTAATTGGCTTGAATTTGGCACCTGAATTGATTTTCACTCATTATAACAAAAATAACCTGCAAAATTGACAGTAACACAGAAATAGATAAAACTAGATTATGAAAAAGGTGGCAAAGAGATGATTGTGGTTTTAGGAAGAAGGCTATAAAGGCAAAGAGAGAGAAGGAATGAATATAGAAGACCTTTTGTGAACAAAGAAACCACTCAAAGACAGGTAACTGAGATCACCAAGAGATATCAGAAATATTAGTGGCTAAAAATGCATAGCATTCCATTTTTCAGGTGTACATCATTATTTTAAGCGTCGGACTGGCATTAATGCTATAAAAAAAATAGAATGTGACATAATATTAAAATAAACAAGAAATGCATACTGTATAGATCTTAATTTTAGTTTTATAACTATGTAGGAGGATACTATAGAGACTTAAAAAAGGCTATTATGAAATACTAGTAGAGTGGTCAAAGCTAAAAAACCACTCCATTTAAAGTGAATTTTTAAGAACTAGTTTCAAGGGACAATAATTCTCTCCCATCCTCAGCTAGTGGCTGACTAATACTTAAATGTGGCTGTGGCTGGTACTTTTTGGCATCAATCAATCAAATTTTAACGTCATTAAGTTCATTGAACAATAGACAAAGTCAACATATCATAAAAGAAATTTTATACATTATAAATTATAAATAATACAAGATATAACATAAGACCAGGAGTTGATATTAACAAACAGATAACAAGCTATGTGAAAAGTAGGCCTACTAAGTACTAAAGTCTGTGTTGTGCTGCCCTTCTTATTGATGAGCCTATTGATGTCATCTAATGCTGGAATATCGAAATTCGTAACATTATGCAGATGACAAAAACTACCAGCTGTGGGCCATGGCCACACAAGCATTAGTCGACTGCTAACTAAGGATGGGGAGAACACAGTGTCCTTTGAAAGGAGTTCTTAAAAAATGGAGTAAAAAGCGTTAACTTTGCCCTTCTACTAGTGTTTCATTATATACTCTACTGCATGTATTACTTTGTTTTAATATTATATGGCAATTATGTAGTTTACAGTTAAATGTGTTACTGGGCAAGTTTTTAAACTCACGCTGATTTATAGTCTATATTATGCGAAGAGCTGCAAATGCTCTGTAAATAAGAACGATTTTTGTTGGATTACTTTAAACAAGCCAATGGTTTCATCGGCACCCAAGACCGATGGATACAATTGAACAATGCATTTAATGTGGTGGAAAGGAAAATGTGTTTAAGAACGCTTGCTATGTAATGCGCAAGGAGTTTAAAAATATACCTTTCAGCTTTAGCAAATAAGTTTTTTAGGACCTTCTGCCATCAGTTTCCATTCTCCCCTCATGTAACGATTCCATAAAAGTGAGAAAGTTTCCAATAAAAAAAAATTGGAAATGGATCCTTGCTATGTAATGCGCAAGGAGTTTAAAAACACACCCTTCAGCTTTAGCAGATAAGTTTTTTAGGAGCTTCTGCCATCAGTTTCCATTCTCAGCTCATGTAACGCCCAGAATTAGATTCCATAAAAGTAAGTTTACACCTACAAAATGGAATTACATTGCTAACAAAAAATAAGTAAAATACCGGTATATGACCTTAACATACTTCTAAAAGTAGTGATTAGTATGCTACATATCTACTGTAAAATGGGAAATAAGATTACCTAACAACAGCTTCCAGATGCAACTGTCCCGAAACAGTGAGAAAGGTCTTTGAATCAAAATATGCCTCATCCAGAGACATTCCTTCTTTAGCCATTTCTCTGACTAAATTCTCACGGTCAGGTCTTACCCTAAACACTTCCCCTGCACCTTCACAATCGTTTGATGTTAGGATTGGAGTGTGTATTTGTACGTATCCACTTTTGTGGAAATAATCATTTATGGCACAAGAGGCTGCATCCCGTACCCTCAACAGAGCTCCAAAACTATTAGTCCTGGGTCTCAAATGCAAGAACTGACGGATATAATCTGGATTATACGACTTTCTGGGTGCAAATGGATAGCCATCTAGCACAACACAGGGGCCTAATACATTTAACTCTTTGGCAACAAGCTCAAGTTGTCCATTTTCATTCTTTGTAAGCGAGCCAACTGCTTGTATGGCAGCACCGTAAGTCAGACTTTGTGGTTGTTCTGATTTCGAAACTAAAACCTGTAATCTACTGGCACAGGAACCGTCGCTGATATCAACAAACACATTGTTTTTCATCTTTCTCATTGCTTTGACCCATCCCTGCAATAGAACAATTACAGATTATAGTAATTACCCAGGTTGAAGCTTTCATAAAACCTACAATCAAGATTTATATTTGTTTTTCTGCGATATTCTTAAGTTTTATTTATCCATTTAAAGCGATTCACTTTTCTGAGGGGGGCTTCTGAAAATGAACCAACCCATAAAAATGAAACAGGTCAATCAACTGACGACTTCTGACTATTCAGAAGCCATTTTGTAACACTACACATTACAATAACTTTAACAACCTGTACAGTTAAATGTCTTCCCAAGGGTTCCGTGTTGTATATGTCGACAATCCTTGTGCTTAAAAATGCATTGGAGTATGTAAACATCGAATATTTACTAAATATATTCGCCGAACGAAGACTTCGCAAAACCCACGACGCCATATTTAACTATAAAATATGTTGCACCCTGATTGGCTGATATCACCATCTCCTTTACTTCAGCGACATCTGCAACACAAGTGAAAAAACAAACAAAAGAGGGTCGCTTACAAATTTGTGCTCAGTGATTCGTCGTCGTGCATAGTTGGTTATTTTCGTTTGGGGCGTTTTGATGATTTAAGAGTAGTTTATTAATAATAATTGTGGATATAAGACTACAGACAAAATGGGTTGCTGTTACAGCTGTAAAGAAGATGGTTCAACACAGGTGAAATTTTTACGCTGATCTGTTTGGTTTGTTTTGATTAAAATCTTGTTCAACCATTATGATAAATCCTCCACTGCTCTGAATTTGTCATATGACTTCGTTAGAAGTGTCATCAAACAGATCGTGTATAAAGGGGAAAACCAAGTTTTCGCATAAATAATTATACAATTATTTAGTTACTTCTGTTTTCTGTCAAGTAGAAAAGTAAACATATGTATCCTAATGTCATGTCCCATTATTTACAATTTTACACACTAAATAAACTGAAATTTTTGTTTTCAGGGTGGAGAAGTAAACGAAAGAACACATTTACTGGTAGATCCTGTTAGCAATAATACAAACATTCAAAGGGTTCAAAGGTAATTAATATTCTCCTAATTCATATGAATAATTTTGTAATTTGACTTGCCTTGAAACGTTAAAAGTATAGGCTTACATAGCCCACAGTAATGCTCTTATTTCTGTTCATTTGATGCAGTGCAACCTTTTCAGTATGTAACTACTGCAGAACCTCTATGAAGTACGGTACCAGCATATTCTTTTACATGTTTGCTGTATCTAGTGAGAAAATAGACTGAAACAAGATTCGTGACAGATTTGTTTTAAACTTTACATGTAGCTAACTTCCCTTCATCCTTTCAATTAAAAAAACAATACTCATATAGCATAACTCAATCTTCCATATGGCCTCAACAGATCATTTCAATAAATGAAGTTCAGTACGGTCTATTTAAGGTTTCAATGATTTTTAATAGGCCTATAGGAAACTTACTGTCAAACACTGAATGTCACTTGCTACAGTATTCTGTTTGTGAAGGATGATCACATAAGCCTTGCGTTCTTTTCTAAAGCGCTTTACCATTACTTCATCAAACTTGTTCTTTTGTACAGCGAAATCCAAAAACAGGTGGCCCCTTAAGCTCTGCCCATTCGATATTCACATTTGCATGGACTGTGTGATGTATTTTGTTTCTTAGCAAAAAAGGTATGACCAACTGTCCTTGTATATTGTTGCAAGTGCCATGTACCAACTGACCTTGTATACTGTCATTATACTTCCCGTGAGGTTTGTAAAGCCTGTGTCCAGTCATCTAACAATATGACATCACACCTCCAACATCCAATCTCGAGTTTCTACATAGTACGAGGACAGAAGAATTGGGTATGGTCCACGACTCTACTAGAATTCCACGCGCCGTGGGGTTGGACGGGATACCACTAACCCCAAGGTGCTCCCTGTTTTTGGATTTTCCCTTTTTTACTTCTTGCTGCAGCTTCGCTTTACGTCTGCTTCACAGTCAGTGCAGTGATCTCAAATCTCGCTTTACGAGTGCTGTAGAGTTTTGCTGCATGAACTCTCATGGCGGAGTAGGTGCTCATCAAAAATTTCCTTGATGGCATTAACATCATTGTTCAAATTTCCTAGTGCGAATCTCTGCTGCAGCAAGCCTACCATTTGATTTTACCTGTATATCATATTGTACAATAGGCTAATTAACGTTTCCCTCCCGGTTTAACTGTTATTTGCATGTGTCTTAACCCTTCTGGAGGGCAGTACAAAGTGCCATTTTCATTGAGCGAGCTCTCCGTTGATTGACTTCGCCATTCTTTTTTTGGCTGCAGCATTCGTAAAGTGATGCTGTATCATTCGTAAAGCGCTTTACAGATTCGCATTAAATAAGAATGCACTGAAGTGCTTCACTGACTTTCTTAATCCCAAGCATTGTTTTTGCTGTTTTTTTTTTGGACATTTGTCCAAACTTCCCACTGTGTACTTTATTTTAGACAGAAAAAACAGCCATATTTGATCTTATATTCTGTAGAACCTTAACTTTAAGCAGAATGTTGAAGTAGACCCATTTTCTCTTCACTAAGAAATATTTGTATGGTAATTTCATACAGTGTGATCATGTTTATGATGATGAAGTGTTCGGCCTAGTGGCCAGTCCTGCCCTGGAACAGAGCCATGACGGGGGGAGGCCCATGGCCCCACCGAGGGACACTAGGCCAGATGATACTACGTTGGGTGGCCAGGTGCTTTTGTGGGATGGGAATGGGAACACAACACCCAGTCCTGACCCAGGAAGGAAATTCACATGTCTGTAAAATCTCCGACCCAGCCAGGAATTGAACCCAGGCCGCTAGCAGTCATGCTACTAACTCACCCATGACTGAGGACGATCATGTTATATGACTTTGAGTATAGTAGGGTTACCGGTATTGAAATGAATGCCTAGGCTACTGCCTTTTTTTATTTCATTAAACCTCTTTTTCCTGTTTCACTTCTGACTTCTTTTTTCTTATGTATGTTTTTTCTAGTACTTCTACCACCTATACTATTACTGGTACTAAATTGATGTTTATTAAATTTACCTTGTAGATGTAGATGTAGATGTAGATATCTCGTCCTGTAGATCCTGTGTTGAGCGGGGCTCAAGGATATAGAACACGTCAGATCAAAAAATACATGCATGTTATAACAATAATATAGGTCTACAGAAACTGCAAGCTGCCAAATTTATCCAAGCTGGAAATATTCCTCCAAATTGTAGAAGGTGTGAGTTATTAAAAATTCCTTGACAGCTGTTTTGAAAGGTTTGATCTTTCTTTGAATACATAATAATTTAATGTTGTTTGGAAGCTTGTTATATATCTGTACTGCAGAATAATACGCACCCTTCTGAAAGAGTTTTAACGAGTTATTTGGTCTGTGTAGATCATTCATGTTTCTGGTAGTACGTCCATGTACACTAAAATTAGTTTGAAATATATCAATATTATTCACTACAAAACACATAACAGAGTATATATACTCCCCTGTAAGAGTGAGGACTCTTAATTTTTCAAACAGCGGTTTACAAGATTCCCTTTTTTTCTTTCCACATATTATTGTGCAGGTCAACATTCAATCCACTATTTTACTGCAGAAAGAATGCTTGCTTGTACATTCGGTCAAATAAAAAATGTTGGGACTCTTATGCAGTTAAAATTAAAGTTTTAACGCATTAGTTCACAAGTTTCCTATAAAAGACATAAAATACAGGTCATCTCGGAACATATGAGGCCATGCGACAGGAGGGAAAAAATGAACAACGCGGAAAGCGCAACACACGATATTCAACTTAATATTTTTTCATAATTCATTTTGCTTTGTGTCATGGCACCACATACAAATGCTAGCTTGAGAGAAAGTGTAGTTAGGGCTGTAATTGACCTGCATTTTTCCGAAAGAGCAGCTCAGAGGTGGGTAATGCGATCGAAAGTTTTCATAGGAAACATGGATCCGGCCGTGTATTTCGACGCTGAATCAAGATGCTAGATTGGTCGCAGAGGTTGAACGTAATCCGTTTCATACTGCTGTATCCATGAAAGCTACTGCTCAATTCCCTGGCCATCTTCAAACCATTAGGAACCGGGTTCGTTTCTTATTAATTTATGCCACAGATACGCATTTGTTGTAAAATCATACTTTCTTTCTTGCTTTCTTTTGTGTGTGTCCAAAATTCGACACCAACAATGATAATTCATTATGTAGATGTAGATGTAGATGTAGATGTAGATATCTCGTCCTGTAGATCCTGTGTTGAGCGGGGCTCAAGGATATAGAACACGTCAGATCAAAAAATACATGCATGTTATAACAATAATATAGGTCTACAGAAACTGCAAGCTGCCAAATTTATCCAAGCTGGAAATATTCCTCCAAATTGTAGAAGGTGTGAGTTATTAAAAATTCCTTGACAGCTGTTTTGAAAGGTTTGATCTTTCTTTGAATACATAATAATTTAATGTTGTTTGGAAGCTTGTTATATATCTGTACTGCAGAATAATACGCACCCTTCTGAAAGAGTTTTAACGAGTTATTTGGTCTGTGTAGATCATTCATGTTTCTGGTAGTACGTCCATGTACACTAAAATTAGTTTGAAATTTATCAATATTATTCACTACAAAACACATAACAGAGTATATATACTCCCCTGTAAGAGTGAGGACTCTTAATTTTTCAAACACCGGTTTACAAGATTCCCTTTTTTTCTTTCCACATATTATTCTTATTGCCCGCTTTTGAAATCTAAATATTTTCTCCCTATGGGTAGAGTTGCCCCAGAAAATGATCCCGTACCTCATTACCGAGTGAAAATATGCAAAATATACCATAAGTAATGCATCCTGTTTTAATATATTATTCAAAATTCTTAAAGCAAAGCATGCTGAACTCAGTTTTGGACTTATCATTTCTATGTGTGTTTTCCAGTCAAGATTTTGGTCAATTTGCAGTCCTAAAAATTTTACATTGCTAATTTCTTGTATGATTTGTGTTCCATAATTAATTTCAAGATTTGAGATATATCTGTTTTTTGTCCTAAATTGTATAAAATCGGTCTTATCAATATTAAGTGTCATTTTATTAGCTAGAAACCATGTGTTTAACTCGTGAGAAGCCTTTGTAGCTATTCTTGATAAATGTTCTTGTGACGTTCCTGTTACAAGTACACTAGTATCATCTGCGAAGAGCAATACCTTTGATTCGTCACTTAAGTTATAGGGCAAGTCATTAATGAAAATTAAAAAGAGCAAAGGTCCCAGTATTGATCCCTGAGGTACCCCATTCTTAACAATCCCTAGAAGTAATTATTATGTTATTCCAGTCATTGCCGCGTTTGAAAAAATAAACGTAAATAAAAATATACAAGAACCCACTAAGGATCGAACCCTGACCCCACACGCTCAATTCCGATGTGTTGACCACTACGCTATTGCGAACAGATGAGAATAGCCTACATAATTCTGATGAGACTGTAATATCCAAGCTTGAAAATACGATTAAGCCAAAGTTATTGATTTTGCACTACAAGTAGGCCTACCGGTATTATAAAAATAAAATCTTCAAAAATGCTCCTTGAATAAACATATTCTCCGCGAATTTATTCATTATTAATATTATAAGAACTTGGACGCAAGAATATGGCGGATATGAGGCATATAGCCACAACCTTCTATATATGTTCGTTTTGGAACAAAACTGACTAAATAATCAAGAAAATACATGGATAGACAAGAGGCAGGTGTGAACCTAACCTTAAGTCTTCCTGTACATGCGCATATGCTCGTTCGTGATACTTGATCAAAAACCGCCCGACGTTTTTTATTTGACCGACACTACATTATTTTTCCACATAGTCCCCTTTCAGTTCAATGCACTTGCGCCATTGGATAGGAAGTGGTTTGATACCGCTTGAGAAAAATTATTTTGGTTGATGCTGTAGCCACTCGTGCATTGCCTATTTCTTGTCTTCATCAGACTTGAGCTTCTGGCCTCCAAGGTGCTCCTTTAATGGACCAAAGATGTGGAAATCTGATGGTGACAAATCTGGCGAGTATGGCTGTATGGAGACACTTGAAGCAAATGCCATCGATGGTTTTCATGGTTGCACAAGCAGCATGAGGACGCGCATTATCATGTAGAAGCAAAACACCTGCACTCAGCAATCCCCTGTGATTTGGCACCATCAGATTTCCACATCTTTGGTCCAATAAAGGAGCACCTTGGAGGGCAGAAGTTTAAGTCTGATTAAGACAAACAATCGGAGGTGCACGGGTGGCTACAGCATCAACCAAATGAATTTTTCTCACACGGTATCGAATCACTTCCTATCAGATGGCATAAGTGAATTGAACTGGGAGGGGACTATGTGGAAAAATAATGTACAAGCAAGCATTCTTTCTGAAGTAAAATAGTGGAAAAAAATTAATTGGAGTTTTCATTTGATTCTCCCTCGTATATTCTCAATAGCCCAGCCAGCAATGATGTGCGCTGATGCTTATGTAAGGCTGTAGCAGTGAAAGAGTTAAGAGGAAACTAAAGCCCATACTTTATCTACATTTTGTGTCAACTCTCAATTCATAGTAATTAATAGTTGCATATCTATGCTAATTATGACATCTCAAAGAGGACTTCTGCACCTAATACCCCTCTCCTTTCTTGCAGGAGTCCCTGGTTTATTAGCAGTATTCAATAAATTGCATGGTGGAAAGACTTAAAACAGTTTAATTATTATTATTGCTTTTTTTTGCCATACAGCATTTCGATAACAGTTGATAGGTACTGATAATCTTCTTTTGGATGATTATGTTATTATTTTATGTGTAACATATATAAAAAGGAATGACTGTTCATGATGATAGGCACATGCCTAATGAATATAGTTGCTGTCTTTGATAATTGTTTGGCTATGTAAGTTTTAAAATGTGTGTTCTGTCACTTCTGTCAATTTTAGTGATGATTTCATCAGAGGATGCTACTCAACTTCCGTTCCAAAGAAGACTGATGAGCAGTCTGCACTTAATAGAATACTTCAGGAAACAGCAACGTAAGTTTAATGCAGATATGAGCAGTGCTTTTTTTTCTAACAAAAAATTAAGGGGTGCTCTTAATTTTGACTTGATGGAACATGGCCAGAATTACCAACCTATTTATAAAGAAGGTAGAATCACAGACAATATGCATAAGGTTGTATGTATGACTTTTTAATCCTTTGAGGTGGAGTCTGTTCATAGGCCTACATATCAATTCTGCCTATAAGCAGCAATTAAGTCTTTCACAAACATGTAAAGGAACACAACTTATAGTCCTTTATATTCGAAGTAAGGGTACAACACATAAGGGTACATTATTTTAGTGTGGATACAACAAACTCTTTTGAGCACGTGGTATTGTTTAATCATGGTTACCATTGCAACGCTGCTGTAGTGCTCACTTGTTTTCCTGATCGCAACACTAATGTCAGGCCCCACCTCTCTAAAGTCATGGTAGATAATGAACATTACACTAAAAATAGCTACTTGAATGCAAATGATGCATAACATCTCTTTCATAATTTTGTTTGGCACAAATTTCTCCAGATTTCAAAATTGTGGAAATTGATTTTCTCCTGTATCAAACTGGAGCACCCCCAGAAAAAAGCACTGGCAAGTTAGTAGTATGCGCCACAACCTGCTCCCCCTTCCATCGGCACAGCCACTTACCCTGCCTGGCCGTTAACCCTCATGTCTTCCCCGCCTGGCTGTTGCCCCGCATGCCTTCCCTGCTTCCCCGCAGCGCATGCCAATGACCCTTGCACCATACATAATATTTCACAATTTTTAAAAACGATTATAAAAAATATATATTTCACAATAAAAAAGACCCTTGAAACAAGCATAATATTTCACAAATTAAAAAAGTCACAATAAAAAATACCCTTGCATCAAACATAATATTTCGCGTTTTAAGTTTCTCCCCACCCAGAACCCCTACTTTCCAGGTGGGTCCCGTTAGAGAGTTGGAGTGGGGGACTCGGTTGTGGCATGTACTACCATTTTCCCAAAGCACTGGATGTGAGTAACAGCATTATTTAATTTCAACTGTTATAGATATACTAATATTTAGGCACTAAACTCTTACAGTACAAGCCTAACATTTTCTCTACAAGAGAAGTTATTTCTCGGTTGTAACACAAATAAAGAACATACACACATTCACCAACAAATTATCAAAGAAGTATGAGCTCATTGTTTTGATTTTCTGTGCATTACCTGCATGTTAAAATATTAAGGCCAGAAGTAATCCATTACATAATCACAATTACATGATCAATTCACAAGAAGATTACATCTTTCAAAAGAAACAATGCAAGAATTAGCAAAAAACACTAAATCACACCTACAATGTGATGCTAGAGAATGCATGGAAGTGCTAGGTGAATAATTTTCTTAAACAACAAACTTTGAGGCCTTTGTTTTCTTTTCATAATAAGTAAACTCATCTTTGGGGCTTATTACTATTAAATATTAATAAATACGATGACGACTTCACAATAAATTTCTGGTTTGAACAAACAGAATCTTCGTAGCCTTTTGTTTTTGCGGCATTGTATTGAAATATCTATTTCAATATCATATCTAGTGCTGCCAGTTCTAAACCAATAGACTTTGGTTTCTATCCAGACCATGCCTGGTCTTCACTTTAGAAATCATATGGAGATTTGGACCTCAACCATGACTTGAAAACAGCTGCTTCGATACGCGATCAATTGACCTACGTAGGGTTGCTGTATGTCCTGAAATAACGGGATTTTTCTGAATTTTAGCTTGAAGAATGATGCCGGAAATTCTTGGTATTGATGAAAAACAATAAATAATGTGCTCCTCATCACAATGCAGAAAGATCTTATAATCTCTGATGTGGCAATTTTAGAGTTTGTAAACCTACTTCCCAAGTTGGAAGAAGAAAAAAATAGATATTGAAGTCTGTGACACTCCTACTACCTGTTCATTTATTCTTTTGATTCCTTCTTCCGGTCTTCTCATTCTATGCTTTCTTTGCGGTGTTGTTGATTGTGTTCATTGTGATCTCTTTGATTTTGCTTGTTCATTTTATCATTTGAGACTGAGAATAAGTAAATGTGAATGTTTGCTGATTCAGATAGGCTTTTATTTTTATTAGTTTACTAGCTTAAAAGGCCCGGCGTCGCTCGGGTTTTGTATTTTGTAAATGCGAAAATAACTTATGAAGGACTTTCGATTTTCAAACTCGAGGTCTTTAAGGTCTTTATATAGGTATTTAGAATTTGAAATGGGGAAGAACGACTTATCACACACAAAACTATTTCCTCAGAAAACGCTAGATAAGCTACAGCTTATAGCAGATCCCCGCGACTTCGCCCACAATAATTAATAGGAAGATTATAAATTAAGAGCAAAATAATTAAACTATTATATTTACTAACACTTTGCACACGAAACATTCATAGGTCTAAACTAAACGATTGATAGGCCTAATTAATGAAACAACTGTAAATCCGGCTTTGAAGTGAATTCCACGATTAGAAAGCGCAGCATGGGAAAAATAACCTCAGATTCGAGTTCCCTGGCCTAAAAAAACCCTGCATAATCTTTGTCCATTTAGGGCTATATTCACTATTCTTCTTCCGTCTAGGGTGGAAATTTCATCTGTCTGCGTGCCTCTACATTATAAACAAATGATTCGGCCATGGTGGGCTTACAAAATTCGAACGATCGCGATGCTTTTATTTCCAAGGTATGACGAAAGTAGGCAAAGTCATCTGCAATTGATTTGACAATTGAAAACTGATGTTTCGAAAGCGCAAGAAATGTACGTATCAATCCCGTTTTCACTCATAACTCGCGAACGAAAGCTAAAATTAAAAATGAAGCATGCCTTTGCGGGAATGTATTCAACAACTTCCCAAAGTTTCATGGTGATCGGATGAATGGCATAGTAATGCATAAAGGACAGACACACATACATCCATTTTTATGTAGGCTATATAGAAGATCTAAATAGATTACCCGCCGAGCGTTGCTGCAATCTCAGAAGGTTATGAGAATTGAAATCGATTAAACTCACGAAGAAAGAAATGTGTGTAAATGTATTTGACAGACATACATATATTCGTTTTTATTTATATAGATGAAGAATGGAATAAGCCTACTGAGGCCATAGTTTCTATATTCATTTGTCCAGACTTATAATTCCGTTACATTTCAGGCAGATTTAACGACCCTACATAAGAGATTTTACTTATGATTACATATAGAAATGTTGTAGCCTGGACCCCGAACTAAGCAACTTCCCCGGACTTTTCTGTAAACCATCTTTCATAAGAAAAATATTCCACGTTAAATAAATATTTAATATTACCTTATCATCACCTTATCATTAACTTCTCTGGCGTTTATAATAACATGAGATATCCATTGCCTTCCAAAGCGATCGCGACGCTATTGTTTCCAAAGTATGACAAAAATAGACAAAGCCTTCTGCAATTGATTTGACAACTGAAATGAATAACTGAAAACCGATGCTTCGAAAGCGTAAAAAATGCACGTTTTCTTGCCGTTTTTCACTCATAACTCGCGAACGAAGGCTAAAATTAAAAATGTAGTATGACAGAAACCTTCCCAGGAATGTACCCAACAACTTCCCAAAGTTTCATGGCGATCGGATGAATGGTGTAGCAATGCATAAAGGACACACACACACACACACATACATTCATTTTTATATATATATAGATAAGGGCACAAGAAAGGCTTTCAAATATGGATCCAAAAAATGTCACATAAAGTTGTCCTGAATTTTTGTGTTGGTGATATGGCAACCCTATGCCTAGGTAAAAAAAGGAAAAACTTATAAGGTTGAATAATGTGGTGGTGATACATATACAATTCAAATCAAATTTAAAGAAGATTAATTAGGCTAGTGCAAAAATCGTACACTAGACCAATTAATTTTCTTCAAGTGCTTCCTTTGGTGAAGTTCAAATTCATTTTGCCTACTGTTCTGTTACTTTGAACTACAAATATTTGTTTCTTTTTATCTTGAATAAATAATGCATATACCATGCATCATTCTAAAGGTACATAATGGAAGATTTTTTGTTCTTATGGTTAAGTTTTCTGAATGTATACATATTTTCAACATTCATAATATATTAATGATTCTTAAATAGGAATAATAGATTCTCGAATGTAGATTCCAAGGTCCTGGTTTAGTTTTTAAACATATTAGAATGGTTTTATTTTAGTTTTTTTACATTTTCAGAAAATTTAAGTGCATTTCATGCAAGAGTTTGTCCATCGTGTGGATTTTTGCTTTGCGGCAGACACAGCTCTAACTCCCGAGCTATCTGGTGAAATATCTGTGCAAATAAACCCGCTAATGGCATAGTGATTCAGGTTCTCAGTTAAAATTATAATGACTATTCCACTCATACGCTGTGAGTTTGATATTGACCAATAACATTTAGCAATTCCTCAGATATAGATCAATCACAGCCGTTTATCTTACAATATTCTTGTAGGAATCGCAAGGATGTCATTTTATCGGATAAAACATCTGCTTGTTACTGAACACGTAAGCATCGGTCTGCAGTGATTAATACGTCACATGCTGCCATTAAGCAACACGAAAACAGATTATTTTACACAACATAACTTGTTTGGAAATTGAAATAATAGAAATGTACATTAATTAAAAACACAATTTCAATTCTGTGCAAGCCAGTTCGTATGCTTTTATTCTGTTCTGCTGTTAGCTTACTTGAATGAAGTTAACTCCGTCTTATATGCACCATTGGTAGCACAGGTAACAATATGGTAGACAGTTGAAGGTAAAAGAAGCACTTTTAATGGTAGACGATATTAATTAAAAATGATAAAAAATTATGCCTCTGAGTGCTGTAAAATTATAACACTCCTGGATGACCAACTTTGATTGCATATGGAAAATACTCTTTTAGTTAAAAAAATTACATATGATTATTAAATAGACTCAGTCTGATATAAATTAAAAATATTAATGTTTTAAAATATTGCTCTCCTGTTTAGGCTACTTTATTATTTTAGTTCCCTCATAAATAAATGTAGTGGTTACTGCAACCACTACTTGATCTTGTGGTTAGCTTCACTGGCTATGGATCAGCAGGCATGGGTTTGATTCCCAGTATTACTTCGGAATTTTGTGAGGTATGGATATCTTCTGAAACTTGTGCGCTAAGCCTCATGATTCAAACTAAGGAGCTACTTGATTAAAAAATAGTGGCTCTGGTCACGGAAATCATATAATGTCTGTGGGTGTCAGCATGCTGATCAAATGCACCCCAGTCTGCCATCTGCCTTAGTTAGATAATGCACCAGTCGGATGGTAAGCATAGTCCTGAAGGGAATGGAAAGGGATGGAGCGCCACGGAGTCAGTTATTTTAGTAGATACTGCGTAGACAGTCACTTCACTAGTGGCATGGACATATTTGCTTGGAAAACTTTTGGAAATATTGAGAAATTATGGATATAATTTCAATTGTCCATGCATTTCTGATTAGTTTTTGCTTTTATGCTTTACCCAGACACTTTATTAGCAAACAGTATTACCTAATTACTATTGATAAAAACCTAAATTCTGAATTATAACAACACTTTATTCTCCACTTACTTTCACTTTTAATTACACAGGACTAGTTTCAAGAGCATTTATTCGCTCCCATCATCGGCTGGTGGTCAACTGTTATTCTGGTTGCCATGTTGGTTTGTATATATGCATTGTTCTGTGCTGCCCTCTCGTTCCGTTTTTGTAAGTCGCACTATGTCGTCTATAGGTGGGATTTCAAAGTTCATAACCTTGTCTTCTTTCTTAGCGATGAATATTTTCTCCCATACGTTCAGTTCGGATGGTTTCTTAACGTGTTTTAATAGTTTGATCTCCTTTTTAACACTGTGATTTTTTGTCCAGCAATGGTATGCAACTGCTGATCTTTCGGTCTGCATTAGTTTTATGTTTCTTAAGTGTTCCTTCGTTCTTAATTCCAAACTCCTCCTGGTTTGTCCAATGTAGATCTGATCACAATCTGCGCATTCTATTTGGTAGATACCTGATAGTTTAGTTTTTGGTGTACTATTCTTCAGTGGGTGGTTGAGCAAGTTCCTAATGGTATAATTATTCTTTGGTGCCAATTTTATATTGTGGTTTTTAAACACTTTTTCAAATTTATTAAAGAATTTAGGGTGGTAAGTAAATTTTTTGTAATGTTGCTGTGTTTTTTCTAAAGTATCCAATGTACTAATTTCTCTGATCTTGTTTTTCTTAGTGTGTCTTCTAATCATTTTGTCTATGAAATTTGTCTTAAACCCATTAATCATTGCCACTTCTAGTATATGTTTATATTCTTTATTATACTCTGTCTTTGTCATTGGAATATTAATTAATCTATGAACTAGGCTATGAAAAACAGCAAATTGGTGAGCTTTTGGGTTGTTGTTATTGCATTTAATGTAGTTGTCCACATGTGTATTTTTTCTGTAAATTCCGAATTCCAGTTTTCCATGCTTCCTCATGATTTTTAAATCTAGTAAAGGCAAACATCCGTCTTCTTCCATTTCAATGGTAAACTTTATCGATTGGTCTTGTGCATTTAACAATTTTAATGCATCTTCTACAAATCTTTTTGGGATGATAGCGAATATATCATCGACGTACCTGAACCAGTTTTTAAAAATATGTGGGAATGCCCTGGTGACCTCTAGTTCAAGGTTACTCACGTATAGGTCAGCCAACATCGGTGAAATTGGGCTACCCATAGCTAGTCCCGTAGTTTGTTGATAATATTCTTGATTAAACATAAAACTATTTTGTTTAATGCAATGTACTATAATTTTCACGTATTCTTCAATTAGCTCAACAGTTATTTCATTTAAAGTTAGCCATTGTTTAACGAGATCCGGAAGTTTATCTGTAGGAATGCTTGTGAACAATGTGCTCACGTCAAACGACACTAATACTTCATCTGGTTGTATGGTTATGTTCTTTATTTTGTTTACCAATTCTATGGAATTTTTTATGCTCAAAGTGTATTACCTAGTTTTATAGCTTACAATCAGTTGAAATATATATATAAAAAAAAAAAATATATATATATACAGTTTGTTTTAACATTTTGTTACAAATTAGTTGGTGCCATGAAAAATACATTAGTATTTATTCATTATTTAATAGGGGAGATAAATCAGTTGCCTTAGTAGATTCAGGTCTCCTTATAGGAGCTTGCTGAAGACTGACACATTAGATGATTTAGTAAGGATATCTGTAAATGAACCCACACTATCAGAGCTGGTTAAAAAAGTTCAGCGTGTTATGTTTTTGTTAATTTTTTTGTCCTAAAGCATGATATCTATTTAAAATAAATACTACAGTCAACTCCCGATTATCCGGGTGCAGATCAACCGGTTTGCGGATTAACCGTTGAGCTATCCCTTAAAAAAATCTTTTAAAAACTATTCACTTAGTTCACTTAGTGATAAGTTGATGTTACGCAGGCTCCGTTCCGATATTCGCAAGAAGGAAAATGCTGTCAAAAAACAAAAAGTGTTAACAGCAAAGTATAAAAATTCCTTGAAAGTGCCAAAACCAAACTGTTAATACAGTAGTCTTAGTGTTTTATTGTTGTGCTGAAACAGTTTGTGAGCTCTTGATTGTGAATGATTCTAGCACTGCAAGACGTTTCCACATAGGCCTATGTAAGTTTAAAATAATTTTTCAAAAACAATATGTTTAGGTATAATTTTGTTTTAACCGTGTTTTCGTTTATCCGTGAGGTGGCTACCACCCATTATCCCGGATAATCGGGAGTTGACTGTATGTAATTATGTAATTTCCTTGGCCCTTTCACCTCAAAGTAATACTTTAGTTTCCAGCTGGGGGGGGGGGGGGGTTGTGAGGCGATGGGCTAAGCACCTGTCACTCTGCCTTCTAACAGGAAATAAGCATAACAAAATTCAAATACGTAACAGTAACTTCCACCTGGAGGCCATACGCTTCACCGTTGAGAGCAATATGAAATATAAATTATGTCGTTATAGCACAAAATGGAAGGGGTGGCTCTTCTTAATTCTAAACAAACTTGAAACATGTAAAAATAATGGCAACTAAAATTTTTGGTGTGGGTTCTGCTTTCAGGCTTGAAATTTTTTGTCCTAATATATGTACTAAATTCATAATATTTTCTCACATCTGAAGCAAGTTTTTATGTTACAGGAACGTAATAGATGTTGCTGCAATGGATTCACACAATTTGGAGCAGCAAGAGTATCATGATCGGTTGAAACACTATACTCAGAAGTTACAGTCATTGTCTAGGTGGTCACCTCCAAAACGTCCACCTTGTCTCCTAGTGGACATTCCAGCTCCTGAAAAACTCCTGGCGGCAGAACCAATATCACAGTATGACCTTCAAATGGTAAGATTAAGATAAGAATGTGGACTGCAAAATTGTTCTAGGAGAAGTCAGGATTTTCATTAACCTTTTTCTCCAAAAGATTTTCTTAATCCATTGTACAATAATTTTATTATTCTTAGTTAATGCAGTCATGCACAGCCTCTCTTGTTAAGGCAAAATCCAATAGCTGGCCATGTTGTACCTTAGTATTCCTTTGAGTCACATGTGATGCCTTGAGATCCACACAGATTTTCTTTGAAGGATTTTATTTTATTTGTTTCATATGGGTACATGAGACATATTTCCAAGGAAGTAATAGGTGTACATAGCCAGAAGAAACTATGGTGCTTTACCTATGGCGAAACCTTGGTTGTATGTTTTTAAAAGGTATGGAACACATAAATGAGAAAATGTACAAATAAGGATTTAAGGTTTTTAATTAAAACTGAAATTTTTTTAATACTGTAATGTCCTAGAGGACATTGTTACTCTTTGGTTCTCCTAGAAGAAATTATGAACTAGGCTTGGATTTTTAGGTTTTTATAATACCGGTTTTAGTTTTTAATCATATTAAAATATTAAGGTACTATGAAATAATGGAACTCTTTTTACAATGAAGCAATATATTATGTTAATTAAAGCAAGGTAGTTGACATTTTAAACCATAGTTGACTGTCAGTTGAAATTGTTAGCAAAGCCCATCAAACATATGTTCTACAAAAATATAAGTAAGTAAAGTATAAAGTGTTTAAATGTCAACCATCTCACTTAAATAATATTGAAATAGTTTTTTTTATTTTTTTATATATATAGCCTATATATTTTGTTTTTACCATTTTCAGAAAATTTAATAACTACAATGAACACATTGAAACAAATATAATTATTAATTCATTTTATTTTTACTTACAATTTCCATGGCTCTAAACCACAAAAGTATTGAAACCCTTTTGCTTATTTTCAACAGTTTAAAATTTATAGAACACATTTATTTTATAATTGCCCTTGTCGTTTTCTTCTCCACCACATAAAATCAACAAGAACAATTTCGGTTCGCTACCATCTCCTTTACCGAGGCAATGGGGTACAAGATGACAAAATTACAAAATTCAATTCTGTATTTTCTTTTACAAAATAATATACTGGCAACAGTGAGCAAAATGCAAAATGCAGGCAGACATTTGAAAAGTAATTTTTAGTAAAATAATAATAATAGCAGTGATTATTATTGTTATTTTGTATTTCACTTGAAAAGCAGTTTTAGCTATTTTTAGTTTTTAACCTATTATTTAGCCATTTTTAGATTTCATAAAATTGGACTATATGACTGCCTTGACAATGAAACGCTTATTATGTTAAAATATCACAGTTAGCTAGAAAGGAACAAAATAGTTTAAAATCTAAGAATCCGGACCCTATTAATAACACTTAATTTTAGGTTTAAAAAAAAAAAAATGTGATGAAAAACAGAATTACTCAATCGACAAAATTATGTGAACTTCATTGGAAGTTGAAGGTGACAACTGTAGATGGCAGTACTGTGATTGGATCATCAAAGACAAACTATGAGAATGAAAATTGATAGTTTGGGTTTCAATCGATACATTGATATGTACTGAGAATGAGAATTAATTTTGCTTTTGATATGTACTGAGAATGAGAATTAATTTTGCTTTTTGAAAACTAAATTAAACTACATAAATTAAAATTGCATTTGCTGAAGCTTTTGTTTCCAAAAAAGCCCAATAAATAAAGCAAAATTGTTGACAAAATTAAAAAAAGAGTGGCAAAAAAACAAACCAAAAACACTAATGAAGAAATTTGGCAAAAAATTTAAAAAAAAAATTGGTGTTTCTAATTGTGACTCATGAGCAAGCTTTGAATGTTTTTTTACAAAGAATGGTTAAGTTCACTAAGCGTATTCTTTAGGAAGAGTGTAGGGTTAAGGTTCTGGTAGGATGGACTGTATAAGGGAAGGTAGAAAACTAAATTTTGCCCCTACATTAGAATACCAAAAAATAAAATTTCAATAAAATTTTGAGGTTAGTTTTATTTATTAACAAACACTGGAGCTGATTATTTGTTAGTAGACTATATGCACTATTGAATCATTAATTAAAATCCTTGAATTATATATGTATATATAAGCTTATGAAAAAGAAAAAGAAAAAGAAAATTCACTGTTACTTGCTGAGAATTACATAGAAAAAAAATTATGAAACACAGTCACTTGAACACCGTCCATAGGCCTACTATATCTTGAGATTATTTCTTGCACTGTTGAGTTGATGTTCTTCTGAGGTTGAAGGTTGACGTTCTTCTGAAGTTGAAGGTTGACAAGTGAAAAATGCGTTGCAATAAATGGTCTTTACCTTGCAGTGAATGATTTCAGCATTTAAGATGTTTAGAATAGTGAATATTAATTGCAGTGAGTACTTGCTGTTACATTACAGCGTGGAATGTTAGGTTGAGAATGAGGTTATGTTTGTACATAGTTGTTTGCACTTGTTGAGTGGTACTGACTTGATGCACTTGAACAACTGCACTGGAGAAGTGTGTTAAAAATGCGCTTATTGAATATGAATGTTGAAGATTGCGTACCGCATGAGCGATGTAATAGTGAACTCACAGCTCGAAGTGGTGTGGCTGTGTTGTGATGAACAAACCTACATGATTTGAGGTTACTGCGTTGAAGATTGTGTACCGCATGTGAGCGGGTGAACTCACAGCTCGCAGTGGCGTGGCTGTGTTGTGATGAACAAACTTACATGATTTGAGGTTACTGCGAAGAATGTACGAAAGTTATGTTTCACCCGTTACTTGAGGTTCTTTGTTCTCTTGCCGCTCAAAAACGGCAAGAAGTTACGTGCACTTCTAGAGATGAATTTTTGACGACTAGTGGGGCGGCTTGCCCCCGGGCGATTTTTATACACGTTGGTTGCGCAATTGTTATAACATAAACAAATTATGTCATCTTAATTCTGATTCGATGAGATTTGCCGCCCTGAGTTAGGTTTCACCAATAAGGTTAATTCATTACGTCATTATCAGAATTACCATAAAATTCATTAGTTGAAGTCCCTAATTAAAGACAAAGACTTGTCCCTTAATTGTTTAGTCAAACAGTCTATGTACTGAAATTATGTATGAATAATTGAGTTTAAGAACAGGTGTTGTAATAACACACGAGATTCCGTTTTCCAATGAGTGGCTTCAGAGATATTTGACATGCTTTATGCTAAGGCGTCATTACGGAAAACTATTGATTTAACGTATGGAAAACGTTGCATTCATTTACTGCGCTATTTTTGACCACCTTCTATATGAATCCATAAGAAGTTTCTAAATTCCAATCACACAATGTATCGAAATTCATAATTCGCTGGATTTCAAGCGCTGAGCTAGTTTCAGCTTAATTTGTGTTAAGTTTGTGATGCTGAATCGATCACAGCGCCTCTAGTGAGCATTTGATGAACGATGCTTGTAAACATAGATGGCCGCTGTCTTAAGCATGAAAGTATTCAATGTTACACGAAATAATTCCTTATACTCACTAAGGCAAACAAAATTACATGAAAATGTATTAATTAAGTTAGCACAGGTAATGGCAAATGTGAATTATATTAAGTAGAAAATATCTGCATTACCTAGAAACCTTAACCTTAAATTCTTGGCTATATGCTTATGTTTCAACATACTCGCCTGCTGGATTGAAACGCGGTGCGTTCAATCCATTTAATGCACATGACAATATGAAAAATAATGAAAAATGGAAAATAGTAGTAGAAATAGACACTGGTGAACATACCAAGCATGCACGAGTGACTTAACCCAAGACACCAACAGGCTCAGTGCCCTGGGGGACATGTTCAATAACGCTCGTGGCGTCGCGATAAGGTCAGGTCAACCTGAGGGGTTGCCTGCCAAGTTCCGTCGATTATAATGAAAGGGGTGATAAATTTTCACAAAGGTTCGTCCGAGAACGGATTTAGATCAAATTTAGACGCTCCTTTGATTAAGTATTCAATAAACTTTGTCAGTAAAGAGCGAGAGGTCAAAACAACTGCCGAGGAGATGCTGGAATCGCAACCCTGGGGCTCCAGAAATCACCCATAATATGGGAGTGAAGCAATGTATAAAACTGTTGAATGTATGAATTAATTGAAAGTTAGTGATTGAAAATTGTAAGTACATTGATACTAAAGCTTGAATGAGTTTATTCGTCTTCAATAGGCAATGGAGCTAGTTTGACAATGGGGCGTTTGTACAGACCGGTGGGAGTCCGAACTGTTACGACTCGCACCAAGCCATCTGGACCTGGGTGAATCTGATCAATAATGCCCAAAATCCATTTTAGAGGAGGAATGTTATCTTCAATCAACAATACTGGAGATCCAATTTTAACATTTGGTAAAGCTTTCGTCCATTTCGAACGTTTCTGCAAGGTACAAAGATAATCAGTTGACCATCTTTTCCAAAGATTAACTACAAACTGGTGAAGTGTGTCCCAGCGAGAACGTAGAGAGTAACCGCCGGTTAAATCAGGTGTAGGCAGTGAGACTAGGGGCTTACCGATGAGAAAATGTCCTGGAGAAAGGTAATTGAAGTCCTCAATGTCTTCGTGTAGTGAAATAAGTGGACGAGAATTCAGAATGGCTTCTATCTGAATCAGCAATGTGGACATTTCTTCATAGGTAAAGGTGAAAGAAGTGGACATTCTTTTCAAATGGTATTTAGTAGATCGAACAGCAGCTTCGTGAAGACCGCCCATATGAGGAGCGTGGGGTGGCATGAAAAGCCAATTGATGTTCAAGTGCGCAGTGGCATCTTGAACCGAAGCTTGATGTTCATGGGAGGAAAGTAGTTCGCTCAGTTGTTGTAAGTCAGCTTGGGCACCAACGAAGTTGGTACCATTGTCCGACGTGATAGAACTTGGAATGCCTCGACGGCCTGTGAAACGAGACAATGCGGCTAAGAAAGCACGTGATGTAAGAGTAGTTACAAGTTCTAAATGTACTGCTTTAGTTGACATACAAACAAAGATGGCAATATATGCTTTAGTAGTTATCTTAGAACGGGGACTGCCATATTTAATTGAATATGGACCTGCATAATCAATACTAACATTTGTGAACGGGGAGATAGGTGTGACTCTTGCTGAAGGAAGATCGGCCATTTTCTGTTGGAACGGCTGAGCCTTGAAACGAAAGCAAGTATTGCACTGCCTCAAGACAGAACGTATTACTTTCCTAAAGGAAGGCACCCAGAATCTCTCTCGTAAGTGGGCAATAATCAGCTGAGGGCCGGCATGACACATTTGAAAATGGGTGTGACGGATAAGATGTTTGGTAAAGGAATGATTAGAGGGTAGTAACATTTGATGTTTAGCATCAAATGGCAGCTCAGACCGTTCAAGGCGTCCGCCAACACGCAGAATGCCATCTTGATCTAAGAAGGGAGAGAGACTGAGTAATTTACTAGATTTTGAAATGTCATTTCCAGAGGTGAGGATTTGAACCTCCTCTGAGAATGCTTGTTGTTGTACGCCCTTAACACAATGCTGGAGGGAGAGTGAGATTTCATCAGCTGTTAAGGGGCCCTTCAACTTGCTTTGAGGCTTCTTACAATTATTTAGAAATCTGAGAACATAGGCCATGATGCGAAGTGTCTTTAGATATGGGAACTTCGATAGCCATTCATAGAATGTACAAGTCTTGGCTTGAATGTGAGCTACAACCTTGGTTTCAGGTAAAGAATCAGGGACAACTAGTGGATTGTTACCTGGCCATTGAGAAATATCTTCTGATAGCCAAGGGGGACCTAACCACCATAGGTTGTTTTGTACTAGGTCTTGAGGAGTGGCACCTCGGGAAATAAGATCTGCAGGGTTATCTCTGGATGCGACATGACGCCAAGTGTGATTTGCAGTGTATTCTTGAATATCTGCAACTCTGTTGGCTACGAAGGTTTTGAGTGTGATGGGTGAGCGATGCAACCATCCCAATACTACATTAGAATCGCTCCATAAGTACACTGATGTAATGTGCAATTGTAGAGTGGGAAGGACTTTGTGGATTAGGTTAGCTAGCAGATGTGCTGCTAAGAGTTCTAACCTCGGTATGGTAGTGGCTTTGATGGGCGCTATTCTAGATTTAGCACAAAGTAGTGAGATTTTTACATCGCCGTGTTGGTCAATGGAGCGTAAGTAGAGACAGGCTCCATAAGCTACCTCGCTTGAGTCGCAAAACCCATGCAGTTGAATGGAATTGGAGTTTTGTGACAATGCTAGTCGTGGAATGGTAATTTGAGAAATTAAGTGGAGTTGTCCATGAACCTTGATCCATTTCTTGGCTACTGGTTCAGGAATACATTCATCCCATGACGAGGTCTCCTTCCATAAGGACTGGAAGATAATCTTGCAGTAAGCAACAATTGGAGAGATTAGACCCAGAGGATCAAAAATAGAAGCAATGCAGGACAATAACGCTCTTCTAGAGCAAGTGACGAATGGTTTAGAAGAGTCAATGGAAGTTTCGATTCTCAATAAGTCACTAGAAGGCTGCCAAATGAGACCTAGTGCCTTAATTGAAGTGACATCGGAATCGCCAAATGTGCGAAAATCTTGATTTTCTTGCAACTCGAGAGGAATGTCTTCGAGAAGTTCTGGAATGTTAGAACTCCACTTTCTAGGTTGAAAACCACCTAGTGGAAGTAGAGTATTTAGTTGCGATATCATTGACCTTGCTTGTGACACAGTAGGGGCTGAGGCTACTATGTCGTCCACATAGGTTGCATTGTTAAGAACAAAGGAGGCTAATGGAAAATGTGTTCCCTCATCAATTGTAAGTTGCTTTACAGCTCTTGTGGCTAAGAAAGAAGCAGAAGCGGTACCGTACGTGACAGTTTTCAGGTTGAAAACTTTGATTGGGTCAGTAGGCGAGCTTCTCCACAAGATTTGCTGGAATGGCTGATGGTCAGAATGTATCATAACTTGACGATACATTTTAGCGATATCCGCCGTAAATGCAATGGGGTTTAGGCGGAAACGCAACAAGATAGAGAACAAGTCGGGTTGAACTGTAGGACCTACGGCAAGTATGTCATTAAGGGATTTGCCGTTTGACGACTTCGCTGAAGCGTCAAACACCACGCGAAGTTTCGTGGTAGTGCTTGAAGGTTTCAAGACTGGATGATGTGGAATAAAGTAGTCGAAGGAAGAGTGAATAGTAGGGTCCGCTGGCTCCATGTGGTCTAGGCGTTCGTACTCCGCCATGAAATTAACATATTCAGTAGAGAGAGATTGATTGCCAGCTAGACGCCTTTCTAAGGATAAGAGTCTCTTATGAGCTTGTAGTCTAGTACTACCAAGAGTTTCTGGTTCAGCAACAAACGGTAGTTTGACAATGTATCTACCGTCAGAATCCCTCGTAGTGTTTTCTACGAAATGTTGTTCGCAGAATGATTCATTGGGAAAGGGGGCTTCATTGGAAATTTTTTCTAACTCCCAGAACTTAGTTAACTGATCGCTAACAGCCTGGTCCGAAGTTAGAAAAGCAGAGTAATGTGACGAAGTCACATGCGTGGAAGGAATGTTGTTGGGAGTGGTCGATGACTTACGACCTGAATGGAATCGTCTTGAAGATCGAGATTCTTCACTAGGATCAGCTGGAGGCAATTTTCCAGAAACATACCAACCTAAGTGAGAATTTTGCATGACAGGTAGCTGCGAGGCAGTAATTTGCCCTGGACAGACAATTTGGGAACAGATTTCCACTCCAAGTAAGAGATCAACATATTTGGGAGTGTGGAAATGTGGGTCGGCGAGGGTAAGATTGGGCGGAATGTCCCATGTGCGAGTATCAATTGGTTTACTAGGTAGTTTTGTGGTAATGATTTCTGGTACGACGATGGCATCTGCATCATAATACCAAGAAGTCGCATTGGAATGGATTGAAATTGGTACCACTATATGAGTACTCACTTGGGATGAGATTATTCCCGTGAGGGTAGTACGCTGAGAATAGGGTGGCAGATGAAGACGATTAGACAATCGACTGCTAATTAAGTTACAAGTGGAACCAGTATCGAGCAACGCCGTTACTTCGACTGGATAACCATTGGAATCGTTAATGAGAACTGTAGCTGTGGGCAATAAACAGCTCTGCTGTGATGTACGAGAAGCTACAACACCAGCAGTATTAGCCGGTTGGGCATTTGGATCGTGAAGAAGAATGCTATGCCTGAGGGAACAGGTTTTGCATTTGTAAGTGTTGCAATAAGAAGAATGACCCTTTGGCGAAAGGCAAACATTACATATCTTGTGGGATCGAACAAATTGGTCTCGTTGCCTGAGATCCATTGCTCTGAAAGCATCACAATAGAATAGGTTATGTACCATGAGCTTCTTGCAACAAATGCAACGAGAATGATCATTGGATTTATTCCTAGTATTATTTGGGGTGGTAGTAGGAGTAGTCTTCACATTATTCTGAGAATTATTATTTGATTGTGACTTTATGGCTGAATCAGTCATTTGGAGAACCCGCACCTTGGTTTCAAGAAAGTTGAAAAGATCCTGAAGAGAGGGTAATCTGTCCTGTTTGATAGAAAATTCCCAATCTTTAATGATGTTAGGTTGAAGCTTATCAAGAACAACTTTAGAGATGATTAAGTCTGTCAAGCTAACATCCGTGTTGAGTGACTGTAACGCATGCACAGTACTAACGAAGTGGTCTAGATATTGCTGCAGGGATTCTGCATTATTCCTTTCAAGATGCGGAGGCGCGAACAAATGTTCCAGGTGTGTGTTCGCGATAAGACGATCATTGTCAAACCTTTCTGACAACGTACGCCATGCAATGTCGAAAGTGGCTGATGAAACTGGGATGTTTCTTATGACTGACATAACCTCAGCCGTTAGGCAAGATTTCAGATACTGAAACTTGTCCATTTCTGAAATATGCTGATTATTAAGAATTAGAGAGGTAAAGGTGTCACGAAATTCGATCCAAGCTGCCGGATCGCCTGAGAACCGTGGAAGTCTAATCTCTGGCAATTTTGGTAACGTTGATGGTGGAGTATCTAACGACCAACGTTGACTACTAGAGGAACGCTCAGGTTGATAGATCTCCTTGTGTTTAGTAATTAGAGAATTGAGATAGGCCAGAGCCTTACGGCAATTCGCATCGACGTCGTGATACCCTTCAATCTCTTGAAATTGAGAATATTCAACCTCGTATTGTTCAATAAGCTTCTCAAATTTGGTGCGAAGAATGACACACTCATGATAAGCGAGTTCATTCTCTATGACAAACTCATAAATGATTTGACTGTAATCATCTAATTGAGATTTGACACGGTTAAGTTTAGCAAGATTAATTTGCGCTTCCTCATGGGCAGCGGCTTGGAGTAAACTGTCTTCATGAGCCTTAATTAGGCCCTTGGCATATGAGACAGCTTTAAGAACTGCATCTTCTACCGAATCTGCATATTCCAGTTCGGCATCTGAGAAATCTAATTGAGTGATTTGAGTTTGTATTTCCTCAAACCTCTTGTGTGTTTCTTGTAGTTTTTCCTTTCGAGAGAGAAGCTCTTGAAAGGACGCTTCATTAGTGATCACATAGCCTGAGATGTGATTCACTTGGCGAGTAATTTGAGCCTTTAGTGGAGCACGCTTCGACTTCAAAGTATTAATGTTTGACTCTACAGTCGCCATTTTGAAATGAATACAATGAGAGCAAATATCTATAAGTTAAAAAAAAAAAACCGCTCGCCTGCGTCTTGGCTTACTGGGGCCTAGCAAAGATTTCACTATGTGATGTGAAAATGTTTATGTGTTGAGTTGCCTAGCACTTTGTAGCTATAAAGGCATGAGTAATGATAATGTATTACTTGAGAGTAATGTTGCAAGTGTAAGTGTAGCTTGTGTTTGAGTATTGTGTTAGGCGTTGGCTGCACAACCTAACCTTAAAAACTAACACTTTGCATGCAACTCACTGGGCATGCGCATGCCACTGCTTACCTGCACTCAAACTGGCTAAGCAATATGCCAGGAGAAATATGAATCATTCACTGCACTAACCACTGCACTGAACACAGATGAAACAATTA
Organism: Ectobius pallidus; assembly: GCA_964059195.1. Lineage (NCBI taxonomy): Eukaryota > Metazoa > Arthropoda > Insecta > Blattodea > Ectobiidae > Ectobius > Ectobius pallidus. Next base: position 140,903,516 of record CAXKWD010000008.1, read on the forward strand.
ACGAGCTCCAGGTTTATTTAACTAGTGCACTGAGAACACGTGCGGCCGGAGGACCATTATGTAGGGTTAAGGTTCTGGTAGGATGGACTGTATAAGGGAAGGTAGAAAACTAAATTTTGCCCCTACATTAGAATACCAAAAAATAAAATTTCAATAAAATTTTGAGGTTAGTTTTATTTATTAACAAACACTGGAGCTGATTATTTGTTAGTAGACTATATGCACTATTGAATCATTAATTAAAATCCTTGAATTATATATGTATATATAAGCTTATGAAAAAGAAAAAGAAAAAGAAAATTCACTGTTACTTGCTGAGAATTACATAGAAAAAAAATTATGAAACACAGTCACTTGAACACCGTCCATAGGCCTACTATATCTTGAGATTATTTCTTGCACTGTTGAGTTGATGTTCTTCTGAGGTTGAAGGTTGACGTTCTTCTGAAGTTGAAGGTTGACAAGTGAAAAATGCGTTGCAATAAATGGTCTTTACCTTGCAGTGAATGATTTCAGCATTTAAGATGTTTAGAATAGTGAATATTAATTGCAGTGAGTACTTGCTGTTACATTACAGCGTGGAATGTTAGGTTGAGAATGAGGTTATGTTTGTACATAGTTGTTTGCACTTGTTGAGTGGTACTGACTTGATGCACTTGAACAACTGCACTGGAGAAGTGTGTTAAAAATGCGCTTATTGAATATGAATGTTGAAGATTGCGTACCGCATGAGCGATGTAATAGTGAACTCACAGCTCGAAGTGGTGTGGCTGTGTTGTGATGAACAAACCTACATGATTTGAGGTTACTGCGTTGAAGATTGTGTACCGCATGTGAGCGGGTGAACTCACAGCTCGCAGTGGCGTGGCTGTGTTGTGATGAACAAACTTACATGATTTGAGGTTACTGCGAAGAATGTACGAAAGTTATGTTTCACCCGTTACTTGAGGTTCTTTGTTCTCTTGCCGCTCAAAAACGGCAAGAAGTTACGTGCACTTCTAGAGATGAATTTTTGACGACTAGTGGGGCGGCTTGCCCCCGGGCGATTTTTATACACGTTGGTTGCGCAATTGTTATAACATAAACAAATTATGTCATCTTAATTCTGATTCGATGAGATTTGCCGCCCTGAGTTAGGTTTCACCAATAAGGTTAATTCATTACGTCATTATCAGAATTACCATAAAATTCATTAGTTGAAGTCCCTAATTAAAGACAAAGACTTGTCCCTTAATTGTTTAGTCAAACAGTCTATGTACTGAAATTATGTATGAATAATTGAGTTTAAGAACAGGTGTTGTAATAACACACGAGATTCCGTTTTCCAATGAGTGGCTTCAGAGATATTTGACATGCTTTATGCTAAGGCGTCATTACGGAAAACTATTGATTTAACGTATGGAAAACGTTGCATTCATTTACTGCGCTATTTTTGACCACCTTCTATATGAATCCATAAGAAGTTTCTAAATTCCAATCACACAATGTATCGAAATTCATAATTCGCTGGATTTCAAGCGCTGAGCTAGTTTCAGCTTAATTTGTGTTAAGTTTGTGATGCTGAATCGATCACAGCGCCTCTAGTGAGCATTTGATGAACGATGCTTGTAAACATAGATGGCCGCTGTCTTAAGCATGAAAGTATTCAATGTTACACGAAATAATTCCTTATACTCACTAAGGCAAACAAAATTACATGAAAATGTATTAATTAAGTTAGCACAGGTAATGGCAAATGTGAATTATATTAAGTAGAAAATATCTGCATTACCTAGAAACCTTAACCTTAAATTCTTGGCTATATGCTTATGTTTCAACAAAGAGGTTGGTGAGTGTATCACGCGATGTCAACAATAATGTGCTCAGGTATAATCAGGTAGAGGTAATAAGAGAATACGTTCTATATAGCTTTTATAATGAAGGCATGATCAAATAAATTATCTCTGATTTATATTCTACACACAAATGATGACCAGTAATGTTTATGAATGTAGATAAATTGTCGTTCCATCTTCTTCATGTAGAGGATTGCTCATGAGCAGCTTTAGAAGTTAATTACAGTCAACCCTTGATATAATGCCACCATCCATTCTCTAACATTTAGTGGCACAAAGCAAGGGTGGCAATAAAACGAAATTTAATTTAAAAAATAAAAATGGCATAATACAGTGCTGTATTAATTTACTTACTGTATTATGAAAGAAAAATTAAATAAAAGGCAAATATAGAACTTTACCACAAAATATAAAATACTTTCCTCCAATTCTTCATGTTTTGGTGATCTAAGTCATGTTGCAGATTCCGTGTCATTCACAATATTGCATATGCATCTCTGACTAACAGTTCCCCCCCCCACAATAATGAAGAATGTGATGCAATAGCCTGCTGGCTTGGTTTTGGAATTCTTTCACCGTATTCACAACCTTCTCGTTTCTCTTGAACTGTAACAACAGCTCTCTTCATTTTAACAATCTTACGAGTAACTGTAGTGTAGTTTTTAACAGCTGAACAAACACTGGACTAAAAGAAATGAACGTTTGGAATGTCTTATTGTATGAAGGGCTCTTTCTACCTGCTCCACCCTCACACAGACTGTTGGTCTGACTACTTAACATAGCTTCCACTGCACTACATTTACAGGGGAACACTCACTTTTTGGCAATACAGTACAGTATGTTTCTTAAATAATCCTCCTAACATTCACTCCAGTTTTAAAAGAATTCTGCAACTGAAAAAAAAAACGCTGCAAGCTATATTTTGTAAAAATCTTGTCTTATATTCACTGGCACTAAATGAATTGGCACAGTAACGAGGTTTCTTATGTATTTTGTATGGGAGAAGATCCGTTCTCTTGCATTTATCAGCACAGTGCGAGGGTGGCACTGTAAAAAGGGGCACTATATCGAGGGATGACTGTAAAAGTCATTAAGTCAATTTAAAAATGTACTTTTATTGCCAGAATCACAGTTGATGTCACATATCAGTTTTGATAATTGGCCTATTTAAAAAATAATATAATACAAACAATAATACTTATTTACAATAGTGGATAAAACAATCCCCTCCAGGAACAAGGAAAAGATGGAAAAACCGGGAATCTATGCAATTTCTTGCAATGATTGTGAAGGGCTATATATAGGGGAAACAGGCAGAACATTTAGTGTAAGACTACGTGAGCATGAAAGAGATATAAAAAACAAAAAATGTTGTACAGGGTTAAGCCAGCATATGATTAAAGAAGGACACAAAATGGGCGAATTAGAAGTGGTGAAGATAGAAGCCAACCGCTTACGGAGGAAAATTGGTGAAGCCGTGACTATCATTGGAAGGAGGGATAATTGCTTTAATAATTATGAGGGAGACTTAGGGGAACAGTGGATTAATGTGATTAAGAACTTAAATAGAACATATAGAGTTCCAAGATTTCCCTGTCCAAGATCAATTTATGATAATAATTTTGATATCCCGAGGGAATGGATAAATGAGCATTTCAGAGATAACACGTTTAGGGAGCGGGAAGTAGAAAACGGTGGAGACTGTAATGATCAACAACAACAACAATAGTAACAAAAAACAAAAAAGGTGCTACATAGTTACGGCAGTTTGTTTATGATTTTTTCAATTCAGTACACTTGAGAAAGGCCTGGAGGGCAGGTTGAAACGTTGTGTGTTGGAGGGGATTGTTTTATCCACTATTGTAAATAAGTATTATTGTTTGTATTATATTATTTTTTAATAAAATCATAGTGGAAAGAATAGGACCATAAATAAGTTTCAATTGAATATGAATGGCCTATTTAGTTTATGTAAGGAACTTTTTTTATTTCAGATTACATCACTAGCTGAACAAGCAAATCAAGCTCTTTCAGAGTTGAAAGTAGAACATAAAGAAGATCTAGTAGTGCCATTCAGAATTCCCTGAGATCTTGAAAGACAGTCAGAAACATTGTTCTCTGTTTGACATCTACTGTAACATATTTTTGAGTGTCTGCAAGAAGACCAGTTTTGTGATAAAGAGAATACTGTAATCTTGGGCAAAGTTTGTATGTGTGAGTGGATAAATGGGTCTGTACAGAGAGTTTGCAGTGAGTGGATTTGCATATTATATTTGTGACAGTTTTAAGTATGGTTATAGGAAGTGATTTTCTTTACTGAATTTTCATAAGGAATCTTATATTGTACACCTGAGAAACATTACTTCCCTTTCTCTATCATATTTGCTTTTGAGACATTTTTTTTAAAACATTTTAATTTGTAGTTACGTATATTTTGATCACTTGTTTAATTATGTAAATCTACACGAAACATTTAAAAGGAATAGCACGATATAATGATCATCAAACTGCATTGTATTTTACATGATATTTAAATGTGGCATAGAACTCAGTTTAAGGCAAGTTTTCAGTGGCTGGTTGTTTCTTAGTTTTATGAGATTCCTATCGTCTGAAAGTGTTATAAATCCAATATCCATTATGTGATAATACAAAATGGCCTCCATTGTCAAAGCCTTGCTTGTGATATGTAAAGGACAAGCCTCCATTTTCAGTACTCTATTGTTTGATAAATTATATCTGTTCATAACTATTGCCCTTTTAGCAAAGCAATACCTAAAAACTAAAAGCTTTGCTGAGAGAAGGTTAATAGTGGTCATAATTATTGTATTTACTCAAATCTAATTAAAACCTTTTTTGTCCATTTATAGCATTGAATAGGATTACTACTAAACTTTACTATTATAATTTTTTTTTTTTACGTAGAACATGTTTCACTTAACATTCTTGTCTGTATCAACTAATGAGTTTGTTGGAGACTGAGAGATGTCTCTACTGGGAGTATCAACATAGTGATGAGGTCATTATTGACATTCTCTTATCGACAGTGACCTCATTGCTCGGTTGGTGTGCCCAGCCGAATCATCTATCAGTCTCCCAGCAAACTCCACAGTTGATCTCAGCTGACGATGCAGATAAGAATACTAACCTATTCAATGTTAGTAAGTGATCATATTTGATTTATATACCGTATTGGCCTGAAAATAAGACGACCTCGAATATAAGACGACCCTGAATGTTTGAAGGGTAGTTACGAAAAAATAAACAAAATAGCTTATTAGTACATTTTGCTTCACATAAAACAGAAGTTTGAAGTTCATGTCGTAACTTCTTCTCTCGCCGTTATTTACGCATTGAGACAATGAAGATGCTTTCTTTTCCACATGGTCTGCCATGTTGGTGGTCAAACAAAGCATTATGCAGAGAGAATAGAGATGCCAAGCAGTGCAGTACACGGCAGTACAAGGAGAAGCACAAATTCGGGAACAATAAAGTTCAGTAAAATTCGGTTTTTCCGCGTGACTTTGACCTTGGATCGGACGCACGCCATTTGCCTGGGAATACCCGCTACACACGTGCACAGATGCATTCATGATTGGAGAGTTGTTGAGTCTTAGGCTGCGCGTATAAGACGAGTATAGATTTTAAAAGCACATTTTCAGGGAAAAAACATCGTCTTATATTCGGGCCAATACGGTAGTTTTCAAATCTTTCATTCAGCTCAATTAAAGTAAAGAAGGAAACACAGAAGAAAAACCTAGGATACTTAGCTGCTTAGGAGATTTCTCTAGATTTGTAATTGAGGGAAGAGAGTTTAGTAGAGACTGGATTTTTAAGCAAAATAAAACAGAAAAAGAAGCAAGCAAATAAGCACAAAAATGTAAGAAATAAGCAAAAACAAATGAAATGAAAATCAAATAGATAGTTTTGTAGAAATCGTATCCTATTGAAAATTGATACCATCCATATGTAAGGAAGGTTATCTGCAGATTTTCTTGTGTGAAGCTGGTGCGTCTGTCAGTGAAGAACGATTTGTACAGTGAAAATGTTGTATCATTATCGCAGTATGTCACAGTCACATGTGAAAAGCAACACAGCTCTTTGATGAATTCCTCTTCAATATTTAAAAAAATGATGGAACATATACAGTGAAGCAACTATAATATAATAATTACAATTTGAGTTGAACTTAGACACTTATGCTTCACTTACCAACTTTTTGGTAGAACATGTTTCAAGGACCCTTGTCCAACGAGTTGGACACGTAGCCGAGGATGGGGACAAGGGTCCTTGAAACATGTTCTACCAAAAAGTTGGTAAGTGAAGCATAAGTGTCTAAGTTCAACTCAAATTGTAATTATTATATCCTCTTCAATATCTGTTTCTTCGCCAGAAAACTTTCAAAAATCCTAACAACCCGGATGTATGAGTAATTCTATTAGCCAACAAAAAGAAAGGGAACCGTTAATAATGATGTCTAGTTTTGATTAAAATATGCTATTTTAATTCAAAATAGTAAAATAAGCAAGCAACATTTTTCTCTGAGAATAAGCAAAATAAGCACTATCAAATAAAGTTAAAATTGATAAGCAAGGACTGTCTTAAGAAAAATAACATTTTTGCTTATGTTTAGGAGTCTGAAAATAAAAATGCATTTTGCTTAGAAGTCACTTAGCAGCTATTCTCCACCATCATCCTATTGTTTACTTCTTTCTGTTTTCATTGTTTCATCTATAAATTATCCAGTCATACTAATAATTGGTTTTAGAGAGAGTGAGATATTTTCTTGAATTTTGTTTAATAATCAGTGACTCAACTTTTGTTTTCTTTACAGATAATTGACTTTACTTAGATCTAGGTGGAGCTTATTGCATTTCCCCTAGTTCATAGTAGTTGCACTTAAAGTGGAGGCATGATCACTACCTCTTGTTCAATCATTGTACTCATGCTTAATTTTTGCAACCAGTTATTTTGAAAGGCAGATAGTGGTGGTAAGTTTCTGTGTTAGAAGTAAGAAAAAATTGCAGTATGAATGGAACTAAGAAGTGATTATGATGATGTTGAAGAAGAATCAACCACATTTTTAGACAACTGATCGTATTGCTTCAGCATTGTATATTTGGAAATATAAACTCAAAAAGTTTAATTTTTGAAGTGAAAGTTCTTTAGATGCGGTAGGGGTAAATCCAGAGCTTGTGTAACACTAAAAATCGTCACGAAATTAGTGTCACGCTCAAAATCATCACGAAATTAGTGAGGAGTGATGGAATGGACTGCACAGAAAACAATCAACTCAATGATTAGGCTTATCCAAAAATTAAAAAATAGAAAATCCAAAATTCTAAAAATTAAAAATCCAAAGTTAAAAAATTGAAAATAAAAAAATCCAAAAAAAAATTAAGATCTAAAAATTTAAAAAATCAAAAATTCAAAGATCCAAAATTAAAAAGTCCAAAAATCCAAAATAAAAAATCCAAATATCCAAAATGTAAAAAATAAATAAAAATTAGAAAAATTAAAAAATCCAAATTTTAAAAAATAAAAAATTCAAAGATCTAAAGATTATAAAATCCAAAATTAAAAAATTAAAAGATAAAAAATCCAAAATCCAATATTAAAAATGTCCAGAAATCCAATATTAAAAAGTTCAACAATCCAAAATTTAAATAAATCCAAAAATTAAAACAAGTCTCACTTCTGTCGCATGGCGTTCCACGCACACTTTTTTTATTTATGCCATTTGTGGCCAGAGCTATTTTGTGACAAGACATGCCACACACGTGGAAGAATATACAGACTGTTAGTGAACAACACTGCAATATTTCCCCTGCATATGAGGGGAGATAAGCAACTTGTTACGAGATTTATGCTTTATGGATTCAATTTTTCCTATTACAGCATGAAATATCTCAGGGCATGGCTGCCACTGACTTCTTACATTTGAAAGGATGCTAAATAAAGAAACTTCATTGTTAACATTGGAGTTAATGAATAAATAAAAAACTAATACAGTGGCAGTCAGTCATGTGATTAGTATGTAAATTTTGCAGATTATGAAAACTCTAAATTATCATGTTTTTATCGATCACGAAGAAGACATGAAGTCAATTTAATGAAAATTTTAACCTTATTGACCACCGGCGTGGTCTTGTGGTTAGTGTCGCTGACTATGGATCTGTCGGCCCGGGTTCGATCCCCGGTACTTCCTCGGATTTTTCTGAGGTAGGGAGGTCTGGTAGGGGTGCACTCAGCCTCGTGATTCAAATTGAGGAGCTACTTGATAGAGAAGTAGCGGCTCTGGTCATGAAAACCACCATTAACAGCCGTGGGTGTCGGCATGCTGACCACATGCCCCCCCCCAATCCTGCCATCTGCCTATAGGTAGATGATGCAGCGGTCGGGTGGTAGGCCTTGTCCCTTCGGGGATGTCGCACCACAGAGTTTGGAGTTTAACGTTATTTCACTTCACTATTGACTTAGGAGCACCAAATTATAATGACTTAATGCCCTGTAGCATACACATTTTACATTTGTGAGCATTAATATAATAAAATATTGTGGGGTTCATTAACATCCTGAATTTTTTACGAATCCTGTCATTCTGTTCATGCATTATTGTTCACAATATTCATAATTTCAGCAATCAGAAAGTATTTAACCAAGAAAAGAGCTTAATGTTTTTCTTAATAATAAGTAGAAGGAATAGAAGTTACCATGGGCTCAATAAATAAGATTGCACAGTGAGGCAGTCTTCGTTAGCCAGAACCGATATTTTACCTTATTATACCTAGTGCCTTGTCTTGGTCTCAAACCCTTCCCTCTCTACAAATGAGTTCGTCATGCATTGGTTTTCCCTCTCAGTCAAGAGTATTTTGAGTTTTTTCTTCCAAATACGTTAATTTAAAAGCAGTAAATGCAGTTGTATAACAAATGATTTGTTTCTTCTTCATCATTCCTTTCTTGCACCGTGTAATAAAATTTAAAACTGTTGAAGGTAATGAGTTATGCGACTATATTTCAACTCCATACTTCATAAAATGTTTAAACCCTAATATTAAATAAGAGACTTCCTATAGTTATTGAAACATTATTTGTACTATAGTTTGATGAATTTGATTATTGAAGTGGCATATTTATTATAAAAGATGGAAAGTATATCTCAGTTAAAATAGTTATAAAGATATGTTCCTTAAATGATTTTGTAATGTGTATTAAGAGTTGATATTCTACTTGTAAGTTTATTCTGTGAATGGAAGTGAATATACAGTATATATATATATTTGTAAGGTTGGAGCATAAGCTGATAGCATTGGTTTGCATTTTTTGTTAAAATCGATGAACTTTCATCAATCAGTGTTCATACAGTCCAAACGTGGGTAGGCCTATATATGTATAGCTTTTGGTTCAGTTTGGCTCTTCGGTTTATCTCTGCATGTAGGTATTAAACCGAAATGCTCATATTGAAGGCTGAAGAAGTTTCATTCCTAGTCATGTATTTATTAACACAATAGGTGATGAATCATATTATTTATTGGTGTGGTGCCTGAAGACTTGGTAGTATATTTGTATTTATATATAGTTATATATACTTAAATTTTATGCTTATTTACTTAAGTAACGGAAACAAATTTTTAATAATGAACTGTATGCTGCTGCGGAATGTCATGGTCATTAATTTCACTAGTCTCAATTCCATCACACACATCTAAATTTGAATATTTTTCATTTTTCAAACAGCAGGATGATCACCAGAAGATTCATGGAACTCTGACATTCACATAAGAAGAAGCTGGTTTTATGAATTTTATTCAGGCATGTGTAAAAGTTAAACTCTTGAAGGTTTACGAGTGCGAAACAGAAATGCACAGAGAAAAGGAAATCACTTCACATGACCAATATCCAGTAGACATAATTTTTTGTTGAGCCATTGTACTAGTAAGTTGTGTGGAGTTGCTCTCTATTATAAATATCATATTGCAACTTAATGAACACTTTTGATAGTACAGTCAACTCTTGATATAATGCCACCCTAACATTTCTCTAACATTTAGTGGCACTAAAATGAAATTTAATTTTTTAAATAAAAATTGCATAATAAACTGCTGTATTAATTTAGTGTACTGTATTAAGAAAGAAAAATTAAATAAAAAGCAAATAGAGAACTTCAACACAAAATAAAATACACTGTACTGCACAGTAGGCATAACTCAATTTACTATAGTAGATGTCCAGTGCTACAACACAAAAGGGGTTGAAAATCACGTGGGTCCATGTAAGTGATTAAACTGTAACTGAGTAATTGTAGTGTTTAACAGCTGAATGGACACTGTAAGTGGAAGTTCGGAATGTCTCATTGCATGAAGGGCCCTTTCTACCTGCTCCACCCTCATGCAGGCTGTCTGTCCCAATTCTTAACATAGCTTGCTCATTCCACCGCACTACATTTACAGTTAGTGGTAGGGGAAATCTCACTTCTTGGAAATACAGTACATTATGTTTCTTAAATAATCTTCCTAACATTCACGCCAGTTTCAAAACAATTCTGAAACAAACAAAAACTATTGCAAGCTATATTTTGTAAAAATCTTACCTTATATTCGCTGGCACTAAATGAATTGGCACAGTAACGAGGTTTCTTATATATTTTATATGGGAGAAGATTTGTTCACTTGCATTTATTGGCACAGTGGAGGGAGGCAGTGTAAAGAGGGGCATTATATCGAGGGTTGACTGTAGTTTATATTAGCGCACATATGTTATTCAACAAAATGCTAAACATGTGGTTTTTACACACAAACACAGTGTGTAACAATGTAAAAAGTGCATCAATATCCGCTGAAAGAGGTGAGAGAAAAAGAATTCCCATGGGTGCCATGCATAGTAATGTTGTCAGTGTTAAAGAGCATACAGCCGATTGACCAATCTCATCACATTGTGACACTGTACATCCTATCTCTGTCTCTTTCTGTGTGCTACCTATACAACAACCTGCACTCATATACCTTCCAGAGTCTAGTGAAAAACCTTAAGCTCTGTAAAAACTACTATGCCACCAAGTTAAATCTGCACGGCGATAGGGGAAGTGTTTTAGCGCTAGTGTCGTCCAGCTACCACTATACGGAAGGGATGTAGGGGAAGCAGGTGGCGAAAGATCATAACATGGTTGCCAGATTATTCATTTGGACAATGACTGTCTTAGGTGTCAGGTCATTTAAAAACACAGTAATTCTCAGCGCCCCTCTTCCAGCCAAATAACCCAACACAGTGGACAGGAAGTGGCAGCGTGGCGGCGGGGGTGAAAGAAGGGACAGCTCATGTTCCCCAGTTGGGACATGGTTGCCAGAATATTCATTTCGACAATGACTGTCTTAGGTGTCAGGTCATTTAAAAACACAGTAGTTCTCAGCACCCCTCTTGTAGCCAAATGACTGAACTCAGTGAAAAGGAAGTGGCAACGTCAAAGGAGGGAGATCGAGATGTAAGGCACATTCCTCACATATTTTCTGCATGCAAAGATAACTTGGTGGCGTAGTATAAATTAAGACCGTTCCCTGATCATGCTGCTTTTGTGTACATTGTTTTTTCAAAGAAAGAATGTGACACGGTATTCTTAGCAACAGTCTTCACTTTAATAAGAGACTGGAAGTTTTTCCGGCATTGTTTATATATCAAGGCTTCTCAGGATTCCACCTGGATAAGAATATTGAACCTCTCTGAGCTTTTGGAAACACCAAAACATTGCCTTATCACTGATTTTCAAACTTTTTTTTCACTATTGACAAGGCAGAGTTCTGTTCATTGACCTGTCAGTATCGGCAATTATCAAACTCATCTGTTGTACCTTTACTACTAATGAGCAAATAATTAGAAGAAAATAATAAAAGAATTAAAGTATTAATACTCACATATCGAAACAGTAAGTCGAAGTGTTTGAATATACTTTGATCATCTGTCCATTATGCTTGTAAATGTCAATCAGACGTTTGTTATATAGCTAACTCCCAAAATTATCCATGTTAATTGGGATTGTGATATGCAAGAATAACCGCAAAACATGGATAATCCAAACCAGGTGTGAGATTTTGAATTTCCTCTGCTTAATTTTGAATCTCCTGTATTTTGTTGTGGTATTGAGCATATATGATAAAATTAAGTACGGGAAATTAAAAATCTGATGAAATAAAGTATGGGGAAATTCTGATTTTTGCCCTCAGATAGTCATGAGTTTGCTGTAATTAAAACTTGGTGCAATATAACCTTCCTTCTTAGGGTGTACTGGTATAATAGCTTTACTTAAGTACATATTAATTTGTGCCAAAGTTTATGCTCAAAAGGGGCCAGTACTGAATAAATTCTGTGCTTTATCTTGCCTTAGGAATTTTGTAATGTTTGCTCCTGTATATTGTGATTTTTATTTTACCATGACCAGAAACAAAATGGCAAAAATGATGCTTATTTGCTTATGCTGAAGCCTGAAGGAAGAAATGAACTTGTATGATTTGACTTTTGTACAATATCATGAAATATTAACAGATGAAATGAATATATTGTCTTATTTACCATTTTCATGATCATTGGGTGAATGAATGAGTGAAATATATTCTATAATGATTTATTTCTTAGACACTGAGTATTGAAAACCATGTTCAGGTTGTAATGTCTCCTTACTTCTGTGCAAGCAGATGCATTAGTAGCAATTTTCAGTAAGTAAATTTTAAATGTTGAAGAGTGACTTTCATCCACCAAGAACAGCAGCAAAATGCACGTAAATACTTTTTTTTTTTAAACCAGTTGAGTGAAATGTGCAAAATAGTGTTACAAACATGAAAAATTATGCCATAGGTGTGGAATTTGGGAAAAATTACACATCCAGATAAACATATCTTTAATGTTAACTGTACAATAACAGTGGGAGCCCGGTCACAAAAATCACTAATTAGTGTGCCTCATAGTACTGCATATGACATAAATTGTCTGTCAGTGAGGTAGACCATTAAGGGCAATCAGTCATAGGAGAGAGGTTCCATCTGGTGCTGAGAATTGAACTCTGGCTTAGCTCAGTTGGTAGAGCATTGGCACGAATAGCCAAAGGTCCTGGGTTCAAGTCCCAGTGTCGGAGGAATTTTTCTCCTATAATATTATCATGTAATGTCCAACAGAGACAATATAATCTGTGGCTCATGAATACTTATATATATCCATCTCTCCTGGGTGTTAGGACCATTGCTCTGTGGGGGACCAACTACAAACTCGTGTGAGGGATGAACAAAAAGCTTGGAGGCCTGCATACGACATCAATGCATTGTGGATGACAAGAGTTCAGTAGGAAGAATCACCAATTTTAAATTTCTCAGAGGTAAGCTCACGCTTTGCCCTGGGTATACCATCCCCCTGTGCTTGTTAGAGTTGAGGCCTGGCAATTTTGGCAGGACATTAGAAACTTGAGATGGGCAAATCCAGCCCAGCATTCATGTATTTGCATCACCCACACATCTTTCCTGGCAAAGATTTAGGTGTACATAATGTCCTGCTAAGATAAAAGGTTATATCTGCAGTTTTCAGTCAAAAGCATTGATGTTGCTGCGCACATTGCTGAGTGGCTAGACTGCTCGCCTTCCACTGCTAGGACCTGGGATCGAATCTTGTTGGATGCATGTGGAATTTGTAGACATAATGGGGTCATGGTAGATTTTCTGGGGGTGCTTCCGTTTCTCATTCCACCATTGCTCCATGACCATTGGATTGCAATAAAGGCATAATAATAGCCTAAGTATTAAAATTATTAGTAGCCTATATTTATGGTGTCTTAATTTCAACTCAGATTAATTTTAATTAATATAATGTTTAGTCATGGTAAGTAAATATCCAATTCTGCATAACTTGCCGGCCATGGGTTTGAACCTGGGACCTCTTGAATGCATGACTAAAACACTACTTCGCGGCTATCTCACTTTGTATTATTTTGTTTTGTCATGTGGCAACGTGCAATAAATTTGAGTTTAACATACAATTTACTGTTTTTCATAATGCAAATTTTTCTGTCAGTGAGTATCTTGTTGCAAATTATCACAATAGTTATGGTACCTTTTCTGCAGGTACAGGTCTCATTTTTTTTAAAAACATTTTCCCAAGCATCAGCTAGATTTAAATGAAATGAAATTGAAACAGAAAATTCAGTCTAAGTCCGCTGCCGTGTGTGAGCTGGTAGCATGACTGCCAGCCTGGCCCGGGTTTGATTCCCGGCTGGGTCGAAAATTGTTCAGTACTGAAAAATGTCTTTCCTGGGTTCAGGACTGGGTGTGTGTGTGTCCTTAGGTTTAAGTAGGTAGGGGACTGGTGCACCCCAGTAACAAATCTGCTGTGAATATCCCCTTACGGGATCACCAGGGGTTGCTCGTGAACCTAAGGAATAACTTTTTAAAGTCATACAGAACTCCAAAGATTTGTTACTGGATTTTCACTAGGTACACGCTCGAACAGTACGATGTAATAGGCCTACTGTTTATAAATATCATCGTTGACTGAGAATTACAGTAAAGGCATGGTTTCAAGTCCCACTTAAGAGGAATTTTTCTCATGGGCTAACTATAATGGAACATCAACAGAGGTGTCTGTCAACAACATTTCATTTTAAACAATATAATAATGTAACTTTTATACAATGTTAATTAAATGAGGGTGGTTGACATTTAATGGCTGAAAATGTGGGCGAAGCCCATGAAACGTACATTCTGCAAAATGTAAGTACTAAAAGTGAAGTCTAAGGCCGGTATTCTTAGTCGCATTGCTTATGCGACTTATATCCAAGTCGAACTTTAATCTCGTCCTAAGTTGAGTTTCTGACACAAACAAGTCGGACTTATGACGTAGTTACTTTATAGAGTCAGACTTTACAAAGTCGAGCTTATTGCTATTCATAGTCACTAAAGTACGACTTATTTGTCGAAATAAGTCGTACTTTATCAAGTCAAGGGTCTCTGTGACTTATTTCAGTCGAAGCCAGTACCATGGATAGTAATTTTGAGGATCTTGGCGAGTATTAGAAGAAACTCATGCCCCAAAGCGTTATTTGTGGAACATGATGAATCCATTCAAATTCTACAGTGACAATGAATTTAAAAAGAGATTTCGTTTCAAGCAGACACAATTTTATTTATACATAAAATATTCTCAAGAAACTATGGATCAATTTACTTACACGCTGCATAATAATATGACTGGATGAAATGAATTCTTTGTTTACAATGCCCAGCGCCGCCTGTATTTTTATATCACGATAGCAAAATAGGTGCCCAGATGGCTTTGCATTAAACGAAATCTGAAAAAATCTTGAATACGATTGGCTAATTCAATTGTTACGGCAGTGAACGCATGATTTTTCATATTATTGAGTTCGACTTTTAGTATGTAGAATAAGTAGAGCTTTATGAAGTCAGACTTAATAAAGTACGATTTTAAAGAAGACTATGAATACGAGAAACCTATAAGTCGACTTCTCAAATAAGTTCAGCTTTATAAAGTCACCGCCTATGAATACCGGCCTAAGTGTTTAAATGTCAACCATCTCATTTCATTAATATGCTAATATTTCTATCTAAAAATGGTAAAGATTAACAATGGAGACTACGGTACTAAAAAAAATTATTTATCATTAATTTATTTACACTTTCACATATTTACAAGCAAACTTGGCAATATCATAAATCTGAAGAATTATTAAAGGTATTTATTAATACCACCAATAAGTATTGAAACATAAATGCAATAGTGTGGAAACACTGTAAGCAATGAAATTAGTTTAAGAACACACTGTGTGATTTCTGTTTAATATACAGTAGTTAAACAATTGGTTAAATGTTCTTGACACATAAGAAGTTCAACAAATCATTTTAAAAATATGCCACTTCATTTTGTTACAGCAACTGAAGTATTCTTCACAGGTGTTCCGGTCGAAGATGTGAAATGTGCCACAGAATCAGCAGACGGTACATCTACCATTGGTGGAACATGAAAGAAATATAACATAAAACCTGCTGCAAGGAGGAGATGCAAACCTAGAATTGCTGCAAGGATAACACAGCGCTGTTCGCCTTGTACAGCAGGCCATGCGGTCATCAGTAACACTGATCCTGAAAGTGTAGCTCCTACTGCAACTAATAACCACTGCAACCATTCTATTTGAATGACCCAAAGTACAGAAACAGGAACATATATAGAAAGTGAATAACCGTAAACACATAAGAGTTCTAAGAAAGTTAATCTGGCATCTTGGCCACCACGCCATTTCAAAATACCCCACAAGGCAATAGGAACCAGCCATGCGTAGCTAAATATGGCAGTAGCAGCATAAGTCACTGCATGAAAATCGTATCTCCAATGATAGTCCGTTTTTCCTGCCGTCTGAATATAATTTGCCATATTTCCACTAATGGCAATGGTGAAGACTAGGGTCACACATATCCAAAAAGGTCCGTAGAGGTCTGGCTTAGGCTTTATGTGATGCTGTAAATAACTAATTCCAGGGCGAGGGACCATAGACCATATGATACGTTCCACAACCCTATTAGTATCCACGTCGAAAAACTGTTGATAATATTCAAAGCTCCAAAAAGACGCCGACTGTTTACCAGCAGCACTTCCACCAAGCAATTCAGATTCTGGTCCTTCTGTGTCCGAGCCAGGCGTATCTGGAGAATGACTGAATGTCAACGTTTGGGATGAATTGACATCTAATTCTGCAGCACCTCCGACACCAGATACTGGAAATTCCTGGAACTGTAGCTGAGACTCTGCATTTTTGTGTGTTGTATCTATCTCCATATCAATTAATGACGACTTGGAAGTTGCCATGTCACTGTTAACTAGAAAGACACAACCCTTGGGATGTAACTTAGAATTATTTACAAATAATCAACGAATATATCTTGTTAAGGGTACTAGTATTCGTAGTGTCATATTTTAACATAAATAAAATAAAATCTTAAATGTTGACGAAACTTGACAAACCACTTCTTGTCTACGTACAGGTTGCCTGCATATCATCAGCGTGGCCAACATTTCATATTATGATTAGATAAGAATGGAAACATTCATCGTCAACTTTCGGATTTAAATTATTTACATTTGTTAAATAATTATTTGAAATATAAATATATGTTAATATGTGGACATTTGGAAATGTCTTTTTTTCAATAAAGAAATAAACTAGTAAACCCTCTATTAGGAAATTTCTTGTTTCGCTCTTGGCAACTTGGATAGACGTCGCTACTCGATTGTCCCTTCTCGATTCTTTGAATTGAAAATCAGCTGGCGGGCTACCAAGCAAGACGAGTGGATTATTTGGAAGAATAAATTGTGGATATTTTGGAATATTTATTAGTACCTAGTTTGGAATAATGACGGGTACCAGTAGAAGAGATTATACTTCATTTTTTTACATTTTCTGCTTGAAATAAAGGGCCATAGTTTAAGGGTATGCAATTCTGTTATAACATATTTCACATGCTGCATGTCGGGCTGTAGATGATTAGATTAGATGGTACTTATTTGGGCGGAATGGAAGAATCTGCTACACCTTTGTTCTCACTCCACTCTCTGCTAGCTGTGTCTTCACTTTCGCCGGCTTTCAGCCTTTCTCCTCGCAAGCTGCTTAATGCTGGTAACACAGCTTACTGTTGCCTTTTCTCATACAGCACTGTGCACTATTAATTGTACCAATATGATTCAAGACCCTTGTAAAGTGGTAAAGTGGTCCCTATACA
This sequence comes from Ectobius pallidus, assembly GCA_964059195.1. Taxonomy (NCBI): domain Eukaryota; kingdom Metazoa; phylum Arthropoda; class Insecta; order Blattodea; family Ectobiidae; genus Ectobius; species Ectobius pallidus. The sequence goes on from CAXKWD010000008.1 coordinate 140,921,109, forward strand.
GGCCGTGGAGGCCCAGAGGGTTCCAGGAGGTGAGGCTCCCAGATTTTAGACATTCGGCACGAGAAGGTGGTAAGGTTGTCAGCCTTACGCACCGGCCGCCTTTACCCCCAGGATTGCTCCTGGTACTCATTTCTGTTAGAGGCTGAGTCGACCCCAGGGCCATAGTGCCACCAGAAGAATTAGGCCAATTGAAAAACTCAACGACCTCATCGGGGATCGAACCTGCAACCTTCCGGTTTGTAGCGCAGTGCCTCAACCACTACGCTACGGTGTACCCCAAGACCCTTGTACCATATCAAAATTACAATCACCAGAACCTCTTTGGTGTTACTTAGGACCCGCCACATGACCCTTGCAACAAAACAGCTATTTCTGATGTATTAAAGCTCTCTAATCTTAAATAGATGAATTTTCCCATAACTGTTCAGCAATCACTCGTGGTGTGGTGGTTAAGGCTGCTAGCTATGGTGCTAGTGAACTCGGGTTCATATACCAGACGATGCATAAAGTTTACCGTTAGGAATAGGCCCGGAATAAATAAATAAATAGGTAGGAAGGGCGATGAGGAGGTGAGAGAAAGAGAGGAAGGAGGAGGAAAAGGAAGAGTAGAAAGGAGAAATCTATTATTTAATTTTTTCCTCTTTTCACCTTCTGCCTACTAGATGGCATTCCTAGTAGTTCCCATTAGGTGGGTCCCATTAGTGTAGGAGCAGAGAGCTATAATGTAGCAGATTCTTCCATTTCCCAAGTTTCAAGTCACACAATAATTGTTTGAAGTTTCTCAACACTGGAAAATCCTCTAAATCATACAAAAATGTAGAGTAATATTTGAATGACGTTGACTATCTGCCACAAAGCCAGGCAAAAAAGACATACTTGTGGCACCTTGGATGTCACTTCACTCTCTGCTGTGCATTACCATGGCAATGGCCCGCTTCCCTTACCTGCCCCTAGCCTGGCCAACACTTCCTGTAGCCTTCAACCTTTCTCCTCACAAGATGCTCAGTACCAATAAAGCAGTTCACTGTTGTACTAGGCCTATGCGCTATTAATTGTGCCAATTCGATAAATGACCCTTGTACCATAATTATCAAAACAATCACTAGAGCCTCTTTGGCATTACTCAGGACCCACCACGTGACCAAAACAACCCTTGCACCAAAACGATTATAGGCCTATCTAATTTCATGTGCTAAAATTGTTTAAACTTACATAAATGAATTTTCACTTCACCACTCAGCAATCACTCATGGCTTAGTGGTTAAGGCTGCTATCTATGATGCTAGTGTTCCGTGTTCAAATACCAGTCGATGCATTAATTCTGACAGTGATCAACTTGTATATTTTTATCTGCCTACTTAATGTAAAGAAAAACTCCACTGCAGTTACAATTTTTAGTGATGTCCACAGTTATAACACACGAAATCAATCTTTAGTAATAGTTCCCTTCTGTAGATTGAGCAAGAGTACAAACAGTTATAGTATTATAGGACTAAAGCTCTACAATAAGCTAAATAATGAATCAAAGCTATTACCATTTAAAGTATTCAAGACAAAATTATATAACTGGCTAATTTTAAATCCTTTTTATAGTTTAAAAGAATATTTTAGTAAGGACAAGGTAGAATTTTAAACTATTCAAAAGCATGAAATGTTATTTTAGATTTCTTTGACAATGTCTATTGCACTCCAGTAATGTTGAAAGACAATAAACGTACTATTAATAGAAAATTAATAAAATCCTAATTATTATTACTACTACTACTACTCCGTGGCGCTACATCCCTGGAGGGACTTGGCCTACCACCCGACCGCTGCGTCATCTCCCTTAGGCAGATGGCAGGATTGGGGGGCATGTGGTCAGCATGCCGACACCCACGGCCGTTAATGGCGGTTTTCTTGACCGGAATTATTATTACTATTACTATTAAATACTATTAATTACTATTAAATATAGCCTACGTCCCAAATAGATAGGTAGGGTGAAAAGGAGGTGAGAGAAAGAGGAGAAAAAGAAAGACAAGAAGGGAAGAAAGGAGAAATAAATTATTTAATTCTTTCCCCCATTTCACCTTCTGCCTACTAGATGGCATTGCTAGTAGTTCAAGTGGCACCGCTACCTTTCTTTCCCAGACAGGTCCCGTTAGTGAGTAGGAGTGGGGGCTAGGGTGCAACAAGTATTTGTTTTTTTCCCCCAAAGCCATTACTTAGTAGTACCACTATCCAAGTCTTCAGAGTAAAGAACGATATGGAACAAATGTTGTACACCATAAAGCTATTTTCATCATCAATACACTTATTTACTATAAAATATTTCAAACATTTTACTGCATCATACCTGCTTGTGCTTGTCTGTAATTACTCTTGTTCTATTCCTATCTTTGAGAAACAGCATACTGTTTTAGCATAACCATTTACTTTTGTAAACTTTATCAGTCCCTGCATTGGGCATTGTCATTTCTCTTTCTTTTTTTTTTTTTCGTGCAGTAAAATATGATAACTTACCCCATGTTTTATTCCAAAACTGTGATTTGCAATAGTGCACCAATTCTTTTTATCTCTGCTTTCTTTCAAACGATAGTCTCACAAAAGGGGATTCCTGTATAAATAAATTTAATTGATACCAGTTACTTTCTCATTGGTCCACTGCATTTTTAGAAAGAAGCAAAGAACTCTTAGGCATTCTGAATCACAACTTTTTTTAGGAAACTGACAATAAATAGAGCAATTCCAGGTTAGTTTGGCATGGTTTTGTCAGCTAGCATGTGCCAATGGTCGTCTTTGCCAATTGGTCTTGCCAAAGATGAGGGACACTTGATACAATTAAAAAAAAAAATAGTTTTATATTTTTTCCAAAAATTTCTAACCATGTTTGTTGATAAAAGACCATTTCCTCTATCATGCTAAATTGTTTAACACCTAAACAATTGCTCTTTCAATTTTAAATTTTCAGATTTTTAAGAGTGCAAAGTTTTTCAATTGTCTCTCTCGAGTGGGAGACTTGATACAATGTACAATGGGAGTGGGAGACTTGAGCTTTGGGGAGACGTGATACAATGTATAAATGTATATGCTAGTTTACAAGAATTTAACATTAGGTAGACCTACTTTTATTTAAAAGTTAAAAAATCAGCAGGATCTAGGTAAAACAAAATTCTAGGCTATGGTTAGGCCAAATTTCTTCACATCACTCATGTTAGGTTTGCTCTTATTTAACAAAGTGTCCTTTAAATTTGTCTTTGCAAACAAAACATACCGTGACTTTATAATTTTTGTATTGAAATTGGGGTGTTGACAGTTTCTTTTCAATTATTGGTTCTGATATCTTCACAATCTGGCCATTGAAACCTGCTGCTTTCAATATGACCAGAGAACTGAACACTCCAATCATTGTATGTTTTATTTTCAGTTACTGTCACGAATCAGCAGACACTTCTATTTGATCTGTTGGATGATGCCCTTTGTGACACTCACTTAAACGTTGAGATAACTCAAGCTATTGAATGAGTAGTGAAACTGCAGCAGCCAAAAAAATTATAAATAGTTAAAATGCTTGATTAAATTCAAATCTAGGACTATTATCATCTGTTAAGGGAACAGTCTATACAATTAGGCCAAAAGAAATGGTTTGTGTCATAAATAAAGATAAATCATTTAGAGAAATGCATATTTAAAAACGTTTAAACAATAATTTTTAACTAGATACCGTGCATCAAGTCTCCCCTTGAAAACTGTATCCAGTCTCCCTATGTGGCCATTTTCATTAAAAGAATTCTAACTCCATTGGTCCTAACTTGAGAGCTGAAGTTTGTAGAGCATGTATACAGTAACTTCAGATATAATAGGTTAATTCAGCCAAGAAATATAAATCAAGAAAATGAGACACTTTTTTATAAAAGAAAAAAATACATAGGCCTACCTGTACTCAGGGCCGTAGCAAGGTCCTTCTGCGCCCTTGGCGAGTTTGACAAATCTGCGCCCTCCAATACTGGGGGGTCTGAACAATTTTTTTAAATTTCTGTAAAATTGTTTATTACACTGCCTTCTAAACTGTATTAATCGTGTATACACTGCCTGTCCTATACGGCTAATTTTGCGTACTCGGCGACATTAGAGATGGCAGCACCTTTCACACCCAGACTGCTTCTTGTTTTTTGCTACGACATTGTTGATTATGTAGTGCTGTCACCGCCGTCTCATAATCACTGCCTTCTAAACTGTATTACTCCTCGAGACGGCGGTGCTCTTAATATAGTCTATCAATGCGTCTAATTAATTTACATTTTATTTTAATTATTGCTCCAAAATTCCATTTCAAGGTAAGTGTCATATACTGGAATAATATTACGTTCTAAACAAATAACACAAGTATCTGTGTCTGTTTAATGCTTATTTTGATTAGTGATTGCTGCAATCTGGGTGTGAACTGTGTCGCCTCTACTGGATAAATTAGGCAATTTAACAATACTCTGAACTCCATGTTAAAATGAAGCATAGGACAGGCAGTGTAATTCTCGAGACGGCGGTGGTTTATTATCTTCTAATATATAAAATCGAAAGTGTGTATGTATGTATGTATGTATGTATGTATGTTTGTTCCTTATACAAATCTACATTTCTTTACCAATTTACACGACATTTTGCACACATACCCAGTTAAGCCCGGGAAGTATAGCTGTCGACATTAAAATTCAAACAAAATACTCCTTCCCTTGAAAATTATATAATTTCTGAGAATTTTATACTGAAAAAATGAATTGCTGTTTAGTTCACATGGCAACAGTAAATTGTTTACTATGATTACATAGGGCCTTGGCAAGTATATAGCCTAATGCTTTAACGAATTATGATTCCATCGATGTAATATATTGGCGAAAATAATGACTGAAAATGAAATCCACGAAAATAAAGCACAGTGTGATGTAGTCACATAACTTTCTCTACCCTCGACATAAGAAATATTTACTCACTTCACATTTTGATGTAGAATAAGAGGGACAACTTAAGTGTGTGAGTATGCTATATCAAAAGTCTATAAATAATCCTTTCCGCTGATAAGTTATCCATACCTGTAGGCTTTGTATTAGTTGAGAAATAGGGATGTTTATCATAGGCCCTAAGCATGGGATGGAACATTTTGAGTCCTATGCTCGCAGTATATTATGTCCCGGGTTCTAGGGGAGGAAAGTATGAAAGTGATACTGCATTTCTCTTTTATTTCAGCTCCGAAACGATTGTATAGTAACATGAGAATGAGAAATAAAATTTTCCGTCAAGTCAGTACAATCTTATGTAATTTGTGTTTCTTCTTATTTCAACCCCTCCCAAGCATGATGTGTAGAAGCAACGGAATGCAGCATTCCACATCCTCTATGAGCCATAAAAAGCTATATCCAGCGTTTTCTGATGCAATAGTTTGAGTGTGATAAATCTTTTTCTTCATTTCAAGTTCTACATACATAAAGTCCTTCATAAGTTAATTTCAAATTAAAAAATACAAGGCCCGGGCGACGCCGGGCCTTTTCAGCTAGTTTTAATATAAAACACTGTTGTTATCAAAGAAAACCTAAACCTCAATTTGAAAATGAACTAAGTGTTGGACTTTCAAGGTACTAAAACCTTATTTTCAGACGATTGAACTACTTAAAAAATAATTAAATCATAAAATCTAGAACTTTTATTGTTTGATAAATTGCACCATTTTAAAAAAAGCGGAATTTTTCATGGTTAATTTTGCGCCCTCTTTGTACCTGCGCCCTTGGCGGGGGCCCATCTCGCCACCACCTAGCTACGGCCCTGCCTGTACTTTAAAGTAGGAAAACACATTTTTTACAAATAAATTTAACAGTTTGTGCAGCAGAGTGTTCTAAACAACAGCACTAAATGGAGAAACTAAAAATCCTTTGACATGAGTTACAGCCGATTCTAATCATAGAGTAATGAATTGGTGGGGTGTATCAAGTGTCCCCAGTCTCCCCTACTGAGGCATAATGTGGACATGGCTTTAGGTGCATGAACAACAAACAAAAAACCTTGCAATCATTTTACAGGGTAGGCTAACATAGAACAATTTAGTGAACACACAAAATAATAGCATATAATCCAACGTATGTATGGTGAGCCATATTTTAGAATATACACCAAAAATATAGGCTACATATTTAATTCTCGGGAGAGGAGATATGAGTGATATGGTCCAGCCTGTCCAAGTCCTAAATGACACACTTTCTTTTATATGACTAACTGGCAAAAGCTAGCAATGTTTCTGCCATATTTATTTGCAAGAAGCAATTGGATGTTACAGATCACATGGTAAGTCATCACATCAAGACCATCATTGTTGACACAGAATGACCACCATAAGGAAACACGCCTACGATTTAATATGCCACTGCTAAACTAATATCACTGTTGCTAACTTAATGAAACCTAAACGAGAACTAACTGCCTCTAACTTATTGGTTACTTGCCTTAAACAAAAATGCATATATGAAGACTTTGTTTTGAGATATTTGTGTTTTAACAATTTTCTGACTTATATTAGCGCATTCCAGGATCATATGATAATAATCATTATCTTCCTGTGTCTCTTTCTTCTTCTTACATTGCCTTCTCGTGGTTCTAGCTTCCTTTGTACTTGCCTGGGTAGCTTCTTGTGCAGGGTGAATGCAGTTCTTGTCAATAAGTTGAAATGCTTTCTCTGATTTTAAAAGGATGCAAATTCCCTTTAAGTATAGTTTTAAATGTGCAACATATTGCATAACACTATAAAAGTATATATATATATTCCTGTTCAGAGGAATTTTTTTCTGCTAAAAACACAAATTTCATATGTTTCCAGGAATTGATCAAGGTTAAACTAAAATGATACATGATACATATTTTCCAGATTGAGCACCATGAAGAGCATAGTGTCATTATACAGTGAGTCCCACGCAAGAGTTGGCCAATGACGCTGGTTTCTGCGTCGCGGTGGGTTCAGCTCCAACTCCCGAGCGATCGGGTGAAATATCTATGCAAATAAAGCCGCGATCGGTGTAATGATTCAGGTTCTCACATTTACAGTTAAAATTACATTGAAAATAATCACGTGCCCCATCATAAGAGATGTTGGAAATGCACTCCTCTTGCATCCACACAATATTGGCATCTTTTTAGGAAATTTTCTTTCACACACATAAGTTCAGCTTCAGAGACAGAGTTAATTTCTCTTGTGATAGGCCTGTGTGATATTGTCTTTAAGTTCTTCTAACAGTATGTGAATATTATTTATGGGGAAACTTGAAAAATAAAGTAAATTGGTCAAATTCCCATACATCAGAACAACTTAAAAGACAAAAACACAGGAGAAATTAACTCTATCTCGGAAGCTGAACTCACGCCGTGAAAGAAAATTTCCTTAAAAGGTGCAAGTATTGTGTGGATACAAGAGGAGAACATTTCCAACATCTCTTGTGATGGGGTACGTGGTTATTTTCATTGTAATTTTAACTGTAAATGTAAGAACCTGAATCATTACACCGATCGCAGCTTCATATACATAAATATTTCAGCCGATCGCTCTTGAGTTGGAGCTCCGCACGTCGCGATGCAGAAACCCGCGTCATTGGCCAACTCTTGCGTGGGACTCACTGTACAACTGCCTTTTTTTATACAGAAATATTTAGATAACTAATGGATTCTGTTTTCTGTTTCAGATATTTATTCAACATAGTTTCTTAAGAATTTGAATAGATGGACGATGAAATTGTCAGAAAACTTGTGGATAGAACATCTTGTTCTTCTGATCACAGGATGATACCTTTAAATTACAATTTAAACAAAAATTCGCCCCTTTTAAAAAATGGTTTTGGTGACCCATTAATGCATTCTACACCTGTGAACAGTAAAAGGAAGCCCTCTGTTGATCAAATGTTTACAAAAAAGAAGCATAAGTTCATTCGTAGTTTCTCTGACAGTGGGCTTAGAACAAATATTACACCTAGTGAGAACGGGAATAAGAGGGAAATGACTATTAATAATAAGAAATATGTGAAGCAAAGCTCATATCATCCAAAATGCTCTAGTAGCTGTATAGTTTCATGCAAACTGAGCACAAAGTATAAAGAGTCAGTTGAATGTAGTTGTACTGCTTTTAAAACTCAAAACACCAGTAGCCATAAAGACTCAATTGATAGTGGGATTAAAAGTTCAAGCTCGACCAGTTCTACGGATTGGTTTGACAGTGATTTTGCCACCTCAAAATGTAAAAAGAATCAAGACCCTTTTGATGAAGATGATTCCAAAATTCTTAGACCCACACAGAATCAATTCTTATCTGAGGATGATTCTGTATTTGATGCAGTTGACTTAGAGTCTGCTGTGAAAGGTTATTTGAAAAGTAATAGCAATAATTCAAATTCAGAGTCGAATTTGTTAGTGATTAAAGAACAATGTAGATCCCCAAGTTTTCTACAAGAAAACAAAGATGAATCTATTGGACAGAGTCAAAGGAGCTCTAGGTTACCTGACTTACCCCTGAAGGATTGTTTGGACAGTCTTAGTAATAACTCAGATTCAAGACTTAAGATATTAGAGCCTGAAGAGCAGGGTGGAACTCCAAAATTCCCTCAAGAAAGTGACATTGAATCCAGTAGAGAATGTCAAAGGAGCTCTAGGTTACATCACATATCTCGAAAAGATTATTTAGGTAGTGATAGTTGTAATTCAAATTCAACACGTATGGGGTTAGAGCCTGAAGATCAGGGTGGATCTCCCCTATTCCCTCAAAAAAGCGAAGAAGAATCCAATAATCATTGTTCTCGTGATTTGATGTTGAATAAAGTTGACTGTGAGTCTAATGATGCAGCTCAAGAGAATGTTAATGCCGAAAATATTTTAAATCAGATATCAGTGCATGACAATGAACATGTAATAGACGATGATTTGCAAAATATTGTACATAACTGGAACAACAATTCATTGCTTAGTTATGTAACAACTGAAGAAGACTTCATCGATAATGAGAACATCACACCTGCAAGAGTTGCTTCACCACTGGGTGAAAAAATAAGAAAAGCACTGATTACTAATGTACATAAACCTGTAGTACATATGTCTAAAGAGGTAGCTTTATCAGAACACAGTAATACTAACATGGAAACAAAATATATAGTAAAACTAGACAAGCCATTCTTTGATGTTGGACCATTCTTTGGTTTACCATCAAAAGTTAAACATCTCATTCAGAAAGTAAAGGGTATCGATGACTTATACGGTAAGTGTAACTGTTGTTATCTGCATGACAGCAATAATTGTACAGTAGAACTTTGGGAATCTGAACTAATTCGGGCTGACCTCTGTTTGGGTTTTGGAAAATTCGTATTATCCGAATAGTTCGGTAAAGCACACTTGATATACCGGATGGAGTAGAGTATTCACTTTGGGTGCTCTGTGAAAGAGTATGGAAAGAGCTAGTGATGATTCACATGTTTTAGTGGAGCCGTAGGCAAACAGGTTGAGGGTAGCATCCTTGAGCTGGAGTGATTCACGGTTACTATGATAATATGTGCTAAAAATAGCCTTCTGGGTTAAAAGTGATAGGGTTGGTTTTGTTTCTATTAATTAAGGTGCTGTTTTCATTCTTGAAATTATAAAAAAATATATATATTTTGTTTAAAGTTAAAAGTGAACATTAGTTTTGATTCTGATTTGTAATTATTATGTTTCCTGCATACCTAGCTCAGATGCGGGATATTTCCCCCCTAGAGCTATCCTCTAGAAGGAGAGGCCATTGCCCGCAAGGGATTCAAAGGCTGGTTTTATTTTATTTTATTTATGTTTCCTTTATTTTAATTTAAAAATGTTCAGATTATAAAAAAATTCATATTAATGGGGCTGGGATCACAGAGATTCCACTGTAATAATTCCTTGTAACATCTTTGTTTATATTCTTTTTTACTCCTTATAAAATTCCTATTCTTTCTTTTCAGCATGGCAGAAGGAATGTCTCAGCTTAGATGCAATACAAAAGAAGAAAAATTTAATTTACTCTCTTCCAACAAGTGGTGGAAAGACATTGGTAGCGGAAATTTTAATGCTTAGAGAACTGATGTGTTACAAAAAGGATGCTATATTTGTCCTGCCTTATGTTTCTATTGTTCAGGAGAAGGTGAGAATGATTATTCACTCTTAAATTCTTTTCATTTATTACCATACTTTTGTGCGGGATACTGAGTAGGCCTACATGTTCCTAGTTAAGAGACCTCATGTTGCAGGTTTGTTTCCATGAAAGAATGCGATTTATTGCACTCAGTGGCGGCTATCACTATCCATATAGTGACTTTTTTATCTTACCTTATTTCTTGTAGTTGGGTAGAGTCGAGTCTGCAAAGTCCCCAAATTCCCGTTATTCCAAATGTTCTTCCCTTCACCCCTAATAAAAGGCAAGTCCAACAGAAAAGTTTTTTTGTAGGAAAATACTTCCTCATAACCATATAGACTATACCAGCGGTTCCCAAACTTTTTTGTCTTGGGACCCACCTTCACATAGAAACTTTTTCGCGACCCACTACTACATAACGACAACCAATATAGGCTACATAATTTTTTTTTGTGACCCACTACTACATAACGATAACGAATATAGGCTATATTAAATACAGCACATGTTTTTCATATGCCTTTCAATGGTTTTATTGTGTTCAAATGCCTTATATTCCTTATATTGAAAACAAGTTTAATTTTTCCCGCCCTTTTCGCAACCCACCGAAATTACTCCCGCTACCCACCAGTGGGTCGTGACCCATAGTTTGGGAACCACTGGACTATTCCAATAATTTTTAAAATAAGTTCACCCCGACTTCTTTTAACACTCACTGATAAAAATGGGGAAAAGCACTTGAAATTTTAATTCACTAGATTCAGTTGTACTTCTCACAAAGCAACAGATAAGTTAATACTGAGTTATTGTCTGTCTCTGGAGGGTGAATTCACAGTTGTATAGAAAGAGTGAGGAAAGTAGGGTTGGTCTAGTACAGGTTTTTTTTCTTTTGAGAAGAAATGCGAACAGTTGCCATGACTTATGCTCTATCCCTCATATAAATATAAAGTGAGATAAGACTGAAAGTCCGTCATTAATAGAGAGAATCAAGTAAGGTTGTAATAAACAGTTAAACATTATTTCTGTTTCTTCCAACAGGTAAGATCTCTTGCTCCATTTGGATTAGACTTTGACTTTTTTGTTGAAGAATATGCAGCAGGAAAGGGCCAATACCCTCCTAAGAAACGCAGAAAGAAGCAATCTGTATTTTTAGCAACCATAGAGAAGGCTATGGGCATAGTGAACAGTTTAATAGAACTGAATCGGTTAGATGAAATTGGACTTGTCATAGTGGATGAAATTCATCTTGTTGGTGATACAAATGGACGAGGAGCCACTTTGGAATCTCTTCTTACGAAGTTGCTTTTCTTCCAAGGTAAGCTGTTTTATTAATGTAGGCCTATTGTTCTTTTTGCTAAACTGCAGAATTAGGTGATTGCCATCTCAGCTGGGTTGTACCAAGTGGGACCAAGTGTACAATGATGCCAATATTATAAACATGACTACATGTCAATTGAACTCAGCAGATGGTCAGGTAGTCTATGCATGATTTTGTATAGGATAGCGTGATGGTAAATACAGGATGATGAATAAAATAAGTATTAGTAGGAATAAGATATAAGAAATTATTACAAACAAAAGCCATTGGACATCTTAGTGTAACAATGTTTTAGGAAAGGTGTGGAAGGGTAAATTCTAGGTCAGTGACAGGTTACGTTAGGTTAGGAACAGTTATATTAGTTTAGCAGCAGTATGCTGAATAGCGTGGGGTTCGTTAGGTGTCATGTAACGATATGAAAGGGTAAGAAAACTTCTGCATTAAGGTAAGTAGTGACAGCTAAATTCTAGGTCAGTGACAGATGTTAGGTTAGGAACAGTTATTTTATTTTAGAGCAGTATACTGAACAGTGCAGGGTTTGGTATGTGCCATATTGAATCTCTTCAATGGGAAATTTTACTGCTACAATCATTCCTCTTTTGTTTTCTGTGGCTCTGAGGGGCACAGATACTAGTGGCGGAGCATACCTCACTGTTAGCTGGCTACCCTATTCTGAAGGAGTTCTGTTCTTTCAAATTCTAATTAAGGACCCAAAACTTGATTGACTTGAGAATTATAAAAAAAAATTAAAAAGATCAACATTCACATCCGTTTGCACACATCTTTTGCTAAAGATCTGCACATTTTGCATAAGACGCTCTAAATAATATATTTGGATATCACTATAAGGTATAATTTATTATACTTTTACCATTACTAACCATTTAATTTCTACTAGTTGACAATATAATCCTACTTAATAATTTATTACTCTTTATACATGCTGTTTTAATTTAATTTTAATTATGTGAACATATTCATTGGCCCCCAGTCCACCAAGCATTTCTCACAGCTTCTACTCTGTTGATGGTTTTATGACAAATAATGTGCTATTCTATATCCCATTTAAGAACGATCCTGTTCAAAACAAAGAGGCATGGCTGTCATAGTCCGCACGTGTGAACGCATGACATCACCGTGTTCCTCAGTACAACTCACCCGCAGGGTCATCATGAACAATGAATCCTTTGTTTTGTTTGCTACGTGATATATATAACGATGAAGATACCAGTGAGAGTTTGTTATTTCAAGTGTAAATGTTGATATTATTGTTGCATGAACTTACGAACACTACTTCTGTACTTGCAAGCCACTCCCTGGTAATGGCGCATGCTAATGACTTTAACCAATCACGTTTTGTCACATGATGCGAATTTTCCACGAACTCTCTGTGAGTTCTCCTCCCCTTTGTTTTGAACAGGATCAAACTAGAGTGGGACAAATTATAATAGGTTAATAGTTTATAAATGTAATTCTGTTTAATGCTTTGACAAGTTCCACATCCTATAGTCATTCGACTTTTATGGGATCTTTGGAATGCTTTCTTACTTTAATTTTACTATGTATATAGGCCCACTATTTAATATTACTGTGTGTAAAAAGCTATCAAAATAAACTAGATCCACTCCTACAGTGTTTCAGCGTGTTGTCATTGTTAATATTAGAGGGAATAAGGAGAAAAAACATTTATTCGGATATATCCACATCCGTCTCACATCCCCAGAAGATATCTAATCCAAATGTAAAATTCCTATTACCACAGAGGCTGATTAATTTTTTCTTTACCTTACTTTACTTTACTTTACTTTACTACTTTAATTTTAATTATATCTTTCTTCTAGGAAAAGTTCAGATCATAGGAATGAGTGCTACTATAGGGAACGTGCATGAAGTTGCTACCTTCCTGGATGCTGAACTCTATACTCAAAATTTTCGTCCTGTTGAGTTGAAGGAGTATGTGAAATGTGAAGATAAATTATATTCTATCAATTATAACCCAGATTCCCTGGATAATTTACTTGTGCTAGAGAGGAAACTGTCATTTCAAGTAAGTTCTTCAAGTATTATCTTTCTATTTTGCTTTTATAGCAAAATGAACACTTTGATTGAGAAATTGTACTTAAGATGAGGTCAATCATTCGAGTGATTGTTCCATTATATGTGTCGAAAAATTTCTAATGTGACCCCACCAGGAAAAACCCAACCATAGTTTGGAAAAATAAATTTTCTGAATTGAAAGGATTCAACTTCAGATTAAGATTCTAACCATTCTAAAAAGAAGAAAGAAAAAAGTATATATATATATACCTCTAGCTAAAAAAAAGTATGTTTTATGACCTCTAAAACTTTATTGTTAAAAAAATTATAATTTATGACTTTTGATCTCCAAAGTTAAGGAACTATTTCATGTTTTAAACTACAGTTTCACAATGCAGTAGAGTCGTGCTATTCCGAACTAATTGGGACTAAACACTGTTCGGTTTAGCGGGAATTCGGAATAGGCAGATTTCATGAATAATATCAATGTATTGACTTGTTAAGGCGTAAATTAAGTGCGGGGACATCTGCTAGTGTCAGCTCTATACAGCGTTGATTGGCTCGTGAACAGGTTCAGTGAAAGTTGGAAGGGAAGGGCTGTGACCTTCAACGACTCATAGCGCAGACGCCCTACCTATCCCTCTCCCTCCCGCATTCCAAACACATGACTCACTGCACTGAGCACTGTCTAGTTGTATCTAGGTCAGTGTTTACTCTAGCGAAGTTTGATGAACTGTGTGCGCTTATTGCAAATTTATTGTAAAGCTTTGTTCCATGAGTGTTGAGTTACTTTACCGAGTCACTGTGCCTTTTTTATTTCTGTTCGGAATAGGTGGATTTTCGGAATAGCGGGGTTCGGAATAGCAGGACTCTACTGTACTGTAATACCATGCTCAAAGTCTGTCACGCATTAACAGAATGTCCAACTACATTACTACAGCATAGCAAGTGTTTCTGTTGCCCATATTTAATGTTTTTTCACGAAAAGTTTCAAAGGAAACATTAGGGACCTTCTTAAATTTTCATTGCGACTTATGGATGTGTTTCTAAAAGTGCAGACCTCTTTTCACACTGAAAATACTATAGTTGGCAATGCTGTCTTTATGTTTGTTGTGATCAGAGAATATAGTACAAGAATGAAACCAATAAATGGGGTGAAAATCTAAATTAACATTTTACACCCTGACAGTTGTTTTCTACAGCTACGCGGAAACCTATTTGCTGACTTGTGGTTGGGTTTCCCTGACACGGTCACATATAAAATTATTTTTCTATCAAATTTTATATTTTAATTATATTTGCAGTATCCTGCTCCCATAATTGCCCTTGATCCAGACAAAGTTGGAGGACTGGTGGCTGAAGTTATACCTGAAAATTCCTGCCTTGTGTTCTGTCCTAGTAAAAAGAACTGTGAAAATGTGGCTATACTTATCTGCAAATCTTTGCCAAGGTAAGTTTATGTAATCTAATAATTAGGGGGCGGATTTCTATGACCTAAAAAATAGGATATATGCATGCATTTATGGCCTAAAAAACATTAAAATATGCCCAATAAAATTTAAAATATGACTTTCCCACTTACCCATTATGTATATATTTTTTTAAGTTTCATTACAATTAATTTTATTAAAATATAATGTTAATTATTTAAAATATCTTTAAATTCTCAAAAAGTAACAGTATAGGCCCTAATGCAAAATTTACAAAATATGACATGAAACTTCAAAATTTCTTTAATATGCACACAAATATGCCAAAGATATGACCTAAATATGCATATGTTTACTAAATATGCTGCAATAGTCGAAAATTCCCTAAATATGCGGTTATGTGCACAATAAAAGCCGTTCGATTTTCACCAGGATGCTTGGAATCGGGTTTAAATTAGTCGGAAACCTAAAATAATGCAAAGGGGAAAAATAAGACATGTCATAGAAATCCGCCCCCTACTAATAATGATTTGTGATATGAGTTTGTAAAGTAACATTCTTTTACATGAAGGCAAGGCAGTTTGAAATGAGAAGCTAATAATCAATATTTACTATGTTTGCTTCTGTGTTATAAAATTACAGTATTTATCATAGGTAATCCCACGACAGTTGACATTTCCTTAAAAAACCATCTTTGTTGTAGGAATGTGCTAGAACATAAACATGCCGAAAAAAGAGCACTTTATGAAGCTCTGAAGAGTGAAGGGAATGGATCTGTATGTTCTGTTTTGAGGAAGACACTTCCATTTGGATTGGCATATCATCATTCAGGTGAACTATGATTTTGAAGATGAATGATTAATATTATTAATTTATTGTTGTTGTTATTATTATTATTGTTTTTGTTGTTGACATTGTTATATTATTATTATTATTATTATTATAAGAAGGATATTTGCAAATTTTTTTATTGTTAACACAATATGGTACTTGGACCCATACAAAAAGTAGACTATATATACATTGTAGTCCGAGTGTCGGATTGAAGTCTGCAGAAAGAGGAGAATGATCGCTCAGCATTAAAGATAGTTACCAACTTAACATGTTCTGGGAATATGTCATGAAGAAAAGCTTCTCTCCAAAAATAAATAAAAAAACAGTCTGAAAATCTGAAAATATGTGAATAAATTTTATTGGGGGTGCTGAAAATGCAAAGCACACCCGAAGTCAGCCCCTATGATCTAACATTCACCGTCATCCACCCCTTGCAGGTCCAGTTTAGGTCAGATAATCGAGACCCTGCAGTATTTTAAACGCTAGTTTTTAATAAAATTTTTTTAATATTTCAGGTTTGACAGGTGATGAAAGAAGGCTGATAGAAGAAGCATACCAAATGGGTACTCTTTGCTGTCTGTGTTGCACTTCAACATTAGCTGCAGGGGTGAATCTCCCAGCTAAAAGGGTGATCTTACGTGCTCCCTATATTGGAAGGGATTTCATTAACCTGAGTCGCTATAAACAAATGGTTGGGCGAGCAGGCAGAGCAGGCTTTGGTGAGGTCGGAGAGAGCATTCTTATGTGTAAAAGAAATGAGACCAAAAAGGTACGGATTTTTGTAAGTAGTGTTTTTATAATAGTTTGGAAACCCATTATGGTGTGAAAACTAGGTTTGAATATTATTGACCTCAGCAGCACTTAGTTGTGGCTTCGCATATGTCTTATGTTCTGCAAAGTAGTCATACTAAACTCTCCTAATTTACACAGTATTGTCATATGCATATGAGATATGTTGGGGTTTTTGATGTGGAGTCATATAAGACTCGAATAAAAGACAATTTTTTTTTTCCTCAAAATGTGCTTATAAAAACTTTATTCATCTTATACACGCAGCCTAACACTTTCAACAACACTCTCCATTCATGAAGCCAGCTGTGTAGCGGGAATCCACACGCAATAAAGTGTGTCCGACCCAAGGTCAAAGTCATGCGGAAATTTACCAAACTTTTCCAAAATTTGTGCTTCTGCTTGTTTTGCACTGTTACTTGCTTGGCATCTTTACATGTAAAGCTTTGTTTCCAGTCATAGTGGACCATGTAGAAAAGAAAGCATCTTCATTGTCTCAATATGTGAATAAAGACAAGAGAAGAAGTTACTACAAATGAACTTCAAAATTCCGTTTTACGTAAAGCAAAATGTACTAATAAGATATTTTATTTATTTTTTGTAACCACCCTTCAAAAATTCAGAGTTGTCTTATATGTGAGGTCTTATATTCGGGTCAATACAATAGCTTTTCTTTTCAGGAATGCACTTTAATATTATCGCCTCGCTCATATCGTTGACGGGCGGCTCGCTTTGTTCTCATATTACAATGCTTGTTGTTACTGTAAAAGGTTTTCTCAAAAGAAACCGCTGACTGAATTCGTGTTGCCAATTCTCTCATTGCTCAATGTCATTGCCACATAAGTGTTTTGCTGCATCTACATCTTCCCGCTCTGTTTACTAACACTATGCAGTGTGGCAACTACTCCAAGCGGCGGCGTCTTCTTTGATGTGAACTGTCAACGAAATGAGCGAGGCGATAATACACTTTTTTATCAAAATTACAAAATCTTACATATATTCTTTTTTGAATGCCCTCAAATTAGCAATGCTCATGTTTAGCTGCTGTAATTATCATATTTCTTAATAAGGGAGAACAGAGATATTTACAATCATATAAAAAAATTAAAATTAAATCTAAAAACAGTTAAACAGTTTTTACAAAAGAATACTAAAATTAGTTTAAAATTACAAAAAAAAACAGACCTCTGTTTTACAAATATGTTTATATTTATGTTAGCCATTTAGAAATTGAAATAGCTGGAACAAAATAAGTTGAACTACAAGCAAAACAAAATTATATTTAATTTTACAATGGATATATTTTATTATTCTTATTACAACGTTTCGGCACAATCCGAACCTTTTAATCCACTCATCCGGGATGTTATAAGGGGTGTCTAAATGACCGATATCAGGAGGGGAGGGAAAGGTAACAGTCCGTCTACAGTTTTTAAAATTTTTGATCATATTCAACCACACTTCTCCAAGGTCTCCTTTGTATCTATTTAAATTATCTTGGTTGTCAATGATATTTACCGCTTCAAGGATTTTCCTTTTAATAGGGTCGGGTTCGATTTTCAAAATCCTGAGATTATCGATATGGTGCATATTATCAATCATATGCTGGCTTAAACCGGTAGCCGGTCTCCCGAGCCGTACATCTCTTTCATGCTCTTTCATTCTCACCTTGAAAGATCTCCCGGTTTCGCCGATGTAAGAACCCCTGCACTCTTGGCATGTTATTGAATATACCCCAGGAAGCTCCATTTTAGACTTTAATCTGCCAACCTGTTTATATTGAGAAAATATATTCTCGATAGTACGCCCGGCTTTATATGCAGGAATAAAATCATATTTACGCAGCAACTTATCTATCTTTCCACTAATCATGGGATTGTATGTTAGACTAACATACTTCTTATCAATATTCCGGATATTCCAGAAGGCGGTGGATCCGGCGTTTTGACATGAGTCATATCCATGGAAACTTCTCGAGTTTGTTTATTTATCAGTTGGAATTTTTCTTCTTGCTGTACCTGATGAAGGCCTTATGGATTGTGCCGAAACGTTGTAATAAGAATAATAAAATATATCCATTGTAAAATTAAATATAATTTTGTTTTGCTTGTAGTATACATACAATGGAAAAAGGACTTCCTACTACTTTATGTTTAAATTAAGTTGAAACAAATGAAAGGAAAAAATTGTAGGATTTGATTATTAATATTAAATAGCTTTTTAATTTTCATTTTAAATTGATGGACACTATATGTATAAAACTTGGATTCTCAAAAATAAGTGATGTTACTCCACACTGAAATTATAGAAACCTGTTCTTCCTGACCCAGTGGAGCTTAAAAATCCCCGCAATAAGGTAATATAATAACACAATACGCTATCCACGGTTTCCATCATAAAGTGTGCAGAACGGAGAGGTTTGATCAACTAAGTAATCAGTATCAGTATAAGCTGTGTGGGAACAAGTGTGGGAGATACCATGTGATGAAATGCAAAAACAGACCAAAATCATTGACAAACTATTGTTAGGAATAAACAAACATGCACATTGTGCGAATTTCCTATTATTATTAATAAGATAATATATATGGGGACAAATGTTAATTATTTTCTTAATAACATAACTTTCTTATTGTAAATCAGATAATTTCTTGCTAATCCTAATCAACTTAACATGAACTTAACATAGGCAGAAGGCTGTGTTCACTAACTGGGGAACCTCGTTCCACTGAGTTTTTGAGGCAGCGAATTGGTATCGCCATGCAGCGTGGAAATGCTGCCAGCATCAAGGGCATCTTCGCTGAATCTTCTGGCCTGAAATTTATTTTCTTTGACCTCTCCTATTACTTTAATAATTGATTGTATTTTTATTTTAAAATATATGTTTTTGGTAATAAATTTCAATGTTATCTGAAGAAAAGAAAAGAAAAAAACTTAACAATATTAGTAAGTTTATATCACAGATAAAATTTGTATAAACATTGTTTTCTTTCAGGTGGGTGAATTGCTGAGCTCAAAAATGGATGAAGTCATCAGCGCTCTCCATCTAAATGAAGGAGTCGGATTGCAGAGTCTCATTCTTAGTGCAGTTGGATTAGGTTAGTTCACATTATTTTAAAAATAAAGGTGAAACTTGTAATAGTTTTGTTGCCATAGTATTCTCCCATGGCTGTGGCATATTGGTAGTTTTAATTTTACAGCTCGTAAGAAGAAAAACCAGTAGATAAGCCGAGTTCATATGAGGCGTCAGGATCCAAAAAGCTTCTTATCCATTTTGTATGATTTTTCACAAACCACAAAAAACGTTTATATAAGGTTTTCTTAAATATTCTGCTTAAACCTAAAGTTCAAACAATAGCTAACAACACAAAGAATCAGTCTGCAAAGTTTAATCCTTCAAACTTTAAGGGTTATGTCAAAATAAGGAATAATATTTTGGATAAGAAGTTATTTGGAACTGTACACTGAACAAGGCGGGTTTTGGAACTGCAACGCAGGGATTAGAGGGTATTTGGCACCAAAATGTATAACCTACCTTCTATCTTCAAGAAAACCTATTTAATTTTTATAAAAGATTTCATGGTGTGGTTATAATTTATATTATTAAAATATTCATACGTTCTTAGCTGCTGACAAAAAAAGCCAGAATGAAAAAATAACTCCACGAAATAAGCATTTCAATTGAATATAATGTCCAGTATGTAACAAAGGAACGGACGGTTGTTCTTTTAATCCTCAGTTCATCTTCTTCTGCTTCATGAGCATCTTCCTCACTTTCAGAAAATCCACCAGTGACTTGGTTCTTGTCACACATGATGTCTTTATAATATGACAGGCTCTCATAATCTGCCCACACGTGTTATTGTTTATTGTAACTTGATCTTTCAACTGCGCACTTCACTCCACGCGGAGTTGACGAGTAGCTGTCAAAATCGTCACCGGACATTCTTAGATTTTGATTGGCTGGGGTATCTAGCTGATTGGTGCAGTAAAAATAAAGAATATGGGTTGAGCTGTCGGCAAACTTTTTCTCCTAATGAAAGGAAGCCGCCTGGCCATGCAATGAATAACTGGACTATAACTCGTCTGGATATCCACCAAAGAAGCCTTTTCCCTTTCTGAAAATGGATCGATACACTGAAATGTCAGATATGTACGATACTTCTCCTCTTACTACAACAGACGAATTACTTTTTTTGATGCAGATACGTTAGCACTGAGAGAGCTTAAAGTGCCAAAGAGATGGAGGTTTCAGTGTTGTATTAGCTAGCTCTTTCCAGTCTCTTACACTTGCATCACTTCCTAACATTTTGACGGTGCCTTCATTCGAAAAAAGTTGAAAGTATTCCTCTGGATGAACTTTCAAATGTCACTCAAATTCTATAAAAAACGAGATGCTGATGGATAAGGAGCACTATGGAATCGCCTTCTTGTAAATCCAATATGGTTGCATGGGGATGAGGTGGTTAATGGAAACAAATTAACAATGCGGGTTTTGGAACCGACTCGCTAGTGGATATGACGCTGTTTGGAACAGTCATTCATATTTAGCATTAAAAATGAGGGAAATACGACGTAGTTTGGAACATTATGTTTTAACAGGATGATGAACAAGATGGAGTAGATTCAGAAACCACTGCTAACTCAATTTCGACCAAAAGTGGATAAGACGGTTTTTGGAACCTGGTGCCTCATATCTACAGTGCGTTTCACATATGAGCTCTCTAATCATGTGGGTTTGTGCATCGTGGCGGCCACAGCTCTAACTCTTGAGCGATCGGGTGAAATATCTATGCAAATGAAGGCGCTAACAGTGTAATGGTTCAAGTTCTCACAATTACAATTAAAATTACAATGAAAATAACCACATACCTCATCAAAAGAGATGTTTGAAATATCCTCCACGTGCATCCATCAGAAATTTTCTTTCATGCACATGTTCAGCTTCCAAGATAGAGTTAATTTCTCTTGTAGTATTGTCTTTAAGTTCTTTTAATGTATGGGGTTTGACCTGTACACTATTAACTGTAAACTCCATACTTTAGAAGAACTTAAAGACAATATCACAAGAGAAATTAACTTTATCTTGGAACCTGAACTTAGGTGTGTGAAAGAAAATTTCCTAAAAAAAAGTGCCAGTGTTGATGTGGATGCAAGAGGAAGACATTTCCAGCATCTCTTGTGATGAGGTACATGGTTATTTTCATTGTAATTTTAACTGTAATTGTGCGAACCTGTATCATTACAGTGTTAGTGGCTTTATTTGTGTAGATATTTCATCCAATCTCTTGGCCGCCACAACACAGTAACCCACATGATTGGCCAACTCGTACGTGAAACACATTGTACTTACCTCCCATACATTGTATACTTCAATAATACACATTGTTTTCAAAAAAAAGAGTCCAACCCAGGATTTCTCTCATAAATTCTATGGTACAAAAGGAAAAGCTTCATCATGCTGTTAGGTTTACTTTCCAAGATTGGAGTTAAAGTTCTAATTCGCGGGTAAAGAGAGTTAAGTCCACCATCCTAAAAAATTGAGATATGTCTATAGAGTTATAGATAAAAATGTTCTCGACATTTGTGTTAAGTCCAGTAAGTCATATTCAAAATTGTGCGGTAGTTATGGATGTGTGCCTCATGGGTTTATCCATCTCTAAAGCGATGTTGGGCAGGTAAAGTGTGTTAAGTCACTCTAATTCTCAGTATAAGAAAGTGGACTTAACTCTCTTTGCCCGCGCACCTGGGAATTCTATTCAGGACAGGGGAAAAGAACTTCTGACTTCACAGGAAAGTTGGTACATTCGTCTGGTATCGCATGGTAATGTGCCTGTTCCCTAACAGGACTGCAACTCTTCCAGCTCTTTGCTGATTGGCCTTCAGAGTTTATGTTGTAACCCTACAAGTTAGAAAGAAACCTGCGCTGATTGCTGCAGCATGCACAGCTTTGTTCTGCACAGGTTTCTTTCTACCTTGTAGGATTTTAGTGAATTTTCTGCTGGTTGTGAATTGGTCCTGTGTAGCTTAAAGTTGATCATATTGGTTCACCCAAAACAAAACTATTGTTGAGCCATATAGTTGGATGACCAATCTGTCCATTTGACAGATTCTTTAAACTTTCCTTGTAGTAATTTGGCTTGAACAGTATTTTGATGTGCTGAAGAGAGTGGGATGTCTTAATTTGAACTGCCTTGCTTCATTGTATCTGTTAATTAGATCTGTTGTTGTAAAATATTATATATTTTATGTATAACTTTTCATAATTTGTAAATACATAAATGTTTATTTCTGTTTCAGGCATGGCAACTACAATAAAGTCTTTGAGAGCACTTACAATGTGTTCGTTATTATCTGTGCAAGCATCTAGATTAGAAATCAATATAACTTCAATTGTTCAAGACATAATAGTTGAGTTAATTAAACTAAAGGCAGTAAAAGTAAAAGTAAAAGAAGAAAATACAACCAGGTAAATAACATTTTTCTCCAAATAAAAAATTCTATTCATTGTACTAATATTTCTTTTTACACTTAAACAAATATGTCTCTTTAAAGAGGAAAGTTCACTTTCATATGCCTTTTACTTCCTTTACGAGGGCATGTAGGGATCATTATTGTTCAGTTGATGTTTTCAATTGTTTACCAGGTATTGCTTTGGTGGACTAGGGTATGTTTATGATATTGGAGTTTTTTTAAAAATAAATTTGTTGATCAGACTTAAAGATAAGTCTGATAGTATAAAATTCATTAATCTACTGTATTGCCCTGAATATAAGACGACCTCATATTAAGATGATTCTGAATGCTGAAGGGTACTGACCAAAAATTAATAAAATAGCTTACAATTCCTTCATTCTCATAACATCTCGATTTACAGGAAGCCTTTCATTTTATTAGAACATGAGCATGGTCTTGTGGGTAGCGTCATGGACTACATATCCGTCGGCCCGGGTTTGATCCCCAGTACCTCCCCGGATTTTTCTGAGGTAGGGAGGTCTGGAACAGGGTCTACTTAGCCTCGTGATTCAAATTGAGGAGCTACTAGATAGAGAAATGGCAGCTCCAGTCAAGTGAACCACTAATAACGGCCGTGGGTGTTGGCATGCTGACCACATGCCCCCCATCCTGCCATCTGCCTATGGTAGATGATGCAGCGGTTGGGTGGTAGGCCTTATCCCTTCAGGGACATAGTGCCACGGAGTTTAGTTTTAGTTTAGTTTTGTTTCTACTGCACATTGTCACAAACAAGCCTATCAATTTCTTGAAGTCTTCCAATCTTGTATCCTCTAAAATGCTTTCCGTGATGTGCTGGCATTCTTCAAATTTTCTTCTTCTTTCTACCAACGTTGTACATTACATTAAACCAAACTTCTTTGCGGTCTGTACATCTTGCTTCAATGTTCATAAACAGAGCCATATTGACTTATTTAGATTACTAAAATGCAGTAACTCCGTCTTGTCAATATTAAAGTCCTTTAAAATGTTGAAATCAAATATATTTCAACCAACTTGTGGTCATCCTCAGTGATAACATTACATTTCTTAAAGACTTTAGTATTGACAAGGCGAAGTTACTGTATTTTAGACATCTTGCTTCATGTAAAATGCAGATTTTTATGTTAATGTTATAGCCTCTTCTCTCGCTGTTTATTTACGGGTTGACACAATGAAGATGCTTTCTCTCCCACATGGTCCGCCATGACTGGTGGTCAGAGCTTTACTTGCTGTAGAGACCACCCCCCCCCCCCCCAAAAAAAAAAAAAAAAAAAATACAGTACAAGCACAAATTCGGGAAAAACTGAAGTTCAGTAAAGTTCGTTGAATTTCCGCATGACTTTGACCTTGGCTCGGAAGCGTGTTGTCTCCTGCTGCACAAGCTGGTAAAAAGAGAGACTCATGAAAATAAATCGTTAAAAATTTTAAGCTGTTCATATAAGATGAGTATAACATTTATAAGCATATTTTGAGGAACAAAACATTGTCTTATTTGGGCCAATACAGTACTATATTTTTAGTACATAAAACTTCCATCAGAAGGATCTTGCAGTTGACGAATAGATGAAGATGTGGGCTTTGGTCAGTATCCTGCCATATAATGGCTATCAGTGCATTAATAACCATGGAGTTCTATAAATTAAACTTATTAAAGCAATCTTCACTATTACTAAGTTTATAATATTTTAACATTACAGCCCGAAAGAAAACAGTTTTCTTTGCAATATCAGTAACGTTTCACTCACTGATCTTGATACATCTGATGAAGGGAGTAGGTGCAGTAGAAACAAGAAGAAAGAAGCCCCAAAGATTAGAGCCTTAAGTATCAATACTGAACTTGAAGTCAGTCGTCTTGGAAAAGCTGCAATTAAAGGTAAGCAAGCATGAAGGAAAAAACAAGTATGAATTAGGAAGAATGCAGATATCCAGTAGCCGTTACCATATCAAAACATATGCAACCTGTAAATGCAATCCTTTTTAGATTATTACTTTTTACTAGGGTTCGGATATTTATGACATATCATATTTTTATCCTGACCTCTGTTCTCGCCGCAAACACAAATTAAACACGAATTGCAAGCTTTTTATCCTAATCAGACTGTTTTTATTTTGCATATAAAGTCGTATTTTGGTCATTTTTGTGGTCTTGGTCATATTTTAGTCATATTTGTAATTTGACGTATTATTTCAGTTATAAATTCGGAAAAGGAGCACAGTTATATAGTATACCTACGGTACTACATGGTTGAATTAAATTTGAAATTTATTTAATTAATTTAATGTTTAGCCAAATTAATAAGTAACTTAAATTTTTTAATTGATGCAAGTGTTCATGTTTTATAGGGGCATCAAGGTCTACAAAATATTACGAGTATTACAAGCTGTTGAAACGAGCAAACGAGGAAATTCTTTAAAAATAGAAGTTCATTGCAAATATAATTGTAAATCACCAAATTAAAAAAAAAAAAAAAAAGTGATTACCCGGTTGAAATCATGTGATGCAAGAATTTAGTATGTTTAAACGTTTTAAATTGGAACATTTAATTTTTGAAAATACTTTATTTTATTAGGTCATATTAAGGATTTTTTGGGTCATATTCAGTCATTTTTAAGGGCATACTTACTGTCATATTTCCCACTTTTTTAGGTCGTAAACATCCGAACCCTACTTATTACTGTATTTATACTGTATTTGCTATTTGATTATTTGATTACTTTTCTTAATGGATTTCTTCATGCCAAGCTGCAACAGTCATACTGTCCATCTGTTCTACAATACACAGCCAGTATTATTCTGTTGGTTATTTTTGTTGTTTTTTTCCTCTCTTAATATTAGTATACTTATACTTCAGATAATGTTTTGATAATACAGCAGTATAACTTTTATGGAACAAAGGTCTGTTACATTATACTATGCGTCCCGACTCAACAAGCAACAATTGTTTTGAAGCACGTTTTCTCAAAACTTGCAGAATGTAACATAGACCCTTGTTCGGTTCGTTGAGCTTCATTTTTTCAAACTACGTGAGTGAACGTGGGTTGATACACGACTTTTTTACAGATAGGGGAAAAAAAAAGCAGACCTATTTAAATATCTAAGTTGTCGATATGAGCCACTGTGCAAGCCTAGAACCCACTAGGCAAGCGCAGTGGCTCATATTGGCAGCTTAGATATTTTAGTAGGTCTGCTTTTTTTTCTTACCTGTACACTCTGTACTTCTTGTTCAAAGATGATTCTGTTTGTTATAGGTTGTATTCCACTATCTCGTGCACACATGTTGTATAAGGATCTGCTTCAAGCACAAGCAAGTCTTGTGCTTCTCTCGTGCCTGCACCTACTTTACTTGGTGACGCCCTACGATCTTGTTTCTCAAGTAAAGCCATGCAACACTGTATATTTTTCACTGGTATGTATTTTTCCTTACATTCTCTCCACTTTATTGTAAATTAGTACTCAAAATACTTATAATCTTTTTGGTGAAGTGTGTTTTTAGTCATTCACTTTCAGTGTTAAAACTAAACCCTTAAGGCAGGGCACTACCTTTCAAGTCTGAAGCCTGTGTTATACATAACCTATTTATACATATCCTATATATATATATATATATATACTGTATATATATATATATATATACTGTATATATATATATATATACTGTATATATATATATATCCGCCGGAGTGGTCTTGTGGTTAGCGTCGCTGACTACAGATCCGTCGGCCCGGGTTCCATTCCCGGTACCTCCTCGGATTTTTCTGAGGTAGGGAGGTCTGGTAGGGGTGCACTCAGCCTCGTGATTCCAAATTGAGGAGCTACTTGATAGAGAAGTAGCGGCTCCGGTCATGAAAACCACCAATAACGGCCGTGGGTGTCGGTATGCTGACCACATGCCCCCCAATCCTGCCATCTGCCTATGGGAGATGACGCAGCGGTCGGGTGGTAGGCCAAGTCCCTCCAGGGATGTAGCGCCACGGAGTTTAGTTTAGTTTAGTTAGTATATATATATATATATATACATACACACACACACACACACACACACACACGAGGTGCGTCCATAAAGTAAGTTTCTCTGGAGCTGTTTAAACAGATACAGCAAGTGTTCAGCTATTTTTCAACATATTGCCACCAGAACTGAAACATTTGTCATACTGTGAAATCAACTTTTGAACACCTTTTGTTGTAGAAGTCTGCCACCAGGGATTTGAACCACTGTGTGACAAACATCTCTGCCTCTCTGTAATTCCCCATCATTTCTTTAGGTGGAAAGATGGAAATCATTGGGAGCGAAGTCCGGGCTGTATGGTGGATGTTTAAAGACCCCTTAGCAAGTCTTCTGCAGAAGTTCGGCTGGGAGGTGTGTAAACATTCACCCTAAAGCTTGGACCTCGCTCCCAGTGATATCCATCTTTTCCTAAACCTCACAAAATGACAAAGAATGACAGAGAGGCAAAGGTGGTTGTCACACGGTGGTTCAAATCCCAGGCGGCACACTTCTACAACATAGGTATTCAAAAGTTGGTACCACAGTAAGACAAGTGTTTCATTTCTGGTGGCGAATATGTTGAAAAATAGCTGAACACAGGCTCTATCTGTTGCAATAAATATTTTCTTGAAATTGGATTTTGTTTCTAAAACAACTGCTGTTTACCAGTATAAAAATGATGGTCATACTGAATATTTGTTATGTTATGTTGACAGAAGTTAAGCAATAAGTATTGATGTTTGTTTACATTTGTGACATTTCTCTGTAACTGTAAGTGAAAAGAAGCAAAAAGCATTTGATTTTTCAATCCAAACTGTTTTGAACTTGTAATGTGATTTCAAGTATGCACAGACATTTGAGTTTCTCCATTCAGCATTTGTAAGACGTGCTGTACAGTACATGAATTAAGTATGTACAGGTAGGGAAATTGCCGATATGAGCCACTGCGCTTGCCTAGTGGGTTCTAGGCATGCGCAGTGGCTCATATCGGCAACTTAGATATTTTAGTTGGTCTGCTTTTTTTTCCCCTACCTGTACATTAATGTTTAGTTTCTCATTGTGTACCAGTACACATCAGTGGAGACTTTACATAGGTGCACACTTGTTGTGTGAGTTACATTTTATTTTGGCTGGCACATGAAGATGTTTCAGTAAGTCGGATTTCAGTGCATCAGCAACCCCTTGTTTCTAACCTCCAGATGTGTAGTTTGCCTTTCTACTGTACAGTTTTTGTGCATCCTGTGTCTTAATTTTTATATTTTGAACTACTGAATCTAACACTTTTTATTAGCATAATAAAGTGTACTTGAAATTTGTGTTTATTGACTTGTTTCTAACTGATTACTTATTACAGGCTAAATTAAAGAAAAGATTCTGCTGACTTTAGAGTGTTTAATTCCATGTAACAATACTCAATTTATGTTTCTGTAATCTTATTTATTATTGTTTTTCTTTCAGTATAACAAATTGAATGCAAATGATTTAAAAACTGCACAAGTGATTGGGATCACAGAAACAGTCATGGCTCGTTTGATAAATGGTTTAACTGTAAAGGTAAATCCTTCTTTTACTTATCAGTGCAAATTTTATAGATATAAGTTAAGTGGTATTTTGAACTAGAAGAAAGCAAATCACTTGCAGAGATCCAATATTTTGTTAGCAACCTGATGATCTAAAGTAGAAAAAGGAAATTTGTTGTCCACAGTTGTCATATGTTCATACTTTGTTTATTTTTTACTGGTCCTAGTTTTGTCACTACCATTTTCTAAGTACGAATCCCTGCAGTAGGAAATTAGGTTTTAGTAATGTTTCTGTTTCCAGCCCAGCATTATATGTTTCACTCTCATTGTATGTGTACTTTTTTTCACTTATAATTTAAATAAATGTTTTATTTTATGACTCTGAAAATATTACCGATATTATGCCACTATAAATATAAATCGTAAATTCAATTGTTGCAGTAAATTTCTTTGAGTACTTTTTTTGTTTATCATATTTGTGTTATTTTAAGTTTATTATTCCTACATTTTATGGTTTAATGGTAAGCCTATGGCAGCTTTCCTCCTGAAAATCAGCACTGTATATTATGATGTCTAAATAAGTCCATAATCACTATATGTTTTCTCCCATTAGATTACTATAAATTAAACAGGACTAGTGAATTGGCATGTTGTTTTAGTAGTTGAAAAAATTTCAGGTTTCTAGCTCTGAGGAGATCAGTAAGTGAAATCCTCGTCCATTCACAAGAACAAATCAAATGGATTTGATATTTCTTTTGCCCTAATTCATTTCTGCTTTCTTTACTCATACCTCTCACTCAGTAGATACAGGACAAGAGAAGTCACTTATTGAATGTATCTGCTAACTTCAAATACCTTGACAGCAGAGAGGAAATTAGAATATACCCACATGGTTTATTGCTAAAACAGGGTCTTGATCACAGTTCGAAGCAGCAGTTTTTGAGCTGTGACCAAGGTATGACTGTGTGATTTCTAAAATGAAGACTAGGCACAATCTGGATAGAAGCCAAAGTCTTGTTTTATAGCTGACAACAAAGAAAATAATATTGATATTTCTTCCTGTTACGTCAATGTATTGCCACAGAAACTAAGGACTTAGAAGATCCTGTTTGTCCGAACCTGGAATTTTTTGTAAAGTTATCATATTTATTAATATCTAATAGTAATACACACCAAAGGTGTCTCTATTTATTATAGGCCTACAATATAAACATAGGCCTAAAAGTTTGTTGTTAAGAAAATTATTCACATTGAAATATGAAATAAATGACACATATCCACATCATATTATCCCAGTACCTCTAGTATCACATTGTAGCTTACTAGGATGTGCCCGCGGCTTCGCCCACGATAATTAATTGAAAAATTAGAAATTAATAGTATAATAATTATTAAAGCATTAGGCTATATTTATTAACACTTGCACGCGAATCATTCTTAAACTAAACCATTAATAATTAATGAAACAGCTAAAATTCCGGCTTTAGAGTACATTCCACGATTAGAAATTGCCACCTGGGAAAACGATCTCAGATTCGATTATGTAGTTCCAAAGATAACTGTGATCCACTGCCTTCTAAACTGTATAGGATAATTCTCGAGACGGCGGTGGATAATGGCGTTTTTCAACTGTTTGTTGACAGATGAATGAGATGTGAATTTTATTTGATAAATTCAGTGTAATTTTAAGAAATTATATAATTTTTCAAGAGAAGGAGTGATTGATTTGGATTATTATTATCAGCGATATTTCAAGAGTTAAATCATCAATATTTTACTGCTGGTGCCCCCGGCTTCGCCCGCCACTATTTATTGACTCCAGGATTTTTAAGAAATTTACACTGGTAGATTATTAAAAATGTTTGTGGTTCAGAGCTATGAAAATTGCAAGTAAAAATAAAATTAGAATATTTGTTCATTGAGTTCATTTCACTTAGGCCTTATATAATAAAGAAACGGTTTTCCTAATCTTGTAGTCGTCATGAAAGTTTAGACTGAGAGATACGAACATCGCCGAGTATACCCGATGTCTCATGAAGCGGGCGAGCAAGCACGCTATTTAGGGCCGTTGAATTGTATAAGAGTAGATGATTTAGCATTGCTTACTCTTGCATTGATTCTTTCAAAAGACGAAACCTTCTTGTGAACAGACCATCACTGCAATTGTGTAGTAAATTACTTCTAATATTTTAACATGTGGATTTAGTGTCCTCAGAAGATCAATTTGCATCTGATTAGCTTTTAGCTGATCAAGTACTGGGTAACCATCTTGAATATCTGCAGATGAGGTTTTAGATCTTCCATAGCTGTGGTTCATGTAGATGGCCTTGGTTTCAAGCCATAGTTCAGAAAATTAGAGGAACTTTGTTTTAACAATCATAACGTGATGTGTCACTTGAGGCTTTCCTCGTGTTGAGAATGTATTATTGCTTCTTCGGCTTCCAACCGGGTAAGTTGGAGGTTTGGTTCCAAGCTTTCAGCAGCTATCTCTGCTGCCATTTTCTGGGAGAAGTGAGCTGGATTGGGAAAACTGCTTCATACATAGGAAAAGACTGGGTATAATAGAACGGGTGGGCCAATAGGAAAATTATAAAATGGAATAACTAAATGGAGAGTTCTGATTGGTTGGGAAGGAAAATAAGAGTTTAATAATGTTGTTGGATGTGAAATAGGTCCTTAGCTGGACCCAAATAGATTATTATATCCCAAATAAATTAGTGGACCTGTACAGATATCTGGTATTGGGAAAAGTGGTTAAAAATTGTGTACTTGACCTTACAAAGGGGGTAACCGCCAAATTAAAAAAAAAATGACATTCTACTATACAATGGTGGTACATGGCATCCTGCATTGCCCTACAAAAGCGCTAAGTGAAATTCATATTAGCGTGGTTGCAAAGTTGCTCGAAAGAAAGCACCACAGGTAAGGACCAATGCTATTTCTTTACAAGGATTGTTGATTATCTCAGAAACTTAATTTTGGCACTTAACACCTTTGTAAGGTCAAGTACACAATTATATAATTAACAAAAACCAGTAATATATTTACTAAATTACTGATTGCAATTATTTCTGATTTCAGTCTGTGCCTGAGCAAGTCTTGAACCGATTTTACATGACCATGATACTGTATGATTTGTGGAATAAGAAGTCAGTGTGGGATGTTGCCAATGAGTTCCAAGTTCCACGTGGATTTGTTCAGACTCTCATGACTTCATCTGCTGCCTTTGCAGCTTCTGTCCTTCGCTTTTGTGAGGTAATTATAGTAATATAGTAATTGTATAGTCATGGGAACTTTTTTTTTCTGAAAGTAAGGTGATGGTACCATGAGATGTTGTATGCCACGGGAGAGTGTGGCATCTCTAGTATATGGACACATACAATAGCATTGTGATGTACGGTTATACCAATAGAGGTGATAGTAATTTAGTTGTGAGTCAGCTGTTGTCCAGATGGATGTGACAAGATGTGAACAGCATTCTTATGTCAAAATAGTCATTACCCGTGGGAGAAATGCCAGAGAATACCATAAGGACCTGATGGAAGTTTTGAAGAATAATGCCCATCTGTGCTGAACTTTAAGGGATCCTGGAGTGGGTATGTGTGCTTTCATGCTTCCAAACACGTTACAGTTGCAATATGTTAGAGCGGCGTGATGCATTTGCATATGAATGTACAAGTGTTTCTGTTCCTTTGCTATTCTACATCTAGTACCCATAATCTGCATTAAACTTACATTTCACACCCTGCTCTTTCATTTGTATATTTTAAAATGATCCCAAATAAAAAAAAATTAAATAAAAATTGTTGCCACGACTTATGCCCTATCCCTCATAGTAATAACGATGACAATAATACAGTTATGGTATAGTGATACTGACAGTGACAGTGATGATAAATAAGACAATTTAAATATATCTCATATATATATATGTTTATTTCAACTACCAAGGGATATACTCAAGTTGGACTACATGGATTTTGGTGAGGCTCGAAGGAGGGTCCAGCTAGAGGCAGTGGGTACAGTGTCTGTTTATTCTCTTCTTTTTCCAGACAGCCAAGTAGCCTTTTACAGTCTCAATCCATCTTTTAGGAGCCCATCCCACAGTCTGACCTCCTTGTGTTGATTTGCCAGAGTTTGGTGTACAATTTTTGCCACTTGATTGTGCCGGATCAAATATTCTTTTGCCACAAGTGCCTGGAAAGCACCCGTAATATGCTGGCTTGTCTCTGGGGCCTGATGGCAGCGCCGGCACATATCATTCTCCAGGTTTGCTTTCACTATATTTCAGTGGCAACAGTCATAATAAAAGAGGCTCAATTTCTTCAGTTGAAGTTAAATGAACTTGGTTCGTTATGGCTGTGAATCCCATTTTATACTATCTTAGAGAAAATATGGTAGGCTATATTCTGCAAGTTTGTGGATAACTTTATCATATCAATGTAGATTTATAAAATAGTTCTGAATGTAATACAGTTTGGTTCCTCTCTTTTACAGGAAATTACTGAATTCTGGGCTTTTAAAGACCTTTTGCTAAACTTCTCACAACAGTTATCACATTGCTGTACTGCTGAACTTATACCCCTCATGGATTTACCTGCTGTTAAAAGGGTGAGTATCATATCCAGAATGAGGTACACCTCAAATGGTTTCTGTACTGTATAGTTTCCCATATTTGTATTTCTTTAGGATTTTATAGATACACTCAGTAGTGTAGTCAAGGTTATTTGCAGGCATATGTCATATAACCTGCAATTAAACTTACTGATTAGCATCTGCCTTCTGTTTCGTTGCATAAACCTTCTTGTGTGCTAACATTTAATTATTTATTAATTTGTTTGGTCATTCTAACATTGACTTAAGATGGCGTTTGTTGTAAATAGGCTTGAAATCTCAACATCGAATGTTAAAAGTTAACTAAATGGGTCACACTATACAAAGGAAGGTGGTATATGCCAAGCTCTGCCGATTCTTTGTTTGCTGATGCCACACTTGTCAGAAGGTAGTGAGAGAATGCAGATTGCCTATGACTACTCCCTGGTGACATGTTTACACAGATTTATTGCTAATTTAATCTTTATATAACCGATTTAAATTAATGTTGGGAAACCACAATAAAATGTAAAATTCTTGCTTAGGATATCAAAGGATGAGTCTATACACAATCACTTTCTTTTACACTCTTCCAGAATGAATACAATAACCCATGAGTATTGAAGTCACATAGCCATAAGAAGTGCACTCAGCGACAATTCAATTTATACATGCAGTTTTTCGTAATTCCTAAAAGTTTCAGTATACCTACACTTTAAAAGTCATGCCTCATGTCCGTGAATGTATACACTCATCCTTGTGCCACTGGCAGTTTGTTTCAGTTGTACACCACTCTGTACACTTCTCATAAGTAGTGGTTTGTATATGCATGCTGAACCAAATATATACAAGAAACCATACACTGAATGGTTAGGAGTCATTACAAAGTTTTGCTTACTTTTGATGCTTACAAGTGATTTTAAGTGTGAATTTCCTGCTCTGTACCGCAGAACACTTTTACTGTACACATCTCATAATCTCTGTGCATCGTTACAAAATAATGGGCTAAGTTATTTAGAATTGCTTAAACTGACCTCTATAAAAATACTTTATAAATTATCTTTATTAAAATACTTTCATAAAAACTGTAATACATTTGTAACTGGAGCAATAGATTATAAACAAGACGTAATAAATATCCACCCTTATCAGAACCAAAATATTAACCACTGCAGGTTCCAAACATAGCATTAATTTTTTACCACAATTGTACAATTCCATTCCAGTAATAAACTTGTATCAAAACTTGCCTTCAAATTTTCCTAACAGAATCTGTATCCTATAGGAATCTCATATACCAAAAACTAGCTGCTTTTTAAAATTGGGAGTTCCCAAAAAGTGTAGGAAAATTTGTACTAAAACAATAGGGGGACTGTGCAGCATTGAGTTCGGCAGCCCTGACTACTGTACAAGCAAGCAGCAGTAAATCTCGGTGCATCACTATCTAGCTATCACTCAAAATACCGAGACTCTACTGTGTATGTATATAATATATATAGTTTTTCTCTCAATCTTGTATGGTATTTATTTATTGCTTTAAATGTTAAATTATTTCCTAGTCTTACTCATATTTTAAATTTTGTTTCGTCTTTCCAATGTGTATTTCAATGAATATATTTGTGTGTGTGTGTGTATATATATATATTTGTTTCTGGAAGTAATCTGTGCATGATTGTTTGCTTCTTTGGGTAAACTTCTATAAGTTAGTCTGAGTATTTAGGCTATTATTTATGTTTTTGATATGTTCTCTTCATTGTCATATAGTTTGTGTGTGTGTTTTTTGCTGTTGTAGTATTAGTTTAATTATTTTTAGTATTACTTTGAATATCTAATATTAGCGTTGTACATCTGGTGTATTAGTATAAGAGAATATTGTAATTGAGCGTTGAACCTGTTATATTCTCAGCACAACAAATAATAAATTATATATATTAGGAGCTCATTACTCCATTGCTTTGTATCAGAATCTGTCTCTTCTCAACAGATGAACAAGAGATTACAGTATTTGGTATTTGTATGCATTGTTTCAGGGTAGAGCAAGACAACTTTACAAAGCAGGTTATAAAACTTTACAACATGTTGCAAATGCAGATGCTTCGGAAATGGTGAACGCAATAGACCATATGCCAAAAAGAGTGGCCACACAAATTATAGCAGCAGCCAAGGTAAGTTTTTGGCATCTTGTAGATTTCTACATCATGTACAGTTCAAGGCAAAAGTGTTAATCTGTGTGCATGTATCTGTGAGCAGTATAGCTTGGGAACAAAAAACCATATAAAAACAAAGATTTTATGTTTGGGGTAGGTACCTTCTGCCTAAATTAGAGCCTCTGGACAAAATTTCTTGACCCTTTCACGTCCAAGTAATACCTTAGTTTCCGGAGGGGTGTTAAGGGGTGATGGGCTCTGTCCTCTCTAGGAAAATAAGTGTAACAAAATTCACATCAGTAAACAGAAACCTCCACTTGGAGGCCCTTCACCACATCATGGGGGCATAGGATTTCAGAGAGAGAGAGGTACCTTCTAGGGATGTGACACGAAGGTTGGAGGCAACTTTCCTGTACTTTTATCCTACTTACATGACGAAAATTTAATTTTTGGGGGATTTTGTTTAAATTTTATGCAGTAAGTATTTACACTATGAACTAAAACTTGTATTTGAAGCTTTTTTTGTGGATAGCAAAATTCTCTGAAATTGTAAGTCAGACACCATTCATAGAAACTCAGTCCTGCCTGGTGAACAATAACCATACTAATGGTTGTGGGTGTTGGCATGCTGACCACATGCCCCCAATCCTGCCCTTTCTATGGTAGATGACACAGTGGTCCCTCCAGGGATGTAGCACCACAGAGTTTAATTAAGACTACAAAAAAGATAGGGAAAAAAATTAAAACATCAGATTTTCATTACTTAAATTTTAAAGGAACAATATGTTTTAACGTAAACTAAGTATAGTGTGCTAGAAGTAGGTAAAAATCTAACACTGAACTGACCAGTTGGAATTCACCTGCATGGTAATAAAGCCAGTGTGCAGTCTTCATGACAACAAGATTGTTTGCAGCTAGCTGACTTGGACCCAGATAATTCATATTATTTAAGATGACTTTTCAGGTTATCAGCTGTGTCAAAATTATTAGGCCTTCCTGAGGAATGCCACAGAGTGAAGATGGCCGAAAGTTTGAGCCTAATAATTTTGACACAGCTGATAACCCGAGAAGCCATCTTCAGTAATCAGCACCATGAAAGCTTCAAATCTTATATAATTCATATTATGTTGTGTTACTTTTTCAGATGCTGTTAAAACAGAAAGCAGAGAGTCTTCGTGAAGAAGCAGAGGAACTTTTGGAAGGACTTAATAGCTGATCTTGCATGTATCGTAAAGACAAGTTGAATCACAATGATCTCACTGATTCCAGAATTTATAGTACAAAGGAAGTTTTGTAAGTCTTTTGAAAGTTTTAATAATATTTTTTTATTGGGGCATTTTTCAAACTATGGAGATTCACTGTTATATATTTTTGTTCATTTGTTGTATGTAGTATTTGTTTCATCTGACTGTAAAAAAAGCTCATTGCAATTAGTGTCTAATTATATGTGAATAGTTAATCAGACATGAATTTATTTTTATCATAAGGGTACTCTCGATTATCCATGGTAAAGGAGGTGAAGACCATTTTAAAGAAACTAATTCTTTTTTCATATAGCACTTCATATTTCTTGCAGCATCAGTTTTTTTTTTTCCCCCATTTTTTTCCATTTCATTTATGTAAAATTACTGCTTATAAGTGGATTATCTTCTTGTTCCAGATAATCTAACAAGTTATCTGTCAGTTCAAGGGCTGAATGAAATGTATTCATTTTTCTGGAATGAGTCATCATATTCAGATTCGTATGAATTAGTTCATTTTTCTCCCCACCTGCCCACTTTAATAAATATCCTCATCACTTGATATCAGATGACCTAACCCTATACCATCAACCTCAAACCAGTCTTTAGTGTATAGTGAAATCTCAGCTGAAATTGCAAACTAATGCAGAAGAACAGTAATGCTAAAAAACATATGAAATGAATGAAAATGTTAATTCGAAATAAGTCAGAGTTAATTCACAAACGACTAATCCGTCTGTGGATAATTGAGAGTTTACTGTAGTTCACAATAGTAATTTTTTTGGAATCAGGGTTACTTTCAGGATTTTAAAATGTGTTTTCCCCGTAACTTACAGTTCTTTGTTTTCTTTTCTTTTCCCCCCCACCGATTGTAATAATCAGAGTTTCGGTGTTTATGACCTGAGAAATGGAGAAATATGACCTAAAAACTACTGGAATATAACTACAAAAAAAAGATAAAAGTACGACCTAACAGCATTAGAATAAGGTTTAACTAACTCATTTAATATTCGTGCAAGTGCTACGTATGTCACCTCTCATAATGTCTTAAAGGGATACTGAACAAAAACATTTTTTTTAATATACAATATTGTAAAATATGTTGGAACTAATTAAACTAAACTAAACTCCGTGGCGCTACATCCCTGGAGGGACTTGGCCTACCACCCGACCGCTGCGTCATCTCCCGTAGGCAGATGGCAGGATTGGGGGGCATGTGGTCAGCATGCCGACACCCACGGCCGTTAATGGTGGTTTTCTTGACCGGAGCCGCTACTTCTCTATCAAGTAGCTCCTCAATTTGGAATCACGAGGCTGAGTGCACCCCTACCAGACCTCCCTACCTCAGAAAAATCCGAGGAGGTACCGGGAATCGAACCCGGGCCGACGGATCTGTAGTCAGCGACGCTAACCACAAGACCACGCCGGCGGACGTTGGAACTAATACAGCACTGAAATTCCCATCTCAATATGAGAAATGGTTCTCGAAATGTAAAGTATTGAAGTTCCTTGTGTGATGGCTCATGTCCCTTACGCCATATGATGTGCTGAGTTAGCTCAAATTCTGTTTTGTCTAAATGTCGGATGCTGCTGTGGAAAAGTTGGTAGCATGGCTGCCTTCCAGTTTGATTCCTTGCCAGGTTGGGGATTTTTCAGCAGTAGAAAAGTTCCTTTGTGGGTTCAGGACTAGGTGTTGTGTTGTCCTTTCATCCCCATCCCACGCGATGCAATGGCAAATCTTCCCGCTCTCACCCTTGCCTAAAAGAACCTTTGACCCATTGGCTTTCTTCCAGGTCTGAACCTGCCTTTAGGCAGAACACTCATTATTATCATTTAACTGTAGAACATAAATGTGTGTTATGCAAGTATTCATGTAAATTATAACAGAAATAATAATTCATTCTTTTAAGGAGTCTGACTTATGCAGGGGCAAGTGTACGGTTTTTATGTTGTGTTTGTCCAACAGTTTGGCCATCTTGTTGGAGATGGGTGTAATGAATGGAATATACTCTTGGCGAGTATTGGGTTCTGGTTTTCAGCAGTTGAAATGACTGGTCTTTTTCAGGCCCAATATAATATCCTTGGAATTTTATCCATTCTGGTAAAAGTG
This sequence comes from Ectobius pallidus, assembly GCA_964059195.1. Lineage (NCBI taxonomy): Eukaryota > Metazoa > Arthropoda > Insecta > Blattodea > Ectobiidae > Ectobius > Ectobius pallidus. The sequence continues at coordinate 140,959,750 of CAXKWD010000008.1, forward strand.
TTTTTGAGATGGTTTAGCTCTGAAAGTAGACTGGTACTGCCGGAGATGGATCTGGATCTGTGTACTATTGTCCTTAGTTTCTGTGCTGGTTGGTAATGACTGCCTTTACTTAGATCTGTGTGAGTAGGTTTTCCATAACGCTATGTGAGAGGTAGTCATCTGTTTTATTGCTGATGAGGATGTCAAGAAAAGGCAGACTTCCATTTTCCTCTATCTCCTTGGTGAATTTGATGTTGTCATGGATACTGATAAGAAAATTCAGGAACTCATTCAGCCTGTCAATCCCATGCTGCCAGGAAGTTTCTTTAAAGCCATTTATTTGCTGTTTGCAGAAATACAGGAGTTTTTGTAATGTGGAGTATCCTTGTGATATTCACAATATTTACTGAAATATTTGTACAGATGCTTAATGCATGTAGAGCAGCATAATTTGACAGATAACCTGTCATGTTTGGTCCTGATTTCCACCGTTTAATGTATAAGTAGTCAAAATTAAAGTAAAATTGCCTTCAGTGGATCACGTGTTTCCTTCCTCCTTGAAACGTCGTGAAGGTTCGGGATGGAAGGAAACACGTGATCCACTGAAGGCAATTTTACTTTAATTTTGACTATTTATTTGACAGATTGACATGAAAGAGTTTCCACAAGTAAATGTGCTGATAATTTACTATGTTATATTAGGACTTGAGTAGCTAATGTGATAATTGTTGCACATAAAATGTTATAATACATATATAATAATCATTTCAAGAGCAACATTCATTGTTAGCAATCAATACAGCAGTACTACAATTGCAATTCACAACTTTATTGGCGTATTTCTTCAACATGAAAGGATTACAGCTAGATTACGTGGGTGAATACAATTACAGTTACAATTATTTGAAAATCATCACTATGGATAAGGATATTGGTGACAACAATTTCACGAGCAATGTTCCTATTTTAATCATTGAATAATTAGTACACAATAAAATAACAGCCAATAACAATTGACACATTTGTTGCATGCAGTGTCACTATCTGGTGGAAAAAAATATAAACACACATATAAAATAATTCCTCGAAAATCAGGACATTTGTGTCTTCCAAAAACATTCTCAGGACAATGGGACATTATGCTCAAAACCAGGATGTCTGGTCACCATGTGTGTGTTGGAATATGAGGAGTTGAGAGAGTCATATGGCTATTTCATATACATTTTTTATTCCTTTCTACACCTTTACCATGGGTAACTTATTTCAGGTAGAGGAGGTATGGAATGCACTCTCCTGCTCTAGGCCTGTAGCGTGAGGGGGGCAGGTTGGACATTCATATCCCGCCCATCCTAAAACTTTCGACTTGATAATGCTTACAATAAAGCCATCTTTATCAATTCAGTTCATTTATTTACTTGTTAGCATTCCAAGTTTAGAAGATATGAAAGATGCAAAGAACTTCTTACATAAGAAAAACATTGAAAAATCTGTTTACTTTGCCCACCCTGATCTTGAATTCTGGTTAAGCGCCTGAACTGCTGGTCAACTACTTAGAAAGCTAAATGTGTCTCACATCAGGTTTTTGAAGTGAAACTTCTTTAGCCGTGGTAGGGGTAAATCGAGAGCTTGTGTAATGCTCAAAATCGTCATGAAATTAGTGCTACACTCAAAATCGTCACGAAATTAATGAGATGTGACGGAATGGGATGCACAGAAAACAATCAACTCAATGATTAGGCTTATCCAAAATTTAAAAAAACAAAAAATTCAAAATTAAATAATCGAAAATCCAAAACTTAAAAAATCTAAAAATCCAAAATTAAAAAATGTAAGAAGTTCCAAAATTTAAAAATCCAAAATTAAAAAATTCAAAGATCCAAAGTTTATAAAATTGAAAAATCTGAATATTCAAAATTTTAAAAATCTAAAAATTCAAAATTTAAAAAAAATCAAAGTTTAAAAATAAAAAATCTATTAAAAAACCCAAATTCAAAAATTAAAAATCCAAAAAATAAAAAAATTCAAAGATCTAGAATTTATAAAATCCAAAATTAAAAAATCCAAAATTAAAAATATTAATCGATCAAAAATTAAAAAATCCAAAATTTAAAAAGTCCAAAAACCTAATATTAAAAAGTCCAACAATCCAAAACTGAAAAAATCCAAAAATTAAAATAAGTTTCACTTCTGTCGCGTGGCGTTCCATGCACACTTTTTTTTTTTTTTTTTTTTTTTTTTTTTTAAACAAATTTCCTCTTAATAAAACTCATCATTTTTGCTCTGTCTCTCCAGTGAGAGTTTTATTAGGCCTACTGTTTCATTATTCCATACTTAGGTTAATTTCTTTCTTTTGAGAGTACTGAACACAATTTCTGTCTCGTCAAGTTCAGTAATACTTCCAGACAGATAATCCTTGAATTTTTTCAGGGCTACATAATATGGAGCTTTATCAACTGCTCTTGGTAGTTGTGCATATCTTGCACTAGAGGATGGCATTACCCAAATATATGTATTGGTCCCTTCAATAAATTCTGGCTGTTTACCATAATTAAAATTTTTCTTACCAGAAAATACTTCAAAAATCTGCTTGCCATTAAAAACAGCAATTCTTGGCTTATATTTCTGCAATTTCTCTATCAAAGTTTTACTACCTTCTTTTATTTCATTGCGAGTTAGATCTGAGCTTCCCCTTGTAGCTCTTGCCACAATGTTTGTGAAACCAATTCCACAATGAACGAGTTTGTAATCATCATAAGCAGTCATCAATTCTGAAGTAAGTCCTGACAAGTGCATACATTTCCAAAAATGATTACCAGGTCCAGCATAATGGTGCCCTTTATAGGCAGAAAACAGTCCAGGATTAATTCCGATAATTAATATATCTAGATTGTCAATTATATGATCTGGAAGAGTTAACTTAGAAACTTCCTCTTCAGACACTCCATTAAAGCGATTTAGTTTCTTCTTCTCTTTGAATGTAATCTTCCTTTTACTATACGGTTCACCAATCAAAGTATTTTTAATTTTCTTTAACTCATCTTCTGAAGGATCTTTTTTAAGGCCTTGTTTAGCTGTAGGCATAAAGTAAGGAGAATACCACCCCGATTGTTGCACTGATGAACACGATTCTTCAACCAATATTGTTGATGGTTCATTCTTGACTTCCATATTATGTCCTTTTACTTGAATGTTGCAATCTGACAGCACTTTGGCTTCTCATGGGAAAATGTGGTTCTGTAACTTCTGCTGATATCTGGGAAAAAAAGAAACTATTCTTTCAAACTGACAAACTTCATTCATATTTTTTAAAAACAATAAATAATCATATAAGTCTTCTTCAACACACTGCACACAGTCTGCTTGATTCACTCTATTTTGTTACGCAGCGAGTAGACTGTGTCCCAACACTGATTGGTTGTCTATTGAGTTCATCTCGTAGGTTGCCACATACAATACTGTCAACAACTTTGCACAAAGGAAGAGCAAGTAGTACAGCACAAGATTAGTGAGAGGTAGCATGAGGTTTGTGACAAGTAGCACAAGGTTAGTGACAGGTAGTTCTAGTGACAACACCGTCACCCCCTGCTTTGCTTCACAATTAGATTGATTCTGCATGCCGCTCCCTGCCCTACCCTACCCTACCAAACTGAATGTCATGTCCAGTAGCTGAATTTCATGAGTAGGCCTAAGCATTATATTTATGCCATTTTAGGTTACATAAGTGTCCACTTCTTCATGATTTTTCTTATCTTTTGCATATTGTATATTATAACCTAGTTCAGATATGAGTTCTATAGTGCTATAAAGAACATTACAACCTGAAATACAGCAGTTTTGTATTTCAAAAAGAAAAGAAAAAACAGCTTGCAGAGTGTTGAAGAATCCTTAATCATACTGCTAAAGCAATATTGTAAAAACACTAAAACGTATACAATTTGTTGTCAATATCGACGAAAATAACGTAGAAATCTAAATAAGCTTAGTTTGCATTAAAACTAATGAAGAAACTAGACTACAGTAATTTTCAAATGGGAAGTGTTTTCCTTCACCGCCAATCACGTGTACGAGCTAAAGAAGTACCGCTATCAGGAAGGGTCTTCCTTCCGTCTCTGATTGGACCGCGTATCTAAGCAAGGAGAAGAACAAAACGCTTCCCATTTGAAAAAAAGGTGTAAGGCTATTGGAGGAGGAACTGGAAGATTTGACATTGTCAATATGGGCTTAAAAAAAAAAAAACCTGTGGAGCACTGTATGGCACTCATTTATAAGGAATAAATCACAAATGGATTACAGTTGCAGACACATCAGCTAAATATAATATTTTGGCTTTTGGGGAGGTGCTGCTTTGCCTTGTGATTTAAAACCGACATTTCAGTCATCTTGTTGTGACCTTGTGGGTTGGTTTGTGGTGTGTTTCTTTTTATATTTTTTGTGCTGTGGTTACTTGGGTCGGTGGCAGCAGCGTCACCAGGAATTTTATTAAGGGGGGGGCAAAATCAATTTCGGACCTCAATTTCAAATGATTAGGCTAAACACATTAATATTCACTTAGTTAACCGGATCGTTATTTTGAACCCAAGCTGAATTCGACAAGGCTACAAAGTTTTTTAAGTTAACAGAATATGCTCTTTTTAGCAATGGCCTTGGTGAGATATTATTATAAATACATATTATAGTTATAATTAGTTAATACTTGCTAAACTCATTATAAAGTAATTCTATTTTTTTTTATTCTCCATGCTACAACTGTAAGTTGACAAAGCATACCACAAATAAATGAATCCATAAGGCAATCCAGAGGGGGGCAGTTGCCCCCCCTTCCCCCCCCCCATGGTCGGTGGTCGTGTGTTGTAGGTGGAGGGGGCCTGTTGATCGTAGAACCATTCCAAGCCGGGGTTATTTGAATTCCTACATCCAGATTTACGTTATTGAAGTGCCTGGCGATATCCCATGCGTCCTTTATTCTCCTAGGGACTAGGTACTAAAAGAGAAGGCCTTCAAGCTAAATGCCGAAGAGTGATGGTTGGTAAAAGAAATTCTAGTGTCACTAGGACATCATGACTGTCACTGAGGTTTAAATCTAATTTATCTTTATGTAGACTTTGCGCTTTTGTGACATAAAATTAGTATAAGTTAGCCTAGCCTATATCAAGCAGCACAATACCTGAACAATCAAGCGAGTCATACTTCCTTTCGTATGGTGCACAAATAGGCCTATCTCAAGTGAAAACATTTCACAACATAATATTTTTTGTTTAAAACTTTCTGAATTGAGCAGAGTACTTCTACTGTGAGTAATTGTAATCTCGGTAAGAAACAAAAGATTTCTTTACTAGCCTAAAGTAGGCGTACATATAGAGGGCTTCACTGGACAGACTTAAACACTTAGCCTATTAGTATATAAATGTCTATAGTTTGTTCTATAAATGGTGGCAATATGATGATATCCTATTCAAGATTAAGGAGCAGCTTAAGGGACTGTAGTGCAATCTAATATTTTTAAAAAAGTTAGGTTATGATAGTGTATTGCTTTTTAGTTATTTAGCCTAACTAGTCAGGACCTTGAGCATAAAGATCGGGCATCGCATTTATATACATATAAGAGACGAAAATTCACTTCTAATGCACTTACCAACATAAAACAATTTGATTAGAATTATGTCATCCACAAAAACTTGAGTGATTTTGCCACATTATAGGTAAATGTTTACAAATACGACCATTTATTGTATACTCTTTAGCCGGGTATTTGGCGTGTAATGGCAAACGAATAGCTTGTAAATCATTTAAGAGGTTTTAAATAAATCTCGAAACAATTTTGACAAGAATAATCCGTGGTTTGGGCTTCGATAGTTACATGTCAACAAGAACACGTGTATGTGAATGTCGATGAAGTATTCAATTTTTTAATAAAAGAGAAGATGCGCGTGGGCATTAAGACCGCGTCACTTTACTATATTTTGTTCTTGCAGTACTCTGAGATAGATTTTGTTCTTTTGTCACACTTCAGAATATATCTATCGCACTGTTTCTCACATAAATTCATATTGACATATTGGATTTTCTACGTCATTCCGGTGTACGTCACGGCTGCCCGCGAATGCACGCTGTTCAAATGTTGAGTTCTGGGAATATTTACCGGTAAGTTGTTATTTATATCAGTCATTCTTCCTGTATTTCTTTATTTTACTTTCATTAGAAGTTATAGCCTGTTTATTCAACAAGACAGCATTCTTGCTTCATGGATGTCCTTAAGTAGGAGTGTATTTAGCTTAGGCCTATGCAACTGCATAGGGTTAGGGTAGCTTCTAACCTGGGAAAGTTTTTAACAAAATTGGTTTTTGCAGTGCATTTTTCTCTCCTTTATAAATATTAATACGAGTAGGAGCAAATTAGATATGCCTTAAACTCATTAACATCGTCAAATGCTCTCCAAGGAGGGGACCGTTATTATTGTGAGCCGTAAGACATTTTATATTAGAAGCCACTCAAGGAGGTTGTTTGTTTGTTTTTTTTTTTCCTCTCTCTCGGTAGGGTTGAACTTCCCTTAGCCAATGGTCCCGGTTTTAATGTGTTGGTTTAAAGTTTTAAGATGGCTGTTCCATTCATGTGCTGTGTATTCGATAGGCTTATTGACCAATAATGTTTAGCAATGACTCGGATATGAACCAATCATGATCATTTATCTTATAACATGCTTACCGGTACATGAATTGCGAGGATGTGATATTATCTAATAAAACGTCAGCTTGTTGCTGAATTGTCACAGTAGGCCCTATCGCTATGCAGTGATTACTAGTCTACATCATCATCCATTGTTGGCACTAAATTGAAAACAAAAATGGCAAACACAAGGCTTAATAATGTTGAAAGAAATACAATAGCTGTAGACCTTTATTTAAGCAATTAAATATACTGACACTGCCTGGAATATACATAAATGAGGTCCTTATACAAACGCGAAACCAACTAAACAGCTTTCTCTCAAACGAACAGGTACACCACCACGACACAAGGAACAAGTCTAATTTACACAGCACTTTGCACAAAAGTTCGCTTTTTAAAAATAGCTTTAAGTATAACGGGACAGTTTTATACAATAAATTGCCTTCTTGCATAAAAAACATACAATTAGCCAAGATTTTAAAAAGGAATTAAGGAAATTTCTGATTAATGGTAGTTTCTACTCAGTGGAGGAATATCTTATGCATGGGAATAGGTAGTGGAAATTCAGTGAATAAAATATAAGGCAGTGTTAAGTTAATTGTAAGTTGTTATAGTATTAGTTGATAATAGTAACTATGGCACTAGGGTTTTATTTAGGATACTAGTTTAGGATCTATTTAAATATTATATGTTGGTGTGTGGATGTGAATGAATCAGATCGAACCAAGACAATTAGGATATTTTAATGTTAGTGTGAGAAGCTTGTAGATGGAATGTGGATGTGGATGAAGAATATTTTATTTATTTTATTTATAGTATGTCATAGTATTCAGTCCATGTTCCTTTTCTTTTATTTTCATTTCTTTTATTTACTTATTTAATTAATATAAGCATAAGTGTGAGTATGAGAATAAATGCAATTGTATGCAATATTTAGCATGTAAGATTTGACGTGTCCAACATCATTTGTACCCTGTACATGTTTATATGATACTAGCATGTGCCCGCGGCTTCGCCCGCGATAATTATTTCAAAAATTAAAAATTAAGGGCATAATAGTAAAATCATTATATTTATTAACTCCTAAATCACGTGGACTACATACCACGATTAGATAGCATCGTCTGGTAAAAGCGACCTCAGATTCGAGTTTCTTGGCCCAGAAAACCTCTGTATAGTGAGATTCGTCCAAATAAAACAACGTTTGACCATATTTAGGGCTTACAACATTCAAGCGATCGCGAAAGTTTTATTTTCAAGGTATGACAAAAATAGCCAAAGCCAACTGTAATTGATTTGACATTGAAATGTATAACTGAAAACTTATGTTTTGAAAACGCAAAAAATGCACGTTTTTTGCCCGTTTTCACTCATAACTCACGAACGAAAACTAAAATTAAAATTCCGGCTTCGAGGTGCATTTTCCGACCCTTCAGCCCACCTATGTTTAAAATTTCAGATATCTGCGTTCAGTAGATTTTGCTGGACATCGAGGACAATTCCTTTTATTAACATAGATAATATGAATTATAATGATGCCTTCTCTAATTTGTCAAACATCCATTTCATTTAATCCAAACCCACCTATACCATTGGCAACAATATGTTCTGTGAATTTGTTTCGATAATTCTATGTAAAAAGGGATTAAGTATTTTCAAAAACATTTAATTTTTGGCATTTAGAATCAGAATTTTTCAAAATCCTTCTTAGTGAGCATCTACATTATGAAACGAAGGTACTATCAAAATTCCAAGTCTCTACCTGTTATAGTTTAGGCTCTACGTTGATTCCTGTCAGTCAGGACAAAGCCTTTTATATATATAGAGATAATTGATGAATAAATTTATTATTATTATTATTATTATTATTATTATACAGTGAGTCCCACGCAAGAGTTGGCCAATGATGCGGGTTTCTGTGTCGCGGTGGGCACAGTTCCAACTCCTGGGCGATCGGGTGAAATATCTATGCTAATAAAGCCGCAATCGGTGTAATGTTTCAAGTCCTCACATTTACAGTTAAAATTACAATGAAAATAAACACGTACCTCAACACAAGAGATGTTGGAAATGTTCTCCTCTTGCATCTGCACAATACTGGCACCTATTTAGGAAATTTTCTTTCTTGCGTATAAGTTCAGCTTCCGAGAGAGAGTTAATTTCTCTTGTGATATTGTCTTTAAGGTCTTCTAATGTATGGGAATTCACCTATACACTTTATTTTTCAAGTTTCCCCATTAATAATAGTCACATACCATACTGTTAGAAGAACTTAAAGACAACATCACAAGAGAAATTAACTCTGTCTCGGAAGCTGAACTTATGTGGGTGAAAGAAAATTTCCTAAAAAGGTGCCAGTGTTGTGTGGATGCAAGAGGAGAACATTTCCAACATCTCTTGTGATGTGGTACGTGGTTATTTTCATTGTAATTTTAACTATAAATTTGAGAACCTGAATCGTTACATCGATCGCGGCTTTATTAGCGTAGATATATCACCCGATCGCCCAGGAGTAGGAGCTGTGCCTGCCGCGACACAGAAACCCACGTCATTGGCCAACTCTTGCATGGGACTCAATGTAGAAAATGCATAGCCTATGGATTCAGTTCCAAAATTTCTGTGAAAATCATAAGTACGAATTGACTAGGGAAAATCAAATGCAGCAGACTTTCTCATATGAGAAGAAAATAGTATCCTTTAACCAATACACATTCAAATAGACTGTGGAAATTTACAAATAAATTATGTTCTTGGCATCTCATTCTTAAATAAGGCATTGGCTATGAAAAGGGCCATTTACACTTCCAAATTCTACTTTTCAACACAATTTTGTTTCCCAACCAATTAGATTTCTCCGTCTGTTTATTCCACTTCCAGTTTTCCTATTGGCCCTCCATGCCACCTAGCATTTCATCTTCATTGGGACTGATTCTGTGGTTTTGGCAGATTGCTTTGCTGTCATCTTCTTGGAGATTTGATCTAATTGGGAAGAGAACCATGTGCATTAACCTATTTCTTAATACACATGGAACTCTTCCCAGTTAGCTCACTTCTCCAAGGACACAGCGCATCATAGCACATGGCTGCATGCTACGAGCTTTTGCGGGCTGCTGGGACTGAGTGAACAAGGAACAGGGGTGGACAAAACATGCGATAGTCTTTACTCATTATGATGTATGAATAGGTAGTCTTTGAGTATAGTACTGTGCCTGCTGCATCGTACTGCAGATTAGAGATGAATATTTCTTGTACCATAACTTACTTTGTAACAATTTTAAGTATGGAACTATGAGAACCTGTGACAAATAATAAAAATAACAAGCTACCAAAGCTTCTGCCTAGGGTATCTTTTATCGTCTCATTGAAACTTGCAGCGGCGGCTCATAGCTAAAATTAGTGGAGGTGCTGCTCCAGAAGATTTTTAGCCTTTTTTTTAAAATTGTGTAAAAGGAAACATATTATATAAAAAGAAAACTTATTTAGAAACTTGATAAAATCCTAAATGAACAAAATCAAACATTTTTACTTACTTTGATAAAAATTGTTACAGTTGAAGCTTGATCTATGCGTTTAAAAATGAAATCCATTCTTCTTGTTTTAATTTCTGTAAAAATATCAATAATATTCTCCTTGATCTGCCATGGTTCAAGTTTTCTGTAAAATAAAAGAACCTAAAAATGAATTGAATAGAATAGCTAGAAAAGATAATAATCTAATTCTACCCTTTATCACATTCGAGAATATGGTACATGGTTTTTAAGCACAGTAAACACAGAGCCACAAAAAAATAAAAACTACCTTCCACCAATAAGCCAGGGTCGGCAGCCAGCGTGCTGGTCATGGCATGCACCTTCCTATGTTCGCATGCACAACAACAGTGAACCACCACGCTGCTGGAACTGTAAAGCGCACAGTTCCATACAAAGATTTTCTTTTATGTTTTTAATAAACTGGAGGATGGCTACTGGCATTAAGCTTAAGAATTATCTATTGTACAAGTATAAAGAAAGAACTAAAGACAAAAAGACCTCATTATATTAAATGTTATCGATAATATGAAGTGGAAATAGGGGGTGCTGCAGTTCCACAGCCGCCACTGAATATCATTAACCTCCAGCTGCACTGCAGCACAGAATAACTCCTCCTTGTTCCTTACATACAAAATCAATGCCCAATCAGACTGGAATTTAGTGTGTGGAATTTAGTGTTGCATCCAGGGATTTTGTCAATTGCAATTTGTACTCTCCTTCCTGAAACCCAAACCTACTGCCTACCTACAGCTACGTGCTCTGTGTGCTTTAGCGTTACATACGTGCTACCTGGTGCATATGCGCTCTGACTGTCATCCCTATCCTAGAAGATGACAACAGAGTAATCAGAATCAGTCTTCCTACTCACCCAGTTGGAAGCTCGAGAAGTTCCAGGTTTTAATTGCTGAGATTTTAGCATTTAACCCTTAAATAGGAACATTACCTAATACCCCTTTATGAGGAATATCTGGATATACAATTTTTTGCCAAAATTCACTTAAAATTCTTGCTAAAATGAATCAATACTCTATCATACATTTATTTCTACAATTAGAGACAGTTTAGAGTTAAAAGTATTTATAGAAAATGTCGCCATGGCTATAATGTCTAGTTAAAGCTAATTTGTTTCATGCCTACATTTTCTGGGTTTATACAGGAATACACTATGATGAAGAGCTCAAATTACAAATAACTTTTATTTTTCATAAATCATCTATAATTTTAATTTAACATATTGGATAGGCATGCCATTCTTTAAAAGGACTTTAAAAAAAATCTCAATGAAAATAAATTTTAGATTCACAGAACATTCGAACACAAAGTGAAACAACAAAAGAATATAATTATAATTTCATGTACAAAATAATTTGAAAGATTCGCTTGAAGACTTGAAAGAGCATAGATCTCATCCTTGGTGGTTTTCTTGTATGAAGGTTCATCATTATTTTCTATGTTCTCATGAAAAGAATCTAGTTTACAGTTAGTTCTCATGATAATTTCATCTATAATGTCTTCCATGAAGAAAAGCTGCCATATTTGTTCCATATGAGAACTAGTTTCTCAGGTAGATGTACAGAAACCGTGGGTTAGAATGAGTATCTGTCTAGAGGACGGGTGATTTTTACTTACGCTATGAGGAATATCTGTCTGTTCAGGAGGCGTAGCTCCTATTAAATCATTCGATGTTACAGTGATAATCATGTGAGCGAACAGAAGTTGTAATTACATAGAAGACTAATACTTAAATGAGACTCTTTGAATAGATGAGCATGATAGAAGAATATACCCTCACTCTGGTAGCAAAAGCAGTAACCATATCTGTCTGTGAGACGGTTGTTCCGCTCTGTTGCATATATAATGTCATATAGAAGCAGTTATTCAAGTGTGCTGACAGTTTAACAGTCACGGCATTGGCTAAAAACCTTAAGGTGTATAGTTGAAATCCACTATTTTTCAATTAGTTTTTTATTTATATTTTACTGTGTTATTGTACGGTATTGTATTTTTTATAGTCTTTAAGGTATATATTATTATGGTCATGAAATAATATTACAATGTGGTAGTCTTTGACCACATACAGCCGGAAACAATGCTATCTTCTAATGTAAATTCTTAAAACACAAGGAAAAAAAGATGTGCATCTTTCCTGTAATACATTACAAATTGCAGAGTTATTTTTCATTCATATTTTACGTTAGTCTACTTTTAGAGTGATAATGTTCTTGATTTTTCACCTTACAGTTAACTTCTGCAGACTGTTATCACGCGTGTACATATGTTTTTATACAAGCAGTATAGCTAATATCTTCTTGCTTGTAATTCATTAATCTAAGCCCGTTAACATCACTGATTATCAAATAGGTGTTTCTTCTCCTGTTATTAAAAAAAGCAGATCTCTTGCAGAGATGATCAGCAAGCACGACTCTGGGGTAGTTTATAAAAGTAAGGAATTAAATTATGGGAGAGAAAATGAGCTGTTTGAAGCGCTCAATAATAATAAGAGGCTTCTGTGACCCAAGTTGACAAATCTTCTTGGCTTCCAGGTATCTGCCGTGTCGTACTGTGTACTATAAAACAAAAACTTTCAACTTCAGATATACAGTGGTACCTCGAGATACGAGTGCCGAACGGCCAGCTGCGACGCTGCACACGGCCCACCAGTTTACTGCGCCTGCGCCTCGTGCGTCTCGCGCATTATCCCACGTATTCCCCCAGTGTGCTTGTTTACCTCGCTGTCGAAGCATCTTTGCTAAGTTTTTCTAGGGCTTTGCGCTTTTTGTGCATTTACATACTTTATCAAATTTCTTTTTATAACCATGGGTCCGAAGAAAGTGTAACAAATATGTATGTAGCCTACACTTTATAAAACCAGTTTTTTTTGCTTTACATTCTCTTTTATTATGTTTTTATACAATATTTGTCATTTATAAATACATTTTTCTTATTCAAAAACACGTAACAAAAACAATTGGGGGTAGCATTTTTGGGGCTGGACCAGATTAATGGCATTTCAATTAATTTCAATGGGGAAAATTGCTTTGAGATACGAGCAAATTGACATACGAGCAAGGTTACGGAACGAATTAAACTCGTATCTCGAGGTATCACTGTACATTTCTGTAATTTTCTTCACAGTACCAATACATATCTTTTGTGTTTTATAAAATAATTAATACAGCAGATATGTTGTCAAGTCCTTTATGATAGGAATTTTGAAAAAATTATTACTTTTTAGAGTTGTTTTTGTATTTATTTAATGTCTATGAAGGTTTAACTTTTATTTGACTTATTTTGTGTGTATTGTTAGATTATTTATTATATTATTAGATTATTTACTATTTATTATTTTTTATTATTGTTTATTGTTTTTTATTATTATTATTATTATTTACTATTTATTATTTTTTATTATTGTTTATTATTTATTATTATTATTATTATTATTATTATTATTTACTATTTATTATTTTTTTATCATTGTTTATTATTATTATTATTATTATTTATATTTATTATTATTATTTATTAGATAGTTTCAGGTTCAGTAAAATAACTTAAACACATACAAACTGATTTTTTATTTGATATCAAACACCTGGTGTCTGCCAGTTATGTTACAAAGAATATTGTGATACCAGTTAAGGGCATGAAGATGAAATATTGGAGGGCAGAAAGAATCTTGTCCCCAAAGTTGGCCCCTATGAAAATGCTCCCCTGGAAAAGTATTTAGATGTTACGGAGGGAAGTGATGATATATATATATACATACCGTACATACATACATACGTAGGCCTACATTAAGTGTCAGTAATTTTGCCCAAAGACTATTCTCTCACAATGGCGGATACAAAACAAAAGTGAAAGCATCTATGTACGTGCCCTATTTAAACCCGAGGATTGTAAAATGTAAATTAAATAATATTTATATTATAAAAGCCTTGTGTCAAATGCGTAGAATAGCCATGACAACCCACAAGACAACAGTTGTTTGAGTTTCTTACCTTTAATTATTATAAATGATTAATATTGATTTCTAGTGAACTATTTCAGACCAGCATGTACCAGTTAAGTTAAAGGTAAAAAGTTTGATTTTTTATTTTAATTTTTATGTATTATTATGTAAAACTGATAAATTTCTCAACGGAACTCAGGGACATAGCTAGGGTTTCGATTCAGATGGGGCTCACTACCCCGATGTTTCTGTAAAATTAAGCCTTAAACTTTTATTTTAATGTCTTTTTCAGTTTACAAACAAAGTAGTTTTTTAGACACACCCCTCCCTTTTTACTGTTCCAAAAAAAGGCATTAAAATGAAATAAGTATTGTTAATCTAATACAGTGCGTCTCAGACAGATTGCAGCCGCCGCGCGTTGAGTTCCCCCACAGATGACGCTCCTATCCCCGATATGCGACAAAGGAACGCGTCAAGCGGGTGCAATCTGTCTGAGACACACTGTATAAAATTATATATTATAAGGATAATAAGACACTTTAAGAACATGGACATCGGCATGGGGGGCCAAGGCCCGCTCCCCTGGAATACCTTATGGATTCATTATTTTGGTACTCTTTGTCAACCTGCAGTTTTTGCATGCAGAATAAAATAAATATATAAATATTGTCTAATGAGTTTAGCAGGTATTAACTTATAATTATAATAACTGCCTCAGTGTATTTATAATAATCCCTCACCATGGCTGTTGCTCAAAAGAATGTAATGTGTTAACTTATAAACTTTGCAGCCTTGTTGAATTCAGCTGGGGTTCAAAACTATGGGCCGGAAAACAATGATGATGATAATAATAATAATAATAATAATAATAATAATAATAATAATAATAATAATAAAAAAATAATGTATTTATCCTAATCATTTGAAATTGAGGTCTGAAATGGATTTTCAGTCGGTCACAATAAAATAGCCTATCATTCGTACACTTGTACATGGATTAACTTCAATTAGGAATTAGCTCACAGTACAGTTATTTAGATTATTGTAATAACATTAATTGATCACGATAGGAAATTAATTCTTCTTATTATAGATTACTGTATAATTTAGCCTAATAATTAAGAATCATTGTCTTTGGAATTATGTAAATTTCTCCCCCTCCTTAATAAAATTCCTAGCGACGCCCCTGTTGAAGAATACTACATAAGAAGTATTTTATATAAATTTAGTTAAATTAGGTAAGTTTTTTCTTTTTCATTTCGGGGGAGTCTCTGGCCCCCTGCCTGACAGAACTAAAACTGTGGGCAAGAAGACCCTTAGTCTGCTGAAAAACTTGGATGAGTCACCCAGAGGAAATGCTCATCATCTTGCACTTCATTTCCTTTTTGAAGTGAAATTTCTTTAGCTGCGCTAGGAGTAAATTGAGAGCTAAACCTGAACTTGCATTACGAACGAATTCATCACGAAATTAGTGAGGCTGTGACAGAACAGACTGCACAGAAAACAATCAACTCAATGATTAGGCTTATCCAAAATTTAAAAAATCTAAAAATTCAAAATTAAAAAACAAAAAATCCAAAATTTAAAAAATCTAAAAATCCAAAATAAAAAAATCGAAATTCCAAAATTATTAAATCCAAAATATAAAAACTCAAAGATCCAAAATTTAAAAAAACAAAATTTTAAAATTAAAAAAATCAAAGATCCAAATGTAAAAAATCCAAACATCCAAAATTTAAAAATAAAATCCAAAATTTAAAAAAATAAAAAATTCAAATATGCAAAATTTAAAAAATCCAAAATAAAAAAAATAAATGATCAAAAATCTAAAATTCAAAAAGTCCAAAAACCCTATATTAAAAAAGTTCAATCCAAAATTGAAAAAATCCAATAATCCAAAATTGAAAAAATCCTAAAATTAAAACAAGTATCACTTCTGTCGTGTGGCGTTCCACGCACTTTTTTTTTTTGTAATTTCCGGGAAAGATTCCGGACCCCCATATTTTTTAAAATTTTATTTTAATACTAAATATCTTCACACCCCTCAGTTGCAAAGTTTCCTTGTCAGCCCTCCCGTTCATTAAGTTCTGGATCCCCTCCTGCTCTCGGGGTATGATATTCAATACGCGTTTTTCTAGGTCTTGGGACCAACGTTTTTACTTCCTTATCGAAGGAGTGCATGTCGCTTGCTTTTTAACATTCGAAAAAAAACTCACGCACCTTGCCAGGTTTAAACTCCCTTGGGTCTGATGACAAGTTAACAATGCAATGCGTCTTTAGGTCTCTTTGAGAACGGTAATTAGAGTGATTGTAATGCATTACGATTCATGTTGACATTTCAGTGGATTTTATTTATTTATGCTGCATGAATTAGGTGTCGGGAAGGTCAATTTGAATAGATATTAAGACGTTAGATTTGTTTAAATTTAAAATCAGAAATCAACGCGTCTTCCCATTGTTGCGTTGTGATTTGAAACTGTGAGATATATAATCAGTAATTTATTAGTTGCCGGTCGTAGTAGTAAGTAGAAGGTTGGAGTTGGAATAATTCTCAATTTTCTTCTCTAATACCAGTATCGCATTTTGTGCGCTACGTCTGTTTAATAGGTAAGTGATCTGACTATGCCAATTAATAAGCTATACCGGTACAAGTGTCTTCGAATAAAAATTGGGATGACTAGTTAGTAAAACCGAAATGTTCGAAAGATTTTAATTTGGAAGTAGAATTGATATAATTATTGTAGCGTATGAAATAAATTGGTCTTATTTAGTTTAATATGCAAATAGTGTGGTAAATTACAGGAATTACTGTTATAACTTCCATTGTGCTATAATTAAAATAGCCAGCGTAATACGAGTTATTGTAGGACCTTATTTTGGAGGATACGGAGATTCTGACGGTAACTTCAGAATCCGGGGTGATTTTTGCTCGTTTTTGCTTAACCAGTTTCAAAGGGCACGATGGGATATCAAAGGGGATATCAATTTTGGCGAAAGCTCAAAATGTGCTACACTTTAGACTCTTCAGAGCCAGGAATGCCACTCGGGTCGCGCGATCGAATCCCGTGGTGTTTCAGATACGAAAAATATTTCCGACACCCTTGGCCATTATAAACTGCAAAGAACAGGAATTTCTTCAATTTTCTCCCTAAAAGTCGTAGACATTTTTGATAGAGATTAAATGCCGTGAAAACTGTAGAAGAGCAGAACCGTAGCCTTCGTCAGAACCCGATCAAATACGAATTTCTCAGAGGAAATAAAATTTCTAGAGTGCGACGGGAGATGTACTTGTACCACGGTTTGATTCCCGTAAAGGTAAACAGATAATCTCTTATTGCTAGAAAGTAAGATTTATTTTGTATGTTATATTATATTATGTATTAACTATAGCCCTAACATGCTATGTAGCAAAATAGGGTTAAAATAAAGGGAGATTCATTATTAATATTGGCTGGAAATCGTATGAATTTTGGCGAAAGCTCAGGATCTGCTACACTTTAGGCGAGGACTCGCACTTGGGCCGCGCGATCGAATCTCGTGGTGGCCAATATGATTGTGGGGGTTTTCCTCACTCATAAAAGGGATTGGAATTTACGTAACACCTACCCCGAACTTTTTCTGCCCGTGCCCTCTGTAATGTTTATAAGAGGAGGCCCTGCACTCTACTGATCACATCCAGCACTCCGTTTATATTGTGACTAAAGATGTGTGATGCATTAAATTTGTTTCCTTCCCTATGGGCATTTTCATTGAAGACTCAGGAATGGAAAGGCAAATAGTTTGAAAAAGAATAAGAAAATAGAGGCAGGGGAAAAAGAAGAGAACACATTTAGCCTACAAACTTTCACATTTAACTCTATGGAATACTGTGATAAAATTGATTTATGCTAAATTGCTATTAGCCTGTTACATAAGAAATTATGCTGGTTTGGGTATAAATGCTGGTGTCAAAATATATTTTGCCAGTAGAAGACAGTGATAGGATCAGCTTGAAAAATAGATAATAAATTATCATCAGGGCCCGGTTTTTAGGTTTTTATAAACTGTCAATGTCAGTGTAAGCTATGTGGGATCAAGTGCGGCAGATACCATGTGATGGAATGCAAGAACAGACCACAATGACTGACGAAGTTTTGTTAGGAACAAACAAACATGCACATTGTGCGAATTTCCTAATATTATTAATATTTGGCTTTAAGTTTAATTGTTTTTAAGAAAAACTTTGGGGAAAAAATGTCCTCTTTTATAACTTTCCACAAGAATTTTTCTAGCTAAGAGAATTATCCAGAAAAATATTTGCTCTTTTATTACACCTATGCAAATTTTACAGTTGAAAATATACAATGACTGTATGTTTTTAAAAATATATTCAGATAGTTTTACTTAATTTTTTTTATAATTTCCAGACAAGTTTTTCATTTCCTCTGCCTATACCATAGGTAGCCTACTATAGGTAGAGGAAGTATTGTGTTCGACCCCGAAATTCGAAGTTGAGATTTTAACATGTTTTGAGGTCCTCTGAATCCAAAAATCCCTTTTTCAGAAACATGTCTGTCTCGGTGTCGTGTTGCGAACAGCCTAGCTTCTGAACAAAAAAATTCTATGGGGATGCTATCCATTGCGTTGCGGTAACATCTTTTGTTCATTTTTATAACCAATTTACAAGAAAATAATGTTATATTCCAGTGTTTTCCTATATATGAAGCAGTTTTCTCCCAATCCAGCTTTCTTCTCCCAGATGATGGCAGCAAAAATAGCTGCCGAAAGCTTGGAACCAAACCTCCAACTCACCCGGTTGGAAAAATGAGAAACAATAGTACATATTAATAGCTTGTTAATTATTTTATCCAATTTTTATTTAAAAACAATATAGCTGTTTTTAGTTTTTAACATCTTATTTAGGCATTTTTAGATTTTATAAGATTGGACTATGTGATGGCAACAACAAAATATTCCAGTTAGCTAGCAAAGAACAAAATAGTTTAAAACCTATGATTCTGAACTATAATTAGCATAATAAGTATCCCTATAGTATGATTGTGTTATAGTACTTTGGGTGTGCAGGCATGGTTTGAGGGGTCCGCGGGAGATTTTTTAATATTGAATATTAAAGTAGATTTAAGGCTGAAATTTTAAAAAATAAAACCCAATATAAAAAAAAAAGTATTAAAACAAACAGACTGCTTTCTTTTTCTATCCTATAGCTTTTCGTTTTGAATTAAATATATTTCACTTGGTTATTACTACAAAATTAGTAAAAATATTAAAGGGTCATTTTTTAGGGGTCCCCAATGACAACATTAATAATTAAAGGGGTCCTCGAATAAAAGAAGTTTGAGAACCTCTGCTTTATTCGACATGTACCTAGGTATATTATGACTTACATTTTTATAGTACCTTGATTAACTTTATTATCTTTGTAGATAAGTATAGATAAGTAAACAGTAGCACCGTAGGAAGCATAACTAGCTTATCAAAGTTTGTGTAATGTCTACAGGTACTGCATTTATTATCACGTGGAAGGTCATTTGACAGCCTTTGAAGTGGTAGGTGTTAGTATTACCCTGGCCACGTTATTCCCAGTTAAGCAGATATGTGTTGGTGCTGAATGTTAAATAGAAATGACGAAATAAGATCAAATGGAGAGATTAAGTCAGGTGCAAAAAGTGGATGTGTGTGAGTTCTTTTTCTGTGTCAAATTATTCTTACTGTAAGTGTGGGGCCACTTTGTTTATGGCTTAGCATTTCATAATTTGCTTCATAACCTAAAGGCAATTGAAGTTTTATCAGAGTTGATATGTAAGAACCAGAGGCACTGTAGAATATACAAAGTATTCTAATACGTTTTTACTTCCTCTACCCATACCATAAGTACTATAGGTAGAGGAAATATTGCGTCTGATCCTGAAATTCAATATAAAGATTTCACTATTAGTACATTTTGAAGACACTTGAATCAAAAAAAGCTATAGCTGTGAGTGTGTGAGTTTATGTTTCCGTCTGTAAACAGGATAAGTCAAGGAAAAAAAGTCTTTTTATCTTTGGCTTAGATATGTTATGGGAATGTGACATAGATATTGAGGATAACTTTTTCTTATTTTTTGTTTGAAGATTTTTTTTTGTTTTTTTTTGCAATTTTCTTGGAAGCAGATCATCTTACAATTTAGTTTAAATTTTATTGCACAAAATTCTTGGACTAAGAATTAAAACTTTTTATTTCAAACATTTTTCTGCAAAAATTCCCTGACAGGCATTTTTTTTTTATTTTTTTTATTTTTTTTTATTAACACTACAGTTTTAGCTGCATGCTCCATTACATAATGTAATACTACATGCTTATGAGAACAGTCACAATACTTAGATTTCATATTTTCAGTTTTTTGTACATCGCTTAATTAGTATTTTGTAAAGTTTCAAAAACAGTCACAATACTTAGATGTCATATTTTCAGTTTTTTTACATCACTTAATTAGTATTTTGTCAAGTTTAAAAATCATTTCAGTTTTTTGTAAATCGCTTAATTGGTATTTTGTAAAGTTTCAAAAACAGTCACAGTACTTAGATTTCATATTTTCAGTTTTTTTTTTTTTTTAAATCACTTAATTAGTATTTTGTAAAGTTTCAAAATCTATCTTATTTACAAATTGGGAAAAACATTTTAAGTGTTTTATAACAAGTTCGCTTTTATTTGGAGGCCATCGTCCACCCGATTGAAGCACTTCTCTGCGGAGTTCATCTCTGGCTGATTGTAGTAACTTGCAGTCCCAAAGAACGTGGTCAGTAGACTGCAAATCTCTCCCGCACCTGCATGTTGGATCCTGTAAAATCTTGAACCGGTGTAAATATTCTCCAAATTTCCCATGACCTGTAATCATTGCTGTGAGATTGTGCGTTAACTTGAGGTTTGACTTTAATCTGCTTCGGACATTAGGAAAATATGACTTTGTGATTGTTCCGTTGGTAGTGGTTGCCCACTCATCTTCCCATGCGTTAATCGATTCCTCATGTAGATCTCTTCTTACTGTGCTGAGAGGTAGTAAGTCGTATATCGGCTCTAGATCAAGGCTGCGTGTTGCTTGTTTGGCCAGCTGGTCGGCAAGTTCATTTCCTTCAGTCCCTGCGTGAGCTTTCACCCATTGAAAGTGTATTTTCCAGTTTTTTTCTATTAGGGATCGTAAGTTCCTTCTTATTTCCTCAATTATAGCTCCGTGCTTTGAGTTATTATTTAGCAGATCAAGTGTTATTTTGCTGTCGGTGTGGATCGCCACAGATCTCTCTGTTATGTCGTTATTATTTTGTAATTCCTTAAGGGCTTTCATTATCGCTATCTGCTCGGCTTGATTGTTCGAACATCTATTGTCCAGTCGATATCTTAGTTGCTGTAACGCTCCTTCCTGGCTGTAGATGGCTACACCGGCCCCCACACCTGACTCGGTCTTACTTCCGTCTGTGTAAATTTGGATGGAGTATGTGTCTTCTTTTGTTTTCTCATGGAGTTTTACATTTAGTGAGGGATGAGGCCACTCTCTATAATTAGTTGCTGTTTCCAGGGGTGTGTATCCCGCAGGGCCTTTCACTATTCCTCTAGTTATATAATAGAACTTGGATATTACAGAGAGTTCAATGTTGATCAGGATTGTTCTTGTTAGTATGCACAATGCTTCGTGCGACGTCGTTCTAAAAGCTTTAGCGATCTTTATATTGATCAGCCTTTGTACCCGTTTAAGTTTCATTACATTGAATTTAGCGTTAAGGGATTCAATCCATACGGGAATTCCATATGACAGTATAGGAACTATGGCTCCTTTGTAAATTATGTTCATAACTCTGGAGTTTAGTCCCCAGTTAATCTTAGCAGACTTTGCCAGCGCGTGAATTAGTTTTATACTCTTCTCTGTTATGTGCTCTATGTGTTGATTGAATTTAAATCGTTTGTCTATTATAATCCCGAGGTATTTCATGTTATCTGTTTGTTCTATCCTCCCATTATTGAGGTAGATTTGTAATCCTTGTTGTGTCCTTGGCTTTTTCCTTGAAATCAACAGTACTTTTGTTTTATTTCTGTTGAATGATATTTTATTTAGCTTAGCCCAATTAGATATTTTGTTGAGCTCAATATTTGCGTTGTTTTCGATTTCCAAAATGGTCTTACCTTTTACGAGGACTAGAACATCATCTGCAAAGGCGATAACCTTGGTACCCGTCTTGTAGCGTAAGCTCAGTAGAGAGTCATACTGCACATTCCACAAACCGGGTCCGCAACAGGAACCTTGAGGGCAACCTTTAGTAAGCTTTCTTTCTATTTTCGTGCTGTTTATTGTCAGGAAGCAAAGTCTGTCGTTGAGGTAGCTTTTGGTTAGAGTATATAGATTTTTGGGGCAATTAAATTGTTTTAATGAGTACAGTATCCCTGGCCACCAAGCGCTGTTGAAGGCACCTTCCACGTCCAGACTAATCATTGCGACACTTTCTTTGTTCATCAAGCTTTCTTCTATAAAATCCTTGGCCGTCATTATCGCATCGATCGAGCTTGTTTGAGGTCTGAAGCCGAACTGATTTTTGTTAAGCAAATCGTTTGAGTAGAGGTGATGCATGATTCGGTTTATAAATAACTTTTCTAAGACCTTAGCCGCAACATTTATTAAGCTAATTGGTCGATATTTACTTGCTTCATCAGAGCTTTCTTTCCCTGGTTTAACTATTAGAATGATCTTTGCCCTTTTCCACAGGGAGGGAAAGACAGGCATTGTTTGTACAAAATCAGGGTCTTAAATATTATGAGACCTTGCTTGAAAATAAAACAATTGAATACATACTCCCTGCAATATGTCCTCTTATTCTATAACAGAATTTCAAGTGAGAAAGTCATCATGAGTAAGCTGTGGGTAGAGAAAATTATGTGAGTGTATTGCATCATTCTTCAGGGTTGTGACACAAAGTGTGGCATCAACTTTCCTCTACTTTCTACTACCACTTTAGAGGGAGAGAATTTTATTTTTTTATGATTTTCTTGAAAAGACTCCAATCTTGTTTAAATTTTCTTCACAAATTGCTTGGACTACACAATGATTATTTGAAACATTTTTTTCCAATAAATTCTCTGAAGGGTAGTTACAAGCCACTCATTCCAATGATACACTCTGATTTTAAATTTCAAATCACAAACAATGTGACTCTCAATGAGACTTAGACATCTGATGCACACTTTCGCAATCGTTTGGTGCATTATAAGCTGGATTAATTTTTCAATTTTGTTTACAACTTCAATTATTTATTTATTTATTATTATTATTATTATTATTATTATTATTATTATTATTATTATTATTATTATTGTTGTTATTATTATTATGCTTATTATTATTATTATTATTATTATTATTATTATTATTATTATTATTATTATTATTATTATTATTATTATTATTATTATGCCTACTTTATCATAAACATCATCACAATTTTCCATCTCATTGTTTATAAAAAGTTTGATATTCCATTTGTAACACATCACAGTACAAAAAATAAATTCATTCTACTTTTGAAATACACAGTTATCATACCAGTTGGCCTAATCACAACTGAATCAGCTTGCTGATAGTATTGGATTCTGTTTGTTTTAAAAGCGATCATGTGAAGCGCTGTAGCAAACAAGAGTTAAGAAAATGTAATTCAGATGGTCAGATAATTGATTGATGTAATGATAGAGAATTTAACATTGATTGTTATTACTGCAGTAATATACAGAACTAAACATATTACATGGGGTACGCCGTAGCGTAGTGGTTGAGACACTGCTCTACAAACCAGAAGGTTGTGGGTTCGATTCCTGATGAGGTCGTTGAGATATTTCAATCGGCCTATTCCTTCTGGTGGCACTATGGCCCCGGGGTTGACTCAGCCTCCAAAAGAAATAAGTACCAGGAGCAATCCTGGGTGTAAAGGCAGCCTGTGCATAAGGCTGACAACCATATCACCTTCATGTGTCGAATGTCCAAAATCTTGGAGCTTCAATCTCATGGAACCATCTGGACCTCCATGGCCTGTATAGGGATCACTTACCTTTACTTTTAAACATACATACATACATACATCCTGAGGTTTCCCTCAATACAGAGGCTGTCCTCCAACCAAACAATACAAATTAAAACAAAGCATCCACATATCACATTTCAACACAATCAATACACTTTTCTGAGCTTGTCATCATTTGTTAATAATCTGTCTCCATTTTTCTCTGTCCTGTGTATCTTCTTCCACTGCACCAACTCTTCCCATTGATATCTGTACATTGTTGATCCATGTGGTCGCAGGACGCCCTCTTCTTCTTCTCCTTCCAATTTCCCATTCAAGTATATATTTTGGCATAGGCGTAACCAGGCCGACCATATGGGGGGGTTATAAGGGAATACCCCCCAGGGAGAGGGGGGTCCGGGGGTCCTCCCCCGGAAAATTTAAAAAATTAAGATGCAAAATAACGAGTTTTAAGCTTCCGGGGGCCCTCCCCCGAAAAATTTTAAAAATTAAGACGCAAAATAACAAGTTTTAAGCTTCCGGGGGTATCCCCGGAAAATTTAAAAAATCAAGACTCAAAATAACGAGTTTTAAGCTTCCGGGGGTTTCCCCCGGAAAATTTTAAAAATTAAGATGCAAAATAACGAGTTTTAAGCTTCCCACGCTTTATACTTGTATTAAGTAATTTATGGGCAGACTTAAAAAAAATTATACAATTTTCCTTTCTTTAATCAATGGGGGGGGGGGGGTTCAAACCCCCAAAACCCCCCCCCTCGGTACGCCTATGTATTTTGGTATCCTTCCTTCTTCCATCCTTCGTACGTGACCATAGCACTGTAGTCTCTTCCGCTCAATAGTATTGTTAATGTCTTCTTCCACTTCCATCCTTCTTCGTATTTCTGCATTCCTTTTAAACAAATTAAATTGTTTTATCATCATCATCATCATCTAAAACATATTAAAAACATATTAAATTGTTTCAATTTCCATGATGACTTGAAATTATTGCTGTTAAAAGAATTTATCTAATTCTGCCATTATGAATCCTGTAGCAAACTTTGTGCAGAGGAATTTTGACTTGTAATGCGATCCTGCAAACTAATGCATTTGATATCAAATTTTCTGTTATGTACAGCAAACTTATTAATCCATTCAACAATTTCACTGATTATAGGTAGATTCTCTGTAAGGTTGTAAACATTGTAATGTCATCCTTCCATTATTATCACAAATTTCCAGTAAATGCAAAAATAAGTAAAAATAAAATCAGGTAAATGGATATAACGAAGTGCCAGATGAAGTTATAGGCATTATTTTATATGCTTCTGATATTCATGGCACAGACTTTGTACTATCAATATTGTTTTATAGGCCTATCTAAAACATAAATGTTTATTATTAATTTTATTTAAATGTTATAATAATACGTTATTAATAGGGACCGGATTCTTAGGTTTTTACCTATTTTTTTCCTTACTTCCAAAACAAAAAGCGCTCATACACATTTTCGAATCATGTCAATAGGATTCACCCACATTAATTCTGTGGCACCTAAAAATACCTAAATGGGGTATAAAAACCTAAATATACCTAAACGGTGTATAAAACCTAAAATATCTAATTTAGACTACTTTTTTGTCTTTTTTGTTTATTTCATGATAGAAGCACGAAAGTATTATTTACCTTTCTAGGAAAGGGGGAAGTTTTCGTCCCTACTTGATCTATTGTGCGGTTAGCATGCGTAACAACCGAAGAAAGGAAAATAATCAGTTTCACATTATCCACATCCAGCCATAAAGTATTTTACTCAATAAATTAGAAGCATCGGATTCGAATCCTGAGAAGGGTAGTGTCTAGATACAGTATTAACTGTAACAGTAGAATAAAGTTCAGCTGGTAATTGGAAACGAATCCGATAATTTCAACGCCCGTTTGTGTGAGACGCTTGTTTCAGCCAACGTACCGTTTCATGTTCTGAAATGTGATACATTCAAATTCATTAAACCAATTATTCTACCCGAAAACGATATTTTGGACAAAAAACCTAAAAAAAACTATTTCGCATAATGGAAAACCTAAAACAGTGTTTTTAAAAACCTAAAAATCCGGTCCCTAGTTATTAAGCAATTCATTAGCAGTAATGTAAATAAATACCCTTCACAAACTATAAATCACAATTACTAGCAGCTTATGGGTTCAATAATAAAGTACTGACAAATTTATCAT
Source organism: Ectobius pallidus (assembly GCA_964059195.1). Classification (NCBI taxonomy): domain Eukaryota; kingdom Metazoa; phylum Arthropoda; class Insecta; order Blattodea; family Ectobiidae; genus Ectobius; species Ectobius pallidus. Next base: position 140,986,117 of record CAXKWD010000008.1, read on the forward strand.
TAACGTGTGTTTGCTAACCATGCTGAAGGTATAAAATTTTCTCTGTGAATTGCAGATATCCATTTAAGCCATCTAGAATCATTTTTAGGAAATTTAGATGCTTGAACAGACTCTCCATTGGCATTATTACTATAGTACGGCCAGAAACATAAAACTTATTAGCCATTTTCCCTATTTCTGTATAAAAATACAATTTTCATCCAGCATAACGTATTTAATGGCTATCTCATTCATTTTCACTAGCAAACCCGACCTTCTATAGATTATATGTATATTATGACGTCTTAAATGAGGTGGGAGGCCGTGGTTATGGTTAGCAAAAGAAGGCAGTGCATTGCAGCTTTGTAGTATAGTGATGATTTGCCATTTTTAAAAGCATGTGTCCGTTAATTAGTCGTTACTACTGTACAGATCACCCGATTTGGTCCAAAATCAATAGGCCATGGATGTTATAAGTATGTATAGCCTACAAAGTTTCATGAAATTCTGAAAAAGCATATTCGAGTTATCGCACGTATTGACAGACAGACAGACATCACACAATCTCAGAGAGTACCGTTCTGGCACTTAATAAAAAACAAAAAATTTCATTTGGATAATTGACGTTTCAGATAACTGAAACAAACATTCTGCTGTACTTTGTCTCTGTTTGGAGGAAGTAGCTTACAACAAAATAATACAAATAGTATGTGGATATTAAAATTATAGTTTATTAGACTTTATCAGTCTTGAAAATAGGAGCTGTTTACATGTTGAGGGTTCAATAATACAGCTTACTGGACTGTCCTTGGTTTATTTTGCCATTAAATATAAGCTGATATTCATACCTGTCAAGGCCATTGACTATATGTGGGGGAAAAATCTATAGGAAGTCTACCTATGGAAGGGATGATAAGGCTATTACTGTATTCCCAACACATTCATATAGAAGGAGTTTTCTTGTCAGTTGTCAGAATAATTACAATGTTATTTTCACTTCACTTCACTTACCTAATTGTGACCATTGAACATGGATAGCCGGAACCTGTTATCACATTATTGAAGCACTAATATCTTTGGTGGATTTTCCCATTGGGTTAACAAGTTATGTTCTGGATTCCACAAGAGCCCTTCTTGAAACAGCTATAAAATGTTTGTGTAAGCAAGGAGACTGGCAGATTAATGGTATGTGGCACTGAATATTAAAACATTTGCTCATTTATTTCAATGAGTGAAAGGATAAAACCAAGTATTTTGAAGCATCATCATTATTATTATTATTATTATTATTATTATTATTATTATTATTATTATTATTATTATTATTATTATTATTATTATTATTATTATTATTATTATTATTATTATTATTATTATTATTATTATTATTATTATTATTATTATTATTATTATTATTATTATTATTATTATTATTATTATTATTATTATTCCTTTATTTATTTCTCTGTTTAACTAAACAGGTATATATACGTACATACAGCTTTACATGCAGGTAAGTACACTGTAAATGTATATAGTAACAACAATTGTCCTGTTGTACACAACTTCTACTGGTCCACTTTTTCCCCAAGAACTCTTCTGACGATGTTACACGTTTCTAGGATTACCGCACGCTGCATAGATAAGTACAAATATTTCTGTACTTTTAATCGCTTTAAACTGTCTTGAAGCTTGAAGGGAATCTCACCAGTACATCCCAGCACAATAGGCACAATCTGTACAGTGTCCATATGCCACATAGCCTTGATCTCATCAGCAAGTGGTAAGTATTTATTAATTTTTTCCCCATAAACTTTTTCTACATTGGCTGCTAACGGAACCGCAATGTCGATGATGTAGGTGAGTTTTTCTTCCTTCAAGGAAAGCACAATATCTGGAATATTATTTTGTATGGTCTTATCTGTGATGATCTTCCTATTCCAGTACAATTTCGCCCTCTGATCCTCACATACAGGAGAAGGAACATATTTATAACAGGGCACTGTAGGTTCCTTTTCAAAGAACATGTTTTTCAGTTCTTGGTGAATAATATTGGCTACCTTATTATGACGATCAAGGTATTGCTTGTGTGCCATCACCTCACATCCAGATATTATATGACTTATAGATTCTTCTGCTTTCCCACACATACGACAGATGATGTTTTCTACCGCTTGCTTCATGATTCTCTTTTGGTAGCTGCGCGTTGGTATTACTTGATCTTGTATGGCTGCTACAAAACCTTCCGTTTCCTTGAATAAGTTTCCACTCATTAACCACTTTTGCGATGCTTCAGTATCTATGTGTGGCTGCTCTATGCAAGCCCTATACTTCCCATGTAGGCATTTTGATCTCCACTGGTTTAATAGTTTATCTGATGTCGCTACATTCTCTCCGGGTTCATAATTTCTATCACTTAGCTTCAATGGAGTTAATTTGTTATCTTTTTCCACTACCATCTCATGTAACCTGCTACAGTCTGCTTTCTCATAGAAATATTTCCGCAGGTTGCTTACTTGCTTGGCGTGTCTATCAGGGAAGCTGGCTATTCCTCTGCCCCCAAGTTTTCTAGGCAGGTGAAAACGTTCAATTGAACTATGGGGGTGATGTGCTCTGTGCTTCATAAATTCCTTCCTGGTCTTGATGTCCAATGCTTTCAACTCAGTTGCTGTCCATGTCAATACACCAAAGCTGTATTCTATTACTGGTACAGCATAAGTATTAACTGCCTTCACCGTATTCCTTGCTGTGAGTTCTGTCTTTAAAATGGACTTCAGCCGTGTTAGGTATATTTTAGTGACTTGTTCCTTGCATTCTTGGTACGCTATGCCTTGAGCTTGTTGGTATCCCAAATAAGTGTATGTATCGTATTTCTCCATTCCAACTATCTGCCCCTGGTGTGCAATGTGGTAACCGTCGTTTCTATACCACTTCCCTTTAACCATACTACTGGTCTTACATTTATCTAGGCCAAATCGCATTCCAATGTCAGAACTGAAATCACCCACTGTCTTCAAAGCTTTCTGCAAACTTTGTCCATTATTGGAAAACAGCTTCAGATCATCCATGTACCACAAGTGTGTTATATTAAACCCTCCTAAAGTATATCCCTTCTTTAAGTTATTTAATATCGACGTTAGTGGTTTGATGGCAAGACAGAACCACAAAGGGCTTAACGCATCACCCTGGAAAATACCACGTTTTATTTTGATGTCGCCCACTTTAGAACTTCCCATTTTTGTGTTAATAGTTAACATGGTTTTCCAGTTTTCCATTGCATGTCTAAGGAATTCTATGACTTGTCCATCTACTTTATATATCTGGAGGACTTCCATTAGCCAACTATGTGGTACACTGTCGAAAGCTTTCCGATAGTCGATATAAGCAGTGTGAAGGGACCCTTTGGTCTTTTTCACATGATTTGTAATGACAGAATCAATAACCAGCTGTTCTTTGCTTCCCCGGGATCCTTTCCTGCAACCTTTTTGTTCCTCATCCAACAACTGATTCTTCTCAAGATGGCCATATATTTTGGAGGTTATTACTGAGGTTAATATTTTATATAATGTTGGTAAGCAAGTAATGGGTCTATATTATTATTATTATTATTATTATTATTATTATTATTATTATTATTATTATTATTATTATTATTATTATTATTATTATTATTATTATTATTATTATTATTATTATTATTATTATTATTATTATTATTATTATTATTATTATTATAATTATTATTATTATTATTATTATTATTATTATTATTATTATTATTATTATTATTATTATTATTATTATTATTATTATTATTATTATTATTATTATTATTATTATTATTATTATTATTATTATTATTATTATTATTATTATTATTATTATTATTATTATTATTATTATTATTATTATTATTATTATTATTATTATTATTATTATTATTATTATTAATTTTTTAATTTTTTCATTTAAGTGACTATATTCAGCATGCTCCATTACAAATTAGTAATACTACATGCTATTTTGTTGCTTTATCTATAACTAATTATCTACATCCTTAATCCTATAAATTTACAAAAGTGTGAATTAAATATCTACAACTGTTTGAAGTCTATAGATTGGACACATTTTCTAAATTCTTTCACAAATAGATTAAATAATTGCTCTTGTGTCACTGGCCATTGTCCTTTTCTCACTTCTATATCGTTTCTAAGAGTGACCCTTTCACATTTTAACTTTTCACAAGAATATTATATTAAGTGTTCCACTGTTTGTGCCTCTTGGTTGCATGAACAAAGAGGATTGTCTATTATTCCAACTCTGTTTAGGTAAGATTTGGTCTTACCATGTCCATAATAATAAAAATATTATTATTTTTGTTGTAGTTATTATTATTATTATTATTATTATTATTATTATTATTATTATTATTATTATTATTATTATTATTATTAATGTGGTCTTTGTATTAGTATTGGTGAATTAAATGTTACAAATGAACATTACTATTCCCCACTCTGCTCACTCCTTACAAAAGCTCATGATGTTCACAACACATTCTGACTTTGCCTCTCTATTTCTTTTGATTCCGAGGAACTTACTCTGCTTCTGCTGCACCTTGAATTCTCCACTCCTTTCTCATTAAGAAGTAGGATATTTAAGGGGTAGGCCTAATAGCTAGGAGCCCTATATAAAATATACTACAAATAGTGGACCTAATATATGTTGTATATTTTGAAGTTAATAAGTATTAGTGTAAATGAGTTTTCAGTTTATTACTGTTTTCTAAACTAGCCTATTTTTTAAAATATTACCTTTTCTTTCTAAAGAGAAAATCTATAGCCTACAAATATAAAAATCTAGTAGTTCCTGTGATTGTGAATGTTCCTCTTTCATACAAAAACTACTCAACTGCTACAGCTGAAATTTTATGTGACCGTAGGTTTTATACCTGAAAAGAGCATAGGATATAGCTGTTTTGAAATGTCTCACCACTTAATGATGGTGAGAAGTTTAATGGCCTACGGTAACAACCACAATATTATGCTTCTTCCCTACATTCAACTTTGCTATGACCAAATCGTTGGTCAAATCAAATTAGATCACATGCTATATATAAAATTAAATATTCTTCAAAAAAAGTCTCGTGGTACTTTTCAATTTCTCTTATGGCTTTCAAAAGAAGGCCGTTTCGATGGATTCCAGTGATCAAGAAGATTATGCTCCTTGAAATTATTTGATGGTTAAAACAATGCCATGTTTTCACTGAACATACATGTTTGAGGTTCTTGAATTCCAAAAATATAATTTCCAGAAAAATAACACAGTTTATATTGTTGGTGCTCTCAGGGACTTAGCCAGAATTTTGTTTTCGGGAGAGGTTCAGATTTTGCTACTCTTATTAATAAAAGTAAATGGTCATGTCCATGGGTATATAGCCTACTATAACCCTAGTAAAGGTAAAAAGACTTTTTAAAAATTATTTCTAAAATAGTGGATAAATATTAAAAACACACAACATTTCGACTCTTCCCTAGAGTCTTCCTCAGGTGACACACCACACTAGACTCGTCACACTTGTCCAGTGTCACACTACTCTAGTGTGGTGTGTCACCTGAGGAAGACTCTAGGGAAGAGTTGAAATGTGTGTTTTTCCTCAGGTGACACACCACACTAGAGTAGTGTGACACTGGACAAGTGTGACGAGTCTAGTGTGGTGTGTCACCTGAGGAAGACTAGGGTCTAGAGTCGAAACATCGTGTGTTTTTAACATTTATCCACTGTTTTAGAAATAATTTTTAAAAACGTGTTTTAATTGAGAGAGAATAATTGTATTTAAGTTTAGATTGTGCTGTCATAATGTTGAGAAATATTCTTGAGCAAGATTCTGTTTGCTGTGTTATTAATATATGCTGTTTTAAATACCTTAGAGATAAGGTGTTAATCCTGACGTCACCTGGTTGAATCTGCAAAGATTAACATAGAAGTTACCAGAAGCAGTGTTATATTCAGAGTCACCATGTCCTGTAAAATATTCTGGTGGCAGAAACAGAACCGATTTTGGACCTCCAGATGTGCAGTAGTTCCAGTATTACTTCTAATTATTTTTCACACTTCCTACACTTCAGGTGAAGGTAAGTCAATGTACCCATTTTTAAAACTAAAAATTAAGGGTGATCTCAATTTCATTTTATTTCATTACAGGTAATTTTATTCTGCACTGAAAGGCCTAGGGTGCAAATTACAAAATAAATCATAGTTGAGCAACAGGTATCACTTCTATTTTGTTCCATTGATCGAATTCAACAGTATTGGACATGTATTTTGTAATGGAGAGATTTATGGTTATAAATGAAATAATGCCGGGATTATTTTTATGCTATATAGAGTATAAGGAGAAATTTTACTGCTACAGTATTGATATTAGGCTATTCAACCAATTTAAATTCATAGGATGTGCAGAGGAGATAATATAATTATTTCTAGTATTAAATTTACAACTTTTATGCATGTATATTATTACAGATTTTATGTCACTGAAATTCTCCTAATCCTCGTCTTTCTCATGTATTGGCGAGACCAGTGGTAAACATATTCTCCAATACATGCATGACTAAGGCAAATAAATTATCTTCTGAATGTTGAGTAATATAAGTGATAAGATAAGTCCTCCGTAAATCATTTTCCGAATAATTATGCATGTATATTATTACAGATTTTATGTCACTGAAATTCTCCTAATCCTCGTCTTTCTCATGTATTGGCGAGACCAGTGGTAAACATATTCTCCAATACATGCATGACTAAGGCAAATAAATTATCTTCTGAATGTTGAGTAATATAAGTGATAAGATAAGTCCTCCGTAAATCATTTTCCGAATAATTATGCTGTCGAGCTTTTTATCTTTCTATGAGGAGCTTGCATGCATGCATTCGAACTTCTATGAGTTAAAACCACAAATTCAACTTTATTTTAGGTACCAATCATAACTATTTTGTGTAGTTAAAGTTCATTAGTTTTTTCAGTACTACCCCAGTACATGGTCATGACATGTCAAAATAATGCTCTACAAAATATTAGAATAGCTGGTAAATCATTCGAACAAGTGGATAAATTCAAATATCCAGGAGCAATAATTACAGATACAAATAATATTAAGGCCAAAGTTAGGTGTAGACTCGAATCAGGAAATGTCTGCTTTTATGCAGTTCAGAAACTCTTATCTTCTCGTCTTCTGTCCAAAAATCTAAAAATAAAAATTTATAAGACAATTATCCTGCTGGTTGTATTATATGGATATGAGACATGGTTGCTTACTGTTCGGGAAGAACATAATCTGAGAGTGTTTGAAAACAGAGTGCTTAGGGAAATATTTGGGTCTAAGAGAGAAGAAAATGGGGACTGGAGAAAACTGTATAACGATGAGCTTCATAACCTGTGCTCGTCACCGTATATAGGCTAGTAAGGGTAATTAAATCACGGAGGATGAAATGGGCTGGATATGTTGTGCATATGGGGGAGGAAAGACATATCCCAAAAATATTAACGGGGAAACCCGAAGGTTAAAGACCACTTGGAAGATCTAGATGTAGGTGGGAGGACAATATTAGGATAGATTTAAGGGAAGCCGGATTTGCGAGGGATGGTTCGATGGAGTTAGCACAGAATTGGGTTGATTGGCAGACTCAGGTAAGCATGGCAATGAACCTTCGGGTTCCATAAAATAGATAATATTCCTTTAGCTTACTTAGGAATTGTGTATTGCCGTTGAGTAAGTAAGTATGTACTATATCACAGAAATGTTTGCTATGTAATTCATGAACAGGTACCTTAATAAATAACCTTGTGTTTTGAAAGGAGATTAGACAACAAAATGAATATTGAATAGAATGCGAAACATTACTCTGAAAATTAATGATTTTTTAACACAAATTCATTTTTTATTTTTCCACTAATAAATATTTCATAAATTTCAGATGGGACACAAGCAAAAGAAGATGAAGTGATCACAGCAAAGAACACATCCATATCAAACGCAACACTTTCAGGTACAGCTGAATTCAGCAGCTAAATTAAATTTTTTTCAAATTCAAATTTATTCGCTGTAAATTCTATGCCGAATTTTTTGCTTCCTCAGAGTAAAACAATATAGGAATGAAAATATTAGAAATATAACACTATAGTAGTACTACATAGTTTTTTAAACAATAAAAATATCACTCATGTAAGAAATTAATAATTTACCGAGCTTCAAGATCATACAAACGTTTAAGAATAAGGAATTTTTTCAGTTGACATTTAAATACATTGCAAGATGATGATTTTAGTACCTCTAGTAATTTATTGTACAATTCGCGGGTGCGCGGGCAAAGAGAGTTAAGTCCACCATCCTCAAAAACTGAGATGTGTCCATAGAGCTATAGATAAAAATGTTATCTACATTTGTGTTAAGTTCAGTAAGTCATATTCAACATTGTACGGTAGTTATGGATGTGTGCCTCATGGGTTTATCCATCTCTAAAGCGATGTTGGGAGGGTAAAGCGTGTTAAGTCACTCTAATTCTCAGTAACTAGAAAGTGGACTTAACTCTCTTTGCCTGCGCACCCGCAAATTTAACTCCCATCATATTGACACCTTTTTCTGATATTTTCTTTATATGTACTAATTTATGTTTGTCTGGTTTAGTTCTAGTGTTATAGTGTAGTGTATTGTAGTGTTGTTTTATTATTTTCAGTTACCATAATTTTTTGGACCATAAGACACTTTTTTGCTTTGAAAATGGAGCCTTGAAAGTTGGGTGCGACCAATGGTCCAAAGTAAACTAAAATAGACATTACGGTCAATTTTGCCGGTAATACCATAATCATAAACCAAGTGTTGCAACGACAGGTTAGCTGCAAATTGTAGCACAGACTATACATCAGTGTACTTGTCAAATTTGTAAATGAGGGTAGCGGGAAGCCAGGCATATCATGTGAAAAGAAGGGAATTGTCTCTGTAGGGGAGTCTAATTGAAAGCAATGACCTCTAAACAGCCTTATTCCATTATATTTATGTATCATTGAGCACTGAAAGTGATTTGCGTTGTTTCCATTGTAGAAAGTAATGGTGTGTATGCAATGAAAAATATAAAAATTATGTCGATGTGGAGCAGTCAGTTGCCTGAGGAAGACCTGGAGGCCAAGGTCGAAACGTTGCATCGAGGTATATTTTATCCACAGATTTTTTCAAATGTTTTATCTTTGTGTATGTTTGACTTTGACGGTATAAAAATTATTTTTTAAAATCACATTAATTTTTTCCTCTTAAATTTTCATCTAAAAATCAATGTGCCTCTTATGGTCCAGAGTGTCATATAGTCCGAAAAATACAATAACTGTTTATCATTGGCAAGCAGAATCACATGATTTGCATATAATGAGTAAAGAGTTGATAATATTATTTGGTTATTAATAATTGTTTTCATACATGATTCTTGATTGGGTAGATTATGTATTAAACTTAAACACCTTTTTTGTAAAATAAATAGTTGTTTTATGTGTGTTGTTGCTGCTCCACCCCATAATTCTATACCATATAGAATGGCTAGGTAACTCCATAGTATAATAGTTTTAAATAGTGTTCGTCTAATATTGGTTTAAAGTATCTTAGTAAATAATTTATTTGCTGACTGTACTATATAAGCTGTCTATGTGTTTAGTCCATGATAATCTGTTATCCACATTAAATCCTAAGAACTTATAATCATGCACTTCTTCAATACTACTGATATCAATTTGAAGATAAAGTTATTCTTAAATAGCGATTTATTTTCCAGGGAAAATGACATTATTTTAGTTTTGTTGATATTATATTTGTGATTATTAAAAAACCTAGAAGGTATTTAATTACATATTCCATATTTGTTTTTACGCTACTGATTATTGCTTCTAACTCTTCAGATTCTTCAGTAAAACTAGATGCCCAGTCTTCTTATTCTGTATTGCCAGATACATCAACCATAACAACGGTACCAGTAACTTCAGGATCTACATTACAAACAGCAACTGTAACACCTTCAGTGGCATTAACAGTACCTTCAGATGGAACAACACAATTATTCACAAGTACAGTATCATCTACAGCAAAATCAGTAACTTCAGAAGCAACATTTCAGACAGATACAACAGTATCAGCAAGTACACCACTGTCCAATGCAACAACGGAACTTCCTACAAAAGTATCAAATGCAACTTTTCCATCTACAGCAATTCAGACAAATACAACAGTATCAGCAAGTACACCACTGTCCAATGCAACAACGGAACTTCCTACAAAAGCAACAAATGCAACTATTCCATCTACAGCAATTCAGACAAATACAACAGTATCAGCAAGTACATCAATGTCAGTTGCAACCACAGAACCTTCTACAGAAACAACAAATACTACTGTTCCTGTATCCTCAAATAAGTTCTCAATTTATTTTGTAAATGATCTCCAGTATGACATCTTTCCCATTGATCTACTTGTAGAAAGGAAAACAGTTTGTGAAGCTGAAGGTATGTGGTACTCCTGTACTTAGTTTTCTCTGAGATCTAACCTGTGCTTTTTTTTTCTTACAAAAATTAAGTGGTACTCTCAATTTTGACTTGATGGAACAATATCAGACTCACCCTCATATTTAGAAAGAAAGTGGAATCGCAGACAATATGCTGATCCCTCTTTTTGAGGATATAAATTTCCTCCCAAACTGTGAGCAGCTTATATCTCCGGACAGTATGTCCAGGGACATACAGTTACTTATTCTTGATACTGAGTTTGCTATAATTAAATTATTTATTCACAATTTGCTAAATAGATTAATGAATTTTTGATTTCTGTTCCAGATTCTAAGCAATGTATTGGCGGTGTGGGAAGGCTGAAGTCATTTATAGAAGATAAACTTAAAGCTAATTCCAATGCTCTATGGCTGAATGCAGGTAATACTGTTGGAGGAGAATGGTTCAAAATTCTCAAGTACCACACTGCTGTTGAAGCTTTGAAATACCTGCATTTCAATGCTTCTGTAAGTATCTCATTTTTGTATTGAGCAGTCAAGTTAGATTCCAACTGTTTTAATTAGATTAAATTTATTTAGTTCATCTGAACATATAGCTTAGTCAAACTAAACAAATCTAGTTAAAAAATTCCGGAGTTTTGAAATTTGTCGTCGTTTCTTGGTACAACAGTGCCAAAAGTACTGGAGGGTGGGGTGTGAACGGGGGGGGGGAGGGAGCTGTTTAAAGGTGGACTTTCTACATTATTTGCATTTACGTCTGTAACTATCAGTCCTAGTCCAAACTATTCCATAATAGATTAAAATAGATAGAATTTCCTGCAAAAATGATCCTACACATTTTTGTCGTAGCATTAATTAAGTAATTTAAAAAAAATAAATAAAAAAAAGATGATGATTCTCATTATCTAGTTGTTAATAAATTGTTTTTGTAGACAAGGCTTCCTCTGATGACCCTGATGTGATCGTATGTAATGGCTACAACAATAAATAAAGAGAACAAGTAAACCCCTTGAAGGTAAAGAATATAGATCCCGAGAAATTGAAAAAGCACTAACAAAAAAGAATCGCATATATTCTCAGAGCATACAGCATGTTGCATGATGTTGCACTTGCGACCATATATGTTATATCATAACATTTTTTTTTTTTTTGTATAAACAGGTCACGCTGCTTATTGTGATCACTTCAGGACGAAGCTAATCTGATAATATTAACCGATTGATAACAGCAGTAGCCGAAATAATTAATTGAAGGTTATTTATTTATATATAAGATAATATACTACAAAAAAGAATTAAAAGCTACTTATTCATAAAATAGTACTGTGAATTATTGAACCACTCATAATACAGTATTGACTGCAACCAACTATTTTTCAACCAGTAACAAATTGTTTAATTGTTTTAACTTTCCTTTAGGAATCCATTAACTAATACTCCATACTCAGTTATGAGTTGCGAGTATTTCTGGAAGTTTATACTGATCTGTGGTGAACGCTGCGTAGCAAAACACCTAACACCTGTCGATTCAAGTCTTCATTTTACACTAGCCATTACAGTGATACCTCGAGATACGAGTTTAATTCGTTCCGTAACCTTGCTCGTATGTCAATTTGCTCGTATCTGAAAGCAATTTTCCCCATTGAAATTAATGGAAATGCCATTAATCCGTTCCAGCCCCAAAAATGCTACCCCAATTGTTTTTGTTACGTGTTTTTGAATAAGAAAAATATATTTATAAATGACAAATATTGTATAAAAACATAATAAAAGGGAATGTAAAGCAAAAAATACTGGTTTTATAAATTGTACATACATATTTGTTGCACTTTCTTCGGACCCATGGTTATAAAAAGAAATGTGATAAAGTATGTAAATGCACAAAAAGCACAAAGCCCTAGAAAAACTTAGCAAAGATGCTTCGACAGCGAGGTAAACAAGCACACTGGGGGAGTACGTGGGATAATGCACGAGAAGCATGAGGCGCAGGCGCAGTAAACTGGTGAGCCGTGTGCAGCGTCGCAGCTGGCCGTTCCTCGTATCTCAAATGTCGCTCATATTTCAAAACAAAACTTCGCTCGCTCGACAGCTCGTATCTCAAATAACTCGTATGTTAGGGCACTCGTATCTCAAGGTACCACTGTACTGTATATGAACCTGTTATCTTCATAAATAAAAAACTGCAGCTTAACTGTGGGGTGAAACATGACTTATTGCTTAAAAGGATAGGAACAGAGCTGGGAACAGAATTGCTACCTCCAATACATCACAATACAGTTGAGTAAAACCATTAAAAACGAAATTTTGAATGACGTACAGTACTTGGAAATAAAGCTGCAAAAAGAAAATGTGATAACATAAACCGATACTTTGATCACAGTAAACAATATTTTTCAAATGGTAGTGTATTAAAAAATATCAAGTAACAGAAATAAAGATATACATAACTATAGTACAAGACAAAATAATGATTTCCACTGTGTTTTGTACAACAAGAAGTCTGTGATGAAAGATCCATATGTAGCAGGTAGAACTTTCTTCAACAAATTGCCAAGTGATCTCAAAGACAGCAGCAAAAACACAAACTTTAAAGGAAAACTGAAAAGATACTTAATTAACAAATGTCTATATGATGTAAATGACCTTTGAGATTGTACCTGTTTTTGTATGTTTATATATCTCTTTAGTTATAAGTTAACAATGTTTGTTAGTAATAAGTTGACTATGGGTGGCGTGCACCAAACTCATGCCATTTACTCTTTTAGTAAGCCTTACTTCTTTAGTTCTAACTACTTTAGTAAGCTACTCTTTTAGTAACCGTACTCTTTTAGTAAGGACGGCGTGCACCAACCAGGAGTAAACCAAACTCGGCGGCTTTCAACATAGAGGAATGTACTAAAGAAGTAAAAAATTTATTTACTCCCAGAGTAAATGAACTTACTCCACAAGTGGTGGAGAGCACCAACACGGAGTACGTTACTAACGTAGTAAGTTGTGGAGTAAATAAGGCCAATATTTACTCCTACTCAGGGGGTGGAGTAAAGTTGTGGAGTAAGTGTGTTCTGTGGCATTTGCGTGAGTTATGAGTTACATATCACATTAAATGGATTACATAGTTCAAACTGAGGATAAGTTATTGAGATGAAGAAGGTTGTATACCAAAAATGAGAGTTGTGGCAAGTGATTTAATAAATATTAAGCGAACCATACCTAGTAGGGCATTTAATAACGTAAATAATTAAGCTCATAAATCCTTACATGAAATTTTGGCGTTTGGAAGAAACGATGTCAGATTCTCACTACATCCATGTGATTTCAGCCAGTCAAATGTGGAAATATCATTGCGGAGAGCGATCCAACTAGGAAGATGTCCACCAAAGGTGAGGGGAAGAGTGAGTGGAAGGGACGTTTGCATTGCACGGTACAAGGAACTCAAGTGCTCTTAAATATCTTCCTAGCTGGATCGGCCTTTAGATGTTGCAGTTCTCCCTAACTTTGGGTCAGAAAACGACGATGTATTTCAAGCTAATCATATGGATACAGATATCGGCGAGGTATAGTACATTCCAATAAATGAAAGCCTCCGTTCTTGGAGCTACCCAGAAAACACTTCCCCCTGCTACTTAACCATAGAATTACTGAACAATAGGTGATTCTCATTGTTAAACGATTTAATGTAATTATTGTAAATTAATTTTATTACATTACACTTCTATAACTTAACTTAAAGCACAACATTGCGAATGCCAGATTATAATAATAATTATAAGAGCTAAAAGTTCAATAGTTGCACCCGCAGTGTTAATGAATAATATGTCCTTTTTTCTAACCCAGGTGTAAAAATGTCCAAACAGGCCACATCGGAAGAAAATTTGACTGACTCTGGGATTAGCATACATTGAGAAGGGGACACATTGTAAAACCATTCCTTAAAGACTCCCCAAGTCTCGAATGGTGGAGTGAGACGAGACTTTCATGTTTGGGAATAAACTATAACAGATGCTGCAGGTCTATAGTATGCTGCTAACTATTTAATTATCCCTGTGGACAGGAAAGTGAGAAGCATTAAAAACTATATAGAAAAAAAATGCCAACATGAGTGCCGAAAGAAAATTTTAAGGAGGGGCCCGGAGGTTGAAGCTGCACAGGATCTAGAGAAGTAGTCACTGAAATTATTTTTAAACACACAACCATCTACATAATTATTATTGGAGTTCATAGCTTCCGAAATATTTTACCGCCATTTTTTGTTTAAATATTACATCTCTCAGTTGTAATATTATTATTTTTATAAGGTAATATTTTTTAAGTAAATTTTCTGTGCATTTGAAAAAGGACAGAAACATAATGCCCCTTATTAGTTTTGTTATCCTTTTTATCCCCCCTTTTTCATGATTTTGTGTAATACTTCTTATTAATATTGTTAAACAGTCAATAAGTATTAATAATTCATTATAGTGAGATTTATGATAAACAACTATAGAATAATTGATTTATCGTTTTTGGGGAAGAATATGTAACTTTAGGAAGTATAAATATTTAAATATATTTTAGAACTTTATTATTATTATGAGAGAAATAAATATAATATTGACAGTAAATCAATTATGAAAATCAACTGGAAATTCCAATTGTTTGCATTATAATACAGAAATAGTTTGCACAAAAATTGTAATCACAGTACCCATACGTAGGCTACTAAACTGAAAATACTCAATTGAAGGAATTAAAATTAGTAATGAATAAAACATTACTATTAGACCTATTTTAAAACATGAAGATTGTCATTAGTAATATTTGGAACAACCCAAATTCATATTCATTGTTTCAGCGAACCTTTCCTTTTCATTATCTGACACTTGAATAATACTGGCAATTGAAATGCACGTGTTCTGCTGCGCTGCACTAACGTTTCTGCTCTGTTCTGCGCAGAATTCGACTACTTCTTTAGTAAAAATCGCTTACTACTTTAGTAACAACTAAAGAAGTAACTATCAATTGAGCTCTCCAACACCAACTAAAAGAGTAAGTTACTAAAAGAGTAGCACTAAAGTAGTAAATTTAGGAAGGGAACCTTACGTAACAAAAACCGGTTTGTCTGTCTCACTCTAGCACATACATTAGTATGACTTAAGAGTGAGACAGATGTACTGGTTCTTGTATACTCCAGGTCTCCGTCTTAAATTTACTACTTTAGTAAGATTTACTCCTGGATGGTGCACGCCACCCTATGTCTTACACCATGTATATGGTTATAGGCAATAAAGATTATTATTATTATTATTATTATTCAGTATTAATCCGTATGGGACTTCATAAAAGTAATAACATTACCCAGTTGATAACATTATCCGTGATTACATTAAGTGGCGTTCACTGTATATTAAAAAAAACTGGAACCCTTGTTCAGTTCTTTATTTTACCTTTTCAGGCTGTGGGACCAGATGTGTTTAAATATGGTCTTAAGGCTACTGAAGATTTCCTGGAAGAACTTCATTCAATGATTCTTATTTCTAATGCAGTTTCTTCATCTGTGAAAAAGTCACTGAATTTCAGCATTGGAAACTGTAATGTCTCTGTGATTGGATTCCTGGATGATCCAGAAAAGGTACTAGAACATATCTGAATAGAACGATGAGAGATGATTTTAGTTACAAATAATGTCTTTTATACTACTCAACTGAGAATGTTTAGAAATTTATTCTGTTTTCTTCTTGAAGCTCAGCCTGGTGAGTAGCAGTTGCAAGGGAAGGCAATGATTAAGCATATTTGTTGAATTCTCATATTGTTATTATTATTATTATAGATTAGAAGATTATTATTATTATCATTTATTTATTTATTTTTGTTCGCGCATGAGCCCATGGAGGACTACGGAAAGTACTTAGAGGCTTTTCTGTGTTTTCCTTTGCCTCCATATTGCTTTCATCCTTTGGCTGTGAGCTTCCTTATTATTATTATTATTATTATTATTATTATTATTATTATTATTATTATTATTATTATTATTATTATTATTATTATTATTTTTATTATTATTATTATTATTATTATTATTATTATTATTATTATTATTATTATTTATTCAGTTCCATATAGTACATACATACATAAATACATATAGCACAAGGGAACATTGTCAAATTGGATAGTTTCTCCACAAATACAATTACACAATTTAATAGTACAAGTTGGTCATGGAAACCACCATTAACGGCCGTAGGTGTCGGCATGCTGACCACATGCCCACCAATCCTGCCATCCGCCTATAGGTAGATGACGCAGCGGTCAGGTGGTAGGCCTTGTCCCTTCGGGGATGTCGTGCCACGGAGTTTTTTTTTAATAGCACAAGTATGATGAGAAACATGACATGTCCCAACCTATTTGTTATCTTCTATAAATTCTTCAATGCTGTAGTATACTTTCTTAAGCAGGTACTTGGCCAACATGGTCTTAAATTGGTTGTGACTTTCGCTTTCTTTTATCTTTCTAGGCAGCATAATGAATAGCTTGGCACTGGTGTATTTGGGTAACTTTTCAAAAAGCTTTAATTTATCAGTGGTTGCTGCAAAGTTGTCTCTATTTCTTGTATTGTAGTTGTGGATATCAGAAATTTTGGCAGGGTATTCACATTTGTTTAATAAAATTATGGCTGTAATTATATAGGCTGGCTAGTGTCATGATTTCTAATTCTCTAAAGGCATGTCTGCATGTCTCATTGTGAAGTCAAAAGGGAGAGTACCACAATTTTTTTTTTTTTTTTAGAAAAAAAAAATAACACTGTATATATATATATATATATATATACACACACACACTAACACACACAATCACACACACACACAATGAAAGTAATGATTAGACAAAGATTTGCTTGAATAATTTCTTGCAGCTTTCCTTATTACTTTCCTTCATCATAAGCCTTAAAACCTTTTTCTGAATTTTGGATCGGCCTATGATTTTACTGTTTACTGCATTTCCCCAAAAGATAACCCCATTAATAAATAATAACTATTTTTAAAATGCATTTTCATTATTTATATTCTTCCACTCCATAACTTGTTATATAAATATAACATTTTAGTGTAATATTTTAGTATACTACTATTATAATTAGTATGTGTTTATTAAAATACTGTATAATACTTTTTATTTTCATATGTGATGTGTTTAATTTATTTAGGGGCATGAGCTGCATCAAATGATTTTGGAAGGTTCATCAGAAAGCATTACAAAAACGATAAATCTAATCCGCTCAGAACAACAAGATGCTTCAAAACTGATAACAATTGCCTTAGGTAAGTGAAGACGCTTGCTATATGGGTGATTCTTCAAATACGGGAAAATTTGTGTTCCGGAGTGATATTTCCCTTCAAATTCAACTTAAAAGAAAAATTAAAATAAAAGTTTGTTTCTACTACTGTACTTCCATACTACAACAATCACTTTGAAATGTCACTAACTTTAAATTCTGATATTCCAAAATCAAATTTAATTCAATGAAATGTCATCCACATGCCCTGTCCCAAACCTCGGTTTTGTATATTCTAATGCATTTTTCCACAAAACAAAATGTTATTTCCTTTTCAACTTTTTTTTCCTGTCAATGAGTATGAATGTGTGAAGAATATTAATGTGGCCTTCTGCCATCCACATGTACACGGATGTCATTCACATGGCTTTAAAATATAAAAATAAATAAAAATATAAACATTTAAGCTCTGCTGGTGTCATATTATAATCAAGTAACCCCTGAAGTATTTTAGTAATTTTTTTGAGATTTTTTAAACAAAGTAAAAAATTTGGATTTTACACACTCCAAATTTTCCCCATATAATAGCTATTTATGTATCTAGTATGCAAAATAATGCTTTAGCAGACGAATCTCCTGCTCCTTGGGGTGGTATCATATTTAAAGTAAAGAAAGTAAATGATATAAAAAATCATTAAACCAAAGATTGAACTGTACACAAGGAGGTGATCTAAATTTCTTTTTCCACAGGAAGTACTAGCAGAGATAGAGCAAAAACATTGGCCAATATAGATGGGATAGATATACTGCTTTACAGTGGAGGTTGCACTTCTGCAGGTTTGTATTAATTTTCCTTTATTATTAATAACTCTCTAAAATTAACTATATCTTCACTGAATTTTAATGATCCATGTTGGCATTAAAAAATCTGGCACTGTAATGCAAAGTTTAATGGTCCCATTTGTTAGAGCAATAATTGCCATTTACAGTTCTTCCATTAGTTTTTGTTTGAAATGAAAATTGTGTCCGATAAATGACGACCACCATTTTGTGGACATTCATCTAGCGTTGCCTTGAAGTTTTCCGTCCCTCTCATGAGCATGTCGTTCGGTATTCCTGCTATTCGTTGTGAATAGCTAATTTAAAGTCATTCAGTTTATGAGGTCTTCAAACATACACTTTTGACTTGAGATAGCCCCAGAGGAAATAATCACACATCATCAGATCCGGGGAGTGAGCAGGCCAGGGGAGATTACCATTTCTTGACAGAACACGTCCAGGAAACATTTCCATTTCCCATTGAGCTGTGCACGCAGTAGCACCATCTTGTTGGAACCAAATGTTTGGAGCATTAATTCCATGTCTAACCAATTCAGAATGAAATAGCGGCAATACTGAACATGTTCATGAGAGCGACGGAAAACTTCAAGGCAACGCTACATGAATGTCTACAAAATGGTGGTCGTCATTTATCGGACACAATTTTCAATTCAAACAAAAACTAATGGAAGAACTGTAAATGGCAATTATTGCTATAACAAATGTGATCATTAAACTTTTCATTACATTGATATTTATTATTTTTATATGTATTTCAAAATCGTCAGGTTATTCTGCTGGTCCCTGTATAAAATATAAAGTAAAGAACAGAACTTATCCTAAACTTACAGTAGAACTACAATTATCTGGATTAATTGGGACTGGACTCAATCTGGAAAATCAAATATTCAGATAATTGGATAAATCATGTAAAATGTCATTTCTTTAAAAAAAGTACATTGTACAGTACTGTTCTTACATAAAGTGTCGCATCTTGAACATATCGGTCAAGGTTAGTCGTTTTGCCGACAAATTCTCAATTTTGTCGGCTAAAAGTTTTGCTTTTTCGCAAATAATCGGCCCTAAAAGAGAAAAACCACTTGAACACGGCCTCAAAGCGATCCAGATAATTGGTGATCCAGATAGTT
This sequence comes from Ectobius pallidus, assembly GCA_964059195.1. NCBI lineage: Eukaryota > Metazoa > Arthropoda > Insecta > Blattodea > Ectobiidae > Ectobius > Ectobius pallidus. The sequence goes on from CAXKWD010000008.1 coordinate 141,005,856, forward strand.
GGAGTTCAGATAGTTGGAGTCCTGCTATATGTAGATATTAATATATTGATAGGATTTCCAATTATATTATTATGTAACATTAACAGAATGGTGGGTTTTTTAAATTGATGTAAGTAATTGACACATTGATGACAGAGTATAAATTTTCCAGTAAATAATTCCTGCTGGGATATGATGGACAAGACAACGGATAAGAAGACTTATGTCTGGAGCTTGGGCATGAACCATAGTGATATCGAAGCTCGATTTCTTGTGGGAGAGTTGCAAATTAACTTAGGAGACAACTGTGCAATTGAGAGTGCTATACCTGCTGTGTTTGACTATTCCAGGAACTACACAAGTAAGATTTACATTAACAATATCAAAGTAGAAATTATGCCCCTAAAGTGTGTTTTCTATTCCAAGTACTAATATTATTAACTCTTTATGTTCTCTTCGGGAAGAACATAATCTGAGGATGTTCGAAAACAGGGTGCTTAGGAAAATAAATTTCTTACATTGTACTCTTCATCAATTATAATAAGGGTAATTAAATCACGAAGGATGAAATGGGCTGGACATGTTGTGTGCATGGGGGAGGAAAGACATGTCTCAAAAATATTGACTGGAAGACCCATAGGAAAATGGCCTCTTGGAAGACCTAGACATAATTGGGAGGACAATATTAGAGTAGATTTAAGGGAAGTAGGATTTGCAAGGGATGGGTGGATGGAGTTAACACAGAATAGGGTTGAATGGGATATAATACTACCAGCGCGCCACTTCTTGAGCGCTGGATTTACGGGGAAGTGAGGGTCGGGGGAACAAAACATAGCTATTCCGCCAGTCTTTCTGCAGTGTTGTCAACCAAAGAAATAACGTTTCAGCAGAATCGCGCGTATGGTATTTTATGTAGTGACTTTGATATACAATGATTTTAATGCAGTCCAATAATATAACGTGGTGACGGTATTGCGTAACAATTAATTACACGTCATAAGCCTTTGGTTATCAAATAAGTCATCAAATAAGAATATTATGCATGATATAGGCTCAATATTTTTACACTGGATGACTAATTTTAAGCATAAAGAAGAGTCTTAGCAGAACATACTTCACCATTTCGTGTTTTAAAACGTAAGAGAGGTAAGGCATCTAAAAGTGGAGAAAGCTATAGGCCTAATTTTAAACGTATTTAATACGTTTTGTGAAAAGTTCGCTCAACTTTCAGTCCATGAAATTGACATCAGAGTTCACAGGATCGTCAGAAATTAGCACATACGGAATTCTTAAAGAGGTGAGGAAAGTGTTGGATGTACAATGAAGTGTTTGTGAAATCAGCAGTTCGAAAGATTGTATTTTTCCCCATAACTCGATGCGTCAGAAAAGATAATGTCAATAAATAAATAAGAATCCTGAGACAGAATGAAAGCTTAGTATTGAAGTCACTAGATGTCAGGGTGTATAGCGTACTTCGTGTTTCAATGTTGTCAGCTTAACCTACGAAGTTGAACGAAACCTACCGAATAAGGACTAGGGAGCCGAGCGCTCAAGAAATCGCGCGCGGGTAGTAGATAATATTCCTTGCTTAGGAATTGTCTATTCCATCGAGTAAGCAAGTAAATTAATATTATTAAAACTTTTGAAAATGTGAACTGTTTTTAACTAAATAACTCATTGTTATGGAATTACACGGTTTTTCATTGCATTGTTCAAGATACGGATGTATTTCTTTTGAAGTTATATTTCCATTTGCTTTTACTTCAAGTTTCTCCCTGCTTTTTGGAATACTAGACCTGCTTTTCGGAATACTAGATGACTAAGCCTATTACATGAGCGGGGAAAATAATAATTTTAACATTAAGTGAATTTTACTGATATGGCAGTAAAATTTTAAAAACCAAAATTTAAATGATGACAAACACTAAGGATCCGAAACAGGAATGATTGATTCTATCACAACGCTACAACTTAGCAACACTGCTCTTAGAATATGTTGTAGGCAATCTGTATGCATGAAATAACACAATTGTTAGCCATCCTTAACTTTGCTATGCAGTATTAATATATAGATTATATCTACTGGTTGGTTGCTAATGTCCAGCTTGTTGGAGCTCTTCCATTAGCTGTCTTGCTTTCCAGTAGCGTGTAGATAAGTCTGAGCTGTGTAATCCTCTGCACTGTAGTAGGTGCTCGCTGTCCATAACAGATTCTTGTTGGTCGCAAGGAACACATTTTGGAGAGGTGTACATATTGAGTTAGTGAAGGTGTGCTGCTGCCAAACAGTCGTGTCCTGTATACAGTCTGAAGAGTGCTACTGCATTCATTCTGGGGTTGTCTGGTACCAGGTTTGTCTGTGTGACTAAAGGTTTCCATTTTTTATTTTAACTTTCTTGGTATATATTTTCTGTTTAATGGATTTATTAATGAGTATATTTGTGGAATGGAATGGCATTGTGTGCTTTCTAGACTGTTGGATCTTAGTGCCTTAGTGCCTTTAGTGCCTTTGTACTGCTAACTAAATTGACATATTTTCTAGCCATGCATTAATTTGTAATATGTAATATTATATTAGGTTAAAAAAAAGAAGTAGAAAGAATATTGACTGAAAATTGTATTTATAAGGTAGATGAGTTTTTTGAAATTGCATTTTAATTTTCTTATTATTTTTTTTAATCATTTACTGTAGAGTTATATTATATTTGTTATTATGAAAAATAGCCTACAATAATAATTTGTAAAATTACTTGTTTATAATATTGTACTTTACAGTATTGTAAAATGACTGATTGCAACCAAAAATTGTCCAAAGGTCAATAAATAAATAAATACATAATAATAATAATAATATACCATCACTGAAAAATATGTTATAAGTAGGGACCGGATTCTTAGGTTTTTACCTATTTTTTTCCTTACTTCCAAAACAAAAAGCGATCACACACTTTTTCGAATCATGTCCATAGGATTCACCCACATTCTTTCTGTGGCACCTAAAAATACCTAAATGGGGTATAAAAACCTAAATGTACCTAAACGGGATAAAAAACCTAAAATATATAATTTAGGCTACTTGTTTGTCTTTTTTGTTTGTCAGTTGAGAAATCGATATTTTGCGGAGAGACAATTTTTGTCGGGTTGAAATTAATACCACCAGCGTTTCGTTCAACCCAATGTCGTCTAGGATGACAGTATCAAGAGAGGAAGTGTAAGAGTACCTGCATATTCCTTTTAAAATATTTGTACAAACAACCATTGTTGATGTCATGTGAGGTTGAAAGGACATTTTCTGCCTTAAAATGTATTCTAAGAGATAACAGGTAGAACTTCACAGTTGAGAATCTTGAAAGATATTTAGTGATATACTGTAACCAGGATATGTGAGGCAATCTTATTTTCACTGCTTCTTTTGATTGTTTATGCTTTCTTTCTTCAATTCTTTAATATTGTCCTAAAGCAAGTTTACACAAATTTAATTCAATTTTGTTAAGTTAAACTTTACAAGCATTATGTATTGAATCCTATGTAGCACATTCAAATTCATTAAACCATTTATTCTACTCAAAAACGATATTTTGGACAAAAAACCTAAAAAAAACTATTTCACCTAATGGAAAACCTAAAACAGCGTTTTTAAAAACCTAAAAATCCGGTCCCTAGTTATAAGCAGTCCATAGAAATTCATAGAAATAGAGAGCATTTCTAGCGTTTTAAAATTCCTTGTAGATACATGAGTGTAAATTTTTTGCAGGTGATGCCAATGTCTCTAACCTCATCTCACATGTTGCTAAGCTGAAGGACTTAAGCGAAAGTTTGACAGTGAATGCCAGGAATATGTCAGGAGAGAATAATAAATGCCAGTTTGCAGAGTGTTCCTTGGGAAATCTCGTAGCGGATGCCATGGTGGCTGCTGTTAGGGATAAGGATTTCTGGGATGAAAATGCTACAAGAATTGCTGTCTTTCCAGCAGATTTATTGGAACCATCTCAGGCTGTTGCAGAAGGTAAATTATCAACTACATGAGAACCGTCGAGTTATATTGTACAGTGATACCTCGAGATACGAGTTTAATTCGTTCCGTAACCTTGCTCGTATGTCAATTTGCTCGTATCTCAAAGCAATTTTTCCCATTGAAATTAATTGAAATGCCATTAATCCGTTCCAGCCCCAAAAATGCTACCCCCAATTGTTTTTGTTACTTGTTTTTGAATAAGAAAAATGTATTTATAAATGACAAATATTGTATAAAAACATAATAAAAGAGAATGTAAAGAAAAAAACTGGTTTTATAAAGTGTACATACATATTTGTTACACTTTCTTCGGACCCACAGTTATAAAAAAAGTGTGATAAAGTATGTAAATGCACAAAAAGCGCAAAGCCCTAGAAAAACTTAGCAAAGATGCTTCGACAGCGAGGTAAACAAGCACACTGGGGGAATACGTGGGATAATGCGCGAGACGCACGAGGCACAGGCACAGTAAACTGGTGGGCCGTGTGCAGCGTCGCAGCTGGCCGTTCCTCGTATCTCAAATGTCGCTCGTATTTCAAAACAAAACTTTGCTCGCTCGACAGCTCGTATCTCAAATAACTCGTATGTTAGGGCACTCGTATCTCGAGCTACCACTGTATTTGTTATTATGAAAAATAGCTTACATTATTTTGTAAAATTATTTGTTTCTAATATTGTACCTTACTCTATTGTAAAATGACTGATTGCAACCAAAAATTGTCCCATGTCGTAGATTTAGGGCATGTTAAAGAAAAATTATAGTCCACGACCTCTAACTGGCGCCATTGGTGCTTTTATTATAATAATAGGATTAATTAAATGATTTCACCAATTTAATCAAGAACTAATAATAATTGGTAATATTAAATATTTATTATAAAGTTTCGAGATAATTATAGTAAATACAATTTTTTAATGATATAGATAAGTATAAGTATCACACAGACCTCTCCAAGCCTAAATTAGAGCCTCTGGACAAAATTTCCCGGCATTTCATGTCCAAGTAATACCTTAGTTTCCTGGGAGGTTGTGAGGCAATGGGCTTACCACCTGTCCCTCTGCCCTCTCTCAGAAAATAAGCATAACAAAATTCGGTATATATAGTGGTTCTATTGTTTTGATTTCAGGTGACTTGTCTGCCATGAAGCTCTATGGTCTGTTTAAAGAAGATTCTTACATCTACACAGTTCAAATCACAGCTGAGAATTTGGCTGCAATTCTTCAGATGTCCATAAGAAGCTCTCTTACAAATTCAAGCAATTTCCTCCATATTTCTGGTATGAGTATTTTCGTCTTCAATAAATTGATTTTAAACTGTTTAGAGTTATGAAATGATTTATTCTTAAAAGCCCACTTCCATGTAATGGAATGAAATTAGAAAATAAATTCTCTTCATTGAAAAGCTACATGTTGAATCATACCGAACCATTTGAAAATATTTTCTAGAAAGATTTAAAGGTCCGTTACTTTAAATTAATTCTATACTTTTGTATATTTCAGATTTGTTACAAATCCAATACAATAAAACTGCAGAAAAAGACCTGATACTAGCATCTGTGAAAACTGTTTTGTCCTCTTCAAATGCTATGAGTTTATCTTCAATAAAGCTTGATGACAAGTCTACAGTGCTCAGCTTATCTGTACCATTTTCTTTACTGAAAATGGAAGACTACAAAACATTTCTTATGAGTGATACAGATATTACATATCACAGTAAGTAGTAATTTTAATGGATTTCAATTAAATGCCATGAAATATTATTAGAAATAGAATTTAAAATGTTGTTATTACAATAAATTGCAATTAGGCACCAGTTCTGTTCTCCGGTAGCTGGCAGCCTTTCAAAACTTATGTCAACTTCAGATCGCAGTCTTCTACAATAGCCAGTCTTTTATTGTGCGTACATAAAGCTCCCCTCGCCCTTGCATTTTTTGAGTGATGCTAACCGTGAGACTGACGATGTACAGTAGCATAACTAGATAATTTGGGGCCCTGGGCAGATTTATTTTAGAGCCCCCCCAAAATGGCTATTTTACCTTTTTTTCTATGGCTAGCCTTTTTTGTCTTTCTGATCGTCTCCTTAAGCAGAAAAATAATAGACAGAATAAGAAAGCGAACTCATGCAATATTTATTATATTTATTTATTAAATACAAACAGACTTTTGTAAGATTTGAGGCTTTCCTGGCGAATCTTATGTAGAAAATCTTCTCGGGTTTGCAGCCAGGTGAGAAGTTTGTTGTGGTCCAACGTTTCCGAGGCTGACGCTGCCTCCATCCTCAGGGAATCTGAAGTGTCGAGTTTTGAAATGTAGGGGATATATATACCAACCCGAGTTGGGCGGAGTCGACCAATCAGGGAGCAGCTGTTCTGTTTTCGGTCCTTTTCCGGGCCAAAATGTTCCTTTTACCTTTCAGGTCCTGAATGCATTTGTTCCAGGTCTGGTTGATAGTGACACCTTCATCCCTGTTGAAGTTTGTGTCTTCCAGTCTAATTTCAATTGCCTCTCTGATGATCTGGTCCCAATAGCGTGTTGTCTTGGCGAGTACTTTTGTGCTTTTAAATTCTATTCTGTGGCCAGGTCCAGAATTAATGGTGTGGTCTGCAACTGCTGATTTGTCCGGGTAGAAGAGTCTAATGCATCTCTCGTGTTCTTTGCAGCGTTGTTCAATTGTGCGTGAAGTCTGTCCGATTTAGGCTTTACCGCATTCACACGGGATGCGATAAACACCCGGAGTTCTAAGTCCCATGTTGAGGATGGAGGCAGCGTCAGCCTCGGAAACGTTGGACCACAACAAAGTTCTCACCTGGCTGCAAACCCGAGAAGATTTTCTACATAAGATTTGCCAGGAAAGCCTCAAATCTTACAAGATAAGATTTATTCACCATAAAATTTCAATACAGAAATTATGGGCTTCGTCAGTAAACTAATCCTAGGCTTATTGGCTAGCAATTCTTACAACAATTAAAAGTAACACAAGAATGAAGAAATTTAAGGTGGATTCCATTACAGTGTAGAGTTCTTATGTAAAAGTTACATGTCAATTAAGTTATAACTAAATAATAATATTATAATTAATATATATAATTAAGGATATAAACAAATTTAATTTAGGAGTTCCAGGTTCAAGAATTCATCAACGGTGTATGGCATATGATGTAGGAGCATTTTTCTGACTGACTTTCTGAATAGGCTTGACTGATAAGCTTTTATGTGGTCAGGAATTTTGTTATATAGAATTATGCCCCTATGGAAAATACTTTTAAGGCTACTTGCAAATCTTTGGGTAGATAAGTGGACGTGCTTAGATGTTCTTGTATGATATGAGTGGTAGTCAGAATTTAATTTGAAGCTTCCTATGTTTTTGTGAATGAAAGAGACCGTTTCTAAAATATAAACACATGGGAGTGGAATAATTTGTAATTCTTTAAAGATAATTTTGCTCTCAAATCTCAGGGGTACTTGATTCATAATTTTTATAGCTTTCTTCTGTAGTCTAAACAATTCCAGAGATCTGCTAGACATACCCCATATAGCAATACCATACTGAATTTGGGAGTGAATGTGGGCAAAATATATTGTTCTCAAGACTTCTATTGAGGTTATGTTTCTCAAGATTCTCAATGCATATAGATATCGATTTACTATAGCTACAACTTTTTCAATATGGACATTCCAGGATAGAGTAGAGTCGACCCAGATCCCAAGGAATTTTGTACACTTAACCTCAGATACGTTTTGGTTATAGATCTGCAAGTGCATTGGAATTTCAGAATTTAAATGGCTGAACATAATGAAGACAGTTTTAAAACAACTTATGTATTAGGATGTATATGATATTACTTGCAAGCAATGAAAGTCTAGACAGTAAACTTGAAACGATTTCTATACAAATACAGGATTGGTGTAATTCTAATAAACTTAGTCTCAATCAAAATAAAACGGTTAGCATCAAATTTAGTTTACGCAGATCTTCATATCATATTGATTCTTCTGTTAAGTTCCTAGGCATTTATCTCGATCCCGATTTAGGATGGAAGTCCCATATCAAATATGTAGCAAGTAAAATTAGCAAAGGTCTGTTTATGCTAAGAGTTCTTAGTCACAGTTTTAGTAAAACAACTTTAACAACTATTTATTATAGTCATATATACAGTCATCTAAGCTACGGAGTCTTGCTGTGGGGCAACCATGCTTACACAAACAAACTTCTACTACTGCAAAAGAGGGCAGTGAGGATAATATGCGGAGCTCCCCTGAAAGCACACTGTAAACCACTTTTTATCGAACTTGGTATTCTTACCCTTCCATGTATATATGTTTTAATTGTCTTATTCATGTAAAGAAGAACTTGTCTGATTACACTCGATGCACATCTCTTCATAACTATCCTACTCGAAGCAGTAGTTATTTATATATAAATAAATGTAAATATACCAAGACTCAGAATAGTTATGAGGTGATGTCATTGAATTTATTCAATAGTCTCCCAGAAAACATAAAGAGAATGACTTTAAGTAATTTTAAAAGAACAATCAGAAGATTTTTATCAACTAACCCTCTCTACAGTGTTGAAGAGTATTATAATATTGAGTGGTTTTAATTATAGTTGTAAGTTGTATTTTATTTTCTTGATGTTGCTATACATTGAATATGTCTCCAGCAATAAATCTCTATCTATCTATCTATCTATCTTTTCAGTCTTTGAAAAATGTTTGTTTTCTTACAGATTTTACAGTTGTGGAATCTCTGATAAAGCACATAAACAACACAGAATTTCTGTCTCTCCCTGTTGTTGGCTTGAGGCAATTGATGGTGGAGTATCAGCCATTAGTTGAAGATGAATTAGAATGTAGCAGTAACCCCGGAATCACCATTACAGGTAATACTTTTCGATTTTTCATAACAATCCATTTTTAACATTATGTCAAGGCATGACCTGGAAGGAAGTATTTAACTATAGAAGGGGGAAATGGTGAATGCAGCCAATTTAATTATGATGGTTGGTAACAAATAGTTGTAGATGTAGTGCTTAATTTTACTGGTTTTAAACTGGGCTGCATGCAATGGATTTGGATGCTTTTAGATTTCCATAATGCAAGTTGAGTTGTAGTGCATGAATAAAGCTGCATCGTGAGCGATCCTAACCACGAGATTGCGCATGTGCATTGGCATAACTAGACCATTTGGGGCCCAGGGGGATTTATTTTAGAGCCCCCTCCCCCCCAAAACGGGGGATTTTTTTTTAGTTTTTTGCAACTTATGGTTCAGGTTTTAAGCCATCTGCCAATTGTTCTGAATTTGAGAGTAAAGATTTAAAAGTACTTACGAGGATTGGAAATTTAATAATGGCAACACATCTGCAAATTTGTGGTGAATAACACAAAGTTCAAATTGCTTTTACTGGATGTTGGTTGGAAATCCAACATACTTCAGACCAAATTGGAGACCTCTATCACTACGAATGCCTTCATAGTAAGACGAAGAAAATGAGCTGGCTCCATCAGATGCCCTAAAATGTCTTTTACAAGTTGTACCAATACAGGTAATGGTAACAGTTCTACCAGCTTAGAGCATTCTTGGCTTCACAGAGGCTTTTGATAAATTTGCATTACAGAAAAAAGAGGAACATGGGTTTGTTCTTCACTTCCATCTGACAGAGGTTCAATCATGTGTCACACCAAGCATTCATCTTTATGATTAAAAAAACAATCTTGAAAATGTTCATTAATTTGATCTTTTGGAAATTAATAATTTCTGTTATTTTAAAAATTTCATTTTGAGAGCAATTTCTTCTGGTTACTGTGAAGGGATTATAGAGGGCTCAATTTCCTCTGATGTATGCTGGATATCCAGCCAACATCTGACAAATTGCTGCTTGCTAATTTTAAAGGCTTAGTTAAAGGTATGTGTTCGTCACAGAATGCAGTAACAAGTTATGTTACTAGATGGCACTTTAAAGGACTTTCAATGATTTTGTTATATTCTCTGTGGAAACATATGATTGTAGACTTGATAAAAATTAATGAGATAACTAAAATATTTAAGCAGAAGATAATATAGAATTCATTATTTTTTAATGTTAAATTAGTTTTTATTTCATTTATATTTGTTTGGGTATGTAGAACTTTATCACGTTTTCGTTCTCAGAAGGTAAAATTGATGGATTCTGGGATACCAAAGGTGTTTTGTAATGATTTTCAGTAATTCCTAACTTTAAGTAATAAGGATATGCAAATCACTTTTTATTTTTTCATTTTATAATTTGTGATCACGAATTTAGCATTATTAGTGTAGAAGATATCATCTCTTAGATGGTACTGTATATCACAAATTAAAATACATTTTTTATTATATACTGGCAGCTTAATTCTGCTGCATATCTGTACACAATGTATAGAAATGTGTGGTAACTTTCCTTGAACCATTTGTCACCCAGTCAGTTGGCTTGAGAAAGATCCGGTGGGCGGATTGAAACGGAGCCTGAGTTTTGTAGTTTTTTTAGTTTTTAATTTTTAACTATTTGTATCCACACTAAAAGTGTTCTTATCTATTTTATACTCTGCTATAATATTTAATTTAGTTTTCAACCATTAATTTTTGTGGTTCCAGTGACGTTGGTCCTCACAGCAGTATTTCTAGGTGGATGTTATGGTGTATGGTGGTATTTGTTCAGAAGGCGTAGAGGTCGTAGTAGTTCCACTATGGCAATGATGAACCTGGACTGATATGCACAGCAGTTTGAACTGTTTTGTTTTTTTAGTGTGATGCAAGGAATTTTTTGTATGAGAAGTAGATAGCTTTTGAACACAGTAGTTAGTAATTTATCTTATTGTGAATGTTTCATGAGCATTGAATTTTGTTTAAATAAACACAGTAAATTATAATTTATTGATTTGTAGGTGTAATAGATAATAAATGTTTTGTATTTCTTTCTACTTATTACTGTTTCTGTGGAATGGTTTCTCACTTTCTTTCATAGGCGTAATTGGAAGTAATTAGGGTGTGCCAGTATAAAAAAGTATAAATGAGCAGAATGAAAAAAATAGAAATACAGACTTCTTCCTTGTCCTTTATTACAATAGTGGTGCCTCTAAAAAGCGATCATATTTTTAAAATTCATCAATGGCTTTGCTGTTATCGATGAATGCTGCATTTCTTGCTCCATGTAAATCATCAACAATGTTTTCAACCAGTCTTTGTCCCTGGGTTGCCTTTAATTTGGGTTTTAACCTGCATAAATTTAGAAAATAAAATCTTTCAAAACAAAAATTTATCATAGGTAATCCCACGAGAGCTTACGAATTTATTGATAGATTCACGACTGTGCATCAGGAGCAAAGTTATCTGATGAAACTTGTCCACTCGAGTTTGATTTATTAAGACTATTCCATGAATAAAAATGTAACGGATTATACAAATACAGTCTTACTAATAATCCAGTTGTAACATTTATACCAGGAATATACAGAGCTGAGGAGAAAAAGTGTACTAATAATCGTTGTATAAGGCTGAATGTGTGCAACCTTTACACAGCCTGGCTCCCTTGTTTAAACTTGGCGTAAATAATCAAGATGGCCGATATCCGTAACAGCCGGTCGTCTGGAAGATGTCTGAGATTGAATTTTGAGGCTACGCATATTCTGAGCTGCTTTTGCGGAATTATAAACATTGTTCCTTGTTTGCGGGACATATTTCCATACTTGTACCCATGATTACAGCTTTCTGAAAACAATATAATGAAATACTGAAACTACAATTAGTCTGCAGACGATCCATCGTTGTTTGCCCGCTACACTGATAGATGGCGTTCAGCAGTCCCTACATAGCCTGAGGCTAGTAACGTCATGAAAAGCGTGACGTATTTGATGACGTTGGACGTACAAACCCGATGTAAACTCGGCAGTTACACACCGATTATTGGTAATGCGGCTTATGCAGAACTTGCACGGTGAACAACCAAACAACCGTTCAACGCAGGTATAAGCAGCTTTTATTAGTAAGGCTGTTAATGATTACTTTTGTGCTTTGTTGTACAAGAACAAAACTAACAGCTGTGCGATCACAGCCTATTATGAATCAACCATCCGTGAATCGATTTGAGTTACCATGTTGTAACCAGGGCTACCAATGGTGCATATAAGACATAGTTAACGTCGTGCAGGTAAGCTAACAGCAGAATAGAATAAAAGCACACGAACTGGCTTGCACCAAATCAAAATTGTGTTTTTAATCAATGTACATTTCTATCATTTGAATTTCCAAACAAGTTATGTTGTATAAAATAATCTGTTATCATACTGTTTAATGGTAGCATGTGACATATTGTGCACACTGATGCTTTCATGTCCAGTAACGAGCAGATGATTTTACCTGATAAAATAATATTCTTGCGATTCCTACAAGAATGTCAGATAAACAACCGTGATTGGTCTATATCCAAGGAATTGCTAAATGTTATTGGTCAGTATCAAACACGCGGCGTATGAGTGGAATAGTCACAGGAATAATTGCAAACCTCATCAAGATTCCTCTTAGTCACAGTACTTTTCAATGTCAGTAACTGCTTCAGTGTTTAAAGATTTAATTTTAAGTTATTTTTAAAAATTTGTTCAGAAAGGAGAATCATAAGGCACACTCCTTAGTTCCGCCTATGTTTTCTTTACTTTAGCAAATGCATGTTTTGGGTTATTAGTATTTGGATATGGGTTGTTAGAGTTGATGGATGTGGTTTGTTATTGAACAAGTAGATGTGTGGGTAGTGTAGAGTTTTTAGAGTTCTCTTAGATGATTTAGTAGCTAACAGTATTATAATAAAATCATGTAAACTGATGTAACAAAGTGCCAGGATGCTTTTGTTTAATCAGTTACAATTCCGGGGTGCGCGGGCAAAGAGAGTTAAGTCCACTTTCTTGTTACAGAGAATTAGAGTGACTTAACACACTATACCAGGCCAACATAGCTTTAGAGATGGATAAACCCATGAGGCACACATCCATAACTACCGTACAGTTTTGGATATGACTTACTGGACTTAACACAAATGTAGAGAACATTTTCATCTACAACTTTATAGACATATCTAAATTTTTTAGGATAGTGGACTTAACTCTCTTTGCCCACGCACCCCGGAATTTCAATTATGATATGCAGAAAATATGTATATTTTTTAATCGATTTCCGAGTGAAGCTCCAGATTTATACATTAAGCAGGACTTACGGAAGAACAAAGGTCTAGTTAAAAAAAAAAACAGATTAACATCGTCAAGCATCAGCAGAACTATACAGATCTGTGATATCTTGACACTCACACTCTCACATAAAGATACAAAAAAAAAGTCAATTTGACCAGCTACGAGATTTGAACCAGGGACCTCCAGAATGTGAGTCCAAGCTGTTACCATCGCAGTCACCTCGCTCAGTTTAACAATCAAGTTTGATAAGCATGAAATAATAGTGTTATTTATCATAGCTAACTGTATAGCAACTTCCAAAGCCGTATATGAATACTGTAAAACAATATATTGTCATGATAACTAATTTGCATTTGATAAAATTCTAATATTTTACCATTAACATAGGCTCTAAATTGGGCATTACTCCGGTACTGGTCAACAGATTTAGTCCAATATGAATAGGCTCCTTCCCATGGACGTTATAAATGCATATACCAAGTTTCATGGAAATCTGATAAAGCGTGTTTGAGTTATCGCGCGTACAGACACACGGACAGATGGACAAACAGACAGATGGATGTCAAGAAATTTCCCCGTCCCCCACACAACCTTATAAAGTAGCATACTGGCACTTAATAATTAGTTAAATGTGTATAAAACATGTATATTCTATTTATAATTTAATTATCTCTGAACTAGTTTTCGGAGCTGTTGTTATTACTTTAAGGAGAGAGGACTGTATTTTTGGTAAAAACTGAAAGCATTCTTTTGCCTTAAAATGTTCTGTGATACATGTACATAACAATTTATGCCCTTAATAATCCACTTAAATTAAATGTCGTTTTTGGAGACACAGAAATAAACTATGTAGCCAAAAGTAAAAAGATTCCAAGACAAGTTTCCAATTCAACTTCTACAGGCCACATTCACAGTCTATAATGTCAACACAAACATCGTCCTCCCCTCATTAATCTATCTACCTGCTCTGTTCCATAAATATCTGAGACTTCATAATTGATTTCACAGTTATTAACAATTAGCAGGTGCCCATGGTTTCACCTATGGTATTTAATTTGAAGATTAAATATTAAAAGCAAAATAATTGAAACATTCTATTTATTAACACTTTCATAAACTAAAAGATTAATAGTTATAATGAAACAACTACAAATTCGGCTTCGGAGTGAATTCCACTATTAGAAAGTGCCGCCTGGGAAAAACGACCTCAGAATTGAGTTCTCTGGCTCAGAAAAACTCCCTGCATAGTGAGTTCCATCCAAATCGGTCAATGTTTGCCCATTTATGCCGACATTCACTATCCCTCTTAAGTCTATCTAGAAGATTTTAGATGTCTGCATGCCTTAACATTATAAGTAGACCTGGGATTTTAGGCTCTAAAAAAATTAGTTTTAGGCACCTAAAATAGGCTTTTAAAACAAGTAAATAGGCTTTTACAAGATTCTCTTAAACTGTAACGTGATCTTTTTTTACTGTAAGAAGCGTGGTATACCTATTCTTAACAGAAATAACTGCAAAATTAAGACAGAATTCCTTTGGTGACAATTGTTTGGGAAAATCAAGTTTCTGTCAAAACCCCACCCTCTGCTGTTCTGGTCTTAATTTAGGGATGTCCATTACACGATTGTAAAAGTTACAGAAGTATAATTTTATTTTAAATGTACAAAATAGGCATTTTAGGCACTAAAAGAGTAAAAATAGGCTCCAAAGGTCTAAATAGGCATTTTAGGGCACTATAAAACTCTATAAATGTAAGTGATTTATCATGAAACGTCAACATAAGAAACAAAATAGGCATTTGCCTTAAAATCCCAGGTCTAATTATAAGCAAACAAATCGACCAGGGTGTGCTCACAGAATCGAAGCAACTGATAATCCCATGCATATGTTGAAAAAATCACGATGCTCTTATTTTCAATATATGACAAAAAAAAAGGTGCTGCCTCACAACCACGCTTCCCGGCTTGTTCAGTCTCCTCATGAAGGCCCAATGGACAGGGCTGAAACGTCATGTTTGTGAAATGTTGGATCCACTGGTGAATATTTTTATTACTTTCGTCTTTATAATCCTTAGTAAACAGTGGAAATATAGGACCAACATCTACAGTATATAATCATTTTATAATAGCTTACTCCAATGTTGTAATGTTGTTTCTCTGATGAGATAGGGCAAGTGTTTGGCTGCAGTGTTTTCAATTGCCTTTTTCAGTATGAAGGCAACAGCTCCAATTCACTACTTTATAATAATTTTCTTAAGACGTTGTTGATGCTTTTAGGTTTGTTCCAAGAGGACTGCATCTCCAAATTAGTTTCTATTGGCTTTTCAATACACAGCCCAGAAATCCGTTGGATTTAGTTTGTTGGCTGGAGCTGAATATAATGATGCAATTTGTAATTCCTTGTTATTGAACTCTATTTGTATGTGTGATATTTGATATTCTTCTTCAAGTATGAGTGGAAGTTCATAATGTGCTAATGACGTTTTTATACAAACAGCAGAACCCCCCTTTCCTTTCTTGGGTGGGACGATCAGCCCTGTACATATAATATCCTGCTAAGCAATAATGCAAATGCAGTGCCAGTTTGGTCTCTGTAGCTAACAATATCTCAAGCTTGAAGGAAATACAATAATTCTTGATACTTATTATTAATGCCTTGACAGTTCCATGTGCGAATGCGTGTTGCTCTATTAGGGCCACTAGCCAGTATGTTTTAAAAGGAAAGGTATAATTTGAGACAGTGTATTAATAAGAGGATTTAGAAGCTCTAGGAGCGAGTCCAGCTAGGTTAGAATACGATCCAGCTGGTTTACATTTGGTTCAAGTGAAGTGGCTTTGGCATAGGTTTTTTTGATGAGATGAGACCTGTGGAACTTGAGGGATCGGAAGGGATGGAAAATTCTGGTTGGATAAATTGATTCCCGTTTGAGAAGAATTTGTTCTTGTTTCATTTGCTTGGAATTTTCTAGTTTGTGAAGTAGGATTTGATACTTTTTGAAGCTTTTGATGTTCAGGACAGCCTCAATAACTTGCGGTGTATTGCCCTTTACAATTCACACACACTGGTGGAACATCATGAGGTGTCGTACACTTTGAAGTGAAATGAATCCCGTGACATTTAACACATCTGGCTCTTTTATGGCAATAGTTTTTGCTATGACCATACTCTTGGCATTGAACAATTTGCCTTTTAGGTTTTGGGGGCTCGACTTTTATCACAGCATAGTACAGTCTGTTTAATTCGTATAATTTTACATTATTTACATTTACGTATATATTGACTTTTACATAGTGTTAGAGCAGTGGATTAGCGGAGAATATGAAAGTTAAGTTTGTCTGCAAAATTTCGGAGTAAAGTTAAAATTACTGTAACTTTTGAACGGTTGAAGATAAATAGTAAAACATCATATTATATTCTTGAAGTAAATTTAATGCTCTACAACTTCCTTTCTCGTGAATTTTTCATAGGACGAATGGCCGAAGAGTTAGAAGGTCAAATAGGCAAACATTTCTTTTTCAAAATTAGCGAACTTTGAGTGCGGATATCTCGGAAACTATGTGAGATAGCAAAAATATGAGTGGAGTCAGTCTTGTGGATTAGTTTGTCAGCTTTAATTTTGTATGGAGTGGTCTTATCGCTAGGACCCATAGTTTCCGAGATATAAGTGAACAACAGAAAAATGGGACCTTCTTTGGGGCCTTTTACTATGTTTACCTTCCCAGAGTAAAAAAATTCCTTCCATTTCCCTCTACACCCCCCTTTTGAGCATTCAGTGACTGGAGTAAGTACGTTTTGGGGGGGGGGTGGAAAACAGATTTTATAACCCAACTTTCATGCTTTTAGTACGAATTGTCAAGATTTTCTTGCAAAAAAATTGATGTAACTCAAAGAAATCTATAAAAGCCTTACCTGTCTAATATGTCTTCTCAATTAGGCTCGTCTTCTACCTTGTTGGTTTCATTAAAAAGTTATTCCAGATGCCGGAAAATCATTTTGTAATAATAACTTACTCCAATGTTGTAATGTTGTATCTCTGACGAGGTAGGGCAAATGTTTGGCCGCATTGGTTTGTGTATTCAATTGCCTTTTTCAATTACAGATTGAAAACCTTGCAGTAAGAAGGGAACAGCACTAATACACAATTACATTCTGTCATATAGCAAAAATATGCCGGATCGATTGATACAAAAAAAATGCAACCCCTACTGGGATTCTACTTATGTGTGATGCATACGGGTGCACATTCCCATGTTAAATTTGTTGTACTTCTGTTCATTACTAGTCCTTTTTGCATTGTCAGGGTGTCCACTGGTCGGGAAAATCCGGGATTCCGGGAAAAGGCCGGGAATTTCGTATGGTCGGGAAAATCCGGGAAAAGTCAATGAATTTGTTAAAATATCCGGGAAAATTCGAAAAATTTGTGGCACACATAAAACAGGTGAAAGTGAATACAATTTTACCTTCTGCCAGCTTCCAAAAAACCTCAACTGCTCTTGAAGATAAACTTTTCCTGCCAAAAATTGCTTTCTTCTTATCTTCTTTTTCTTATTTAAAGTATGTATAATCATATGATTTTTCTTACACAGTTATTAGAAAGTGATTCGTATTCATATTTTGGTCGGGAATTTCTGTAATGATCAATGATAATCAGGGAATAAGTCGGGAATGTCTTCAGCATTACTTGGTGGACACCCTGATTGTCTAATGTTCATTAAAACCATAAAAGTGAAAAGGAACACATTCACAATGAATCTGAAACTTAAAAAGTCTGCACAACGTTTTGACCCTCCTTTGAGTCTTCCTCAGGTGAATACTAATGACCAGGGCCCGGATTCTGATTACCTAAAATTGTTTGAAAAATGACCTATAAAATGACCCTAATTTTTAAATAAAATAACTTAATAATTATAAAAAATGACCTAAAAAGTAATATTTTATTTATAAAAAATTATTATTGTACACACAAAGTTATAGACTAGTTTGTACATAATTGTAAAAACTGTAAATAACTGTAATGTTGTGAATGTTCTTTTCTCACAGAAATTTATACTGGTACTGAAGCACTGGCGAGTCAAAATTCGGAATTTCCTTTTGTGATCTGCTGGATTATATTGTAGTTTATTGAGGGTAAACAGTAGTTTGCACTCTCAAATTCAAGCAGGTGGCATACTCTGGTGCCAAGTCAATCTAATAACAATAGTAATATAATACAAAATTTTGGCGTTTCTTTGATTCTCACTTCCGACTGAGACATGTCAACACATTAACGCCGAATTTTTTCTTCTTACATTAAACAAACAACACTTCAAAGACACCACCACTAGCGACGAAAAAAGTTAATACACTCAATGTAAATACATGAAAATGACTAAAAAAGGAAGCAAATGGCACGAAAATGACAAAATAATGACCTAAAATTGAAATAAATGCCCTAAAAATATAAAATTGCATAAAATGACAAATGATGACCTAATAAAAATGCATTTTTATAATCTAGAGGCCATGATTAGGATTTATCCACAAGTTGGCAATGTCTATGCAGCATCAATAAAAAGATGACATGTCATTAGAATCCGGGCCCTGCTAATGACACATGTCATGTGTGTTGTACTTCTGTTCCAGTTCCGATAAGTTGTTCACTTCTTTATAAGACACTGATGCTTTTAGGTTTGTTGATCTCCAAAGTACAGTTTCCATTGATGTTCTCAATAGTTAATAAATTGGCGCTCCATCCTTCTTGCTTGCAAGGTCTTACTCAAATAAAACTGTAGACAGTAAGAGATGAGAATATTTTAGGAGATTCTGACACCAAGATTCTAGTCTGTGGTTCATAGCACAAAGTGGGTGTACCCACCTTTATTTTCGACGCTACGATGCTTATGATTGATTGATTGATTGATTGTGTGGGTGTCTAGGTGATAATAAAGAAAAAATGCCAAATGGATGCTAACTCCTGATTATATCGCAAAGCATCTGCTAGGACATGTGCAGAATCCGAACTCTTCTTAGCTCAGTTAGGACTTAGGAGAGCATTGACACGGAAAGCCAAAGATCACGGATTCGAATCCTGGTATCAAAGGAATTTTTCTCTTAAAATATTTCCATTCAATGTTCAACAGAAACAATATTCTGCACTTGTATGAATTCATAGATAAACATTATGAACTGTGCTTAATTCTATTTATTAATAATAACTATAACTATACATTCATTAGTTTGAACAGCTTTATCAGCTTTATCAGCTTTATCAGCTGTTGAGGTTTCCTTTATGTTTCCAGAAATGGATCTAGCATTATGCTGGTACAGTTCATATGAGTTCAACCTAGCTGGTGAGCTATACGACCGATGGATTATTCCACTAGACATGTCTTCACTGCTGGAGTGATTACTATATGTTCTGGGAGCCAGGTCGTCAACCCCAAGATTCATCAAGTTAATCTTATTTACAGCCAGAAACAGAAATATCTGTGGAAACACAACAATAAAACAATGTATGAAATAACAAATACAAAATATATTACATTATACTTCAAGATATTATTTTTACTAAGACGGGTACCATATATGTTCCGATCTTAACAAAATTTAAAACAATAGGAAAGAACGTATTTTTATTTTCAAGCAAAATGTCAACGTGAATCTGTTCGGTTTTTCACGAATATCTTTTTAAAATATCGAGAAAATGGACCAAAGGGGAAAGTGATTTTCAAAATATTCGCTACATTTAATGACGAGAAATGACAGCTCTGTAACTGTATGTAAAAACGATTTATAACTAAAGTAGCTAATGTTGTATGTGAGAGCTTCGTCCATAACAGTTAACCAGTAACAAATTCTTAAATAAAGGCAAAATAAAGAATTCCTGGAAGCTTTGATGGACTGATCCAAGCAGGTAACAGTGTTGAAGCTCGTGATAGAGAATTTCCCCAATTACTATATATACCCTACCAATACATCTAGAAGAAAATTTATTGAACATGAAAATAAAAGCTTTTCTCTATTAAAGAAGAAGAAGAAAAAAACTTTAACTTAGTATCGGCCAAAACCATCCAGTACTGGAACAGCTATCCAGGAGGTGATTTTCTTAACAGAAACCACACACAGTAAACAAATAAGAAATAAAATATTTAAATAGAAAAGACAAGGAGTGTGGGTTAATTTATGCTACTCCATGGCAATAGAAAATTCTTAAGCAAGCTGAAGGAATATTATTTATTTTATGAAACCCGGAGGTTCATTGCGGCGCTTACATGAGCCCGCCATTTAACCCTGTTCTGTGCTAACTCCATCTAACCTACCCTCGCAAATCCTACTTCCTTTAAATCCATCCTAATATTGTCCTCCCACCTATGTCTAGGTCTTTCAAGTGGTCTTTTCCCTTCGGGTCTCCCAGTCAATATTTTGGAGATATATCTTTCCACCCCATGCGTGCAATATGTCCAGCCCATTTCATCCTCCGTGCTATAGTTTTGCTACATTTTTACTATAATCCTTTTAAATATTCAAGTTCTGTTTACAGGTAGTTTTAAACCGTTTTCAGTTTACATCAAACATATCTATATTGTATGTACATCTTGTACAATTTATTGTTCAGATGAGGAAAACAATTAAAGAAAGTTTATGTTATTTGTAAAATCTATAATGTGGAACATAATTTTATTCGTGATTCTTAGCTTAAGTTATTTTATTATTCCGAAACTTTTACGAAGGTTAGAATTTTAACAGTGACAACACATCTATAAAATTACGGAGTTCAAGTCGCATTTGTCATAACGTAGGGTTTGGATGTTTGTGACCTAAAAATGTGGAAAATATGACTGCAAATATGATCTTAAAAGTGACTACATAACACCCAAAAATCCTAAATATGACATCATAAAAGAACGTATTTTCTAAAGAATAAATTTTCCAATTTAAAATATATAATGACACTAAATTATTACATCACATTAATTCAATCAGATAATCACATTTTAACAATTTTATAGGTGATTTACAGTTTTACTTGTAAAGAACTTCTAATCTGTTAATGTTTCCAGATACCGCTGCAAATGTGAACTGAAAATATTTTTAAAACATGTCTATTGGAATTTGCTAACAACAAGGAGGAAGAGGTAATTGTGCTATTACTTGTTATTGTCCCTTCACATTTCAGTTACAGTAAAACCAAAATATTCATAACTTTTTCTGAAAGAAAAAAACGAAGTCGAAAATTTAGTGCACATTCTGCATAATTTTGCTCTTTTACCGAATTTATAACTGAAATATGACGTTAAATTACAAATATGACCGAAATATGACCACGCCCATGAAAATAACCAAAATATGACATTATTTGCAAAATAATAAAGGTCCGATTAGGGTAACAAATGAGGAATTCATGTTTAATTTGTGTTTGCGGCGAGAATGGAGGTCAGGATAAAAATATGACATGTTATAAACATCCGAACCTTAGTCATAAGTAGACCTGGGATTTTAGGCTCTAAAAAAATTAGTTTTAGGCACCTAAAATAAGCTTTTAAACATGTAAATAGGCTTTTAAAAGAGAAAATAGGCACTTAAAATATGCTTTAAAAATGTGTAAATAGATAGAAAATAGACTTTAAAATATTACAATATACACTTAACTGTAACATGGTGGTTTTTTTTACTGCAAGAAACGTGGTCTAGCTATTCTTAATAGAATTAACTGCAAAATTAGGCATCAAGAATAATATTCACATAAACAGATGTTCTTTCACTGGTGACTTGACACAGTAGTCCTTCCCCCTTAATCCTACCCCTCCCCCGTCACTCAGCATTCCTTTAGCTACAATTGTTTGGAATAATCAAGTTTCTGTGAAATACCCACCTCTGCTGTTCTGCTTTTCACTTAGGGATGTCCATTATAAGATTGTAAAAATTACAGCAGTTGAATTTTAGTTTAAATGTACAAAATAGGCATTTTAGGCACTATAATAGTAAAATAGGCTCTAAAGGTCCAAATAGGCATTTTAGGGCACTATAAAATTCTATAAATATAAGTGATTTATCATGAGACTTCCACATATTTAAACATTTTCATGTTATTTCATAAGGAACAAAATAGGCATTTGCCTTAAAATCCCAGGTCTAGTCATAAGTTATGTTGTTGGATACCAGCCTACTTCAGAGCAATTTGGAGCCTTCTTTCACTACGAACAAAATAAACTGGTCCCATGAGTTGCTTTAAAATGGCAAAAGACGTCGTAACAGAAGTATTTATCGATAAAAAATACCTATCGGCTGAAAGGAGTCTTGGCATTCCCATTCACAAAACATGGGTCAAAGCCTGTCACTTGTTCTTCACTTCCATCTGGCAGAGGTTCCATCACGAGTCATATCATCAGAACGAGTCAACACTTTTAAACATCTTGTAACTGTTCCTTATGCCAGTCAAGGATAAGTTTTTGCAGTCAATTAATTTCTCAATTTCTTTCAGATCTAATATTTATTTTAGACCGGCTGATGAAGGCATTTTAGAGGGCTATAATTTTTTCTGAAGTACGCTGAATTTCCAACCAACATCTGACAAAATCAATTTGAATTAGCTAATAGCTAACAGTATTCCGAAATATACCAAAAAAGAAAAGTCTCACCTCAGCTGGGATTTCTAATACGCACAGGGAAATCACAAAGAGCACTGGGATGGTTATTCCATCGGATCTGGAAAAATAACAAACATCTTACTACCTAATATTTCAGTAGACAGAGGAATACATGTGTCATATATTTCCTTTTGTTCGACCATACTATAATAAGCTTGTTACATGTGACGAAACGGTATCATAATAATATTTATTTCGAAACAAGTTTTCATTATACCATTGGTGTGGTTTCGATTATAATCGAACACAGAACGATCTTGAAACCTTGAGAGTAGCAACTGAAACTGCGTAATAAACAGCCTTTGTTTAAAATAAAAATAATTCTGTTTGTGTTAATTGTAAAATTATACTAAATCGAATTAATTTCGTGTTGTCAAAATACGCTGTTTTCAAGGAGAAGCTTCGACTTGACTGAACGCTATGAGCTGTCGTCTGTCGTAAAAGGCAAGAACTGTGAGAACAGCTGATTGCGAAGGGCAGCCGTCGGTGTTTGTTAGAGTGAATCTAAAATCTCAAAACTTAAACATTTAATTATGGTCGAACAAAAGCAGTCGTATACAACTTGCCTATAATTAAGATATTCTCATGAAAATTATGAAATTCGTTATTCTCATTTCATAAAATACTCGTATCTTATATTACAAAAAACTCCTTCGAGAATTTTTCAGATTCTACATTCCCTCTCCCCCAGAAAATGATTCAACCTTCTGTTGGATTGCTGCAGTTTGCAGGGTATACAGCAAACGTTTTATGTATGTTTATGCGGTCCTACGCCGCCCTGTCTTTTGGAGAGGACTTTGGATCACAAATATGGTTTTTCAACCATACAAGAACATGGAGGGCCTCCCCTGATGAGCGATCACCCCAATACTGGAGCCACCTCCGACAAAACACGAACACATAAGACGAGACACACTCGCTCTAAACAAGTAGTAGATATGATGGTAATGACGGCCAGATGATATCCGTGGACCACAAAGACCTAAAATTACCAGATATTCGTCTAACAAGTAAGAAAAGCCCCGGAAAAGTCCAAAATATATCGTTCGTGGGCTGCAATAGTGGCACAACTGAAAAAATCAGAAGCTGAGATAAATGAGTTTGAAGTTTCACCTTGTATTGAAATGCATCATTCATAGGATTCACTGATGGAATAAGTGGCAAACGGTACTAAATGGCTCCGTAAGGGTTCAGTTAATAATAACATCATACAAATTTTACCCCCTCACCCTCCTTGTTGTTTTCAGGACTCATTTTTTGAGATGTGCCACTATTGCTGAATGTTTCTAATACATTACGTTGGGCTATCTTGGAAGTTTGTGGCTTATGAAACGAATGTACAGGCAAAAAATGTAAGCTTTATTAATGATATAAACAAATTATTAAAAAAGTGTAACGAGTAACCAAGTTGCAACACCAAAACCATAACCATAGTCATGTTAAGTTGCAACAACGGCACAATTCGTGAAGTACACCAGAGATGTCCCGCAGAAAACAATTCAATACTTCTGCAACACTGGCACAACTTGAAAAGTGTCACTATTGCAGCCAGAGTAAATAACAAAGCAGAGCATGCAACAGCGACACTTCTGTCATCTGTTTGTAGAATACTGTACTATAAAATATGCCGCTGTTGTTGCTGGAAAGTAGACCAATCTGCAATTCTGAAGAGTGCATTAACTCAAAATTCGTAAATTTTGAGTTGTGCCACTATTGCAGCCCACGAGCGATATGATGAAAACGAATTGATACGTGCTGATAAGGAATCAAACAGAATCAACGTCACATCATATTGTATTACAACACTTCTCTTATGACCAACCACCACAATAAAAATTATAATAAATTGTTTTTATCCTAACCTAACGCTGAATTTTACAACTAACATTGAATGCAATTCTATTATAGAAGATTATTCTACATGATTTTGTGTATATGTTTTATAATCTGACGTGTCTTCTATAATATCTTTATTTTAACTAAATGCATATATGTGAATGTACTTTCATCAGTTCTAAGGCACGTTACACATGAAAATCCAACTTTATGATCAAAGGGACGATCTTACAAACTCATGAATTGTATACTGCTACTACATATATTCTCAGTTTTCATGCTGTAAGTTATATCGAATATCTTTTAGAATTTAATTTATTATAATCCAGGTTGTTATAATACAGAACATGATGTAACTGTATTTCTTAAAAATATCGTATACAGGTTTTACTTAACGATTGTATAAACTCAGTACTAAGTCATAAATTTCTCAGTTCCTTTATGATTGTATATAGTGTTTTATCTAGTATGTGACTAAATTTTATTCAACTTGATATTATACAGAACATAATTAAATGCAATATTACATAAGTATCCTACTCATGTACTACAATTTATTAATTAGCCTACATAGAAAAAAATTGATATATTGATTCCTTTTCAACATTTATCCAATTCTAACCTCACACACTAGTGCATAGGTGAAAAAAAAAAACTTTATATAAGAATATAAATAAGCACTAGCGGAAAATATGAAATTTATTAGTCCACCTAGGTAATTTGTTCCGACCAGGATTCGAATCCGGGCCCGCGGTGGACTACAATACATTCCTATAAAATCAATAATAGTGACAGAAATCCCTGTGGGTTCTCGCGTTGTTGAAAGCTTGGGAAAGAAATGATATTTACATGTAGGATTGAGTTCAATCTGAATCTGTTTGCTGTATCGAGAGCGTCTCTAAACGCGTACCCAGTCCGGAATGAATTCTGTGTACTCAGTCCTGGTGCGCCCTTAATTTTTACCGACAGCTGATCCGGTAATTTATGACAGTTTTATCCTATAATTTGTTTATTTTGACTATCAATTATTAATAAAATGCATACTTTTAATCGCGTAATAAATATGGCGATTGTTTACTAATTACTAGACTTCGGACTTTTAGGTCGCTAAAAATGCTGTTTTAGGTACCTAAAATAGGCTCTAAAAATTGGAAAATAGGTTCTAAAAATCGTAAAATAGTCTCTTATAAAATCGTTAAGTTGCCAATTTTCTGAAATATCTCAATTGCAATGCAGAATATTATATTTATTGAAGTCACCATTAATTAATAATCTTCATAAAACTCAGATATAGGCCTATGACACACAGAATTATATAGACCTATTACTAGGGCCTGTATTACTACCATAACACTGACAACCTAATCCCTGCGCCCAGAAGCTATGCACGCTAGCATATTCAACCCCTTGTATCCTTCAGTGATTCAGATAACTACTTTTGTTTATTTGTTTGTTTGTTTGTCATTGGATGTGGGAGTCGGGAGAAAAACACTACATTTTCTTGGAAATTCCAAGGAATTTTTCTACTGAAGACGAAACATTCCTTACTATTTAACCACGTTACAAATGTGTAATGTACTGCACATTCCGAGCTAAAAATTTAGTACGAACTGAAAATAAATGCTAGAATTTATAGCAAAAAGAAACTTATTTTGAACTTTAGATGAAAAACAAGCAAAAAGGCAATATTAGGCTCTAACGTAAAAATAGGCTGTTTTAGGTCCTATAAAAGTATCAGTTTTAGGCATAGTCACTTATGAAACATGAATATACAAGTTTTCGTCCATATATCACTTAAGGATTAAAATAGGTTTTTACCTAAAATCCGAAGTCTACTAATTACGTCGCTGCACACTTCCACAATTTCCCATGCAAACACGAACCATATTGAATTGGGATCGGATTCACATTGATTACAATTTCGCATGTAAACGTATAATTGATATGATTTTGATAATTACAAGAGTATCGGTAGACTTTTTTTCTACTGTATAAAAAAATATAAAGCAGTGGGAATTATTTATATTGTAATATAATTATTCACTAGTAGTGTACTTACATATCTAAGGCACGATGCGGGAGAAGAATCCAGAAATAGACAGGTGAGCATACGTTGACGATGACACCAGTATAAACCAATCCCCTTGCAATACTTGCAAGGCGTATGCACCTCGCCTCAGATCTCACGGCACAAGCGCAGGCTTCATTCAGATACCATAGAGTACTCATAGTTATGCCGTATTTTATAATAGTTATTATTCCAATGACTACTCTTGTGTATAACTTGATATTAGGTATGATGAGAAGCCACACTGTGATTAACCGAGAAGAATCAAGCGCTGCCAGTGTTATGGTAATGGCAGACATCCATTTAAACAACAGGGGCCACTGAAAGAAAGAAACTAAATTTAGGCTTTGCTAGTCACTTAATTGTATGTTCTTTTTATTTTAGTCTACTAATTTAGTTTTTTTGTCAGTGTGTGCATGTGTTAATATTAATTTGTGTGTGTGTGCGTGTGATGATAATTAAATATATTGAAGTACCAGGTCGCCAACTGGATCCATGCCTTTACAGTGACATAATACAATACACATTTTGAATTAGTAGTAAAATGTAACAGTTATTCACAGCTTGTCTACTAGAAGTGACCGCCGGCGTGGTCTTGTGCCTGGCGTCGCTGACTACGGGTCTGTCGGCCCGGGTTCGATCCCCGGTACCTTCTCGGATTTTTCTGAGGTAGGGAGGTCTGGTAGGGGTGCACTCAGCCTCGTGATTCAAATTGAGGAGCTACTTGATAGAGAAGTAGCGGCTCCGGTCATGGAAACCACCATTAACGGCCGTGGGTGTCGGCATGCTGACCACATGCCCCCAATCCTGCCATCTGCCTAGGTAGATGACGCAGCGGTCGGGTGGTAGGCCTTGTCCCTTCGGGGATGTCGCGCCACGGAGTTTAGTTTTAGTTTAGAGTTTTGTCTACTAGGCCGGGTAATGAGTGTAGAATAGTGTTTATGTATTTCTACAAGTCGCATATTGTATTTCCCTTAGTAAGGGATTAGAATGACGTTTTAAGGACTCAAGGTATCTGGATCTGATGCGCTGCAAGTAGACACTCAATAACTCGATGTCGAGATCACTGTAAAGTTGAGTATTACGTATGTAATAGTCAGCTCCCGTAATAGTTCTACAGACTGCACGTTGTATGCCGTCTAAACGTTTCAAGTGTCTTGAATGAGCCGTAGCCCAAACTTCACATCCATAAATTATATATGACCTTATTAGTGCATTATACAACAAGAGTTTGGTCTTAACTCAAAGCTAAATTGAAATTTTGACCTTAAATTTAACACTGAACTATGATTTAAAACTTAACACTTACTGTTGAATTTAAATACACTCATACAGTAATAATGAAATATGAATTGAGCAAGATATCTTGAGCGATTTCATTTACAAATTCATGTTTATTTTAAGTCAATTTCCTAAAGGTTATCATGATTGTTGTATGATTAGTAGGTGGCCTTTTTTCGCCGTGTTAATTTCTCTATTCATGGCCAAGTACTTCCATGTCCTTCTGTTGCAAGGACGGTCTCAGCGGCAAGCTTTAATGTATATAGATGTACATGTGCTGCTGTGTAAGTGTGTGGTTTCGAGTATGTACATGGTTCATCTTATATAAAGCGGAAAACTGTATGGCGCGTTTTTTATGCAATTGCCCAAGTTACGCAATTATTCAAGGTACTTATACAACATTTACTAATTTACATAGCAGAATTAAAATTGCCACTTACGTCTCGGCCCTTTCTTTTAACATCAGAATTCATCGTGCACACACACGTAGGAGGCTATTTTCACTTCTCGACCTGTGGAAACAAAATAAAATACATTTAATTTGCTATAAATAAAAGCGAAAGTTTAAATTTACTTTCGCCATTAAAAATTAATTGAGACGGAAAGATTACAACCAAATATTATATAATTTTTACTCACCACAAAGAAAAATTATTTCTTTTCTCTCGAGAAACTTCAGAAGAAATGAGTTTCTATGGAAACACTCTTGAACTCCCGCCAAGAAGTTGCATGGTATTGGCCCAGTAGTCTCCTCATTGTTATATCCATCTCTCGGTATTCGTCCAGCATTCTCATTGTTATATTCTTCTCCAGCATTGGTCCAGTATTCTCCTTGTTATATCTGACAGGATGTGTCGCTGAAGCATAGATTGTAAGCAGTTTGTATACCATGTGCTAGGATGAAGATGTCCCGCAAGCATAATGAACTCGTATCCAACCCTGTGAATTAAGAACACAATATTAGCAAAAAGCAGTTATTTCACAATACATTAAAGATCAAGGGTATGGGACTTATATGGTAATGAAAAATACAGAAACAAGGAAACAGCAGGCTTATAAAAAACTGTTACAAATCGAACTTAACCTGTATCTTGGCTTGAATGTTTCCAGCAGGATTTTTTCCTACAACACGTACTGAAGTCAAAAAGGGCAGAAAACATGAAATTCAAATGACAGAAACAAAAAAGATGAGAGGATATATAGGCTAAACCAAAGCCAAAACACATTTTTAAGAGGATATTATAAAAAAATATTTAAAAAATATAATAAGATAATAGATACCATATTTTAAATAAGTTTACGTTAAATGTGAGCTCTAATCGCATATTGAGAGAAAATGCATCGGCCAATGAAGTTATATATAAATAGTTAGTAACAGTGTGACTTTTCTGAGACCAGATATGACTACGGTGTTATCTTATTACTCCCTTTATCAGTGTAAGTAGCCTCCATAGCGGCAGATCAATGTTTAAGATGAGAATGTGATGTGTTTAGGCCTAGACGAAAAGAAAAAAATTATCAACAAGAAGTAGGCCTACACAAGAAAATTCCTTATTTACTTGAGAATGGAAAAGATTATTTATAACTCGACATAAATTACATTATCCTATTGTCGCTCGTGTTCCCCTGTTTTTTCACGGTTCACATATTTCCATCGCTTTCTGTACATGAGATCAATATAACTATACCATGTTACGCCCCCGATTCAAGTTATGACGTCGAAGGCATTCGATTATTTCGTAGCTTTTATATAGAAAGGCTATATATATATATATATATATATATATATATATATATATATATATATATATATAGTAGCCTATATACATATATATATTTTACAAGTTTGTAAAAATTAAATAGGATGATTTACATTTACAAGATGTATTTCACTATTTTTATATAGAAAGGCTATATATATATATATATATATATATATATATATATATATATATATAGTAGCCTATATACATATATATATTTTACAAGTTTGTAAAAATTAAATAGGATGATTTACATTTACAAGATGTATTTCACTATTTTTACATGCACGGTATTTTATGTGTAAAATACTTAATAGGTATAGCCAATTACTCGTCCAACCCTATTAATGATACAGAATCGTCAAGATAT
Source organism: Ectobius pallidus (assembly GCA_964059195.1). Taxonomy (NCBI): domain Eukaryota; kingdom Metazoa; phylum Arthropoda; class Insecta; order Blattodea; family Ectobiidae; genus Ectobius; species Ectobius pallidus. The sequence goes on from CAXKWD010000008.1 coordinate 141,035,985, forward strand.
ATGAGAAATTCTGCACACAGAGCATTTAAACTGTGTAATAATTTGGTAATTGTATTGTCAGAATCGTCAAGAAGTATTGTTTCTATTACAACATTCTTAATAATAGTGTATTGTTATATTAAATTGGAAATTGCTCTGCAACTGAGGCAAGGGAAAGTTTGGAAAAACGAGGGGACTGTTATGAACTTAATGCTCGTGGATTGCGTACCGGTACTAGTTTTTCGATTATAATGTATGAAAAAAAATATTACTTGCATGAAAAAAGCTAATTATCAGCTGTTCAAGATGGTGGTCAAGTTGCAGGAAATAACCTTAAAAAGTAGTGATTGTACTCAAGTATTGATTACTTCAGCACAAGTGCAACTAGTTGCATCATACTTAGTTGCTGGATGAATTAAATCATAAGTCACCATTAAGAAATAAAAAGGAAGTAAAGACACAGGTAAAACTGAAATGACAAAATTCACCTAGCAATTATTACACTAGCATATCCCCGCGGCTTCGCCCACGATAATTAATTGGAATATTAAACATTAAGAGCAACATAATTAAAGCATTATATTTATTAACACTTGCACGCGAAAGTTTCACAGGCCTAAATGAAACGATTAATAATTAATGAAACAGCTAAAAGTCCGGCTTTGAAATTAATTCCACGATTAGAAAGCGTAGAAGAGGAAAAACAACCTCAGATTCAAGTTCCCTGACCTAGAAAACTCCTGCCTAGTGAATTTTGTCCAAATCGAACAATGTTTGCCTATTTAGGCCTACATCCACTATCCCTCTTCTGTCTAGGTTGAAAATTTCAGATGTCTGCGTGACATTATAAACAAATGAATCGACCAACATGGGTTTACAAAATTCAAGCGATCGCGATGCTTTTATTTCCAAGGTATGATAAAAATAGGCAAAGCCATCTGCAACTGATTTGACAGTTTAAATGTATTACTGAAAACTGATGCTTCGATAGCGCAAGAAATGTACGTTTTCTGCCCGTTTTTCACTCATAATTCGCGAACGAAAGCGAAAATTAAAAATCCGACTTCAAAGTACATTCGCCCACTCTTCTGTCCGTCTATGTTTAAAATTTCATTTCTCTGGGTTCAGTAGATTTCGCTGGGCATCGCGCACAAACACTTCCTCGTATTATACAGAAGAAGAAGATTCCGTATCGAAGGTTAGAGGGTCTGATATAACTGTAATGCCGCGCATGGACTGCAAAGAGGGAAAATACGTCGTTGGTTAGATAATTTTCATTAGCAATGAGTGCAGGAAGTCCAAGTTTCCACCATGATAGCATGAAGGAAAATGGATAAATAAACGCTATTGTCGAAAAAATAATGTTGTAGTGACTGTCGTTACTGGTGAGTACTAGTGGGCCCTTTTTAAGATAAAAAGTTCTGGTGCTCAAAGGGGAAATATAGAAGTGCCGCTATTCTGAGTACAGGCTCAATTTAACCCCTGGTAGCAAATGGATGTTTTTAAGGCCCCAATTTCAGGTACTTTGCACTCTGGGCAAAGCTTTCATTTCTTTTACCCCCCACCCACCCCCACCAAAAGTTATTTTTTAGTGTAAAGTTAGAGTTTTACCCAAGAATCAACCAATAGTATTTCGATAGCATTTTATTATTTCGAGTAATGCATCCAATCACTACAAAAATTTAAAATATTTTTTTCTAAAATAAAAGTAATTAGTTTTGGCGAAAAATGCAGCTATTGTAATTTCATTTACACAAAAAAAAAAAAAGCCTAAACATTCGAAAAATATTGTGAAATGTATTTTATTTTATTTTTATTTTTATTTAATAATAATGAACATTACAGGCATAAAACCCAATTATAATGTTCATGCCAAAAATACAGTGCATACATACAAAATAATTAAAACATAAGATACAAAAGATAAGAATAAACAAAAGATAAAAATACAGTCAGTCTTTGAAATTCTACAAAAATATTTAATATATTTGGTAACTTTAAAACATATGCTAAATTATATTTAATTGTGTTCTTAAACATGTGTATTATAGGTACAGTATATTAAAACCATTAACGAATTAAGAAATATATTTTATTGCCTTATTTCTACTTTAGAATGAAAATCTTCTTTAATTTTTTAAAATTCACTTAGCATCAATTTGTTTTTGTTTGTTTTGTTATTGTTTTTTGCTTTTGTTTCGACTTTGACTGTGAACCTCATGGAACCTAAGGCTATCTAGTTAATCTCTTCTTGTTCTCTTCCAAGAACCTCTTCATTCTATCTTTTTCTTTTACTCAGATACTACCAGCTTGGGCCTACATTTGGGTGTTTTCTCTTGGAATATTTTCATTCTGTCAACTCGGTTTAATTTTTATTTTACAAAATATTTTCCCTAAAAAGTTTGCCTCCTTTTTTTCCGGGGTTTTCCCTCACCTATGAGACAAATGTCAGGTAACTTTAGGCCCTTGTGGTCCCCGGATATCATCTGGCCGTCATTATCATCTTCATCCTCATCCTCGCCTTGTTCTGAGTGAGTGTGTGTGTGAATGGTGTGTATCGTCCTATGTGTTCGTGTTGTCTCGGAGGTGGCCCCGGCATTGGGCTGATCACTCATCCGGGGAGGCCCTCCATGTCCTTGTCTGGTCAAAAAAGTATGTATGTGATCCAAAGGTAATCCCTCTCCCGACAGGTCGCGGCCCTGTAAGGCCCGGGCGGCTTGGGTCGCTTAAATCCTAAAAGGGAGAGGTAAAACTACGAAAAAGAAAGAAAGAAAGAAAAGAAAAGTTTGCCTCCTTGGGCAAATCCATTTATAGGATAAATCAGGGCCTAGTTGTAACACGGGATGGAATGGAGGCGGGTATGAAGTGCGGATTCGGAAGACAGTCATATTTTTTTAAAACTTGTTATTCTGTCTGATAAAATAAATCAACTCCCTGATGTGCTGAGCGGAGAATAGCATCGTTTCCTTGACAACTCTCGATAAGTTTGTAGCGTTGCGAAATACCACGTGAAACTGCTGTCACGTGTGTTACATGTGCTTCTGACCTCACAGATAATAAATTCTAACATTTATAACAAAACGAACTAGTCTCGTTGTTTATAGTGCTGATTCATAACTTGATATGAATGGCAGAGACAGTGTGGCACGGGGAGTCGTTTTCGTATGCAAATGTTATTTTATCAAGTGCCAGAATGGTACTTTATAAGATTGTTTGGGGGACGAAAAATGTCTGTCCGTCCGTCCGTGTGTCTGTACGCGCGATAACTCAAATACGCTTTATCGGATTTTCATGAAACTTGGTGTAAACATTTATAACATCCATGGGAAGAAGCCTATTGATATTGGACCAAATCGGTTGACTGGTACCGGAGTCATGCCCAATTTAGTGCCTATTTTATGGCAATATATTAGAAAGAATTTATGAAATGCAATTATCATGACAACATATTGTTTTGTACTGTTCATATACGGCTTTGGAAGTTGCAATATAATTAGCTTTGACAAATAACACTATTATTTCACATATGCTTATCAAACTCTACTGTTGAACTGAGCGAGATGACCGAAATGGTAACATCTTGGACTCGCATTCTGGAGTCCCTGGTTGAAATCCCGTAGCCGGCCAATTTGACATTTTTTGGGGGGTATTTTTGTGTGATTGTGCGATTTTCAAGATATTACAAGTCTGTATCGTGATGCTGGACGATGTTAATCTATTAAAAAACAAACAAACAAACCAAAAGACTAGACCTTTGTTCTTCCGTAAGTCCTGTTTAATTTATCAATCTGGAGCTTAACTCGGAGATCGATTTAAAAAAATAATAATTTTCTGCAAATCATAATTGCCATTATCACTGATTAAACAAAAGCATTCTGGCACTTTGTTACATCATTTTCCCTTATTTTATTATTTTATGTTTTTAACCTGGCAGAGTTAGGCCTAAGGCTTCTCTACCACTCATCCATGGGGAATGCATGAAATACAAAGAGAGTTAAGTTCACTTTCTCGTTACTGAGAATTAGAGTGACTTAACACACTATACCAGTCCAACATAGCTTTACAGATGGATGAACCCATGAGGCACACATCCATGACTACCATACGTTTCTGAATATGACTTAGGCCTACTGGACTTAACACAAATGTATAGAACATGTTTATTTATAACTCTATGGACACATCTCAATTTTTGAGGATGGTGGACTTAACTCTCTTTGCCCGCGCACCCCGGAATGATACCAAATTAAAAATAAACCTAACAACTCATATTATAGTCGTGATGAAACACAGAACCATTAAAACAGCTGCCATCATGTATCAAAACCAAAAAATGAAAATCGTTATACATATGCCGTTTTTAATACCATCAAGAAACTTTTATGCCAAATTGGAAGAAAAATCGAACACGCGTTTAGTCGTGACTGCGTTCCAAACTGTCAACAGACGAAATGCCGAACGGCCGAGTTAAAACACGACCTCGTTCCGCTCGGACAAAAATCGACAAATAGTATATTGCGATACAAGTGCCGTAAGCGATGCATACGGATCGAGGAAAGAGTTTTTTCAATTTTCCGAGATCCGTTATGCGCTTACGGCACGAGTATTGCATGCTATTTTTTGCACGATGATTATTTATATACATTATTGAAGATAGATGTTTATTTCAGAAAGTAATTCGCATGTGTTTGTTGTTATGGGAACCGAATATTTGTCTTGCGGGGCCTTGTCCATAAAGGCTTGTATTATGACGTGTGGCGTAAGTAAATTCTTACCGCATGGAAATTTGTTTTTTTTTTCCATAGCAACACGATTACATGCGGGAATGTCAACTTACGGTCCACGGCAACAATATTCATAAGTACCACTAATTAGTTAAGTCGTGCAAAAAAAAATATATAAAGGAAAAAAAATAGTATAAGAAATTAAAATACATGAATACATTATTGATCAAGAGTGCTGAATCATGGCTAAAATATTTACTTTTTAACATCACTCTTAACCAGTGCTAAGTTGTAGAGTCGATCATTCCTGTTTTAGATCCTAAGTGTTGTGTTGTTATTTAGACTTAGCGAGTTTATTCATGTGCAGAGCTCAATGTTGTGTCATTATTTTCACTTAATGGTAAACTTATTGTTTTCCCAGCCCATGTAAATGGGCTTAATTATTTAGATATGTAAGCATTCATGAACGACAGATTATTGTTCCAGTGTCGGAGGAATTTTTCTCCTGTAATATTATTAATTATCTAGTTGGAGTTATCGCGCGTACAGACACACAGACGGATAGACGTATTTCCCGTCCATCAAGTAATGTTGAAAAGTACACATACACATACTGTAAAATTGTGCTCTTTTGTCGAATTTATAACTGAAATATGACCTTAAATTACAAATATTATTAAAATATGACCAAGACCATAAAAATTACCAAAATATGACTTTATATGCAAAATAAAAACGGTCCGAATAGAATAACAAACGTGCAATTCATGTTTAATTTGTGTTTACGGCGAGAATGAAGGCCAGTATAAAAATATGACATGTCATAAACATCCGAACCCTAGTGATGACATAATATAAGTGATATATCTGTAACAACACAGTAAACGTTGTACCAACTGAACTTTCGGGATAAATGTGTTATATTTGTGATATACAAATTTCCTTTATCAACCACAAACGGACAATGAAATTTATCGATAAAAAAAAAAAATTCTGATGGTGAAGAATTTTGAACTCAGATCTAGAAACCAAACTAAGGCCAGAAGGCAAACATTCTGTACGTGAGCTAAATTTGCAGAGTAAGTGAATAGTAATTTATGTAATGACTTGTTCTGCTATGCTCAGAAGTGAAACAGATTTTTTGACACGCGTCAGGTTGAACGAACTCAAAAGACGTAATTAATGTTAGGCTGGGTCAGGCCCCGAAGGTACCAAGACGTGGTTTGAATGCTTTGTGTAACACTCTTCGTGTGGTCGGTCCCCTTTTCGCAGTCATACATTGAAAAAGAGCTAGTTTTAGAATGCGAGATGACTTCGAATCTCGATTTACACACCAGGGCTAACTCAGCACAGACGTCCGGAAAGGGGGGGGGGGCATGGTAGGGTCTCTGCCCTCCCCTGGAAATTTTATTGATACGCTGCTTATTGTGATCACTTCAGGACGCTGCTAATCTGATAATATTAACCGATTGATAACAGTAGCTGAAGGATTAAATGAAGGTTATTTATTCATATATAAGATAATATACAACAAAACAGAATTTAAAAATACTTATCATAAAATAATACTTAACTGTGAATCATTGAACCACTCATAGTGTAATACAGTAATGGACTGCAAGCAACTATTTTTTCTAGGGATGGGTCTTCGATACTTTCGATACCTCGATACTCTCGATACTTGCATGGTATCGGCATCGAACGATACTTCAGACAACTCGCTCGATACTTTTTCGATACTTTTGTAATTCTGCAATCCTGCAATTAAGTGAGAATGCTAGTATTTTTTAACAAAAACTTGTAAGTGGACTGTTTAAAAACTAATTTTAGTTTTAATGTAGAGTTTAAAAATAATTATAGGCTACTGATTATATTAAATTTTGTCTCATTAAATATGCAAACTTAATTAATTTAATTGGTATTACACTGTTCTCTCAAATTTTAATTTTTTATGTACCTATTTATTGAAACTGGAAATGTTGAAGGTATCGGGTATCGAAGTATCGAGTATCGAGGAAACAATCATGTAACGGTATCGAGTATCGAGTATCGAGAAAATCTGGTATCGACCCATCCCTAATTTTTTCAACCTGTAACAACATTTTAAATTGTTTTTACTTCCCTCTAGGAGTCCTCTAGTGTCAGCAACACATTTCCTTGCACTGTAACGGCATAAGATCTGTAGAGTTACATTTTAGAAAATAAATAAGTAGCATTGTTTTCACCAAAACAACACATCTGCTATTCCTTAATGTTATTGCGACAGTCTTCATAATCTCTCTATATAAAAGGCAATATTTGTATGTATATCCGTTATAGATTTAAAAAACCCTTTAGGCAGGCCTACACGATGAGGTAGATTTCGAAGTGCTTTTGGTTTAATTTATTGTCGCTACGCAGCACTCATCTTCTTTAGCCCTGGCATGACAAACCCGCAATAATAACTGCAAAAAAGTGGAAAGAGCACTTTTTCAAACATTCAAATCTCGCCTTATGTGAGAGCCATCGAGAAACTAGTTAATGATTTGTAGAGTACTCACCAAGAGCTTCTCAACGATACCCCACAAGACGTGGTTTCAAAAATTTCGAATTTCCATCCCCCCCACTCCGACACGTACCTCCAAAACCCCCGAATCGTTGGTGTCACTGTGAACTCCATAGGGAGTACTCTAATTTATTCAATCGAAGTTTCTCTCTATACTTCATAGGGGCCGAGATATACATTTTTAAAAATTTCAACCCCCTCCCCGACCCCCTTTGGACCAATTTTGCTCATTAACGAACTTGTCCAAACTATTGGGCCTAGAAATAACTTAGTAAAATTTGGTTCAAATATCTTCAAAATTACAGGGCACTAGCGTGTAAAGATATATATAGGCTATATATATATATATATATATATATATAAATATCACAAAAAAATGCTTGAATGGGCGGTGGTTTCGTACTTAGGGAGGCATGAAACGTAAAGATATGAACGAATTTTTCGGAAGTCATGACACGGTATCGATTGCAATAGGTAGGTTTTTATTCGAAATCTACCTAAAAACTACTGGACCGATTCACGCGGGGTTTTTTGCAAAACGATCCGCGTTGTCCGGGGAAGGTTTAAAGCTATTGAATTCCTCCATGTGACCAGTAGAAAGAAAGTTCTGAAAATATTACACTGAATTCATCAAATGCAATTCTGTTCTCATGACAACAGTAATGGTTGCAGTGTTCACATAGGACTTTGGGAGTTGCATTTTACTGGGTTCTGACAAATAATTATAATTAGAGAGGCTATCGATAACTTCCTCTACCCTAGGCATGAATGCCATCATCATTTGTTTCACTTCACATTTTGATGTAGAATAGGGGGTCGTATTGCGGGGACAGCTTTTTCAGTTGTCTCAGCCTGAGTTTGTGCCAGCGATGGGTGGCGAGTAATGCTATATCAGAAGTCTGTAAAAATTATATCCACTAATACGTTATTCGTCGCTGTAGGCTTTGTATTAGTTGCGAAATAGGGATGTTTATTGTAAGCCCAAAGCATGTTAAAAGGGACAAAATTGGATGGAACGTTTTTAGTCCTACGTGCGCAGTAAATTACTGTGTCCCAGATTTTTGATCAAGAATGTGTGAAAGTGATATTGATTTTCTTTTGATTTTAGTCCCGAAACGGTTGTATGGCAACATGAAAATGGAAAATAAAATTACGGGATGTTACAATAAAATGTTATGTTACCGGAATTTCTGTTTCTTCTTCTTTTAACCCCTACCAGGCCTGCAATGGGTTGCAAAATTCTAGGTCCTGTTTGAGCGATAAAAGCCATAGCGTTTTCTGAGGGAATAGTTTGAGTGTGGTAAGTCGTTCTTCTGCGCTTCAAACTCTAGGTACCCATATGAGGACTTACAGCTTGAAAATCAAAAGTCCTCCATAATTTAATTTAGAATTCCACACAAAATACAAAATCCGGGCGAGGCGGGGCCTTTTAAGCTAGTAAACTATAATACACAGGCTTACACATATACCATGTGTTCAGTATACAGTAGAGCCTCGGTAATTCGAGCCCCGGTATTTCGAGGTTCCGTGTAATTCGAGCTGGTCTTAAGAATATTAAAATTTTCCATAAAACTAGAGTAAAATCCCGTTTTTATACGGTGTCCGCTTGTAAGTTTTACGCACTTTCGAATGTGTTACATTTTGAGCTTTCTTTCAATTTTTCCATGTACAAAAATGCAGGTAAAACTGTCCCACTTAGGGTTTTCGTTCATAATACACAGAAATAACCTTGGCTTCAGACTGCCAATGCATTTCTATTACAGATTGACAGAAACCGAGGTTCGATCTTTCTTTGTCGGGACCTCGTGTCAATCAATTGTACAGTGCATACCATCCTTTCAGAAAAGAATAATTTATTGTTTCAGTAATCCCTACTCAGCTACAACGGTAATTAAAAGTGTTTTCCTAGTAGCGCCGCTTTCCCGTTCCACTCCATTAAGGGTCAGACAATGAATTAATCCTCAAACGATGACGATGTAGAAAATTGAAAATGTTTGCCAATATACATAGAGGTGTTACACAGGTATGTAGGCCTACTATATGTTATTTTTTTATTTTTTTAAAACCATTATTATACTCATTAAACATTTATTTATGATTTACCCATTGATTTAGTGATATTTCCGTATAATCCGAGTTTTTTGTAATTCGAGGTAGCCTCAGCCCCAATTATCTCGAATTATCGGGGTTCTACTGTACATAAATCAATTTTATTGCGAGCTATTTCTCAGTCTTTATCAGTATGGCGCTGAAGGAACGAGGAAACAATCCCACAAAAATGTCTCAGTAGTTTTCCATTACCATCTCGTTCCTGGAAAATTGTTGTTGATTGCTTGTTTCAAGAAAAGGGGAGGCGGATTCATTGTGCTATAGATGAGAGATTAGTCATCCATGCAAATGAGGATACATCTGTAAAGATGCCAACACAACTTTGCTATTAACCGAGTAGACATCAGTCGACAAATCAATCAAAATCTAAAATTCTGTTCAAGTTATTTAAGTTCTAATGTAAAATATTTAATTATTTTATTTAATATTAAAATACTGATGTTGTAAATGTAGGCCTATTATTTCCACTGTTCCATTGTTATTTAACTTTTCTTATAAATAGTAACACGTATTAAAACTTAGGTGACGATTTCTTGTTTAAGTCGGCATGTCTTAGAGTGTAGTACTTAAACGAATTTGCTAACTAGTTTTTTCAGTGCTAAAATAGCGTAAAATGTGATTTTCGTTAGTTAAATATTTTCCGGGGGTGAGCCCGGCACTTTCAACCCTCCCCGAAATTATTTTCTGGCTACGCCACTGGTAGACACCCATATCGAGCTTTGAGTATAGATTGTCGGTCTTCTTAGCGGCGATAGCTAAGGAATGCCAAAAAAAAAAGTGATTTTAACCAGCTAGTGGCCTATTGTATGAATTCGTTTTCTTTTGTTATTCCGTTTACCTTGATTTCTGTATTTTTTTTTTCAGTCATACACATGCCCGAATAGGAACTTGAACCCACAGCCCTCTCCACCACGAATCTAAAGTAGCCTGTATTAACTACCGCGGCGAAGGAAAACGGTACCTTGGAGCCATGGCTGCGGGTTTAGAGTCCGGGCTCGCGCATGGGTGTTTGTGCGCATTAATAATTTAAATAAATAAATTTAAAAAAAAAAAATTAAAAAAAATAGACAGACAATAGAAAGAAGAAAAAACAGAAAAAAAATACTTCAGAAAATTGGCCATTGGCCCGCTAAAATTATAATTAGGAAAATCCCTCTAGGCAGGCCTAGAGGCTGAGGTATTTTTCGAAGCGCTTTTGGTTTAATTTATTGTCGCTGCGCAGCACTCTCCATCTTTAGCCTTGGCACGGCAAACCCGCAATAATGACTGAATTCGGCAAAGAGCAAAAGCCTACAATCATTTGTTTTGAAAACAAGAATAGGATATAATATTCTGGGAGGCCGTGCGCAAGATCAGCAATGAATAAAATTAGCAAAGCCGCTAAACAAGACAAAATTATGATATTATAATAATTCTTTTAAGTGTTATTATTTTCAAACATTAAAATCTCGCGTCATATGAGAGTTATCAAGAAACTATTTATTGATTTGTAGAGTACTCATCAAGAGCTTTTCAACGATACCCCACAAGACGTGGTTTCAAAAGTTTCGAATTTTCATCCCCCACCCCCACCCTCACTCGAACCCCCGAATCATTGGTGTCACTGTGAACTCCATAGGGAGTACTCTAATTTATTCAAACAAAGTTTCCCTCTATACTTCATAGGGGCCGAGATATACATTTTTAAAAAAATCAACCCCCTCCCCCGACCACCCCCTTGGGCCAAATTTGCTCATTAACGAACTTGTCCGAACTATTGGGCCTAGAAATGACATAATAAAATTTGGTTCAAATATCTTCAAAATTACGGCCGCTAGCGTGTAAAGATAAAGATATATATATATATATATATATATATATATATCACAAACATTTTTTTTTTGAACGGGCGGTGGTTTCATACTTAGGGGAGCATGAAACGTAAAGATATGAAAGAATTTTTCGAAAATCATGACATGGTATCCATTGCAATAGGTAGATTTTTCTTCGAAATCTACCTAAAAAGTATACCTTTACCGAGCGAAGCGGGGTCCTGTTTTAACTCGACCTTTCGGCCTTTCGTCTGTCTCTCTATCTGTCTGTCTGAAAGTTTGTTCGTAATGTAGTTACGACCATGTTACTAAGAAACGAGGAATGGTTGCACGTGCTCCAACCTATAAACCATAACTTCAATGGACTTAGGTGGCATTTCTCTTTGAAGAATTAGCCTGTTGGTTCGTAAATAAGCCTTTTTTCTTTGTCCTCCTCCTCTGTCTCTCTATCTGTCTGTCTGAAAGTTTGTTCGTAATGTAGTTACGACCATGTTACTAAGAAAGGAGGAATGGTTGCACGTGCTCCAACCTATAAACCATAACTTCAATGGACTTAGGTGGCATTTCTCTTTGAAGAATTAGCCTGTTGGTTCGTAAATAAGCCTTTTTTCTTTGTCCTCCTCCTCTGGCTGTTTATCGTGGTCCTCAGATCTCACTGTAGGATCTACGATGAATCCTTGTGGATGATTGCGATTGCTCTCTTCAGATGAAAGTCCGTCTACTTCTTCGTACTGTTGGTGCCATTTTAAAAAGATCTCGTTCCAAACCATCGTCTACCTGCAAAAGAATATAATAAATAGCATTGCTCCCTAATCCGAAAATCTGCACCGACATCGACACCGAAAAAGAACAGGTGCTCTTGTAGTCGCGTGGGTTTCCCCAGTGTTTCCGCTCATTCACCACTTCTTAAGTGAAGTAAACGTGCTGTGGTACGAATTTGGCAACATTTTACTGGACTGTAGACAAGTGGGAATACGCCTAATTACCTTTCTATCCACTCATTGTCAGTTCGAAGAGGATTAGGGTGGCAGCAGGTAGAGGCAGTTCTAGTAAATAAAATCCCTTTAGGCAAGCCTACAGGCTGAGGTAGATTTCGATGTGCTTTTGGTTTAATTTACTGTCCCTGCGTAGCACTCTTCTTCTTTAGCCTTGGCATGACAAACCGCAATAATAACTGCAAAAAAGAGGAAAGAGCACTTTTTAAAACATTAAAATCTCGCCTTATATGAGAACTATCAAGAAAATAGTTATTGATTTGCAGAGTACTCATCAAGAGCTTTTCAACGATACCCCATAAGACGTAGTTTCAAAAATTTCGAATTTCCATCCCCCCACCCCCACTCGTACCCCCAAAACCCCCGAATCGTTGGTGTCACTGTGAACTCCATAGGGAGTACTCTAATTTATTCAAACAAAGTTTCCTTCTATACTTCATAGGGGCCGAGATATAAATGTTTTAAAATTTCGACCCCCTCCCCCTCCCATCTCCTTGGACCAATTTTGCTCATTAACGAACTTGTCCGAACTATTGGGCCTAGAAATAACATAATAAAACTTGGTTCAAATATCTTCAAAATTACGGCGCTAGCGTGTAAATATATATATATATATATATCACAATTTTTTTTTTTAACAGGCGGTGGTTTCGTACTTAGAGAGGCATGAAACGTAAAGATATGAAAGAATTTTTCGAAAGTCATGACATGGTATCGATTGCAAATAGGTAGATTAAGAGTCTTTAATAAGTGGTACCCACAATATTGTTCTCATAGTGTGGTGGCGAGAATTGCGTGAAAAGACATGATCCCATGACGTGTGCAAGAGTTTCGAACTCTCTGTGACAAGGACCCCTGTGATCTCGAATTCGTTTTTATACTGGTTGTATAAAATTGTATTGCTACTGACAGAAATCGTTCAGGAATGCATGGTTTCCTGTACAGTAAAAGAGGTATTTATGAATAACTTGTCTTATCGATAGCTTAAAACGCTAAGAAGCCTCACGAAAGACAACATCCATCAAACAGTATTGTAAAATTCATATACTGTACATACAGGACAAAGCCTTCGATTCAAAATCACGCTCAGCAACGATCGGAACTTGGTATAGCACACATAACCTAGATAACACATAACACATATGATCAGTTTGCGTGCGAATGGAATATTTTGAAATGCCGTGTTATGTTTAATTAAGTAATTTTAAAATAATCACCATTACGATAAAATAAACATGCTTTATAATCTTTCAGAGCATAACAAATTGATGTTACGCAATCAGAACAATAAGTATACATGATTGATTTGTCCTTTGTTGACTCAAATTTTTACTTTCTATCAAGATCCGCAACAACAGAAATCTAAGGGGGGCAAGCTTCAGGGGGGTGGGGATCATAACCTCATAATTTCCACTATTAGTGATAATAAACAATGTGGATTTCTGCCTGAAATATATTTTTCTCTAAATAATTTCAAAACGAGTCTATATTTCTGTTTCTGTTATAGGCACCCATTAATTTTTAGTTTGTGATCTGGGGTGAAAATGTTTTTAGTAACGATTATCAATGGACATATGTTGGCCGATACTAGTGAATTCTAACATGTAAGTCCAGCTATATATCCAGGAACAACTTTGTTTCATAGTGATTTTTGTACGAGGGACAAAGTATGCATGTGTCGTGGAAGTCTACTGCCAGGGATTTGAACCATTGTGCGATAAACATCTCCTCCTCTCTGTCATTCTATCATTTCCTGTCATTTCTTGAGGTCTAGGAAAAGATGGAAATCACTGGGAGCGAAGTCCGGGCTGTAGGGTGGATGTTTAACACCTCCTAGCAAGTCTCCTGCAGAAATTCGGCTGGGAGGTGTTTAAACATTCACCCTAAAGCCCAGTGATTTCCATCTTTTCCTACACCTCACGAAATGACAGAGAATGTCTAAGAGATGTTTGTCACACCGTGGTTCAAATCCCTGCCGGCAGATTTTCACATGTATGCAAAAGTTGGTCCCACGGTATGACAAATGTATCAATTTCGGTGGTGAATATGTTGAAAAATAGCTGTACACTGGCTGTATCTGTTGTAATAACTATTTACTTGAAATTGTGTTTTGTTTCTGTAAACGGACCCAGGGAAACTTACTTTGTGGACGTCCCTCGTATAAGACAGAACCGTAGACTACCGAGGTAATATTGCACCCCTGGCCCTAGCTGTTCTGTCAAAGCCCCACTACTTACCACATTTTTGTTAATTTTTCATCCCCTCTATGATCCCACCCGGAAAACTACCTCCCTGCAGTCTCTTCCACATATTTAGCAAATTTTATAATTTTGTAAATAAATGTAATACAAATTATGTATTCTTGAAAAAATAATATTTTAATGAACTATATTGACGAAAATCCCCTGCGCCAATCGTAATATTAACCGATAATTAAATTTAGGACTACAATAAATTTTATCGCTTCTCTACGATAGCCCATTATGCTTCCTTTATAAACAATGAAACGTCAATTGTGCATAGCCACATTATATTGTTGCGAATTAATAGATGAAGGCAGTGTTGCGCATGCTCAAGCTGGTATACATATGGCCTGTCTCTCAGCGAGAGTTGGCTAGTCTCATTCAAACACTTTTACGGTCGCTACTTAGTGTTGTGGTGTGTTGTTTGTGTCAAACGACATGGATTCTCAGGAGAAACTCCCGAAGTCTGAAACCATTCGACTGAGGAAAAGACATGTGGGGTGAGTCTTCTGTTTTAAAAATTTGAGGTTAGGAGAATAAGACAAATCTGAAATTGAATACCTTATTTAATTTAATTCTCGTTTAGCCAGTTACGAAAAAAAAAAAATAAAATAGGCGACATGTTATACATATTGACACGATTATATGATCTAATGGATTAATCAGAATTTAAGAAATAAGATTTACGCAAAAGTCTGAACTTATAACATAATGTGACATCAGAGGGGCATTATTGAAATGAACCTTATGGTTGTGTCTAATATCGCTTTTGACAAGTTGTAGGCTAAATCGTCGAGGGTTTGTAGCTCATATCTGGTTTTCGACGTAAGATGTTCCCTTCTTTTCGTACCTTTGCCTTTCTTTAAACACTCGTGCCAAAACACTGTTTCAGTTAAAGAAGGCAAAATTTTCATTGCAAAGTTGACATTTATCCATTTTGTCGTACTGAAGCTACTAGCCTGTGTAATTAATTAATTGTACATAAATTAGCCTGCATTGATACTGCTTATTTTTACAATGCCTGTGTTGAACGTATCCAGTAATGTTTAGTTTTATTTAGTGGTACTTTTTAATAGTTTAAAGTATAGACAAAAATTAGTTGTATTAATCTGAGTACTATTATTCGTGTGCTTCAAACTCGTGGCATCCCTCTAATAAGGAATATTTTTGTAAGTATGTAATAATAAATGACCATTTGCATTTTGTAAACAGATGTTCCAATCACATTCCATATAATAGACAATCTTTGCTGCACTCGATCGTGATAGGCCTATCTATAACTTCTCAGCAGTCATAGGAACAGCATGAAAGGCGAAGAGGCAACAAGAAATTCAAAACACTAAAATTATTATTTTAATTCATATAACATAGGCCTATGAACATGTTTCAATATACCGCCTCCAGGAGGTGTACTTCGTGCATATTTACGCAATTTCGTGATATTATGTGGATATAATTTGCTTAATTGTGATATATTAAACATCTATGAAGCTAAATATAGATAAGGAAAGCAGTTTTGTAAAATATAGCAATTATCGCTGCATCCAAAAATTACTGTCTGTAATTATAACCTATTGCTACATAAGAAAATGTGGTCATTTTAAAAATAGTTTATTTAATGAAATAGGCTATATTTTGTATGTGCGGTTCTTGTTATACAAGAGGTCAGAGTTGGAATGACACAAACATACAATGTTTATCTTTTACGTATTGAACTTGCGTCAAGAACGGAGAGATTTCTCAATGAAATAATAGGGAGAGTAACCAACATTACGTAACTTATGTGTATTTATTTATTTTATGCATTTTAATAATTAGATAGGTTATCATAAGCCACAATACTCACAAATTTGGTGATATTGTCACTCTTAATAATTCAGTTTATACCCTACACTAAACAATTAGAGGGATTTACTTACTGAATGGTAATAGACAATTCATAAGCAAGCGAAAGGAATATGATCTATTTTATGAAACCGGAGGTTCATCGCCGCGCTTACATGAGCCAGCCATTCAATCTGATGCCGAACTAACTCCATCAAACCATCCCTCCCAAATCCTACTTCCCTTAAATCTATTCTATGTCCTCCCACTTACGTCTATATCTTCCAAGTGGTCTCTCCCCTTCGGGTCCCCCAGTCAATATTTTTGAGATATGTCTTTTTTCACCCATGCGCGCAACATTTCCAGTCAATTTCATCCTCCATGATTTAATTACCCTTATATTCGGTGAAGAGTATAGGTTATGAAGCTCGTCGTTATGCAGTTTTCTCCAGTCCTCGTTTTCATCTCGTTTAGGTCCGAATATTTTCCTAAGCACCCTGTTTTCGAACACTCTCAGATTATGTTCTTCCCGGAGAGTAAGGGATCATGTCTCTCATCCATATAGTACAATCGACAGGATAATTGTCTTATAAATTTTTATTTTTAAATTTCTGGACAGAAGACGAAAATGTAAAAGTTTCCTGGTTTTTATTTCCTGGTTTTAGTCGACACTTAACTTCTGTCTTAATATTATGTCTGTAATTATTGCTCCCATATATTTAAATTCTCCATTTGTTCAAATGTTTTATCGGCTATTTTAATATTTTGTAGCGCAATATTTTGACGTTTTATGACCATATATGTATTTTTTTCTGTATTAATTTCCAACCCAACATCGATTGTGTTTTTGTCATCGTCCAACGGACAAACATCATCAGCATAAGCTAAAATCGAGTGAGTGTCGTTTAATTCTAGCATGCCTTGTTTTTCTGAACTTACATGATCGCATGTTTCAAAGCGAAATGAAAAAGTAAATCGATATTGCATCTCCTTACTTCAAGCCACTTTCAATGGCAAACCTATCTGATATAAGTTTCCCTACCCTGACTCTGCTATAGGTTTCATTTAGACACATTTTGATCAGCCTAACGTTTTTGGTATCCCATACTCAATGAGAATATCGCACAGTCAGAGGGACACTAGTTTTAATGTGATATATCTATTTAGTTTTAAGTCGGCCGCGGTGGTCTAGAGGTAGCGTGCCCGCCTCTAGATCCGCAAGGCGCGGGATCAAACCCGGCCGAACCCGGCCGCGGTCGATGGCTTTTTCAGGACGTAAAAATCCTGGGCACGGAGTCCTACGGGAGGGACTTTAAGCTGGGGGTCCCGTGTCGTAGATTTACGGCACGTAAAAGAACTCCAAGCCTAAATTAGAGCCTCTGGACAAAATTTCTCGGCCCTTTCACGTCCAAAAAATACTTAGTTTCCAGAGGGGGGTTGCGAGGCGATGGGCTTACCACCTGTCCCTCTACCCTCTCTCGGAAAATAAGCATATCAAAATTAGTATAGGTAATGAAACCTCCATTGGAGGCCCCTTCGCCCCACCTGGGGATCATAGGGTACCAGATACAGATTTAGTTTTAAGGGTCAACAGAAGTATTTTCTAAT
The DNA here is from genome assembly GCA_964059195.1 of Ectobius pallidus. Lineage (NCBI taxonomy): Eukaryota > Metazoa > Arthropoda > Insecta > Blattodea > Ectobiidae > Ectobius > Ectobius pallidus. Next base: position 141,053,823 of record CAXKWD010000008.1, read on the forward strand.
AGACACCAATCTTTCATTGCGAGCTAACTTGTCACTTGAAGTATTACATCTACAAATGAAAGCGTGTGACATGGTGCGAAACCAAACCAAAAAGTTATTTGAATGTGACATTATTTCTTGATAAAACATAATTAAGACCTTGTATAACCACCATCCTTCGAGGCAAGCCTGAATAAACCTCCTGATGTCTCTCCCATTACTCGTGAAGGGCCTTTTCAAAAGGTCTTGGGTGTCTGCAGACTCTTTAATCCATGATACCCTATATGCATTTGGTCGACATACTGATTTTCACCATAAAGACACGTTTTGAGGTCTCCCGTGTAAAAAAAAAAAAAAAAACTGTTTTCAGAATTGTGTGTTTGTGTATCTTCATAGCTCTGCGTTGCTCGTAAATTTTGATAAAATCACAGCCTCTCATGTTATTACCGTTGATAATCGAAGGGGAGCCTTGAAAACCCTATTTTGTTATTTTTGGGCCTAGGAGATATTTTGATGCATAGTAATATTCAAATAGCGTACAAATCAGGATTAATTAATTAATTTCGGTTTTTAGGACCACCCTTTGTTACCAACATTAAGAAAATAATAGAAAAGTTGGTGCAGATGCCAAATGAAATAACTTCAATATCATTTTACATATCGACTTCTACTTGGTTTTCAGTAACAGCTTATATACTCCACAACAAGAGTACTAGTTGAAATTTTGATATTGTACTAAATTTTGCCATTTATTTTTAATATTCAAAATACCCATTTTTAAAGTTTTAGTTGAAATTCTACGTATGTAGATAATGAAAAACTGATAATTTTCTAAAGTAATGTAGATCTGAAAAAAAAAAAAAAAAACTGATTTAAAACACATCTCTGGCCAAACAAAAGTTTTACCTCTACAGTTTATTGGTTGTAACAGTCAAAAGAACAACGTAACCACATCGTATCGCAATGACACAACTCAGATAAAATATGAATAATGCACTCATATAACTTTCTTTGTCCTAAGCATGAGCAATACACCTTTCACAACTCACAAGCTAATATAGAACAAAAGGCTAATTGCAGAAAGCGCATATTCACAATTACACTGTTTGGTGTTCAGTTGTTTCAACCTGATGCATAGATTTATTGTTCACAGGCAAGACTGAGTTTTTACAAACAGTGGATGGCTTATAACTGGTACCCTTTGATCCCCAGGTGGGGCGAAGGGGCCTCCAATGGAGGTTTCATTACCTATACTAATTTTGATATCCTTATTTTCTGAGAGAGGGTAGAGGGACAGGTGGCTTATAACTACCCTTCATATAATTTTTTTTTGAAAAAAGTTTCTAATAAATGATTATCTCTTAGTATACACACTTCTAGTACCCATAGGAAATTTATAGTTTAGTTTAATTTAATTTATATTTAGAAAGAAACCTGCGTTGAACGAAGCTGTGATTGCTGCAGCAATCATAAAACTGCAAACAAAATCGTTTGAGCCGTTTTCGAGAAAATCGCGAAAAACGAAATTTTCTTCATGTAACATGGTAGTAAATCTAAGAGAAAATTGTCGCCAATCTTCCTGTCGCCTCCACAGGAAAAATATAAAAATAAAATATAAAATTATAAATATAAAATATAAATAAATATAAAATTATAAATATAAATATAAAATTAAACATATAAAATTGGATGCGTAGCTCAGCTTAAAGCTCTTTAAGCTGAGAGCTTAAATGAGAAGCATTTGCCCTTAGCCTATTCTTTCTTTCTTTCTTTCTTTCTTTATCTTAGGTGGACCTCTCCCTTTTAGGATTTTTAAGTGACCCAAACCGCCCGGGCCTTACAGGGCCGCGAGGGATTATCTGTGGATCACATACATACTTTTTTTGACCAGACAAGGACATGGAGGGCCTCCCCGGATAAGTGATCAGCCCAATGCCGGGGCCACCTCCGAGACAACACAAACACATAATTTGCCCTTATTAAAATTAAATTTCCCTTATCCAAATATTAGCTTTAAGCCGACTGTTTCTATTTTCGACTGTTTCAAGGTTAGGGGAAAATACTGGTAAAGATTGATCTCGTCCAAAAGCTTGTTGCAGTTTAAATTGGCTTGGGTACAAGTGGAATCTTCGCCAACTTGGCAAACGTAAACAAATGTAAAAGAACTCTTTTTAAAGCTAGTGACAGAAGTCAATGTCAAACATGTTTTCCTTTAATAATGGGTTGATAATCTGTTGAGAGCTCGCTAAACAGCTGTTTACAAGGTTGTGAAAGGTTGTTGCTTGATAAGTCATATTCAGTGCACGTGTCTGTTTCGCAATTCTCAGCTCGTGATCTGGCGAATTATATCACAGGAAGAACTCCAGCAATTTCCTATTTGCGTCATCTTCATGGACAAAACATCGAGCATGATAATGACAGTTGAACTAGTTCATGTCAACTGACCCTGTTTTAAGTATTTTCATCGATCATTAGTAAAACCGCACGTGCCATAGAAAGCTAGTTTTGAAGGATAAAAATTGAAGGAAAAACTGTTTTTAATACCGATAAATGATTCTGATATTAGCTTAGCAAAAAATAATATAGTATAAACAATAATACTTATTTACAATAGTGGATAACAATCTTTTACAACACACAACGTTTCAACCTGCCCTCCAGACCTTTCTCAAGTGTACTGAATTGAATAAATCGTAAACAAATTGAATTTCTACCGAGGGCTTTCCCTCAAACGTGGACAGATGTCGAATAATACATTTCTCTGACCTTGCCCTTGTTTATCGCTAGGGTTCTTCAATTAGGTCCTAGCCTTACTACAGGAAATCAAGTTCAAAATTCTAGATCACTTTATTCGAGTACATCCTTTTTGTTAACAATATAGGAAAAACAAATGTTATTTCCTTAGAAATTCAAAACGACAAATCCATATAAGTTATTTTAATAAATAATTAATTTTTGTAATTTATTTTCTCGTACATTTTTACTTGATTCATAACCTATTTCTCCATCTAAGAATTTAAAACTTTTGGATTTAGCATTAAGTAGGCTATAGCAAGACCTTTGAAATAACCGAGCTATCACAATATTTAAAATATGTCAGAAATTTGTCGTTGAAATTTGACGAAATAAAAAAAAAAATGCACAAATATTTTAATACCAAACAAATATGATGAATTACTGCAGAAATAACAAAACATGCAACAATATGGAAAATGAAACCATAACTTTTTATTATTTCTTTAATGTCACGTACACATTTTAACACCAGCGTGCAATAGAGGGGATTATTAAAAATATGATTTTTCATAAACTTCAGGGCCCTAGTAATCTCTCCCGAATCCTAAGGGCCTCTAAGTGAAGGTTTCTGTTTACCGATGTGAATTTTGTTACGCTTATTTTCCTAGAGAGGGCAGAGGGACAGGTGGTAAGCCCATCGCCCCTTAACCCCCCTCCGGAAACTAAGGTATTACTTGGACGTGAAAGGGCCGAGAAATTTTGTCCAGTGGCTCTAATTTAGGCTTGGAGTTCTTTTACGTGCCGTAAATCTACGACACGGGCCCCCCAGCTTAAAGCTAACTAGTCAACTAGTACTCTTGTTGTGGAGTATATAAGCTGTTACTGAAAACCAAGTAGAAGTCGATATGTAAAATGATATTGAAGTTATTTCATTTGGGTGGTCCTAAAAACTGAAATTAATGAATTAATCCTGATTTGTACGCGTGTTGAATATTATTATGCACCGAAATACCTCCTAGGCCCAAAAATAACAAAATAGGGTTTTCAGGATTTTTTACGTCCTGAAAAACCCATCGACTGCGGCCGGGTTTGTTCCCGCGACCTTCGGATCTAGAGGCGGGGCCCTAGTAGTAATGAACGTAAAATACATGTTGCGGAGTGCAAACCGGGACCACTAGTGTAGAAAGCCGCTACACCTAGGTCTATTGCTGACATGAATAAGTTATTATATTATGTCTCGGAATGTTAACATTGGAAACAAAGCTGCTCACACAAGAACTATTGAGGCAGGTTTTCATTCAATGGCTTGATCTCCTTCCTCCTTTAACGACCTTGTTCGCGACTAGGGTATTCAGTTCATGTCTCAGCTGTTGCTAGGTCGTCTTGCCAAGAATCCAAGTGCAATTAGCCGGAACACCATTTCACTTTCTACCAAATTACAGGTTAATTTCTAAATTGATTTCCAGGCTTCATTATCTTATTACACTGTACAACATGAAAAATGTCCTTTAGATGAAAAAATGTGTTTCTTGTATCATAGGCGTACCGAGGGGGGGGGGGGGGTTTGGGGGTTTGAACCCCCCCATTGATTAAAAAAGGGAAAATTGTACTATTTATTTCATTATTGTGATATGTCACCTTTTTAAAAAATCTGCTTATAAATTACTTAATATGAGTTTAAAGCGTGGGAAGCTTAAAACTCGTTATTGTGCATCTTAATTTTTAAAATTTTCCGGGGGGAGGACCCCGGAACCCCCCTCTCCAGATGTTATAACCCCCCCTCATATGATCGACCTGGTTACGCCTATGTCTTGTATATTTTTGGCTGAAAATAACGAATCTGTAATTATTTTTTGTTTACCACGCATCATTTCCCCTAAAAATCCACATTTTTGCTGTTTACGTAACCTAAAATATGGCTTACGTAAAGGTAGAAAAAATCATTACTGGCAACAAAAACATATCATATAAACCAGCGTTTCTCAACCTATGGTCCGCGGACCACCAGTGGTCCGCGAAGATGGTGCAGATGGTTCGCAGACATAATTAAAAAATATAATAAAGCAAGTGGAAAGTAAAGAACTAAATTTTTTCACATATTTCGTTTTATTGACCTATAATTAATACCCCAAATATTGCGAATATAGGTCTTCTTTTAAAAATGGGATGTAAAATTAGGGGTCCGTAAAATTTCTAAACATTTTAGTGGTCCTCGGGTTCAAAAAGGTTGAGAAACGCTGATATAAACCATTTGTGAATCCGCAATGTGTCTTTCTTCCACCATTGCACATTAAACTTGGTTTTATAAAAATATTTGTAAAAGCTCTGGACAGAGAAGGAGTGGCTTCCTTGCATCTCAGGAACAAATTCAAGTATTTAAGTGAGGCAAAGGTAAAAGAAGGGTTTTTCCTTTATTGGTCCACAAATTAAAGCAGTATTTCGCGATAAAGAGTTTGAAAATAAACTGTCAGAAGCAGAAAAAGCAGCCTAGCAGGCATACAAATTAATGTGCTTGTATAAATATGAGAAGTGTCTCTCCTACAAAAACGGTACGTGATGGACCATTTTGGTTTTGATATATGAATCAAGAACATTTTGTTTATACAGAATCACATAGTTTCATATAAAGGACAGAAAAAGTTCAAAATTGTTGTACAGTGTTATTTTAAAATTTAATTTTAATTTCTCTAACCCTTACTTTATATTGTAGATACGTAAAGTAAGGGCTATGGCATTAGACCCTGAATTCGATATCGAGATTTTGTTAGAAATATTGTTTTGAAGATCCTTAACTTATCTACTATTTAAATTAAAAAAAAAAGGTGTTTAGCAATTATCTCGAAAAGGCTTTAACAATTTTATTGTCTTTAACCAAACCAAAATAACGACTTGTATTGAGGCCTATAACTTGTACACTATTTGATATTTTGTCGTCAGATTTATTTGAAGGTCGTTGAAAGTATCGTTGGGGGGGATGAATTGGATTTTTATTAGTTATACACTGTGTAGGCCTTATATGACAGAAACTTGAATGTTGGGGGCAGATATTATCTTCATCTCACCACAAAGTCGGGGCCTATAGTTGAAAGTAATCATTTTAATCTAGGCCTACACGAAGCAAGAAGCGTGGTAGAGAAAAGTAGCTCAAAAAATCTTGTGTGTTACATTACTTCAGATGGTTTATTGTTTGGTAGTCTTTTTATGTGACAAATCTTTGTTTTATGTCTCATTTCGGTAATTATGAAGATGTTACTAATTTTAGTTATTGTGTATAAATAAAAAATGGTAGTGATTAATGTAATAACAATTAATAATATAATAATAATAATAATATTAATAATAATAATAATAACAATTAGGGTTACAGGTCTAATGATGAAAGTTGGTTTACTTAATAATTAATTTAAACTTATCAAAATACTTTTTTTGTAAAACAATTAAAAATCCTATCTTTTCAAACTTAAAAACTGCAGTAAAAACAGACTTCGCATACGCGGTTTTACAGACACACGCTACGCGATGTAGTACTGGAAAATTGCTTATGGATCGATATAGCCTTCGTATTTTACTATTTTTACTTTACGTGACTTATTTCTTTTGCAGTATACTCTTATACTTCTTCTTCCAACTTTAGAAGTCATACTTACTTAGGCCTACTTACTTACTTACTTACTTACTTACTTACTTACTTACTTAATGCCAATAGATAGGCCTAATTCCTAAGCAATCTAAAGGAATATTATCTATTTTGTGAAATCCGGAGATTTAATATCGTCCTTTCATGAGCCCGCCATTCAACCCTATTCTCTGCATCCAACCATCCCTCGCAAATCCTACTTCCCTTTAAATATATCCTAATATTGCCCTCTCACTTACGTCTATGTCTTCCAAGTGGTCTCTTCCCTTCGGGTCCCACAGTCAGTATTTTTTTGACTGTATATATTTCCTCCCCCATGTGCACATGTCCAGCCCATTTCATCCTCAGTGATTTAATTACCCTTATTATATTCGCTGAAGAGTACAGGTTATGAAGTTTGTCATTATGTATTTTTCTCTAGTCCCCGCTTTCATCTTTCTTAGGTGCGAATATTTTCCTGAGTGTAAGAGACCATGTCTCACATCCATAAAATTGGCTGAAATTGCCAACTTAGAAGAGACCCTTGTATGTTCGATAAGTTATGTATGATTATATAGGGCAGGACAATTTGTTGGGGGGGGGGGGACAAGACTTGGATTTAAAGTAGCTATACATAGGCCTTATACATACAAACTTAAATGTTGGGGGCAGAAAGTACCTTGCTCCCCTCCCCCAGAATAGGCGCCTATGTAATAGGGCTACAAATGATTTCCCCTATCTGTTTTCCCCTTTAGATTAATAGAAAACCAGGATTTGTATACGTATGGATTTAGTTTTAGAAGTTTAGTAATTGCTTAGTCTAACATCACTGTTGCTATTTTGTGTCAGGACTGTATGGTTGCAGGCAATCGTGCAAGCTGTTTTACCGATCTGATCCTCTGAAGATCGTTCGGGCGTCTGGACAGTATATGTACGACGAGAAAGGAGGACAATATCTCGACTGCATCAACAATGTCTGCCATGGTAAGTTGCAACAAATAATTTATTAGTTTTATTGAAAATAAACTTTGAAGCTGAAATGTTAAAGTAAGTCCCAACAATAGCCTATTAATTAGGCTATTAATTTCAGGTTCATGACTATAGAGAACCACACTAGGCAGGGACCAGGACCTTTCTTTATGTGAAGATTCAAGACCTTTCTTTATGTGAAGATTCAAAGATAGCTCGAATATGTACAGTACAAATGTGTATCATGAATTTGATTAAATAAGGGCAATTTCTGTGGCATTGTTTTGCATTTTTCGTCATTTTCAAGAGATTAATATATATTTTTAGGTCATTTTCGGCATTTTTATAGCTCTGCCGATTCTACAGAAAGGGGTCTTCCAAACGTGTTGTTGTTGTTATTATTATTATTATTATTATTATTATTATTATCATCATCATCATCATCATTATTATTATTATCATTATCTAGATTAGCCAAATCTAGGGCATGCAAAAATCCGAAATTTTTAAAACAGTTCGACTGAATGCTGTTCGAAACCGATACACCTTTTTTTCATTTTTCTTTCAGTTGCGAGCTATGATCGACAAAATGGCAGAAAACTTGGCTTTTTGGACTATCAAAGTTTTTGCTAAAATATTTCAATATTGTAAAACGAATGGCAGGTGATCTTGCTCTGCTGCCATAACCGGAAAAGAAGAGCTTCACTGAAATAGATTTTTCGTGGGCACCTGCTAGTAAGGCTATTTCAGAACAATATGTGAATTTTGAGGGGTCAGACATATAATAATAGGTTTGATAGCTCGAGTATCGCACAAGCAATAGAACTCCTATCTCCATTAATATTCCAAATTCTGTTTATAGAAAACTGTGATGTGTAATTGCATGGAAATAACCATTGTCTACTCTTCATTTTGTTAGCGAGTCAACATAGAGTACTATGGATGTGTTTCTGAAGCATTTTAGTTTCTTTTTTACGAGCAACAAGTAAATAAAGTAGTTTATGTCTTTAATTTGTCCACCGCTGTGGCTCAGGGGATGCATCCAATCCTCTCACGCAGCGGGCCCGGGTTCGATTCCTGGTCGGGACAAGTTACCTAGGTGAGGTTTTTCCGGGGTTTTCCCTCACCTATGAGACAAATGTCAGGTAACTTTAGGCCCTTATGGTCCCCGGATATCATCTGGCCGTCATTATCATCTTCATCATCATCCTCGCCTTGTTCTGAGTGAGTGAGTGTGTGAATGGTGTGTATCGTCCTATGTGTTCGTGTTGTCTCGGAGGTGGCCCCGGCATTGGGCTGATCACTCATCCGGGGAGGCCCTCCATGTCCTTGTCTGGTCAAAAAAGTATGTATGTGATCCAAAGGTAATTCCTCTCCCGACAGGTTGCGGCCCTGTAAGGCCCGGGTGGCTTGGGTCGCTTAAATCCTAAAAGGGAGAGGTAAAACTACGAAAAAGAAAGAAAGAAAGAAATGTCTTTAATTTACGACTTCACTGTGTATCATGTAAAGCTCTAATTACTTGAACGTCTGTTTACTAAGACCTTCTCAAATAAAGATAAGTAGTCTAATGCTTTGCTGCAAAACAACTTTACAGCCATTTCATAATTTCGGGTGGGACATTCTAGCAAATTATAACAACTATTTTTGTTTATTACATGTCATAAATAATGAATTAGAACTTGTTCTGCACATTCTGTAAAATCTACTATGGCTTCTCCTTCATTCTACATGCAATGCATTATTAAAAATTTATTTTAAATATTTTAAATTTGTTTTTCAAAATCTGTTACGGGTGGGACATAATTTGGGCACTGATTTTAATGACGCAAAACAAAAGCTCATTTTCTGTTCTGCTATTACTGTTAGGGTCTTAATGTTGTTATTAATGAAGGCATGAGGGATTCAATACAAATTATAAACTGTTTCCAGTCTGTCAGAACATTTATTTAACTCATCAATAATAATTTAACAAAACTATCACTGTTACGGGTGGGACAAAAATTCCCTTGTTTGTTATTTTACATAGTAATTAACTCCACACATTTTTTTGAAGTTAATCTTATACCAAATTGTACCTTAAGATGTATATTTTCTCAAATGAAAATGGACATAGCTGATTACTCTTGACTACTTGGTATTAAAGAGTGTTAAAATCATGCTAAAAATGACAAAAAAAAGTAACTCAACGCTATAAATAAGTAAATCGACAGATTCTACACATGAAACCACTTCAAATACACCCAAGTCCTTAAAATTCAGATAGTTTGAGGTTTTAAACTTATTTTTGACCACCCAATTACAATAATTTTATAACCTCTCTTTGAGGGAAAAATTCCCATATTTTATGAAATGGCTGTTTACTCATATATCTGCAAAATGTGCTTAGCTACAAAACAACCCCATGCATAGTATAGTCAAATACATGGAAACTTTCCTATGCTTCTAGCTTCTTCTAGTGTTTTTCTTTATTTAAAGTTGGCATTGAATCTTCTTATCATCTGTATTCCTCACCAGCCCTGGGTGAGCCAATCTCTTATTCATTTGAATTCAAGTCAGAACACACACACTAGCCAATGAACAACGCTCAGGCCTAGGTGAGCGGTGAAATGGGGGGGGGAGTATGGGAACATTTCATTTGAGTGGCAAGAAGGCGTGCCTCACAACGAATGTCCACACCAACCTAAGAACACAGGTAGGTTTCAGGTTAAGGAGCATAGAAGAAGGGGAATAAGACAAATATTAAGTGGAGGGTTAGCCTTTGCTGCATATTCTCCAACGTGAAAATAGGATTGGCACAGGTTGGGGAGTGGGCCTGGCAGAACCGGTTATGTATTCCCTACAAACATAAACCACTGCACATTATATTGGAAAGATTCCATGCACTCAACTGAACATATTCAAAATATAACACTACCTTATATGTGCAGAGGTCGGCCGTGGTGGTCTAGAGGTAGCTTGCCCGCCTCTAGATTTGTAGGTCGCGGGATCCATGCGGTCGATGGATTTTTCAAGACGTAAAAATCTTGGGCATGGAGTCCTCCGGGAGAGACTTTAAGTTTCGGGGCCCATGTCTTAGATTTACGTAAAAGAACTCCAAGCCTAAATTAGAGCTATTTTCCCATCTCCCATACTATCACATAAAGTACCATTCTAGCACTTAATAACACAATTATGTATCTGAATGCTATGAAAAGTCGGAGACTCAATATGTACTTTTGGATATTCTACAATTTTATATCAGCAGGATTCATTCACCCATATTTCATATTTGTTGTTTGATTCCAGTGGGGCATTGCCATCCTGATGTAGTGAAAGCTGCATGTGACCAGTTGGCTACACTTAACACTAACAACAGATTCCTCCACGACAACCTGGTGCTGTGTGCTCGCAAGCTCACAAGTCTCCTGCCAGATCCTCTGTCAATCTGCTTCTTTGTGAACTCAGGATCTGAGGCAAATGACTTAGCCCTCCGCCTTGCCAGAACCCACACCAAGAACCATGATGTCATCACACTGGATCAGTAAGTATTTCCCATCTTCCAATCTGCCCTCCATATTCTCAACTTTCTGGTAACAAACTTCTACTTCCAGTGATTCTTCTGCTCCTAACAACTTAATGAGAATTAATTAATTTCATGCTTGATACAATGAGGACGTTTATATTGAAAAAATGTAGAAACCACCTTATTCCTTCCATAAAAAATAATCCCAGGAAAATATTCCAATACCTTACAGTTGGATATAATATATTCATTCATGAACCACAGATTATAGTCTCTGTTGGACATTACATGAGAATTTTATAGGAGAAAGTATGTCTGACACTGGGATTTGAACACAGGACCTTTGGCTATCTGTGCCGCTGCTCTACCAACTGAGCTAAGCCAGAGTTCACTTCACAGTCAGAAGAGAGATGGAACCTCTCTCCTGTGACTGATTGCCCTTAAAATCAGTGAGGTAGACCATTAAGGGCAATCAGTCATAGAAGAGAGGTTCCATTTGGCGCTGTGAATTGAACTCTGGCTTAGCTCAGTTGGTAGAGCAGTCGCATGGATGGCCAAAGGACCTGGGTTCAAACCCCAGTGTCAGAGGTTTTTTTCCGATAATATTTTCAACTTACAGTTGTTTATTCGTCCAGTCCAAGGCTGCCTGCCTGGCAGACCAATTGATCTCCAGATGTACAGTATTAAAGCATATTCTTTAGAATTCTCTAACAAACAATGAAAGATCCAGCAATATTTATCTTCTAAGAATTTGTGCTAAATTTTATTTTTATGTATAAATTATTTTCTAATGTAGACCTCTGCAATTTTTATGTAGAACTAAAACTGTTCCCCCCATTAAAATAGTGAATAAAATGACTGGAAAAATATAACTAATAATAATAATATTTTCTTCCATCAAAGCATTGCCTCCTTGAAATGAATGATATTTGTAAGATCGCAAGTGCCAGGTAGAATTAGTACACAGACGTTTCAACAGAACAGGTGTAATTCATAAGCAGATGGGTTAATACATTGAAAGATGGCCTGAGCAGAAAAATATTAAAATAAGTATTGTGTTCTCTTGCAGTGCATATCATGGCCATCTCACTACTCTGATTGAAATTTCTCCTTACAAGTTCAACATGCCTGGTGGAAATGGCAAGCCTGAGTGGGTTCATGTAGTAAGTATATGACTAATTTGTTAGAATAACACATAATGATTCATCTATTGTTCTGAGGTCATGAATGAGCATTGTGCTAATCTAGATATGTATAGGCTACTTAACAGGCAGTGAGGGATGTGAGACAGTATTCACTGGTATGGAATACACTAGTTTCATAGGCCCATTGGCATACTGGGACTGAAAATCAATTTTCAAGTAAAGAATGTAAATGTATGAAAGTTATCACATACTTCTGGCAATGGCTATCAGCAAAAGCGACCTATTGCATGAATGATCATGAAAAATAATTATTTTATGACACAAACAGATAATAGGATAGGCCTACTCATTGCTACCAAGGAAAGTTAAAAAATTGTATTTTGAGTTTCACTGATTTTCACTGATTGACTTGCTTAAATTAATACAATAGAAATGCTTTAAAAACAAGCTCAAGCGATTCCTAATAGAGAAAGCATATCATACTATAAAAGAATACACTGATGAGTAGCATAGTTGAGTAGCATCATTGTTTAGCAATAAGACAATCTGTATAGGAATAAGATAATTTGTGTAGCACTAAGATAACTTAGGTAGCCATAAGATAATTCATATAGCAATAAGATAAATTGTGTAGCAATAAGATAATTTGTGTAGCTCTAAGGTAATTTCGCAATTTCAATGTTAGTAGTATAATTATTGTAGAATTAGACTAGATTTATTTTACACTAATGTCAAGTCCTATATCATGTAACAATGGAAATTGTAACCAAATGATCAATGGGATGCTAATAAATTATCACTATCATTAAATATTTTGCTTAAGCGTGATGCATTATGAGAGCTGCCAAGGGTCCCGATGATTATCGGGTGAGAGTATCGATCAGGACGAGTGGGATTCAAGGAAAATGAGCGAGACAACAATTGGTATGACTCGGGGATGGCCATATTCATGATCAAGATAGATGATAAAGTACCATCCACGTTCAGTGAAGTTATAAAACTGTTTTGTTTTTCCTTATCATAGAAAAAAAAACACACGTTCTCAATGAGATGAGAACTGATGAAATTCTGTACATACCGTGCTTCCTGAAAATTGACAATTGCAGCTCAAGTGCATGAGAACATGAGATTGACCTCAAATGTATGTGTCTCATGCTCAGTGTGTGAGAGTTGGCTGATATGCATTATTGAGTGTACATAATTTGTGTACAACAGGGAAAAATCTTGGGACAACATATCGCTTTTGGTTTTTTCCCCACTTCCTTCACAGCTTACAGGTACCTATTTTCGGTGAAGTTTTCTGCTAAATTCATAGATTTTTAATACTTAGTTTAGTATATTTTTCATTATTTTATTTAATTATATCAGTGAGTTCACTACTTTTGTTGGAATTTTAAGGAAAAATAGCTTCAGCAAACATTAATTTTAACTGATGCAGCTTGGCTTTGTTTTAAAAAATGCAAATGAACTCTTGTTTTCAGTAGGCTATACATTGATGGGTTTTGAACTTGATTAAAACATCAACTTTCATAGTGATTATATAGGGAGGGAATTGAAATTAGCACTTAACTTCACTTCTGGTATAATTTACCTATACTAATTTCAACATTTGCTACCATTTGCTAACTTCAACTGCTGTGGTAACCTGCTGTGAACACTGAACGAATTTCGAAATGAAGTCATCAGTCCTGGAGGTTTCAGTCCTGAAAAATAATGCAGTCTGCATATTTTCTTATAGAGGATAGAGTGTCAGAAGTCAGATGCTAAGCTCTTGGCCTCAACGGCCTTCTGGTAGGAAAGTAGGGTATTACTTGGATGTGAAAGGGATGGAGAATTTGATCCAGGGGCTCTAATTTAGACTTGGAGTTCTTTACATACTGTAAATCTACGACCTGGGACCCATGACATAGTCAGAGGACTTGTGCTCAGAATTTTTTTTTCCTGAAAAATCCGTCTACCTCAGCATGTTTGAGCCTATGACCCTTGGATCCAGAACCAACTTTCTTTCTTAAACTTGCTGGCTATAAAATATTATTTCTCTTTACACAGTGTGTTAGAATATGCTTTGTAGCAAAACCTAATCTGTTGTTTTTGTTAACCAGCCATTTATACTTTCTATATAAAATCCACCAAAATCATTGTTTTTCTGTTTCTGTTCAGGCATCGTGCCCGGATGTATATCGAGGAAAGTTCAGAGTTGTGGACCATCCTGGTAAAGATCTGGGTAAGATGTTTGCTGATGAGGTGCGAGACATCTGCAAGAAGGCTCGGGAGGAAGGGAGGACAATTGCAGCTTATATAGCAGAGAGTCTGCAGAGCTGCGGAGGCCAAATCATTCCACCTGACAACTACTTTAGAAATGTTTTCAGGTATGCAAGTATATTGTGACCTGAATTTTGTGTCTCAAATGCAAAGAACATGTCAAATTCAGAAAGAGAAATATCACGGCACGATGAAAATGATGAGTATGTTTTTAAAAGAGGATTACTATTTTGTCTAGTTTGAAGGGTAGTTAGCTACCGGTATGTCTTTTACACGAACTTTAGATAAAGTTACCATATTTCTTGGAGTTAAAGCTGGGACCAATTGAATAACTAACTGCTTTCTGCCTGAAATACAACAACATACAGTAGTTGTTCTACATTATTAGGCCCTAAATCTTACGATGAACTGAATAAAAGAAACCAGATGAAAATATAACATAAACATAATCTAAAATAGAGGCACATTCATGGGTACTGTATAGTAATAAATTTAAGGGTAGCTCCACACAGTTTTTAATACCGCTATACTTCTGTGATGAATAAATTTTATTTAGGAGATATTTGCTTCCCTTTGAGAAGTCATAGAATTCTGAACAACTGTATTTCAAATTAACTATCACCAATAGTATTGCTTTCAAGCTGTTTATTTTCATTTCAGTTTAATCATGCCCAATTTAAAAAAAAAAAAAATGCTTGACTGCTGTATTTGTACTGGGAAGACTTCACACAAATTCCGCAATTGTAGAACTGCTTTAATAAGATATCTGTCTGTTTGCTGTTTGTACTCAACACATAACATAATACCGTACCAACTTAGCTTATCTGAATTAGGTTAACTATTTCTCATATGCACTATTGGTAGCATTGGTTAGAATCTGGTACTCATTCGATTCATCAATCATATAGTATGCCATGATCTCACAGCTGATAGAATATTGTGAAATACAATGTGAGAAAATAATTTTTTTTTTATATAATCTGCTAAATTTTATTCATGTAATAGTCTTAACAGGGGGTACGCCGTAGCGTAGTGGTTGAGGCGCTGCGCTACAAACCGGAAGGTCGCGGGTTCGATTCCCGATGAGGTCATTGAGATTTTTCAATTGGCCTAATCCTTCTGGTGGCACTATGGCCCTGGGGTCGACTCAGCCTCTAACAGAAATGAGTACCAGGAGCAATCCTGGGGGTAAAGGCGGCCGGTGCGTAAGGCTGACAACCTTACCACCTTCATGTGCCGAATGTCCAAAATCTGGGAGCCTCAACCTCCTGGAACCCTCTGGGCCTCCATGGCCTGTCCAGGGATCACTTTAATAGTCTTAACAAATCCCGCTTGTAATCTCTTGTGGGGTTACCTATGATGAAAGAGTGGTATAACTTTTATGGAAGAAAGGTCTATTTTACATTATTACTAAGCATCCCGACTCAACAAGCATTACGGTTTTGGAGTGTGTTTTCTCAAAACTTGTGAAGTGTAACATAGACCCTTATTTGTGGTTAAGTGTCAGTTTCTGAACCAAAATCATTATCGGCCAATCACTTGACTGTTAAGGGGCTGTCACACTGGATAGATCAAGCAACAGCGACTGACCGACTGACATAACGAACCTATAGACAGCAATGGTACCAGTCACATAGCATCGATCACCAGCGATCAACAACATTCAACTGGTCTGTGAAATCAAATCTGTCCGTTTTTCAAGCGACAGTCGATGGCAAATGGTGGCAGCACTCTGAAGCTTCGTACCCATCTGAATTTCAGAATTGATGCTGGAAGATTTAACTTACACAATAACGTCGTTTTAGACTCATATTTGAATGAAATAGAATTGCACGAATCATTTAAGGCACTTAAAACGATATCTTCTTATGTAATTTAATTTTAAAAATACAAATATACATCGAATTGTAGCACCTAGTGGTGGGCGATCGAACTACAACAAACAACAAACCTCTTCGCTCGGCCGACTGATGAAGCTTGAAGTAAACAGATGTAGCCTGAGATAGTAGGTATAACATTAACCCTACATCCCAGCACATCTAATGTGATATTGTGCAGGAGATAAGCAGACGTAGGCCTAATAGGTAATATACTTTACCTCTAATATATAGTGATGAGTAGACATAGTAAAATAACATAGGTACATATCCTATAATATTTCCGTTGATTGATGACGCTCGATGCAGTGTGACAAGGAACAGAAATTTAGTCGAGAACGCTTGATAGCAGTAGGTTGGTCTTGAACGATCGAAGCTCAGTGTGGCAGGCCACTTAAATTCAATTTAGTTTACATATCAAGCAATTAGAACACAGTGTTTCTATATACAGTTCATGTAAATATCAACTTCAGATGTTATAAAATTTTATTCAATGGTGACATAACTTTTGGCCTACATTATTTCTTTTTGTGGTCTCAAATTCTTGTATAAAAATTTGATTGATTGAGTGGTAACATTTTAGGTATGTGCGAGAGGCTGGGGGACTGTGCATTGCAGATGAGGTGCAGGTTGGTTTCGGAAGAGTTGGGAAACACTGGTGGGGATTTCAGCTGCAAGGTGAAGATGTTATCCCAGACATCGTGACTGTAGGCAAGCCCATGGGCAATGGGCACCCTGTGGCTGCCGTCATCACAACTCCTCAGATTGCCCAGAGTTTTAGAGACACTGGCATGGAATATTTCAATACAGTGAGTACCATGTAACCACTTCTTCGATTACCGGTATGTCTTTTTGCTTAAAGTTTACATCATCCAATTCAACTGACTAAAATGGGTGATTATCTGTGTACAGTGAATGCTGCTTAATGTAATCGCCGACAATGTTATCATTCGGGTAATGTTATCACTTTTATGAAGTCCTGTATGGATTAATACTGATACTTTGAAAAAATTCTGTTTATTGTGATCAAAGATTCGGTTTATGTTATCACATTTTCCTTTTTGCATCTTTATTTCCAGGTACTGTACATCATTTAAAATTTTGTTTTAGGGTTTGTTTCTAACTCAACTCTATTGTGTTGCACTGGAGGTAGCAATTCTGTTCCCAGCTCATAGGATGACCAGATCGAGAGTGGCATTACCTAACTTTCTCTTTTAAGCAATAAAACATGGTTTGCCTCAGAGTTAAGCTGCAGCTTTTGATTTGTGAAGACTTGAACAGACAGGCGTTAGACTTTTGCTATGTGGTGTTCACCACAGATAAGTATAGACTTCCAAAAATACTCGTAACTCGTAACTGAGTATGGAGTATTGGTTAATGGACTCCTAAAGGAAAGTAAAAACAATTAAAAACTTTATTATTGGTTGAAAAATAGCTGCTTGCAGTCTATTACTGTATGAGCGTATGAGTGGTTTAATGATTCACAGTTAGGCCTATGTATTATTTTATGAATAAATATTTTTTATTCTGTTCTGTAGTGTATTATATTATATATGAATATTTAAACTTCGTTTAATTTCTTTGGTTATTGTTATCAACTGGTTAATATTATCAGATTAGCTGCATCCCAAAGTGATCACAATAAGTAGCATGCACTGTGTATAAAAACTGGAATCACCCTCAACAACAACTGATTCTGACCGATATGTTCAAGATGTGACACTTGATGTAAGTACAGTACTATACAGTTTGCATCTTTTCTTAAGAAATTATATTTTCAATGATTTATAAAATTATTCAAATATTAGATCATTTGGATCAGGTCCAGTCCCAATTATTCCGGATAATTGGAGTTCTACTATAGTGCATTATGCAACAAGCCTATAAAGGCATTTATTATGATATGAGTATGTTGATGAAATTAGCAACTTGAGTTAATAATTTTCATTCGAGTATCTTATTTATCATTATAAACAAGTTGCATACGACTGTTTTTGCTTGACCATAATTAGTCTAAATGTTTAAATTTTGAGATTTTAGATTAACTCAAACCAATGGCAATGAGCCCACCATGACCTTTGCATCAGATGGTTGTCATAGTTCTTGTCTTCTACAAGAGATGGCAGCTCATGTCATTGGTCAAATCGAAGCTTCTTTTCGGTATTTTCTTGAAAAAATTTCATTTTGATAATGTGAAATGATTCATATTAGTAAAATATTAAAAGTAACACAACAGATATCGTAATATTTAGGAAGTTTATATAAAAATAATAATGAGATGGATTGTAACACACTAACTTCACTAGAATTGTCACTAACCCGGACTGCAGTTTCGAATGGCATCCTCATTCATCCTCAGCTAGACTCCATCTAGCTGAGGATGAATGAGTCTAGCTGAGGATGAATGAGGATGCCATTCGAAACTGCAGTACAGGTTAGTGACAATTCTAGTGAAGTTAGTGTGTTACAATCCATCTCATTATTTTTATATAACTAGGGACCGGATTTTTAGGTTTTTAAAAACACTGTTTTAGGTTTTCCATTAGGTGAAATAGTTTTTTTTAGGTTTTTTCCAAAATATCGTTTTCGGGTATAATAATTCTTTAATGAATTTGAATGTGCTACATAGGATTCAATACATAACACTTGTAAAGTTTAACTTAACAAAATTGACTTAAATTTGTGTAAACTTGCTTTAGGACAATATTATACAATTGAAGAAAGAAAGCATAAACAATCAAAAGAAGCAGTGAAAATAAGATTGCCTCACATTTCCTGGTTACAGTATATCACTAAATATCTCTCAAGATTCTCAACTGTGAAGTTCTTCCTGTTATCTCTTAGAATACATTTGAAGGCAGAAAATGTACTTTCAATCTCACATGACGTCAGCAGTGGTTGTTCGTACGAATATTTTAAAAGGAATACCCCGGTACTCTTACACTTCCTCTCTTGATACTGTCATCCTAGACGACATTGGATTGAACAAAACGCTGGTGCTATTAATTTTAACTCGACAAAAATTGTCTCTACGCAAAATATCGATTTATCAACTGACAAACAAAAAAGACAAAAAAAAGTAGCCTAAATTAGATATTTTAGGTTTTGTATCCCGTTTAGGTACATTTAGGTTTTGATACCCCATTTAGGTATTTTTAGGTGCCACAGAATTAATGTGGGTGAATCCTATGGACATGATTCGTAAAAGTGTGTAATCGCTTTTTGTTTTGGGAGTAAGGAAAAAAATAGGTAAAAACCTAAGAATCCGGTCCCTATATATAACACAACATAATTTATTTTATTTTAAATACAGGCTATTTATTATGCAGTTTTCAGCTGCTACTCTCAAGGTCTCAAGATCATTCTGTGCTCCATAATAATTGTTACCACATCAATGTCATAATGAAGATCAGTTTTGAAATGAGTATCATTATGATATTGTTACATCACAAGTAATAAGTGTTTTATAATATGATTGAAGAAAAAGATACTTTTGAGTCAATGTTTTTTGGCATAACTTTGGTACAATGTTCCGGTATATTATGCCCAATATAGCTCTCTGTTCAGTAGTAGGAAATCTTAGCCAAAATCAAACTTATTGATAGACATTCACTGTTATTGTCAGCTTGCATACCAGAGGAGAACTTAAAGATAATGTATAATATACAAGTAAAATAAAATAAGGAGCATTTAAATAAAAAAAAAATTATACAATTGTTGCAGTATGGAGGAAATCCAGTGTCTTGTGCAGTAGCCATTTCTGTGATAGATGTCTTAGAGCGACAGAAATTGCGAGAACATGCTACCAGGGTGGGAAATCATCTTCTCAATTCGCTGAGACAGCTTCAACAGAAACATCCTATGATTGGTGATGTGCGGGGAGTGGGGCTGTTCACTGGTGTCGAGCTGGTTAAGGATAGGGAGACGAGGACTCCGGCAACTGCTGAAGCCCAGCACATTGTGTCTAGGTAGTGTATTACAATCTCAGTCATCCAAACTATCAGTTATCTGAATGACCTTTCATATATTTTTATTTACTTATGTTTACCTTCTCTGGGTCCTTGTAAAACCGCATATTTACAGAGAAGCTACCATCGTATCACAGATCGAACAGTTGAGAGTCAGCACAAGTTAGGAAAATTACTTCCTAAACATTGTGATATTGTCTAATTTTTGTTTACGTGAAACTGCATGCAATTAAGAGGCAATGAACAAAGAAGATGAATTTCTGAAAAAAGTGCCAAATTCCACACAAATCCAGCTGGGAAGCTTTCAGAATGAATAATATAAGTTGCAAGCAAAAATGGCAGAAAAGAAAGACAAAAGAAATCCTCAAAACCACTGGATTCCTTATTGCTTTCAAAGAAAAGAAAGAAACCTGCTACATTTGCTGTTCTTGCACAATGGCATTGTACAAAGAAGTAGTTTTGTGTGGTACCATACATTGAAGCATTTTTAGCAGATCTGTTAATTATAGTAATACCATTTTATTCAAATATATTGTTATTTATTTTGAGATATGCATGGCTATTTCAACTGGGAGCAAGCTGGCAGTTTTTAAGAGCAGGTACTAGGGTGAATGTCCTCTCCACCTGCCTGCATGTTATTAAAGTCTCTGTATTAACTTATTTTCAGGATGAAAGAAGAATGCATCCTAATCAGCTCTGATGGACCAGACAGAAATGTGCTGAAACTGAAACCTCCTATGGTATTCAATCAGGAGAATGCAGATCACTTTGTGAAGATCCTGGATGAGGTCCTCACTGAGATGAACAGTGATGAGGTATAATGATTTCTGAGGATTCTAATTCTCAATAATAAAAATAATTGGCGAGTTTATCTACACCATATGGCATCTCTCGCATCCACATCTGCGTATCTTCCATGGGCTGTCTCACACAATCATTTCACAATAGTCATAGTCTTCCCCTTTTCTTTTGCCACGGAGGCTGCCAGTTATATAGTTCTAATGGCCACCTCTCAGGTGTCATTCTTCTAAGGTGACCATACCAACCTAGATGTCTTCCTTCAATTGAGTCAGTTATATTTACTGCTGTCACTTGCATCCGCTCTTGTATAGTTTTGTTTTTAATTTTCTGAAGTTTAGAGACACAGCAATTCCTTCTCCAATATTTCATTTCCATAGCTTTTAATTTATTTTCATTCCTCTTTGATACCTCCCACAACTCAGCACCATATAACACAATGCTTTCAACTAATGTTTTATGGATTCTTCTCTTTATATCTGAATGTATGGTACTGTTCCAAATTAAAGAATGTAATTGAAGCATTTACTTTTATAGGGGTCTAAGTGCCTAAACCATAATTTTTCAGCTGATAATTTTAAATGGATCTATGTACCCAGACCAATGCATTTCAGAAGGGTCCAAGGTCTAGGGAAAGCAATAAATTCCAAGTTTTAGCACTGGGTCTATCTCCGGCATGTCTTTCTGTGGGTCTATATCTTGTTTTCTACACAATCATGATTTTGGCACTTAGATCCTTATAAAAGTAAATGCTTCAATTGTCTTATGGCAACTCTTCCTTTTTGTAGTCTGTGTCTAATTTCCATCTCACTACTTCTTTCATATGATATCATTGTTCCTGGGTACTTATAAGTTTTACAGCACTTGATAATAGAAATGTCTTCAAATATTATGTCACTTCTAATTATGCCACTTATGTTAATTCTTCAATTAGCTAATACAGTGCCATTGAGAAGTCTCTTTGCACCACTTGTGCAGGCAAGGAATGGAACTCAGTTGGCAGAGCTAGCGCATGGTTGTAATGTTTTACTACAAGTGCCAATACACACAGAACAACACACCCTATGGGTCTGAAATGAATCAGGGGGGAGAAATACCAACCTTTGTGTGGGTGGTGAGCATAACCAGTACTACAGAGAGACTTCTTGATGGCTCTGTATATTCCTCTTACGCTAAATAGGTTCTGAGCCATCAAGGCATAATTTTGATTCCTGGATCCCAATATTTCTTTAAACTCTGAACTAAAAGCATAAGAATTTCATATGTTAAGAGCTCCAATTTATTATTACCTGGAGTAACATCTGGACCGCAACCTTGAAAGGACCTGTTATAAGAGAAATATTCTTTCCTGAGATCCAGCATCGACTCCAGTGCAAAATACTTTGTGCTCACTCAATTCCTATCCGGCCAGATGATTATTGATGCTTCTATGAATTCACATTCCTAACATTCATCCACAGCATCTTTAATAAGCCTTCATTATAATGTTCAGCCTGTTGTAAATTGTATGTAATTGTTAAACTATAACCTTAATATGCTATGGACAATAGTGTTCTTTTCTGCTGCTGGAAATTCAACCATATCATCACATACTAAATGTGCTCTGAGATGTATGTATGTGTGCTTGCTTACTCATCTGAGACCCTTTGACCTAGAGTCTGAAATGTTCACTTCCTGGCGAGTGTTTATTTCAAATTTCATCCTGATAGCACAGTTGGTTTGTTCAAAATTTAATTTTAAATTTTGGTAGGTTATTTGCTGTGCTTTATGTAGTCCTGTACAGTCGCGATATGGACTGCATACAACTCATTCTTGCGGTGATGGTATAGATTGCATATAACATACTCTACCTCACATTTCTCTTTGAATGGTTAAACAACTTCTAGGGATGGTTTAAACACAGAAATTTCGCATACTTCTATATTAAAAATTACACTTTTGTTTTACCTCTCATGCGAGTTATGAGAATATTCTCCTGTTTTCTTACATATTTAACTTTCATATTATATGTAAAATATCCACCTTATGCCCCCCAATGAAAGATTTATAGAAACATTTGATTTCATTCTTGATCCACAATTTTTTTAACTTGTTTTAGTGTTGTCTTTGCTGTGATAGTCTTGAGTTTTTGTTTTTAGTTGAACATAATTAGGTATTATATTCAAGTTTTTACATCTTTTGTTGATCTTGATGTTGGCTATGGTTTTTAATAATTTATTTTTCGTGTTTGTAGGTAAATTTATTCAGTAACTTTTCTTCGTAAGCTCTTTCAGTATTAATGAATTTCATTAATACTCCCAATTCAAGATCTTGAATTGGGGGTATAAGGTAGATATTTTAAATATGAAATAATATCACCCTTAATTGAAAATTAAATTCATTAATACTTTAACTTTCACGCCATCAATACCAAAGTAATTTCATGCGATATCGCTTTCAGGGCAAAATGGAAGCTGCTTCTCCTCATACAAAAAAGGTGACTGACGGTTATGAAAACTACCCTAATGAGAAGAAGATTAAACTTGATGATCGTCAGTCAGAGAAGATCATCAGGGTTTGATGTATATTCATAATTCAACACATGTGATCTGAGAAATTATTTTATACCACATACAAATGCTCTTCAGCGTGCACATTTTTTAAGTATGGACATCTCACTCGTGTAAGTTATCAACAAAGAAATACCTTCATGGTGTTTAAGGGTTGCCAAGATATATAGGCCTACTTTTAACTCCATATATTAAAAAGTTTTTAATTAATGAAATCCTATGTCTTTAGCTGTTTCAGTGATCATTAAAATATTTTAAATATATTAATATTGACTTTTCAGTGTTCGAGATACATGTTCGTTTTTACAAAAAATTAGCTGTTGCTGAAATACTGGTAATATAATTCTTTTGAAAACAATGAAATGATCTCTCCAATGTGCACAATTAATTGTCTACATCTAGTATTACATGATAATTATTATTATTGTAACTATATCTGTTACATTTTTTACAATTATGATTTTGTTTTGTTAAGTTCCAATTAACAGTAGATCAAACAACTGCAAAATGCCGGCCAATGATATCAAGTCCTTGAGTTGCTTACATGCTCCTGCATTTTACACATTAAACGAATCTGAATTAAAAGTTGACTGTTATGAATAGACCTGGGAGTTTAGGCTCTGAAAAAATTAGTTTTATGCACCTAAAATAGGCTTTCAAAACAAGTAAATAGGCTTTTAAAAGAGAAAATAGGCACTTAAAATAAGCTTAAAAAATGTGTAAACAGAGAGAAAATAGACTTTAAAATACTACAATATGCTCTTCAACTGTAACATGATCTTTTTTTACTGTAAAAAACGTGGTATATCTATTCTAAACAGAAATAATTTCAAAATTAAGACAGAATTAAAAATACATTTATCAAAAACAGTTTTGGATTGTATGAAAAATTGACACAGTACGTCCCTTTTTACTATATCTACTACTTGTTGTTTTGAGTGAATCCTCCCCGTAAGTCAGCGTTCCATTGGTGACAATTGTTTGGGAAAATCAAGTTTCTGTGAAAAACCCACCCTCTGCTGCTCTGCCTTTCATTCAGGGATGTCC
Source organism: Ectobius pallidus (assembly GCA_964059195.1). NCBI lineage: Eukaryota > Metazoa > Arthropoda > Insecta > Blattodea > Ectobiidae > Ectobius > Ectobius pallidus. Next base: position 141,078,271 of record CAXKWD010000008.1, read on the forward strand.
ATTAGATGATTGTAAAAGTTACCGGAGTTGAATTTTATTTTAAATTTACAAAATAGGCATTTTAGGCACTAAAATAGTAAAAATAGGCTCCAAAGGTCCAAATAGGCATTTTAGGGCACTATAAAACTCTATAAATATAAGTGATATATCATGAAATGTCAATATATTTAAAATTTTACATGTTATTTCATAAGGAACAAAATAGGCATTTGCCTTAAAATCCCAGGTCTAACTCATGGATGCCAATTTGTTATCCATTCCATATCAGAGTTTCAGTACATTTAAACAAATGTTTGTTACACTTAACCGCAGCACACATCGTGCTTGTAGACAATGTACTCCATAGTAAAGTTAGTGCTTATAATAGTAAAAGGTTCTTAACATTTAATGAAAATCATTAATATATAAGAAAAGAACAATGTTAAATCTAATCTAATGTTAGATATACATTCATGAAACCACAGAATAGTTGATCAATATTGCTTCTGTTCAACATTTTTGAATATGTCTATTTTATATTTATTTCACTATATTTATTTCAGTTATATTTTTTCAATGTTTACTATCATGAATGGAGTGGATTAAAAAGTTCTGGTTCTCTGTTGTAAAATCAAATAAGCATCACAACTGGGCAGTAGTGTATACCCCTAATAATAGAATTCATATTTATATAATCCTCTAATACCCTTAAATTATGACTTTGTTTATTCTGTTATGAAGATTTTCTTACCTTATCTTTCTATTTATGAAAATAGATGTTGTTTTGGTGCCTTCCTGAAGGAAGGTTTTTCGAAAGAGAGTAAGTGCATTAAACGTACAACAATACTTGTAAAATAGAATGACAACTGATACCATAAGCTCAACTTTTGATGCATCTGCATTATCTTCAGGGCATCTTCACATATATGTATTAATAATTTTTAAAAATCTGGTAGACAATGCAAGTGATCCATAAGACATAATTTAATCGTTAGAGCCAGTCTGATGTGCTACACAGAAGATTTATACACACTGCTGAGGTGGTAAGGCATTCCAGGAACACATTGAGCAAGCCAGTCTCTTATATATCTCAGTCATGTATTGACAGATCTTAAAACTGTTTGCAAAAGAATGAAATGAATCTTATATCTTCAGACCAGGATACAGATTTTTTGTTTTGTTTGATGACTGCTAGCAATAGAGAAGACATTCTCACTTTAAATCTGCAAACCAGTTGTTCAGACTGCAACCAATGACTACCCTTTTCAATGGATATAAGAGAGCAGTAAATTCTTGCAAACAAGGTCTACCTCAGTGGCATAGATCCAGGGATCCGGACCTCCCCCAAAATCAAAACCTAAAATTTTATTCAAGTTATTTAAGCTCTATTTTGTCAAATATCTAATTGTTTTATTTAATAATAAAATACTGAACTTGTAAATGTAGGCCTATTATTTCCACTGTTCCATGTGTTATTAAACTTTTCTTATAAATAGGAATAAGTTTTATAACTTAGGTAACGATTTATTTTTAAGTTAGCATGTCTTAGAGTATAGTAAGCAAATTTGCTAACTAGTTTTTCAGTGCTAAAATAGTGTGAAATATGATTTTCATTAATTCGATATTTAAAAATTTTCTAGGGGGGGGGGGGCGAGCCCCCAAACCCCTCTTCACTTTCGACCCTCCCCAGAATTATTTTCTGATTATGCCATTGGTCTACCTTCCATAAATCCTCCCCTACTCATCTCATCTTAGAGAGAAACACTTCATAGAAAAAAACTGAAGGGTGACCAAAGAATAATAGAAAGCAACAAACTACCAAAACAAACCACATGCAGGTCATATTGAAATTACTTTTGAAAGTTTCATAACTTTTAAACTAACAGATTTAAAAAAAACAAAAACAAAAAAACAATAATTTACAATGCTGAAATAAAAACCTGCGCATAGCATTTAAATACTGGCACAGGGTAAACCCAAAGGAGATTTCTTGGTATTTAGATGTCTGGCTTGAGAGGTTCAAGTTGTTTTACACATGAAAATTAAGATGCCCTGTAGGTGATGCTGATGCATCAAAAGACTTAAGCTTTCGTTGAGCTGGTGGTACCACTTGTCCATTTTATTTTAATGATTGAGCATGAGGGCACCATACAACAGGTACTGTAATACTTACAAACCGGTTGTCCCACTTTTGTTTTGTTCATCTATGAGACTTTTACCTCAATTATCTTAGAAATGAGTTCCCCAGAAATTTAAATAAGTCTAGCAGCTCTAAAATCTATAAAACTATTATCTTTAAAGTACAAAATATATTTTTCATAAGCACATAAAGAATATTTTATTAGATATTGTTGATAATATTCAAGACTTTATTTTTTATGTCAGTATTAATCTATCAATTCAAAAAGTTTTAAAATAAATTATTCAATAATAATGGTTGTATTAAGATATGGAAATATAATTTTATTCCAAAATATATTTATATAAAAAATGAAATTGTTTACAAAACTTGTCACATTGAAAAAAATAATAAATGTGATTAACATTTTACTATATTTTTATATCTGTCAGGATGTTCCCTGAAATTATCAATGGTTCCTCTGATTTGCCTTCCATACCTTCCTGTTATATTTCCAGTCAGAATACATTATAACTAGGGGGCGGATTTCTATGACATGTCATATTTTTCACCTTTGCATTATTTTAGGTTTACGACTAATTGAAACCTGATTCCAAGTATCCTGGTGAAAATGGAACGGCTTTTATTGTGCATATAACTGCATATTTAGGACATTTCAACTATTGTAGCATATTTAGTATGAATATGCATATTTAGGTCATATTTTTGGCATATTTGTGTGCATATTAAAGAAATTTTGAAGTTTCAATTCATATTTTGTAAATTTTGCATTATAATGATATTTTTTGAGAATTTACAGGTATTTTAAATAATTAACATTATATTTCAATAAAATGAATTGTAATGGAACTTAAAAAAATATATACAGAATGTGTAAGTGGTAAAGTCATATTTTAAATTTTATTGGTCATATTTTAATGTTTTTTAGGTCATAAATGCATGCATATATCCTATTTTTAGGTCATAGAAATCCGCCCCTAATTATAACAATTGAGAGTCAGAAAACTTTCCATACCTACTTTACAACCTACCTCTACATAACTAAATGTCTTTATAAAATAACTTCATCTATATTACAGGAGATATGTGACTTGAGGAGGCTTTCCCAATGTTGAAAATGAGAATAATACAAATCTTTTCCCATTTAGCTCACTTCTTTCATAAGATGGCAGCAGAGAACGTTTCCAAAAGCTCGGAATTGATCCTCCTTGAAATTGGAAACCATTATCTATGCAGAAGATATTAACAAAATCTAAGGTGTTATTGCAGGTGATGAATATGTGTAAGATACAAAGGTTACAAATGATGAACCACATAAAATCATGAGGAATGGCTTTCACCACAATATAACGATATTGCATTACCAGGGCAGGGGCGGATCCAGAGAGACATTTTGGGGGGGAACCAAAGTAGAGAGGGAAGTTTTTACTCATAAAAATTAATTAATCCCAGTATACAGTTGAAATCAAAATGAACAATTCGGCAATTTATTACAAATGTATTTCAAAATAATGAATGTCGTTGCTTTAATTTAAGTATTTGGGTTATGTTGTCTTTACAAAATTCATTAGAAGGCTGACCATTTGCATAATCTGTGCTTAATGTTACAAATTTTGGGGGAGGAAATTTCCCCCATTTCCTCCCCCGTGGATCCGCCCCTGTACCAGGGTGCAATATTTCCAGTCGCCGAATCATCATTGGCAACCTGAATTCTGAGGCAGGCTATAAAGATTTGATTTTGAAAACCTATTTTATTTACTTTTAGTATTTTGGTCTCCACAACAAAACCCAAATTTAATAGTAGATATTGCTATAGGCAGTCACTTCTGATATAAAGAAGTTGACTGAATATTTGTATTTATTCGGGACTGTTCGGAAATATCTGGAAGTTGATTTAAGATGAATTTCCCAAGCAACATTCATTGGTTTTGGTTCCCTTTGTTTTTTTAGCCAGTTTTAGCCTAACTTTGCTATACTTGATCCAAGATGTGTACGAAGCAAAAGTAAACAACTGACTTGCCTTGACTAACCGTGTCCTGTTGATTCATTGGTTAATCACACCAGCACATACTTCACGATAGTGCAACAAGCTCAGCCAGATGTTTACTTCTATTCCGTATAATTATTTATATCTTATGTAATTGTGAAAATATAAGTTCTGTTAAGCGAGTTGATTGCTTTTGCATTTATATTATAGGCTTACACGTTTTACTATATATATATATATACCGTATATTTTTTTTTATAAATTACAAATTATTTTTATTACAAATTACAAATTAGAAAATACAAATTAATTTTCCAAAATTATTACAAATACAAATATAAATAATATAAACACAATTAGTACAATTTCAAAAGAGTATTATTTGCCCCGCATGTGCATAGCTCATGTTCGGGGTCAGTTGAGTCATACTAAAATTATATTTTGAACATTTTATATATATATACCGTATATATAGCAAACAAGATTTAATTTGTTTTTATCGTTGCCTTGGAAAATTTGTTGATTCTGAAGAAAAACAAGTGACATAGGTTATTAAATACAAGACATATTTTATAACATAATTTTTTTAATTCGTTGTATTTTTCATTTACATAATGTGTGATGAAGTAAGCTAAACCATATATTGTACGTAAAAGTAATAGGCATTGCCTCATAATTTGTATTATAGAAGAAATTTGCGAGCCAGCCTTCAGAATTTACATCACCAATAAAAAAACGTGCGAGAAAAAGGTTTGTCCAGTGGCGAGAAGATACAGATTGTAAATATATACAAAACATTGGGAATCCAACCTGGGACCCTTGGCGCTTAATCTAACCAAGAAAGTTCAATTGACTTTACTGTATGGAATCGACTAAACAGTTCCAAAAATGAACTCTTGTGAACTGTGCTTTGTACCTTCACATTCTGTTGTTTACTTTTGCTCCGTACATCTTGGATCAAGTATAGTACTTTGTGTTTGGTTGATGTTTGTTACAGCTGTTAAAGCTTTACGTTCAGTGACTTTTCAAATTTTTTTTTTTAGTTATTTTATTTATTTATTTATTTAAATTAGATTTACAAACTTATGTATAAATACAAATACAAATACAAATACAAAAATACACAAATAAACAAAAAAAATGTTTTGTTTGTTTTAACAGTTCATTACAAATTAGTTGGTCACGTGCAAAAAAAATACAAACTAGCATTTTTATTTTATTATTATTATTTTTTAGTTAGAGCTTGATGGTTTTTATTTATATATTTATTATTGATTTTTGCACACACTAAAAACATAATATTCTTATTAACCTGGTATTATAAGAACAAATAGGTGAGGGGTAGTTTTCCATAATTCCCAAAAGGTTATAGGCCCAATGCTATATCATAATAATAATGGCAACTAAAATTCTTGGTTTGGCTACTGTCTCCAGATTTGAAATTTCTTGCCCTGGCATTACTACTATCTGAGAAAACATTTTGGAACTCCTTCAGAATAGAGTAGGCCTAGCCAGGAAACAGTGAGGTATGCTCAACTATTAGCGACCATGCTCTTCCGAGTCACGAAAACCAAGAGGAATGATTGCTGCAAGGGTAAAATTTCCTGTCACAGAAGAGATTCGATGTGAGACATAATAAACCCCGCGCTATTCAGTATATTGCTCCTAAACTATTATAACTGTTCCTAACCTAACATAGCCTAACCTGTCACTGACCTAGAATTTAACTACAACTACTTACCTTAATGTAGAAGCTTTTTTTACCCTTCCACACCTTTCATAAAACATTGTTTCATGGCACGAACCCCGTGCTTTTCAGAATACTGATGCTAAACTAACATAACTGTTCCTGACCTAACATAACCTAGAATTTAGCTGCCATTATTTACCTCAATGCAGAAAATTTTTTACCCTTCCACACCTTTCTTAAACATTGTTACAAGCGTCGTTTATCTGCCGAATTCAATAGGCATGTAGTCATGTTTGTAATATTGGCAACATTGTAGACTTGGTCCCACTTGGTACTGCTTAGCTGAGATTCGGTCACCTTATTCTCAAGTTTAGTGAGCATTTTATTACACTAAAACTAAATTAAAAACTACATTAAACTCCGTGGCTCTACATCCCTTGTGGACTAGGCATTCCATCTGACTGATCATCTACCATAGGCAGATGGCAGGATTTGGAACATGTGGTCAGCTCGCAGACCCCCATGGGCTGTTATTGACTCCTTTTCATTGTTTTATCAAATTGCTCGTCCATCGGTTCACAAGACTGAGTGCACCCTGTCCCAGACGTTCCTACCTCATAAAAATTCGAGGAGATATGGGGATCGAACCCAGACCTGCAGGTCCTTAGTCAGCAGTGCTAACCACCAGATCATGTAGGTGGTAATTGTATGACACCAGTTTGTGATAATTCTAATTGAATCTAATCCTTTCCACTGGTGGTGGTTTACTTTACTGAAGACGAATTTAGTTATGCTTATTTTTCTATAGAAGATAGTGATACAGGTGATGAGCCCTCACCTCTGTGTTCAGCTGGAGGAAGCTATGGTATTGGATGTGAAAGGGATTTTGGTCTAAAGGCTCTAATTTCGGCTTGAATTCTTTTAACATGCCATAAGTTTCTATCTTCCTACACGTAGTGGCACACGTTCGCAGCACAACTCTGTTATCAATTCCTTGTCATCATACAACCTCATACACTCACTCACTCACTCACTCACTCACCATAGCCACAGCCTGTTCTTGGAATTCCTTGTCACAAAATATCAGGGGTAGTTGCCCCTGGGGTAGTTTACACTCTTTCAAATCTGCACTTATTAAACAATTATTGCCCATTGAACAGAACTAGCTCTTTGTAGTCACTCCATCTCTCATTGTACATAGCATTACTTAATCTTCTTATAACTTACTTATAACTGCCTATAACTTGACTTCATAAACTTAAAAGCTTCATTATAACTTAATTTGACATTTTCCTTGTTTTGCTTGTAACATTATTTTTTCTTTAATGAAACTTATGCTTTTTACTTAATTATTATGATTATCCTTAACCAAAGTGAGCATTCACACTAAAGTAGCATAGCATGCAAATCGCATTGCCTGGATGCAGGCTGCACATCGAGTTGCATGGTTCACAGTTTTGCATTCATACCGAAGTAGCGAATGCGATCTGCAGTTTAACGTAAATTATATATTTTCACTTGAACTAGAGAAACCAGTTTAAAATAATGTAATTTACCTAAAGAGAATATAGTTTCAGCAATTTTAATACAGGCTACTAGTTTCGATTGCCACATCGTATAGCCTACATATGTACAAATTGTAGCTCTCTTTCCAGCAGTTTTCATGACATCTTTACCATAATCTACTGCTACACAAGTGAATATGTGTTGAATTTTCTTAACAATTAGAAAACAGCTGAAAAAGCAATTGTACGCATGTGTCATCCCGAGTAGCGTCGCATGAAATAAGTCCAGATCTATCTGAAGAAATGGATATCGCACTTTGCAAGATTCATTATTGCCACGCTACTTCGGTATGAAGACTTGAACTTGCTTAATTGGGATTTAAAATGAGTAGCGCACAACCTGCATCAACTATTGCGACTTGCTTGCTATGCTACTTCGGTGTGAATGCTCCCAAAGTCTTGGTATTAGTATCTTATCCATTACTTTGTTATTAATGTAAATTTATGTTGTATATATCTTTTAACCTGGTTGAGTGAGAGAGAAGGCCTTATGGCCTTAACTCTGACAGACAAGATAAATCATTCACTGTTACCAAATCAGCACATGACCCAGAGTTTCCTTTCTGCAGGATTTTGTTCCAGAGATACTCGGAAATACATTAAGATCTAATATTGCAGAACTTTTCAGGAAGACAGGGGATTGTGAAGTATTTGAGGAGGTGGCATGCCAGTAAAGGAGGGTTCCATCAGACCTGTAAATATTGTGATCAACAGGGAAAAGAACTGTGGATTGGTAGTTCACCTGATGGTGCATTTTTAGGATGGAACCATGCAAAGGAGATAGCATGGAAAAGAAACTTTATTATTGTCAATACTTGAAGGAAAAGCATGAGATCCGGGATTGTAACGTGATTGGGACAAGAGGAACAATTTCGAAATTTTGTGTCAGTTTTTTCCAGCTTTTTTGTACAAATTCTTCAGGGACATTACAGGAATTGGCTTAAACATTCTTCAGGACTCTCTCCATTATTTTGTATTCTAAAATTTTAAATAAATAGAAAGGAAGTCCTTTATTGATAGTTTCATTATAAAAATGTAATATAAAAAAATGTAAAATAATATTGAAATTTAAGTAAAATAATCTAAAAAAAAAATTGACACCCTTAATTTATGGCAGCTATCCTGTAAGGATTTCCTCCTACATCCTGAAAAATCCTTTGACCCTCAATCAGGTTGAGCCTATGACCTTCGGATGCAGAGGCAAGCATGTTATCTCTCCAAAACTAGGGCCAAGATTGTGATATTAATATCCTTTCATTTCATTTTAATTGATTCAGTATGAGTTTGTGAATCATGGGACTGGGAAGTTTTTCCATGAATTAAATTTGTGCAATCTATTGTTAAACTTAAAATTCAGTAAAAAATAAAAAATAAATGCTTGCTGGTTGGTATTCCTAAAAAATATATTAAATAATTCAAACATACGAGACCAATATCAGTAGGTAACAATATTTTACATGCAAAATTAGTCATTTTATATATAAAATAGAATCATTAATGAAGCTATATCATATGCACAGATTTCAGGGGACGGTCCATTATTTGAGTAAAATGTTCCTTGTCACCTATTTTTTCATGGGAAGTTAATTGTCCTTTATTTCAAAAGGTTATTTTTCTTCCAACTGTATCCATGTTTAAACGAAGCTACCAAACAGAGGAACTGTGTAGTGCTTCCCATTCTACGCCTTTAGACCACTTTGCTTCCCATTTTATGTCAATGATTGTTGGGTTTGGTGAAGGTCTTATGTTTAACATTAGTACTGAACAGGCCAAAAAGCATCTGACAAAAAGATTTAAAAAAAAAATTGTGTATTTTATTAAGGATGTTGCAGGAAGAAGATTTCATCTGTGGCTTAAGAACAGTAAAAATAAATTATAAAAAATGTAACATATAGTTTTCGATAATACATGATGTTCACAGATTTGAATTGCAGCATACTTCAGAGCTGGATCATAAGATTAATACAGCAAATTAACTTCTTTATGTGCTTTGTAAATTATTAAGTGCCAGAATGGTACTTTATGAGACTGTGTGGGGGACGGGAAAATGTGTCTGTATGTCTGTCCGTCCGTGTGTCGGTATGCACGATAACTCAAATACGCCTTATCAAATTTTTATGAAACTTGGTGTACGCATTTATAACATCCATGGGAAGAAGCCTATTGATATTGGACCAAATTGGTTGACCGGTACCGGAATAATGCCCAATATAATGGATATTTCATGGTAATATATTAGAAAGAATTTATAAAATGCAAATCATTTCTCATGACAACATATTGTTTTAGAGTGTTCATATATGGCTTTGGAAGTTGCAATACAGTTAGCTTTGACAAATAACACTACCCACATATTCCTTCACATATGCTTATCAAACTAGACCTCTGTGCTTTCTGAAGCTCTGCTTAATGAATCAATCTGGAGGTTAACTCTGAAATCAATAAAAAAAAATAACTTATCTTCTGCATATCATAATTACAATTATCACTGATTAAAGAAAAGCATTCTGGCACTTTGTTACATCAGTTTACCTGTTTTAGTAATTATACATTTATAAAACTTTCTAGCCTGGATTATCAACATGTATTTGATCTCCAAGCTCAAACACTATTGTCAGTATAATTTGAATATAATTTTACTTAATCATGTTGCAGCTTTACGATCATGTTCCTTATTTTCACCTTTAACACCTGGGATCCCTGCATATGCATAAAAATAAGAGCATATAAAATTTATGGCTTGGCTACTGCCTTCAGACTTATATGAACTTATGATTCTTTTAAAGAGTTGTTTAACTTTCCCATCTGTTGTTTGTTGCAGAGGTACTTGGTTCTCAACAGGTACAACATCCCAAGGAGATCGTATTTATGGTAAGTAGCAGAGAGCTAAGATGCCTATTCTCATTTACTTCCTAGAAGCCCTTTAAAATACGTACTACATTTACCTGCAACTGAATCCATTCCCCTCTCTAGATAGCCATGTCAACGCAGACTGTCTGCAAGGAATTTCTATCCGATCCTCTGCAGATGGAGGAATGTATCTGATTCAGGTCTACTGTATTTTCTCCATTACTGCATAATGGACACACCCCAACTTTTTGGGCTAAAAATTTTTTTAAAAAATCCCCACATAATAGTTCTCATTTTTAACAAAAAATTGTTTTAATAATATTTGAAGATGTAAGATTGGATAGCCTGCTTATCTCAAGTTTTAAAATAACAGTGCAGGGAAACAGTAATTGTGATTAATTCTTATTAATGGAAAAAATATATTCAGAGATTGTAGATTAATATCAAAGTATTCTTTGGACCTCTGAAATAGACATTTGTGTTGATAAACGCTTGTTTGGTCAATGGATAAGAACCGATCGAAATATTCAAGTTATACAGCAACTTTAAAGCTGAAGAATGCAGTAACAGAGTTGCTGCCTGAGTATAACGTGCAAGTTTTGTCTGTTTATGTAGCTGTTACTTGTCAATAGTCATATGTATGATACAATCAATATATAAATTACTAGACCTGGGATTTTAAGGCAAATGCCTACTTTGTTCTTTATGAAATAGCATGAAGATTTTTAAATATGTGGATGTTTCATGACAAATCACTTATATTTGTAGAGTTTTACAGTGCCCTAAAATGCCTATTTGGAACTTTAGAGCCTATTTTACTATTTTAGTGTCTAAAATGCCTATTTTGTACATTTAAAATAAAATTCTACTTCTGTAATGTTTACAATCTTATAATGGACATCCCTCAATGAAAAGCAGAACAGCAGAGGTGGGTTTTTCACAGAAACTTGATTATTCCAAACAATTGTCGCTAAAGGAATGCTGACCGATGGGGGAGGGGGAGGATTAAGGAGAAATGACTACTGTGTCAAATCACCAGTGAAAGAACATCTGTTTAGTGATTATAGTTCGTGATGCCTAATTTTGCAGTTAATTCTGTTAAGAATAGGTAGACCACGTTCCTTGCTGTAAAAAGAAAGACCATGTTACAATTTAAAGTTTATTTTCTATCTATTTACACATTTTTAAAGCATATTTTAAGTGCCTATTTTCTATTTTAAAAGCCTATTTACTTGTTTTTAAAGCCTATTTTAGGTGCCTAAAACTAATTTTTTTAGAGCCTAAAATCCCAGATCTATACATTACGTATGGCCACTATATGGATACATGTTATTGGTCGTTAACTGAATCTCTTTTAATACCTGTTTTTCACTAATTTGTTCCCACTCTTATAAAAGATGCACTAGTTTTTTGCTATAAAAATCTGGGGGGGGGGGGAAGTGAGTCTATAACATGGGTGAATATGATAATTCAGTTACAATAATGTGGTCCAAAGCAGATAACTTCCCTGATGGGGTGTTCTGCTGTTTAGAAGGGGCGTGAGGAGGTATATTGCTTCGGTAATGGAAGAGGTGGTGAGGGGCACCAGGACAGGTGGCTAGACAGATTCCTATTGGTTGCCGGCTTGTTTACATGCATAGTGGTCACATTCCTATCAGGGAATTCTTTGCTTTGGACAACAGTAACGCTAGCGAAAGTCCTGGTGTTTGTGTCCATACACTTCCTCCTCATTTGTTCTTTCATCTTATCCATCAATTTAAATCAAAGAATTATACACTATAATATTAATGTACGGTTTGACTAACATATGAATAAATATTCTTTTACACCATAATTTATGGTGGCTAAAAATGAAGAATACAACACTTTATAACCACAGAATAAACACAGCGACTGTTTAAAATGGTTAGTCACACAAACAGCCATATATGTAACCAAGTTAGCCAATTGCACAAAAAATCTCAATATACTCCTGAACTTTCCATGTAAACAGCGTTTTGAGTTGGAATCTGATTCAGATAGATTTCAATCCTGAATCTAAAGTGGGTAATTGTAATTTAATAACAGTGGTGAATTCTCTGATACGCTACATATACGGGTGGTGTGCTAAAATCAATATTTTGTCTTAAATTAGTCCATTCATAAAATTAATGGAGAGGAAATTAAAAGGAAAATAGAAATTGCATGTGAAATTACAGAAGGTCTATGAGAAATAAAACTTTATTATCTACAGTAAATATTAAAAACAATCAGTATCAGACATTACTTAGATAAAATAATCTCACATGGGGTACCAGTACTTTAATATCATGGAATATGTAATAAAAATATAATTTATTTATTTAACATATCACATCTTGAACAGAAACCTCAATTACAGGTCCAAAAAATAAAAATAAAATAAATAATAATAATTTTCATGTCTTACCTAAGGGCTAACATTTAACTACAATCATTCCCCATATAACAAATAAAATTACTTCTTACAGTCTATGCTTTGGAAATTTCAATATTCAAATTCAGGCACCCATTTTCAACAAATTTCTTCATCATACCTTCTTCAAGCTGAGGACAGTTGTAACCATTCATGATAGACTGGAAATCTTCTGCAAAAGATCTCACACTGTGTGTGTAGATTATATTATCAATGCCACTCGGAGATTTGAATGTGAGGACACACTTGAACTTTGCAGCTTGGGCACGAGTACCAACTAACATAATAACAAAATACCACTTGTCTTCTTGCTTTTGTTTGTAATATAAGAAAATCTCTCCAAAAGCAAATATTACTCTCTCTCGGGTACAGTTGGCAGAGGAAACAAAACTGGATTTTGTGATGCGAATATGACCCGAACTGGCAGAACTGGCATGTCTCTGAAATTCTGCCATAGAACCTCTCCACCTACAATTAACTCCCGGGAACTTATTCATGGGACACTGATGTTCTCCAAGAGGGCAAAGAGCTTCATGCTCCTTTATCATTTTCAAAGACAAAGTTACTGAACACCCTATAGAATAGTTGACACATGCAGACTTCATTGCTCCAATGATGCTTTCCATAAGTAAATTTCTCACTGGCCGCAAGTTGTTTCTACACACGGGGCATTCTTTGAGGTGAGGTGTACAGCAGGCCCCAATGTTGTGACCATTGCTGCACATTGTGATTGGTGGAGTCAGGAAATTTATACAAACTGGACACTCCAGTTCCTTCAGTAAACCTCGGGACAGTGTTATCATCTTCAGTCTCTTCTGACCTTCAGAACTTTTCTGAAACAAGAAGTTATTTTTATTGATTTACAGTAGAACTTCAATTATCTGAATTGATTGGGAATGAATCCGATCCGGTTTCAAACCTTTCACTTTATCAAGTCATATTATTTGTAAATATCGTAACAGTGCAGAGATAAATTGAATGGCCAAAAACCGTTTTAGTGTGTCTGATCAGCATTCAAGATGTAAGAAAAATTACCATGCCTATGCTACCGGAGTTTCTAAGTTCTTTCTGTTGGAATTCTGTACATTATTTGCTGGTTTTGTGAATACATATATATATATTTTTTAATTCATTTATGTTTTTTGTTTTTTTCCAGCTCTTAATTTTCAGTCAATACGTCTCGTATTATTAAGGTTATATGTGAGCCCTGATTGATTTTATTGAAAGAGGCAAACATCTTACATATCGGTTTGAGTTTATTATGAAAATTCAGGAGAAAAAACAATTTTATAAATTCAATTTAGTCGCTTAACACCCAGAAGGTGCCAAGCACTAGTTTATTGTGCATTACTTTCCAATGTGTACTTCCAGGTAACTTTCCTTTTCATTATTTATCTAGCATTAAGTCTCTACTGATCAATTAAAAGGCTTTCATCTTTAATATACACATTGTATCATATCAGCAGTGCCCACGATCATTTACTCAACTTCTATATGTTTTATTAAATAATTTTTTACAGAAAAATAATTAACATATTTATTAACACTGACATCGTTTTTACATAAATTGCATGAATTGCATTATTGTATTTTATCGTCAATATTTTGATCTAGACAAGTCAGAGGGTTTAGAAGTTTGAAATTTATTAATTTCATTGTTCATTCACAATTTTTCTGATTTTTTTTCTTTCTTCTTTTTTCTTTTGGTGCCAGTGTTTAGTAGGCTAAAATTTCTTCTTCGTATCACTGGTGGAATGTGTGTTAGGGGAAGGACATTCAGACAGACAAGCCATCTTCCTTTCCCACCAGTCATAACAGCATTAGCTGTATACCTTAGTTAATGCAATGTGACTCCCTTAAAGACTGGCATATGATTGAAACATCACCCCTTCAAATGACAATATTTTGGCAGTGGACTCATCCAAACTAGTGATCATCTTTCTGAGTAGGTTCAGGTAGAACAAAAATTAAAGCCAAATCTGCATAAATATTTAAACTTGAGTGAATTCTTGTTTTCTAGAATACAGATTAATCTTTCTTTCCTTTAAAAAGTTGGATTTTCTCAGAACCTTTTCCATTTTAAGATCTTTTTGTGCTCGCCTTAAATGCTAGAGCAAACATTCTAAATTGCAGTTCTTGAGTGAGTCATAGTAAGTCTTAATTCTAGTTAGGACAGAGAAACTAGATTCACAAAGTGCTGTACTACATGTAAAAATTCTTATTGCTGCTAACATGTTACAGTATACCAATCAAAGGCATTTTTATTCTTCTCACTTATAACTTAAAACTGCTAGAAGTAAAGAGAATTTTCAATGTTTTTCTTATGTAAGAAGTTATTTGCAACTTTCATATCTTCAGCACTTGGAATGCTAATGGAAAACTAAATGAACTTAACTGAAAAAAGGAGGCTTTGTTATAGCCATTATAGAAAATTATCTTTGAGGGTGAGCAGGGATATAATATCAGGGTGGGTAGAGTCCACCCTCACCCTCCAATGACTAAGGGTCTATTAACATATTTCACAAAAACTGAACTAATAAGTTGGAAGGTTAGGTGATCTATTGTATATCACTTGTAAATAAAGCATTGTGAATAGCTAGCTTGAATGTTTGTCTAAGTAGTTTAAATACAAAGTTGCTTCCCCTTTTCCAGTAAATAAATCTATTTTGTATTTTAAATCCTCATTGCAGTAAATAAAACAAGCATTTCTTTTTCATTAAGAAGTTTATGCATACACACTGTCGAAGAGGGTCAATTACAGAAGAGAACAAGCCTTTAAGAAAATATTAATGTCCATTCACCAGCAGCCTATCTTACTGCTCTTCAAAAAAGGAATAAAAGCTAAAGTTACCTCAGCATATTTAATATGATAATTTGAGCTTGTGTTTCCGTGTACATCCAACAACACCTATAAACAAGACCTTATTCAATTGTAAATTAATTGAAGGTGTCTTTGCTCTGTTGCCTTAAAACCGGAGAAAAAAAGAGCATAGCTGAATTCGATATTTTGCAATATAACACATGGATTTGTCGATCGTTTAGATTTTGTTAATCCGCTCTACTTGATTAATTTGTTTATAACATTACGACTGACAGAGATCAGACTTTCTTTTACATGGGGGCACAAAAAGGGATCATGAATAGTAGGCCTAAATGGGAAAACATTGAATGAAACTATCTATGCGGTTTTTTGGGGGGGTTTGGGGAACTCTAACCCGAAAGGGATTTTCCCCAGGCTACTCGCTTTAATTGTGAGATGCACCTCAAATCCAGATTTTTAGATTTTTATTTATCAGCCGTTTCAATTTTTTATGCATGAATTGCGTGTAAGGGTAGGGTTCATGTATCTCTAGTTAATTTTAATAGTTTTATTTCGAAAGTATATGTCCAAAATTATGCAGCACAAGATTCGTTTTATTCGATTTAATTATTTATATTTACTACGTGAAACAATATAATTACATATAAAATTATATAATTATTCGTTTTATGTATAAACTATGTTATTGCCAATACATATAATGTTATAATTACTTTTCTGTTAAATATATGATTTATATAAAATATTTAGCAGTCACTTGAAAGTTAGAAATATTTGAACACAGTACAATAATTTCAAGTAAGAGCTGAGAATTTATTTTTAATGCATAATATTTTTAACCTTAACACTTTCCGAGAAATTACACTCGCCAGGGGGGGTTTAATAGCAGACTAATGCTTGAAACAGAGGAATCCCGAAAATTCCGGACGCAGCTACCGGCGAAACGTCTGGAATAATAAAACCACGGTCTAAAAGAGCAGAAATCTTGTCGAGCTATTCTAACCCCGGCCATAAAAGCCTAAACTGTATGAAGAATTATTTATTTTCATTCATATTTCATTTGCATTACTTTTCTCTTCTGTTTTTAACTGTGACGTGTTCCATATCCTATAACTAGACCTGGGATTTTAAGGTAAATGCCTATTTTGTTCCTTATGAAATAACATGAAAATTTTTAAACATGTGGACGCTTCATGGTAAATCACTTACATTTATAGAGTTTTATAGTGCCCTAAAATGCCTATTTGGACCTTTAGAGCCTATTTTACTACTTTAGTGCCTAAAATGCCTATTTTGTACATTTAAAATAAAATTCAACTTCTGTAATTTTTACAATCTTATAATGGACATCCCTCAATGAAAAGCAGAACATCAGAGGTGGGTTTTTCACAGAAACTTGATTATTCCAAACAATTGTCGCTAAAGCAATGCTGACTGACGGGGGAGGATTAAGAGGAAAGGACTACTGTGTTAAGTCACCAGAGAAAGAACATTGTTTTAGAGAATATAGTTCAAGATGCCTAATTTTGCAGTTACTTCTGTTAAGAATAGGTATACCACGTATCTTGCAGTAAAAAAAAAGACGATGTTACAGTTTAAGTGTATATTGTAATATTTTAAAGTATATTTTCTATCTATTTACACATTTTTGAATCATATTTTAAATGCCTATTTTTCTCTTTTAAAAGCCTATTTACTTGTTTTAAAAGCCTATTTTAGGCGCCTAAAACTAATTTTTTAAGAGCCTAAAATCCCAGGTCTAACTATAACTTTCGCCTTCGGCATCAGTTGCATTAAGAGTAATAGAACTTACAGCTTAATCGGTAAATGTTTCTTATTGCAAGTACTAACTAACATACAGTTGCAAACTAGTGAAGAAAGCATGTACTTACCACGAACACCTTCGACACCAAAATGAGATTCATGCTGATATGTAAACTATAAGGTAATGAAGAGAACGGGCGCATTTAAATACCTAAAAGAGAATGACACTTCCTCTGAAATATAAGATTAAGATGAACATTTCACTCTTTGGAATCTTCGCTTCCCAAACCCCCATAGAGGTTCTAGAGCAGCGTTTCTCAACCTATGGTCCCCGGACCACAAGTGATCCGCGAAGATGGTGCAGATGGTCTTCAGACATAATTTGAAAATATCATAAAGCAAGTGGAAAGTAAAGAAGTACAATTTTTTCACATATTTCGTTTGACCTATAATTAATACCCCAAATATTAAGAATATAGGCCTTCTTTTAAAAATGGGATGTAAAATTAGGGGTCCGTAAAATTTTTTAGACATTTTAGAGGTCCTCGGGTTCAAAAAGGTTGAGAAACGCTGTTCTAGAGGAAAGCGTTTTCATGAATGACCCCGTGCCGGGAGTAGAAACCGTGTATGTAGACTTACCATTTAACAACCACAGTAAACATAAAGAAGGTCTGCACCAAATTAAATTTTTATGGGATAAAATAAAAAAATAAAAAGATCTAAAAAAATTATCCGATCGGTTACAGCTTTAAACTACAAGTTTTCCAGATTTAAAGTTTCTAGGTCATCTGGAAATGGGTAAATATTAATGTTTTACCTCTGACAAGAATTCGAACTTTACTGTACAAGAATTCGAACTTGTAACTTCAACATAAACTTTGATTTGAATTGATTTTTTAGTAAAAACCTTTAAAACTATTAAAAAAGTTAAATAGTTAAACTAAATTAATGATTAATAAACTTCATTTTCCCAATGAGGGTGGTATTATAATAAGTAGGGACCGGATTCTTAGGTTTTTACCTATTTTTTTCCTTTCTTCCAAAACAAAAAGCGCTCATACACTTTTTCGAATCATGTCCATAGGATTCACCCATATTAATTCTGTGGCACCTAAAAATACCTAAATGGGGTATAAAAACCTAATTATACCTAAACGGGATATAAAACCTAAAATATCTAATTTAGGCTACTTTTTATTGTCTTTTTTGTTTGTCAGTTGAGGAATCGATATTTTGCGGAGAAACAATAATTTTTGTCGGGTTGAAATTAATACCACCAGCGTTTCGTTCAACCCATTTTCGTCTAGGATGGACAGTATCAAGAGAGGAAGTGTAGAGTACCGGCGTATTCCTTTTAAAATATTCGTACGAACAACCATTGTTGCCGTGTATGCACAAAGATATAGATTTCTGTGTTTTAAAGAGTTTTTGCCTTAAGCCTTTAGTACTGTCTTGTTATTCACACTGAGTGCTCACACTGTGTTTTAAGAAGACGTGTTAATTATGTATTGAATCCTATGTAGCACATTCAAATCCATTAAACCAATTATTATTCTACCCAAAAACGATATTTTGGACAAAAAACCTAAAAAAACTATTTCACCCAATGGAAAACCTAAAACAGTGTTTTTAAAAACCTAAAAATCCGGTCCCTAATAATAAGATATAGCCTAATATAGGTATCCACCTTATACCCTCATCCATCGAAGATATTTCTGTAAATGAGGGAACAAGGTGGTTGTGTATGGTTTGAAGATATGCAATGATCTGCCTTTTAGCATTAGAGTCATTAATGACCTGAAAGTTTTAAAAAGACGTATCAGAAAGAGTTTAATTCAATTGTGTCCGTACAGCATTAATGAAGTAAATGTGGGTAATGTATGATTTATATTTAATCTTCGATAGTGACAAGTCTTATGGCTTTATGCTCAAACAGACGATTATTATTATTATTATTATTATTATTATTATTATTATATCGTATTATAAATTCACAAGTTATTGCATCACTACAAAATGGACACCATTCAAGAACCTTTTAAAGTTTTTTTTTGGGGGGGGGGTAAAAAATACAAAATGGAAAATATGGAATTTTCCCATCAGTTAATAGACAAAAAATTGAATTTTATGCAAAATTTCAAGTTTGTGGCTCATCTGAAAACCGGCCAACATTAATATCAATGAGAGAAACACTTTTAACATTTCTCTGGGGTAAAAAGATACAAAAATGAACATTTTGGAATATTTCCATCTGTCAATTTCCCAATTCGCTCCTCTCACGCAGCGGGCCCGGGTTCGATTTCTGGTCGGGACAAGTTCCCTAGGTAGGGGTCTCACCTGTGAGACAAATAGCCCTTGTGGTCTCCAGATATCATCTGGCCGTCATTATCATCTTCTTTCCATCCTCGCCTTGTTCGGAAGTGAGTGGGTGTGTGAATGGTGTGTCTCGTCCTATGTGTTCGTGTTGTCTCGGAGGTGGCCCCGGCATTGGGCTGATCACCCATCCGGGAGGCCCTCCATGTCCTTGTATGACCAAAAAAGTATGTCTGTGTGTTGTGATCCATAGTTCATTCCTCTCCCGACAGGTCGCGGCCTGGTACGGCCCGGGCCACATAAAGGGAGAGGTAAAACTACGAAAGAGAGAAAAAAATGTTTAACAGGATAAGTCATAAAACTGCTTACATCTGTAAATACTGCTGTATGTTAGAACATTTTATTTTTTAATTATTTTTGGTTGATTCGGTTGCAGTTTGAGGTCTGTCTTCTTTGATTAAAATCTTATGTAGTACAGTCAAACTCCTATATAACGAAGATCGATATAACGATAAACCCGCATATAACAATATTTTCGTTTGATCCAGGCGAATTTCCTTTCTTAATAATGTTAAATGTATCTCACTATTATGATGAAGCTATTTTAGAAACACCCTTTAATAACGATATTTGATGGTTGAATTGTTGCTGTAAACTAGTAGCTTAGCCCTATGAATGGTAGCTGGTATCAGATCAGTATCCTTCCCGCCAATATTGTTTTCTGGGTGCCTGATATCCGTTACATTTCTTAGAAATTCTGGAAAAGAATGGTTCATGATGGACAGGGCCGTGGAAAGAAAGCAAGGGCCCCAGGGACAAATTTTCCCGGGCCCCCGTCAAATATTAAATTCACTACCCAACTCGCCCTTTATAATGTATGCAACAAAACGATTATGTAGTGATATTACATAATTATTAAGTGCCAGAATGGTACCGGTACTTTATGTGATTGTCTGGTAGTCCGGACTATCTGTCTGTCCGTGTGTCTGTAAGCGCGATAACTCAAATACACTTTATCGGATCTTCATAAAACTTGGTATACCATTTATAACGCCCATGGGACGAAGCCTATTGATTTTGGGCCAAATCGGTTAGCTGATGCCGGGCAGGAAACGGAAAAGTGCATTAAAATGTTCCAATCAGGAACAATTTTATCTGTATGTACCAGTTTAATCTTCTGAAAATTATGATTTTAAATGCCGAACGTTAGTTAGGCCTACTGTTGAGTCCAAAAGGATTGGTGCTTCTACTTTTTAAAAAATGGCATTTTTTCTTAGAGATTAATCCGTTTCAGATTAACTGATAATTCCGTGTCACTATACCACAGGACAATGCAGATAAAGTAAACACACAAAACATATCTTAAGCTGTTTATTGACTTATAACCAATTTTATTTTGGAGTAAATTTAGAAAGTAAAAAATAAAGCTGGAGCCCCGGCTGCCCCTCCCTCCCTGATGATGGGTGGAAAATATGATCACTGAGGCTAAAATCAGCCCTTATGTGTGAAAAAACATATTCTGAGTTAGGCTGTTACTTCAACAAGTACATAATCTGCAATTAACATAAGCGACTGTTTTAGTTTTGTCTTAGATATGTGGTGAATTCGCTCGTCTTTTTTTCCCCCTCTTCCTACCATCGACGAGATTGAAATTTCTGACAAATAGCTTGACTCAAAACATGCCATGATTCTGTGATATTAAAATAGTCTGAATAATATTTTTTTTTTAGTGTGAGAGTGTAAAATTGCTATGGTTACAATTCAACGGAAGTCAGTAAGTTGAGTAACAAAATTAGGGTTTATAAATATTTATTTATACTTGTGATTCATTATTTTCCACTTCTTTACATGTCCGGTTCTGTGAATTATCTTGTAGATTACTCAGTTTTCTGCATGCAGTATTTCTAACGCGTGGCAAATTACGGCCCTCAATACAACAATAACCCTCATATAACAATACAGCCTGCTAGGGCCCACAAATATTGTTATACGGAGATTTCACTGTGTAACAGAAAAGTGAATGGTTTAACGGAATTCGATATTAAAGGCAGAATATGATTTTTTTAAAGTCTAGTAATAGAAGGAAATAACATAATACTTTTTGGTTTATACACTGTTTCATTGTAATAAATAAAATAACTAGATTATAGAATACTTTAATAATTATTATAATCAGTGTATAATGACGTATAATAATTAGTACAATGTTTGTGCTCAACAATGCTTATAAAGAAAAGTACACATTCAGATATCTTTACCTGAATGATTATAACTAGGGGGCGGATTTCTATGACATGTCATATTTTTCACCTTTGCATTATTTTCGGTTTCCGACTAATTTAAACCCGATTCCAAGCATCCTGGTGAAAATGGAACAGCTTTTATTGTGCATATAACTGCATATTTAGGAAATTTTCGACTA
This sequence comes from Ectobius pallidus, assembly GCA_964059195.1. Classification (NCBI taxonomy): domain Eukaryota; kingdom Metazoa; phylum Arthropoda; class Insecta; order Blattodea; family Ectobiidae; genus Ectobius; species Ectobius pallidus. The sequence goes on from CAXKWD010000008.1 coordinate 141,100,236, forward strand.
TTGTAGCATATTTAGTACGAATATGCATATTTAGGTCATATTTTTGGCATTTTTGTGTGCATATTAAAGAAATTTTGAAGCTTGATATCGTATTTTGTAAATTTTGCATTATACTGATACTTTATGAGAGTTACAGATATTTTAAATAATTAATATTATATTTTAATAAAATGAATTTTAATGAAACTTAAAAAATATATATATATATAATGTGTTAAATAATTAACAATGTATTTTAATAAAATGAATTATAATGAAACTTAAAAAAGTATAGCCTGCATAATGTGCAAGTGGTAAAGTCATATTAAAAATTTTATTGGTCATATTTTAATGTTTTTTAGGTCATAAATGCATGCATATATCCTATTTTTTAGGTCATAGAAATCCGCCCCCTAATTATAACATGTTAAACTTTAATAAAAAAACTGCAAATGTTAAAAACACTTATTTAGGCTAGGTCTGATCAGTAGATATCAGACTCTACCAAACCAAAATACTCTTACAATACAGGTTACCATTTCTCACAAGTCACTGAATATTTAACAAATAGCCTACATTATTACGTTAGATTGCGTATTTAGATCGATCCCCGTAGTTGGCCTGAATGGCGTAGTCAGTATCGTGCTGGCTTTCTGTGCCAAAGGTTGCGGGTTTGATCCAGACATTTATGTGTGCATCAGGGTCTACTACAACAGGTTTAAAATAATGGAAAGTCCAATGTGTAAGTGTGAACAACAAAATCAAACTGTGAATCATTTAATATACGAGCGTCCACTCCTTAATAATGAACGAATAACACTAAAACAAAACATAAGACTAAGCGGTGGACAGTGGCCAGCAACGCCTAATGATTTAGTTAGGAACTACTTAAAGGAGTTTTTAAAATCTATCAAAAAAATAGATTTTGAAAAACTTAAAAAAAAGTATTCCTTGTACATAGAAAATAGAAGAATTTGTTAACTTGTTATAAATAAGACTAAAAATTGCATGTAGTGTTACGTGAGTAACGGAGCATGCAGTATTAATAATAATAAATTTAAAAAAAAATGTGACAGGCTCGTAACTGTAGATTTACAGACATGTAAAAGAACTCCTGCGGGACAAAATTCGGGCACATGGCGACGGTCACAGGCCTAAGTTGCTGTACATTCCCGTCGTTAAATAACCATATACTAACTAATTTATCTACCGTATAGTAGACAGATGGTAGGATGGGGAGCATATGCCGACAGAGGTACCGGGGATCGAACCTGGGCCTGCGGGTCCGGATTGATCAAGGCGGTCGAAAAGTGTTCTAGCCTATTTTTTCGAATTAATTTCAAATGTAAGAGAAAATTATAGCTTTGTTCGACCATACTATAATACGATTAGGCCTATAAATGAAGTAACAGTACCGTAATGATATCCATTAAAATACAGAATTTAATTATAACACTTTTTTCCAACTATTGACTACACAGACCAACAACCATTTTGGTGCCTTAGAATATACACTTATTCTTGGGTATGTTTAGGTCGCTGATGCCAAATGTGCCATTAGTTTTGCCCTATCAGCTTTAGTTCTTGAGATATGGTATTACCATTATGCATATTATCCCATTTTACGTTTGATATAAATAAAAACAGTGCCTATTTTTAGCTTCTAAATCATGTGAAGAATAAAGCAACACACTAAGATCACATTAACATTACAATAACAATATAACATGGGGTATTTAAAAAAATTGATATCACATACTGTTCGATCGTTTATGACTTATGAGCTGTCAATTTGAGGGCCAAAATATAATCCAGGTTTTAGTTTTTCTGAACTTCGTACAAGTTTCGTCCTAGGTGTCCAAAGTATGGTCAAGAAGCTTCAGTAACTATATTATCAAGCAAGATTTGGTTTTGCTAGACTGAGTTCACGAATAAAATTTGTATAAAAGTAGAGCTGGTAAGAAAAACTGTTTAGGCTTACATATTTGGAATAAGCTCACTAAGTAAAGTCAAAATCCGGTAAAACATCAGACACACCAAACAAAAAGTTATCTTTTGTTGGGCTGTGTTATTATCGTACACTGAACCATCTTTAAGCTTTGAAAGCAGAAATTCAAATTGCATAATATACAACCTGTGTTTAAAATAAATCAATTCTATTTATGTTAATTTAATATACTATATTGAGTTAATTTCGTGTGTTTTAATGTACACTACTTTCAGGTTGAAACTGCAAGAGAAGCTCTACTCCCTGCACGCCCTCTCTCCTGCCATTTATTGCAAAAGACGAGAACTTACTAACAGCTGATCACTCAGGCAGATGCGCAGTTTGTTTCATCTCTATAAGGTATTCTAAAAACTCAAAACCTATAAATTTAATTCTGATCGAACACAATAGTCGTATGCAACATGCCTATAATGATAATAGGGCAAGGCATTTCATGATTTGGCATCTTTTTTGTATGAAGGTTGGTAGATAGTTCAAAATATGTATAAATGTGTAACATGAAATAATTAATTTAAAAAGAGCATTTTTTTTTGCATTTTTGCTTCATTTTGCATTTTTTGTCATTTTCAAGAGTTGGGGTCATTTTTGGTAATTTTAGGCCATGTTTCAGTGCAGGTAGAGAGAAGCTTTTCCATTACTTTCAGACAACAGACAATAGTTTTTGACAATCTCCGCTAAGTGTTCACAGTTCATTTTAATTCAGGTTTATTGTAAACACCATTGCAATTTGTCTTCTAGCAATGAATAATTATTTCTTTCCTTCTTTTTAAATGGCACGTATTTGCTAGGGACAATTTGATGGGCATGCCAGTTCAGAAATAATTTCTTTTTCGTTAAGGGTGTCCAAGGAGTATAAAATGTACTTACTTGTTTAGTAACAAAATAAGTGTGTTTTGTAGTGTAAATTTATATATGACGCACTGTTATTCATTAAAAATTGCTTTTAGCAATTCATTACTTAATAAAAAAATAATTATAAGTAATAATTGTAAATTTATTGGTAATTTTTGTTTAATTTTATGTCATTTCTTCACTATTTTTAGGTCATAAATAAATTTATTATTTTGAATTTTCTCACTATTTTATGGTCTTTAAATGCATTGCCCTAGTAATTAAGATGCTCGTACAAAAATTATGAAACTCGCTCCGCTCGTTCCATAATCATACTCGCATCTTAATTCCATTATAGACTTGTTGCATAATATATAATTATCTTGCATCTCTAAATGTTAAATGTGTATTCATGCATCAAATATGAAAATCGTAATTTACAAAATATGTCTTAATACATCCCAACAGCGTTTGGCTTTTGTTTTGCTCCTACTAATATAAAATATTGTACAATATGGATAAACCATCAAAAACAATTTCGGAGAATAGAGATCGATCTGAATATTGATTGGTGTATTCAAATACTATAGAGAACAATACCGGACACTTACTGCTTTGGCAATGGAAAAATGGGGGACACAATTTGCAGCACTCCTGGTGGCACAACCTGTAAACTTCGGGAAAATTAAAATATTCAGAACACATATATATTGCAATGATTTATTGTTTCACCAAACACTAAGGACCAAAACACTGTTTAAGTAATTATAAGAATAATAATGAGCAAACGAAACACAGAACTTCCGAAATAGTTGTCAAAATATCAATGAAAACACTAATATTTCAACTTAGCGGTTGCTAACAACAACAACTTTCTCTTTTTTTCATGGTTGCTTTTTTGTTTTAATTTTTAGGTCATTTATTAATATAAATTAATAGAAATTGGTTGATATCTTTGTATTCAATAGTAGCAGTTTGGGCCGCTAGATGGTGTTCAAGATATTGTCCCTCGATATATCGCAAAGTGTCCTGTATTGTCCTCTATAGTATTTGGTTTATTTCATCATTCAATATATAGGCCTACGTCTGGGACTCTGTTACAACAATGCTTTGCCACAGAGCCCTTTTTGTTGAGAGAAAAGATTGGTACCCCTCTTAGAACAATGAAAAACACAATACCATTAACAACGTTCAGTTAATTGCTTCAACAAGTTAAGTCTTAATTCTATATATAAGTCTTAATTCTATATATATTTTTTAATATTATTTAAGGCCTTCCCCATTTTGTTTTGTAAAACCTCGTTTTGCTGTACATAATTTTTATAGGCTACGTACGCTACTGTTCATTATTAGATATTTGCTGTCAATGTCAGGTCATCTTTTTCTATGCACTCTAATAAGATGTGCTTTGCATTTTCTTCCTTTGACAGATCATCCAAATAAGTAATGTAAACTTAATAAATTATTGATCTACACAACACTTAGCATAAACTGAATAATGGCCTTTACTTAAAAATGTATATTTGTATTATGGATATCAGTTTAGACACAAACACAAGACAAGACAAACATTAAGCTGCACTAAAGTACTAGAGAACATAACACATTGAAATACATTCTAGGAACTGACAACACCCAGCACATTTCGATTGGAGGGCACTCTACTGGAGTTATTCAGAATCAGAAGCAGAGGTGTAGCTGAAGGTATAAACAGGTATAAGTCCTAGGCCTATACCGTCAGCTCAAGCTTACTTATTAGCAGGTCCAGCATTAGCATTAGATTTTGATGACATATCTTTTAAATGGTCCATCATGGACGTTGCCCACTATTGCAGATATTCTAGTCATGACTGCTAGATTATAAAAATGGTAATTTTTGGGGTATTGTTTTTGCTATTTTTATAATTTTTTAAAAATTTTTGGTCATTTTAAAATTCAGTGTCATTATCGAGTCATGTTTTGACCATTTTACGTTCATTTTTCCTCCATTTCATATTTTTAGTTTGAGTTTGTGTGCATTTACTTACATTGACTATTATCGAAACTCTAAATAAGCTTAAATAAATAGATCTTGTTATAATTTTAATTTGGATATAGAAAGACTATGTTTGCTGTTTGCATTTAACCTACGTTCCAATTAACTAATTACAAGCCTATAAATTGGTTACAACATAAATGTAGAATAGGCACAAATCTGATTACTAAAATAATATTCTCATAAAAACTTTTTTTTTTTAGTTTGAATATATTTTTTGTATTTTTACGGTCAGTTTATAGCTAATTTTTTCAATTATTTTTTGTCATTAAAATCCGGGCTCTCCTTACTAGCGTATGCCTTCTAATTCATGAAATGTTATTATATAGGGTAACTTATTTAACTATTTACTTATTTATCTATTTACCTGTTTATTTCTTTATATATTTACGAATTAAGAGCTAGTTACTGGACTTTTAAATTTTACTTTAAACTAGATTTCAAAATAGATTAATATGCAATCCAGTCAGAATGTAGAAGTCAGGGCAGTTGCATGATGCTATTAGCTATTTGTAGTAGTTCTGACTGCGACATAATTAATAGTTGAATTCAATTAAACATTTTCTGGCATCACCAGCGATATTTGGCTTTGAAAACTTTTAAAGTTTCACTATGTGATCCCGTAAAAATGATCGATGTTATTAGTTACTAAAATATATTTCTTTAAAACTCAGCTAAAACTTCTCAAATAGAGATTGAATGGAGGCATATTACACCTTTAAAATAATTACTGCTTAAACGTCACCCTTAGTCTATTGTGTATGTGCTTTGGAAAGTTCAATGTTCAAATTCATGTTTCCATTTTCGGTAAATTTCTTCACCACGCCGTCTTCAAGCTGAGGACAGTTGTAACCATTCATGATAGACTGGAAATCTTCTGCAAAATATCTCACACTGTGTGTGTAGATTATATTATCAATGCCACTCGGAGATTTGAATGTAAGGACACACTTGAACTTTGCAGCTTGGGCACGAGTGCCAACTAACATAATAACAAAATACCACTTGTCTCCGTGCTTTTGTTTATAATATAAGAAAATCTCTCCCAAAGCAAATATTACTCTCTCTCGGGTACAGTTGGCAGCGGAAACAAAACTGGATTTTGTGATGCGAATATGGCCTGAACCGGCAGAACTGGCATGTCTCTGAAATTCTGCCATAGAGCCTCTCCAGCTACAATTAACACCCGGGAACTTATTCATTGGACACTGATGTTCTCCAAGAGGGCAAAGAGCTTCATGTTCCTTTATCATTTCCAAAGACAAAGTTACTGAACACCCGACAGAGTAGTTTACACATGCACATTTCATTCCTTGCGTGATGCTTTCCACAAGTAAGTTTCTCATTGGCTGCAAGTCCTTTCTACAAACGGGGCATTCCTTGATGTTAGGCGTGCAGCAGGCTCCAATGTTGTGACCATTGCTGCACATTGTGATTGGTGGAGTCAGATAATTCATGCAAATTGGACACTCCAGCTCCTTCAGTAAATCTCGGGACAGTGTTAACATCTTCAGTCTCTTCTGGCCAGCAGTATTTGTTTTCTGAAATAAGAATTAAATTTTTATTGATTTGTTATTTTATGTCATTTTGAATGATGAACATTGTTTAACATAACTATATAAAGATCCATTTTACGGGCTGGGCTGTAAATTAAACGTACAAGTCCTTTCAGCCATTTCATAAAACCTCAAATTCTCCGAATATTAAGGACTTAGGTGTATATCTGAAGTGGTTTCATGTGTAAAATCTATCGATTTACTTATTTATTGCGTTGAGTTACTTTTTTTACATTTTTAGCATGATGTTAACACTCTTTATTACCAAGTAGTCAAGAGTAATCAGCTATGTCCATTTTCATTTGAGAAAATATACATCTTAAGGTACAATTTGGTATAATATTAACTTAAAAAATGTGTGTGGTTAATTACTATGTAAAATAACAAACAAGTGACTTTTTGTCCCACCCGTAATGGTGATAGTTTTGTTAAATTATTATTGATGAGTTAAATAAATGTTCTGACACCCTGGAAACAGGTTATAATTTGTATTTAATCCCTCATACCTTCATTAATAACAACATTAAGACCCTAACAGTATTAGCAGAACACCAAATGAACTTTTGTTTTGCATAATTAAAATCAGAGTTCAATTTATGTCCCACCCGTAATAGATTGTGAAAAACAAATTCAACAAATATTTAAAATAAATTTTAGGCATTGTAAATTTTACAGAATGTGAAGAACCAATTCTAGTTTATTATTTACGATATGTAATAAACAAAAATAGTTTTTATAATTTGCTAGAATGTCCCACCCGTAATTATGAAATGGTTGCTTTAAGAGTAAAGAAAATGGTGCTAGCACGTTATAGAGATTGAGGATATCACCAGGTGTCACTGTCGTTCTTTTCCATTTCGTACAAATAAACAGTTATCCATTTCCTTCAACTACTACAAATAGTTGTATTTCCACTACTACTGTTATAGTGCATCTATTAATAATTTACATTCAAAATAGCATAAATAACTATTTCAGCGTTACAAAAACATAAACAAGATGGTTTTGCAAAGCACAAACATAAGCCAACACAATATTTAGTTTGACTCAAAACTTTCCTTACGAACATTTCTCTCCTTGCGTTCAACGTCTGCAACTCCTTATCATAGTGAAGGATTTTTCAATGTTAATTAGTTAGGCTATATTCTCTTTCTGTAACTTTAAGAGATGTACGTTTCTTTACTAATAGATCAGGATTTAGTATTTTCAGCAATGTTTCTGCTATGTCCAACTATTTTCACAATTGATGTTTCAAACAAACTTGTTGCTAACCAAAATAGCCTGCATTCCGCTACATGCGAATTTACAAAAACCTAATGCATATATCCATTTAAAATTATCAGTTGAAAAGTCATGATTTTGGCACTTAGACCCTTATAAAGCTAAACGCTTAAATTATATTCCCTAAAACGGGTCCAGCCATATCTCCTTAACAGTTTTAATTTTCACTAAACGAAACTAATGTGTCCCTAGGTGCAAGGCCCGAAATTTTTCGTATATAAGAATACATCCTGTAATTCTATTACCTTAAAATACGTAATTCATGATGCTGTAATAACACATAATTGTTGGCCATCTTGTCTGGATAAATAGGTTGACCAACACGACAAACCTCACGGGAGATATAATATGGCACATTTTCGAAACGTGTGAATTTGGTATGCCCTACAAAACTAATAACACTGTTCATAACCTAACCTAACTACCCTAAAATAGAATCTACCTGCCACTATTTACCTTAATGCAAGGAGGACATTTGGTCATCCTGCTTTGCTCAGAACCATAACATGGCTTGCGTGCTTTATGCGTAATGTTAATGTATTGATTGAAATGGGTAAAAATACAAGATCAGGTTCTAAAAACTACTAATTTCACCCCTTAATCAATTTCTTGAACAAAAGTAAGTAGTCTACATTTAAAGAAGTTCCCAGTTCCAGGAAGGAAAATTGCAATGCTAAGGAGATAGTGCTCTATCTCCCTCAAGCAATAAGTGTTCCATGGCCAAAAAAGCTTGAGAACACTGCATTAATGCGTTAAAATTAACAGAACGTCAGTTGGCGAACGTCTCTTATTGTAACTAATAACTCGTGTACGGTAAAGAGATTTAATGTGAATTCCTTCAATTCCTAGTGAAGAAAAACGTGGACTTACCATGAACACCTTGGTCATCGGACGGAGCTGAAAGCTATTTACTAACTAAACCATGAAATAATAATTCACTTGCGTTCTGCTAGATAAAAGAGAACGGGTGCGTTCATATACCGAAAAAGAATGGTCACACCCACTAAGGCAGTGTGGTCCAACCTCTAGCAAATACTGCCTCTAGTCACCCCAGAGCATGGGCGTACGGTGAAATTTTGTTCGGGAGGGGTTCGGTGTAAAGTCGTCTCAGCTCCATGTCCTTGCGCACATTGTGAATTATTACTTTTTTATATTACTAATCAGTTGTATTGTGATAATTAATACACTATAATAAATTAATATACAGCTCAGTCTTTGAAACGGATTTTCTTGAGATTTCTATCCATTTCTCGTTTAAGCTAGGGTCTATAAATAAAAAATTTCTTTTGAAAAATTATCATAATACTTTATGGTGCATAGAGGACGTTTTTAAAGTCATCTGTAAATCCACCGGTGGAAAAGTCCGATTAATGCCGATTACTTCATGATAATTTTGTGTTGAGCTCGTGAGTACTGTTGGCGTTATAAACAGGTTGATGGATTTCGGCGGGAGTATACGAGTTGTCGTTTCACAGATTCCGAAGGGATTTTTGTTTACTGTTATTAAGCTGAAAAACTATCAACTCCACGAAGTTTTGAAATTTGAATCTTAAATAAATTACGATAAATCTTAAATAATGCTTTGTTATGTACGAAATTGTTAAATATGTAACAACCGAATCAGAGTTTAAAAAAAATTATTATTATTTTTTTATTTCGTTCCATGATTTATAATCTTCAAAATATTTAAGATATTTCGGGAGGGGTTTCAACCCCCTGAACTCCCCCCCCCCTTACCGTACGCCCATGCCCCAGAGCCAATCAAATTTTAGTATAGAAATGTGAGGGCCAGAGACATTTCAGAAACAAAATAATTACATAAACGAACTACAAACTTATATAAAATACTAGCTTAAAAGGCCCGGCGTCGCTCGGGGTTTGTATTTTGTGAATTCGAAAATAACTTATGAAGGACTTTCGATTATCAAACTCTAGGTCTTTATATAGGTATTTAGAATTTGAAATGAGGAAGAACGACTTATCACACTGAAACTATTCTCTCAGAAAATGATAAATATAGCTTTTTATGGCTTATAGCAAATCCCTGTGGCTTCGCCCACGATAATTAATCGACAGATTAACAATTAAGAGCAAAATAATTAAAATATATTTATTAACTCTTTTCACGCGAAACATTCATAGGTCTAAACTAAACGATTGATAGGCCTAATTAATATAACAGCCACTGCCTTCTATATCTTACAAGCCATGATGCTTGAAATCTGGCAACACAGGAGGTAGTCCTATTTGTGGTGGTCTGTGGGAAGCATTTGAATACGTTTTTATTGCAGATCATTTTCTTCATCACAAATACTGACTTTATTTAGGATAAATCAGTAGGCCTATATTACATAGCCTATACTTGTGATGTGCATAATATCGTAACGTGCGGTGACTCCACATATCTGAAGGAAATCGTAGTTTTCAGTGTCTCCTCATTATACGTTATGATGTCGCGTTTTTCTTATATTATTGGTAATAACCTCACTTATCCTGTTAGGCATATGAGCTCTGTTTTTTGACCCACAACAGAGTCATATTTTATTAAGCTACTACACTTCTCTGGGTCATTTTGTACCACCACTGAACTAGTTGTCTCAGGTATAATATAACCTAGAACACTGATATCTATCTTCTTGTCACATGCACTTTGTGGAAGACTATGCCCATGACTGTCACTGAAAAGAATAACTTTGCCTGATTCCTTGGAAGCACTCGGCTTTCCGTTATTTGCTGTCTAAAAATCATCCATTCGTTCATCCTTGGCTCCAGTGGTGAACTGTGTTGATTCGACAGGTTAAGGTTTGAATCCCGTTCATTGGCTTCACCAAACTGTAGGAAAACGCTGAATCGATTTTCTAGTAGTAATATTGGGAGAATAGGAGATTGCATATACTACGATTTGGCGTCTACCAGATTGAGATGAATTAGGCCTACTGTGAGCAGCTTGATATTTTGATAAAAGTTCATACCAGTAAAAGTGACTATATTTCTCTTCAATTCTTCTTTAATACCAGCCAATTCTTCCTGAAGGACACTAATATCATACCGTACCTCTCTCTTGTATTCGTTTGTAGATGGTAATAGCTGATAAACATGAAAATATTCTATGAAAAACTATTCTCTGGTGTACTCAATTAAAGGTGACGGTGTATATAAATATCTCATTTTGTGCACGGTTTTTACCTTCTCTATGCTTTCCAGTTGCTCTTCAGGTGTGTCCAGATGTTCTCTAAACCATAGGCGATGATGACTGGGATTACTTTAAGCTGAAATATGCTTAATTTGCGATGATTCTGATTGAGTTCAGTGCTTTATTTACGGCATGTTGATAGCCGATAGGACTACCGATGCGATGTTTCCAGATTTAACAACATGGCTTGTAAGAAATAAAGAAGGCAGTGTAACAGCTATAAATCTGGCTTTGAAGCATATTCCACGATTATAAAGCACAGCATGGGAAAAATAACCTCAGATTCGAGTTCCCTGTCCCAAAAAATCCCTGCATGGCGAGTGTCGTCTAAAACGAACACTGTTTACGCATTGAGACCTATATTCCACTTCCGGTATAAATGGCGACCAGTTTAAATAGGATTCTATTTCTGTGGCGTTAAATTTATATGTTTTGTGCATTTAGAAGATTATTATATTGACTTCTGTGTTTTTAATTTGGTGGATCTAAGAACGTTTAACTATCTAGAAAGTCGTGTGTTACAATTTAACTAGTATTTGTGATTATTTTAGTTAAAACTATTGAGTTAACCTGCTGGGTTATTTAGATATTGTGAATAGTGTTGTGTGCTAAACTGTAAGTAAACAACTTTAGCTTAACTCCTAGTGAATAGGTATTTAACTCCCCGGGAGGGGAGGTTACGTATATCAATTTCGGAGAATCCAGACTTTTGTAAGTTAAATTGATATGGAGCAAACTGCAATTAATCCTTCGGTTCTACCGCCTTTAATGGACGTTGATGTTGCTGCAGCTTCTCTTAGTGTAATTAAAAACAATTCAGAAGTAAAGTTGAAGGACACTTTGACTGATAAAGTATCTGCTCAGTCATCTAAACGAAGTGCTAGAAATCAAAATCGATATGTTCATTCCGATTCAGGGCCTTACTTTGTAACTGTTAAAAATGAATCAAATACCATAGGCAATATGCACCCAATGAAAATTGGGAAATGGCTGTTCAAAGAGAACTATGATGTGAGATATCTAAATAAAGTGAATTCTACGCAAGTCGATGTACACTTCTCCAGTTTTCAAGCTGCCAACAATTTTCTCAATTCCAATTTTGACGAAGTGCATGATACTCAATCTTTCATACCATCGTATAATTTATTCTCGGCCGGGATTATCAAGGGAGTTGAAGCATCCCTTACCCCGGAAGAAATACAAGAAGATCTCATAGTGCCCGAGGGTTTTAAAGTCACGAATGTGTACCGCTTCAATCGGAAAATCTCAAATGAACAAGGTGAAATAAAGTATGTTCCAACCCAGACAGTGAAGATCACATTTCGCAGTCAGACACTCCCACAGAAAGTAAAACTATATCACCAAATATGTCCTGTTGTATCATATAAAGAACGTGTGGCCCTGTGTCTTAACTGTGGCCGCTTTAATCACAGAACTAAATTCTGTAGATCTTCCATTAAGTGTCTTAACTGTGGGGATGATCATTCGACGGATAAATGTCAGGCTCAAGAGATGAAATGTCTCAATTGTAAGGGTGCTCACAAAACTACCGAAAAGACCCTATGTCCAACTTATAGACTTGAAATTCAGATCAATGACCGATTACAGTCCCTTCCGGTGTCTCGTTTCGAGGCACGTCAAATAGCATCTGGACGTTCTTCGTATGCACAGATGTTAAATAAACAGGTGCATGCTACCTTTGAACCATTCCGTCAATTTCCCCGTCTTGAAGAAAAACTAGCACATGATCCTACAATGGTAAAGGAACATAAATCACTTGGCTCATTTGCGGGTCTCAGCACCTCCAAGACTGCAACACCTAAACGCAAGGTTCATGATCGCCTTCCAGCCTCTGATGACATAGCTCACAAGAGGCTTTTACTCTACCCTACAGGCAGGGTTCCGGACGCATCCTCCGTGCTCTCTCAGAAGACATCCTCCAGCGAATTCCCCTCCGGGGGTTAGTCTAAGTCATCGCTTCTTCAGCGAGTACACACCATACCTACGACTTCAGCATCCAAGCTGCCACCATCGAAATATGTCCTACTTACATCAATAAATAAAATGTTAAGCGAGGCCCCTGAAACACTGAAAGGGGATTTGGAAAGACTCAAAGCTCAAATCAAAGATTTGATGCCATAAACTATTAATATCGATATAATCTGAAAAATTGTTACAATCCACCATGAAGACCACACACAATATACACCTTCTCTACTGGAACGCACGCAGTATTCGAAATAAGAAAAATGAATTATTACAATTGCTACGCACCCATTTATATCATTTTCTTATAATAACAGAAACACATCTCGATGGTAAAGTCCATTTTTCTCTACCTGGGTATAAGTCACTACATCAATACCGCAACAGGGAAGGAGGAGGAGTGTCTATCTTTATTCACCACGACCTCAAGATCAATCATTTTGATAATACTTCTGTGCCATTTCCACATCTAGAACTGGTCCACATCACTTTTCAAGACATAGTGTTATTTGGTGTTTACAATTCCAGCCGCAACCATATTTCAGCTCAAGATTGGAACTCCATTATTCCACCACCGCTGGACAAACAGATTCTGATATGTGGAGATTTTAACATCCCCAATATTCACAGAACAGCAGACTGGAGACGTCTTTCACACCCGTTCATCACTCACTGCCTCACAAATAATTGGTCAATTCTAAACACCCAGATTTCCACCCGCTTAGGAAACTTTAATCAACGAGATTCCACACCGGACCTCATAGTTGCTTCCGAAGGTTTCAGTAATCTCATACGGATCGAGCGTATAGATGACACATGTAATAGTGATCACTTTCCGCTTCAAATTCACATCAATAACTCCTCGGCCATACTAAACACCCTTCTTCCTCCGCACAGAATTGGCAAGATCAACCCTGATACTCTATCCACATACATCTCCGACCTACTAGACACATCTGATCCGTCCACATTATCATATGAAGATCTGGAATCTATGCTTACCAATTATCTTGATCATTATCATCCGTATACTATTCACCCGAATCTCCGCAGCAGACACCCCCCATGGTGGAATAAGGATTGTGCAGAAACGATTGCTCTCCGAAGAGCATCTCTTCGAACATATCGAAACCAATCCACATTCCAGAACTATATGGCATATAAACAGCAGGAGGCAAGAACAAAAAGGATCCTCAACAAAGCCAAAAGAACATCCTGGAAGATATATTGCACATCAATCAACCAAAACACCTCCTCATCCCAAATATGGAAAAAACTGGCTTGGTATAAAACTTCAAACAATATTGCGGAACTCACACCTTTGTCAGGAGACATCGATCTCCAATCCCAGTTTTTGCAAATGGTGGCTCCCCCTACGGCTCGTGATCCGGTGCCTAATTTGCCTCTCATTGATTTCTTGACACATCATCCCATTCTTCAACCTATTCAAATTCCCGAGATTCAACATGTTTGGAACAACAAAACCCGTACCTCCTCTCCGGGGCCTGATGACATATCATATTCTCTTTTACGCAATCTGCCTGACAGTTTCCTTTTCCCACTAGCCTCTACCTTCACAAATATTCTCCATACTGGTATTATCCCTTCGCAGTGGAATCGGATTCATATTGTCCCGCTTAAAAAACCTGGCAAGTCAGGATACTCTCCACAAGATTATCGACCCATTTCTTTACTCTCTGCATTACGTAAAACATTTGAAAAAATTCTTGCTGATCGAATTACATTTTACTTGGAACGTAATCAAATGTGGCCTAAAACTCAATTCGGATTCCGAAAACACTATAACCCGGAATTTAACATTTACACTCTCATGACCGACATTCACATCTCGTTCTTACTTCGTCGGAGAACTGCCGCGTTATTTTTAGATGCAACGCAGGCATACGATTCAGTACATATTTCCCTTCTCCTCCATAGACTACGCAAATATGATTTCCCAGCTTCTTTGCTTCACATTATATATCATTTGATGCAGCCTCGCACACTGTCCCTTACCACCAAATATCACAATCCCATCACTCGGATTTCCACCCACGGTCTTCCACAAGGTTCTTCTCTCAGCCCTCTTCTATACGCCCTTTATATTCAGGATATAATACCACCAACTTCAACGCCCTTCCGAATTCTGCAATATGCAGATGATGTTTGTCTGTATAGACCTATTAGTAAATCCACACAAGACTCTGATCTCCAAGAATTTCAGTCTGATGCCACCGACTGTATTTGTGCATTGAACGATCTAGGCATACATATTAATCTAACTAAAACACAATTTATTATATTCCAACCTGGTCATCCCAGACGAAAACTATTTTTACATTTACCTAACGCCACCCTCTCGGCGGCCAAAGAAATTACTTTCCTGGGCATCCATTTAGACTATCGAAACACACTCAATCAACATTTTCAACATATACTACAATCTTCCCACAAATTTTCTAATCTCTTACAACGCATCACCGGTAAATATTGGGGTGCTGATCCTCTGATCAGTTTTAATCTTTTGACCCCCCTTCTGCTTTCGCGTTTTGATTATGGCTCTCTGTTCCATTCACAACTTACACAATCCACCATTAATCAATACATGTCTTTAATATATAATATTTACAAAATAATATTTCGCATTAATGGTAAACCGGCTCGCATACTATTACAATATGAATTTCCGTATTTTGACCTTCTTTTTCGCCGTAGAAAGAAGGCTTCTTCCTATATGGCAAACTTATTCACAACAGGTAATAACATTCTCCTACCTAAACTCCAACACTTATCGGAATTACGCATACGTTACCCTCATTCTCGATTCCCACATACTGACGATCTGGTAGACTTTTATGTTCATTTTACCCGTTTCCCCTCGATCTACAGAACCCCAGTTAATCCTATTTACCTTATGGAACGACAATCCCTTCCACCAGATGTACAGATTGACGTTACTACTTTTCAGCATTCAAATACCCCTCCCATTCTGATTTGGAAAGAATATTCCAGCATGATGATCAAAGAATCTCCCACCCAAATTTATTTCACGGATGGGTCCAAGACCCTGAATAATACAGGAGCTGCCTACTTCAACTGGTGTGAAGGATATGGCAGAACATGGAAACTACATCCCCAGATGACTATTACTACTGCCGAAACTATTGCTATTTATACAGCTCTCAAAGATGCACGACAAAATACATGCAATCGCATTCATATTTTTTCAGACAGTCGAACCACTCTACTTTCCCTATCTAAACATTATTCTGCTCGACACTCGGTGTATGAAATATTCCTTAAATCCCTCCTGTACTCCCTTGTCAATCAAGGTTTTCAGATTACCCTTACGTGGATCCCTTCTCATATTGGAATCCCGGGTAATGAACTAGTAGATGCCCTAGCCCGAACATCTGAATCCAAAGTAATAATTGACCATTTTCTCACTCCTCCCTCAGACTTTGCCCACCATTTGACACATATCCTAGATTCAGATCCCACTGCCCAAAATCCCCCTGGTACAATGGAAACATCTAAATTGCTAACAACAAAAACATTTCTTAAGCAAGCACGCACTATACCACAACGCTCCATAATGTATTACTACAGAATAAAATTCAAATCAGCTCAAGTTCCCGCATATCTATATACCATTAAACATTCCCCTACGCCCTACTGTGAGTGTGGGCAGGTAGGAACTATAGACCATATGTTCTTCGGATGTGAATATCGTCGACCTCAAATTACCACCTTCTTGAAGATGATTTATCGACATACGTCACAAGGACCTATAAAAATGGACAGCTTATTATACAGACCGTCTATACACATTGCAAAAGCTCTTTTCCGTTATATAACTAAAACAAAAATGAAAATTTAACCCAGCAGGTTACCATGCAAGTTAAATAACGCCACCAGAATATCGCCATCCGCTTGATACGGGTGGTAGCCCTTGTTACCTTTCGAGAGACGCAGGAGCCATCTTTCATATAGAGGCAGTAGCGTCTATAAACAAAAACGATGAAGAAGAAGAGACCTATATTCACTATCCCTCTTCCGTCTGGTTGATAATTTCAGATATCTGCGTGCCTTGACATTATAAACAAATGAATCGACCGTGAGCATACAACACTGCCTTCTAGACTGTATCACTCGTGTTTACTCGTGTAATTCTCGAGACGGCGGTGGCATACAATATTCAGGCGATCGCGATGCTTTTATTTCCAAGGTAGCCTATGACAAAAGTTGACAAAGCCACCTGTTCAATGATTTGACAATTGAAATGTATTACTGAAAACCACCGCCGTCTCGAGAATTACACTGCCTGTCCTATGCTTATTTTAAGATGGATTTCAGAATATTGTTAAATTGCCCAATTTCTCCAGTAGATGCGACACAGTTCAAACCCAGATAGCATGAAATTCCAGCATATTTCAGTTTCCGAATTTATACTTCAGAGGGCAACACAGAGTATACGGTAATGTAAAGGGTATTGCAGCAGGGTGTGAAAGGTGCTGCCATCTTCTTCTTCTTCTTCATCGTTTTTGTTTATAGACGCTGCTGCCTCTAAATGAAAGATGGCTCCTGCGTCTCTCGAAAGGTAGCAGGGGCTACCACCCTTATCTAGCGGATGGCGATATTCTGGTGGCGTTATTTAACATGCATGGTAACCTGCTGGGTTAAATTTTAATTTTTGTTTTAGTTATATAACGGAAAAGAGCTTTTGCAATGTGTATAGATGGACTGTGTAATAAGCTGTCCATTTTTATAGGTCCTTGTGACGTATGTCGATAAATCATCTTCAAGAAGGTGGTAATTTGTGGTCGACGATATTCACATCCAAAGAACATATGGTCTATAGTTCCTACCTGCCCACACTCACAATAGGGCGTGGGGGAATGTTTAATGGTATATAGATATGCGGGAACTTGAGCTGATTTGAATTTTAATCTGTAGTAATACATTATGGAACGTTGCGGTATAGCGCGTGCTTGCTTAAGAAAAGTTTTTGTTGTTAGCAATTTAGATGTTTCCAATATACCAGGAGGATTTTGAACAGTAAGATCTGAATCTAGGATATGTGTCAAATGGTGAGCAAAGTCTGAGGGAATGCTGCCATCTGTAATGTCGCCGCGTACGCAAAATTATCCGTATAGGACAGGCAGTGTATACACGAGTAATACAGTCTAGAAGGCAGTGCTGAAAACTGATGCTTCGAAAGTGCAAATAATGCATGTCTTCCCGTTTTTCGCTCATAACTCGCGAACGAAAAAAAATGTACTATGCCAGAAACCTGTGCGGGAGTGTACTCGACAATTTCCCAAAGTTTAATGGCGATCGGATGAATGGTGTAGTAATGCATAAAGGAAAGACACACATACATTCGTTTCTATATATATAGATGTCACATTTTATTCAAAATTAAAAAAAAAATTGTATTAGAAGAAGTTTAATAAGTTATACTAGTTTAATATACCACTTCATTTTACAGTCGAGAAATCAATGTGATGATTGGCACTGCTTTCCTGATACAAGTTTATTGATGTCCACTATAAGTTCAGGCTCAATTCCAGTGAAAAATTTTAGGAAAACGTTCTTTAGAAATAAGTTTCTAGGAATTTTCAGGGATATCACACTTTTTAGTCTGGCAGAATGGGTCTGCCTGAAGATCACAAATTTCCATTTGAAGGTTGCAGGGCACCTTACTCACTTCAATAGCCATGGGTATTACTTAAAAATTTAAAGGAGTAAGAAGGGTAAACTTTTTTTTTTCCAAATGTTAAATTAAAATTTTTACGTCCTGAAAAAATTAATCGACCGCGACCATATGAGCTGAGCAGTATAAACCCCCAAAAAAGAAGAAATAAAAACAGTTACTTCTGTGGATGTCTATTCGACTTGTTGCGCAGGTTATACAATTTATGGCGCGATTTATTTAAACTTAAACAGAAGGATAATTCGCGTACAAACATCATTTCAAAACAGACATACCTTCTGAGATGTTTCCATCGCAGCGAAGTGCAGGAAATGAACCCAAGACTTTGTTGCATGAAGACAGTTTGTAAACACTTGCAGTACAGTACACATTACTTGTCGTGCAGCACTACATAGTTCGTTGCTATGTAATCACCCCTTCGTCCCCCACCCTCTAAGACACTTAGGAAATATTTATAAAGTAGATAGCGTATTATTGATTCCTTCTATACATACACATGCTGTTCTTTGTTCAGGCCAAACATTGTTGGATAAAATGGGCGTTGTCAGCCTTTAAAAAGTCTGTGTTCTTAACAGTGTCCACTAGTAGGTAGTAAAGTATAATGTATCGTGCCTTTAATTACACATTTAATTAAATTTGAGGGTACCACTAGAACTGAATGGAATGGCTATGTAAAACAAGATATTTTACCTGTAGTACAGGCCTGTATAGGGATTACTATACTTTTTTTTTACAGGCAGAGGAATTATTGTGTTCGACATCGAGTTTTTAACAAGTTGTTGTTCTTTAAGAATATCAAAGAGAGATAAATAAAAAAAATATTGAGGGTATAAGGAGGTCTTTAATAGTAAACTACATTAAACTTCCCTCAATGGTACAAAAATGAAGTTTGTGAATACCAAAAATACAAGTTTTGGGGTCGCCTGGATCCAAAAATACTATTTTCAGAAACATGACTGTGAACAGCCAACGTCGAGAACGAAAAATCGAACAACAAAAAAATGTTATATTTATCTTAGGTATTTTCTGAGGATGTGTAAAATTTACCTAAACATCATCCATCTAGTTCGTTCCTCAAAAATCCTGATCGTGAAGGCTTGACTCGTGAAAGGCGTCTCCCCACCTGCAATAGGATAAAATAGGCTGTTAGAACTTAGTAGATGAGCCTTAATAGTTGAGGCGCTGAATGGAATAAGGGCATAATTTAAAAAATACAAGTTTTGAAATATTAACACTAGAGATATTTTAGTAGATACATAAAACTATTGATGTTATTTACAGCGTAACATGAGTAATTCGTGAGTAATATGTCGGGTATCTAAAACGTTTTCATCATCATCATCATCATCATCTTCTTCTTCTTCTTCTTCTTCTTCTTTTTCTTCTTCACTCCATGGTTTATACATCTTTGTCTGTTCCTTGTTCACAGTAATCCTTCCAAGTTCTATATGGTCTGCCTACATCTCTTTTACCAGAAGGTCTGTAATTTATTGTATTTTTTTGAAGTCTTGTATTATCTATTCTGTTTAAATGCTGCACAGCCATTTAGTCTTGTATTGCTTTATTTCTTCATTTAATATATTTACTTTTAATTCTTTTCTGATTACCTCATTATTTATGTGGTCCAATAAAATACAGTGAGTCCCACGCAAGAGTTGGCCAATGACGCGGGTTTCTGCGTCGCGGCTGGCACAGCTCCAGCTCCCGAGCGATCGGGTGAAATATCTACGCAAATAATGCCGCGGTTGGTGTAATGATTCAGGTTCTCACATTTACAGTTAAAATTACACCGAAAATAACCACGTACCTCATCACAAGAGATATTGGAAATGTTCTCCTCTTGCATAAGCACAACACTGACACCTTTTTTAGGGCATTTTCTTTCACGCGCGTAAGTTCAGCTTCCGAGATAGAGTTAATTAGAGTAGTAGTGAGTACCAGTGATAAAGCTCTACGCTATACATAAATCATTAAGATTATCGCTACAGAATGGACAAAACTCAAGAAGTTAATTTCTCTTGTGATATTGTCTTTAAGTTCTTCTTGTGTATGGGAAATTGACCTATACACTTTATTTTTCAAGTTTCCCCATAAATAATATTTACATACTGTTAGAAGAACTTGATGACAATATCACATAGGCCTATCACAAGAGAAAGTAACTCTGTCTCGGAAGCTGAACTTATGCGCGTGAAAGAAAATTTCCTAAAAAGGTGCCAGTATTGTCTGGATGCAAGAGGAGAACATTTCCATAATCTTTTGTGATGAAGTACCTGGTTATTTTCATTGTAATTTTAACTGTAAATGTGATAACCTGAATCATTACAACGACCGCGGCATTATTTGCGTAGATATTTCACCCGATCGCTCGGGAGTTGGAGCTGTGCCAGCTGCGACGCAGAAACCCGCGTCATTGGCCAACTCTTGCGTGGGACTCACTGTATATCCTTTCGATTTTCTACAGAAATTCATATCTGCAGGTTGTGTTTTATTCTTCATTTTTATTATCAGTATCGATGTCTCAGATTCATACTTTCAAATAAGTTTGGACATTATTTTATAAACTTTAATTCTAGTGTCTCGTCTTCTTTTATTTTCAACATTTTGTGAGTTGTACCACACGTTTGACATTTCGCTATTTTTATATTTATATCTTTTTATGGGTGGAAGCCTATTTCACACACCAAGTACTTAAAATGTGATATTTATTCTAGAGGGAATTGTCAAGTATTTTTTGGATCTGACATGGTTTTTACCCCAAAATGACATTATTTTTGTTTTTTTTTCTTTGGAGATTTGGAGACAGTACTGTTTACATAATTTATTAAACTAATGAAAAATATTTGTTTATTATCTTCCTTTTCAAGAATTACTAAATCATCAGCATATAATGTACCTTCATTGGAATGTTGTTTTCATTTTAGGAAAAGGTAATTTACATTAATATTAAAAAGAGTGGGAGACACTGAGAACCCTTGTCTATTTTTATTGCTTAAGAAATAATAATAATAATAATAATAATAATAATAATAATAATAATAATAATACTAATAATAATAATAATAGCAAACACATGGAATTTCAAAACTAAAGTAATTAGAAAAATTTTCAATGATATAAACACGTTTAAATTGAGGAAGTAATTGTAGTAACAAAATAGCCCTTTTTCCATTCAGTGACATTTTTCCATTTAATGTAAGGAAAATATTATTAGGCATTACATTCCTTTTAATCTCAGTTGAGGTTTTGTAAAATAAAAAAGTCAGCTTTTACTCATGGGACACAATTAGTATAATATTAAAATGATAAAGTGATTTTATTAAATTTCTCACTTCAAAATAATGTTATGCAGCGAGTCCATTATTTGCTATGAAAACTCTGGTCACAAAATAATACTGAAATTGCATCTACAATACTAACCCTGATAATTACGTTGAAATAAGTTATCACCAGGGCCCGGATTTTGATGACATGTCATCTTTTAACTGGTTCATTTTTGACGTTGTCCACTATTGAAGATATTCTGATTATAAAGGCATAAAATGGTTATTTTTAGGGCAACTTTCCCCAAATTTTCATTTTTAGGTAATGTTTAAAAATTAAATATCATTATATGGTAATTTTTGGGCCACTTTATGGTATTTTTTCCTATTTCATATTTTGGGTAATTTAAAAAGAATCAAAGTAATTATTTTCTCATTTTGTGTTGTTTCTTGCATTATATAGAGTTTTTGTGCATTTACTTGCATTGGAACTCTAAATAAGCCTCAATATAGATCTTGTTATAATTATTTTAATTTGTATACAGAAAGAAGATGTTTGCTGTTTGCATTTAACCGCATGTAATTAATAGGGACCGGATTTTTAGGTTTTTAAAAACGCTGTTTTAGGTTTTCCATTAGGTGAAATAGTTTTTTTAGGTTTTTTTTTATCCAAAATATTGTTTTCGGGTAGAATAATTGGTTTAATGAATTTGAGTGTGCTACATAGGATTCAATACATCATTAACACGTCTTCTTAAAACACAGTGTGTCCACTCAGTGTGAATAACAAGACAGTACTAAAGGCAAACAAACGCTTTAAAACACAGAATTCTATACCCTGTGTTCATACACGGCAACAATGGTTGTTCGTACGAATATTTTAAAAGGAATACGCCGGTACTCTACACTTCCTCTCTTGATACCGTCCATCCTAGACGACAATGGGTTGAACGAAACGCTGGTGGTATTAATTTCAACCTGACAAAAATTGTCTCTCCGCAAAATATCGATTCCTCAACTGACAACCAAAAAAGACAAAAAAAGTAGCCTTAATAAGATATTTTAGGTTTTACATCCCGTTTAGGTATATTTAGGTTTTTATACCCCATTTAGGTATTTTTAGGTGCCACAGAATTAATGTGGGTGAATCCTACGGACGTGATTCGAAAAATTGTATGAGCGTTTTTTGTTTTGGAAGCAAGGAAAAAAATAGGTAAAAACCTAAGAATCCGGTCCCTAGTAATTAACTAATTATAAGTCTATAACTGAGTCAACAACAGAAAAGTAGAATAGACACAAATCTGTTCAGTAAACTAGTATTTTCATATAGACTTTTGAACAATTTTTGTTAGTTTTCAGGTCATTTGTTGTATTTTATAGTCATTTTATACCTCACATTTTAAGTATTTTAGGTCATCAAAATCCGGGTCCTGGTTATCACTGTTCGCTAGCAAAGAACAAATAGTTTGAAACCTAAGAAATCTTCTTCCTGATTCTTATAATAATAGTATTAGTAATAAGGCATTTAATGACCATAAAATAGTGAAAAAATGCAAAATAAAAATGCTTTTATGACTTAAAAATAGTGAAAAAATGACCAAAATTTTTAAAGAAATGACTAATAAATTTAACATTATTACCTAAAATTCGTTTTTTTTAAAGTACCGGTAATGATTTACTAAAAACAATTTAATGAATGACAGTGCGTTACGTGAATTTACATTATAAAACACACTTATTTTGTTACTAAAGAAGTAAGTAAATTTATACTACTTGGTCAGTCTTAGAGAAAAAGAAATTCTTACTGAAATGGCATGCCCTTCAAATTGCCCCTAGCAAATATGTGCCATTTAAAAAGAAAGAAAAAAATTCTTTATTGATACAAGACAAACTACTTTGGAGTTTACAATAAACCTGAATTAAAATGAACTATGAACATTTGGCGGAGATTCTCAAATAAAAACGATTGTCTGTCGTCTGAAAGTAACAATTTATACATAGAAGATCTCCTCTCTACCTCCACTGAAACATTACCTAAAAATGATGAAAAACACGTAAAAATTGCCAAAAAAATTACCTATCTCTTGAAAATGACGAAAAATGCAAAATAAAACAAAAACATGCAAATACAAATTGACCTTATTTAATAAATTATTTCATGAAACATATTAGAGCTATTTTTTAAACTTCATATAAAAAAATGCAAAATCATCAAATGCCTTGCCCTAATAAATGCCTATTATTAGTAATAATAGCAGTGATGGGAAAAGTATAAAGAAAGTAATTGGGTTGAATTACAATTACCTGAGAGACATTTTACTTATTTACAATTACAAATTACTTTTTCAAAACGTAATCAGTAAAATTACAATTACATTTACAATTACTTTACAAAATGGCAGTACCTAAAAATTCCTTGTTTTTTGGTTTGTTTTGGGCACAAGCCCAAATTATTAATGAACAAACAAAAAAACATATCAATGAGAATATTTTCGGAAACACTGAATAACTTTTTGTTAATATTAACTCTAATTTGAATATTAGTTGCAAAAACAGCAATGATGACGATATAGCAAGCGAGAATGATACTAATACTAACGACTAACAATTACAATTTTATTTCCAGAAGTAAGTTATAAATATAAATTACATTTTTAAAAGTATTGATTACAAGTAAATGGGACCAAAAAAGGAATTGTTACTGTAATCCGATTACTTTTACTCAATTACTTCCCATCACTGAATAATAGTAATAATAACGTACTCACTCATGCACTGTTCCGTATTGTACAATCGCACAGAGCAGCGTCCCGACGACTTCTCAGGTCGCAACAAGTAGTCAGCTGGAGAGGAGGTGGGTTTGTCCCCTTTTGGTTCGATATTAGCAGCACGTGACCAAAGTTTGCCGTGCGAGGAACACTAGAGCCAACAAACGGGAAGTGCTGGGATATTGATATCTGCAACAAACAATAGTCGTTGCTTCCCATCCTCTCCGGCTTATTCCCTATCAGTATCTGAATCCGGTGCAGGCGTGGGCGATGAATTTCCCTTTTGCAGTGGCGTTCCTAAGGTGGGGCGATGGGGGAGGTCCGCCCCGGGCCCCACTTCCTATGGGGGCCCCATTAATGCCCCACCCTAATACAAAAATTAATGTTCCACCTGATTTTGTAAAACGAGGCAGTGAATTTTTCCAAAACAAACAAGGCCCTTTTGAAGAAATCAGTTGTTTCTAACTATTCACATTTCACTTGAAACGTCTGAAAGAAGTTTTTCAAAACTGAAATTAATATAAAAATATTTGCACTCAACAATGAGCCAAATCAGACTAAATGGACTAGCAATGTTATACATCGAGAACAATTTGGCTATGAAAATAAACTTTCATGAGACAATTAGACAATTTTCTAATGTAAAAGCTGTAAAAAGACAATTTTAAACGTGACTATTACATATTCTGAATTAATGTAATCCAGATTTTGCTAATTTACTATCTGATTCTCCGAATAAATTAAAACTGTTGTTTGTTACCTTAATTTCGTTAGCTTTTGTCATATTTAAACTTCATTACTTCGTGCATTGTGCACATTTTGTGCATATTTTGCTAATCAGTTAACTTAATATTATTGTAGTAATATAATAATAAATAAGTACATTAAATACTGCAGGAGTTCGCTCCCTTATTCTCTCTATTATTTTTTCGTATAGATTAGCCCATGGAGTCGAACTGAAAAACAAAAAAGATAGCCATAAAAAAGTTAAAATAGCCGTCTTGGTAGCTCTGGGGGGGGGGGCCTCAAAAATAAATCCACCCCGGGCCCCAAGTGGTCTAGTTACGCCACTGCCCTTTTGCACAAGACTGTAGCAGATACTTTCTAATAGTCGCGCCTATTTAATGAAATTTTTTTCATTCGACCATACTATAATATGCTTATTATTTGTGACGTAAGTATTTCATAAATATATCCATTATGATTAGGGGGCGGATTTCTATGACCTAAAAACATTAAAATGTGACCAATAAAATTTAAAATATGACTTTACCACTTAGACATTGTGTATATATTTTTTTAAGTTTCATTACATTTAATTTTATTAAAATATAATTTTAATTATTTAAAACATCTGTAAATTCTCAAAAAGTAACATTATAATGCAAAATTTACCAAATATAATATGAAACTTGAAAATTTCCTAATATGCACACAAATATGCCAAAAATATAACTTAAATATGCATATTCGTACTAAATAAGCTACAATAGTTGAAAATTTCCTAAATATGCAGTTTTATGCTCAATAAAAGCCGTTCCATTTTCACCAGGATGCTTGGAATCGGGTTTAAATTAGTCGGAAACCTGAAATAATGCAAAGAGGAAAAATATGACATGTCATAGAAATCCGCTCCCTAATTATGATACTCAATTTCATCAGAAATCTAAAACTAAAGATTTATAAGACAATTTATCCTGCCGGTTATATTATATGGATGTGAGACTTGGCCGCTTACTCTTCAGAAAGAACATAATTTGAGAGTATTCGAAAACAGGGTGCTTAGGAAAATATTTGGTCCTAAGAGAGATGAAAATGGGGACTGGAGAAAACGAGCTTCAAAACCTGTAGGCTACTCGTCACCGGATAAAGTAGGGGAAATTAAATGACGGAGGATGAAATGGGCTGGACATGTTGCGCGCATGGGGGAGGAAAGACATATCTCAAAAGTATTGACTGGGAGACCCGAAGGGAAAAGACCACTTGGAAGACCTAGACGTAGGTGGAAGGACAATATTAGGATAGATTTGAGGGAAGTAGGATTAGCGAGCGACGATTGGATAGAGTTTGCACAGAATAGGTTTGAATGGCCGGCTCAGGTAAGCGCAGCAATGAACCTTCGGGTTTCATAAAATAGATAATATTCCTTTAGCTTGCTTAGGAATTATCTATTGCCATTGAGTAAGTAAGTAAGTAAGTAAGATACACATTTTCATTACAATACTGTTGTCCAACTACCGATTAATATCGTACATGGAACAAATATTCAAGCCGTGAAAGCAGCAATTCAAACTGGGCAGTAAACAAGTTGTATTTAAAATAAAATATGTGCATGTTAGTTTTAATATTACGAGGTCTGATTGGAAAGTTTTAAGAATGGGCTTGTAATTTCAAAATGGCGGTATTTACATGCTACTGTGATGCATCTCCTTAAAAATAGTCCCCTTCTGACTGAACATACCGACTCCAACGGTGTTTCCACTTTTGGAAACATTTCTGGAATTTTTTTTTCTGGAGTGTGTTTGCCTGGATGTCTTCAATTGAGTCAAATCGCTTCCCTTTCAGTGCAAATTTCATTTTAGGAAACAGGTAGAAGTCCGCAGGGGCTATATCAGGGCAATAGGACGGTTTTGGAAGCACAGGAATTTAGAATTTGGTATAAAATTCCACGAATGAGAAGGCACGATAAGCTGGCGCATTGTCGTGGTGGAGCACCCAACGCCTGTCTTTCCACAATGGAGGTCTTTTCTTCTGCACCTTTTCGCGCAAATGCTCAAGGACACATTTGTAGTATTCCTGGTTAATTGTCTGTCCTCTAGGGGTAAATTCATGATACACAATACCGGTAGAATCGAAAAAAATCACCAACATTGTCTTCACATTCGACCGACTTTGCCGTGCTTTTTTCGGTCGTGGTGAACCTGGACTCTTCCACTGCGAAGACTGAACTTTGGTTTCAGGGTCATATCCATATACCCACGATTCGTTTCAGAAGCTGATTTCCCGGTTTTAAAACAAAATTCCACACAAACTCGTTGTTCTGTTTTTAATGCAGACAGAATCCGGCGACAAGCCCTAACAGACCCTCACTCAATCAGCTGCCACAACGAACTGAATAAAGGAAACGCACTTTCCTGTCAGAGGGCATTCAAAGATAAGTCAATGATTAACCCCCCACATTCGGTGTACCTGCCTGCCAAACCAATAAGCAGTGGCGGATCCATTCTTAAAACTTTCCAATCAGACCTCGTATATTGAGTTCATTTCGTGTGTTTTAATATGCATTGCTTTGAGATAAAAACGCCAGAGAAGTTTTGAGTTCTTTTCACGCCGTCACCTGCCATCAATGGCAAAAGACAAGAAGTTAATAACAGGTGATCGCCTAAATCAGACGAGTGGTTTGTTTAGTGAATTAAAAGGTGTCCTAAAAATTCAAAACTTAGTCATTTAATTGTGGTCGAACAAAACCAGTCACATTCATCTTGCCTATAATGGCAATTAAGACACTCGTCTAAAAAAATACTCTTGTCTTAATAAATGCCATTAGAGGCTCGTCCCATGATGCACTATTTTATATTTTATTAAGAGCATCATCGCCGTTATGATGATGATCAGGGCCCGGATTCTGATGACCTAAAATTGTTTGAAAAATGACCTATAAAATGACCCTAAATTTTAAAGAAAATGACTTAATGATTATGAAAAATGACCTGAAAACTGACATTTTATTTATAAAAAAATATTGTTCACACAAAGTTATAGACTAGTTTGTGCATAATTGTAAAAACTGTAATGTTGTGAATGTTCTTTTCTCACGGAAATTTATACTGGCACTGAGGCACTGGTGAGTCAAAATTCGGCACATCCTATTGTGGTCTGCCGGATTATATTGTTGTTTATTGAGGGCAAACAGTAGTTTGCACTCTCAGATCCAAGCAGGTGGCAGACTCTGGTGCCAAGTCAACCTAATAAAAATAGTAATATAATACAAAATTTTGGCGTTTCTTTGATTCTCACTTCCGACTGAGACATGTCAACACATTAACGCCGAATTTTTCCTTCTTACATTAAACAAACAACACTTCAAAGACACCACCGCTAGCGACGAAAAACAAGTTAATACACTCAATGTAAATACATCAAAATGACAAAATAAGGAAGCAAATGACACGAAAATGACAAAATAATAACCTAAAATTGAAATAAATGCCCTAAAAATATAAAATTGCATAAAATGACAAAAAGTGACCTAACAAACATGCATTTCTATAATCTAGAGGCCAAGATTAGGATTTATCTACAAATTGGCAATGTCTAGATAGCATCAATAAAAAGATGACATGTCATCAGAATCCGGGCCCTGATGATGATGATCATCATCATTGCGACAAACTTCTGTTTTGCACAAGATTGTACTAAAATGACATTGTTTTATACGCTAATAATAATAATAATAATTAAAAATAAATAATAATTTAATATTGCTATCTTAATTTTCATCATCGTCATCAGCACAAAAAGAGACGAAAACAAAAATTATCACCAAGTAGTACAGACTGCTCCTTCAGCGATGCAGTCCTCCTGTGAGATAAAGAAGATGACAATGAAAACAATGCTCCAATGCTGTGTAACTTGGCGACAGCTCATCAAGAACGTATCTATAGAAATCCCCTTCTTCTCAACTTTAATGCGAGAGAAAACTCTGAAAATATTAGTGAGTAAAAATTATATATTATTTTGTTATAATTTTACCCACTTAGTTAATTTTTAACAGCGAAAGTGAATTTAAACGTTAGCTTTTATTTATTGTAAGTTTAATGGGTTTTATTTTATTATTTTCAGATTTAGCGATATAGTGTTCCTTGTACATTGTACCTTGAATCTTGTACCTTGATATTTGTGCCTTGCACCTTGTATCTTGTTACTGATGCAATCAACGAAAATACCCAGACTATTCGGGACAAACCGCGGCCAGGCCGTGAACATAAATAGGAGTGCCAGCAATGTAAGTAACAATTTGGTTTATGCAAAGTTGTATTATGGAAAGTTTCATCTCAGTAAAAAATATATCAGCCCCGAAAACTGGGACTACTGTTTGAAAGCTGAGGAGACCTGTACGAAGAAGAATGATCTTTGGCTTAGCTCAGTTGGTATAGCAGTGGCACGGATAGTCAAAGGTCCTGGGTTCAAATCCCAGTGTCAGAGGAATTTTGCCGGTCTCCTTAGCCGTGGTAGCTAAGGCTGTGGGTTCGAGTCCCGCCTCGGGCATGGGTGTTTGTGTGTAATTTGAAATAAAAAGAAAACAAGGAACATAAGGACAACATGGAAGCAAAAAAGAAAAAAAAAACAAGGAAATAAAAAATGGAAAGTTCTGAAAATTTAAAACAAGCAAGCTCCAACAATAACAGTAGGCCTGACGTAGACTGAGTGAAGAAATAAGCTACAATTAGGCAAAACACTGCTCAATTCTAATTTGCTATAAAGATATAAAATTAACATGAACATAATTTTCGGGATTTCAGCGTATAGATGAGTTTTATTTGGGGTCCTTCAGTCTTTTAAATTTTTTGTAACAAATCACTGCACAATGAAGGAATCTTTTGTTTTTTTAAACATATATTTATTTAAGTTCATTCGAGGGCCGTCCGAAAAGTAAGATTCCCTGGGGGCGTTTACGGAAACAAAACACAATTTCAAGTAAATATTTATTGCAACATATTTGCCACCGGAATTGGAACATATGTCATACCGTGCAACCAACTTTTTAATACCTGTTTCCTAGAAGTTAGCAGCCAGGGATTTGAACCGCTTTGTCCAAACAACTCCGTCTGTCTGTCATTCTCTGCCATTCCCTGTCATTTTTTGAGGTGTAGGAAAGGATGGAAATCACTGGTAGCAAGGTCCGGGCTGTAGAGTGAATGTTTAAACACTTCTTAGCAAGTCTCCTGCAGAAGTTCGGCTGGGAGGTGTTTAAACATCCACCCTAAAGCCCGCCTCGCTCCCAGTGATTTCCATCTTTTCCTAGACCTCACGAAATGACAAAGAATGACAGAGATGCGAAGGTGGTTGTCACACAGTGGTTCAAATCCCAGGCGGCAGACTTGTACGACACAGGTATTCAAAAGTTGGTCCCACTGCATGACAAATGTCTAAATTCCGGTGGAGAATATTTTGAAAAAGAGCTTAACACTGGCTTACAGATGGACGTAAATAAGAGTGCCAGCAACCTGGACATAAATAGGAGTGCCAGCAACCTGGACATAAATAGGAGTGCCAGCAACCTGGACATAAATAGGAGTGCCAGCAACCTGGACATAAATAGGAGTGCCAGCAACCTGGACATAAATAGGAGTGCCAGCAACCTGGACATAAATAGGAGTGCCAGCAACCTGGACATAAATACGCGTGCCAGCAACGTGGACATAAATAGGAGTGCCAGCAACGTGGACATAAATAGGAGTGCCAGCAACGTGGACATAAATAGGAGTTCCAGCAATGTAAGTAACAATTTGGTTTATGCAAAGTTGTATTATGGAAAGTTTCATCTCAGTAAAAAATATATCAGCCCCGAAAACTGGGACTACTGTTTGAAAGCTGACGAGACCTGACTAAATTCACACGGAACATCCTACAAAGTTCAGGAATGACTCAGGAAACAATAAAAACATTCTGATTAAGATAATTAAAGTTTCCTTGATTATAAATACGTCATTTATACTTTCAATGAAAATGTTCAGTGTACAGCTAATCTTTTTTTTATTATTATTTATTATGATTTGTCATGTGTATATCCTTTCTTCACCTTTTCCAATCCCCTGTCTAAACCCATGTATTCAATACATAGCTTTGCGATGTTTCTGTGGTCATTCATTCTACATTAAAAATATCTGTGGAAATGGATACATAAGCTGAACACTTAGTAGAAACAGTATGTGGCCATCTATGGCCTAAGTGCGATGTTTGGTTTTAGTTTATTCTTATCGAGAAAGGCAAAAAAAAAAAAAAACACTGTACGAAGAAGAATGAACTTTGGCTTAGTTCAGTTGGTATAGCAGTGGCACGGATAGTCAAAGGTCCTGGGTTCAAATCCCAGTGTCAAAGGAATTTTGCCGGTCTCCTTAGCCGTGGTAGCTAAGGCTGTGGGTTCGAGTCCCGCCTCGGGCATGGGTGTTTGTGTGTAATTTGGAATAAAACGAAAACAAGGAACATAAGGACAACATGGAAGCAAAAAAGAAAAAAAAACAAGGCAATAAAAAATGGAAAGTTCTGAAAATCGAAAACAAGGAAACTCCAACAATAACAGTAGGCCTGACGTAGACTGAGTGAAGAAATAAGATACAATTAGGCAAAACACTGCTCAATTCTAATTTGCTATAAATATATAAAATTAACATGAACAGAATTTTCGGGATTTCAGGGTATAGATGAGTTTTATTTGGGGTCCTTCAGTCTTTTAAATTTCTTGTAACAAATCACTGCACAATGAAGGAATCTTTAGTCTTTTTAAACATATATTTATTTAAGTTCATACGAGGGCCGTCCGAAAAGTAAGATTCCCTGGGGGCGTTTACGGAAACAAAACACAATTTCAAGTAAATATTTATTGCAACATATTTGCAACCGGAATTGGAACATATGTCATACCGTGTAACCAACTTTTTAATACCTGTTTCCTAGAAGTTAGCAGCCAGGGATTTGAACCGCTGTGTCCAAACAACTCCGCCTGTCTGTCATTCTCTGCCATTCCCTGTCATTTTTTGAGGTGTAGGAAAGGATGGAAATCACTGGTAGCAAGGTCCGGGCTGTAGAGTGAATGTTTAAACACTTCTTAGCAAGTCTCCTGCAGAAGTTCGGCTGGGAGGTGTTTAAACATCCACCCTAAAGCCCGCCTCGCTCCCAGTGATTTCCATCTTTTCCTAGACCTCACGAAATGACAAAGAATGACAGAGATGCGAAGGTGGTTGTCACACAGTGGTTCAAATCCCAGGCGGCAGACTTCTACTACACAGGTATTCAAAAGTTGACAAATGTCAAAATTCCGGTGGAGAATATTTTGAAAAAGAGCTTAACACTGGCTTACAGATGGATGTAAATAAGAGTGCCAGCAACGTGGACATAAATAGGAGTGCCAGCAACCTGGACATAAATAGGAGTGCCAGCAACCTGGACATAAATAGGAGTGCCAGCAACCTGGACATAAATAGGAGTGCCAGCAACCTGGACATAAATAGGAGTGCCAGCAACCTGGACATAAATAGGAGTGCCAGCAACCTGGACATAAATAGGAGTGCCAGCAACCTGGACATAAATAGGAGTGCCAGCAACCTGGACATAAATAGGAGTGCCAGCAACGTGGACATAAATAGGAGTGCCAGCAACGTGGACATAAATAGGAGTGCCAGCAACGTGGACATAAATAGGAGTTCCAGCAATGTAAGTAACAATTTGGTTTATGCAAAGTTGTATTATGGAAAGTTTCATCTCAGTAAAAAATATATCAGCCCCGAAAACTGGGACTACTGTTTGAAAGCTGACGAGACCTGACTAAATTCACACGGAACATCCTACAAAGTTCAGGAATGACTCAGGAAACAACAAAAACATTCTGATTAAGATAATTAAAGTCTCCTTGAGTATAAATACATCATTTATACTTTCAATGTTAATGTTCAGTGTACAGCTAATCTTTTTTTTATTGTTATTTATTATGATCTGTCATGTGCTTATCCTTTCTTCACCTTTTCCAATCCCCAGTCTAAACCTATGTATTCAATACATAGCTTGGCGATGTGACAACAAAACGTAGTGACAAAAAAATAATAAAATTGTAATTATATTTTAGAATATATACATATGGACCCTAGAAATTACTGATTCTTTCGTGAGGGCACTAAATAAGCAATATGATATATAAGAATAGTTAAAAAGCAGAAAATCTCCCACAAAATCGGCAAAAAATGCACAACAAATATGCTAAATTTAGCTCCTGGTGCATGGAAGTATTTTATATCTAACCGAGCAAAGTATTGGCCTTACCAGAAGAAATATGCAAACGCAATTGAAACCTAGCCCTGATTATTACTATGTTCTTTCCAATTACTTAAGGATAATTTGTATTAATAAAGAATACTTCGAATAAGGCACGTCACAAGAAGAACTGTTCAGACAATTCAAATCAGTATATACAAATTACAATTTAAGAATAATAAAATGATACAGGTTACATGCAGGCCTATATTGTCAAGTAGCTAAAATCTATATAAATAGTTATGCCTTATAGGCATCCCCTATTGTGTTGAGTGTCTTACCACAAATGAGTATAGGCTACTAAAATGTCCGGATCTTTAGACAAAAGTCCAGTTTGATTCACATAAATAGGAGTAGAGTTTTAGAAGAGTTTGAGTAGAGGTTCCTGATTTCGCTACAACTATGACGAACTAGTAGTTTTCGTCGGTGAGTTGCAGCCTCCTGTATTGGTGTCCAGTGTGTTGTGATGTTTTTTTTAAAAAAAGAAGATCCATTTCGGCAAAAAATACATATGCCTTCATTAGCTCCTTCTTTTGTGTTGATCTGGAACTTTTGAGAAGTGACCTTAGTGTTCTTTGTAACTTTATTAACCTTTCTACATGCTTTTAATTATCTGAACATATTCAGTGGCCCCCAATGAACCACACAAATTCTCTATGTGTAAAGGCCTATTATTTTATAATTAGTAGTAGTAGTAGTATTAGTCCATCAGGTCGGGTGCGACCCCTGGCGATCCAAACGGATTTACAAGGCAGTAAGGCTGCCAGCCATGACTATTCGAAATGTCTTTTCCTGCTCCTAACACTCATATCCACTATCTTCTTCCATCCAACCCGGTCCTTCACAGCACTTAGAATTGCTTCCCATCTTAGATTGGTGGCATTGCTAATCTCTGCGTGCCTCGTGCCATCTTGTTCTTCTCCTACCCTTCCTCGCTTCCCGTCCACTATACCTAGCATAACATCTTTTTCCAAGGAGCTGTTTTTCCTCATTATATGTCTAAAATACATTAATTTATGCTTAGTTGCTATTGCCACTAGTGACATGTCTGGTTTAATTTCCTTTATTATGGACAAGTTAGTCCTTTTTTTCTACCCATGATACATTTAGAAATTTTCTCCAGACCCACATTTCAAAGGAATCAAGTCTTCTTTTCTCCTCCGATCTTAATGACCAGCTTTCGCTAGCGTATAGTACCACTGGAAATACCATCACTTCAATGAGCTTAACTTTTGTTCTTCTAGAGATGTCTGGATCTTTGAATATCTTTTCTAGTTTTTTCATAGCTGTTTTGCCTAGCACTATTCTCCTTTTAATTTCCTCTTTGCTATTACCCTCTAAAGTCACGGTTGTCCCAAGATAGTTAAATTTGTCCACAGTTGTTATTATTTCGCCACCTATATTGATGTAACTTTCATTGCTTGACAGTATTTTAGTCTTCTTGACATTTAGTTTAAGCCCTTCTTTGTCGCCTTCTGTCTTTACTTTTTTTATAAGCTCTTCCAGATCTTTTTCATTCTCGGCAAGGAGAGTTGTATCATCAGCGTATCTGATATTGTTTAATATTCTTCCACCCATCCTTATTCCTATGTTAGTTTCCTCAATTTTTGCACTTCTCATTATGTACTCTGTATATAGGTTAAAAATCTGATGTGAAAGTCACATAACTTCCTCTGCCCAAATAAAAGTTAGCAGTATTCAGATATTCTTGTACAGAATCGCAAGACACAATTTTACGCTAATTATGCTGTAAATACCTTATAGCCCCTCAATTGAATGTTGCAACTAAAAACACAGGCTATGGACAAACTAAAAAAATAAAAAATAAATTTTAAAAACAAATAAAAAAAAAAAAGGAAGAAAAAACAAGTGACAGCAAACGTTTATTGAACTTTCCGCCATTCAGAATAATTACCGAAATTTGTCGAATAATCCCCTCAGATATTTCTTTACTGTAGGCATGGCCAACAATACATCTTTCTCACTTCACGTAGGCCTACTTATATAGAATAAGAGGCCGTGAATGTCCTCGTATTGAGTTGTTCACCAGGCAAGACAGAGTATCTACAAACAATGGGTAGGGGTAGTTTACAACCACCCTTCAGAGATTTTTTTTTTTTTTTTAAGTTTCAAATAAAAGTTTTAGCTCTTGGTATAAGCACTCCATGTACAAAATTTAAAGGAAATCGTTGGAGCCGTTATTGAGAAATTCGTGACAAACGAAAATTTATTCGTGTAAAGTCCCCTTAAAAGTAAGGGAAAGTTGTCGCCACTCTTCGTGTAACATCCTCAGAAGGTACCTGACCCAAATACAAAATTTTGTTTTCGTACGTCTTTCCGTTACATGAGGCCGTATTGCAAAGAGCGTGTATTCTCAATGGGTGGCTTATAACTACCCTTTAGAGAATTTGTTCGAAAAAAATGTCTCAAATAAAAGTTTTAGCTCTTAGTATAAGCAACCCAAGTGCAAATTTTAAGGAAAATCGTTAGAGTCGTTTTCGAGAAAATCGCGAAAAACGAAAAATTCTTCATGTAAAGTCCCCTTAAAAATAAGAGAAACTTGTCGCCAATCTTCATCTCACATCTTCAGAAGGTACCTGACCCAAATACGAAATTTTGTTTTCATACGATTTTCCGTATTGGAGCTAGCCTGTTCACAGATATTCCACACAGACACACACAGACACACAGACAGACTGATACACGGACATGTTTCCAAAAATAGTATTTTTTGATTCAGGGGGCCTTGAAACGTGTATATATGCTAAAAACTCAACTCCGAATTTTGGGGTCGAAAACAATACTTCCTCTACCTATAGTACGGGCAGAGGAAGTAAAAAGACCTGGTGACAATCCGCATCCTTGTCTTAGACCTTTCCCAATTGGAAACCAACTTGTTTCTCCGTCATGAGTCCTGACTTTTGCTTCTTGGGCTTCATACAGTCTCTTTATAAGTAATATGATATGTTCAGGTATTCCCATCTTTTTCATTACTTCCCACATAAGGGCCTAGTTAATGCTATCAAACGCCTTGGCATAGTCAATAAAACAAATATAGATATTTTTTTGATATTCTTGAACTTCTCAGGTTCTCTTGAACTTGATAGTTCTCAAGTAAGCTTTCATGAATCACAGATTATTGTCTCTGTTGGACATTAGTATTCTCAGTTCTCAAGTCTTTTATGAATGATTTTTAGCATTATTTTACTAGCATGTGAGATCAGAGCTATACTTCGATTATTATTAGCACATTCACTACTACAAGGTGGGGCAGAATGGACTCCCTAGTTTCGAAAATTCACTGGAGGCGCTCCAGAGCAGATAGAGGGGTGGGACAGGTGCCATTAGGTTGGACTGACAATGCAGTTTTCAGTAGTCACCATGCAGTGGACAGGTGAGCAACGGGGCTTTGTTGTGGAGACCTTTTTTTAAAAACGAGGAAAGTGTAGTGGCGCATTTTCACCTTAGCGGTACAATAAATAAGCAAAATTCTCGTTACTGGGCAACTGAAAACCCTCGTGAATTGCACCAAAGACCACTTCACAGCCTTAAAGTGACAGTTTGATGTGCTACGTCCTCGATAGGCATAATTGGACCTTATTTTCTTGAAGAAGATGGCTCAACTGTGACTGTGAATTTAGCGCGCTACTGTGACATGTTAGAGAACGTTTTACGCCCCAAAGTGGAATAGTTTGGCAGGGAATATGACTTAGAAGACTTTTGGTTTCAACAGGATCGAGCCACGGCCCATATTGCCCGTCATTCGCTCGAAGTTTTGCAATAAATGTTTCCCGGCCGCCTGATCTCCCTTATGAGGGGATGTTCCATGGCCCCCTTGCACCCCGGATTTGAGCCCCTGTGATTTTTTCCTATGGGGCTACCTGAAAGCTGCAGTTTATAAAGTTCAACCTCAAACCCTGGAAGCTCTGAAAGAGGCAATTGAGGATGTAATCACCGGAATTCTGCAAGATATTCTGGCAAAAGTGGGCGAAAAATTTGTTTTTATAAAAGGTCTCCACAACAAAGCCCCATTGCTCACCTGTCCACCGCATGGTGACTACTGAAAACTGCATTGTCACTCCAACCTAATGGCACCTGTCCCACCCCTCTATCTGCTCTGGAGCGCCTCCAATGAATTTTCGAAACTAGGGAGTCCATTCTGCCCCACCTTGTATCTCCTTTTTTTTTGGTAAGGGGATGAATATTGTTTTTGCCCAGTCTTTAGGCCATTCGTTTTTCTTCCAGATCATGTTGCACAAGTATAATAGCTTTGTGGTTGCACTATTGTCAAAGTTTTTAATTAATTCTATGGGGATCATGTCGTCACCGGGTGATTTCCCATTCGCAATTTGCTTCAGAGCCCATTCTAATTCTTCCTCTGTTATTTCCGGTTCCTCCTCATAATTACTTTATGTAAAAAAGCTATCACAACAAATAAGGTTCGCTCCTAAAGTGTTTCAGAGTGTTGTCATGGCTAATTTTAGAGGGTATAAGGAGAAAAGTGGTAACCCGTAGCGTAGTGGTTGAGGCGCTGTGCTAAACCGGAAGGTCGGGGGTTCGGTCCCAGATGAGGTCGTTGGAGTTTTTCAACTCGCCTGTTCCTTCTGGTGGCACAATGGCCCTGGGGTCGACTCAGCCTCCAACAGAAATGAGTACCGGGAGCAATCCTGGGGTAAAGGCGGCCGGTGTGTAAGGCTGATAACCTTATCACCTCTATGTGCCGAATTCCTAAAATCTGGGAGCTTCAACTTTTTGGAACCCTCAGGGCCTCCATGGCCTGTACAGGGAATTTTCCTGCATCAATTAAGTCATATTTTATGTAATAATAGGCGATTTTTATAATTGTGAAATATTATGTATGGTGCAAGGTTATTTTTTTATTGTGAAATAGCCTATTTTGTTGCAAGGGTAGTTTTTATAATTGTGAAATATTAAGCGGAGGTGCAAGGGTCTAGTGACCAGGAGGGGAAAGCGTGAGGGATAGCGGCCAGGCGGGGAAGTGGCCACGCCGAGTGGAAGGGGGAGTCGGTTGTGGCGCATACTACTAACTAGCCCACTTGTTTACTAACTTGACAAAATATGGTAGTATTAAATACAGTGTAGGTAAATAAGTATATGAATTCTTTTCAATATATATTTATGTACAGGGTCCAACCTGTGACCTGGCACTTCTAAAATAAAAATCAGTGTAAGAATTTGTATTTTTGATTCCGTTTCAAGACTTGAAGATGGTGGCCGTTTTATCTGATGAAGAGCAGATCTTTATATATTATGTTATATATGTTACTAGCATGTGCCCGCGGCTTCGCCCGCGATAATTATTTCAAGAAATAAAAATTAAGAGCATAATAGTTAAACCATTATATTTATTAACATCTAAATCGCGTGGACTACATACCACGATTAGATAGCATCGACTGGTAAAAGCTACCTCAGATTCGAGTTCCTTGGCCTAGAATACCCCTGTATAGTGAGTTTCGTCCAAATCGAACAATGTTTGACCATATTTAGGCCTATATTGATTATCCCTCTTCCGTGTAGGTTGAAAATTTCATATGTCTGCGTGCCTTGATATTCTAAACAAATGAATCGTCCAGGATGGACTTACAAAATCAAGCGATGGCCCGCGATAATTATTTCAAAAATTAAAAATTAAGAGCATAATAGTAAAATCATTATAAGCTTATTTATTAACACCTAAATCACGTGGACAACATACCACGATTAGATAGCGTCGCCTGGTAAAAGCGACCTCAGATTCGAAATTCTTGGTCCAGAAAACCTCTGTATAGTGAGTTTCGTCCAAAGAAAACAATGCTTGACCATATTTAGGGCTTACAACATTCAAGCGATCGCGAAAGTTTTATTTTCAAGGTATGACAAAAATAGCCAGAGTCAACTGTAATTGATTTTGACATTCAAATGTATAACTGAAAACTGATGTTTCGAAAACGCAAAAAATGCACGTTTTTTGCCCGTTTTTCACTCATAGCTCACGAACAAAAGCTAAAATTAAAATTCTGGCTTCGAGGTGCATTTTCCGACCCTTCAGCCCACCTATGTTTAAAATTTCAGATCTCTGCGTTAAGTAGATTTCGCTGGGCATCGCGGACAGACAGACAGTTCCTTTTATTAATATGCTATAGATAACATGAATTATATTGATCACGGCCTCCTAAAGGAGGAATACAATAAAGGAGGCCGTGTAGTGATACCTTCTCTAATTTGTCAAACTTCCATTTGATTTAATCCAAACCCATCTGATAAAACTGGCAACAATTTGCTCTGTGATTTTGTTTCGATAATTCTGTGTAAAAAGGGATTAAGTATTCTCAAAAATATTTTATTTTTGGCATTTAGAATCAGAATTTTTCAAAATCCTTTCTTAGTGAGCAGCTACATTATGAAACGAAGGTACTGTCAAAATTCCAAGTCTCTACCTGTTATAGTTTAGGCTCCACGTTGATTCCTGTCAGTCAGTCAGTCAGAACAACGCCTTTTATATATATATATATATATATATATATATATATAGATACATACGTATTAGTACTTAGTCTACGTACTTCCTCACAATGGAAATAGACAATTCCTAAGCAAGCTAATGGAATATTATCTATATTGTTGAGCCCGGAGGTTCATTGTCGCACTTACGTGAGCTCGCCATTCAACCCTATTCTGAGCTACCATCCAATCATCCCTCGCAAATCCTACTTCGTTTGAATCCATCACAATATTGTCCTCCCACCTACGTCAAGGTCTTCCAGTTGGTCTTTTCCCTTCCTGTCCCCAGTCAATATTTTTGAGTCATGTCTTTGCTCCTCTATACGCACATGTCCAACCCATTTCATCATTCGTGATATAATTAACCTTATCATATTCGGTGAATAGCACAGGTTATAAAGCTCGTCAATACACACACACACTCACACACACACACACACATGGGCGTACGATGAAATTTTGTTCGGGAGGGGTTCAATGTAAAGTCGTCTCAGCTCCATGTCCTTGCGCACATTGTGAATTATTACTTTTTAAAATTACTAAACAGTTGTATTGTGATAATTAATACACTGTAATAAATTAATATGCAGCCCAGTCTTTGAAACTGTTTTTCTTGAGATTTGTATCCATTTCTCGTTTAAGCTAGAGTCTATAAATAAAAACTTTCTTTTGAAAAATTATCATAATAGTGTATGGTGTATAAGGCACGTTTTTAAAGTCATCTGTAAATCCACCGGTGGAAAAATCCGATTAATGCCGATTACTTCATGATATGATTGCTGTTGGCTTTACAAACAGGTTGATAGATTTCGGTGGGAGTATTCGAGTTATCGTTTGACAGATTACGAAGGGATTTTTGTTTACTGTTATTAAGCTGAAAAACTATCAACACCACGAGGTTTTGAAATTTGAATCTGAAATAAATTACGATAAATCTTAAATAATGTTTTGATATGTACGAAATTGTAAAATACATAACAACCGAATCAGAGTTTTATTATTATTATTATTATTATTATTATTTTTTTAATTTCGTTCCATCTTCAAAATATTGCAGATATTTCGGGAGGGGTTTCAACCCTCTCAACCCCCCCTTACCGTACGCCCATGAACACACACACACACACACATATATATATATATATATATATATATATATATATATATGAGGTTCGTTCCGAAAGTAATACCTCCCTATTTTTTACATGGAAATTACAGAAGATACATAAATCACAACAGCACAGCTAAATAGAGAAATATTTCAGCTACAGACTGTAATTTTTCCTCATAGTCACCACCATTCTTTAAGCACTTTTGCCAACGGTGAAACAGAGCCTGCATGCCGCGCTTGTAAAAATCGGAACCAGCTGTTTCTTACCACTTCCTAGCTGTGCTGTGCTGTTGTGATTTATGTATCTCCTGTAGTTTCCATGTAAAAAAATAGGAGGCATTACTTTCGAAACGACTCATATATATATATATATATATATATATATATATAT
Source organism: Ectobius pallidus (assembly GCA_964059195.1). NCBI lineage: Eukaryota > Metazoa > Arthropoda > Insecta > Blattodea > Ectobiidae > Ectobius > Ectobius pallidus. Next base: position 141,141,885 of record CAXKWD010000008.1, read on the forward strand.
ATATAACAATGCAAAGCATTGGTGGGTCAGCTAGTATAATATCACTGCCTTCTAGACTGTATTACTCGTGTAATTCTCGAGACGGCGGTGTATAATATATACAAGAGGGCGTTGTTGATTAGCAACCAAACAATGTCTTGGATTAGGGATCATTACCTTTTGGCTCAATGAAGATTTTAAAGTTGAACTGTGCAGTATTTCAGAAGTGCTAGACGGAAATCATAAAATGTTATCGGCATTATCTCGAGGATTTTTCGGTCAAGGAATTGTGTTTAGATGGAACCAGAAGTGCAATATACAAATTCTTCAAACTGCATGGGCCAGCTCTAGATCAAAACTTGGAAATCCCGTAAGTAATTCCAAACGTTCTCCATTGCTCAGAATCAGAACTATTTTTACAATATTATGTACTGGCTGAAACTAGTGAGATGGGTAAATAATTATGTACGAACCTGCCAAATCAGTACTTAAATAGGTGCACTTTTTGATTCTGACGAAGCAGAGAACGTTTCCCTTTTGTTAAAACCACCGCCGTCTCGAGAAAATACGAGTAACACACGAGTAATAGAGTCTAGAAGGCAGTGGCTCGAACGGAAATACCGGTACCTTTTTCAATTCAGTTTATTTTTTATGAAAGCTGCCATCTCTTGGTAGATTTCATGTTGATAAAACGCAAGCAGTCTGTTTTACACAATACACACTTAAAAGAGTTCCATTCTTATTTATAAATAACACTCAATTGGAATATCAACCTCAAATAAAATATTTAGGAGTGACGTGTAATCGTACTGGTAGCGATAGTACGATACCGCTAATATTAATTTGTTCTACGTCAAATATTTATTTCTTCTGTGAATTCGGCTTTCCCCTTGAGAAAAGCTAAGCTCTAGAATATCAGCTGTTCTTGTAGACGTAGTCTTGTTGTTTATTTGAAGCACTGAAGTCTAGATGAGGAGAGTAATTAATTACTAAAATAAATACAAAGTATTGACGTGATGAATAACAGTAGTTCTATAGTTTATTCCAATCAAAGTATACAGTAATGAAGATTTGACAGTAGTCAACTGTCGACGTTCAAGTTACATTGTGCCCCCTGAATAACAAAAATCCAGAGTTTTTATACAAAATAATACGTCATTAATGACATGGTATTTCTTACTTTGTTAGAGAAATGGGAGAAGATTAACCTTCATATCAGCAATAAAACTGCTTGTATAATTAATATTATTTTCTTAAAAATGACATTCCTAAAATAACTGATGAATCGGATCTGCTGTAATGTGATATTCTGCATGATATTGCATCCGCTTTCCTGGTCATATGAGACACTCGGAAGCTACTCGCATACTTATCAATGCGTGCAAAACTGGCACTCTTACATTAACTTTAACTTTTAATCATAAATCTGTCACAAAATATTACTTGAAATTTCCTAAAATAAATGTATTACAAAAGTGTCTCTATATTATTCTTTTATATGACACTGTTACACGACAGGAGTAATATTAGATAGAAAATTAAACTGGAAAAAACATGTACAGATAACGAAAGGAAAAGCGATTGGAAGGACAGTCCAACTTTTCCCCCTTTTAAAATCTCCGGCAATAAATGTGAAAGGAAAAATAATGATTTATAGAACTTCCTTTCATTACTTCAACAGCACCAGCATTTGCCTATATTAAAGAAAATCATCTCAGACCTCTTCAAGTTGCCCAAAACAAGGCCTTAAGAATCATTCACGGATCTGACTGGTTTACAAAAAAAACACCAGAGATTCATGATGATTTAGAAGTTGAGTATTTACACGTTCTTTTAAAAGAAATCACAAGAAAATTTTACGACCGTCTTAATACCAACAATAATCCCATTGTTCGTCAGATTGGTGAATATGATGTAAATCTGTATAATAAACACAGGACTCCAAAAATGGCTCTACAAGCATAAACTTCTTGTGATGCTATATGTACATTCTTGAGTGATGAGGGTGTTTTATATTTTCCAGTGTTTGATTATATTTCTCTAATTTGTTAACGTCCAATCACGAGTTTCTTCACCTTACCGGAGATCAAAATATGGCGGAATTCATGGTACTTTTCGCTAGGTTGTCTTATAAACAAAGTGTAACGTTTAGGGCGGGTGGGTTGGACCAAATCATTCGTCGAGGCAACATCTCTCCAGAGAACTATCTATAACAAAATACATGTGATATTAGGTGTTTTATGAGAAGAAATTTGGTTTTAAAAGTGGGGCCCCCTTACAATGCGATTTTACCATTTCTTATTTAAAAATACAAACATTAACTACAGATTAATATAATAATAATAATAATAATAAAAATAAAATAGAAATATAATACGGAAAACACGAAAACTCACCTTTAAACCTACGCTTACGTTAAAACATTGTTTATAATACCGAATACCGGGCCTATAAGCTAAAAATAAACCAAGAGACTATTAAAAACAAATTTACTAGAATATGCATATTTTCTTTTTTCAGTGGCCAGTATTACATCAGATGTTATCCATAGCAACCATAATAATTGCAGCAATGAATGCAGCCTGTTTCTTCTCCATATGGCTGGCATTATGGAAGCTAATACCTCTGGTAGTTGTAGTGTCACTATCAATACTTCTTGGAACAGAATTGGTTTTGTCAATAGTAGGAATGATGTACATGCACACAGCTCTTGGAGCGTCTTTGGGAGAAGTGTCGTCTGATCAACTCGATGATGCCAAACAAAGTGCGAAATTGTTCTTCAAAACGGACATCATATTTGAATTTATGACTGTTATAACAAGTTGGGCTCTACTGAATTATGCTCCAATACTGTAAGTACATTATTATTATTAATTCATTTTTAGAATGCATGTCCTTGTAAACAAATGCACGCATCATGCTGCAAGACAATGTAGTCACGTACTAGATTTTATTTTTATAACAGTACTTTATAGTGCTTTTTCTCCAGATAGGAAAAGTTTACCGAACACCTGTCATTATAAAAAATTCAATTTTTACATGATCTGAATCCGATCCCAACTCAACACGGTTCGTTTTTGCATGGGAAGTTGTAGGACTTGGTTATGTATGTAGGCTTAGGATATTTGGGAGCAATTTCCACAAAGGAAAAGAAAGGAAAAAGGTGCTAAAATAAGACAAAAAAGGACAAAAAGATGCTGTTTCGCTAAACTACTTCGACAATTGAAGAGTGTAACGCAAATACCTGCTAAGTGCCAAAAAGTTGTTTAGGAGTTACAGTAAAAAATGTATTCCTAAATGCATGAGGGACATTGCAGAGCTTCCATCTTGTGATCAATGTTTGAACTAAACTAAATACTGTGGCACATTGCCCTGTCTTGGGTCAATTGGCAATGACATATAGATGGGTTTTGATGCAAAAACTATTTTTTTTCAAAAATGGCACTTAGAGCTATTTTGGTTACACTCTTCAATAATTATTGTTTCTCCCAGTTCTGTTACTAAGTTCAACTCGCTAAAAACAAGTAGGCCTAAACATTCATGATGCAACTGGTTATTTCCGTAGTAGGTCACTTCGAGGCGCGTCCAGAAAGTACGTTTCCTTGGAACCGTTTACAGAAACAAAAGAAAATTTCATGAAAATATTTATTGCAACATATACAGCAAGTGTTCAGATATTTTTCAACTTATTCGCCACAGAAATTGAGACATTTGTCATATCATGTGACCAACTTTTTAATGCTTGTGTCGTAAAAGTCTATCTCTGCCTCTTTCATTCTCTGTCACTTTTTGGGTGTAGGAAAACATGAAAATTATTGGGAACGAGATTCGGACTGCGGAATGGAATTTTTAAACACCTCCCAGCACCACAAATTCGACTGGAAAGAGTTTAATCATCCACCGTACAGGCCGAACCTCGCTCTCAGTGATATTCATCTTTTCCTACATCTAAAGAAATGACAAGGGAATGACAGAGAAGAGGAAATGGTTGCCACACTGTGGTTCAAATCCCAGGCGGCAGACTTCTACGACACAAGCATTAAAAAGTTGGTCACACGGTATGGCAAATGTCTCAATTCCGGAGGCGAATATGTTGAAAAATAGCTGAACATTTGCTATATCTGTTGCAATAAATATTTTCATGAAACTGTGTTTTGTTTCTGTAAACGGTCCCAGGGAAACTTATTTTCTGGACGCGCCTCGTAGTATCATTCATCAGAAGAAAGAAAAAGAATATCAACATGTAATACAGAGATAGAATTAGCGGGGGGACGGGGAAATTCCCTAGCAGATGACAGCATTATTTGTCCTTGGTAGGGAAATTATTTCCCCCTCTCTTGACATATTCTGTAAATCATACTAATTATTATCTGCCTTCGCCTCATCCTTGAAACCACTGGTAAACATAACTTCTACTAAGGATGTTTGTTAGTGTATCGTGTGTAACTACTGTCCATTCCAGATATCCTGAGAGAAAAGGATGCGGATCGAAAACGTAGGCATGTGACCTTGGTTTGAATGCTCACATCTTATTGGGCAGCGGCCAACCTTGTTCAGACACACCCCCTGCCGATAGTTTCCTTGTGATTTGTCAAAACTGTATAAGTATTGTGTGCATTTGATATTCAATAAGGCATGTTCAATATTACCATAATTAATTTCGAAAGAAGCACTTTAGAGTTATTTAGTTCTATAAATTTCAATTTGAGTTTTGCTAGCTGATGAAACGCGCTTTTCTCCCGTTACAACCGATGTTTACTTCTTTTATCAACACATCTGGAACGGACAGTAGGAAATGTTATTTACTTCCTAATTTTCAATGCCTGAAAGAGAAAGTTAGGTAAATGTTCCTCTCTTGAGTGTATCCAGATGTAGAACAAGATTTGCGTCATCGTTCAATGCATGTGAAAAATTTAATGGATTTAAGAACAGCAGCGTCTTCTATTATATCAAGGGCCTGAAAACGTTTATATTGTTGTTTAAAACCAGAAAAGGGCAAACCACTTGATTTGTATACATCAACAAGTTGATGATAAACATTTAACATATGTTAACTGCAATATGTTGGTGTTAAATGTATATGAGTGGAGACGCAGCTTTATTCTAAATCAAAATGTCAAATGTGAAAATTATATTTATTTATATGACGATGATTCGGTTATGACCTTTATTGGATTAACGTGGGAGGATGTCTACAAAAATGCTAATGCGGTATAAATCTGATAAATAAAGTGGTTGGATTTTAATTTATTTTCTCTTAATCTAACTAAAGCTAATGTAATACCTTTCTCCTTAATAGATTCTGGATTAAAACAATTAAAATCACTTGAACATTAAAAATTAAAAATCCGTAACTCTGAATGTGGAGACCTTTTGGTTTGTAAATGTCCCTTTCTTAAAGAATCTACACAAGTTAAATATTTGGGGATTGTTATTGATCACCATTTGCAATAGGATAAACATATTTCACATATATGTAATAGAATTCGAAAAAAAAACAATATATAAATTTAAGTAGTCTTACTAATAATCCAGTTGTAACATTTATACCAGGAATATACACAGCTGAGGAGAAGAACTTTACTAATAATCGTTGCATAAGGCTGAATGTGTGCAACCTTTACACAGCCTGGCACCCTTGTATAAACTTGACGTAAATAATCAAGATGGCCGATATCCGTAACAGTTGGTCGTTTCGTAGATGTCTGAGATTGAATTTTGAGGCTACGCATATTCTGAGCTGCTTTTGCGGAATTATAAACATTGTTCCTTGTTTGCGGGACATATTTCCATACTTGTACCCATGATTATAGCTTTCTGAAAACAATATAATGAAATACTGAAACTCTGCAGACGATCCATCGTTGTTTGCCGCTGCACCGATAGATGGCGTTCAGCAGTCCCTTCATAGCCAGGAGCTAGTAACGTCACAAATAGAGTGACGTATTTGATGACGTTGTACGTACAAACCCGATGTAAACTCGGCAGTTACACACCCGTTATTGGTAATGCGGCTTATGCAGAACTTACACGGTGAACAACCAAACAACCGTTCAACGCAGATATAAGCAACTTTTATTAGTAAGGCTATATAAATTTGTAAATCTCCGTAACTATGGCCATCAATACTCTACTCTACCTGTATTTAGCCCTGGTCGAATCCGTTATTCATCATGCTATTATTGGAAGGGGGAAGCATTAATGAAACTGTTCTTACTCCATTAATTTTATTTAAAAAAAAGCATAATTAAAATATGATTAACAAACGGCTGGACTACCTAATTGAAGTTATCTATTCCGATTTTAATGTATTTAGCATTGACGAAGATATTATTAAAATTCTACCATAAAAATAAGACAAAATGCCTAGCTGTTCCATATGAACACAGCAGTAGACGAAATAAAACTAGTTCATTAGTAGAACCCAAATGTTTCACTTCTGCTGGTCTATAACATAACTCTAGTTTCGGTCCTCGTCTGTATAATTCTAAAATCACATTGGCAAAGTCGCGATATGGGGGGGGGGGGGTGGTCCATCTCGCGATGTACGCAGGTTTCCACGGACGGTTGATGTTTTTTGTTTCTCAGCGTGGCAGGTTGACGAACATAACGCTTCTTGTACATTGCTTATCAACAGTGATATTAAATTAGTAGGGCATTCTAAATTCTCCTGAAATTCTAGTTTAGTGGCAGTTAGGTTAGGAACGGTGTTACTAATTAGTGATTGGTTCTGTTAGGTTATGAACGGTGATATGAATTTAGTAAGGCATTCTGAATTCTGTAGAAAGCGAGGTTTGTTGTATTGGTGAACCTGTTTCCCCTGAATCAAACGAGTTCAGCTGGTGTGACGTCACACCTCTAACGTCCAATCACGAGTTTCTTCATATAAAATATGGCGGAATTCACGCTACTTTTCGCTAGATCATATTATATAAAAAAGTGTAACTTTTAGGGCGGGAGGGTTGGACCAATCATTCGTCGAGGCAACATCTCCTCTCCAGAGAATTACCTATAACAAAATACGTGTGATATTAAGTTTTCTATGAGAAGAAAGTTAGTTTTCAAAGTGCGCCCCCCTACAATGCGTTTTTACCATCACATTACATCCAGTTTTAGCGAAATTACTTATGGATTCTTTAAATCTAAAATTAAAAAACTCAACAGGCTACTGGAATATTAGCTAATAAAATGTTGTTTGCTACTTTTACAGTTCTGTCGGATTCGAGTGGATGATGTACTTCATAGTAGTTGTCACGATCTTTGATATAATTGTTGAGGTAAGACCTATTGTTCTATTTAAGTATGTTACTTAAGGACCTAAAACAGCATATTTTGATATTGACTTTTTAAATGTTTTTTCTCTGAAAGTTCCAAATAAGTTATTTTTCGAACTTTCTTTTATTATAAATTCTAAAATTCAGTTTCAGTTGATATTGCATTTTTTAGCTCCGACTGTAAAATACATGCCTTACAGAATGGTATGTGTAAAGTGTATGTGTAAAATGTCATGTCCAGGGAAATAATAATTCTTTGGTTTTAATAGTTAATTGGACAAGAATTAACAAAAGCCGCCATTTGAAAAAAAAAAAGATCAACAGGTGTGGAGCCTATAATTTAGTGTTAACTGTAGACTTGGGATTTTAGGCTCTAAAAAAATTAGTTTTTGGCACCTAAAATAGGCTTTGAAAAGAGAAAATAGGCACTTAAAAATATGCTTTAAATTGCGTAAATAGACAGAGAATAGACTTTAAAATACTACAGTATGCTCTTAAACTGTAACGTGATATTTTTTTCTGTAAGAAACGTGGTATACCTATTCTCAACAGAAATAATTACAAAATTAAGACACAATTGAAAATACATTTATCAGAAACAGTTTTGGATTATATGTCACTTCTTACTATATACCTGCTACTTGTTTTGAGCTAATCCTCCCCCGTCAGTCAGCATTCCTTTGGCGACAATTGTTTGGGAAAATCAAGTTTCTGTGAAAAACCCACCCTCTGCTGTTCTGCTCTTCAATCAGGGATGTCCATTAAACGATTGTAAAAATTACAGAAGTTGAATTTTATTTTAAATGTACAAAATAGGCATTTTAGGCACTAAAATAGTAAAAATAGGCTCCAAAGGTCCAAATAGGCGTTTTAGGGCACTATAAAACTCTATAAATGTAAGTGATTTATTATGAAATGTCAACATATTTAGAAATTTTCATGTTATTTCATAAGGAACAAAATAGGCATTTGCCTTAAAATCCCAGGTCTAGTGATAAGTCAATATTGCTTTTCACTAGAATATCTGGAAAAGTGCTAGTTATTTATTTTGAAACCAATTATGCACAAGAATTAGAATAAATTAGTTAATACTGTTTATAGGCCGATTACTTAATGAAGTTTTCTCCTTAAATATGTATATTAATGACCAATCGCCTTACACTGCTGGAACTCGGGATCAAATCTCGGTGGATCCATGAGAAATTTTTGATGGGGTCTGGGCAGGTTTTCTCGGGCTGCTCCCGTTTCCCCTGCCATTTATCATTCCAACAGTGCTCCATTCATCATAATATGACCATTGGTTGCATTAAAGGAATTATTAACTTAAATGGTGAGCACCTCTATTAGGCCAGCTAATGCATATGTGACACTCTTTTTTGTACCCCAGACATTGTCTTAACACTTAAACACGAATATTGTTGTCACTGATGACTCATCAATATGTGAAAAGAATATTAGGATAATAAACGTAAACATCGAAGGTATCTATAATAGTAAGAGGAAGTGTTTGTCTGTCTGTGCGTGATGCCCAGGGAAATCGACTGCAAGCAGAGATCTGAAATTTTAAACATAGGTATACTGAAGGGTGGCCGAATGCACCTTGAAGCCGGATTTAAAATGTTCTCTTTCTTTCGCGAGTTATGAGTGAAAAACTTTCAGAAAACATGAATTTTTTCCGCTATCGAAGCATCAGTTATCTACTCTTAAACAATTCAACGGCCCTAAATAGCGTGTTTGCTCGCCCGCTTCGTGAGACATCGGGTATACTCGGCGATGTTCGTCTCTCGCAGTCTAAACCTTCATGACGACTACAAAATTAGGAAGGAAAACCGTTTCTTTATTATATAAGGCCTAAGTGAAATGAACACAATGAACAAATATTCTAATTTTATTTTTACTTACAATTTTCATAGCTCTGAACCACAAACATTTTTAATAATCTACCAGTGTAATTTTCTTAAAAATCCTGGAGTCAATGAATAATGGCGGGCGAAGCCGGGGGCAACAGCTGTAAAATATTGATGGTTTTATCTCTTGAAATATCGCTGATAATAATAATCCAAACAAACCATTCCTTCCCTTGAAACATTATATAATTTCTGAAAACTACACTGAATTGATCAAATAAAATTCACATCATATTCATCTGTCAACAAACAGTTGAGAAACGATACGTATTATGTGTTCACAGGTTCCTATGGAACTGCATAATCGAATCTGAGATTGTTTTCCCAGGCGGCGCTTTCATATCGTGGAATGTACTCTAAAGCAGGAATTTTAGCTGTTTCATTATTAATGGCTTAGTTTATGAATGATTCGCGTGCAAGTGTTAATAAATATAATGCTTTAATAATTATTATACTCTTAATTTTTAATTTTTAAAAGAATTATCGTGGCGAAGCCACGGGCACCTCCTAGTGGGAATACATTTCAATTGTCAAATCAATTGCAAGTAGATTTGCCTTTTTTTGTCATAACTTGAAAATAAAAGCATCGTGATTTTTTCAATATATCGCTGGAATTATCGATCGCTTCGATTCTCATAGCTCACCCTGGTCAATTTGTTTGTTTATAATGTCAAATACAATAGAGACGCTTTCTAATCGTGGAATGCACTCTAAAGTCGGATTTTTAATGTTTAATTTATAATTATTAATGTTTAGTTCATAAGTGATTCGCGTGTAAGTGTTAATAAATATGATGTTTTAACTATTTTGCTCTTAATTTTTAATCTTCGAATTAATTATCGTGGGCAAAGCCGCGGGCACCTGCTAGCTAATAATAAACTCTGATCTATTCCCTCATTTTCATGGTCATAATACTCGTTCTAGGTATTGTAGAAATTATGGCAATCTATTTTTGATAAGCCAAAATCACAAGTACGTAAGACATGACTCAGCTCTTTCTAAAAATCCTATTTATTTCCAGTATCCGTGATAGGAGGAAAGTGTACGACACATAAATATGTATTTCTTATCACTAAGACATCTAGTCCCTGAACTTTAATTGCATTCTTTTGAGGACAACAATCCATTTTTTAAAATTTAAATTTATGTCCTTTCTAAATACAGTAAATTATGTGTAATAATTCACTACGAATTCTTTCCTTTAACCACATTTCAGTCAACGCTATTACGTCATAATTGGTTATCGTATTATGTACGTATACACGTGGGATGGAGCATAAGTCATGACAATTATATTTTTCACCTCTAGGTTAGGCGATGGTACCATGATATGTGATATGGTCACGGGAGAGTGTGACATCTCACTATATGGACACATCGTTTAGTACCATTGTGATGTACAGTTATACGAATAGAGGTGATGGTTATTTAGTTGTGATTCATAGACCGTGCAGAATGGGTTTGACATAATGTGAACAGTATTCTTACCTCAAAATAGTGGCTATCCAAGGGAGAAATGTCAGAGAATAGCGTAAAGAGCTTAGGGAATAATAACCATCCATATCGAACTTTAAGGGATCATGGAGTGGGTATATGTGTTTTCATGCTTCACTTTATCGCAATATATGAGAGTGGCACGATGCAGACGTTTATAGGTGTCTGTTTCCTTCTCTATCCTACATCTAGTACCCATAATCAGCATTAGACGTACATTCAACACCCTGACCTTTCATTTATAATTTTTTACTACTCTCACATTTTCAAAAGAAAAAAACTAGTTGCCATAATTTATGATCTAGGGTCAGTGCAGGGCACAACTAGGAAATACGTGAGGGACAGCTTACCAATACTCTTTGGAATAAAGGAGGTATACAGATTACACATCAATGTAACATTTACTAATGTCTGATTGTATCACACATTACAACAAAACATGTTCAAAATGGCGACTACCATTTAAAATGCTGTAGTTCATCTTCTAAGGAAACATTGGCGTACTATCCCAAATAGTCCAGTCATGTCTCGAACCTCATCAAATGCTGCAAGAATTCTGGCCAATAATGTTTCTGGGTCGTCTACTGGTATCTCATACACGAGGCTCTTGATTTTGTGCCAAAAGAAAGAAAGAAAGAAAAAATATATATATAGGCGTGAAATCAGTGGAGTGGGCTGGCCACTTCCGATCCAACGCTTGGGATGTGTGCCGTGGACTAAAGATCCTCGTTTATGAGTCAGTAGTATCGTGAAGTTGTCTAATTGCAGCGTTTCTCAACCTATGGTCCGCGGACCACTGGTGAAGATGGTGCAGATGGTCCGCAGACATAATTAAAAAATATAAAGCAAGTGGAAAGTAAAGAAGTAAAATGTTTCCATATATTTCGTTATAATGACCTATAATTAATACCCAAAATATTCTTCTTTTAAAAATGGGATGTAAAATTAGGGGTCCGTAAAATGTTTTAGGCATTTTAGAGGTTCTCGGGTTCAAAAAGGTTGAGAAACGCTGGTCTAATGCATATTAAATTACAAAATTTTGTAAAAATAATCACATGGATGAAACATAATCTAATATAATTATTTTGTATTTGTCATTTTACATATTGCTTTATTGTTGTGTTTCCACAGACCGCCGTCATATACTGCATAGACAAATTCCTCAGGATAAGACTAAACCAAACTTCGCTGATGGAAGAGGGTCTTCAAACTGACCTCCCAAGAAAAGCTGATCCCGTAAACTTACCAAAGAGCTTAAACGGTGGGTCCTTGTGGGACCGGGACGAAAAAGCTGTCCAGACCGAGATGACCGGTACGAGGATCGATGAATTACTCAAATTCTTCCTTGAGAATGCAAATCCTCCCACTATCTTGTCCCCATCTGAAGCACGTGCAAGTGCAAATTTAACATAATACGAAGCTGTTCAATTTACAAGCGATGACCTTCAGTGATGCTACGTAGCATCTTCCTGATGAGTTTGGTATCAATAACCGGTTTTCTGTAATGTAATAATAGCCCGACCATTATCATTTAATGAGAAACTATCTATTATTTATTATTTATATATTTTTTAACATTACTTGAGAATGTTTTAGAGAAAATTTCGCCATAATTCAATTGTCGCGGACCCGTTCACGCGATTTACACATTTGCACGGACTGTGTGATTTTTATTTTTTTTACTGAGTGAGGCAGGGTGACCAACTGTCCTTGCACATTGCATAGTAGTGGCAGGTAGATTCTACTTTAGTGGCAGTTAGGTTAGATTAGGTTCGCAGGGCATACTGAATTCTCGCATTTCGAAAATGTGTCATATTATATCTCCCGCGAGGTTGGTCAGTTTGTTCACTCACAATAATTATAGTTGCTCTAGCTTTATGACGTCACGCCTCCAACGTCCAATCACGAGTTTCTTCTTAATGGCGGAGAACAAACAACTTTTCGCTAGATCGTGATATAAAAGAAAGTGTAACATTTAGGGCGGGTGGGTCGGACCGAATCATTCGCCAAGACATCTCCTCTCCACACAACTATCTAAAAACAAAATTAGTGTGATATTAGGTGTTTTATGAAGAGAATATCGGTTTTAAAAAACGGGTCCGTGCCTATTGGATTTTACCTAAATTTCTCTGACACCAGGGCTTGAACCCGTGATCTTCTGTAGAACTATTACGGCAGCTGACTATTACATACGTAATACTCAACTTTACAGTGATCTCGACATCGAGTTATTGAGTGTCTACTTGCAGCTCATCAAATCGAGATACCTTGTGTCCTTAAAACGTCATTCTAATCCCTTACTAAGGGAAATACAATGTGACTTGTAGAAATACATAAACACTATTCTACACTCATTACCCGGCCTCTACTTCTAGTAGACAAGCTGTGAATAACTCTTACATTTTACTACTTTTTCAAACTGTGTATTGTATTATGTCACTGTAAAGGCATGGGTCCAGTTGGAGACCTGGTACTTAAATATATTTAACTATCACCAAAAAAAGAAAAGAAGAAGAAGAAAAAAAAAGATATTTTGCTTTCCGTACCGATGCTCTCCTCGTGTGATAGCCAGGGTTCGATTCACACCGCCAGATGGAATCTGTCTCCTAAGAATGGTGGGCCTCACCGAACAACATATACTCATGTAAAGTATTGTGAGCCACGCTTATTTAGTGATCGCGTTTCCACTGTAACATTTAAGATGTATATATGATATATGAACCACATGATACTGTTTCAAGGGTTCAGAATCGTGGTGTTAGGGAAATTTCTCTCCTAAAATATTCTCATCTCTTACTGTGTAGAGTTTTATTTGAATGAAATTCGTACAGTGATATGTATAATTAAAAACCTTGCAGCAGGCTCTAATTTTGTAACTATTGAGAAAATCAACGAAAACTGTACAAATACTGTACAATACAACTGTACTGTACAAATATCGAAACTATCCCTAATTATATGAAATTTTAGGAACTTTAGAACAACACATTTACACGGAAATATCTACATATCTACGGAGCTGCACCCGGAATGTAAGTAGAATGAAAGTATATACCGTAAACAGCTGTAATACTGCTATTGTTTGTGGTAGTTACATTTTTCTTGTATCAATCGATCCGACATATTTTTCTATATGATAGATTCTAACTGTGTATTTCGGCTAAATTTAAGCTGTTGCCTTCTTGCTGCAAGGCTTTCAATCTCTAATTGAAAAATGCAATTGAAAAAACAAACCAATGCAGCCAAACGCTTGCTCTATCTCGTCAGAGTTACAACATTCAAGTAAGTTATTAACTTATTATTAAATGGTTTTCCGGCATCTGGAACTACTTTTTAATGGATTACACCAACAAGGTAGAAGACGAGCCGTTTTCAAGACCTAATTATGGAAGTAAACAAAATATTAGCATATAGGCTATGGCTGAAGAGACAAATAATTCAGCCAAAATCAGGAATAGTATAACTCGATCGGTAAGACCTGAGCCAAACAAACGGCTGCGCAGTAGTCTACGATGACGTAATCTAGACCTGCCTGTCCTTCATAGCACATGGTGTTCTTTGCTAGTTCATACTGTACAGACCGTGTAAAAACATCTTAGCCTCACTGCATTCAGTAGTGAAGACCCAACAGCGATATTCTGTGAGTTACATACCATTACTTAAATAATATTTCATAACTAAAAAACAAATACTTTATTCACTTTATTTTTTTTCAATAGTTACTGGCTATTATGAACCGCATAGTTTGGAATGAATAGTACAGTATATGCATTCTCTTCTGCCCTTACTCCATTGCTACCGGCAGACGATAAGCTATCTGCGCGTGTTTGGCTCAGGTCTTACCGATCTAGTTATAAGTTATTATAAAATGATTTTCCGGCATCTGGAACTACTTTTTAATGGATTACACCAACAAGGTAGAAGACGAGCCGTTTTTCAAGACCTAATTATGGAAGTAAACAAAATATTGGCGTATATGGCTAAAAAGACCCATCATTAAGGAACAATCAGGAATAGTAACTACAATTTAATTTTATTGTATTTAATGACGACATACTGTATATGTTAAGTTAAACAATAAGTGAGAATATTCCACACATAAACATTTTACAGTGTGAAGATAGCCACTAGCACGGAATATACTTTCATTGTTTTTATTACTGAAACTGTTATATGATTTTACTAAAGTGTATTTTAACTGCATAAAGTTACGGTATATCAAACAAATATAGACATAGGCCTATCACAATCAACAGCAGTGAAAGTTACTTTCATTCAACACCAGTATTCGTGGGTTGATTTTTTAGTAGTGGCAACTATTTTATTTATCCATACATAGCACACGTACATGGTTCTAACTCTTATAGGCCTTTGATGTAATCACCACCATTGCGTACAACATTTTCCCCGCGATGCGTAAGTCTTTGGAACCCGCTGGCACTGCCTAATCTGTTGATGGTGCGAAGAGAGCGGTCGGTTGCCTGTAAAACATCTTCAACCATTCGAAAGCGAATTCCCAAGTGGCTCCTTCATCTACAAGATTATGTAGATCAAAGTCTCAGGGACTTAAATCTGGAATGTACAGAGGGTGATAGAACTCCTCCCAGCCCCAGCGATTGAACAGTTCGGAGACAACTCCTGCTGTATGCGCCCTGATGTTGTCATGCAGAACAATGGGTGGATTATCTGTGAAGTTGCAGAATATCCTCCTTTTAAAAGTCATGTACCACTGAAAACGAAAAAGCTTTTGTATACTTTATTAATCAGGCCATATATGCTATACGGATGTGAAATTTGGTCACAAGCACACCCAAGACACTTGACAAAATTAGATGGAATCCAGAGAGCTGTCTGTAGAGTGATTACAGGTGCTGACTACCTCACACGGAATGTCGAACTGTATGATTATTTGGAGATTATGAAATTCAGTGATCATGTTCATTGTATGCAAGAAAGATTTTTGACATCTCTAAAACATCATATCAACCCCCTAATGAAAGAACTTACTCAATGATTGTTTATGTTACAACTTATCACTTCTGGTGATAAAAATTGTCAATAATTTTGTGTATAATAATTTGTTCCAAGGTTATCAATACGAAATCATGTATAAGGCAGGGGTCCAATTTGAGACCTGGCACTTTTAAATAAACGCCAATTAGATTTAAAAAAAAAGAAGTTGCAGAGCTTCATGCAGATTGTTTTGCAAAACCGAACAGTAGTACTCCGCAATAACGTTCTGCCTTGGGGGAACAATATGTTTTAAGATCACACCATCTCAATCATATTTTACAGGCAACCGACACCATCAACAGATTAGGCAGTGCCAGCAGGTTCCAAAGACTTGCGCATCGCGGGGAACATGTTGTACGCAATGGTGGTGATTACATCAAAGGCCTATAAGAGTTAGAACCATGTACGTGTGCTATGTATGGATAAATAAAATAGTTGCCAATCAAGCGGAGCAGATAGCAATTTTAGAGGCTCTCAGAGAAATAGTAGACAACAGGGTATTAACGGTCGGGGAGAAACTAGGGGTAGTGTGCACTGACAGTCAGATTACAGTGGATCTTCTCAAAAACAGCCAAATCAGAAGCAAAATAATAGAAGAAATAAAGGCTAACATCAAGTATCTAGAGAACCACGGATGGACTATACACATAAAATGGGTTAAGGCACACGTGGGGTTATATGGAAACGAAATAGCGGATCAACTGGCTAAGGAAGCTGCGATGGAAGAAGGCAAGGAGATCAGCTACAGCAAGATACCCAGAACCCATATAATCAAGGAAGCAGAGGAGAGAGGACTTAGCATGTGGCAAAACCAGTGGGAGAGGACAACAAATGGAAATACTGTATCAGCAAAATGTTTTTTTCCTTTAGTGCAGGAACGATTAAAGCTAAGGATCCCACTCAATAGACAAACTACTGCCATCCTAACTGGGCATGGGAAGACCAGGGACTACTACAACAGGTTTAAAATAATGGAAAGTCCAATGTATAAGTGTGAACAACAAAATCAAACTGTGAATCATTTAATATACGAGTGTCTACTCCTGAATAATGAACGAATAACACTAAAACAAAACATAAGACTAAGCGGTGGACAGTGGCCAGCAACGCCTAATGTTTTAGTTAGGAACTACTTAAAGGAGTTTTTAAAATCTATCAAAAAAATAGATTTTGAAAAACTTAAAAAAAAGTATTCCTTGTACACAGAAAATAGAAGAATTTGTTAACTTGTTATAAATAAGACTAAGAATTGCATGAAGTGTTACGTGAGTAACGGAGCATGCAGTATTAATAATAATAATAATACAAATAAAATAAAGTTGCCACTACTAAAAAATCAACCCATGTATTTACTATTTTATTACTGAAGCTGTTATGTAATTTTATGAATATATTTTGTGGATCAAATTATTGGATATAGGCCTATCATAGTGAACAGTGTAAGTTAGGCCTATAATTTTGTAGATAATTTCATGAATACATTACATAACTATCAAATGAGCACTCAGTAAACCTTATAACCTTGGTTTTCTTTTAAACTGCGCTTTATTTATTAAAGCAACTTGAAGGTAATGTATGGGAATAAGATGAATCGCTATATACTAATTAAAAAAACTAAACTCCGTGGCGCTACATCCCTGGAGGGATTCGGCCGCTGCGTCATCTACCACAGGCAGATTGCAGGATTTGGGGGGCATGTGGTCAGCATACCGACACCTACGGTCGTTAATGGTGGTTTTCATAACCGGAGCCGGTACTTCTCTATGAAGGAGCTCTTCAATTTGAATCATGAAATTTGTCAAAATGAAAGTAAATGTTACGAAATTCTTATCGTTGGAAGTTTCATTTTCCTCGTGACATAACCCAAGATTCTTTAACAGAATACCAGCCTTGGACATAACCAATGGTGTTTCACATTCAAACACAACAACTCTGCAAACGCCGAAGCAAGTCTTGTTCTACCTAGGTAGTTATTCTTTCTCTTATGTCGCTTCTTGCTCCTGTAGATGAATCACGTTTAAAGAATGCAAGCATTAAAATTAGTTTTTGAGAATGGAGAGGAATAATAGAGAGGCTCACTTCTTCGGCCAGGAAAATTGTGTGATGAAACATAATGCTTAATAATGACGAAATGAAACTTAAAAAAAAAAAAAAAACGAATAAAGTAACACAGGCTTGCAAAACTTGATCATCTCTGAGAGCCAAACTCAACTTTTATCTTACAACAGAGGGCTGCATCACTTTGGACCCTGAATCCGACATTAATCCACTGCAGTTAATGTTAATATAGTTAGTAAATACTTACTTACTTACCCAATGGCATTAGACAATACCTAAACAAGACGCGCTTAACCGGACGTTCATTGCCGCGCTCACCTGAGCCCGCCATTCAATCCTATTCTGTGCCAACTCTATCCAATCATCCCTAGCAAATCCTACTTCCCTTAAATATATCCTACTATTGTCCTCTCACCTACATCTAGGTGTTCCAAGTGGTCTTTTTCCCTTCAGGTCTCCCAGTCAATATTTTTTAGATATTTCTTTCCTCCCCCATGCGCCCTACATGTCGAGCCCAATTCATCCTATGTGACTTAATTACCTTTACTATATCCGGTGAAGAGTTCAGGTTATGAAGCTCGTCGTTATGCAGTTTTCTCCAGTCCCCATTTCCATCTCTCTTAGGCACAAATATTTTCCTTAGTCCCTGTTTTCAAATACTCTAGATTATGTTCTTCCCGAAGAGTAAGCGACCATGTCTCACATCCATATAATGCAACCGGCAGGATAGTAGTGCCACAAATTTTTATTTTTACATTTCTGGACAGACGACGGGAAATAAGAGTTTCTGAACTGCATAAAAACAAGCATTTCCTGGTTTTAGTGGACACTTAACTCCTACCGTAATAATATTTGTTTCTGTAATTAGGCCTATTGCTCCCAGATATTTGAGTTTCTGCACTTTTTCGAACTTTTTCGGCTATTCTGATATTTTGTAACGCATTACTTCGACGTTTCATGGCCATTTACCTAGTTTTTTCTGCATTAATTTCCAATCCAACAATCCTGCATACAGCGAACCTCCAAACTAACATCATTTAAAAATAAGTGCTGCTTGTTTTTGTTCAATTTCATAAAAGAAAATTTTTGTTGACAAGTATTTGTGCTCCCAAACATACAAAGTACCATACCTGGTACGCAGTACTTAACAAACTTTTAAATTTATTTCCATCCAGAATAGAATAAAACTTGCAACTCCCTCTGCTTGACCCGATAAGTTTCTAACCCAGTAGGCCATATATAACAACTAAGCATAGAAGTAAGAACATGCAAAATCTTGTCCACCCAAAATCAAATTTCCAAAGCCGCCCCTGCATCGAATGTTGTAATATTTATCTGAAGGCTATGTACATTCACATAAAATTTGTTTAATAACCATACTGATTCCATTCAAAATAATACAGATATCTCACGTAGCGTGCCCGGGTTTGAATTCTGGTTGGGAAAAGTTACGTAGGTGTGTTTTTTCCTTGTGGTCTCTGGCATTAATATTTTCATATCCATCCTCGCCTTATTCAGAGTGAATGTGTGAGTGAATGGTGTGTCTCGTCCTGTATGTTCGTGTTTTCTCGGAGGTGGCCCCGGCATTGGGCTGATCAATCATCCGGAGAAGACCTCCATGTCCTTTTTCTGGTCATAAAAAGATGTATGTGTTCTAACCTCTATTATTTTGTGGGTGAAAAGATCGTGACTGTTACCTCACTGTATATTCTGGAACATTTACTAGATGTTAAAGATAACATACATTTGTAAAACCATATGGATGATTTTAACATTCCGACCTGTAGACTGTCTTTAACAATCTCTAATTTTGAGATTATGTCTACTAATATTGCAACCAAGATTCAGCCTAATGTACAGTACGCACAATCAGAGGTGAGCACTGTAAACATGATGTGCAGTAGATCGGGCCAGGTTCATTATGTAGGAGAACGATTTGAGGGGGTGTACAGTTCAGTCTCACTGAGACTTTCATACGGTGCAGATCTTTCCTCGTGCAGACGGACAATAGCTTACAATTGTAAATTCCCAGACCACGTGGCTGGGTGTTGGAATGTGCATGAGAAGCAATCCTCATTTATTTCACCACCCTTCCCCTGCGACGCATGTAGTGCTCAGCTCTGATTGTATAAACTGTATTCAATATGAACAGACTTCATTTTAACAGAATTATCTCTGGTTGGATGACCACGAAGGCATTTTATAACATAAATGAATTTTATAACTGTGATTTAATTGACTTAATTTTATAGTTCTTATATTAGGTAGATTTCGAAGAAAAATCTACCCATTGCAATGGATACCATGTCATGATTTTCGAAAAATTCTTTCATATCGTTACGTTTCATACGAAACCACCGCCCGATCAAAAAAAATAAATAAATAAAAATTGTGATTTTTTATATCTATTTATATTTATATGTAGGCTATATATATTTATATCTTTACACGCTAGCGGCCGTAATTTTGAAGATATTTGAACCAAATTTTCATATGTTATTTCTAGGTCCAATAGTTCGGACAAGTTCGTTAATGAGCAAAATTGGCCCAAGGGGGTGGACGGGGGAGGGGGTTGAAATTTTGAAAACTTTATATCTCGGCCCCTATGAAGTATATAGGGAAACTTTGTTTGAATAAATTAGAGTACTCCCTATGGAGTTCACAGTGACACCAACGATTCGGGGGTTTTGGGGGTACGAGTGGTGGTGGGTGGGATGGAAGTTCGAAATTTTTGAAACCACGTCTTGTGGGGTATCATTGAGAAGCTCTTGATGAGTACTCTACAAATCAATAACTAGTTTCTCGACAGCTTTAATTTAAGGCGAGATTTGAATGTTTGAAAAAGTGCTCTTTCCTCTTTTTTGCAATTATTATTGCGGGTTTGTCATGCCAAGGCTAAAGAAGAAGAGTGCTGCGCAGCGACAATAAATTAACCCAAAAGCACTTCGAAATCTACCTCAGCCTGTAGGCCTGCCTAAAGGGATTTTTATTTAAAATCTTTTATCTTTTGGGTGGCGTTCCATACTGATATACACTTTATTTTCTTTACAGTCACTAAGAAACTCTATGTCTCAGCAGATATTATCCAGTTTCTCAACATAGTCTCCATTAAGCTGTACACACTTGTGCCTCCGAAGTGGATGTTCTCTAGGCCCTCCTAGAACCACTTTTTCAGAGTATGTCGAACCCATATCAGAACAATTCAGGGAAGTCGACAAAATGATGTCCGCACAGAGGGTTTTTCTTAGCTCTGAATAGGTGGTAATAAGAACCAAAGCCCAATCAATGCAGTGGAAGAAGTTCTGTACAGCGCTCTCAGCAGGCAAACGCATGGCCACAATCTTTTGGAACAAGGATGGAATCATCCATATTGACTGGCTGGAACCAGGGACCAGCATTAACAGAACGACATAGGGTACGCGCAAGACGGAACCGGGATGGTCGCATGCCGCAGGCCGCATGAAGAATGATGTCATGTCTTCTTACGAGAGTGAACAAGACGCCGCTTGGATGGTCTCTTGCCAGCTATCTGGTCAGGCCGCAGTTTGCTGGTAGAATGCTAGCCCTCTTTTTTCATGCGACCGGCCGCTAGCGTATAGTCTAGATTGAGGCGTTCCACTTGTGCATTTTGCAATCGCTCCACAAACAAAGGACTGTTTATAAGATACATCCTCTGTAATCAGCTCAGACTACCAAAATAAATATTGTTACTACTCAATTAAGGGGTTTTAGAGATCAGTCATGGCTACAGTTACTGACTTGTATGGTTTATATTCAGTATTTTTGTATAATTTATAGTAACCTAATAATTTTATATTATGTTAATTTTCGTGTTGCGGGGTTAAGTGTGTTCGTTTCAACGTCTTCTTGTGCTCTGAAGATTGAATACAATGGTCGCACCAACTCAAGAAAACAATAATAATAATAATGATAATAATAATAATGTTTCTATCCATACATTGGTTCTCCATCTCATACCGTTGAAAAAATATATATATCTAATCTATTTTTCTTGCCGAAAAAAGTTTTTACGCCACTTTTTTGGAGAACTTTGTATCCTAGCACCTAAAGTATTAGGTTTACAACGAATACTTTTAGACGAAAAGCTGTAGAGCATTAAATTTACTATAAAATACACATTCAATTTAGTAGCTCTGGGAAACAGTGAAATACTCTTGTGACATATTTTACATGTAACTAATTTTGATGAAGCTTCCTGTAATGAGTTTGAATTCATAAACTCATTGCCATTGTCTTCTGAGTCTTCAAAACCTTATGAATGAGAAGATAATAACAAAGAAATAAAAACAAAAAAGGAGATAATTCAAAAATTTAATCCATAACATGTCACTGGCTACACACTGAATATACAGATGGGCGACCTGCCGGTGAGCGACCAGGCTGCGTCTTGCGCGCACACACTTCATGCTCGGCGCCTGGCTCAACAGCGTAGCGACCAGGAAGGGGACCAACCAGGCTGCGTCTTGTTCGAACTCCTTTTTTGTTTTTATTTCTTTGTTATTATCTTCTCATTCATAAGGTTTTGAAGACTCAGAAGACAATGGCAATGAGTTTATGAATTCAAACTCATTACAGGAAGCTTCATCAAAATTAGTTACATGTAAAATATGTCACAAGAGTATTTCACTGTTTCCCAGAGCTACTAAATTGAATGTTTATTTTATAGTAAATTTAATGCTCTACAGCTTTTCGTCTAAAAGTATTCGTTGTAAACCTAATACTTTAGGTGCTAGGATACAAAGTTCGCCAAAAAAGTGGCGTAAAAACTTTTTTCGGCAAGAAAAATAGATTAGATATATATATTTTTTCAACGGTTTGAGATGGAGAACCAATGTATGGATAGAAACATTATTATTATTATCATTATTATTATTGTTTTCTTGAGTTGGTGCGACCATTGTATTCAATCTTCAGAGCACAAGAAGACGTTGAAACGAACACACTTAACCCCGCAAAACGAAAATTAACATAATATAAAATTATTAGGTTACTATAAATTATACAAAAATACTGAATATAAACCATACAAGTCAGTAACTGTAGCCATGACTGATCTCTAAAACCCCTCAATTGAGTAGTAACAATATTTATTTTGGTAGTCTGAGCTGATAACAGAGGATGTATCTTATAAACAGTCCATTGTTTGTGGAGCGATTGCAAAATGCACAAGTGGAACGCCTCAATCTAGACTATACGCTAGCGGCCGGTCGCATGAAAAAAGAGGGCTAGCATTCTACCAGCAAACTGCGGCCTGACCAGATAGCTGGCAAGAGACCATCCAAGCGGCGTCTTGTTCACTCTCGTAAGAAGACATGACATCATTCTTCATGCGGCCTGCGGCATGCGACCATCCCGGTTCCGTCTTGCGCGTACCCTAAGATGGGGTTTCCGGTGCTGCCACATCCACTGTATTCTCACTTCTGCACAGACATCATTTCGCCGACTTCCAGGAAATGTCCTGAGGTGGGTATGACACAAGGCGTATAGAATTTTATACGCCTTGGGTATGACAGACTGCAAAATTTCGTTCTCATGGGCCTAGAGAAGTCCCACTTGAGTGGCACAAGTATGTACAGCTTAATGAAGACTTTGCTGAGAAACTGGTTATATATTCTGCCAAGGCAAAGAGTTCTTAGTGTATGTAAAAAGAAAAAAAGTAAAGTATAAATCAATGTCGAACGCTCATCGTGTATGTTTGTGTATATATATATATATATATATACACAAACACACACATTGTGTTCCATGACTTCTATGTACTTAAAGAAATAAAGAAAATTAATTGATAATCCTTCTCGACCATGTAAGGCCCGGGCGGGGTGGGCCGCTTTAACGTCCCTACAAGGGAGAGGTGAAACTGAGGAAAGGAAGAAGTAATAGCCTACAGATGCACACAACAATACTGTACAATCACACGCTAGAAGAATTTAGCTTGTTTCCAAAAGACAGTAGAAAAACAGTAATTTCATAGCTCCCGTACAGTAACTTGTGAAAAGCGAAGGGAGTATCGATTTCTGACAGCCTTAAACTTTCTGGTAAATAACAGGCAAGAAGAAAAGGGAAGGAGAATAGAAATTTACAGCTTCTGAATAATGAAAGGAAACGATTCGAGTGCGTAGTGGTGAGCTCTGTCTGAAGTAATTGGAACCATCAATTAACGATTAAGCCGACAGTTTTACATTACCTCTAGGTAATTCTGTTTCCACATTTAAATGTGCAAAGCTTGTCTCAAGTTTTGTTTTCACTAAATCCGCTTAAGTTTATTTCTTTTCGCTTTCTAAGTTTCTGTATTTTTCTTCATTAAAGGAATCTCCCTCATAACTTCCTTCCTTTTTCTTTGTTTTTCTTCTTTTGTTCCATTGTATATACTTTTCTTCACAATTCTTTTGTCTTATTCATCCCTTTTCTTGACTAATATTTATTATGATTTTAGCACTCCCGTTGTTCATAAGCCTAGAATATCAATAGGTGCATTATTTTATACTGTGCACCGTAAGCTTTTCGAAAAAACAGGACTATCTTACGCAATTTGAACAACTTATTAATATATATATTTTAAACCAACAAGACTATTTTTTTTAGATATAGGTTTTACATAGATGCTATAGTTAAACTATGGCAATAGTCTTCTCGAAAAATGTCGCAGGCCCATAAAAAATATTTAGGTTTAATACTAAGTGAGTGTTTATTATGGGAAAACAAATAGAACACATTTGCAGATAACATTTCACCAGCTCTTGGAATTTTGTATCTTTTTAAAAGGTATAGCATCACATGCTGAGCAAAAGAGCCTATATTATTGACCAGCAGGTGTCCGCGGCTTCTCCCGCCATAATCAATTTAAAAATTAAAAAAACAAAACAAGAGCACAATAATTAAAGCATTATATTTATTAACACAAGCACGTTAATTATTCATAAACTAAACGATTAATAATTATAACGAAACAGCTGAAAATCCGGCTTTGGAGTGCATTCCACGATTAGAAAACTCCTCCTGGGAAAAATCGACATCAGATTCGAGTTCCCTGGCCCAGAAAACCCCTTGCCTCGTGAGTTCCGTCCAAATCAATCCAAGTTTACCCATTTAGTCCCATTTTCATTGTCCCTCTTCGTCTATGTTGAAAATTTCAGGTATCTGCATGCCTTGGCATTATAAACAAACGAATCGACTAGGTTGAGCTCACAGAATCGAATCGATATACATTGCGATATATTGAACAAACCACGATGGTTTTATTTCCATGTTAAGACAAAAAAGGCAAAGCCACCTACAATTTATTTGACAATTCAAATGTATTACCGAAAACTGATGTTTCGATAGCACTAAACATTACGTTTTCTACAACTTTTTTCACTCATAACTCGCGAACGAAAGAGAAAATTAAAAATCCAGCTTCGAGATCATTCGATCACCCTTCAGTCCAGGTATATTTCAAATTTAAGATCTGTGCGTGCAGTAGATTTAACTGGCATTGCCCACAGACAAACAGACAAACACTACCTTTTATTATTATAGATAATATATCCCCATCTATCATACAATGGCTCCTTTTTGGGATATTGTAAACAAACCAATCTTGAAATCAGGGTTGCCAGATCAGAAACGTAGTACAGTCGTACCAATATTTGGAAATAGTCCTATGCTAGTTAAAACTGTCGTAAAGTTTGCGATTTTTCAGTGTAATGAACGTATTGCGTTAATAATAATAATAATAATAATAATAATAATAATAATAACAACAACAATAATTATAACTAATCCACATTATGCACCTAAAATGTGTCATGTAATTGTTAATAAATCATCTTATTTGTAAATGATTAGGCGTGTTTTATTATCTTCCGATGTACTAAATTTGATAAAATACAATAAATTTAAATAAACAATAGTTGCCACAGTGTTGTAATTATTGCAAAAGGAACAAGACTGCTTTCCAATTGTATTAATTTTAGCAACATGCTTACAACAAAAACCATGAGAAAAGAAAAAGCTATATATATCAAAATTTAAATTTCGTCAATGGATTGATTAAAAAAGTATAAAACGCTATGTTGAAAATAGTCGTACAAATAGGCGTACGGCTCTTGGTTGCGTCGTACGTCGTATAATTCTATGAAACAGTCATATGTATGGCAACCCTGCTTGAAATTAATAAATTAATTCAAAATAGAACTATTCGTAATTTGTTGGTCATTCGTTATACACTCTAACTAAAGAAAACTTAACTATGTGAGCTGCATCAATGGAGAGACTAGGCAAACCATACGAGTGCTGTGTGATCTACCCTAAGCAGATGGCACGATTGGGTGGCATGTGGTCAGCATGCCTAATTACTCCGACATTAATTCTATAATCAGTAGGGAAATAATGCCTACAAAAATGTTTGTAAAATGTTACTCTCTTCTATATACGCTAGCTAAATTTTAATAAACCGGAAGTAGTGTTTAATCATGATTGTCGTAGTCATTTTACAGGAAAACGTAAAAACACACACACAGCCAGAAAAGTAGGTCAACCAGATACGGAAAAGGAGTTATATATAATTTATTTAATAGTTATAATTAGGGGGCGGATTTATATGACATGCCATATTTTCCTCCTTTGCATTATTTTAGGTTTCCGACTAATTGAAACCCGATTCCAAGCATCCTGGTGAAAATGAAACTCCTTTTATTGTGCATATAACTTCATATTTAGGAAATTTTCAACTTCTGTAGCATATTTAGTATGAATATGCATATTTAGGTAATAATTATATCATATTTGTGTGCATATTAATGAAATTTTGAAGTTTCTTATCATATTTTGTAAATTTTGCACTATAATGATACTTTTTGAGAATTTAAAGATATTTTCAATAATTAACATTATATTTTAATCAAATTTATTGTAATGAAACTTAAAAAAATATACATAATGTGTCAGTGGTAAAGTCATATTTTCAATTTTGTTGGTCATATTTTAATGTTTTTTTGGTCATAAATGCATGCACATATCCAGTTTTTAGGTCATAGAAATCCGCCCCCTATTTATAATGAATTGCCTTTCGAAATTCCACAGTTAACCATTTTAAATTATATGCATAAAGACAGTATTTATAGATTGATCTGAAACAAATATAATATGAGTAATTTTTTAAATAATTCCTTTAAAGATGTGGAAATTTATAGGCTAGATTAAAACGATTAGTTACATAACTTTATCATCAGTTTGTATAATATTTGTCAATTACGGTAATACTGTACTTATATGGGCTTTCCAATGCTCATAAAACAGAGCCATATTGACTTAGTTAAATTACTAAAATGCAATAACTCCGCCTTGTCAATATTAAAGTACAGTCGAATTTGGTTAATTCGACGTTGGATAATTCGAAATATTGTATAATTCGAATAAATACTCATTCCCCTTGAAATTCCTATATAAATGTAAAGTTAAAAAATTGCAATTAATTCGAATTTTTTAAGCTTAATTTGGATAAATCGAAGCCAAAATTTGTATCATGTTAATGTTGTAAGGATTCCAAAAGTTCATTGTTTCCAGGAATTCCACAAGAATTCTAATTTCGCTGAAGAACCCCAGTCGCTAGCAGCCAGGAGGTACCGTACGAAAGTGTATTTTTAACCACCGTTATCTTCCTCCTGCTGAATAGATGTTCAATGGAATATGAAGTTCACCCCCTCTGCTACAGTCTTGGAGGGATTCAACACTTCTGTGAACATTTTAGTGTTCATTCTATCCTCAAAGTGTGACTGTTTGAAAATGTCAACGCATGGAGCATACACAAGTTCCTTTATTAAATTTAGGGTTACAGTTTTAGTGTGGAAAAATGGTTTCATTTAACATCCTAACAACAGGATGGCAGTCATTAAGGTGAGATTCACTATACAATAATTATTATTTATTGCAATGAGTTTATTTTTAACATTTTTACGGCATTTTCGTTTAAAAAGTCACAGCTTTGGTTAATTCGAAATTTGGATAATTCGATTTTTTTCTAATTCCCCTTGGGGTTCGAATTACTAAGAGTACACTGTATTTGATATGTTGATAAATATTTCATTTCAACATTTTAAAAACTTTAATATTGACAAGGCGGAGTTACTCCATTTTAGTAATATTATTTATATGGGCTTTGTTAATGAGTCTTGGTTCATAAAATCGTTTCATTACTAAGTTAAATACATTAATAAATAGTCCTAAACTTTAACCATGCTTTACTTGGTAAATATTGCCAGTACTTTTCTAATTTCATTTCTCTTTCACTTCAGCAATACAGTTGGTATTCATTGGCGTCCGCAGATATTTAGTCATGGGGGAGGGCCAATGAACGAATTACTGCCACCATCACTATGCTACTAAAACCACTTTATTATTATTATTATTATTATTATTATTATTATTATTATTATTATTATTATTATTATTATTATTATTATTATCATCATCATCATGCTGTGGCTCATGCTGTAGCGCGTGAACCTGGCATGCTTGCGGTCCTGAGTTCAAATCTCGGGACCGGGGGGTGTGTCATTCGTGGTGGACGAAGCCGTGCTTTAGGGATTTTTTCTCGGGGTTCTCCCGTTTCCCCCTTTCATTCCACCAACACTCTCCACTTCATCTCACCTTTCCCCCTTTTCATCCTCATCCCGTTTCCACTTCTGGCATCGGGTCTGCTTCGGCAGTCAGAGCCCTTTGGGGTCCTCTCCCGTTCTCCCCGCTGCTTGTGGTCAAGAGGTTGTTGGTGGTGTGTGTCACGAACCTGTCGGGGCTCCCGGTTGGAGGTACCGCAGGTGGTGGCGCACAAGTGGCATGGTACTAGGCTTGTTGGATGTAGGGGAGTTCCGTGGGGGCTCACGGGGGGCTTTGCGGATCCGGGGCGGCCTGTGGGCACGCAACTCATCCCATCCCGGAGGTAGTTACAATAAGTCGGTAACGGCTGCGGTGCTTAGGGGCGTTCCCACCCCGCCTCCCCGCCTTAAAGGGGCACAAAATAGAATAGAATAGAATCATCATTATTATTATTTCTATTACTATTCACATTGCTGTTATTATTATTATTATTATTATTATTATTATATAATCAACATCCTTCATTTACTGTAGTTGGACTATGGCCATAGATACAAAGAAAACATCTGATGCACACACTCACATGACTTTTCTTACTCCTTACAATTTCTACTATTCATAAAAAATATAAAATGCCTTATCTTCATTATAATAAAATGTTTGGGTATAAATGGTTTCAAGTTTAGGGGAAGTAATTATTCTTACAAACTCATATTTAGTCAGCTGTTATAGCTCGTTTTCATCCAGACAACGCGAACATACAACAATATTTGGAGACTTAAACCTTACTTCACATTAGTTGCTTGTAGTCATTTAATTTAGAGGTTTATGTCTAAACAATATTTCCAGGAAGGGGTAGCGGCCCTACCCTGCCCCCCCCCCTTCCGGACGGCCATGTATGGTATTGTTTGGACCACTTGTTCAGCGTAGTTTGAAAATTTCAAAACATGTCTTCCGTCACGTAATTTATCCGATTTGTACGAGTGACAGTTAAGGTCATTGTCTCCGCATAAGCGGTCTGGAAGTGCGCTGTTGCAACTTCAGCGGGACTAATATACCTTATTATCTCTTAAACAATTACAAACTTAATGAAATACAAACAGGTACTATCCCTTTAATGGGCAAAGTTGTAGGCCTACTACATCTACCAACTATAAGAGAATTTATTATAGATATGCCTCATTCTCAGGCGTTCCTATAGTTTTTGAACGACTTAACTAATTAGTGGTACTTACGAATGTTGTTGCCGTGGATCGTAAGTTGACATTCCCGCACGCAATTTTGTTGCTATGTGCGGTAAGAGTTTCCGTGCGGTAAGAATTTACTTACAGCACATCATAATACAAGCCTTTATGGACAAGACCCCCCCAGGACAAATATTCGGTTCCCATAACAACAATCACATGCGAATCACTTTCTGAAATAAACATCTATCTTCAAGAATGTATATACATAATATTTTCATGTAATATCACAATTAATATAATTAAATTGATATAAATAATCATCGTGCAAAAAATAGCATGCAATACTCGTGCCGTAAGCGCATAACAGATCTCGGAAAATGGAAAAAACTCTTTCCTCGATCCGTACGCATCGCTTACGGCACTTGTAACGCAATATACTATTATGTACCGGTAGGTTAGTTTTTATTCCCCCAAAATGCTATTTTACGCTTCTGAATTTGGAACTAGGTGAACGGCATTGGTTTTGGCATATCAGCTTGAAAAACATTCTGTGCTGGTCAGGCTACCACACTGACAATTCAGGGGACAACATCAACAGCCTGAAACTATCTATGGCGTGCTCCGTAGATATAATAATCATAACATAACAATAACAGAGTTGCAGATGACAATGACGTACCCTATCAGCGCTCACAGCGGCCATTACGCAGACTAACATTTCTAGTTTGTGAGATTGTCGGCAGAAAGCAGCATCAGTGTGTTAACGTCGATTCCACGTAATTAATCCAGCATTTTATTCTTTCTCTGGTTTTTATTATGTTTTTATTCTGTTAAAAACATCAGCTTTAAAATTATGTTAATGTTAAAATGGAAAATTTACATTATAATCTGCTTGAGCAAGGGCTTGCCTTGATGTATCAGCTTCCATGCCGCATAATTTATTATCCAGGTAGTGTAGCCTTTTAACATAATTTCAAGCTATGGCATCGTTAGTTTGCATGGATAACCTTGTTAAAATTACCAGACTAACGTGTTTCTATTGTTTTTATAATATTTACTCTGAAATAGTTGAAGTTGCAAGGAGATTGTGAAACAGAAGCTCTCAGAATGCGTTAGTGGTTCACAAATTTCAGATTACAGCCCAGGACATTTCCAGAAAGGATGCAGACACTTGTGCTGACCCGAAGGTTTTATTTTATTAAGTGCCAGAATGGTACTTTATGAAATTGTGCGCGGGACGGAAAATTATCTGTCCGTCCGTCCGTGTGTCTGTATGCGCGATAATTTATCGGATTTTCATAAAACTTGGTACACGCATTTATAACCTCCATGGGAAGAAGGTTTGGACAAAATCGGTTGACCGGTACCGGAGTAATGCCCAATTTAGGGCCTATTTTATGGTAATACATTAGAAAGAAGATATCAAATGCGAATCAGTTATCATGACAACATATTGTTTTACAGTGTTCATATACGGATTTGGCAGTTGCAATACAGTTAGCTAAGACAAATAACCCTATTCCTTCACATACGCTTATAAAACTAGACCAGTGATTCCCAAAGTGGGGTCCGCGATGGTGTTTCAGGGGATCCGCAGGTGGTTCAAGCAGAAATAGGATATCCCGTAATTTTCTCAAACTACATATCTTCTAAAGTAGCTTCACTGTTCACATTAAGGAGTAAACTCTGTTTGTTACCATTGATTGGGTTATTCTGTCTATTGAATTAAATACATTTGAATCAAAGTATTTTTTAGTTTTTTTTTTTTCAAAACCCAGAGGGGGTCCGCGAAATTTTAATTTTTTTAAAGTGGTCCGCGGACTGAAAAGTTTGGGAACCACTGAACTAGGCCAATAAACCGAGCGAGGTGGCCGAGATGGTAATGTCTTCGACTCGTATTCTGGAGGTCCCTGGTTCAAACCCCATAGTCGACCAATTTGATATGTTTTTAATTATTTTTAATTTTTATGTGAGCATGCGATTGTCAAGATATCACAAATCTTAGTTCTGCTGATGCTGGACGATTTTAATCTGATTTAAAAAAACTAGATCTTTGTCCTTCCGTATGGCCTGCTTAATGAATCGATCTGGAACTTAACTCGGAAATCAATTTAAAATAAAACACCTACTCTTTGCATATCATAATTGCATTTGAAGGGGTCAGCGCAACAGTGGTCTAACCCCTCTGACATGGAAAATTAGTTAGTGAAGCTATTTGCATGGCTTGGAGGTAAACTTTATTCTTATATAGAGGTTGGACAAATTAAGTTTGCTGTAGGTAATAATCCGTTCCCTGAAACAGAATTCCTCTTGTGTAATGGGCAACCAAAAATTTTGAAACCAAGATAAATAAATCCAAAATAACTAGAGACTATTAACGGTCTTCAGAAATATGTACCGTTCATTTATAATTAATTTCATGATAATCTGATTTCTGTAAGTGTTGAAGAAACTGGGGAGAATGGTAGTGAGCTTTTTCATTTATTTCATCGTGTGTAGAACTGAATAATCATTGGAATTTGTAAATAAAATTAATACAACTCCTTTCCTCTTAAAATAATGTTTTAATGCATATAAAAATCCAATATTTATTGAAATAATTTTTTTTTCTCCTCTGTCAAGTTGAAATAAATGTCAGTGCAACAGTGGTCTAACCAAGAAAACAGTGTTGCAGCGTCTCATAAAATTGATAATATCTCTGAACACTATGAACAGTAGACTATGTAACATTGCAGTTAAGTTGACCAAGCATCATAGAACACTACACGAAAAACTACAATGTAGAAGTTGAACTTGCTTTTTTTCTCTAAACTATAAAAAGGTGGGATAGACCACTGTTGCGCTGACCCCCTGAATTATAACTGATTAAACAAAAGCAATTTGTTACATCAGTTTACCCGATTTTATTTTATTTTATTTTAGATTCTATTTTATTTTATTTTATTTTGTATTATTTCATTCTATACTTTTAATGCATGAGGGCGAGCTATAGTTAACTTTGTGGCCGGTATAAAAATTAGTTACCACTACTTCAGCTTAAGTACCAAGAAGAGTTCCTTTTCATTCCCCTGGTTTCTATCTTAATCAAAAGAGGTTGGGGAAGAGTGAATAAAGAAGTCATTGGGTCTATTTCCTAATTAGCAGATGGCAGAAGAGAAGAGCACTTGTGTAGTGATACTGCAGGATCAACCCTTACGAGGGGTTTGTTTCTACGCGAGAATTTTTTATTACATTCTGAAGAGATTGCCTTAGGTAAATTTTAGTTACTGGTTCACACTAATTACAAAAAGAGCTCCTGGGAATTTTTATTAGCCATATAAAAGTTCACTAGTAATTGAGTTTGCCTATAAGATACAAATTCCAAACTTGTCTTCGTTAAGTTTCTTCCCCGTTGCTTTTATTGAAGTACTAGCATGTGCCCGTGGCTTCGCCCGCGATAATTATTTAAAAAATTAAGAGCATAATAGTTAAATCATTATATTTATTAACACCTAAATCACGTGGACTACATACCACGATTAGATAGCGTCGCCTGGTAAAAGCGACCTCAGATTCGAGTTCCTTGGCCCAGAAAACTCTTGTATAGTGAGTTTCGTCCAAATAAAACAATGTTTGACCATATTTAGGGCTTACAACATTCAAGCGATCGCGAAAGTTTTATTTCCAAGGTGCGACAAAATGTATTACTGGTTATTATATGTAATGTAATATGTAATGTTATTATCTGTACAGTCGCGATTAGACTCCTATGAGTCAAAGCGACAATAAATAAATCATTAAAAAAAATAGCCAAAGCCAACTGAAATTGATTTGACATTGAAATGTATAACTGAAAACTGTTGCTTAGAAAACGCAAAAAATGCATGTTTTTTTGCCCGTTTTTTACTCATAACTCACGAACGAAGGCGAAAATTAAAATTCCGGCTTCGAGGTGCATTTTCCGACCCTTCAGTCCACCTATGTTTAAAATTTCAGATTTCTGCGTTGAGTAGATTTCGCTGGGTATCGCGGAGAGACAGACAGGCAGAAGGAAAGACACACACTTCCTTTCATTAATACGGATTTTAAAGAGATCTAAAATTTATGCGGGATTGCGGAATATTTAATAATAGCCAGGGCCCGGATTCTAATGACCTAAAATTATTTAAAAAATGATCTATAAAATGACCCTAAATTTGAAAGGAAATGACTTAATAATTGTAAAGAATGACCTAAAAACTGATATTTTATTTACAAAAAATTATTATTGTTCACACGAAGTTATAGACAAATTTGTAACTTACATAATTTCAAAAACTGTAAAGGATGTTGTAGGTCCAAAAACTTTGTTCTTTGTCCTTGATTGGAGAATTTTAGAAGAAAAGTAAGAATTTAGTTTTTAAAATAGATTTTACAAAAAGTGTTGCATTATACTAACCTAGTAATTTATATAAATATCACCCTATGCGGAAAAAAGACGACAAAAAAGTTAATGTACTCAATGTAAATGCATGAAAATGACTAAAAAAGGAGGGAAATGACACGAAAATGACAAAATAATTACGTAAAATTGAAATAAATGTCCTAAAACTATAGAATTGCATAAGGCCATGATTAGGATTTAGCTACAAGGTGCAGCATCAATGTCATCAGAATCCGGGCCCTGATAAGAACTCTTTATTGAAACCATATGGTCATACTATGATGAACGGAGCAATGGAGGAATGATATAGCCTATGACAGGGGAAACAGGAGCACCCCAGAAAACCTGTCCCGGCCCCCATTTTGTCCATCACAAATTCCACATGGATCCACCAAGTTTCGATCCCGGGTCCCAGCGGTGGAAGGCGAGGGTCTAACCACTCAGTCATATTACGGAATATTTCTTCTTCTTCTTCTTTCGTTTCACCCTCTTTGGGGTACGTTGAACCAGTCATTTCTTTGTGTGTTGTTCCTTCCTAAGTGCCCAGTATTTCTTCATTCTTTCTGATCTTCTCTTCCTCTCTTCTTCAGAGATAATAGGTTTGGACTTCAGTGACGACCTGTCTTGGAACCTCGTATTTTCGTCATTAGTTATTATTTTAGCCGTTCGATCGAATAGTGAATTTTCTGTAATTTTTAACTCGAATAGGTCTTTTTCAGTTTCTTTCAACCAGTTGGGTTTTGTTTTGCTGTTGCGGAAGAAGTCAAAGATTTGTTTGGTTAATCTAACAGAGTCCATTCTAAGAAGATGACCATAGAAATTTATCCTCCTTTTTCGCATAGTGTCTGAAAGTTTTTCAATTTTCTTGTAGAGGGTTTCATTCTTGATGTATATCATCTTATTATCCTGAAAATTAGGTCCTATGATTTTTCTTAAAATCTTCCTTTCCTTTAGTTCAAGTTTCTCCATCTGACCTTTGAAATTCATGTTTAGCGTTTCTGCCGCGTACAGTGCTTCTGGTTTAATTACTGATCTGTAATGTTTAATTTTTGACCCCCATGAAAGGGATTTCTTGTTGTATGTATCTTTTGTTAGTTGAAAGGCCATTTCAAGTTTGTTTTTTCTGGATTCCATTGTTTTGCATTCCACCGCATTCCAACTGATCCATTCTCCGAGATACTTACGGAATATTTAATGTAAGCTATTCACAAATAATAACGATTATCAAACGCTTTCTCTATATCCAATCGCATAGAATTATTTGTTTTTGACGTTATTATTTAATTAAGAACTTTATGTAAATACGAATCTAAATAATGTGAAAGATTTTACATTTATAACATTTAAATTCATATAAACGATAGAACAAAAATCGAAAGGCAAGTTAAGTCCCGAAAAAATCTACATTTCGAGCAGTAGAGTAGAGGTAGACCTATTCATAGTACTTAAATTATATATAATGGTCTCTCGGGCTTCCAACCGGGTTAAAGTATGGTTTTCTTCCGAGTTTCGGCTGCTGGGAGCCAGACACAGAACTAGCGCACTTCTCTCCCAGAAGATGGCTGCAGAGCTGACAGCAGCCGAAAGCTCGGAAGCAAACCATACTTTAACCCGGTTGGAAGCCCGAGAGACCATTATATATAACCAACGCCGGGAAAGTCTCAAGTCTTTTATTTACTTAAATTATGTTATGCTCCCAGTCAACCAATTTTTCGTTAAGATGACAGTTGATCAGCGATTGTTATTAATTAATTAATGAATTAATTAATGAAATCCTGTAATAATAATAATAATTTTTTTAAAAATAATCTTTCTTCAACTAACCACTCAGTCATATTACGGAATATTTAATGTAAGCTATTCACAAATAATAACGATTAGGCTATATCATTCCTCCATTGCTCCGTTCATCATAGTATGACCATATGGTTTCAATAAAGAGTTCTTATCAGGGCCCGGATTCTGATGACATTGATGCTGCACCTTGTAGCTAAATCCTAATCATGGCCTTATGCTATTCTATAGTTTTAGGACATTTATTTCAATTTTACGTAATTATTTTGTCATTTTCAACATTACAATCTGTTCTACAATGAACAATAAGTAATAATGATGCAAGAATTAACATGTTACAAATATAGCCCAGTGGCTAATATTTGTATAACATAACAAATCTGTTTGACATTTAATTAAATCTGTAGATCAAGTCCAAAACTCTATTTCTATTGAGCCTACACGTGTTAATAATAATAATGAACATCACAGGTTTAAAACCCAATTACAATGTCTATGGCAAAAATACAATTCATACATACAAAATAATAAAAACAAAAGGTACAAAAGATAAGAATACACTAAAGATAAGCATACACAAAAGATGCATTACTGCGAATTAATAAAAATAAAAATAAATTCCTAGCCACTTCTGAGTTTCAGCAGTTGCCACGTTTCTTGTTTAAACACAGTATTTTCGGAAAGTACTCAGATCACACTTGCTTTAGAAAACAAGAAATTATTCAATAACGTTCATTTTCAGTTTAAACAAATATTTTCTAATCTTTAATAATCAATTCTGTATTTTAAAAAAAGAGGGTGGAAAAGTTTTTTTTTTTTACTCAGCCCCCTATTGGCGCTTCTCCTGAAAAAAAGTTTCAAGAAATGGCTGAAGTTAAGTACTGCTGAAATTTCCCGTATGAATATGAAATAACTTAAACGGGGATGAAGATGCTTTTTAAGGTAATAATAATTGCAGGAGTCCAACTGTAGCTAATAAATAATCCCTAACCCATGTCTCATGAAGGGGATAGTAAAACGTTTTATGAAATAAAAAAATAATACAATAAAAGAGAAAAAATGAACTCAGAAGGGGAAGAATGGACATGTATTATTCTCGTGCGCTGGGGTTGTAATGAAACTATTATATATGTTTCTTTTTTCTTTTCTTTTCTTCCCCTTCTACCTTCACCCCTGTACACCGGCTTTGTGTCTACTCATACTGCAAATGCTTTTCTAGGTCCTTTCACATTTTCATCTACATACTTCCAGTTTCATGTGATGTTTTCTGCTTTTTTTTTGTCTTTATATGTCGTTGTTTCGTACATTTCGTCAGAGGAATAGGATCCCACATGT
This sequence comes from Ectobius pallidus, assembly GCA_964059195.1. NCBI lineage: Eukaryota > Metazoa > Arthropoda > Insecta > Blattodea > Ectobiidae > Ectobius > Ectobius pallidus. Next base: position 141,178,924 of record CAXKWD010000008.1, read on the forward strand.
GATATATCCTTCCGACAAAACAGGTATAAAGCATAGCATAGGAAATCCTTTGGGAAAGGTCTAAAATTTATGCGGGATTACGCAATATTTAATGTATTTACCAATAATAACGATTATCAAACGATACCAGCCACTTAAAATTATTTGTTTTTGACGTTTTTATTTAATTAACAACTTTATGTACATATGAATGTAAATAATGTGAAAATTTTTACATATTTAACATTTCAATTAAAATAAACGATAGAATAAAATCGAAAGGCAAGTTAAGTCCCCCCAAAAAATCTACATTTCAAGCAGTGAATAGGGGTATTCGTAGCACCTAAATTTTTTTATGCGCCGCGCCACCCAATTTTCCGTTGACCAGTGATGATGATGATGATGACGATTATTATTATTGAAGCTGAAACAAAATCAGATGTGTGAATCCTATGCCATACAGGTTAAGATGCAATTTGGCACAACAGAACTTAGAATTTTTTCGCTGATGTCCACAGAAAAGGAAGTTTTAGAACATTTTTGCCTTGATGGCATAAATGGTTGTGAAGTCTTATAATGAAATACGTAGTAACAAAATCATGAAGGGAAATGACTTCCTATGCTCGTATAAAAGCGGGAGACAAGAGAATAGTAGACGCTTTTAGCTGAAAGATGTTTTTCTCCCTACGGTTTTGTAAGGCTCAGGCGGCGTTGGCCACGTAAATGTACCTAAAAGGGGAGTTAAAACTCAGGAAAAAGAGAATTTATTTAATTTGACTTGATAAGTCGTTGAATGCAACTCCTGACATGTGTTTTCTAAATCACTTCTAAATTCTGAACACTATAATGCTACTAGCAAAAGCTACTATAGTACGTGGCAAGAGAAAGACCTGAACAAAAGACAGTGCATTGAATTAACGTATCCAGCTTTGTTTATGGAATGTTAATTAAAAATAAAAGAATAGCCTTTGTCAACAGAGCTTAATTAATTTTTCTTTTAAGCCTGGTCGCTATTGTTCATACCTTTTTGCAAACACCTACACAACTCCCAGCATGCAGTGTTTTTGCGAAACTAGAAGCCGCGTTAAACCGTAATAATTTTATTTTATTTATTTATTTCAGCTGTGTTTATACTCCTTTTACCTTCGAGACTATATCATGAGTTCGCGATATGTGTCTGTAGAGTAGAGTAGGTCATGGAATTATTGCTTGTCAATTGTTTCTCTTGTCGGTGTATTTAATGGAGTAAATTTCAACTGATACTAATTTAAATGGATATGTTACAGGATGAAATGGTGAGGACGATTCATGTAAATATCCAATTCGAAATTTGCCTTTACTACTGCGGAAACCATGAAAAACCCCATGTCAAATTGGCTGGCCAAGGGATTGGAACCTGGGACCTCCAAATGTGAGTAATAAATTCTTGACATATTTTTCCATAGACATGGAGATGCATGATGGCTTGAGATAAATCCACGACCCTTCTTATTAATCCAAGTGTTTAATTGCATCGTTAATATCATATTTAAGTGTTTATATTTCGGTTGTCATTAATTTGTTACAGAAATTAGTACTAGAGTACTAAGCAACATGTACTAATTACAGTAACACTTTTAGTCTGTTTTAAATGCAGATTATAATAATCTTTCTTTCTTTCTTTCTATCCATCTATCTTTCTTTCTTTCTTTCTCGTAGTTTAACCTCTCCCTTTTAGGATTTAAGCGACCCAAGCCGCCCGGGCCTTACAGGGCCGTGACCTGTCGGGAGAGGGATTATCTTTGGATCACATACATACTTTTTTGAACAGACAAGGACATGGAGGGCCTCCCCGGATGAGTGATCAGCCCAATGCCGGGGCCACCTCCGAGACAACACGAACACATAGGACGATACACACCATTCACACACACACACTCACTCAGAACAAGGCGAGGATGAGGATGAAGATGATAATGACGGCCAGATGATATCCGGGGACCACAAGGGCCTAAAGTTACCTGACATTTGTCTCATAGGTGAGGGAAAACCCCCGAAAAAACCTCACCTAGGTAACTTGTCCCGACCAGGAATCGAACCCGGGCCCGCTGCGTGAGAGGATTGAGCCACAGCGGTGGATTATAATAATCTTAAAGAAAAAAAATTAAGTTTTGAATTTTCTGAAATTTAAGCTAATGGGGGAAGAGAAGGCCTTCCGCCTTTATGTGGGGGACATATAGAGTTGGAAAATATATGAAATTCATTTCTTTTTCTCAGCAATGAATAGTTCTATAACCTTGTAATCTGACATACTCTTTATTGATTACTTCTATAGCTGCATACTATTTTCAGAATTAATTAAACTGTTTCAGTTACTGATAATTATCGTTACAAAATGGCAGCCACGTTTCGTGCACTGAAATGTCGTTTCCGTGACAACTTTTACAAATATCAGTATTTCTGAGTGATTCCTTTTTCTATCTTCAGTATTTATAAATATCATATGAACATCGTCATCTACAATCTTTGGAATATGTACAGTATAAGTATTTAAAAATAAATCCATGAAAAGTAATTTATTTACATTTCCTTTTACATTAAAAATATTAAAAGAATAAACTACTCATGTTAAAACAATCTCTCCCATCTTTAAGTGGTCTTGACATTGGAACTGAAGTACTTTGGCCTGTTGTTTCTGAACTCTACCCTGCAGAAAGTAGTTCCCTCATTCAGTGCGCAGTCAATCTTGTGACTGAAATGAGCACGGATCTTTGGCTTGTTGGGTGGAGGAAAAGGTCGGCTTGTGCAATTAGCGTACAAATATAGTTTTCACGAAACTATTGCGAGTGGAATATTGGAAGATAGGTTTTGCATGCAAAGCTATGTGTTTTCTTCAAGTGAGTGATTATCAAGAAATTATAGCATAAAGAATGGAATCCTAACAAAGACAGTGGAAGTGTTTTGAAGACATTTCAACGCGCTGAAGACTGTTGGAATTACACGTCACGCCGCCCAGGAAGATTGTACTCAATTGGGAGTCGATTGAAGACACTCAGTATCTGCAACGAAATCGTAGCTATGCTTTTTGTATTATACTTACTAGCATGCCCTATTACATAGCAGTAATACATAATTCTGTAATATAGTACAGAATATTCAAGCTTACATAATTATATTCACTTAAACATACGTTTATCACACAAGACGTAAGGATCACCTTAGTATTGTCATTTTCCTTCCTGGAACTGAAAACTTCATTAAGTGTACCTACTATTGTTCAAGAAATTGATTATGGGGTGAAATTAGAAGTTTTTAGAAGGAGATCTTGTATTTCTACCCATTCCAGTTCATTTTTTTTACGCATAAAACACGCCAGCCATATTATGGTTCTGAGCGAAGCAGGATGACCATCTGTCCTCCTTGCATTAAGGGGAATAGCGGCAGGTAGATTCTATTTTAATGGCAGTTAGGTTAGGTTAGGTTAGGTTACGTTCGTTAGGTTATGAACAGTGATATCAGTTTTGTAGGGTATACCGAATTCAAGCGTTTCGAAAATGTGCCGTTATTATTTATCGCTTGAGGTTTGTCGTGTTGGTCAATCTGTTTACCCAGATAAGATGACCGTCAGTTATATTTTGTTATCATGAATTACGTATTTTAAGGTAAGAGAATATGTATTCTTATATATGAAAAATTTCGGGCCTAATTATAACTCTTGCACCTAGGGACACATTTTTAACGTTGTTTCGTTTACTCAAAATTAAAACTGTAATGCTAAGAAGATAGGGCTGTGATTTCTGTGGTTTATGAAGAACACAAGAAGGTAAAAATCACGGATTTTGAAATTTTCTCTTGTGAATCAGAATTGCGCTTGCATGAAAGGTACGGGGAGGGGGGGGGAATTTTCCGTATAACTGGTTTAGACTCTCATCAAACCCAGCTTTATAACTTAGATGTTTATAAACAAGAACTAGCATGTGCCCGCGGCTTCGCCCGCGATAATTATTTCAAAAATTAAAAATTAAGAGCATAATAGTAAAATCATTATATTTATTAACACCTAAATCACGTGGACTACATACCACGATTAGATAGCATCGTTTGGTAAAAGCGACCTCAGATTCGAGTTTCTTGGCCCAGAAAACCTCTGTATAGTGAGATTCGTCCAAATAAAACAACGTTTGACCATAGTTAGGGCTTACAACATTCAAGCGATCGCGAAAGTTTTATTTTCAAGGTATGACAAAATCAGCCAAAGCCAACTGTAATTGATTTGACATTGAAATGTATAACTGAAAACTTATGTTTTGAAAACGCAAAAAAATGCATGTTTTTTGCCCGTTTTTCACTCATAACTCACGAACGAAAAGTAAAATTAAAATTCCGGTTTGGAGGTGCATTTTCCGACCCTTCAGCCCACCTATGTTTAAAATTTCAGATCTCTGCGTTCAGTAGATTTCGCTGGACATCGATAATATGAATTATAATGATACCTTCTCTATTTTGTCAAACATCCATTTCATTTAATCCAAACCCACCTGATACAACTGGCAACAATATGTTCTGTGAATTTGTTTGGATAATTCTGTGTAAAAAGGGGTTAAGTATTTTCAAAAACATGTAATTTTTGGCAGTTAAAATCAGAATTTTTCAAAATCCTTTCTTAGTGAGCACCTACATTATGAAACGAAGGTACTGTCAAAATTCCAAGTCTTTACCTGCTATAGTTTAGGCTGTACGTTGATTCCTGTCAGTCAGTCAGTCAGTCAGTCAGGACAAAGCCTTTTATATATATAGAGATTAGTTCTTCCGCCCTTTTAGCTATAGCCCTTACCTAAAATCTACGTTTATCTCTTTGTTAAGATAAGGACTTGACATTTTCATTTCGTAATACGCTCTTGCACAGAGATGTTTGCGTAATGTAAAAGATAACTCATGTGATGCAAAGAAGGTGAACCCTCATATAACCCACAGACCCCCATCTAACTGCACCTATATAAACAGTGACGATAAAGTTGGGAGGAAACTTCAAGCTTCAAGAAACCCTAGAACAGCGTATCGCATAGCTGAAATAACCAGACAGTGCCTGAACTGCTAGATGAAATACATACTTCCTGTACATGAACAAAAAATTAAGCAAGAAACATAAAAATAATAATTAACATAAAGGAAATACTGAAGATTAAAGTTAAATGAACGTCGTCAGTTTTGAATAACTTTACACAAAATGCATGACCTCCAGTATAATCTAAAACAGTGGTCGCCAAATAAACAAATAATTATATTTTATCTACATATGCTGTTCTGTACATAATTTTAATTGGCACAACTTAACTTATTAATGAATATTAAATAAAGTTAGATTAATTTGAACATTGTTTAATTGCTATTATATTACCAGTGAAATTTATTATTTCTAACCTAAATTAGCATGTCTCAATAAGTCTAATAAAACTGCAAGTTCAATACTCTTCAAATACTGATTGACTAAAATAATTCATTAATAAAGAAAACATGAAGTTAGGTTAGAATTAAATTTTAAATTTTGATTATTAACAAATTTCATGTTGATTATTCTTGATAATACGTGTATTATATTCCAGATGGACAATTAATTGTATTCTGTATATGTATGCTGCTCTATATATTATTTTTTTTGAATGACATAACTTAATTAGACAAGAAGTAAAGTTAGAATAAATTTGAACATTGGTTTAAGGCTACTATATTATCAATGGAAAAAATATATTACTTTTAACCTAACTTAGTATTTATTGATAAGTCTAAAAAACTGTAAGAAAAGCAAGCAATCTTCAATTAAAACTTCATTATCGTTGGATTCAAGAAATATATGGTGTTTATTAAGAATACTAGTATATAGGTGGAAATCTTACCATATAACTAAACTTATGAAGCTCCTGAGCTACCGTACCGTTTTAAAATCCTACTGTGAGCTACCAACCAAAAGAACTACCAGCTTTAAAAAAACTTACATTTATTTGCCTAAATATGAAATAAATTTTAGTTAAACTGTATATAATAAAAAAGAAATTGAAATGGAATTGTACATAAGAAAGAAATTGAAGTGTAGTTAGTAATAAATAACAAACGTACGGTCAGAATTTTATTACACTTATTAACTTCAACGAGAAGGATGGAACTCTTTTTTTGTCATCAACAAGTTTTTTAATGCTGGGAGAGTAGGTAGTGGCTGCCATTCAAATCCAGTTGTCGAAGTGTTCATCGGTGAGTCTGTTTCTGTACTTATTTTTAATAAATTTCATACTGGAAAAAAGAAACCTCACACAGATATGTAGAGCTGAACATTGCCTTCGCTTTGAGAGCAACCTGAACCAAAATTGGATATTTTTTCTTTAGGAACAAGAGGCCAAATATTTTCAGGGCTTGAAGAAAACGATTTTACAGATAAATCATTTTGAAAATCAATCAGTTCCAACTCCACTGCTTCACTGTTTTCTTCAAAATCAAAATTCTCCATGACACAAGTAGAGAACAACAACTCTTGACGCGATCTACCGAAAATGTCCCTGCGAGCTGCTAGTAAATAGCTCACGATCGACGGTTTGGCGATCACTGATCTAGAACATACTAACTTACAAGTACGTCCTATTAGGATATTTTCAAAAACGTCGTGACAATTATATGTCAGAAGGTCATGAATTTCACAGGTCAAGGAAACAATTTAATTTATTAACTGAACCAAACAAATTTACAACTACTGGAATTAAGCATTGTTCAAGTTTCGGCCCACGACTATTCAATTAATTTATTATCAACCATCCTGAAATAACTAGCTTAAACAATAAACAATTTAAATCTAAAATTAGAAAATGTATATAATTACTTTCTTTCCTAGATTCTGTCATTACCACAACATTTCCAATATTAAACTTTAAAATATAAATATAATTGCTTTGTCTTATCTTAAAATCTGTTTAATCAAATTATATATTATTATATTTATTCGTACATTTCCGTTGTTGTAAATATAACATGTTCTATCCTTACTATAAATACAATAACTAATTAACTCATATTACTAATAACATATTAACTATTAAGGGGAGATGGTAGCTACCGCTAGCAAAATGATAGAAAATATAGCGTATGTTCAAGAAGCCATAACTCAGGTGTTAACAGTCAGATTTAGTTGAATTTTTTTATGCTTTGCAAGTGCACTCTGCAGTTCAAAATAAGCAGAAAATGGTTGTTCTAGAACTCGCTGTTTGGTAGGAAAGAAGTTTTTAACACATAGGTGATAATTTTGTTTTACAGTTACTTCCCTTGACATGGGTACACTTTATTCAATTTCTGTAGCTTTGATTTTTGTGAAACTTTGGGAACTTACTAACAATAGGTACTACTATTTACCCTAGCACAATCAGTCTAATATGTATAATATTACTGCATAAAAACTGCATGAAAATTTCACGACTAAAAAAAATACTTTTTTAAAAATAAAAATAGTTGAAAATTCTGTATAGTCAAGACTTTTCCCATAATTCTGTTAAGGGAGATTTGACATCCATCTATAATGAATTCCTGAAAGTTTCATTATTTTAGCATGAATAGCTTTTCAGAAAATGGTACCTGAAGTACAAAAAATGTAATTTTACAGGTTAGCGAAAAGAAAATGACGTGCCTTATGGTATTTTATACATTTTAGAAAGCCCCAGGTCGCTCTGCTTGGCTTAATAATAACGCAACATATAAGTCCTATATATCAAAGTGTTCACAAAACTATGCTCTATTACATGAGCCTAAGAAAAAAAAATAGATTTTTTTGACACTGATAACTACCATCTCCCCTTAACTAATTAACTCATATTACTAATAACATAGTAACATAATTATAATAGTAATATTAACTCATACTTTTCTATGTTTTGTAAATCAACTTTGAACTACTGTAAATCATTATTTTAGTCTGTTACCTTATTGTATTGAACAGAACCACCCTGAGCACAAGCTTTGCTTCTTCGGGTGGCGTTCGAAAACACATTTGTATATACTTATATTATAATTTGTACAATAAATTGAAATTGAAATTGAAAAAATAGTTGCAACAGAAACTGTACAATTTACGTAACAATTCACTGATAAAACTACAAAAAATATTTGTCAAGTGCATTATGAGTACAGAGGACTTAGATTAATGTTAGTAATATCAATGATATGCATTCTATACACTTTAAAATTATTTTAATTATTTTAAGCTTGAACAACGAAATAATCCAGTCTTTGTTTTAGTTAACTTTGCATCAGCTATCATTAAAACGTTACGGGCGGAATGAGACAATGTTGACATACACTGGTCTTGTGAAAATGAATGGAACTGAATACAGTATGCATTCTTCAGTACTTCTTTGCATATCTTCTTAAGATGGATCTGCCTTCCAACGATATCTTCCTGTATCCACGACGGAGAAGGTAGTAAATGCTGAGGAACGAAAAGTAGAGAATCTCGACAATGCTGATTACACTGAATCCGACGAATAGACCCAAAATTCCGCCGGTGCTGGCTAAAAGAAAGCATATTAATTTACGTATTATTGTTTTGATTGATTAATAAATTTTAAGACTCTTACATGTATCTTATGGTCATATCGTCATGAAACGTCAAAATAATGCTCTACGAAAATATTAGAACAGCCGGTAAATCGTTCGAACAAGTGGGGAAATTCAAATATCTGGGAGCGATAATTACAGACACAAATAATATTAAGGTAGAAGTTAAGAGTAGACTCAAATCAGGAAATGCCTGCTTTTATGCAGTTCAGAAACTATAATCTTCTCGTCTTCTGTCCAGAAATATAAAAATAAAAATTTACCAGACAATTATCCTGCCGGTTGTATCTACGGATGTGAGACATTGTCGCTTACTCTTCGGGAAGAATATAATTCGAGTGTGTTCGAAAACAGGGTGCTTAGGAAAATATTTGGGCCTAAGAAAGATTAAAATCTTGACTAGAGAAGACTGCATAATGATGAGCTTTATAACCTCTTCTCGTCACCGGTAATTAAATCACGGGGGATGAAATGGGCTGGACATGTTGCGCGCATGGGGGAGGAAAGAAATATGTAAAAAAAATATTGACTGGGAGACCCGAAGGGAAAAGACCACTTGGAGGCCGTAGTCCATTGTCCATTCAGCTGTTAAACACTACACTACAGTTACACGTAAGATTGTAAAAATGAAGAGAGCTGTTGTTACACTTCAAGAGAAACGAGGAGTTTGTGAATACAGTGAAAGATTTCCAAATCCTAGCCAGCAGGCTATTGCATCACATTTTTCATTATTTTGGGGGAAAACTGTTAGTCGAAGATGCATAGGCAATATTGTGAGTGAGTGAGTGAGAGAGAGAGAGAGAGAGAGAGAGAGAGAGAGAGAGAGAGAGAGAGAATGAGAGAGAATGAGAGAATGGTTATTTGCCTTTTATTTAATTTTTCTTTCATAATACAATACAGTAAATTAATACAGCACTGTATTGTGGAATTTTTGTTACATAAATTAAATTTATTTCAGTGCCACACTCGTTTTACACCACTAATGTTAAGAGAACGGATGGTGGCATTATATCGAGGGTTGACCGTACTAGACGAAAAACTTGTATTTGGGCAGAGGAAGTTGTGTGTTTCACATAAGCCTTTTTTTTTTCATTTTGATTTCTTTATAGCCTATATAGATTTTTGTCATTGTTGTATGCTACCGAACTTGTTTATTAATTTATTACTTTAATTATTTTTCCATGTTTAATTTTTTATTGCTTTTTTGGGTCACTTCAATACCTTTACAAGGATGTGAAAGTAGTCCTGATTTACTGGTTGTAAGAGTTACTCTTAAGTATTCTATCTCACCTATGAACTCGCTGAATCCTGCAAACTCGGATCTGACGTATGGAATGAATCGTTGTTCCATGAAGTATACGTTTAAGAGCGCTCTGAAATAAAATTAAACAGTAATCAATGTGGTTCCACACTACTTTCTTAAAATACACACATCTTAAAAACAATATTGTGTAGGCTATTTCGTAATTTTAAAGGAAGCAGCATTATATCAAATCCGATATACAATAAGCTTCCAAACAACATTAAATTATTATGTATTCAAAGAAAAAGCAAATCCTTCAAAGGATCTCTCAAGAAATTTTTAATGACTCACACCTTCTACAATATGGATGAGTATTTCCAGTTTGAATAAGTTTATAGTGTAGTATACTATATATCATTATTTGTTACTTGCTTGTATATTGTAATCTGACGTGTTCTATATCCTTGAGTCCCACTCAACACAGGATCTACAGAACGAGATAACTACATCTACAACTACACATCCGTAGCCCATAGCCTGTAGCCTGGGAGATTTCATGTCGGCCAACCCTCAAGCTTTCTTTTCGGTAATGCTTATAATTGGGGTCCGGATTATTAGGTTTTTATAAACCCTGTTTTAGGTTTTTTCAACACAAGAACGTATCAAGTATGCAAAATAAGGTTTTAGCGGAGTAATCTAGTATTGAGGCCGAGGTGTAAGCCGAGTTATTATTATCGAATGTATTTATTAAATTCCAGATGACATGGTTTACTATGCTTGTTATTAGACAATGAACAATGAACCCCTTAATATATAAAATTGAACTTACTCTGGGAGACACTCTAGAGGCGTCTAGGAGCCACAGTTGGAACTATGACAATTTGTACTAAGCGTGTACTAAAAAATAATTTTATTTATTTTTTCATTCAATTTCAGACAATTTTTTTAAAGCATCACTTTAATAAGAAATTGGAAAAAAATTATTAATTTTATTTTTCACTAAAATTTCCATGACCGATACCTTTCTTAATTGGCCTATTGCTCAGTTGAGGCTCTGTCTCCAGATGTCTGTATTATGCTGGTGTGTTCTAAAATGTTGATATAGCAATCAGTGGCGTAGGGAAGGGAGGATCCAGGGATCAGGACTTCCCCCGAAATAAAAATCTAAGATTTTATTCAAGTTATTTAAGCTCTATTTTGTCAAGTTTCTAATTATTAATTTACTTGTAATAGAATATTGAACTTGTAAATGCAGGCCTATTATTTCCACTGTTCCATATGTTATTTAACTTTTCTTATAAATATTAATAAGTGTTATAATTTAGGCAATAATTTCTTGTTTAATTTGGCATGTTTAGAGTGTAGTGAATAAATTTGCTGACTAGTTTTTCAGTGTTAAAATAGTGTAAAATGTTATTTTCATTAGTTCAATATTTAAAAAATTTCCGGGGGTGAGCCCCCAAACCCCCCATTTCTTGGGGGGGGGGGGGTATTCCATATCCCCCAAACCCCCCGAAATTTTCGACCCTCGCCAGAATTATTTTCTGGCTTCGCCACTGATAGCAATATCTATGATCAAAATCACACGCTAAAAAGAGAATTATATATCTTAAATATAAAAAGTCCCTTTAGGCAAGCCTACAGGCTGAGGTAGATTTCGAAGTGCTTTTGGTTTCATTTACTGTCGCTGCGTAGCACTCTTCTTTAGCATTGGCATGACAAACCCGCAATAATAACTGCAAAAAAGAGGAAACAGCACTTTTTCAAACATTTAAAACTCGCCTTATATGATAACTATCAAGAAACTAGTTGTTGATTTGTAGAGTACTCATCAAGAGCTTTTCAACGATACCCCACAAGACGTAGTTTCAAAAATTTCGAATTTCCATCCCCCACCCCCACTTGTACCCCCAAAACCCCCGAATGGTTGGTGTCTCTGTGAACTCCATAGGGAGTTCTCTAATTTATTCAAACAAAGTTTCCCTCTATACTTCATAGGGGCCGAGATATACATTTTCAAAATTTCAACCCCCTCCCCCGACCCTCCCCTTGGGCCAATTTTGCTCATTAACGAACTTGTCCGAAGAATTGGGCCTAGAAATGACATAATAAAATTTAGTTCAAATATCTTCAGAATTACGGCCGCTAGCGTGTAAAGATATACGAGTATATATATCTTTACACGCCTATATATATATATATACAGATATATATATATATATATATATATATATATATATATATATATATAGGCCTTGGTAGGCCTTGTCCCTTCGGGGATGTCGCACCACGGAGTTATATATATATAAATGTCACTTTTTTTTTGAACGGGCGGTGGTTTCGTACTTAGGGAGGCATGAAACGTAAAGATTTTTCTTCGAAATCTACCTAAAAACACGTTATTCGTACTCAAGCACTGTTTGTGTTTCATGGTTGCCGTCATAGGTAGCCGGTGTCCATTTCTAGTCTAGGACGGGTCCACCTGTCACAAACAAGGAAGAGAAGGGGAGGCATGCATTAGTTGAATGGCAGCAGTACCAGTACACGGCGCTGTATGCAACTCCAAGCGGGAAGTTAAAGAAACAAATGACTGATAGTGGTGTTTTGGGCAGAATGCCGGTGCGGTAGTGCTAAGTCGTTTGTTTTTATATTTAAAATGTGTTTATAATTCGCGTTTGTCGTGTGTTTGTGAACTTAGACATTGCTATATCAAGAATGGAAGACACGAAGATAACACAGAGAACAGAGATGTGGCGTCAATGCCAGGTGAGCGATATAAAGGAATATAACAAGGTGACCTTGTCTGCGGCAACTCAAGCAGAACGAGCAAAGGAATCGAAGCGATCGATAATTCCATGCATTGCATTGAAAAAAATCTGTTTCAGCTATGCAATTTTTTCCTGGTTGCTATGGTAACAGGGCAAGGCTGTCTGTAATTAATTTTACGATTTAAATATATTAGCGAATCTGGTGCAACGATAGGGAAAATCACGTTTTCTTCCAGTTCTTGCTCATAACGAACGAAAGCGATAATTTAAAATCGGGCTTTGAGGTGCACTCGGACACCCTTCAGTCCATCTATGTCACACATTTCATATCTCTGTGTGCCCTAGATTGGGCTGGGCGTCGCACACGTACCGATTATAAAGATTGTTATGCCTATAGTTTTATCAGTTTTTTTATTTTGTCAGTCTTACAGGTGATTGGTTTAAAAGATGGTTATCCCTATGTGATTATTAGGGAAAGGCATTTAATGACCATAAAATAGTGTAAAAATGCCAAATAAAAATGCACTTATGACCTGAAATAGTGAAAAAAAAGACACGAAATTTAAAAAAGCCAATAAATTTATCATTATTACTTATAATTAGTTTTTAAAGTAATGAATTCTTAAAAGCAATAATGGATGACAGTGCGTTATATATGAATTTACAATATAAAACACACTTATTTTGTTACTAAAGAACTAGGCCTAAGTAAATTTATACTACTTGGCTAGGCCTTAGTAAATTTATACTACTTGGCTAGGCCTAAGTAAATTTATACTACTTGGACATCCTTAGCGAAAAAAAAAATTCTGAACTGGCATGCCCATCAAATTGCACCAAGCAATATTATGTGCCATTTAAAATTAAGAAAACATTGCCCTAATGGCATAGGAGTCATAGGAGAGAGGTTCCATCTGGTGCTGTGAAGTGAACTCTGGCTTAGCTCAGTTGGTAGAGCATTGGCACTAATAGCCAAAGGTCCTGGGTTCAAATCCCAGTGTCAGAGAGACTTTTCTCCTATAATATTATCATGTAATATCCAACAGAGACAATAGTCTTTGGGTCTTGAATGCATATATATCCATATAAATAAAATGCTTTTTAATTTTATATTTCCTAAAAATTATGTTATAAATAACAAAACTACATAATTTTAATTACCGGTAGTGATTATTATGAAAGAGAATATTAACCAGTGATTAGAAAATCCAAGTGATATGATTTCCAACTATACAAATACCTTAGGATGAGCAAGAAAAATTATGATTATGTTAATGAAAATTCAGTTAGTGTTTTCATCCTAACAAGCAGTGGAATCACATATTGTATACGTTACCTTAATTTGTCCTTGCTGTTGGGACCGCCGTCTTCCAATGGCTTATAATGTTCGAATACCTGATACGACAGTTCTTGGCAAGGTGGAAGACATTTGCAGAAATCAAAGTCTCGAATCCGTGCTGCAGAAATAAAGGTATCATATGATAATATAGATAGACTGTTCCTCAATTGGCGAGCGTCTAAAGGGTTTGATGGAATGCAATTGGGGACTACGCTAGAGTATATCCCAAGTAAGTTTGATCCTGTTCAAAACAAAGGGGAGGAGAACTACAGAGAGTTCGCATAAAATTCGCATCACGTGACAAAACGTGATTGGTTAATGTCATTAGCATGCGCCATTACCAGGGTGTGGCTAACGAGTGTTCGTAAGTTCATGCAACAATAATATCAACATTTACACGTGAAATAACAAACCCTCACTGTCATCGTCATCATTATAGTATATCGATTAGCAAACAAAACAAAGGATTCATTGTTCACGACGACGACCCTGTGGGTGAGTTGTACTGAGAATAAACAAACTCCCATTAACACGATGATGACATGCGTTCTCACGTGCGGACTATGACAGGCACGCCTCTCTGTTTTGAACAGGATCATTCTTACTTGGGATATAATATACGTAGTAGGCATTGTTAGTCGCTAATGACATAACATAACATAACATACAATAAAATAAAAGCTATTCTTCCTCTTACCAAGGTTATCTTTGTTCACTGAGTGTGTTTAGGGCTAAAAGCAAATTTTCTAAGATGTCAAAATAACACTTCTAGCTCCTTCTAGTTAGCACAGTAATATTAGATTTTCATAAGTAGGGTTCGGATGTTTATGACCTAAAAAATTGGAAAATATGACTGTAAATATGACCTTAAAAATGACTAAATATGACCTTATGATGACAAAATATGACCAAAAAGTCCTAAATATCCCTTTATAAAAGAGCGTATTAACTAAAAATAAATGTCCCAATTTAAAGCTTTTATGACACTAAATTATTATTTCACATTAATTCCACCAGATAATCACTTTTTAACAATTTTACAGGTGATTTACAGGTTTATTAAGTGCCAATATGGTACTTTATGAGATTGTGTGGTGGACGAAAAAATGTCTGTCCGTCTGTCTGTCCGTCTGTCCGTGTGTCTGTACGCACCATAACTCAAATACGCTTTTTCGGATTTTCATGAAACTTGGAAAACACATTTATAATGTCCATGGGAAGAACCCTATTGATATTGAACCAAATCGGTTCACCGGTACCGGAGTAATGTCCAATTTAGTGCCTATTTTAATAGATTAATATTTTATTTCTATTAGAAAGGCGCCATCACTCAAATACGCTGTATCGGATTTCCATGAAATTTGGTATACCCATTTATAACGTCCATGAGAATTGCTCTATTGAATTTGAACCTAATCTGTTGACCGGTACCGGAGTAAAACCCAATTTAGTGTCTACTTTAAAGGCGCAATAACTCAAATACGCTTTATCGGATACTTATGAAACTTCGTATACGCATTTATAATGTCCATGGGAAGGCGTTTATTGATATTGGACCAAATCGGTTGGCCAGTACCGGAATAATGCCGATTTTAGTGTTTTTATGTTAATATATAAGAAGTCGCGATAACTCAAATATGCTTTATTGGATGTTCCTGAAATTTTGTATACCCATTTATAATGTACGTGGAAAGACGTCTACTGATATTGGACCAAATCGGTAGACCGGTACCGGAGTAAAACCCAATTTAGTGTATATTTTAAAGACGCGGTAACTCAAATACGCTTTACCGGATTTTTATGAAACTTGGTATACACATTTATAATGTCCATGGGAAGACGTCTATTCATAATGGATAAAATCGGTTGACCTGTTTCGGAGTAATGCTCAATTTAGTGTCTATTTTATGGTAATATACGTATTCGAAAGAATTTATTAAAAAAATGAAAATCAGTTATCTTGACAACATAGCCTATTGATTTACTGTGATCTTATAAAGGCCTTGGAAATTAAAATACAGGTAGCTATGACAAAAAACATATTGATTTACATGCGCTTATCCAACTAGACCGTTAAAATGACCCAGGTGGCCGAGATGGTAGACCTTTCTTCTTCCGTAAGCCCTGCTTAATGAATAAATCTGGAGCTTAACTTGGAAATCAATTTAAAAAAAAAACACACATTCTGCATACCATAATTGCAGTCATAACTGATTAAAAAAAACATACTGGCACTTTGTTACATCAGTTTACCTGATTTTTTGTAAAGACTTTCTTTCTAATCTGTTAATGTTTCCAGTTACCACTGTAACTGTGAACTGAAAATCTGTTAGAAACATGTCTATTGGAAGATGTTAACAACAATGAGGAAAAAAGTAACTGTGCTGTTACTTGTTATTCTCCCTTCACATTTCAGTTAAAGTAAAATAAAAATATTCGTGACTCTTTTTCGTAAAAAAAAAATATATATATATGTCGACAAGTTAGTGCACATACTGCAAAATTGTGCTCTTTTACCGAATTTATGCCTGAAATATGACATAAAATTACGAATATGACCAAAATATGACCAAGACCATGAAAATGAGCAAAATATGACTTTATATGCAAAATAAAAACGGTCCCATTAGAATAATAAGTGTGCAATTCATGTTTAATTTGTGTTTTGGGCGAGAATGGAGGTCAGGATAAAAGTATGACATTTCATAAACATCCGAACCCTATTCATAAGTAATGGCTTAGGTAATTTTGCGAAATTAAACACACCTACCCCTCTGAACTGCCGACTAAATGTAAGACAATACAAGATATGTAAGAAGTTAATAATAAGGAGGCCTACAACTGTCACACTAATTTAATTTCCTCCTGTTATAGCGTATTTTTTCACGAGCAGTTTCCTGATTAAGATTTTCTGTCTCTTGTTTCGTTTGAATTATTTATAACCTATTTCATACGCATATTTATTTTGTGGAGAGTCGCTGTGTCTTGAATTTATCACGGCTGACCTACTGTAGGGAAGTAGAACGAGTTCAATGACCTTCGTAGTAAATCAGCTGATATTCTCAAACTTTGTGTCTGCACTCTGCAAGAGCAAATGTACAGGTAGGGGAAAAAAAGCGGACCGACTCTTGTAGCTGATTTCAGAGCCTTGTGATACGTAAGTAAATGTAAGAGATGTAACGGAAACGTTTGTTTTCACAAGCATTGCAAATTAGGTGAAATTATTTCTCAATTCAAGTAATATCGGCTGCAGAACAAATTTCAATACATTCCCTGCTATCCTGTGAATGCCGCTAGGCATGCGCAGTGGCTCGTATCGGCAACTTAGATATTTTAGTCGGTCCGCTTTTTTTCCCCCTACCTGTACATTTCCGATGTATGAACGACAATTGAAATAAGAAGACAAAATAAAGAGGATGTTTGGAAACATATTAATTCTTATGTATTATATTACGGACAAATAATTCATGAAATAAAGAAAACGTTATCACAAACAGGACCGTGTTAATGCTAATAAACTCCCTCGTAATTTTCTCCCAAGCATCATCCTTCACTTTTATTGTTTCTTTGCACTCTATCATTTACTTGTATTTCGTCATGAAAGCAATTAGCAGAAACTTTTTAAAATACCGGTAACTTTTTTCCCCCGATTTCTCTTTTCAATGTCTCCTATTTTCGTGGTTGATGCAATTCGCTACTAAAGAAAACAAAAGAATCGCGTAATGTCTTGCATTAATAAAAAACGAGTTTTTAACCACTGCCTTCTAGTTTACTACTGTTCCTTGGTGTTACTTAACCGTCGGCCGAAAAAGCACGGTGAAACGCTTGAGTCACAAAAACGAGTTAAAATTTCAGCCCGAAGTTAATAAACCCGGGATTATTGTAAATTTAACCCTTGTCGATGAGACAGAGCGTTAGTGAGTTAACTAGAAAACTCCATACTTACTTAAGTCAAAGTAACAACCCCTTTCTTTGTGTGCGCAGGTTGGTATGGTGTCACTTTCTGAAAGAAAGAGGAATTTTTTTTTTAAAGTTCTCACGGGCAGTTGTAACTTATATGCTGATTGGAGCATATAGGCCTACATGGGAGTAATTTACTAAGAAGATGAATATGTGTGGAGTTAAGTCCACTTTGAGGTCACTGAGAATTAGAGTGACTTAACACACTATACCAGCCCAACATAGCTTTAGAGATGGATAAATCTATGAGGCACACATCCATAACTACCGTACAATTTTGAATATGACTTACTGGACTTAACCCAAATGTAGAGAACATTTTTATCTATAACTCTATGGACATATCTCAATTTTTTAGGATGGCGGACTTAACCCTCTTTGCCCGCGCACCCCGGAATTTTTCTACAACATCCTTTAAAATCTATATGCCTAATTCAGTTTGTAATAATTGATATCCTTGTAATTTCAATGGATTTATAATAGTATATAGTATTTCATATTTTACAGGATTTGGTAAATAAACTGATGGGATTAATACAGCGTGAACGGAAGACGCTAAACCTGTGATATATCCCGAAAATTTAATGAAAAGACGAGGTTTATCATCGGAAACAACATTTTTTAGCACTTGATAATTTAGTACCAATATTTAAAAAAAAAAATATATAAAAATTGTTTTAAAGAAAACGATTGCAACTAGCGCATGCATCCCTTCATTTCCTTGTTTGTGTTACGTGGAACCGTCCAAGACAACTTCATGTCTTGCTGATACCGGCCACCATGAACAAACCAAAGAGTACTTATTGATAACTAGCAGGTGCTTGCGATAATTAATTCAGAAATTAAAAATTAAGAGCAACATATTTAAAACATTACATTAATTAACAATTTCGCGCGAATCATTCATAAACTAAACTCTTAATAATTATGACGAAACAGCTAAATTCCGTCTTTGGATACGATTGGAAAGTGCTGCTTGGTAAAAACGACCTCAGATTCGAGTTCCCTGGCCCAGAAAATCCCTTTATAGTGAATTTCGTCCAAATCGAATTTTTGCCCATTTAGGCCTATATTCATTATCCCTCTTCCGTATATGTTGAAAATTTCAGATGTCTGCGTGCCTTGATATTATAAACAAATGAATCGACCAGGGTGGGCTTACAAAATTCAAGCGATCACGATGCTTTTATTTCCAAGGTATGACAAAAATAGGCAAAGCCACCTGCATTTCATTTGACAATTGAAATGTATTACTGAAAACTGATGCTTCGAAAGCAAAAAAAAAAAAAAAAAAAAAAAAAAAAAAAAAAAAAAAAAAAAAATGCACCTTTTCTGCCCGTTTTTCACTCATAACTCGCGAATGAAAGCGAAAATAAATCCATACTTCAGTCCATCTATGTTTAAAATTTCAGATCTCTGCGTTCAGTGGATTTCGCTGAGTATCGCGTACAGATGGACAGACAGACAAACACTTCCTCTTATTATTATATAGATCTCTAACCCACCTCCTCTATTAACATCTAACCTTTAAACTAATTGTAGGATTGTAGGGTTACCTGGTAAGAAATCCGGTAAGCAGCCGCATAACCTGATTGTTTCATTAGCCACACAGTCGAGTTTGCAATTCCATTCTGTATACGTCCTGAAGAACTGGAGGTCCTTCTCCGAAGAGAAATAACAATCTCTACGAGCAGGGTCCATGGACTTGATAGATGTAGACGCATTGGTGAACTGAGCTTTGATCTTGAGATTGGTTTCGCCCCCCAGACTCAATGATATGGCGCCGTGTATGAAATCAGGAGCTTCGGCCGGATTGTGAACAGCTACCTGGAAAATACAGGATTTTCGATTTCCAAATTCTAGGTCCTTATGTAGGTATTAATTTGAAACTAAGAAGAACGACTTATCACACTCAAACTATTCCCTCAGAAAACGCTTGTTACAGCTTTTTATGGCCCATAGAGGATGTAGGATTTTGCACCCCATTGCTTCTACACACCAAGCCTGGTAGGGGTTCAAATAAGAAGAAACAGAAATTCCGGTAATAAAAATTGTATTGTCTTTGCGGAATATTTTATTTCTCACTCTCATGTTACCATACAACCGTGTCGGGGGTGAAATCAAAAAGAAATTCAATATCACTTTCATACTTCCCTCACCAAAAACCTGCGATATAATAATATACATATTACCATAAATCGTATGGTATTTTCTAAGTCCAGGGTAGAGAAAGTTATGTGACTGCATCACATTGTGCATTAGATGAATTATACCGATAGCTTCTCTAATTTGTCAAAGTTCCGTTTCATTTATTTCCAAACTTCCTGTGACCACTGCCAACAATACACTGTTGTCATAGAATGTGATTTGGATTTGATAATTCTGTGTAAAAAGAGAGCCTATGTATTCTTTAAAACATTTGATTTTTTGCATTTAAAATTTTTTTTTCAAAATCCTTTCTTAGTGAGCACTTGCATTATTAGACGAAGGTACTGTCAACATTTCAAGTCTCTGCCTATTATAGTTTAGGCTCTACGTTGATTCTCTGTCAGTCAGTCAGTCAGTCAGTCAGTCAGTCAGTCAGTCAGTCAGTCAGTCAGTCAGTCAGTCAGTCAGTCAGTCAGTCAGGGCAGCCTCTTATATTACTTACATAACTCCGTTTCATTTATTTCCAAACCTTCCTGTGACCACTGCCAACAATACACTGTTGTCATAGAATGTGATTTGGATTTGATAATTCTGTGTAAAAAGATAGCCTATGTCTCCTCTAAAACATTTGATTTTTGGCATTAATTTTTTTTTTTTTTTTCAAAATCCTTTCTTAGTGAGCACTTGCATTATTAGACGAAGGTACTGTCAACATTTCAAGTCTCTACCCATTATAGTTTAGGCTCTACGTTGATTCTCTGTCAGTCAGTCAGTCAGTCAGTCAGTCAGTCAGTCAGTCAGTCAGTCAGTCAGTCAGTCAGTCAGTCAGTCAGTCAGTCAGACAGGGCAGCCTCTTATATAACTTACATAGAGAAGAGAGAACTTCAAAATTCAAACTTGCATTCGTAGAAAAATTGATAGTCTATGTATGGAAATTATGTTAGTGTTACATACCTCAAAATTTTCCCGATTCATGGAACTGTTACAGTATATTTTTCCAGTGAAGTAATCAATTCTTAGCTCCGTACCCACCCCATCAGGTCTTATAGGTGTCCCCATGTCTGCTGTATGGTTATACACATACCCAGTCTCCACATTCCAGTCAACGCCTAACATCTTTGAAGATCGTTCCAACAGATTCTTGTCATTTCTAAAATAAAATAAATATACCATTCATTAGATGCAAGCACATGCATTGTATTGAACTTAGACTTTTTAAAATTATTTACAGCATGCTCCATTACAATCATATGTAATACTACAAGCACTAAAATTAATATATAATGTTTTATATATAAATTAAAAATAAAAACCACATTTCAATGTACAGGTAGGGAAAAAAGCGGACCGACTAAAATATCTAAGTTGTCGATATGAGCCACTGCGCATGCCTAGCGGCATTCACAGGATAGCAGGGAATGTTTTGAAATTTGTTCTACAGCCGATAAATTGGTTGAATTGAGAAACAATTTCACGTAATTTGCATTGGTTGTGAAAACAAACGTTTCCGTTACATATCTTACATTTATTTACGTATCACAAGGCTCTGAAATCAGCTACAAGAGTCGGGCCCGCTTTTTTCCCCCCTACCTGTACATATATTTTTCCATTATGAATATTATGTCTTCAATTTGTCGAAATTGATTTTGTTCATGAATTTTTGGAATTCTTTAGCATATTTTTCAAAAGTTCGTGATTTTTTTAAGGGTTAGTGTCCTCCAGATTTAAGTACATGGTTTCGGAGTTTTTGTCTCTCGGCTTTTAACATTTGGCAGTCCCATAGCCTAGTATATGATCAACTGTTTAAATACCTTTACAAATACATGCTGGATCTTCTTTAATTTTAATCTCTGTAGGTAGGCATCAAAATTCCCGTGTCCTGTGATGATTGCTGTTATATTGTGATTCAGAAGCAGTTTTGTGTCTAGTCTTCGATTTACCGTTGGGGGGGGGGGGGAGATTTTCTATAGCACCGTTTGTAGTTTGCTCCCATTCTATCATTAATCAAATATTAATACAATAAATCATTCGTTCGTCAATCATAAATAGAAAATAAATATACTTATTCAATATAATAAGGCACATTTTAATTTAGGAAGAACTTAATTATATTTTTGGCAGCGTCAAAGAAATTCACTAAATGGGGTGCTGATTAACAAATTAATGAAAACAGGTTTAAAATTTCCCTGGCTTACATTTCCTGACGTAGGCTATTACACTCACTTATAGCTAGGATTAAACTATTTTCTTGACTTAAATAATCTAACTCTAGGTTCTGAAAAACAATAGTAGTTGTACTTCGTGATATATTGGTGCAGGATTTGTTTTATTTAATTTTGATTGAACGTTGGAATATGTATAAATTTATGACAGTCAAAATCTTTTCTTGAGTAAATAATGGTCTGCAGTGAATGTACGGAATCTGTTATAATACGTACAGCTTTTTTGTACCCCTTAATTGAAATTATAGCATTATTACAAACTTATATCCTGGTATGAATTTAATTAAGTTCTATTCAGTGTTCTGTTACTTCAAGCAAGAAATGTTGTTCATTTATTTGGATGTAGGCATATATCTGAAGAAGACAGATATGAAGTGCTTTGTGACATTTCAAAATTATAAGAATTTTTTCTTCCAGAAGTAATCTACTTTTCATCTGAAGAAGATTTAATCTCAGCATGCAGCTATAATTAAAACATTTAAAAATCCCTTCCGTTAACTGAGCACATTCGCAATTCTTTCAACAAGACAGCAGTCTACACTGTCTTATGTTTCAGAATTTATTGATAGAAATAGATATTTCGCTGTAAAAATACAGTTCGCGATCAAATATTTGGCGAATACGTGTTTTATCGCTTTTATAATATACGAGGGGTATTCCGAAAGTAAGTTTCGTCAGTTTGTCACACGGACACTTTATTGACCCAAAAGCAATACAGCATGGCAGCATGACCTATACACCGTGCACTATTTGTCGACATAGTCGCCAGCGACATTGAGACATTTGTCGTAGCGTGCGGTCAGTTTGAAGAACCCACTGTGGTAAAACTCGGTGCCCTGCGATGCAAGGAATTGGCGCACAGCCTGCTCCACCTCAGCTTCCTGACATTACTAAAGGTTCCATACAGACCATTTTGAGTGACAAATTGATGTTCCATAAGGTTTGTGCGAGATGGGTTCGTGGAGGCCGCACTTTGCGGGGACGGAAATCGGGAGATCAATTTCAAACAGCTCTAACTCGGACAATAAAAGGTTCAGCGGCTGCAGCAATGGCTCGTTTGAAAGAGGGGAGATAGCGGTACATGGCAGTGGCGCCAAATCTCTCGGGCCATCGTGAGCGGTACACTAATACCCGCGGGCACGCCAATCTGCTGCGACTCGCTCTTCTACGGCGCAGTGCGCCTGCGTCATGCCTCCTCCGCTGACGCCACTTCCGTCGTGTAACCAGCCACGGGTGGGGATTCGTCTGGCGTTTGTTTGGTTCCCCTGGTGAACACGCTGCTCCTGCCATACATTGACGAAACTTACTTTCGGAATACCCCTCGTATATTAGCGACCAGGATCCATTTAATTTTGGTTTTCTTACGGTAACACAAACGTGTATAGACAACTGGCAGGGAAAGTTCGGGACAGGTGTTAACTTCCATTCCGGCATTCGCCTTTGTGAGGAGGAAAACTTCGAAAATCCCGCACCAAAATTAGCCGGGAATCGAAACCTAGGCCTCCCAAATGTTAGTCCGCGACCTCACTCGATGGGACCATTTAACAGATTTCACCTTTTCGTGGCTCAACATAAAATCCTTGCTCTAATTACTATATCCTATCAATTCTGACATAAACGTCTGTGTCTCAGCAATTGAAGTTTCCTAGTTTTCGGTACAGTATGGTCACCCCTCCCCCCGAATATTTACTTTGAATGAACTGCTCGGAATCAGGCCTATTACAGCTATGCATTTGTTTTTAAAAAGTTCATATTGAGGAAACCTAAAATCTGAGTTCAGTACCATGGATCCAATCTAAATAGGCACAGAACTTTATAAACCATAATTAAATTTGGCATTTTATGCTGTACCGCTAATTTACAATATTGTTTAATTGCTTTCAATCTCGACCCCTGCACAGGCCTTATGTTTACGTGCTATTGCATCAACGATTTCTGCATTCATTTGTTAATTTTGTATATGTCTATTAGATTATTTCCGAAACATTTTTTTGGAAACTTTCTATAAGACTAATTTTAAAGACTTTACATGTCAAACTTTAACTTAAACGTAAAGAAAATAACATGTTAATATGTCTTTATGGATGAAGATCTATTTATACTTACAAGTTTCTGTAAAGATATTCGGGTTTCACAGCATTAATGGAACAACAGTAATGTTCCCTGGAGTGAAAAATAGGAGGTCTGAATGTGTAGGGGAAAGCTGGTTTGTATATCTTACTGGTGGAAGCAAAATCCTCATCGAAACCGAAATCTCCTTCGCTGAGTAAATTCTTGCAATCAGTCAGCTGAAAAGAATACAAAAGCACTGATAACAGTCATAGACGCTGACTTACAAAATTATTGGGGATATTCACCAGAAAAGGAATATTACATTAAAGTGTACTATAAATTACTAGCAAGTGCCCTCGGCTTCGCCCACTATAATTAATTCGAAGATTAAAAATTAAAAGCAAAATAATTACACGCGAATCATTCATAAACTAAACGATTAATAATTATAGTGAAACAACTAAAAACCCGTCTTTTTGGTGCATTCCACGATTAGAAAGCACCTCTATTGTTTTTGATATCATAAACAAACGAATTGACCAGGGTCAACCTACAGAATCGAAACGATCGATAATTTCATGCGATATATTGGGGGGGGGGGGGGAGGGGGTGTAAAAAAAAAAAAAAAAAAAAAAAATGCAAAGCCACCTGCAATTGATTTGACAATTGAAATGTATTAGCTTACCGAAAACTGATGTTTTGATAGCGTAAGAAATTCACGTCTTGTGCCAGTTTTTCACTCATAACTCGGGAACGAAAGCGAAAATTAAAAATCCGGCTTCCAGGTGCATTCGGTCACTCTTCAATCCACCCAAAATAATTACATTGGAGGTGATGAAAATTCAAAGTTTAATATGCAAGAAAAACTAAATGAAATATTCGCGTCTTACACCCGAAATAATATCTAGGTAGGCCTATATTCACATACTCCGGAAATGTCTTTCTTCGTGACATCCTACCAGAACTTGTTAAGTTAATGAATCTAATTCTTACAATACCATTATCTTGAACATATGCTTGATAAGTTTATTGATTTCTTAAAGCTAGATATTATATTCAAATCCAGAAAAGAAGCGATTCGTCAATAAGAAAATACACAATGTAAGCAAATGTGCTATCAATATGTGAAAACAGATATCAAATAATATTTCATAAGATATAGGTAGGCCGTGCTTCATTAAACTAGTACAGAAAAGAAGAATAAGAAGAAACAAAGCACGAACAGCAATCCAAACCACTGCCTTCTAGACTGTATTACTCGTGTATACACTGCCTGTCCTATACGGCTAATTTTGCGTACGCGGCGACATTACAGATGGCAGCACCTTTCACACCCAGCTGCAATACCCTTTACATTACCGTGTGCTGTGTTGCCCTCTGAAGTATAAACTCAGAAACTGAAATATGCTGGAAATTCATGCTATCTGGGTGTGAACTGTGTCGCCTCTACTGGAGAAATTAGGCAATTTAACAATTCTCTGAACTCCATGTTAAAATTAAGCATGGACAGGCAGTATAATTCTCAATTCTCGAGACGGCGGTGTCCAAACTTAACCTCCAAATCAGTCAGCTGACTAATGAACTAGTAATATTAGAGAAAATATTTTTTATTAGTAGTGTTTGTTTCTCTACGATACAAAATTTTATAAATAATAAATAGTATTATTGAAATAATAAATTAAAATATTGTAAGTATTATATTATATTAAACGTTTACGTAAAAAAACCATATATTGTTCAAAACACAAAGCAATTACTTAACAGATGCTGCTGAATGAGCGCATAATGGACTGATAATACCATCACATACCTTGCTGAAGAAACTATGAATTGCCTCCTTCATTTCTTCCCTAACATGAGGACCATCTGTTCGCATCCCTCGTCCACGGTTGCAAAATTCATTTATTAGTTCATCATTATACTGTCGGTATTTGTTCCTACAAGCAATCAAGAATGGTTAATAGTACATTGTACCGTACATAAAAATATTGTAACAAATTGTCCTTTCCACTAGGCAATCTATTTCCAAAAATATAATTATTAAATGCCAGTACGGTACTTTATTAGATTGTGTATATTGATTTGTATTTGATAAATTCTCTCTAATATATTACCATAAAATAGGCACTAAACAGGGCTTTACTCCGGTACCGGTCAACCGATTTGGTCCTATATCAATAGGCTTCTTCCCATGGACGTTATAAATGCGTATACCAGTTTTATGGAAATCCGATAAAGCGTATTTGAGTTATCGCGCGTACAGACTCAACGGACAGACGGACAGACATTTCCCCGTTCCCACACTATCTCAGAAAGTACCATTCTGGCACTTAATAATAGTAAAATATCCGAATTGATGGAAGGAAAAATATTTGTAAAAATTTATAAACAATATTTTGTATTTAATAACATAGGCGTACCGAGGGGGGGGGGTTTTGGGGGTTTGAACCCCCCCCCCCCATTGATTAAAAAAAGGAAAATTGTATAATTTTTTTAAGTCTGCCCATAAATTACTTAATACAAGTATAAAGCGTGGGAAGCTTAAAACTCGTTATTTTGCGTCTTAATTTTTAAAAATTTTCGGGGAAGGACCCCCGGAAGCTTAAAACTCGTTATTTTGCGTCTTAATTTTTAAAATTTTCCGGGGAGGGACCCCCGGAAGCTTAAAACTCGTTATTTTGCATCTTAATTTTAAAATTTTTCCGGGGGAGGGCCCCCGGAAGCTTAAAACTCGTTATTTTGCATCTTAATTTTTAAAAATTTTCCGGGGGAGGACCCCCGGACTCCCCTTTTCAAGACCTCGCGGATGTTATAACCCCCCATATGGTCGGCCTGGTTACGCCTATGTTTAATAACATAAGTAACACCAGTTTTATGGAGTTTATTTAGGAAGTAATTAATTCGTTGAGGAACCAGGGATCACAATTGATGGGTAAAGGGAAATTAAACTAAGAGTCACTGGAGAAACCGGATGGGGAAAACAATCCCCTTCTCTACGAATCTCCGTAGAAATTATACTTACTCTTCCCGCTGTAGTTCTTCCACGAATCGTTTTGTCAGTATTCTGGGAGGACAGATTGTAACTGCTGGGAACGGAATCGTGTTTATATCAGTTGGTTTAGTGGCGATAGAAATGATGACAGGATTTCCATCCCACTTCTTATAGACGTTGTAGATAAAACAACAACCGGTTATTATTGATACGATGAATGTTAGAGCCCAGAGTAATCTGAAACGCAGGATATTTCATTAGCTCTCTAATAGTATTATTAATAATAATAATAATAATAATAATAATAATAATAATAATAATAATAATAATAATAATAATAAACACATATCAACTCATCCAGATTCCACCACCGTTTTACAAAAACACTCCAGAACCCATTCTTGAGTCTGAAGAATCCCAGTTATATTGGGATAGAGTGATAACAACAGATAAAACAATTAACTATAACGGAGAAAAAAAGAGCTCTAAGGCAATTATAATTGATGTCAGTATCCCATCCACTCATATCATAAGGAAAACAGAAATGCACAAAGTCAATAAATACCAGAACCTGGTATTAGAGGCGCGGGATCAAACCCGGCCGCGGTCGATGGATTTTTCAGGACGTAACAATCCTGGGCACGGAGTCCTCCGGGAGGGACTTTAAGCTGGGGGTCCCGTGTCGTAGATTTACGGCATGTAAAAGAACTCCAAGCCTAAATTAGAGCCTCTGGACAAAATTTCTCGGCCCTTTCACGTCCAAGAAATACTTAGTTTCCAGAGGGGGGTTGGGAGGCGATGGACTTACCACCTGTCCCTCTACCCTGTCTCGGAAAATAAGCATGTCAAAATTAGTATAGGTAGTAGGTACTGAAACCTCCACTTGGAGGCCCCTTCGCCCCACCTGGGGATCATAGGGTACCAGATACAGATACAGATACAGGTATTAGAGATAAAAAACATCTGGAAACTACAAACTGTAAAAATTGTACCAATAGTAATATCAGTGGAAGGTGTGGTCTCAATATTTTTACTAAAGAACATTCAAGACATCGGAATTTCAGTGAAGATAATCAGCAATATACAACTGGCAACATTACTCCAAACAAGCCACATCGTAAGAAAGTTTCTGAGCTGCTGAGTAAGATGGAATTCTTCTCAGTAGTATCAGTACCAACAAAAGTTGTGAAACTTTGCTGCATAATAATAATAATAATAATAATAATAATAATAATAATAATAATAATAATAATAATAATAAATAATAATAATTGTAATGAGGACGCAACAATAATAGTAATTTTAAAAATACGTGCCCTGTCATGGAAACCCGACCATAAAACGGAATGGATTCAACTTCATCATAAAATTCTGAGCATTCTAAAAGGAGATTATACCTCTAGCTCCAAAAATTTTGTGACTTTTGAAACTTGATTTTCCAAAAAGTATAATTTATGGCTATTGATCTCCAAAGAAAATGACTTTTCTATGTTTTAAACACCAGTTTCACAATACTGTAATTCCATGCACAAGGTGTTTTACTACACACTAACAGAATGTTCAACTACATTGCTACAGCATAGCAAATGTATCTGTTGAAGGCATTTAACGTACCATGTTAAATTTCCTTTGCGACTTGTGGATGAGTTTCTAAAAGAACAGACCTCTTTTAAAGCTGAAAATACTATGGTTGGCAATGCTGTCTTTATGTTTGTTGTGATAAGAGAACAGGGGCGTATTCAGAGGGGGGCTGAGGGGGCTGCAGCCCCCCCCCCGAAAAGCTAAGTCATGCTAATATGTTGCACATGAGGGCACTTTAATTTCTTAAATTGTAGAAAGTTTAATTGCAATTGTAGAAAATTCAGCCTGGCTCGAAAGTTCAAGAAATGTCATAATTTTCTCTGAGACATCATAGGCAATGCAGGGTGTAGTATAAATTCGTCTCACCTCAAAATGAATAAAAGTAGTGTACTTTTATTTTGCATTTTTCGGCACTTTATTCTTCACTAGTCCATTTTAGGAAATTTTCATTCTTTCGTTGCATTTTCCCTATTTTGTCTTCAGAATGAACTTTTCAAACATTACAGACAAAGCGATCTCATTTATGGGACATTCTGGCATAAATATAGTAAACGTAAAAATAATAATAGAAAACGTGGTAATGAAGTAGTAATATAAAATACTTAAATCTTGTCCATTGTTAATTTTTTTACACTACTTTTTAAAATATGTATTTAGAAATATTGAGTCATTTTTTTCAATTCTTCTTGTCATATTTTCATAAATTTAAGGTCATTTTATAGGTCATTTTTAGGTCATCCACTTCTGAGCCCTATAGTACTATTGTTAGGCTTATCACAGCCCCTCCCGAAAAAAATCTTGGATACGCTGCTGTAAGAGAATGTAGTAAAAGAATGAAACCAATAACAAGCGTCAAAATCTAAAAATTCACATTTAAAACCCTGACAGTATTCATATATTTTCATAGCAGAAATATTCGGGGTTAATTCTGGGCCCAAAATCTCGAACACTGAAGTACGGAGAGTAGAAGCTTTACCTGAGAACCATGTGACTTTCTCTTTTCCCTACATGTTTGAGACCATGCAATGTGGTCTCTTCACAAAATTGTCTGAAACCAATGCCTGATGTAGGCCTACATCTCCGTTCATTCCCACATCCTTGAATGCTTTTACAATGTTTGGGTCTATTGTATCCTGTAAACAACAAAACATTTTCATATTCAATTACCGTATTTTACGGACCATAAGACGCACCTTTTTACCTTGAAAACAGAGCTTTGAAAGTTGGGTGCGTTTAATGGTCCGAAGTACACTAAAAAGAATTAAAATAATGGTAAATACTGCCGGAATACCATAATCATAAACAAGGTGCACTTGTCACAATCGTAAAATGAGGGTAGCTGGAAGCCAGGTATACAATGCGAAAAGAAAAGTGATGTTGAGTTCCTTTATACAAAAGGAGTTATCTCCGCCAGGTGGTTTAAATGAAGGACATGACCTCTAAACAGCATTGTCCCGTTACACTAACCGTAAGCTGAACTGAGCGTCAGAGGGTGTAAAGGTATTTTCAGTCTTTCATGCGAAATCAGTTCAGTTGTTAAAATTTACATGATGCCACCTGTGCAGAAGAGATTTTTTTACAACGCAGGTTTTAAATTAGAAGTGATTTACACTGATTCCATTTTATCCTTTTAGTTAATATCATCTACCGTTAAAAGTGCTTATTTTTCCTGCGATTGTCTAAAAACATATTTGAGTACATATTGAAGGATTTATGCGATTTAGCTACATTATCAAAAAAATTGGGAAAATTGGCAACAACGCGAAAGCACAAACACGAGCCATTTGAACGCACCATAGCAATTAAGGGAAGAAAATTAGGTCTTCTATGTCTAATGCATTTCCAAGCAGATCACAGAGTTAAAGTAAACTTTCCCGTGTGAATTCAAATTGTGTAGTTTTTCTAAGGGCTTTTTCACTTGTGACGGTCACCGCTAGTATTGCCAATAGTAGCTACATGATAAAACATTTTGTCATCGCTTTTGACTTCCCAAATGGCAGGTCGACATTCCAATTAGCATATAAAATATTCGTTATTAATCAAATCTAAACTCATGGCTGGATAACTAGTTTCGCTGAGCTCGATTATGCATCTGAATTGTGTAGGGTATATACAACTTACAATGTTGGCAGTCATAATATGCGGTGACCGTCTCTTGTGTCCCAACGTGAAAGCTCCCATTTAAACCAATGCTTCTTCGCCGTGACCGTCACAAGTGACCCCGTGTGAAAAGGCTCTAAGAAGAAGTGAAATGGCCGTAGGTTTAGTTAGAATTACCATACTTACTTGTCAATCCAACATCTACTCTCTTCACTGTGTTTATAGGCACAACAACGTTGCCTGAAGTCCAAACAGTGCGGTCACTCCACATGTCCGTTGTTAATGAAATGTTCAGTAAATTTACTTAAGCTTTGGTGTTTTCAGAGATGTAAACATAGTGAATAAAACGCGTCCACTGTTCTGTCTGTAGCCAGCAACCGCTTATCTTCTTATTTAGACCACTTGGATCCATGTAACTTAGTAAAAGCTTTTGAGAAACTTATAACACGCTTTAGATGGTCATTTTATATTGCGGCTTGTAAACCGTACAGCCTTCCTCTTTGATCTCTCTGGTTTTTTTATATCGAGTTCCCATATTTTTCAATTTCACTAATTTGTATGTGATCCGACCGTAGATATCATGCCATTCTTTGACATATTATTCTTTCTTTTCATTGGTTTTCAAGCTTGAAAAGCTACGTGATACTTAACAAAATTAATCCGAAAACAATGTTGACGTTGTACATATCCTTCTGGTATTGACATTTGTGGATTCTGCTATTTCAATCGACAATATTTCCATTTACTTATTTATTCAGCATCTCTGAAATAAACGAAAACGTTTTAAAAGAAAACAGTGAATATTTTAAGGTCAACGATACAAGTCGACCAACAAGAAGATAGGCCTACTAGTCAGTTTGACAAAAAAAGCATAGAAATGCACTTGTACAGATATTGTACAATTTTTTGTAACTAAAATAGCAGCCCAAGACATGGTGTTTTAAATATTTTCCATGTCCTTTGTATCTGCCTGTAATCACATCATCAGGGATCAGACCTTAGACATTCCGTAGATCAAACCCTGGTTCTTCCAGTGTGTAGCCCAGTGCCTCAAATAACTGCAACACTGTAGTTTTACTATAGTTTTATAAAGGTTACTTTGTTTCTATTTTCTTGAAAACAGCGCTTAGCCGAATTTTTTTAATTGTGTACATTAACTACATATAATTTTTACTTACATGTTGGGAAGTTGGAGAATCAGTAGATATGTAAGTTATTACATTTTAATATGAGGGTAAATACAATTTATTAAAATCATATTGCCAACTGGAAATACATATCTGTGGCTTGGTTCTAAAAGGGCCAATGCCAATTTTTTACAAAAATGAGATCTAAGCATTATTGAGCTCGGCTAGTCTTTATCTTTCGTATAGTAAAAGTGCCAACGTATGTTGCTATTAATAGACATAATACAGAAACCTTAGAGACCAATGTCGGAAGTTCTCAGCAAAAAATGTTACTTCTGCAAAGGCTTCAAAGTCAGTTACCTCAAAAGCAAGTTTTATGACATTGGCTCTTTTAGAAGCAAGCCACAGATATATCGAAAAGAGGTCATACCTAAATGATATTTAAAAATTCAGTCGTCTTTAAAATATATATTACTTACTTTCTTACTAAATGGCAATAGACAATTCCTCAGCAAGCTAAAGGAATATTATATGTTTTATGGAACCCGAATGTTCATTGCCGCGCTTACCTGAGCCCACCATTCAAGCCCATTCCTCGCAAATCCTACTTCCTATCCTACTATTGCCCTCCTATCTACGTCTAGGTCTTCAAGAGGTCTTGTCCCATCGGGTCTCCCATTCAATACTTTTGAGGTTTGTCTTTCCCATGCGTGCAACATTGCTTAAACTTTTTTAGAGTATAATTGATTTGTATTTTTTACTTGCTCTATAGAATGATATTTGTGCGTAAACTTACTGACCTTAGCCTAGCGCTAATATAGATAAAGGCCTATAGCTTAAATCATAACTTCATCTGCAGCTGATCACTGTAGATACGAATTCTGCACTTTTTACGCCACTGTCAATAGAGAATTTGAGATGATTTGTTTTGTAAACCCCTGAAAATGCAAGTTTGTATGAAGATTGATGAACACAGAGGAACAATTGAATGAAGCACAATGAAGAATTTCGCGGTTCTTTACAATTTCCAGTTAAACCGAGTGGAATGAAAAAGTAGACGAAACTTTTGCGTCCTCCACCACACCCTTTCTCTCTGTCTGTGTTTTCTGTTTTAGTTTTATTTTTACTGAATCCCAGTTTTTTTTACAGTTGTTTTCTCCATTCTAAAGATTATTCTCTGTCCTCATACGTGGCTCCCGTGTGCGCAATTGTCCGTAAAAGCTAGAGCGGTTTATTTGAAATTCATGCACGTAAAAGTGTATTAATGTCCGGTAGTGGTCTATTGAGTATTTTAAACTCAATTTAGGCTCTTATTGTATTTGTTGTTCAGTCGAGTGCCCGGATAAAATGCGCAGTGGTTTACATTTGTAAGGGAATATATAACCACCTCGGACACGCCCACTCCCCACCCCTGCTCCTATACTTTTTCTCGTTGGCTGATACAAAACACAGGCTAATCCTCAACTTAGTGTGCTTCTTATTCCCGCACTTCACTCCTGAACCTGAAACCGACTTTCCTTCATAGGTTAATGTTTGAATGCCAGGCTTTTGGCATCAAACCAATACGAGTCGGACTCATTCAGGGGCTGGTGTGGACATTCGTTGTGATGCTGCACAGTAAATAAACGGCACTTTTCCAATGATCAGTATTAATCCGTACAGAACTTCATAAAAGTGATAACATCTGCGATTACATTAAGCGGCGTTCATGGTATTCGTTCCTGGAGGGCGCGCATTTTGAGCTAGGCTAGTTTACCTAATGACACTAGGTTTCGTAACCACTTTCATGAAAGTGATTTCGTGAAACTAATTACACACATTTTCTTTCCAATGCAACCACACATTTCATGTTATTTCTGAAGTTCAAGTTATTAAAATCCCATATAAATGTTTGAAACACGTATGAATACAGGCTTTTCATAATTTTCTCACTTCCCCATTTCATTTTACGAAACGCGAACAAGCTAAATAAGCATAAAATATCAAAATTACTATTATAGTTTCGTGAAAAGTTGGAATCAGCCGAAACTGCGTAGTTTCGTAATTCATTGTCGCCAGTGCATCTTGCGCTTGCGCATTCAAGCAAAAACAGTTGCGAAACTTACTTACGAAACCTAATTTCGTCGTGTAAACTAGCCTCATTTCGTGAAACTCAACAAAATTGTAGCGAAATTTCTTGGATATAATTGGCTCAGTAGTAATATTTTATATTGCTATAAAGCTAAATATGTCTAAGGAAAGATGTATTGTAAGATTTCGCACTTATAGCTGATACCCAGTCCCTCCTACGTCTAGTAGGCTATTTGTATTAGCCGAAGTATGGAAGTGTGACAGCCATTGTGTCAATCAATAGTGGAGGTAAAGGCATTCCACACCAATTCCTCTGGTATTGCATTCATGTTTGATATGGATATACTGTGGCAATGTTTGATCTCAATTCCCTATAGAAACGCCTCTGATATTGGGGGCGACTAACTGGCTTAATGTGTTTGCGAATCTATCTTAAGGTCTCGGAGTCTAATCTGCAATTCCACCTTAACTGGGACACGAACGGATCAAAGGATTCCGAATGTCCGTATCCCATATAACGTAGAAATCGCACAGCATCACTGATTAATATGGGAACCTTATTATACTGTTTTATCAGTGATAATATTATTGCTAACAGCAATAGGAATATAATACTGGAATTGAAGGGTTCGGGGGAAGATAGTGCTAACCCACATAAACCTCATTTTAGATATTACCTTATTAAAGTTGGCTCAAATCTGCAAATATTGGTTTTATTACTTCCTCTGCCCGTACCATAGGTACTATAGGTAGAGGAAGTATTGTTTTCGACCCTAAAATTCGAAGTTGAGTTTTTAGCATATATACACGTTTCAAGGCCCCCTGAATCCAAAAATACTATTTTTGGAAACATGTCTGTGTGTGTGTCTGTGTGTCTGTCTGTCTGTGTGGAAGTTTGTGAACAGGCTAGCTCCGAAACGGAGAATCGTATGAAAACAAAATTTCGTATTTGGGTCAGGTACCTTCCGAAGATGTGATTCGAAGATTGGCGACAATTTTCCCTTATTTTTAAGGGGACTTTACATGAAGAAATTTTCGTTTTTCGCGATTTTCTCGAAAACGGCTCTAACGATTTTCTATAAAATTTGCACATGTGTTCCTTTTACTGAGAGCTAAAACTTTTATTTGAAACGTTTTTTCGAAAAAATTCTCTGAGGGTAGTTACAAGCCACCCACTGTTCACCCACTGTTTGTAGAAATTTTGTCTTGTGTGATGAACAACTGAATACTATATAAGAATGTGAAGTGAGAAAGATGTATTGTTGGCCAGGTATGGAGTAAAGAAGTATCTGAGGGAAATATTCGATATACTGTATTTCGGAAATTATTCTTTACGGCGGAAAGTTCAATAAACGTCTGCAGTCACTTGTTCTTTTTTTTAAGTTTGTTATATAGGCTAGCCTGCGCTTTTAGTCGCATCATTGAAAGAAGAGGTATTTATAGGATAATAATAGCGTAAAATTGTGTCTTGCGATTCTGTAAAAGGATATGTGAATACTGCTAACTTTTTTTGGGGCAGAGGAAGTTATGTGACTTTCACATCAGATTTTTTTTTATTTTGGTACATATTAGGTGACTAACAAGACTTATTGAAGAATTACTATGTGCTCAGAAACATTGGAATAAACACTGACTACAAAAATATATATTGATAATGCAACAATCTCGATTTTTAACCTTTCAATTATATTGAGCATTAACCTACTTATGATGACCCTTAGGGATATGCTTGAATGCACGTTTCATTAATTGAAGAGCGTTTTTTTCAAAAGCCGATATCTACATAAAGTATAGTTTTGAGATATCGGATTTTGATAGAACACCTTAACCGTAGATATCGGATTTTGCAAAAACTACAATTTTTCTACCATTTCTGAGTGGAACAGATGTCGGAATATGAAAGAACCAGCATAACCATTGGAAAGGCAGCTACTTAAACTATACGAAACAATATATATCTCAATTTTGTCAAAACCTGCAATTATCGGCTTTTGAAAAAACGCTCCTCAATATTGTTTTATAGAGTACTAGCATGTGCCCGCGGCTTCGCCCGCGATAATTATTTCAAAAATTAAAAATTAAGAGCATAATAGTAAAATCATTATATTTATTAACTCCTAAATCACGTGGACTACATACCACGATTAGATAGCATCGTCTGGTAAAAGCGACCTCAGATTCGAGTTTCTTGGCCCAGAAAACCTCTGTATAGTGAGATTCGTCCAAATAAAACAACGTTTGACCATATTTAGGGCTTACAACATTCAAGCGATCGCGAAAGTTTTATTTTCAAGGTATGACAAAATCAGCCAAAGCCAACTGTAATTGATTTGACATTGAAATGTATAACTGAAAACTTATGTTTTGAAAACGCAAAAAATGCATGTTTTTTGCCCGTTTTTCACTCATAACTCACGAACGAAAACTGAAATTAAAATTCCGTCTCCGAGGTGCATTTTCCGACCCTTCAGCCCACCTATGTTTAAAATTTCAGATCTCTGCGTTCAGTAGATTTCGCTGGACATCGAGGACAATTCCTTTTATTAATATAGATAATATGAATTATAATGATGCCTTCTCTAATTTGTCAAACATCCGTTTCATTTAATCCAAACCCACCTATACCATTGGCAACAATATGTTCTGTGAATTTGTTCCGATAATTCTATGTAAAAAGGGCTTAAGTATTTTAAAAAACATTTAATTTTTGGCATTTAGAATCAGAATTTTTCAAAATCTCTTCTTAGTGAGCATCTACATTATGAAACGAAGGTACTATCAAAATTCCAAGTCTCTACCTGTTATAGTTTAGGCTGTACGTTGATTCCTGTCAGTCAGGACAAAGCCTTTTATATATATAGAGATTTATACTAAGTTTCAAGAAAATCGAACTAAAGAAGTATTGTTTCCAGTACAAACATTTATACCCCATTTTCTTCATTTCATCTAATTATGTAGGTTGATTTCCAAAATAAAAATTATTTATGTTTTGGAAATACTTTTAAGTCAATAGAACCAATGTTTAGCTATGTAAACTTCTAACCCCTTATGACCCCTTTAATGATTTAATTTTGAAAAATCGCTTCTTAGTGAATCTCTAGGCCTACACTATGAAATAAAACTATCGACCATATTTCATATAATTTACAGTTTTAAGGTTTCGGCTCGGGATGGTGAATCTATCAATCAGGACAAATCATTATATATATATATATATATATATATAAAGAGAGAGGGAGAGAGAGAGGGGGCGAGAGATAATGCAAGGATTTGAGGTTATACCTTTTCAGTGCTCAATGAGTTAAGCAATGCTACTTTGGGAATATAATTCAGATGGGTGACTGCTGACCATCCACGACATTTCCTCTTAAAGGAAATATTATTATTCTGTTAAAATTCTTAGTATTTACTTCATCTAACAGAGTAATGTAAATGTTTTAAAAAGTTCACTTTGAATTTATATTATGAAATAAATTTATCAATGTAATCATACCCTAATTTGTGCACATTTAGGCCTAATATATCCTCAAATCTTAGTACAATTAACTATAATACTCGACTTAACTGATATTTACTTTTATTACTGGTACCATAGGTAGGCCTACGATAAGTACTGGGTTGGACCCGAACTTCGATGCTGCGTTTTGAATATAAATTCACGTTTAGAGGTTTCCTGAACCTAAAAATGCCATTTTCAGAAACATGCCTACTTATTGGACTTGAAGCCGTAACTATCTGGATATGGTATTAAGGTTGTAAACTGAAATACGTTTCAATGTTCTGTTTTTTTTTTTTTTTTTTACTTCATCTTTGATTTCTAGTCCCTTACAAAATATAAAACAGACTTTACCAAGCATTAAGTAACCAATTGTACCAGGTTTCATTCAGTTTAAAACTACCTTTTTTATGTTAGGTACAAAAATAGTTCTTTAGCATTACACTTCTCATCTCACATTTCCAGAATATCTGGGCTTAGTGTAGAGCTATAAGCGAAAGTAAAAGTCATGTCGAGTGATGACGTTCACTCAGTCAAGTGTAGTGTCGAGAAAGGACTCTTGTCTTCTAATCCTAATCCTGATAATCCTGACAAAACGCGTCACATGGACCGCTATTGCACCTCAGTACGACTTTTCCACGTGAAAAGTTTTCTCCAGGTGATAGACGGCTGCCTCGCCAGACAAATTAATCCTTTTTCACCACACTCGTTTAGAAATGAGACCATTTGTTCTGCTCCATAGTAAAAGACTGTATCCCTTATCAGTTGCCACAGCGCTCCCAACATAAACAAAACACAAATGCAAAAACTTCCTAGTATAATAATAAAGGTGCTAGCATAACAGCTTGTTAATAATAAAATGGTAACCTGGAAAATATTTCCATATGAGGACAGGTGATGCCTCATTTACTCGTATTATGGACGTCGAAACTTTATTAACCCTTAAGTTCATAATTTGTCCTATGGGGTACATTTAGTTCGTTTTAAAATTGCCATAAAGTTATAAAAAGTAAATTGGAAGGAAGTTTAAATTTCATATATTATTCTTTTTGAAGCAAACCCTTCGGTGCGTGAGAAAAAAAAATAGTCAACATAACTAAACAGTCAAAATAAGTAAACAGAATAAAGATATTACGATAATCCTTGTCTAGTTGGCAGCCTGTATTTTCAGGAAGAGATTAAAATATAAAATTAAACACAAGAAATAAACTATTTGCCTAATCCCTATGTAAAATGTTTTCTTCCTAGCCCATATGGCTTTGCTACTACTTTTTGATACAGGTTACTGTTTATATTTTAGTTCCAATATTTGTACTATCGGTATATCTTGATACCAACGAAATATTTATAGTTTTCTATGTATGCCTATATGTGAGCGGATTGTATGCCTAAAGGGAACTCTTTGGTTCTGAGCTTGCAATCATTATAATAATATAAGATATTCAAATTAAATTAAATTCGCTTTTCTTTTTTTTCTCTCGTTTTCCCTTCTTCATCTTCTTCTTCTTTCTCTGCTCTCTTTTCCCTTTTTAATCTTTCTCCCTCCGCTATGAATGTGAATCTACATAAATAGATGCCCTGATGATGGTTCCATGTAACCGAACTGCTTTAATGTTTTTATTGATCAAGTTCAAGAGTAGGCCTACAACACAGGTAGGCCCGTTACCAGAATTCAAGATTAGGATAGGAGAATGTTTCTAAGGATGGGCTAGGGTTATGTTTTAGAACAATATTGATGTTTAATCTGATGTGGAATCAAAATCACGAACTGCAAAATAACATGCACAATTCATTTTAACTGAAAGTTCGTTCGTTCTGAGGTACTCATGCAGGTACTGGAGAATATTTCAAATTAAAGTAAAAAATTGTGTAAAAGTACAATATGTTTCCTTAAGCTTTATTTGAAAACATTAGGCATACATAAAAAATTCTTCTAGAACAGCTGAATCCTTCTCTCCTTCAAAAGGTTGAATTTTCTCAGAACCTTTTCCATTTTAATGCTATTTTTCTGCTCTTCTTAAATGCTAAATACATTCAATTAGCCATTCCAGAGTGAATTAAAGTTTTTGAAACCTGTTAATTCTTGTTAGGTCAAAGAAACTAGATTACAAAGTACCGTATTACATGCAAAGATTCTTATTGTTTCTAATAACCTAAAATATTATTGCCTAACAACCCTATCCATGTCACTTATATCTCTTCGAAATAAGATTTTTCGGTGCTATTCTTATGTAAGAAGTTCTTTGTAACATTCGTATCTTTTACACTTGGAATGCTAATGGTTTAATGATGAACTGAGCCGATAAAGATGGCTTATTATCAGGGCCGGATTTAAGAGTATGCCGCCTATAGGCTAAAGTCCATTTGCGACCCCGTCTATAGTTCATAATTGCTTAATACATTTGTTTTATACAACAAAAGGATACAGTTCATTGGCGTTTTCATCTTTTTTAAACAAAGTTCATTTAGTTTAGATAAAACTACAATTTTAATGGTTTACATAATAAATTTTATAATCAAATTAGTTATCTACTTTTTTTTTACTTACTTATTTTAAGATTCGTTAAAAATTAAATGGGTTTCGAAATTAATTAATTAATTAATATTGTTCTTGGCGATCAGTGATCACTATTTTAAACATATTTTTATATTTTAATGCTAATGACTATCTTTTGCGTAATTGAAGAACTGTGTTCAATTTGAATTAAGTTGTCGTACACGGTGAAATGAAATTACAAAAAATGTAGTTCAATACAGGTTTATTTGTTGAAAAATAACATTATGTGCTGTGAATTTGTATTATGTTATTGGCTAGTTTCAGAAAGTAGGCTATGTAGAAGGACTAAAACATATTTTTAAGTAACATATATTCTTAAAGTCGTACGGAAAATATTATTAACGTCTGAAATACTTCATTTTAACTTTCGAATAAATTGGCAAACTGCCGCCCCTGAAAATTTGCCGCTCTAGGCTGCAGCCTACTTAGCCTATTTAGAAATACGGCCCTGCTTATTATATGCATTACCAAAAATAAAATTTGAGGATGGGCGGGATATGATCTCAGGGTAGGCAGGCCTACCCTAGCCCCTCTCCGGCTCAGGGCCTTTATTATGTCTCCTCGGTCACTCTTTTAAGTTGCAGTTTGCGTTTCAAGTTAAGAACAGCGGGAGCTAGCCATGGAAAAATGCATGGGGAGGGTTGGAGTAGAAATTAAAATAGCATTGGAAATCACACGATTGGATAAGTTACAGCAAGGACTTTCCGGGGGTAGAAGAGGCAAAGTGAACAGTTGGGGTGATATGGGGTTTGGAAGAGAAATGGGTGGCTTATGCGATCGTCCAGTTCGGGATGTGGCAGCAAAAATTAAATCGTGGATGGCCTGGTTTGGTAGTTGGTAGTACTGCAATTTTATATCCTGACCGTCCTGAGTCTGCTGGAGTAATACATTGTTTTAATTTAAATTCTATTAACGTCACTTCGTCCGCAGGATTTGTCTTTTTGCTGCGCCAGTGGAAAACGTTCCCCATCACCTCCCATTGCCTTTTACCCTTTGCGGGTGCTTAATTTTTCAACATTGCTCCCAACTTATTACACTAGGGGCTAAGGATTAAGTTTCGAAACTTTCAGACGTTGCTCAACTGTTACAACAATTGCTGACTGCAATATGAGAGGGAAATATGATTTATGTGGCGGTTGCATTGGTATGCAGTAAGCGGAATAAAAACTAACATTCATGTACAGGGGGGAATACATGGATTTTTATAAATGTTCAAACAGTGAAAATTGAATTACTGTGTGATTTTTTCAGTATTACGGTAGTCTGTTGAGGAAATGTTAGCGCAATCTCAACACCACTTTCTACAGTATAGCAAAGTATACATATTTAATGACGAAGACATGGGCGTAACTTGAGGAAAAATAAAACTGAATGCCACATAAAAAATCTGATGTGAAAGTCACATAACTTCCTCTTCCCAAATAAAAGTTTGCAGCATTTACGCTAATTATGCTATAAATATTTTATAGCCCCTTCTTTGAATGTTGCGACTAAAAACGCAGGCTATGGGGAAAAAAACAAGTGACTGCAAACGTTTATTGAACTTTCCGCTGTTAAGAATAATTTCCGAAATTTATCAAATATTCCCCTCAGACATTTCTTTACTGTAAGCAGGGCCACCAGTACATTTTTCTCTCTTCACGTGCTTATATAGAATAAAATGCCTTAAATGTCCGCGTATTAAGTTGTTCACCAGGCAAGTTGGTAGGTTACAACCACCCTTCAGAGAATGTTTTTGAAATGGTATAAGCAATCCATGTACAAAATTTAAAGGAAATTTTTAGAGCCGTTTATGAGAAAATAGCAAAAAACAAAATATTCTTCATGTAAAGTCCCCTTAAATATAAGAAAAGGTTGTA
The DNA here is from genome assembly GCA_964059195.1 of Ectobius pallidus. Lineage (NCBI taxonomy): Eukaryota > Metazoa > Arthropoda > Insecta > Blattodea > Ectobiidae > Ectobius > Ectobius pallidus. Next base: position 141,220,985 of record CAXKWD010000008.1, read on the forward strand.
GCCAATCTTCACAGCCTCAGAAGGTACCTAACCCAAATACAAAATTTTGTTTTCGTACGATTTACAAGAAGCCGTATTGCAAAAAGCACGTATTCACAGTGGGTTGCTTATAACTACCCTTCAGAGAATTTGCTCGAAAAAATGTTTCAAATAAAAGTTTTAGCTCTTGGTACAAGCAATCCATGCGAAAAATTTAAAGAAAATCGTTAGAGCCGTTTTCGAGAAAATCGCGAAACACGAAAATTTCTTCATGTAAAGTCCCCTTAAAAATAAGGGAAATTTGTCGCCAATCTTCGAATCACATCTTCAGAAGGTACCTGACCCAAATACGAAATTTTGTTTTCATACCGTTTCGGAGCTAGCCTGTTCACAAACTTCCACACAGACAGACAGACACACAGACACACAGACACACACACAGACATGTTTCCAAAAATAGTATTTTTGGATTCAGGGGGCCTTGAAACGTGTATATATGCTAAAAACTCAACTTCGAATTTTAGGGTCGAAAACAATACTTCCTCTACCTATAGTACCTATGGTACGGGCAGAGGAAGTAAAAACGAACTTAAAAAAAAAACAAGACATTCAAAATGGTAGACTTCAGGCCTTGATTTATAAATGGGCAGACTGGGATTTACCCAGGAAGGCATATCTAGAAAGGGCGCAAATTTTTAAGCAGATTTTTTCACATTTAAAAAAGTGTTTTATAAAAACATAACACAATATTATAACACAGGCATTTAAATAGCCATCTAAATCTCTAAACCAAGAGGTTCCCCAGTAATGCTTCAGAAATCACAGATTACATTTATTTTTTATTTAAGACTTACCTGGTATACTTGAAGGACAAAGTAAGGAATGAGGAGATCCGTCGCAGAACAGGCATGAAGGACGTCCTCAACACAGCAGAGGTACTCAAATGGAGGTGGGGAGGCCACGTCGCGAGGATGGACCAAAAGAAATGGACGTACAGGTTAACAATGTGGGACCCAAGAATAGGCTGGAGGAGTATAGGACGACAAAGAACCCGATTGGCGGAATCCTTCAAATCCAGAGCGGGAGGACAGTGGACTAGAAGAGCAAGGAACAGGCAAGAGGGGAAAGCACTTGAGAATCAGTGTTAACGACATAGTGCAAATAACAATAGTGACAACAATATTGACAAATTTGGTACTGTTATTAGTTATAAGAATTAGCAACTCGCTAGGACTGGCTCACCTAGCGAGACTACACGAGCCAAGTCCCTGCACAGCAGGAGGCCATAGCCCTTATGGGATTTTAAGGCTAAAATTAATCTAAAATCAATCAATGAAAAAAAGCATAATAAGATATTAAACTAATAAGACATTTACCATGCTAATTAGACATAAAAATTACCAACATGAATGACAAGAAAATATAATAAATAATCCAACAAATTTCTAAATATTTTAAAATCATAACTTCTCCTATGAGAGTTTACATATATAAGCAGCATAAGCTACTGTCTAGAAATATATAAAAAATCTTGTGTGTAATACAAAAGTCATAAGCATACTAAAAATTCTTAACACAGTTAAAAATATGTTTAAAGTCCATAAAAATGCAATTCTTATAATAAAAAGCAGATGTCTTCTTCACAACGACTTGTAACAATCTGCACAATTATAAACTATATGTCGTTCAATACTATGAGGAAACTCGAATACATAAATCAAATCAAACCGTCCGCCATTTCCGATTTTATAAAAAGGATGCATTACGGTCGGAAAAAGAATTGGCATTCTTCTGCCATCTACCAACAACAGACATAACTATTTGACGAACGGCTTTAAAAGGGCAATGAGTCGGGTTTGGCAATCGGTGTTACGAAAAAATGCAATCTACAATAGTATATTGCGATACAAGTGCCGTAAGCGATGCATACGGATCGAGGAAAGATTTTGAAAAAAAGAGGCGCTCGCGCCGAGTTTTTTCAATGTTCCGAGATCCGTTATGCGCTTACGGCACGAGTATTGCTTGCTTTTTTTGCACGATGATTATTTATATCAATTTAATTATTTTAATTGTGATATTACCTGAAAATAATATGTATATACATTCTTGAAGATAGATATTTATTTCAGAAAGTGATTCGTTATTTTAGAAAGTGATTCGTATGTGTTTGTTGTTATGGGAACCGAATATTTGTCCTGGGGGGCCTTGTCCATAAAGGCTTGTATTATGATGTGCCGTAAGTAAATTCTAACCGCACGGAAACTCTTACCGCACATAGCAACAAGATTGCGTGTGGGAATGTCAACTTACGATCCACGGCAACAACTTTCGTAAGTACCACTAATTAGTTAAGTCGTGCAAAAAATCCATTAGTGATTGTTTATCAGTTACTAGCATGGCAACACACAGCGTTTGTAATAAGAAGGCAAAATACACAGATGGGTTGGGTTATCGGCACTGGATGTAAGACATTCTGGTTTCAACCAGGATAGCTTGAACAGGAAATGGATGAAAACATAATCGAAAAAATAATAAACAGACCCGTTTTAAATTCCACGCGGTTTGTCCATGTCAGTAATATTATTGGGATTATTAAAGTATTCTAATTTCCAGCACATTAATTCACTTCTTGAAAATACCGTATAGAATATAATATGTTGTGTTCAATATGGTTTGAATAGAGATGATTTTTGTTTAGTTGTGGAGAAATTCTATGGTCGCTATGGGAATGTTTATAACATGTTGGCTACCCTGCGCGTTCTCTGCTTGTCGACTAGTTCCCCTCTGCGTGCGGGAAAGGAGGGTTTCTTTCTTGTGTGCGAAGTGAAAAGATGTGTTATTTCTGTAGTGTTTTAAAGATCTGTGAATGAGTTCTTGTGGAATGTGACATTTTGTTATGCTCTGTGAAGTGATCTGTTCTGTTCTGTTGAAAGCTGATGTTAAATGCCTGACTGTTTCGTCTCCATTTTCATCGTCCAACATGGCAAGGTAAAATAGCTTCACATTAATAATGGTATTAATAGAGCGCAAAATACATATTGAGTAGTATATGTACATTATAAATATGTAAACGAAGATTGTTGTCGATAAAATAGCTTATCAGAACCTGCTAACAGCACACCAAAAGCGTGAAGTAAACACAGCCTTCCCCTTGAATTTCTAACCTAGCAACAGTGTTGCTGTCACACTGACAGAAGTGAAGGTGTATGACAGAAGTGAATGGTGTTGTCAAAATACCAGTGATAGCTTCTTCTTCAATTCAGCTAAAACTCAGCAACTTTTTTGAACAGAGAATGAGTACAGGGTCGAACTGGGAATAAAATTGGTTTCTGGCATCCAGAGAACAACGGCGCTTCCATCCCCCCTCGCCAATAATCCCTCATCCATTCCATTCTAACACTACTTCTGCCCTACTTCTTTTAACTTGTCAGAAAAATGATAAAATAATGTTTTTTAAATGATTGTTCATTTGTATTTTCAACCAGTCATATTAACAGGTAACTGCAAGAAAGCATACAGTGACGATTTTTTTTACTTATTTCAGTACTAATAGTAGAACTTCTTAAGGCCCTGATACTTTTTCTAATTTTGTTTAGTCTACGTTGAGCAAAATTACCAACATAGCTAAGAATATTTTTAATGCCAGAACATCTATAGTCAAACCGTGTAGTGTAGGCTAATGATTAAAACGCCAGGTTAATTACTAGGGCAAGGCATTTAATTACCACAAAATAATGAAAAAAAATGCAAAAAAAATGCATTTTGCCCTAAATATAGTTAAAAATGACCCAAAATTTTAAAAAGACCAATAAGTTATATATTTCTTTATATTGATATGGGGGTATGCCGTGGCGTAGTGCACTAGAAACCGGAAGGTCGCGAGTTCGTTTCCCGATGAGGTTATTGATATTCTTTCAGTTGGCTTAATCCATCTGGTGTCATTATGGCCCTGGGGTCGCCTCAGCCTTCAATAGAAATGGATACCAGGAGCAATACTGGGGGTAAAGACGACCGGTGTGTAAGGCTGATAACCTAATCACCTTCACGTGCCGAATGTCTAAAATTAGGGAGCCTCAT